>CP129451.1:32307499-33778749 GCA_030445155.1 Quercus variabilis | reverse complement strand
CTTATACGGCGATTGTGGCTAGGCCCTGGTTGCATACACTGGGGGCTGTCTCCTCTACCCTACACCAGAAGGTCAAATACCCTTCCGAGGGACGAGTTTGTGAAATCCGTGGGGATCAATCCTCGGCTAGGCAGTGTCTAGTGGCGGCCATACGGCATGGGTCTGAGGATGAATCTTCGGGAGGGGTGATCAAAGACCTATAGCAGTTAAAGGAACAGGTGCCGCCTGTCGACGAGCAGAGCGAGGGCGTAAAATGTGAGGACTTAGTACGGGTTATGATTGAATCCGATCCTGAAAAGTATTTCCAAATTGGAGCTCAGATACCTCAGTCAGAAAAGGAAGAGCTAATTGTTTTCCTCAAAAGAAATATTGATGTTTTTGCGTGGAGCACTTATGAAGCACCAGGGGTGGATCCAGAATTCATTTGTCATCATTTGAGGGTTAACCCTCTAAGCATACCAAAGAAGCAACCTCCTCGGCGGCCATCTAGAGAGCACGTTGAAGCAGTCAGAGAGGAGGTAGGAAAGCTTAAGCAGGCTGGGGCTATTAAAGAAATTTTCTATCCCGAATGGCTAGCAAACACTGTGGTGGTAAAAAAGAAAAGCGGAAAGTGGCGAGTCTGCGTAGACTTCACCGACTTAAACAAAGCCTGCCCTAAAGATCCCTTCCCTATGCCGAAGATTGACCAGCTGGTGGATGCTACTGTCGGCCATCCTCGGATGAGCTTTTTAGATGCTTTTCAGGGGTATCATCAGATCCCCCTCGCCGCAGACGACCAGGAAAAGACCGCTTTTGTTACCCCTATTGGCAACTACCACTATAAGGTAATGCCTTTTGGCCTGAAAAATGCAGGTTCTACTTATCAGCGGATGATGACCAAGATGTTTGAATCACAGTTAGGCAAGACCATTGAGATTTATATAGATGATATGGTGGTTAAGAGCAAGCTTGTTGCTGATCATTTGAAGGATCTTGATGTCGTTTTCGAAGTCCTGAGGAAGCATAAGTTGCGCTTGAACGCTTCGAAATGCTCGTTCGGAGTTGGGTCAGGCAAGTTTTTGGGCTACATGGTTACGCACAGGGGAATTGAAGTTAATCCTGATCAGATAAGGGCTATCCATGATCTGCAGCCTCCTCGGAATCCGAAGGAGGTGCAGAAGCTAATAGGAATGATGGCTGCGTTAAACCGATTTATATCTAGGTCTGCGGACAGATGCAAACCCTTCTTTTCCCTAATTAACAAATGGAAGGGTTTCGAATGGAATGAAGAATGTGCCTCGGCCTTCCAACAGCTTAAGGATTATCTATCTCGGCCACCGATTATGTCCAGCCCTGAACCCGATGAGGTTTTATTTGCCTACATCGCAGTGGTTCCTCATGCTGTAAGTTTAGTATTGATAAGAGTGGATCAGGGAATTCAGAGGCCGGTCTATTGTGTAAGCAAATCGCTGCACGAAGCCGAGGTCAGGTATTTGCCGCTGGAAAAAGCTATCCTAGCCGTGGTGCTAGGAACGCGGAAATTGCCTCACTACTTCCAAGCCCATACTGTCGTGGTGCTCACGCAACTTCCACTCAAAACAGTACTTCGAAGTGCCGATTATACGGGGAGGATAGCCAAGTGGGGCACTATTCTAGGGGCCTTCGATATCAAATACATGCCCCGCACGTCAGTCAAAGGCCAAATCCTCGCCGATCTGGTGGCCGAATTTACGGAGCCCAGTTTGGAAGATGTAGAAATAATGCCGAGCATGGATGAAAAATCGGTTGGCATGGTTTCTCAACAAAATCCTGCTCATTGGGAGTTGTACGTAGATGGTGCTGCTAACCGGAAAGGTTCTGGAATAGGGCTGGTTTTGACATCTCTAGAAGGGATCATCATCGAAAAGTCACTAAGGCTAGATTTCGGCGCCACAAATAATGAGTCTGAGTACGAAGCCCTACTGATGGGAATGGTTATGGTCCGAAAGATGGGAGGAAAGGCCATAAAGGTGTTCTCGGACTCACGACTGGTTGTGGGGCAAGTACAAGGAGAATTTGAAGCTAAGGACGAGAGGATGCAGGGTTATTTGAACAAAGTCAAACGCCTGCAAGAGGAATTTGGATCTTTCAGTCTGATGCATGTTTCCAAATGTGGCAATGCACACGCCGATTCTCTTGCCACATTAGCCACCTCTTCGGATCAAGATTTGCCGAGAGTTATCACCGTGGAAGATCTTCACGATCCTACTGGAACAGGAAGAGACGCAATTCAAGTACACCAGATTCGAGAAAGTCCATGCTGGATGGATGCTTTAATCAGATTTTTGAAGGATGATGTCCTGCCAGAAGAGCGAAAGGAGGCTGACAAGATCCGAAGAAGGGCCGCTAGGTTCTGGTTGTCCGAAGACCAAAAATTATATAAACGCTCTTATTCGGGGCCATATCTGTTGTGTGTTCATCCAGAAACCACTGAGGCACTACTAGAAGAGTTACATGAAGGTATTTGTGGAAGTCACACTGGAGGCAGATCATTGGCCCATCGGGCCTTTACCCAGGGATATTGGTGGCCGAGCATGCAAGAAGAAGCTCGAGACTATGTGAAGAAATGTGATCAATGTCAGAGATTCGCACCAAATATACATCAGCCGGGAGGAACCCTCAATCCATTGTCTAGTTCATGGCCGTTTGCCCAATGGGGCTTGGACATCGTGGGACCATTCCCTAAAGCTACAGGGAACAGAAAATATCTCCTGGTCGGCACCGATTATTTTACGAAATGGGTCGAAGCAGAACCTCTTGCTAATATCTGAGATGTGGATGTACAAAAATTCGTATGGAAGAGCATTGTAACTCGCTTTGGAGTTCCACACACCCTCATTTCAGATAATGGTTTGCAATTCGACAGTACCTCGTTTCGGAATTATTGCAGCGAATTGGGGATCACGAACAGATACTCTACTCCCTCCTATCCTCAGGGTAATGGCCAAGCTGAAGCAGTCAATAAAGTTATAGTCAGCGGCTTAAAGAAGAGGTTGGACGACGCAAAGGGAAGATGGGTCGAAGAATTGCCACACGTGCTTTGGGCTTACAGAACCACCCCTCGCAGGTCTACTAGAGAGACTCCTTTCTCAATGACTTATGGGTCCGAAGCTGTAATTCCTTTGGAAGCCAATTTCCCAACTCTGAGAACCAGTTTGTTCTGCTCGGACAACAATAATAGACTCCTGGAAGCCGGATTGGATTTTATCGAAGAACGGAGAGAAAACGCCATGGTTCGGCTGGCTCATTACCAACAAAAACTTAGACAGGGCTACGACACCAAGGTCAAATCGAGACCCTTAGAACCCGGTGACTTGGTGCTCAGAAAAGTTGTCGGCAACACAAGAAACCCAGCCTGGGGAAAACTAGGACCAAATTGGGAGGGCCCATATCGCATCACATCATGTGCAGGTATTGGAGCATATTTTCTTGAAGATTTGGACAGTCATGTAATACCCTGTCCTTGGAATGTAAATAACCTCAAGAGGTATTATTATTAATCGAGTTGTTTTCTTGTTTATTTATTCATTCTTCAAGTGTTTAAATTTAAATCTGATCATGCCTGTAGTCCTCGGACCAGATGATCTCGGACTATTTAACACTATTTACTCATTTTTTAAGTGTTTAAACTTAAATCTGATCATGCCTGTAGTCCTCGGACCAGATGATCTCGGATTAGTTAACACTATTTATTCATTCTCTAAGTGTTTAAACTTAAATCTGATCATGCCTGTAGTCCTCGGACCAGATGATCTCGGATTAGTTAACACTATTTATTTGTTCTCTAAGTGTTTAAACTTAAATCTGATCATGCCTGTAGTCCTCGGACCAGATGATCTCGGATTAGTTAACACTATTTATTTGTTCTCTAAGTGTTTAAACTTAAATCTGATCATGCCTGTAGTCCTCGGACCAGATGATCTCGGATTAGTTAACACTATTTATTCATTCTCTAAGTGTTTAAACTTAAATCTGATCATGCCTGTAGTCCTCGGACCAGATGATCTCGGATTAGTTAACACTATTTATTTGTTCTCTAAGTGTTTAAACTTAAATCTAATCATGCCTGTAGTCATCGGACCAGATGATCTCGGATTAGTTAACACTATTTATTTGTTCTCTAAGTGTTTAAACTTAAATCTGATCATGCCTGTAGTCCTCGGACCAGATGATCTCGGATTAGTTAACACTATTTATTCATTCTCTAAGTGTTTAAACTTAAATCTGATCATGCCTGTAGTCCTCGGACCAGATGATCTCGGATTAGTTAACACTATTTATTCATTCTCTAAGTGTTTAAACTTAAATCTGATCATGCCTGTAGTCCTCGGACTAGATGATCTCGGATTAGTTAACACTATTTATTCGTTTTCTAAGTGTTTAATTGGTTAGCACTATTTGGTTAATCGGTTAATGTTACAAGTTATACAAGTTATTTGCAAAACAAAGCAATCTTGTTTCTCCATAACTATAATTACCAAGTGAACTCACTTGTAACACAAAAAGATTATATTAAACTGCAAGTACCAGCATATAAACAAAAATCAATTCATTGATAACAATCATAGTTTACAATTTCCTTAACAGTTAAAAAAAAAAAAAAAAAAAAAAAAAAAAAAAAAAAAAAAAAAAAACCCTAAGTCTATGTTGGGACTCCCTGAGGAGGACCCGGGGGTAGTTTCTCCCCTTCTAGAGATTCACCCTTCTCCTGCTGGGGCTCAGTGGAGGAGACTTGGTCACCTGGCAGTGGAAGACCCTAACTAGGCTCAAGAGTAACCATGGGATTCGGCTCAGCCAGAGGTAGCTCAGAGGCCTCAAGGGGTTGTGCAGGAGGAGCATCATCATCCGGATACTGCCGAATATCCTCGCCATAAAAAATATTCTCTGACTGGCGAAGATCTGAGTCGGGAGGAACTCCAGCAGCATCTAATGCTTTGCCCCAAGTCAAGTCGCAGTAATCCCGAGCAACCGAGGCAAATTGCTCGGTGAGACCTTTCTCTGTTACCTCCACCCCTAGTAGATAGGACGCCCTTTTTTCGGTTTCAGTGGCCTCCTTAGCCAGCTGGGCGTCCCTCTGAGCATCCTCGGCAGCCTTCTTGGCTTTCAGCAGCTCGGCCCGAAGCTCTTTGATGGTTTCTCTTTCTGTGGCCAACTTTTTCTGAGCTTCGTTCAGCAGCCTGCGCTGAGACTCGGCCTGGGACTCTGCATTCTTTAAGCCAGCATCCAAGCTGTCCCTCTCCTGGGCTACTGCCTTTAGCTGGTCCGAGAGCTTCGAGGTCTCTTCTTTTAGGTTGTCCAAGACTGTCTCTGCCTCGGACCTAGCTTGGGCCTCGGCCTGGGCTTTCACCAGAGTCTTGCGGTTCCACTCTTCAGCCACAAACACTTGCTGAGTGATCTGAACCAAGTTACAGTGTTAGTATACAAACATAAAAGCCAACGCTATAACCGAGAAGTAAAATGGATATACTTACCATGGCCAAGTCCCTCTTCAGAGACATAAAGAGTTCATATTGGCTGAAACGCCTATATGAATCCATGTCTTTGGGCAGAAGTAGGGGCTGCTCCAACGCCTCAGCTATCAGTCCCGCCCGACCCCCGTCATAATTCCTGACCGAGGTCTCCCAGGGAAATGGGACACCGTCAAGTTCTAGCCGAGGGGACCATATGCGTTGTCCTCGGCGAACCTCAGCCTGATTTGGCTCCTCTCGGCTCTCTACCGAGGAACCCCCCTTTTGACGGGGCTCTTTGGTCACTTTTTGCTGTTTAGTCTTGGGTGGCAGCCCTTTTTCCTTGTCATCAGGTTCCATCGGCCTCTTCTTTTTTAAATCCGGAAAGGGTTTGAGAGCCGGATCAGGAACGTGCGAGACGGGAGGAGGTGGAGGCACGTTGGCAGCTGGACAAGAAGTCCCTGTTTCTTTAATTTCCACCTTATTGGTCCTCTTCTTAAGGAGAAGTCTTAAATCAGACATCTCTTCCTCCGAGGAATCTTCGGGTATTGTTGTCAGCAATAAGGGGGGTCGGATGAAAGACTGCCTATCCGCCTCTTCTTCGGAATCCGAAGGAATAACGTGGACCCCTCCTTCGCTCTCACCTTCGAACTTAAACTTGTCAATTTGCTCGTCCAAGGAAGTGGACGAGGATCCGACCCATTTTCTCACAGCCGACTGGGCAAGAGGAACTTGTTGGACTGGTCGGATGAGCAGTGGAACACCCTGGGGATTAGGGTGTGGAACTGGTGGGAGATCGTAGGGCGCAAGGAAACTTTTCCGAGCAACGTCTATGCGTCGCAATCTATAATCGCCTTGAATAATGGCGTTCCCCGCTGGCTGGACGTCGACTGGCTTTGGAGTATAGCCGAGTATGAGTGGAATAGACCTCAGCTGCCTATCTTCGCTGACATATATTTCCGAGCGCAGTAGGTAGTTGAGGGCTTGCACGTTGATAAGGCTCAGCCGAGGGGCAGTATGTACTTTATCTGTAAAACAAACAAAACAAACAAATTAGAAAGCGGATATAAAGATAGACTAAAGAGTATTTGCAGAAATAGAAAGTCCTAAAGCTATGGTTAGAGACCCTAAGTCCGAGAGGGCACACCTGGCTCTCCTGGCGTGGTCGGACAATGTGGACCGTCGTGCCATGCGCCCGAGACAACCAAATAGTCGTCCTTCATCCCCTTATTGGATTTAGGAAGGCAGGAGAACAGCCTCACGACATCGGAGCGGGATTTAAGGTAATACCCCCCTCCCCTTTGGCCACGACATTTATACAGGTATGCTAAGTCGTGCCAGGTTAGCCCTAAACCTAACTGCTCATTTACGATATCGGTGGCACCTAATATCTTAAAAGTGTTGGGGGCGCATTGCTCGGGGGAAAGCCTATGGTTGATAAGATAATTTCGCTTCACGGGACCCATGGGAAGGGTCATTCCCCCTTCAAGGAAGGCGATCATAGGAATTATGACCTCTCCTTCTGCTCGGTCTAGTGATAGTCCCTCTGGGGGACAATATTTCAGATTTACCCCCTGTGGGATATGGTGGATTCTTTTGAAGTCCTCAATCAGCGCCGGACTATCGACGAGATACTTGTATTTACCCATTTCTAAAGGGGTGGATGAAATAGTGAAAGAGAATGATGGCCGAAGAGAAAATAAAAACTCAAGGGGCGCCGAGACTTACTGTGTCACGAGTGAGACGAATTCACTGACTTGAAATGTGCTTTTGAGAGGGATCCTGAAGACAGAAGACGCAGAAATCCGAGAGGGTGTGGAGTACTTTTTGAAGAAGAAAACTCTCCGGAAGCTCTAAAAATGCTCTGAATGCTATGAATGTGTGTAAAGTGAGAAAAGTAACTGCCTACGGATATTTATATATGGGGACAGACGGAGCGGTATCATTCATCTCGCACGAATCGCGAAGACAAACCCCACCCGTTTGATCCAAGATCCACCGTTGGATGCAAGAGACAGAGCCGCCTGAAGTAATTGATGCCACACCTAGGGAATGGGAGATCTACAGTGGCAGTAATGAGGCGCGCGTCTCCACCAGCTCGCGCGTATAAACAGGGGTATTTGTGTCTTTCTGTTTTTACTTTTGTTTATTCCTTCCATTTTATTTTTCTCTCATTCCCGCGTATCAAGTCAAAATTATTCTCTCTTCCCGCTTGCGTGGGAAAGAAATAAAATTTTGAGGGGCTATTGTGGGGGAAAAGGGGCCAGGCCCAATGTAATGGGCCGAGGGCCCACGAAAAGGCTATCTTACATCCGAAAGGAGAGAGAGAAAAGGGGAAGGCCCAGCTAAGAGTAGGATCTTCATGATGAAAGATCAGTGCTGTCCGAGGATGGTATCTCCTGTCCGAGGAGGGTATCTCCTGTCCGAGGAGAACGTTTCACTTTAATAGGAAGTCACAGGTTATTTGAGTACGAGAAAGACCAGAGTGACTGTCCGAAGACTTCATCTGATCAGGATAAGCTCAGAGCAGAGATTGGAGATGATAAGAACGAAGAAATATCTAAAGGGAAAGCTGCTACTACCGTATTTAATGCACTACAACAGCTTTTCTGGCCGCATTTATGTGGAGAAGACCCCTGAACAGTGCAACCTCAGCTACCGTCATTCCCAAACAACTAAAGCATGCCATTGATGTGATATGCACTCAATTGGATGTGCAGATGAAGAACAGGTGGACGATGGAGATGATGGGGAAGGGTCCTATATAAAGAAGAAGAAGTCCTAATAGAGAGGGATCGGGAGAAACAGGAAGAAAGAAAAAGAATAGTTTTACTGTAGCCCTGAACCTTGTAATCACTGATTGTTCAATGAAACACCTCTTCGGACATTGACCTAAGAATTTTCCTGGTGTTATTTTATGTTACTTCTGCTTAACGTAATTCAATCCATCATTGTTAATTTCAGACCCGGCCCAACTCTTTCACCCACTCTCTACAAATTTATTGTCTAGGGTATGTTGGGCCTTTAACCCATACTTTTGGGCTTAGGTCACAAAATCAGTTCCCACACTAATCAATGTGTTTGTTTTTATTATCCCATAAAAATTGGAATTAAAAAAGGTCATGTGAATAGAATTGAAAAAAAAATTGTTGATTCAACATAAGGTAACATATAAAAAATTAAAAAAAAAAAAGAAAAAGAAAAGAAAAAGAGAACGTTGTTTATAGCTGTAAGGAATTTTGATATATATATATATATATATATTAAATGTCATCAACGTAGAAATTATCAAATTAATGGAGATATATACTGTTTTTTGGAGTAGATCGATATTATCAAATTATTGGAGATATATACTGTTTCTTGTGATAGATTTATATTAATCACCTCTTGAAGAATTTGGATTGTGCTTATCCCTTAATAATCAACTTTTGTAGCTTGATATTTTGATAAAATAATATTAAAATTTTGAAAATTTAGATGATAAATATTATATAAATTAAATTTTTGTATGTTAAATATTATCCCCTAATTTAAGAAATATATCCTAACAAATAAAAATAATAATGTTAATTAGATGATAAATATTATCTAAATCAAATTTTTGTATGTTAAATATTATCCCTTAATTTAAGAAATATATCCTAACGAATAAAAAAATAATGTTAATATAATTTTATTTCATGATAAGAGTGAATTAGAGTCCTATTAGTAATTAATTTTTAGTTCTTTAAAAATCTAAAAATTTAATAAAATTTCTGCAATTTGATGAAGCCACGTGGCGCAACCATGACGTCTAAGCTCAACTTTTATTATATATAATATAATATGATATATATATATATATATATATATATATAAACATTCAATTCCCAAAACCATCGATTTTCCTTTCTTTCAATATGTAAATTAAAATTTTCAAAAGGATAATTGACTATCAATTTTCACTAAACAAAAAAAAAAAAAAAAAATCAAAAGTGTCTCATATATATATCTCAAAAGTTTGATTTTGTTTGAGAAGTCTCAGTGGTTTCTAACAAACTATTGACCGATGTGGGAAGGCATCAATATGAATATTTAAAGGTAATGAATTAATTGCACGGCCTACACGTTGATTCTACATGAAAACAATCGTTCTCCACACACACACACACACACACACAAGGCCACCCATAAGGAATTCGGCAAATATGCAAAGTCAAGGTTAGGCCTGTGTGGGTGGGCCCAACGAGGTGATGGCTAGACCCTAGAGGGAATGAGGCTCGAATTGGGTTCAAAGTAAGGCCCAACAAATGACCCAAGCCTTAGTCACTACATCGAACAATGCACTAAGTCAGGTTTTAATCTTCTGGACTGACCTGTGCCATTGCCCTTCTTTTTAACCTTTAGTAATGTAGCAAAAGTTGTGGTATAAAACTTGCGTTCACATACTTTCTTTTCACCTTTAACATTTACACTATATTTGACTTATTGTTGGTCCAATGGTGAAGACAAATTATTTTTTGGGATTAATCAATACATAATTACATATATTACAATAGAGCATCCGTGGCTGAGTTGGGCTCCTTGGCCCTTTCGTGTCCTTTTGGATATGCGGTATAAGGCCCATAACAGTTAGGGCTTCATTCCCTAGTGAGTAGTTGGCCATAAGAGGCCTTCGTCTTGTCCGCAAAGGATTTCGTTGCCTTAGTGGCCCAACGTATATTTTATTAGTGAGCTTGGGCCCTTATGGCCCACCATATAGCGTGTTCCAAAAATAGCCATGAATCAGAATAATTACTCTTCATATTGAGATCATTTATAGTTCTTTGAGTAACTCCATCATGAATTTCTTAAAAACTTATTTATCAATTTTTTTTACCACTTATCAATAATCTGAATAGATCAAAAAATAATAATAATACACTATTTATTTGAATGTTGATGGTATGACAAAATTTAATTCACTTGGTTCAAAATAGATGTATAGAAGTTTAGGAACTCTATGGGGGAGTTGCACTAAAATCTATGGAAAATATTAATTCCTACTTATATCTCTATTATGTTGATACTTTTGACTTGATTACACATCTTTGCTCTTCCCTGCCTAAACGATAAAATTACAAGAACTACAATATACAAAAATTATCGCAATCAAGTTAACTTATTGAAGCCTACATACTCGGGCAATGCTAATTGAAATTCACCATCAACCTAATCTCTCACTAGATAAAGCTTAGCCTTTGCTCTCTATTTATAAGGAGTGACACATTTTTTTTTTCTTCTTTTCTTTTCAAGATGGGATAACTATTTCTAATATAATTAGCGCACCAGATTATAAAATCAATAAAAAAAATTCTCTAAACTTCTTTTAGCCTGGGTTGCTGAACTGAACAAATTGAGAAGGTTCCTGAAATATTTAATTGGGATTAATATTGTTGCGCTTATGTTTGACGGACTCAAAGATACTGGTTGATTAATATGTACATGTAATCTGTTGAAGGGGCCAATAGCTTTTCTCATATATATATAGAAATCAATGACTTGATCAGAATCAAAAGTCTAATGATGACATCAATATACTTAAGCAACATTGGCAACATTAAAAAATCAAGAATAGCGGCTATAAATATAGTCGTGGCTTTATTTATTTATAAACACAACGAAAGTAACAAAGAAGATATCATAATAAAATCCAATCATCTAAATAAATAAATAAAAGATAATAACCAAGTCCATCTCTCTCAAACCTAACACTATAATGTATAGAGAAAACAAAGGAATGAAGAAATCCCAATAAAAAAAGAACTAAAAAAAATAATATATAAAATCAAACATGTCGAAGGTGTGCAAATCAAAAATCAATGTCGCACTTGGTACTCTCAAAACCGGTGGCTGAATTTCCATTAGAACTCAATGGAACTCTCAACTCGCAGTCAACCTTGGGCTTCAACTTCCAAGTCTTCAACTTTCCTACCTTCAACCTAAGCTGAAGATAAAGCTTCACATCAATGTCATAAACCCCAGCAGTCTTCTCGGAATTAAACTCAGAAAGCTCCTCAGCCTCAAGCACCACCAATTGCTGCCCTGATAACTCAGTGTTCAAAACTTCCGTACTCTTATGCCCTTGATAAAACGGTGTCAAACTCTTGGTATTCAACCTCTGGTCATCATAGTAAGCCCTAACCTCTATAGAATCGTAGTAGACACCGATCTTCTTGTTGGGGTTTCTGGCAGTGATGGTGAGGGCAAGGTTGTACTGGAGATTGTTGTTGGACGTGAAATTGAATTGGGTAAGCGAGGCTTCCGTGGCGTAGAATTTCAAGTTGGTGGGGCGAAAGATAAGCCAAAAGATGAGAACAGCAAGGCCAACGATGACTACCAATGAGACTATGAGTCTCAAAAGGCAGCCAAGGCAGCCGCAGCCTCTGCCACGGCCAGGGCGGTGATAGGCTTGGCGTGGCGGCGGGACTGAGGGGCCATAGTAGGCACCATTCAAGGGTTGGTTTTGTTTCTCTGCCATGGTTGAGAACAAAAATGAGAGCAAGAAAGTAAGAGAAAACAAGGGTTTAGCTAGTATTTGATAGAGAAGATGGTGGAAGAGTTAGAAGAGGAATAGAGATATTGAAGGTAAGGGTACAACGTGTGTGATATATATAGAGAGAGAATTAAGATTGCGGTGGAGAATTGAATTTGTGAAAGGAAAAGAATAGGAATGTTCGTATTATTTGGTAAAGCCGCGGATTAGGTTTTCTAGGTGTTTACATACAGCACGGCTGCAATTGCATGAGAACTGACGTCGGTTTATAACGCGTTGCTTTGTAAAAGTCCTCGTTGGATATTTGTGTTCGATCTGTGTGAACTTTAGTACCTATGTTGAGAACTTTGCAACGAAATAATTATTTATTTATTTATTGAGAACTCATGCTATTGCACCCCATTCGAAGTTTCTTTCTTTTCTTTTCTTTTTTCTTTTTTTTTAATAGAAAAAATAGAATTGATGTTATTATAAAGAATAAGTTTAATACCACACTAATTTTTACAACTTTCCCACAACCTTGTCATATAACGATTCGTGAGTTGTAAAATTATGGACCCACATAAGAGCCGACACATGGTAAAATTGTGACAAAGTTGTAAAAATTGGTGATACTAGACTTACTCAATTATAAACCAATAAAGATAGATGATCATAGAAAACAATTATAATATGTTATTTTATTAGACGATTTGTTTTTATTGGTGTGGGGACGGGAGATTTAGTATTATGTCAAACTAATAAATACTAATAACGACTCATAGGTTATTATTAGATAATTTCCTATATTAAAAAAAGGGTTATTGGATAATTTCAATCCTTGACTTGCGTGTGCTACTGGACATATTTAGTCTACTGAGATTTCGTTTTCTGGGAAAATATATATACGCGCATTCAATTGGTTCTAATCAATAAAAATTCAATGAATATATTTGTTTACTAACTTCTGGCCTATTATATTATCTTAAATACAAAGTTTTTTGTATGGAGCATTTCATCTTCCACTAGTACTCTTTCGTTTTTGGAGTCTTTTTTACTTCTTTGAGAAAGTCGTTTTTGTAGTCTAGATATTTTGCCTCTCAATCTTCTAAAATACTTTTTCTCAAAAATAATATTCTAAAATACTAGTAGTATACTAATTTACTATTGATTTCAAATGATGAAAAACAGTGGTGAGCCAAAATTTTAGTTTAAAGGGGCTCAATAAATTATATAATCAATGGTTGAAAATAAATTAAATTGATAAATTAAATTTAATATATTTAAAAGTAATTAACAGAAAATTAATTGACTTACTAGATATGCTGTAAATATTACCTTCTTATATATATATATATATATATATAAATGATAATTACTGTACTTAGGTTTAACTTCGTTCTCGAGTATATAGTTCACTTATTGATGAACTTAAAAAATTACTTTAAATATAAGAAATTTAAATAGGTCATTGGATTTCTTAGGAGCTAGCAAGAAAAAAAAAATGTAAAAGTTTTTTTTTTTTTTTAAGAATAAAAAATGCTTTAGAATTATTTAAAGTTTTAATAGTTGAAATTTTTTAAAACACACACACACACATATATATACACACACACACTTAAAACAAGTTTTATACATCGTGGAATAGTTGAAAAAAGAAAAAGAAAATAACAAAGAATTTGATACATTGCTTATTTAAGTTTTGCAATAAATTTCCCTCAAAAAAATTTTTTGCTATAAATTAACCTCAATTATTTTTAAGGCTACACATACAAATTATACAACAACAACAACAACAACAACATTTGATTCTCCAAAAAAAAAACCAACAACAACATTTAGTCTCAAAATTATGATCCATGCGCAAAAGTTAAAAATAAGTACTGGATAAAAGGTCTTTTTATATATTAAAAAAAATGTAACGTGAGGGTGTGATATCAATAGAAAAAAAAAAATCAAAAAATGTAATATTGTTGAAGAATTAAGAAAGTATTATATATATCATCGCGCATTCTTGGCATGACATCACTCCACAAGTATAAGTTTTTGTGGGAGAGAGGGAGGCAAATGCTAGAATTCAAGTTTCTAGAATAAAGTTTCATACAGATATACATTTAAATTATGCTAAAGTAGATTTCTATCTCAGATATATATTAAAAAAAATCATATATATATATATATATATATGTGGTGCATGATGATTTCAAGCTTTCAGCAACTATGTGTTGCTAATTATTCGCGCAACTAACAACAAATTTCTCATGGCTATAATAAATTTGAACTTATAGAGACAATAATTAATTTTAGTGTAGGGGAGTTTTGAACCTAATTGCCTTTTTTGAAGACAAAATTTGACCAATGTATTATACTAACTAGAACTCACCTAAGGGGTTTTTTTTTTTTTTTTTTTTTTATAGAAAGGCCTAAGGGTAAGATTTATAGTTGTTTATGGCCCATAATTTGAAATTATTCATAGAATAAATTCTACGTTTAAACTTAAAACAACTAAAATAATGTGGTAATCATAAATTGATCATAAATAGTTAGGCTGCGTTTGTTTCATTGTAAAATATTTTCCGGATGTAAAATAATTTCAGGTGAAAATATTTTCGGGAAAGGAAAATATTTTCTAATGTTTGGTTGCATTTTAAAAATTATATTAGAAAACAATTTTGAGTGTTTGGTAATATTCTGAAAATGCTATTTTTCAGAAACTTTTTCGCATTTTCTCAGCCATTTTCTCATATTCCAAACAAATTTTATATCACAAAATTGCAATATGTAAACTTTTAAAGAAACAAAAATCAAAACAAAACCATTCTCAATACAGAAAACCATTAAGTCAAACTGAGAGAGGGAGGAGGAAGAGAGAGTGATCGCAAATCAAGGGAAAGGGAGAGGCAGATCAAGAAAGAGAGAGGGGTGCAATCTCACTGTGCGATCTAGAGGGATGCGATCTTATGGTGCGATCTCTGCAAGACGATCTCCCTAGCACGATCTCGACAGTGCAAGCTCTATGGCATGATCTCGTGGCTAGATCTCACCGGCACAAGCTCAAAGGCACGTCTAGGCTTGGGGCGGTGGTCTGAGCTCAACGGCGTGAGCTCGATCTCATTCTCTCTAGTCTCTTTTCGTACTCTTTCTCTTTCTCTCTCTCTCTTCGGTGGAGTGTGGGTCGTCGGACTGGAGCTCGATCTTTGGAGGCTCTCTCTCTCTCTCTCTCTCTCTCTCTCTCTCTCTCTCTCTTTGCGCGTCTGAGTTCGGAAATGGTTTGAAATGAAAATAGAAACGTAATTCATTTTCCGGGTCAAAGCCTTGTTTTTTATGGTCAAATGAAATGCATTTTTGGAAAATTCTATTTTTCATGTGCAACCAAACACACGGTGAGGTGTAAAATAATTTCCTAAAATGGTTTGAAGCCAAAACAAACGCACCCTTAGTCTACATATGCACACATTTTTATATATATTAAATTGTAATAAGTGGATAAAAAATGTACATCAGTATTGGATTCACATAAATTAAAAGAGCTATTAAACTAATTAAAATTTATTACTTCAATAAGAGAGAGAGAGAGAGAGAGAGAGAGAGAGAGAGAGTTTTTTTTTTTTTTTTTTTGATATTCATCAGTTGAATAACCCAAACCCGCCGGCCATATATGTACCTACACTTAATTATATATAATGAGGCTATTTAAGATGTTGTATCTTGTATGTTTTCATAATAAAACTGAATGTAGCTGTGCTCCAAAAGTCATTGTTAGAATTTGGCCAACTGGGTTGCCCATTAGTAGGCAAATCTAGGCCAAGCAAATTGGAGTTATTAAATGAAATTAACTCTAATGTGACATACTTTATATGAGAGTGGGTTGTAAAAGGGGTTGTAACATCCCATTTGTGTAAATAATGAAAAATAAATTCCTTCGAGTAAATCCAAGAGCATGGGAGAAAGGTAGAAAGAAGGAATTTATTTTTCCTGTGCTCTTGGATTTACTCCAAAGGTTCTTGGGTTGTGAGTTTTATGGATCTTACTCTAGTAGTAAGCACCTCCATTACAACAATTCTTCAGATTATGACAGAATAGTTTATAACATGGAATAACCCTATGTAAGGTCCTATATAGATATATTACTCATTTTATTTTGGTATCAGTATAACCCTACATAAGGTCCTATTACTCATTTTATTTTGGTATCAGTATAACTCATTCAAATTCAACACTCCATAATTCAATATATAGGCTAAAAGCCGGAACTGCCAATAAAGTTATAATTACCCTTGAGAAATATGCATGCAGAGAACAATTTTGGGCATATATGTTTCATACAGTTCAGGGGCCATCACTCTAAAGGTCTTACAAATCTATCCCACTTAAAAAGGAAAAGACGACATTCATGACAAGGGGAGGGAGATATGGAAGAGGTCCATTGGACACCAACCCTTCTTCCTCAGCCATAAGGAAAAATGACTTTAAATTCCTCTAGTCAAGCCTGTTCCATTTATTTTTTTATAGGTATGATAAATTTGAACGTATAGTCTGATTAGTTTTAATGTAAGTAAGATTCAAACAATTTGATTATAAATCTTATGAGTAGGTTAACTAGAAACAAGCCAACTTTGAAGTTTCGTTCCTTTGAAGTTTCACACGTCAAGAGGGGCAAGCCAACTTTCCTGCACATGCTTTAGCTGCATATGCCAATTAAGGATATTGATTTCTTTGTATCATGGATGGAGGAATGCCCACCATTCATTGAATCACAAGTGTTTCATGATGCCTTGTCCTTGTCTTCTTATTAATAAAAATCCTGTATTTCTCATCACAAAAAATAAAAAAAGAAAAAGAACTCACCTACTCAAAAGATTTATAATTCTTTACTACCCATAATTTGAAATTATTGGTAGAATACAATCTACATTTATAGTTGAAACAATTAAAATGATGTGGTAATTATAAATTAATTTTAAATAGTTAATCCCACTTTTTGAAATTAATTTTCCCTTAAACTTTCAAGCACTTTATATATGGAAGATGCCAACTCAGTTACAATACCATTGGCTAGATATTCATCAGCTGAATAACTTAAACCCGAGGCTATTTACGAGGTTTTATCCTTTCATAATAAAATAGTATGTTAGTGTGCTCCAAAAGAGAAAAATTACCAAGTGCTTTTAAGACACTAGTTAATAATTCAATTTAAAAAAAATTTAATATCACTTTTATGGGGAAAAAAAAAAGCTATCAAAATATTAGTTTTTTTTTTTTCATTTTCCATAAAAACTTTCTTTAAATGGATTATTTACTAGTGCCCTAAAAATACTCTTTAGCATTTTCCTTATTAGATTTTGGCCAACTAGGTCGCCCATTAATGGGCATATTTAGGCCAATCAAATGTCCTTATTAAATGAGATTAACTCCCATGTGACATACATTATATGGGAGTGCGGTTATAAAAGGGGCATAACATCCCATTTTGTATAAATAATGGAAAATAAATTCCTTCTCTACCTTTCTCCCATGCTCTTGGATTTTGTGTCTTACCCTAGTAGTAAGCACCTCCTTGAACAACATTTCTTTAGATTATGGCGGCATAGTTTATAATGTGGAATAACCCTGTATAAGGTCTTATAGATATATACTCATTTTATTTTGGTCATCAATAACGCATTCAAATTCAGCACTCCGTAATTCAATATATCAGGCCAAAAGCCAGAACTGGCTATAAAGTTATAATACCTCTTCAGACCTCAAAGATATGCATGTTGAGAACAGTTTTGGGCAGGTTTCGTACAGTTCAGGGGCCATCAAGTTAAAGGTCTTACAAACATGAACTGGGCTTCTTGACCCAACAACAACAACAACAACAACAACAACAACAGTAATAATAATTGAGGTTGAGTTACATGGTTGATTCCGTTTACTTGCCTTTCAAAAAATAAAAATAAAAATAATTTTGATTCCGTTCATTAAAATTAAAAGTGCAGCCGTATTTCTTAATTCATAAGACTTTTCAATGGCTAAATTTACAAGCAATTGTTTTCTGACGCGTTGAGCAGGTGTAATGGTGTATTCATTTGATCAATTTAGAATCTTCTAGAGAATTGATTTGTTCACCTGCTACTTGAAAAATACGCTAGTTTCATTTAACAAAAGCATCATAGACTAGAAAAGAAGCACTAAATGCAATATTTTATTTATATAGCAACGAATGTGACAAATAGTACTCAATGACAAAAATACAATATAATGTCATAGGGAATAAAAAAAATACATGCTCCCCTCACCCAAAAAAAAAAGGTATATGATAATACAATAGAAACTAAAAATCAAAAAACCCAATCAAAGTTCATAGATGAACAAGCTAGCCCTCCTGTGATGATCATCAGAGCTTCAATTTGCACCTGGTAGTCTGAAAGGTACCTCCTGAACTCGAAGGAACTGATAAGTCACAATTGATCTTGGGTTTGAAGTGCCCAACTTTGATCCAGCCCACCTTAACTCTAAGCTTAAGATTGAGCTGCACATCAATGCTATAGTACCCATTACTCTTCTCAGAATTATAGTTAGAAACCTCACTAGCCCCCAACACCAGCAATTGTTGTCCATCAAACACAGTGCTCAACTCAGTCGTATTCTTGTGGCCTTGGTAAAACGGTGTCAAATTCTGTGTATTAAATCTCTGGCCTTCATAATAACCATTGACTTGGAAGGTATCGTAATATAAACCAATCCTCTTGTTGGGGTTTCTAACGGTGAGATTGAGATCAAGGTTGTATTGAAGTGTGTTGTCCGTGGTGAGATTGAATGTTGTCAATGAAGCATCAGTGACATAGAACTTAAGGTTGTTGGGGCGAACAAGGAACCAGAAGATGAGGGCGGCAATGCCCACAAGGATGATGACAGTGAAAACTAGTTTGAAAATGAGGCTGAAAATGCAATTGCAAAGGCAGCCAAATAGGCAGCCGCAGCAGCCACAACCGCCGCCACTGCCACGGCCAGGGCGGTGGTAGGCTTTGCGTGGCGGTGGGACTGAAGGGCCATAGTAGGCACCGTTCAAACCCTGTTTTTCTGCCATGGATATTAAGCTGAGATTAGTGTGACTTATAAAGGAAAAAAAGGAAAGCTAGAAGTGGATAGATACGAACGTAATTGATCTAGAAATAAGGGGGGGTTTGAATTTATATATAGGAGATTGTAGAGATGTGAAAGGAACTTGGTAATTTGTTGAATTGGTAAGCCACGGTGTGTGTGGCGGGCTGAGGTAGGTGTCATGTTAACGCGGTTGCTTTGTTGGAAGCTCTATCTCATGTGTGTTTTGTGTGCGTATGCCGTGTGAACTTGGAACTTTCCAAAGCCCTTGACTTTAGGTATCATGTCCTACTCCAATTAACAAAAGTCGAGAGGATGACTTCACCGCAAAAATAGAAAATAGCTTTTATACGCGCAATGTTTTCCTGTATATATGTTCTATAAAAGGATTTTGCACAACAAGATAATATTATATTTTTCGACTATATACAATGAAATCTTAATCTTTAAGTTTCACTACTCCTTAAGTTTTACAAGTTAGCTTTCGTTAAAAAATATTTTTTTTAAAAAAAGATTAAAATTTTGGATAATTAATCGTAATATTTAGCCGAAGTTGATGGAGCTATGGAGACACCTTAATTGAATAAATTTGATACTTAAAAAATTGAAATAAAAAAAAGTAAAGTTAGAGAATTAAAATGAATCTAGTAAAAGTTAGAGGATGAGTTTTGTCTATTTCTTCTCTGAAAGATAATCATGTAATAAAGTAAGAATATGCTACATATTTTATGGTGTATTAAACTTATCTATCCATTAGAATACAACAATGCTACCGACACAAATTTTTTGGTAATTTTTTTTATATGATTTTTAAAGTACATAATTAATTGTGAGTGGTGAACACAACTGATACTTATGAGTCATACTATTACTTTTTCTCCACAAATCACAATTGAGTACTTTAACAATTGTTTGATTAAACTTATATACTCATTAGAATAAGGTTAAAGTTATTTAATTACTTGGAGTACTCATGTAGTTCAACAACTATCTCATCTTTTCTTTGATGTGAACCCGGGTGGAACCTCCTCTCTCACTTGTAATACAAGGGGGGGAAATTTGAGTTAAACAGCAGCATTAAAAGACCCACACAACAGAAGCCTTAAATTTTTTCCACTTCTGTTGGCTGGGTGGACTGGGTGATCGTTTGCTCACTTTTTTAATTAGCAAAGGTTCAAGGGTTGGTGCGCCCTACTTCGTTAGTTGAAACTAATTTCTTAGTCATTATTTAGAGCATTTCCAAGGAATTGGCCCTCGCTAAATTAACTTTGTCAAAAAAGAAAAAAAAAAAGAAAAAAAAAGAAAGAAGAAGTAGAAAACGCAATTCCCTCAATTAATGCCTCAACCTTCAACACGAGAGAAGTCGTAATTTTAGTGGAAGCTGTCAAGGACTCAAGGGCTTGATTATTTAATGGCATTGTTTGAGTCTTCTGTTAAGAAAGAAATATTTATATAACGTAGAAAACGCTATTCCGTCAATTAATGCTTCAACACGCGAGAAGTCGCAATTTTAGTGGAAGCTGTCAAGGACTCAAGGGCTTGATTGTTTAATGACATTGTTTAAGTCTTCTGTTAAGAAAGAAATAGTATATAACCATATATGACCGCAGGTTACAATAAAAAATAATTATAATTACATATATATGAGTTCAAATTATACCTATTATAAGAATTACATATTTTTTAGTAATAGATATACACATGAGATTTACTCTCTTTTTTATAGTTTTTCTTTTTTTTTTTTTTTTTTTTTTTTTTTTTTTTTTTTAAGTTTATTGGGTTTTTGGTGGTTTCTTTAAATTAGATTTTTTATTTTTTACACAGTATTAACTCATTTGAAACAAAAAAAAAATTAAAAAAAAAAAAAAAAAACTTTAGATAGGAGACATGAAGCAAAATTAGACAACAATTGAAATCAAATTCAGAATGTAATTGAATTTTCACTCAGTTTGGCTTTAAATATATAACTAGCATATAACCCATGCATATGTACAGCCAACCAGGAACACTCTTGGGCACTACTAAAGCACTTATGTCTTCAGATGGATCTTCCTTGGTGCTGTGTAGGGTATTTCAATGAAATAGTGAAGGCGGAAGAAAAAAATGGGAGGTGCTGAGAGACGGGAAAGACAAATGGTAGAATTCAGGGCAGCCTTGGATTTTTGTGGTTTCAGGGACTTGGGGTTTGTAGGTTCCCCCTTTACATGGTGCAACAACTAGTTTGACGGTGTGGTTACATGGATCAGACTTGATAGAGGTGTGGCCACCCCCTCATGGTCGCAGATGTTTCCATCGGTCAAAGTTCATCATATATCGGGATCCTTGTTCGACCATTGTCCACTATGGATTTGTTCCGATGACGAGAATAGGCGTTTCTATAAGAATGAGGGCCTTCTACTTTGAGGCAATGTGGATGAAAGACGAAGGATGTGAAGGAGTCATCAAAAATGCTTGGGAGGGGCTGCACTCAGGTAACCTGATGACAACACTGGTCCATAAGATTGATAAATGCCGGACAAAGTTAAAACCTGGAGTAGGCTATCCTTTGGCCATATTCGGAAATTGTTGAGTAAAAAACAAAAGTTGTTAGCACAGGCAGAAGCTCTATCCATGGCTGGGCAAAACCATGAACATGTTCGAACCTTGAGAGGTGAGGTTTATGATCTTATGCTCAAAGAAGATTGCATGTGGCAGCAGAGATCAAGGGTAAGCTAGCTAAAAGATGGAGATTTAAATACTAGCTATTTTCACAGTAGGGCTACCCAACGCAATAGACGGAATTTCACATCCAAATTGAAATTAAAGGATGGAGTTAGAAGCAACAGATGACACAAAGATTGGGGCAGCAATAGTGGAATACTTTATAAACCTCTTCACTTTAGTGGCGTCATCCAATTTTGAGTCCATTCTTCACAGTGTTGAGTGCAAGGTTACCCCTACCATGAATGCCGACTTGACCAAGGATTTCACAACTAAGGAAATGAAGTAATCCATCAAGCAGATGAAAGCAATGACAACACCTGGACCCGACGATATGCCTCCCTTATTCTATAAATCTTTCTGGAACATAGTAGGCCAAGATGTCACTGCTACCTGTCTCTCTGTATTAAACACTGGCTCCCTCCCTCCCAACATTAATCATACCTTCCTCATCCTTATCCCAAAAAACAAATCTCTAGAAAGACCAATAGATTTTCGACCAATAAGCCTATGCAATGTCTTGTACAAAATAATATCCAAAACAATGGCAAACTGTCTGAAAAAATGTATCCCAAAACTTGTCTTAGAATCACAAAGTGCCTTCATGTCTGATCGTCTTATATCAGACAACATCCTTATTGCCTTTGAAACCCTACACCACCTCAAAAAAAAAAAAAAAAAAAAAAAAAAAAAAAAAAGGAAAAACTAGTTACATGACTCTGAAATTGGACATGAGTAAAGCATATGATAGGGTTAAGTGGAACTTTTTAGAAAAATTAATGGAAAATTTGGGCTTTGCAAATAAATGGATCAATCTAATCAGTTCATGTATGCGGTCTGTTTCTTTTTTTGTTATGATCAATGGTGAACCATATGGTTTATTTCATCTGCAAAGAGGGCTCTGGCAAGGAGACCCTTTATCACCTTACCTTTTTCTCCTATGTGCAGAAGGTTTACACTTTCTTATTAAACAGGCGGAGGATAGAGGGGTCATCCAAGGTGCATCCTTATGTAGGGATGGTCCAAAAATCACACACCTATTCTTTACTGATGATAGCCTTCTCTTTTGCAAAGCCAATGACCAGGATTGCACCACGGTGATGGAGATCCTAGAAGCATATGAAAGAGTTTTAGGGCTGTGCATTAATAAGGACAAAACTCAACTCTAATTTAGCTCCAACGCCAACCATCATGTGCAAACAACAATCAAGAATCGACTTGGGGTAACCATTACTTCTCAATTTGAGAAATATCTTGGCCTCCCTTCTTTTATTGGTAGAGTAAAGAAATAAAGCTTTAGTTATCCATGAAAGGATTTGGCGTAAAATCCAAGGTGGAAAGAGAAACTCCTTTCTCAAGCAAGTCGAGAGGTATTGATCAAAGCAGTGCTACAAGCAGTGCCCACCTACACTATGAATTGCTTTAAACTCCCAAAAAGTCTATGCAGGGATATTGAAGCGCTAATTCAAAAATTTTGGTGGGGATACAATGAAGAGACAAGGAAAATCCATTAGATTGCGTGGAATAAAATGTGCAAACCCAAATCTAGAGGAGGCCTAGGATTTGGAGACATAGAGAATTTCAACTTAGCTTTGCTGGGCAAGCAAGTATGGCAACTACTCCATAACACAAATTCTCTTCTTTACAGGGTCTTCAAAGCTAAATACTTCCCCCAATGCACAATCATGGACGAAGTAATCAACACGAAGGGCTTATTTGCATGGCAAAGCATCCGCAAGGCACTACAGGTAATTGAATTGAGTGCTGTTTGAAGGATAGGGAATGGGGAGAAAGTTTGTATCAGAGGTGACAGTTGGTTATCTGACCCTCACTTAAGCAAAGTTATCTCACCACAAAAAAACTTCCCTGGAAATACTCAGGTCTGTGCACTCTTGAATGAAGATGGTACAAGCTGGATACATGACAGGATCGAGGAAGAATTCCTGCCACATGAAGCAAGAGCTTTCAGTAGCATTCCTCTGAAATTAAGTCGTGCCAATGATTGTCTCATCTGGTCTAGCTCAAAGGATGGCAACTACACGGCTAAAAGTGCATATAGAATGCTTACAAAGGCAGAACAAAGGAAAAAACCAAGTTTGTCAAACCAATCTTTTGAGGGTACCTTCTGGAAGGACTTATGGGACCCTGATATCCCAAGTAAAATAAAACACTTTCTGTAGAGGGCAAGCAACGAGTCTCTTACAACAAAGAAAAACCTGTTTCGGCGACAAGTAACGAGAACTGTAACATGTGATTGCTACCACAATGGGGTAGAAGACACCATTCATGCTCTTTAGGAATGCCAAGTAGTCAAAGAAACATGGTGGGAGGATGGTTTTTGCTGATAGCAACTTTCAGTCCACTTTGCAAATTTTCGAGACCTCTTTATGGGTATTCTCAACGTCAAGAATGGGAATTTGGCAGAGAGATTTGCGTATATTTCTTGGAGCATATGAGCAAAAAGAAACGCTTCTCGATTGGACCTAAACTACCTGCCATATTCTAGGATTTATTCTGATGTGATGGAGCGCCTACAAGAATTCTAGTAAGCAAAAAGGTCGATGCCAAATGCTGAACCAATTCCACCACCAATGGTTCATTGATCTCCACCTCCTCAAGCTTTATATGTAGCCAATTTCGATGAAGCTATTTTCCAAGACATATAATCAACAAGTGTTAAGGTTGTAATTAGAGATTGCTCAGGCGAGATTATCAGTTCTTTAATGGAACGTCTGGTGCTGCCACCAACGGTTGAAGATGTGGAAGCTCTAGCATGTAGAAGAGCGATATCTTTCGCCCTTGAGATTGGTCTCCAAGAAGTAATGTTTGAAGGAGATTTAGACACTATCATATGAAGTCTCAACGTGGAACCACCAAGCATGGTTCCCTTTGGACACATCATCGAGGACGCATGTTCCATAGCTTCCTCTCTTAGATACCACTCCTTTAGTCATGTGAAGCATAGTGGTAATTGTGTAGCTGATAAACTGGCCAAATTGGCAAAGTACTGTAATGGCACTCAGATTTGGATGGAAGACATCCACAGAGAGGCCCACAACCTTGTATTGTTTTTTACCAAAGTTTGGTTATTTGAATAAAGTAACGGTATTCTTTCTCAAATAAAAAATATACCTGGTATAAGAGTTACACATTTTTTAAGTTATAGATATGAGTTTTACTCTCTCTCTCTCTCTCTCTCTCTCTCTCTCTCTTTTATTTTAGTTTTTTTTATATACACATGAGTTTACTCTCTTTTTTTATTTTGTTTATTGGGTTTTTGATAGTTTATTTATATTAGGCTCTTCGTATTTTGCACAACATTAACTCACTTAAAACAAAATTTAAATAAATAAAAAAGAAAAGAAAAAAAAGATAAGATACGTGGCATAAAATTAGACAACAATTGAAATCTAATTGGATTTTCTCACAACTTTGACTTTATATATATATATATATATATATATATATATATATATATAGTCATAGATGAATTTTACTCTCTCTCTCTCTCTCTCTCTCTCTCTCATTTTTTGTTTTAGTTTTTTTGGACATATACGAGTTTATTATTTATTTTTTTTATGGTTTATTTATATTGGACTCTTCGTCTTTTGCACAAAATTAATTCACCAAGAACAAAATTTTTAAAATTTAGATAGGACATGTGGCGTAAATTAGACAACAATTAGAATTCAATTTAGAATTAAATTAGATTTTCTCTCAACTTTGACTTTAATTATGTTTCTAAAAATAACTCATAAACCAATGCCCTTTGGATATCCATTAACTCTTCCCTTATATGAATACCGAAAAATATTGCAGTGTGTCTAATGCACCTAAATCTTTTAATGCAAATTTATCTTGGAGAATTTTTATCATTGTGAGCAAAATATCATCAACATAAATTTGTATATAAAAGTGAATATTAAAGTGATGAAAAGTAAATAAAGATGCATCAACAAATTATTCAATTACCACCAAACGACTCTCTCTCTCTTTCTCTCATTTTTATTACAAGTTCATTATCAATTGATGACATCTATCAAGTGTTAAAAATATATAAAAAAAAAATGTTATCATATTAACAAGATATGATTCAAAATATATTAATAAATAAAAAAATTATTAACTGATATAACATAAATTATTAGTGAAAAAAAAAAAAAAAAAAAAAAAAAAAAAAAAAACCCTATGTGCGTCATGGTGGCCTGGTGGGTGAACCTAGACCATGAAGGGTTAACTGGATTCTTCCATAATTTAAAAAAAATGGCTAACTGGGTTCAAGAAAAATGGACCCGTTATAATTGGGCCACTTTGACCCAAACATGACTTATTTAAATATGAATTCGACCCATTGCCCGGGCTGTTCAAGTTAACAGAATAATGAATTTTAATTTGAATATATACAAATTGGCAATTTTTAGAATAAAGACGAGCTATTTCTTTGTATAATTAATTAATAATGTCACTTTAATTTGATCCATTCTCTTTGCGACGAAATCAAGATTTTATTTTGCTTTTCCAATAGCTTAGAATGTCTTTCTGTTTTTCCACAATAAAAGTAACTTCATCCAGAAGCACTTCATGCCATTAGTGTTCCAAAAGGATTTCGAATCTAAGATAAAAGGTAAATTCGAAAGTGAAATAAAGTGGGAACCTCATCTTTTCAGGAATCACACAAATCTTATTTGTCATTTGTTATTAAGAAAATCATCTGTATACTCTAGGAAGCAAATGACACAAAAACAGATACAATCACGAGTATGACATGATGACAGAAATTTTTATACGACACCCTAGCAAATGACATGAGCACAGATACAGACAGGAGTATGACACGGTGACAGCAATATGACAACAGCACATAACTCCTAATATTTTATTCAACTATCGAAAATTAATTAGTATTTATTTCTTTCAAATTTATGGTAACGTCCACTCATTAAATTTATAGTAAAATTCATTATAAATATAAGAGAATGGAACATCATTTTACTATATTTTGAAACTACTTAAAAAAATTTTCATAGCCTATACTACTTAAATAATAAGTGTAGAGTTTTTTAACTGCCATAACGCTGGTTGCATAAAAATTCTTATAACCTTTTTTTTATAAATAAAAGGTTTTAATTTTTAGTGTTCACTTTGAATAATAATAATTCCTTATCATTAAAAACTAATTAATTTTTAATATAAACAAATATTGAAATCCCTAATATTTTATTCCACGCCAGAACCCAGTTTTTGGTTTTTACGACCAAATTGCATAAAAGCTGGGACCCATCTTAACTCCCCCATTAATTTCTTCAAGTTTATTGTTAACGTAGGGCCTTTGAGGCACACTCACGCAAATGTAGCCATGTGCTGCTGTGCAGTGCAGAGCACGAAGCAAGTGGGCCAATGCCCAACGGTCATATCCTTTCACTTTAATCGCACGAAAACAACAACTAGTACACGTGTATCAATCTGATTGCCTAAACCAAACTTTTCTCTGATTCCTTCAAAATCAATAATCACAAAAAACAAAACAAAAACTAAAGAAAAACAAATCCAAAAACAAACAATTCACATAATACCAATCCATAATAGTCATCATTTAGAGGGCAGAAAAAACTAAAAAGAACCACTATTTCATATATATTTACCAAAAATAAAAACATAAAAGAAGTCCTCTAAAACCAGGACATAGTCAAATAATGCTTGAAACAAAAAACAAATTAAAGAATATTAGGAATAAACCATAAGAAATCAAAGAAGATCTGCAACAACATTTGATCAGAGATCGTAGCTGCACTTGGTTGTCTCAAACGCAGTCGATGATGTCCCATTAGATTTGAGAGGAACGTTTAAGTCACACTTGACTTTGGGTTTAAAGGTCCAAACTTTGATCCATCCCAACTTCGGTCTGATCCGAAGATTCAGCTTCAGGCTAATCCCAAAAACCCCACCAGTTTTCTCCGAATCGAACTGGGAAGCCTCGTCCGTGCCCAACAAAACCAGTTTCTGTCCTTGAAAAACCGCGTTGACAACGGTGGTGTTTTTGTGTCCCTGGTAAAAGGGTGTCAAGGTTTCGGTAACGAAACGCTGGCCTTGGTAATAAGCGTTGGCCTCGATGGTGTCGTAGTAGAAACCGATTCTCTTGTTGGGGTTCCTGATCGAAACGTTGAGAGCCAAGTTGTAGTTGAGGGTGTTGTTGGTGGTGAAATTGAACTGGGTCAATGAGGCATCGGTTACATGAAACTTGACCTCGTTGGGACGAAGGATTAGCCAGAATATGAAGGCGGCGAGAGCAACGATAACAAGAATTGTGCAGAGGATTTGGAAAATACAGCTCAAGATGCAACTGAAAAGGCAGCCACAAAGCCACTCACAACAGCAACAACACCCAGAACTATCTTTTCTTCCCATGGCTTGTAATCACAAAAAAAGTTTGTACTTTTGGTTTGGGAGCAAAGAAGAGAGAGATATATTTTTTTTGTGATGTAGAAAGAGTGAGAAGTGGGTGGTATATATATAGCAGGACGTGAAAGGCGCAGAGAGTTAGAATTTCAGTTTGGTAAGAAGAGGGTTACGATAAAGGGACCGCGTGAAGGGTTAGTGAATAATTGACACGGTTTTTTCTTTTTCTTTTTCTTTTTTGTTTGTTATTCACTTATTTGTGAGAAGAGTTCTATTCATGCAACGTGTGATTTTTGGTGTGAATTGAGAAAGTTCATGGTGATTTCTTATTATGAAGTTATAAGCCGTTGGACTTCTATTTGGCTATAAATACATTTATTATAGGATGATTTAATTTTCACCAACGTTTTTTCCGTGTTTTGCATACTTGATTTGACATTACAGCTGTGATTTTGTTTTTATTTTTTGTCCCAAAAAAATAACTATTTTTTAAAATTTGTTATGAATAAATGGTGAGTAATTACTCGTTATTACACGAGTGTGGATATTTCCCCAGGACTCAAAACAATGGATTCCACCCTCATTTCAATTAAAAATAAATAAAATTTTAAATAAATATCCTATGATATCCATTAACCTTTTTTTAATAAAAAAATAATGGACTCTACCTAATTAAATTTATGGTGAGATTTATTATTAACTTGTGAGAAGAGAGCATCATTCCCTTAATACTCCATGAATACCTAATAATTTTTCATATAACTACTATCAATCTATTATTTCAGGTAAATATATCAATAAGATTGCAGCATAACAAGAAGACAACTTTTATATAGAATGTATCATGTGGTAGCTAGTAATTGATAATGCCTCTTGTAGGGCTATCCAACCCAATTGGTGGCCTAACCCTCCAGGTAATTCTGATCGAACCTAGGTCAAACTGTCGCTTGATCCAACTATTCCAATAGTTGGTGGTAGGTCTATTTCTCCAGAATTCGACACTAACATTCGATTTTAGATCTTTTCCCAAAACTCGAAGAAACACCCCCTTTTTTTTTTTTTTTTAAGAATGAAGATTTTGAATATCATTAAAATCAGCCATAATCGGCTAACAATACAGAATAAAGATGTGGAGGAACATCTTTCATCCACACCTTAAAACATGTGACATGTCTTGCATGTTTTGCTAGGTTGTGAGCAATAACAATGCCAATTCTATGAGTATGGGAAAAAGAAATACAATTGACATCTGTAATGATTTTGGCCGAAGCAAGAATGTGGCCAAATGAAGATAGAGACTCATCATTACTCTTGAGAGCTTTTATTACCAATTCGGAGTCACCTTCCAAAATGAAGTTCAAAAAGCTAAGTTCATGAGCAAATGAAATGACCCTCGCTGTTGCTAATGCTTCCACAAGGTCGGAGGAAAATGACATTTGAATCTGTTCCGAGAGGGATGCAAGCACCTATCCAAGATTATTGCAAAACTACACCCAAACCAGCTTTATTAATATCTTTGAAAAGTACCCCATCAAAGTTAATATTGAGTGAATTTGCTGGTGGTGGGATCTAAGACACTCGGCTTGTGCTAGATACTGAAACTTGGAATTGTTGGACCATGTTTGCATGATGGAAGTCTGAGAGGGCTTGCTGAGAGTTTGGGATAATCTTTATGATTCACTCTAATTTGATTTCTACAGAACCAGACAGTCCACAATTTTACCACCATCAACTCCAGATTTTCTTCTCGTCATTGGCATAGAGTATCAACTCCAGATTTTCTTCTCGTCATTGGCATAGAGTAGCAGCTCCTTAGTGTCACAGAAGGAGTGGTTATTGCGGAAAGAGAATTCCTAAATGGAATCCTAGATTGGTGAAAGGGTTGGGAACTTCCAAGTTGCATGGCGCACAATTTTAGGAACCTGTTGGCAATGATCGTAGCTATCATCTTGGAGGATTTGTCTCTTTTTCAGATTCTTCTTCACTGGAACAGCATCTCCATATGATCTCCATATGAAATTCTTGACTTTATTTGGAACCTGAAGACCCCAAACCCAAGGTTTTCAAACTCGGACCGGACTGTATGGTTCGACTGGGTTACCCGGGAACTGCTCCTTGAAACGGTTCTTTAAGCACAAAAAACCAGAAATTATATTTTTACTGTGAACCTCTCGAACCGCAATCAAACCGCATGGTTTTCTAAACCGAACACGGGTTTTCCAGTTTCTTCCTTAGAAAATTTCTTCGTGAAGAGCAAAAAATTTCTTCATAAAGAGTAGTTTCAGGTTGGCTGGATATGTTCTTTAGGAAGAATGAGTGAGACGGGGATAGAAAGAGGGAAAGTGAGTAAAGGATGAAGCCGTGAAAGAGAGACTTACCTTCAAATGTGTTATAATTTGCTTGAGAACTGAGGAAGACCGAAGATGAGAGACTGAGTAGTAAAGGAGAGAGACACAATTTCAAATATGAGAAGTAGGTGCTGGAAAGAAAAGTAAGTGTAGAAGAAGTTATTAGATTGCTTGGGAAATGTGATTGTGGGAATGAGTTGTCCTTTTATTATTATTTAAATTTATTTTTAAACTTAAAAGTTAAAATGGAAAGCCCAAGACTTGGTTGGGTGATGTGCTAAGATAAATCTCGGTGAGTTGACAATTTTTTTTAAAACAAAATAGACATTTTTTTTATATATAATATTAATATCTTATTTAGTTGAAACTATTATATAAAAAAATGTAAATAAGACATGCCTATGAAGTATTTTAATACTATTTTATATCTCTCATTTATGCTTTATCATTTATTATTTTTCTTATTTAAAAGTTGTGATAATGTATTTGAAAATTATTTAATTTTTTTCATGTTTTTAAAATTAATATTGCTCTTTTTTTTTTTAATTTATCTATTATTTGTATTTTATATAATTATTAAATTAATTATGACGTCATCACGGTTCAACCCCGGTTCAACCTCAGTTCGACCTTAAAAACCTTGAATCTCTCTCTTTTACGGTTCAATGAACAGTCTGAGTTCCAAAACCTTGGCCAAACCAGCTTCCAAATCCCATTGTCTTGCCCCGATTGTCCTGAAGCTTGAGTATTCAAATTTTCCTTTGCTAGGAAGTTGTAACCAGACTTGACTATGTACTCACCTGATGCTGTGAAGGGCCATACAAGCTTGTCTTCAATTGACGTAATGCATAAGGGAATGCTCTTTATCAAACTTACCTCCTCGGGGTTGAACAGACCATGTAACAGTCTGTCATCCCAGCTCTTTGAATCTGGGTCTATGAGATCAAACACCTTTATATCTTCAAAACCTACAACCAGTGGTGATAAGATTCGTGGATGATCTAAGGGTGGCAACCAAGCATCAAGCCACACACTAATGGATTTCCCACAGCCCACTCTCCATTTGGCTCCCTCGAAAGGACATCTTGACCCTTTAAAATGCTACGCCAAGCATATGAGGCGGAGGTAGAATCAGTAGCTTCCATAATTGAGCAATCTAGAAAGAATCTTGATTTGAACACTCGATCAGAAAGGAAATTCTTATGGTGCAAGAGTCTCCAAGCTTGCTTGGCAAGAAGTGCATCGTTAAAAATGGCTAAATCCTTGAAGCCCATACCACCATCAGATTTTGGATAGCATAAAGTATCCCATTTCACCCAATGAATCTTCCTCCTATCTCATTTTTGTCCCCACCAAAATTTCCTTATGAGACTCTCAATTTTTGAACATAATCCCAAAGGGAGTTTGAAACAACTCATCATGTAGGTTGGGATAGCTTGGACTACTGATTTAATTAGGACTTCTCTTCCTGCTTGTGACAAAAGCTTCTCTTTCCACCCTTGAATTTTCCTCCATACCATTTCTTTAATGTAGTTGAAGCTGGCTTTCTTGCGTCTTCCTACTAATGATGGAAGACCAAGGTATTTCTCATATTGCTTTATTTCTGGAACCCCCAAGGCAAGCTTGATGTGATCCCTCATTTCCTAAAAAGTGGACTTGCTGAAAAAGATGGTGGTTTTGCTTTTATTTATTTGCTAACCCAAGCATTTTTCATATGTATTTAGAATCTCTAGACTCCTTTGGCATTCTTCGTTTATTGACCTGCAAAACAGCATGCTATCATCTACAAAAAGGAGGTGAGCCAACTGAGGACTATTCCAACATAATGAATAGCCCATAATGTCACCCTGAGCTGCTGTCTTGCTGATTAGGCCATGCAATCCTTCTGTGCACAAAAGGAACGAGAATGGAGAGATGTGATCTCCCTGTCTGATGCCTCTAGAAGGGTGGATTAAGCCTTTTGGTTCTCCATTGACAAGGATGGGATAGGATATAGTGGTGACACAAAGCATGAGGAGTTTGATCCATTGGTTGTTGAACCCCATTTTTCTCATTACTGCTTCAAGATAAGGCCATTCCACCCTATCATAAGCCTTGCTAATGTTAAGCTTGATTGCCATGAATCCATCTTTCCCTGTATGTTTCTGCATGCTATGTAAAGACTCAAAAGCTACCAAAATATTATTAGATATGAGATGGCTTTTAGTGAAAGCACTTTGATGTTTAGTGATAATTTTTGATAAAATTCTCTTAAGCCTATTTGCTAAGACTTTTGAAAAAACCTTATATAACACATTACAAAAACTAATAGGTCTAAATTCAAAAACATGCTCCAAAACCTAGAGAAACCTGAATTGAAAAGGATAAGTTTATAGTTCAAATACCATCTTCCCCAAAAGGCCAATTGTACCTCTTGAATTTAAAAAAAAAAAAAAGAAAAAAAAAAGACATAAGATGAAATCTCATCTATATTTAAAAAATAGTTTAATATGATGATTAAAAAAAATAGCCATGAAATTGTTAAAAAAAAAAAAAAAAAATCACACAACAAGCCATTGGTCATTATAAAACTACTCCTAAGTGACACTTGTAATGTATGAAAAAAAATCAATATAATACAATTTTTTTTCGCATTTATTTAATTTTCAAAATATGAATTTTGATAATTATGCCAATTATTAATACATATTTATTAAGATTGTATTTGTAAATTATAGGGTCACAATTTGTAGCCCACGCTTTAAGGATATGGGATATAGGCCCAATGAGTTCAGTACAATAAATTTGTAGAGAGTAAGTGAAAGAGCTGAGTTTTTGGTGGATTAGACAATGGCTAGTAAGGATTTCAAAGATGAACAAGTATGAAACACACGTAAAACTCAATGAACTGGTTGTCCGAGGAGGTGGATTATAAAAATAAACCAATAGGATTGAATGCTAATACAGATTTAGATACTACAGTTGTTCTTTTCTCATTTTTTTGATTCACCTCTCATGGGAGGTGTTTTACATTATATAGTTCTTTTAAGACCATCCTAGTCATACACTTGTTAATCATCTAAGCCTTCACTTGAGTGCATGTCCCATCAGACATCTTCTTTGGCTCTCTATGAATGGTGGTAACTGAGACTGCACTATTCAGGGGTCCTCTCCATACAAATGCGGTCAGAAAAGTTGCTGCAGCGCATTTAATATGGTGGTAGCAGCTTTTATTTTAGATATTTCTGAGTTCCTATCGCCTTTGTACGTGCCTGAGGGTCATCCTTATCATTAGAACTTTCTAGAAGGTCACCTAAATTGCCCAAATATAGGTTTGATCGATATTCACCGTATCCGAGAAGGAGCTACTCCTCGGACTATATTCTTCCATTCTTTTCTTATGTGATTCTCAACTTTGCGGCCTCTCCCAATCATTTATTCTTCCTCGGACATGTCCATGTCCTCAGATAAAGCCCAAGGCCCAATATACAAATTTGGGCTCTTACCCCCACATAAATGAAACCTTATATTTTACCATTTAAAAAATATATGATATGTCAAGATTTTAATGAAGTATTTAAATATAATATATAATTTAAATTAAATTTATAAAAATATAAAATAATAATGTATAAAATTTTGAAATCTCAAAAGCTTATGTAATATTACAAGATCAATCAAAATAAAATCAATCTATTTTAGTTTTATATAGATTATAGAATCATAGATTATATATCTATATTATAGATGTCATTTTATCAATCATTATTTTTAATCATTAGAAGGCCTTGTAGTTAATTGGTATCTACCTATGCACAAAGTGCTTGGGGTCCAAAAGTAAAAATGTTTGAGTTACGAAGTTAATAGTATATTGTAATTATCTCTTAAAAATAAATAAATAAAAAACCTCTCTCTTATTAATTTTAATAGGAAAATGAAGATTATCTATTATATATGTCTATTCATTGTTTATTCTTAGGCATAAAAGAAGATGATCTTCCAAAGAATATAATGAAATTTTTTTGTTAGGATTATTAGACTAATGGAGACAATAAATAAAACAAATTTATTATAAACAGTAACTTATTCTTGAAAATTAATATCTACACAGTTTAGAATCTTAATCTACGGGCTCTAAATTCGAAAGAAAGGTGAAATTTAATGCATGACTAAATTTTCTCACAAACGCAACTTGCATGTAAAGTGTGGATGCAAGAATGTATTCCTTCTATTGTCGCCTTAGTGGCTAAAGATTTACAAGGATTACAATAAATAAATTCTTAACCATCTTTTTATTTATTTATAGGGAATTCTTAACCATCTTTATATATACCTAAATGAAAGGAAACAATAAATCCAAGGACTTATACTTTCATGCCAAGTCATGTCAAGAATGGAAAAAAAAAAAGAAATTAGAGTCAAATCAACGTTAAATTGATCGCATTTATTTATGGTATAACTTTATATATCAGGGTCGTGCATACTAAATTTACATTAAGTAGCAGTATTATCTTCTCAAAAAAATTAGCAATAAAGTTATACCATAAATAAATGCGATCAATTTAACATTGATTTGACTCCAATTTCATTTTTTCCATTATTGACTTGACTTGGCATGAAAGTTTAAGTCCTTGGATTCATTGTTTCCTTTCATTTAGGTATATATAAAGATGGTTAAGAATTTCCTATAAATAAATAAAAAGATAGTTAAGAATTTATTTATTGTAATTCTTGTAAATCTTGCCCTTAAAAAAAAAAGAAGTTAGATATAAACGACAAATATATTTATAATGAACTTAACGCCATGTGTGCTAGATTCTGGTGGGGTCAGGTGGGTGATGAAAGGAAGATCTATTGAAAGAGTTGGGATTCGATGTCTAAACCAAAGAAGGAAGGGGGTATGGGGTTTAGGGACATTCAGTGCTTTAACTTGGCAATGCTTGCCAAGTAAGGGTGGAGGTTGACTCAGGGTACAGGTTCATTGGTTTATGCTTGCCTCAAGGCCAAGTATTTTCCTAGGAGTAGCTTCTTGGAGGCAAAGGATGCCCCAAACAGCTCCTATTTTTGGAAAAGCATTTTAGTCGCTCAGGAAATCCTAAAGCGTGGTTGTTGTTGGAAGGTGGGAACTGGATCCGATATTAGGATCATGACAGACAAGTGGATACCAAATCATCCTAGTAATATGGTGATTTACCAACCACAGGAGGTAGAATGGGAATGGAGGGTGGTGGAACTTATTGACTGGAATATCGGTGCATGGGATAGAAATTTGATAGAGATGAACTTCCACAAAGAAGATGCTGATGCAATCCTTAGAATCCCACTAAGTAGACAATGTGTGGCTGACTCTCTCTTCTGGCTGTTCAATAGAGATGGGGTCTATTCTGTTAAGTCAGGATATAGGGTGGCCTGTAAAGTCATGAGGGAAGCTAGTATGCAGGGGGAAAGCTCAACGGCAAGAGTTGGTGAGTCGGTGTGGGGGAAGATATGGCAAAATGCATATTCCCAATAAAATAAAAGTTTTTGTGTGGCGGGCTTGTCATGGTATCCTACCTACCCGTGACAACTTGCTTCGAAAACATGTAGTGGAAGATAGCAGTTGTGTACTCTGTAAAGGAACTAGCGAAACAGAGTTGCATGTGTTGTGGGAATGTAGTGTGGCTTAGGACATATGAGCTGGGAGCATGAGGAAGTTACAGAAAGGAACGGGGGGCCAACTTGATTTTCGGCATTTGGTGGAGGAGTTATTGTTGAAGCTGTCCCGGGAGGAGTTGGAGTTGTTCTTTGTACAAGCTTGGCTTATATGGACACAGCGCAACACTATGACTTTTGGTGGAGTGATTTAGGACCCTGCTCGGCTGGTGAAGAGAGCTGTGGAATTCTTGGAGGAGTTCAAACAGTCCCAACATCAGCTGGCTATTCTGACAGTTAGTGTGAGAAGTTCAAGGTTGACTCCCCCGCTAGGATTGAGTTTTAAGCTTAATTTTGATGCGGCCATTTTTTAGGACGAAAAGGCGTCGAGGTTCGAGGCGGTGATCTGGAATAATGTGGGAGAGGTTATGGCGGCTCTATCAGCAAGAGGACCACCTGTTCTTAACAGCGAGGAAGTGGAGGTGCTAGCTTGCAGGAAGGCGCTGGAGTTTGCTTGTGACTCAGGCTTCACTGATATTGTGCTTGAAGGAGACAACTCGGTGGTTATGGCTGCCATTTCAAGCTCATGTTTGCTGCATTCTAGGATGGGTCATTTGTACTCAGATATTCATTGTCTATCTACAGGCTTACATGTCTGTTCACTATCATGTGTTGTTTGATCAGCCAACTCAGTTGCTCACTCTCTAGCTCGTTTTGCCAATTTTATCAATGATGAGACTATTTGGTTTGAGGAGTCTCCTCAACTGGCATTAGAAGCTTTGTACTTTGATGCTCATTAAATTATAATGCAAAGTTCCGTTTTCAAAAAAAAAAAAAACTTTTTTTTAAATGGGAAATATCTATTAAGGTTCATCATGCGTTTCACATTACTTAGAGGAAAAAATATTTTGTATTAAATTATACTATGTTATTCATATCAAAACTCAATAAATAAGAGATGTATATATATATATATATATAAACTCAATAAATAAGAGATGTATATATAAAAATAACTACCCACTAACATGTGTCTTTCATTTGTTAGTGAGGTAATTATTTTTTGCTAACATATTTCACACTTATTGAATTTTTTTTTTATAGGTATACTTATTGAATTTTAATACGACTGACATGGTATCATTTGATACCAAATACCTTCTCCACTTAGAGATGGCTACTTAAAAAGAGAGAAAGAGAGAGAGAGAGAGAGATTAGGATGCATATAAATCCAATTATCAATCTCTTTCTTCTTTTGATTTTCTTATTTTATCCATGCAAAAAGGCACATCGTTTTTAGGAAAATCCTTTTTTTATCGAAATATAAATATAATACGTATTATGGTCAACTAAACTTGCATACTATACCCATCTTCAATGGTCATTATGTCCATAGAATTACCATTATATTCCAAATTAATTGACATTAGTGTTGTTTTTTACCTCCATTTTACACTTGGTTATTTTTTTTTGCCCTCGGTTATTTTTTCCCCCTCTAGCAACCATTCCTTTTACTTTTGAACAAGGTTTTCCTCCAAACCGATATGAGGAGAAACTTTTTTTCCTTCTCCTTTACCCTTTCTTGTCACTATTAATATCTCATAGCCACTAAGCTTCTTAAACAATAAATCTGACTCTTAAAGTTGAACCTCATAAGACCAATTTAATCACAGCAGAGACAAAATTATCAAGTAATTACTTCCACAATTCCACCCCTTAACCAAGACATATTACTCAATTCAGTATCAATCAACACAATCGATCACCTTTAACAGAAGCGCATCCATTAAGTCATCAACCCTGCAGCTAGGCCAACAACAACTTCTTAGCTCCAAATTGATATATGTATCATCTCTCTTAAAACATATAAATCCCACAATATTGTGATGTCCACATTTTATGGAGAGATAATGCACATGCTAGAATCTGAATGCATACAAATAACTTATCCTTTTATTTTTTTGGAATAACCATGATAGCTCATAGCTTATCCACTTAAAAGTTAAAACTAAATCATCAACACAACAATACATCAACCCCCAAAACTCGGCCAAAAATTGCACCAAAAAAACTCAAACCTTGGTGAGCACTGCCCACAATCTTAGCTCATCTCCCGTACACAGTTGGATTGGACAAGTCGGGTTGGAGCTCCATTTCGGAGTGCTGTAGATCTGACTTGTTCACACCATGGAGGGTGAGTTGTACACGTCACCAAGGCCAAGCCATTACTACGATGAAGTGGTAAAGCGTGCTTTTGCCAATAAATAATGGTAATAGTAATACACTAATACTCTTAATTAAAGTGAAACTCCATTACTAAAATTTTGATAACTTTAAAATATTACTTCAATTAAAATTCTATTACCAAATTCTCAAAAAATATAAAATATAAAATATAAAAGCTACATATCTTATACCTTGTGTGAAACTTTGTTATCCAAGTGTCAATAACTTTAAAATACCACTCCAATAAAAATTATTTTACTATATATTTCAAAATATTTAAATGCAATTTTATTATTAATTTTAAATTATTTTTATCCTCTTATTAATTAAAACTCAATCTTATGTCCTTATCTAATGTAATTTGTGATAATTTTATCAGTCCAATATTTTCTTTAATTTACATATATGTTGTTAATAACTATGCATGCATGGTACGTCGGTACGACCATAGTATTAGTTTGACTAAGTTTTCATCTTTTTGCCAATTGCTGTGTTCTCCAAAGCAATTAATATCGCAATCGGATTTGGGCTCTATTGGTCTCTGAGTTGGACTCAATAATTAAGTCTAATACCGACTAACAAATTTTTTTTTTTTTTTTTTTTTTTCACAATTTATGGGTTGTGGAAATAAAATGTAGTGTCGTTGGATCCGTGTGCAATAGATTGTCTTCTTTTTACAAATTGCCACCCAAATGGGTTATGAAATAAATTAATAAATATTAAAAGAAGAAGAAGAAGAAGAAGAAGTTGTGTGTGCATAACAAAATTGAAGCATATCACTATATCAGTGAATAGTTGCCAATATTATTCAACAGTGGATATGAAAAGGGATAGGGACGCAAGGACCACTACTAGACGTTGAAATTCTTGCTGTTCAAAAACCATAATGCAGAAAGAGAAGTGTAATAGAATATTGGCCTGGTTGCGTGAAAGCATAAATGTCACACACACACACATATATATATATATATATTTATATGGTACGAGATACATATCTCTGCAAATATACTTTTTTGCAGTAAGGCTAACTTTTTTGCAGTAAGTCTAGCTTTAGCCCCACTGGGTATAACGAGAAGAGTATGTTAATACGTTTCATGTGATCATGCAATGTAGTGATTGCAACATGTTAAATGTCACATTCTACGAAATTCCATTTCAAACATGCTTTTTGTACTGAGGTTTTTAGCCCCACAATGCATGACGAGAGGAGAGAATTAATCAGCTCAATGGTCCAATGCATGTATCATGGTATTATAGTCGTATTTGGTAGATGCTTCAAACAAAATATTACGCCAAACCATGCATGGGGCACTTGAAAAAAATATATATCCTGCTGGATTTTGTGCTTTACGTGAGTATATTCTATCTATACACTTTTCCAGATTTATGCAGCTTCAAACAAATTTCAACAACCAAAAAAAAAAAAAGTATATGTTGAATGTCATATTCTAAGAGAATCCATTTCAAAGAAGCTTTTTGTAGCGGTGCTTTAGCCCCACAATGCATAACGAGAGGAGAGAATTTAATCAGCTCAATGGTCCAAATCCAATGCATGTTTTCTTGATATATAATACCGTCGTGTTTAGCAGATGCTTCAAACAAAATAGTATGCCAAAAATGCATGGGGCACTTGAAAAATATATTTGCTGAATTTTGCACTACGTGCTGCCATTCTAGATTAATTTTAAAATCTTTTTTTAAATCTGTTTTGTATATAACCATAGTCATAGTATGACCTTATTTATAGATATGATTAATACGTGTTTTATTTGAGTACATTCTATACACTTTTCCGGATTTATGCAGCCAGAAACCAACTTTGGCAACAAGAAACAGTTTATACTCAGTTTGGCTACAGCAAATATTCGCATGGAGAAGTCGATTTGAAGTGATTAAATTTGAGTCAAGTTTGGGTATTTCATTTTGCATATAGGCTCAAATTCTAATTGCGACTTTATTATTACTTATGCTGGTGACCCGTGACCATTTTTGTGGAAGTGTCACCTTTTACTTTGAGAGTGGATTGTTGGCCCAGAACAGAAGAATGTTGCATGATAGGATCAAGTAATATAAGCACGACTAGTAATCAAGGTTTTCAGACCCGGACCGTTCATTGAACCGTAAAAAAGAGAGGTTCAAGTTTTTCAGGTCGAACCGAGGTTAAACCGGAGTCGAACCGTGATGACGTCATAATTAATTTAATAATTAATTAAAGCCTAAATATAGATATTAAATTTATAAAACTAGTAAAATTGACTAATATATCTATATATGTGAGAGAAATTTAATGATTTTCAAGTATATATTTAATAATTAAATAAGAAAGTTAATAAAATAAAATAATAACCATGAAAATATTAAATTTTATGATTAATTTTTGAAGTAAAGTTGAATATCTTTGAAGGATTTTAATTATAATTTTTTTTATTCCTTGGAAGAGATGGATAATTTAATTAAGTAGAATAAAATTGTGTTAAGTTGTTTTTATTAAAAAAAAAAATTGCTAAGAGGTTGGACCGCACGGTTCTTGACCGGTTCGTATGGTCCAACCCCGGTTTTAGGGGTTCACGGAATTGCCAATATGCCTGGTTCTTTATGCTTAAAAAACCGGTTTTCATCACGGTTCACGGTTTTTACGGTCCGACCACCTGGTCCGGTCCGGTTCTGAGAACTATGCTAGTAATAAAAATGTTTTGATGAATTTTCATGAGTAATGCTAGATCAAATAAAATGGCACAATTTGTGCCATAACTCACCCACGTGAAGAGTTATGAGTGATAGAGGTGTAATGGTGGGTCTATGTGAGGAGTTGTGGCACAAATTATGTACTTTTATGTATTCTTAACATTACTCGTTTGAAATATTAAGTAACAAAATTGAAATTTTTAGTTTTTGAAGGGAACCAAGAGAGGAGGGTTGGGACTTGGGAGCCAATTCACATCTCATAAATACAGATAAAGAATCCTCCCCATTTTCAAGTGAAATGGAGAGTATCCATTTAAGGGTCATGATTTAAAATGGAGTAAATCTAGGGTATGGATTGTGTCAATTAATTTAAAATTTAATTATGATTAACTTTAACTATGGTTAAACGAATACAAAATTGAGTAATACTACAATCACAAACAATTTTACAACATTTTTATAAGCTATTGATGTGACAAATTCTTATTAGTTCTAATATGGATCCACCACTAACATCACATTTATGTTTAACAATAGTTATTTGAGAATTACAAAAGCGATATCAGCAATTTGTAAAAATATTGTAAAATAGTTTGTCTGTAGTATTACTCTACAAATTTTTTTACCATTTTTTGCATTCCGTTTTATGTTCTACCAATCATAACTTGCCATCTATTTATTTTACTTATAAAATAATTAAAGACTAAATGTTAAAAAACTAGAGTTATAAGTTTTTAAATAAGTTGGCATAATTTAGACCTTAGATTTACTCCACTTTAAATAATAACTCTTAAGTGAACACTCTCCCGTTTCATTTGGAAATAGAGAGAATTCTTATCTTGGTGCTATTGGTTGAACACCTTAGTGCATAAGTGGTGCATCATTACTCTGTTCTTTTTTTCTTTTTCTTTTGTTTTTTAATTGAAATGTGAGTGGCAAAAAGAGGTTCTACAATCACTATGTGGGCATTACTGGAGAGCTCTTTTGAATGGTAAACCCGAATTAATCATTCAGAAGAGAGACTCTTCTCAACGGAAACTTAAAAGCAGGAAAAATGCTGATTTGTAATTTCTTTTTTCAATAATAAAAAGGTTGTCACCTAATTAAATAAATGTCATGTTATTATTCGGTTAAACATATAAGTAAAAAAACTAAAAAGAGCATTCATTTGAAATTTGAAGGAATAATAGCATGCACTTAGTTGATAAACTTTAAATTTATTTTGGTATTTTTATTTTTATTTTTCTGCTTACTTGAAAAAAAAAATTACCATGATAAGAATAGCATTGGTCCTCACTCCTCATGATCACTAGTGCCTCCGCCCCATATTCCTGTGTGCTCGTCTTTGACGACGATATTTTTTTCCAAGATACAGCTTTGGGAACATCCAAAAAAGAAGGTCATCAACATGTGAGAAGTTATAATGTACTATTTTATGTATTTTGTTTCAATTTTTAAGATATTTTTAGTAAATTTTGCTAATATTTACAAATTTAATATATTTATTTATATTTAAATAATTATTAAATTAATTATAATATCATCGCGATTTGACCTTGGTTCGAATTTAAAAATCTTGAGCCTCTCCTTTTTACGGTTCAATGAACGGCCCGGGTTTCAAAACCTTGCTAATCTGATCATTTGTCAATTGATTATGAGAAAAAATTACTTTTGGTCAGATTCTTGGATATGCTGAATGAAGGAATCAACATGAAGGAATATTTAATAATTGAGATAGCCTGCAAGATGAAAGGGCAATATGCTTTAACACTCTTAAGGTCTGTTTGGTTAGAATAATAGAAAAGTGAGAGAATAGAAAAAATTTTAGTTTCTCTCATTTGTGTTTGGTTGGGAGGGTGAAAAAATAGAGAGATGAAAAACTTTTTTGTTTGATTGAAAATAAAATTTGTATAAATTAAATATCATGTCCCTATTAAATAAAACAAAAAGTAACACATTATACTTAAAAAAAAAAAATCGTGTATAGATAGACACTTCATTAAAGAAAAAAAAATTGCATAAGAAATTAATCCAAAACATTTTTCTATATAAAAAAAAAAAAAGAAAAAGAAAAAGAAAAGAAAAGAAGCTAACATGTCCAGACAAAATCAAAGAAAAAAAAAAAGGCAACACGTTAACAGGAAAAAAAAAAAAAAAAAAAAAAAGGGCAACACGTTAACAAAAAGAAAAACCAACACGTTTACCTCCAACGTGAGAGGTTTCCCTCTCGTAGTTTTCTTCTCATTTCGAAAATATTTTGGTGAACTCAAAGAAAAAACACATAAGTCTTATTATTTATTTTCTTTTCTTTCCACTTAACTAATATATTTAAAAAAAAAAATTTCTTTCTCATTTTCTCTTTAAAATTTTCTGCCCACCCTATTTTTCCTCAAAATAAACCCATCTTAGATTTGGCTGTAAAGTGGTTTAAGGCCTGAGACGACTCATTCCTTTGCGGTGATACGTACTTTTACATCATCAAGATAAAGTTGCTTAAATTCTGAAACGTTTTGAACTACTGTTGCTAAATTTAGGTTCTCAATTTTCTGCGAAGACTAACTCATTAATGAATAAGTAGACAAATCGAGAATAACCAACCTTTTGAGACGTGAAATCTCAATGGAAATATGTCCCGCAGGGCCGGAATTTGATAAGTACAACTAACTCAAATTTGTCAGCATGTTAAACCGAGAAGAACTAAACTTGTTATTAGCCAGACTCAGGTGGACGTGAAATCTCAATGGAAATATGCCCCGCAGGGCCGGAATTTGATAAGAACAAGTAACTCAAATTTGTCAGCATGTTAAACCGAGAAGAACTAAACTTGTTATTAGCCAGACTCAGGTTTTGGAAACCAAAATGGCTACTTGAATTGTCAAGTCCACATTATTGATTCTTTGGTCAGTTTGTGACCAATAACATGTTCATCGCTGCAGCCTAAACCTTTCTGCAAACAGCAATCGAAGCTTTCATTCCAGCGCACCAGCTCTGTGGAAGAAATACTGTTGAATTTAAGGTTGTCTTTCAATTCTATCAAACAGGATCGCTGATCGCCAAGACATTGCCCCGACACCACAAAGATACAAAAGCTCATAAAAAGTGAACATATGGGTATCAGGAAAAGCCATGAAAAGAGTGTAATTCCATTGTAGGCTGTACTAAGACTCATACAATCAAGAATTGAAGAGTTGATGCAAAGTGAACTTCTTGCTTCTTTTGAGTTACGTTTGGACTACAAAATATTTTTCGATAATCAATATGGACTACTATGTATCTAGCATATGGACTTGACCAAAGATACTAGTATATACTAGGTAGTATGTTGTAACGGTTGCGTTTGTGTTAGTTTCTTATTCTGCTGATGACTATTCAGTTTTAAAGCGTCTGATTAAAAATTCCTATAAGAAGACTCACTCCCACTATACCCTTGTCTGTTCTCTTGGCCCAGAGGGAACAGGGGAAGGTTCCCAACTAATTTCCTCCCTTGTTCTTGTTGCATTTCACTATTTTGTACCCAGCAAACAAAGAAAAAAGGTTAAAAACTCCTACAAGATTTGAAAAATCAAAAAAAAAAAAAAAAAAAAAAATCAACGATATTGCCGGTCTTGAAAATAGTATTGAATGGTGATTTGATGGACTGGTTGGGAATTATATTTTACCCCGTTAAAATATAAGATTGTTAACGACCATAGGTCCATAACCTGAATTTATTTGTCTTCTTTCTTATCCAAGTTCTTGCGAGTTGTGAGTGTTTTTCTTCTGCTCTGCCATATGCTTTTGAATCATTGGTCTTACTAGCTCTTTACTTCTTAGCAAAGGTTACATTAGTTCAAGTTACATAAGAAAGGATTGTTGGCCTAATTTTGTGAAAGTGTCACCTTTGAGAATGGATTGTTGGCCTAATTTTTCTGTTATAATGTGAACAGATGAACGAACAAAATTCCTATAAAAAAAGAAAAGAAAAAGAAAAGAAAAGATGAACGAACAAAAAGAGACATCTAGGCCAATTATATTAGAAAAGAATAAACAAAATAAGAGTGGAGATGAACTATAGTGTTAGAAATTAGGTTGATTTTCCCTTATTCATGATCCATGGAGGATTCTCATGGGTCATGTTAAGTAAAACATTAGTATCATTCGATAAGAGAGTTATGAGATATAAGTGGGATAACCAACCATTATTTTAGAAGGGTTGTGTTTATTACGTACTATGTACACACAAGTTGTCAGTGAGAGAGTGTAATTAAGTGTATATGTGCGTTTAGCAGTTAGTTTGTTTCTCAAAACAAAACAAAAAAAATTTAAACAATTTTATTCAATCCAAAAAACAACTAAACCCCAAGGTTGACTTAGTGGTTTTTAAGGTCTCATAATATCTATAAGATCCTGGGTTCGAAACCTCCAGCATCTTGGAGTCATCCCCATGAGATAACACCCTTGTTTGTCAAAAAAATAAATAAATAAACTCTATCTTAAAAATCATGACTTCAAGTCACGGTTTTAGTTGTTTTGAGTTGTATGTAAAACAGTTTGCATGCAACAAGTAAAAATGTGTAAGAAAAGTCCAACCTTACGTAGTGGACCTAGGGCCCTATTTGGGGATTACTGTGTATCCGAAGAGAAGGAATCGGCTGAGATGGAGTCCATCTGGAAGAAGGATACTTGGAAACAAAGGAGGAATACAATCCGAAGAGGTCGTCAGCGATCCGAAGAGGTCTTACTCCTCGGATAGGAATGGTTTTGATTAATCAAATGTGTGGAATGTCCGAATGATCTTCCTAGCAACCTCAATGATAAAGATAAGCTCTGAGTATGTTTGGAGACGATAAGAACGAAGAAATATCTAAAGGAAAAGCTGCTACCACCGTATTAAATGCATTGTAGCAACTTTTTTGGCCGCATTTATGTGGAGAAAATCCCTGAACAGTGTAACTTCAGCTACCGTCACTCACAAAAAGCTAAAGAAAATACATGACATGACATATACTTAAGTAGGTATCCAGATGAGGAACAAGTGAACGATGGGGATGATGGGGAAGGATGCTATATAAAGAAGAAGGCCTCCTGATTAAAGGGGGGAAAAAGGACGAGAGAAAAAAAAAAAAAGGTTTTACTGTAACCCTAAGAATTGTAACCAGTATTCAATTTATCATAAGTCTCTTCGGATTTTAGCTTATTTGATCTTTACGTGTATTTTTATAATGGTTTATACTTGGACGTTGTAAGCTCCACAGTCAACCTAGCTCTATCATCCACACTCTACAAATTTATTGTTTTGGGCTTGGGCCACAAATCCTAACCCTATAGAAGTATAGAACATTTGATAAATAGTATGTTATAAAATGATATGGTAAAATAATAAAGTAAATTTTTGATATGCTAAAATAGCATAAATTATGCCATAGCAGATAAAGATGCTCTAAGGGTAATATAGCCACGATAGCAGTGAAGCTCACGCGTGGCCCAAAAGAGTGGAGGAGCAGAAAAATATAAAGCAAGAAAAAGAGGGCTCGGATGCATAGAGGCACGTGTGGGCATGTGAGACAATTTCGTGGGTTCCACTTTGACACACATGGCATGTGTAGGACCCATTTTAACACGTGGGAACGCGTGCCAGGTCAGATTAGGTAATTTTCATATGGCATTATAAAATAATTTATTTTAATGTAGTGCAATTTTTAATTTCCCTAGTTTTGTTCTCAATTTAGGTTGAAATTTTTAAATTAATTTATGGTTTGATTGATTGCCACGGATTCGGCTATGAATTTGGATTTGAGGGAGGCCGAATCAAATTCTTTGTTTTAAAAGAAATGGATTTGGATTTGGCCCAAATTCAACCAAAATTTGATAGGCCCAATCCATATATTTCAAATACCATCAAATACGGTGGTATTTCAAATCTCTCACACGCACGCTCCTCTATTTCTCTCTATTCCTTGCAACGCAACAAGCTTCTTCTTCTCTCTCTTTCTCACGGCATTTTCAAGTCTGTCTCTCTCAATTCTTATCTTCCTCTTTGACCTCTCTATTTCTCTCTTTCTGCTAAGTCTAAATCCACAAAGGCTGTGGGTTTTTTAGTGGGTTTCATTTGATTTTTTTGTGGGTTTGTTTGGGTTTCATTTGATGTGTTTGTGGGTTTTGTTTGATTTGTTTGTGCATTTTGTTTCATAGTATTTTCAAATTTTTGTTTTGGGTTTGTCTTTATTTTCTGTTTGTATTTTCGTTTGTGGGTTTGTAATGCAAATGATGTGTTTGATGAAATGCTTCTATGAATTTTCTATGAGTTGTATAAGCAGTACTTTTACTCTGTTATGCCCAAAGGGTAGTGGCTGGAGCTATTGGGTTCACACAGCTCTGCTGGAGCTACTTGAATTTGTTTGACTATTTTTTAACAGTTGAAAGGAAATACCATTTTCTATTAAGGGCTTTGTGTCCAGCGCCAAAACTTATCATAAATATGTCCATGGAAGCCTTCTCATGATTTATGCCCAGAAATGGTCTGTCCAAGCCATTTGCACACTGCCTTTTTACTGAGCAATGTCTAATTTTAGTGTCAAATTATATAATATCAGAGTTGGATACTTTGATGCAATTATTGTGTTGTTTCAAGTGGCGTACAATAATCTTTCCAATTTATTGCCAAGTAGATGTTAATGTTAATTGTGTTAGAAAAATTTGTTAATGCAAAAGTAGTAGGCAATGGTTTGTAATTACTCTGAAATCTTTTTGGAAAAGTATGTTGTTCCATTATTTGCAAAAAAGCATATTTCTTCATTTTTTTTTTTTTTTTAGTTTTATTGTAGCTGGTGTCAATTTGGTTTGTTTGTACAAACAAACAAGTTTGTGTATCTGTGGTGGTTTTAGTGAGATGCACCCAGTATGTTATTAACTGGGATGGCAATAGAAATGAATCTTGCAGACTTATAATGTTGAGCTAAGCTAAGAATAAAACTTTGGCACAATTCTTTATTGTGCCCAAGTTTTATCTGTTTACCTAATCATGGTATGTCGTGGTGGGTGGTTTTTTCTATTGGTTGATCAAGACTTTGCAGAATAAGCTCCTCCGCAGTTTCTTCCTTATCATCTGTGGAGGGCCCAGTAAAAAGAGTACTTTAAGAAATTGAATAAGAGAGTAGTATGATGCTTTAAAGCTTAATGTTTAGCACCAGATGTTGAGGGTTGTGTGTGTGTGTGTGTGTGTGTGTGTATTCAGTTTGATTTATTGCTGGAGTAACTCTTGAAGCCTGTTATGTTATGGATGAAAGTTTTGATTTTATTGTGACTACTTGGTTGTTGAAAAGATTTAGCATATGAAAAATAAACACCTTAAATTTGGAAGTTAGGTTGTCATGTTATTTAATCTGCATAGGTATATTTGCTTATTCCTTAATTTTGTGTGAAGACTGTTGAAATAATTTTGTAGCTTATCTATTAGTGGGAATTGAATTTTTGGCTTTATTTTTACTTTTTGAATTCTTACTACATTGTTGTTTCTCTTAGTGAGAAATTATTGATTCATTTTTTTATGCATAGGATGGCCTAGTATAGATAAACTGTTTGTATTCGTTTTGATTGCTGGATGAAATTGGTTGTCTTTGTTGCAATAGTGCTGCGTATCTTTTGAATTCTCCCATTGCACAACAACCATGTCAACATTCATTATCAACAAGTTCTGAAGTTGAGCCTCACCAAAGAAAAAGGAGTTGGAAAGATCCACTAGTTGAAGTTGTTGTAGATATTGGTTCCTTATTTTTAATTGTTAAGAACTTTAGAATATTTTTTAGTTTGAGATTTTGAATGTTGTAAAAAAACCCATGCATTTGGGTTCTCTCTCGACGTTGATATAGAACATTTTAGTTGTCATTAGTTGGCAAGACATTTCATCTTGTTAATTGAATTATCAATGGCTTTTTCATTACCTCATGTATTTATTAAAATTGTTACTAAAATTAAAATGTGGAAGGATTAAGAAAAATAATAATTAAAAAATATATTATATTAATCCTAAATCCAAATCCAAATTTAGGTATCCAAACAATGAAATTTCAATTGATGAATTTCAAATCCTTTATTGTTTTAAAAGACCCAAACAAGGAATTTTAAAATCAATGGATTTCAAATCAAGGGATTTCAAATCAAAGAATTTCAAATCCAAATCGAAATGTTGCCATTCAAACACAACCTTAAGGAATTTGAAATTTCTTTTCTCTTTTTTGGAGGGTGGTGGTATTCAAACTCCGAACGCCAAAAATTATAGAGGGTGGTATGACAAATCAAATTCCAAATATCACACCTTAATTGTTGAGCTTTGTGGAGCCTAATTTATGTTTGATCCAATTGACAACTCGATCCGACCCGAATAATGTTGCGTAGTTTTTAATGAAAGATTTTCTGAGGCTTAGTCCATGGAGCGAAGGTTTGGGCCAACAGGATATAGAAGCCGTTTTTTGTGATTAGGGTTTGTTACTGTTGTCGTGTTTCTGAGAGAGAGAGAGAGAGAGAGAGAGAGAGAGAGAGAGACACTGTAGCCACACTTTGTATTTTTCTTTGATAATAGTGAAATTTCTGCAACTCCATGGACTTAGGCAAATTGTCGAAGCATGTAAATACTGTCTTGTGCATGTGATTGTTTTTTTTTTTTTTTTTTTTTTTTAATGTGTGTTTTCTCTATATTTTTTTTCCTCATATGTTGGAATTTCGGTTTACTTCCCAACAAAACAAAGTATGGATGCATGGATACGTTTTTTTTAATTTTCTTTTGAATTGTAACGAAAAGAAAAAATTACATCCAATTTCATTCATACATTTTTTTTTAATAATAATTTGATAGTAACAATAATTGAGAAATAAGATTTGAATTTTTTACATTTCTATTAACAATACCAAAAGATACTAGTTGACAATTTGCATTGGTCCTTATGATCATTGATCAGTGGTGCCTCTGCCCCTTATTCCTGTGTGCTCATCTTTTATGATACTATTTTCCAAGATAGAGTTGAGGGAACATCCAGAAAAGAAGTCCATCAATGTGTTTGAAATACCAGATTCTCCGCCTCGTAGAAAAAATAAGTGGCCAATAGATAATCCCCAACCCAAAAATAAATCCCAGTTCTGCAATTATGTAGTTCCAGTCAATCACAGTCCCGGAAGTTGAATGAGTTTCTTCTAACTCAGATCTAGTAAAAAATATTGGCCCTGTCAATTTGGTGGTACTTAAAAAACAAAGTGTGCCTTCTGACTCTACTTGACTAAAAAAATGGGTTATTGGAAGTAGTCTTTGCAATGATGGAATGGAAAATAGAGACACCAGAGTACTCCCTTCTAGCAGTGAATTTTAACGCAAGTCATGAAGCCTCACTAGATTCAGAAGCTTTTCCCAGTGAGTTGGAGAAATCTGACTTGTTAAATTATTATGAGTAAGGTTTATTTGGGTCAGATTCTTGAACATGTTGAATGATAAAATCAAAGAGGAATCGAGATGGCCTGAAGGATGATATAGCAATATGCTTAACACTCTTATATTTGACTGTGAAGATGGTAAGCCCCGAGACCACTCATTCCTTTGAGGTGAAACTTTTACAGAATCAAGATAAAGTTCCTTGAATTCTGAAACGTTTGAACTAGCATAGCTAAATTTGGGTATTCAACTTTCAGCAATGCAATGCTCAAGAAAGAATCAGTAGACAAATTGAGAGTAACCAACCTTGTGAGGCATGAAATCTCAATCGGAATTTGCCCTGCAAAGCCTGAATTTGACAAGTCGAAAGAACTCAAATTCTTCAGCATGTTAAACCGAGGAGAACTGAACTTGTTATAAGATAGACTCAGGTTTTGGAGACACAAGTGTCCCAAATGGCTACTTGAATGGTCAAGTCCATCATTAATTGATTCTTTGGTCAGGTTTTGACCAATAACACTTGCGTCGTTGTAAGCTACACCTTCCCATAAATAGCCAAAGATACATTCATCCCAGCGCACCAGCTTTGTGGACGAAGTATTGTTGAATTTCAGGTCACCAAGACAATATTGGCCAGACACTACAAAGATACTGAAGCTGAATATGGGTATCAAGAAAAGCCATGAAAAGAGTGGAATTCTAATTGGATGCTGTAAAAGAAAGACTCATACAATCAAGAATTGAAGAGTGTGGATTCATACAATCAATGTAAATCTCTTGTTTGTTTTGTATAACATTTGTACTACTATGTAAGGAAAATGGATGCCTTTGTGTCAGTTATTTATTTGCTGATGACTTTATAAGTTTTTAAACTCATGATTATTACTCCAGAAAGCTTAGAAATACCAAACCCATTAGTAGAAAGACTCCTAATGGAGCACTTGGCTTCACTCAAAGTCCTATAAAAGCAGAGCTCTACAACACACAAAATGTATGCAAAAATACTATCTCAATCTTTTGCCTCAGAAAATTCTCAAGAATTACAACCTCTATATGAATATCTCAATTCCCATGTGATGTGAGAATTCTAAATCTCATATTTTAGTTAGAAAATATCAATCATCACTTTGAGTACGTGAGAATTACTAATGTGATACTTAAATCCAACTTGTCACATTTTCTTTCGTAAAATAATCTAAATAGAGTTAATTTTAAAATAAAAAATATTATTCAACTTTTCACATTATACTATAGAGGTGGCAAAGTAAGCTCAAACTCATTTGTCCACCCAAACCCACCCACTCTAATTGAACTCAAACCCACCCAATTATTAATTGGGTTAAATAGGCATCATCCCAATTAGACCCGGTGATTATTGGATTTTAACTAAAAACCCATTGAACCTCGTTTAACTCAAAAACAATATACCAAATTGAACCCAACCCTTTTCATATTAAAAAAAAAAAAAAAAAAATTTCTCAATTTTAAAATCCATTCATTTTCTTGTCCTTTCTTTCCTTTTCTCAAAAACCACAAAGAAAATTTTTGTCACTTCCTTTTCTCTCACTTTCTTGGCAACCAGACAATAGCACTCAAATACTCTCTCTGAAAATCCAGAAAAATTCCCAGCAAAATAGAGTTCATCACTCGCATACATCTTTTTATCTTCAACCTCAAGCTAAAATCTAAAACTCCTTTGTAAACCCATACCCACATCAAGCACTCTCTGAAATACTATCAAAGAATTCATTGCTCACAATGTCATCAAGCGTATCCACCTTCCCAACACCAATCAATTCAGCCCAAAGGTCTCCCCTCTCTCTTGATTTCTTAATTTCTTCTTTATTTCAATTAATCTCTATCTCTTTGTCCTGTTTCAATGGCAATGGCAGGACACTCTCTAATAGACACAATGTTTTGGGCTCTTGGGGATTTGGAAGGATGTGGGTCTTAGGTTTTTGAGTTTATTGGGCATTAGATGAGCTGAGATGTAGGCAACAGTGGGTGGGTCTGTTCACCTTGAACATGTTGTTCGTTTCCAATTTTTCAGATCCAAAATCCATTTGGTTGCTGAGAAAGTTGAGGAATTGATAGTTTTTATTCTTTACAGTCTTCTTTTTTTGAATTTGGTGTATGTAATAGAGCCATTTGGCTATATTTGGTTCGATTGAGTTGAAGTTGCTTCATTTTTTTTTTTTTTTTTTGGGTTTTTAGTTCTTAAATAATTGGAATCCAATTTTCAAAAATCATTTCCTTATTTTTCTAAATTTTCTCTGCAACCAAACGGTGGACTAGTTAGTTTCTTATCTTATTCCTCTGTTTTCCTATCACTGATCTTTTACTGTGTTTATGGGCATTTTGGTCATTTTGATAATTGGGTAATTGGGTGGATTGGGGTTTACCTATTATAACTGAGTTGGGTTGGGTTTGGGTTAGAAACAATTAGGTAAATGGGTTTTAATTGGGTGAATGAGTATTATATATCCAACCCAATTATGCTTACCCAAAACCCACCCATTTTACACCCCTTGTACATAACAGTCAAATTATTAATTCTGTGGTTACTAAAATAATGTGTATAAGATTATTTTAAATAAACATTTGTTTTCTATAACATGTTTTCTTGTGATATACAAATACAAATTTTAATTTTATCTGGAAAAATATAACTTTTGACTCTTTAGATTTTTAAATCTTGTAAGCTTAAAGTGTCAAGATCCTACAACTCTAAAGATTTTACATTCTCAATAACCAAATAGACCCTAATTAGAGAAGCGTTGGTCGATAATGTTATTCTATTCGTACATATACTGCCAAAGTTCAATATTTTTACATATACTGCCTAAAAGGCATTTAAATGATATTACCCAGTACGCAAATAATAATAATAATATAATAATAATAATAATAATAATAATAATAGAGAAATGCTAACAAATGCTCTTAGGGTAATGGTTAAATAACAATTCACTTAAAAAAAGTTTTTATGAGGGAAAAAAAAAACAATTAATGTTTTGATAACTTTTTTCATTTCTTATAAAAATGATGTCAAAATTTTTCTAAAATGAATTTTAACCATTTTTTTAAGGGTATTCATTAATTGACCCTTTATCTTTGGATGTTGACATCAATTTTGCATTCTAGCCTTTGTAAGCCTAAAAGTGTTGAAAAATAGAATTTCCGATCAAAATGATTGCGATCAAAAATGAGAACTTTAATGTTGTGAAAACATTGATCAGCCTGGCATCTTGGACCAATGAACCTACCAACCATCAAAGTCATGTCGGCCACGGTTGATATAAAATCATGTTTTCTAACCCCATGATCATCTTAATTTCAATAAAATTAACTTGCCTATTGGGCCAGATCATGCGAGCATGTTTTCTTATGTGTGGCCTTCTTTCTTTTCCTTTTTTTGGTGGTAAAAGAGGAGACTTTATTTCATATAACTATTAAATTGCATTTGATCCGCTGTAATGTTACATTATATTATAATATTATGTTATTGTAATATAATATTAATGTAATCTCAATACAAAAATACAATATTAATGTCGCATCATCGTAATATGTATTACATCAAAGATACATCATAGCAAACCAAACGTCCTCTTAGGACAATTCGCTATAGGTAGCAGGATACAAAAGGAGTCGTTGGTAATGTTTATCTGCAAAAGATCCCTGGAATAATTACAAGATACCAGGAATAATTACAAGGCCTTCAAATCTACTTTCTTGTTCTCTACCCCTCTTTGCAAGTCCGTCTACCACTCCATTAGCTTCTCGGAAAATGTGATGTGGACGGACAATTCATTCTTGGCACATGAGGGTCGTGCAATAAAAAAAAAGATTTTATTTGAGCCGTCGGTTCTCTCTACAAAACTGCAGTATGTGTGTGTTTCATGACATGCATAACATTAACAGCATAACATTTTACAATTTTACACTACACACCGCTTATCTTATTGGTCAGCATACGCCAAATCTGCCTTGTAAAATCATAGTCATAGACTTAATTTTATGCATCCGTTTAGGCAGATATGGTTGAAGAAAGTTGTTTCTATAGGTCTACAATAAATGCCATTTCTTGTTGACCAGTTGTTTTGCTTTGGTTTTGCCAAACTCCTGCACCATATACATATATATATATATATGATTGTTATCCATTGTGGTTTGGCATTATTGTAGCTTAATGAACTCGTGAACATTTAATAAGTCATTCAATTTTGAGGCCCTGTATAAGAAAGATACACATGCATGCCCCCAATAAACCTTCGATTGATGACACTTTTTTCTACCTTGACTAGACACGAGTCACACAACCACACATGCCACGAAATATACATATAAGATAAGAGCACCGATCCTATATATTCCTAGAGTAGAGAAGACGTGTACCATTTCTCTTCGCAACCAGCAATCCAGAAAACTTTTAAGAGAATGGCAAATCAATCTGGACTAACTTTAGAATTGTTAATTGTCTGGCCCAAAAAGACAAACTATTTAATGGACCTGTCATTTTCCTTTATTCCCCTTTCTCCATGACCAATTCGAGAATTTTTATAAAAAAAAAAATCACATCTTCTTTCACGGTCAAAAGCATCCATGAAAAAAAAAATGTTCTTATTAGCAGAGTAATACTTTCATATAAACTCAACTGGATGTTGATTAAATTAAACAGTTTCATTTGAACTCTGGGAAATTGTTCAATATAATCTGATAACAATAGTTTCTCTTCCCACATAATAGTAAGTGCCACTTTATAAGCTTGTGGGAGATTCTCCATCCAAAAGTTATGAGCTTCGAGAGCTAGACGACCCAAGGCATGTGCTAATACATTGCCCTGTCCTTTTACATGAGAAACTTGTGCCAAAAAAAAATAAGTGCCACTTACTAAATCACTCATGTGAGAAATGGTAGCATTAGTCTACCAGTATTGAAATAATTTTTCCATTTCAACACATTTTGTTTCTTATTGCCCATTGACCCAGCCCGGCCCCAGAAGACTTCATTTTCCACATGGTCATGGCCCAAGCCCGGCCCATACGCAAAATAAAAAATGCTGAACTGAAGGACTTTCCAATGTGAATATCCTAGTCAAGTCTGGGAATGCCCATTAAAAGACGGTACATTCTACAAGCCTTTCTTGGCCGACCTAAACCTACTTTTGCCTGTAACTTTATAGCAACTTCATGTGATTGGCCATTACGGCATTACCCGTCTAAATAAATCCAATTTCAGACTTGAAAAGGCAAGTCGCGATCAATAAAAAATGGCTACTTTATCAACATCCAATAATCACAAAGATAATGTGCATGTTATGAGTGTGATTTTGTCTTTAACAAATAGGTCCTGTTAATTGAAATATAAAAAACTGTCATAAAATTTAAAAAAAAAAAAATTACTAAACCAAATAGGGCACCCTATCCTTGCTCAATATTTCTGATTAACAAATCACATATTTTAAGCATGTGTTGGGTGGCTAAATCTTTCATTAGAATTAAAGGTAGATATGGGCCATTGCTTAAGGACATAATGAAAGTCCCTTTCTATCAAGCTAACATTATTATTATGTAGAGCAGGTGAGAGATAGAGGTGTTATTTTTGAAAAGGACCACCACCAAGACCATGTGGAAGTTAGAAGAACCCTCCCCAAACACGCCAAGACCCCCCAATAATTCAATGCTCCGACCTCTATTTTCTTACGTAAATCAATGGACAATGGCACAGTGATTAAACGACTACCTTTCAAGCACAGGCCTATTCCTAACTCGTCCTATTCACCTCCATTGGTCGCACATGGAAAATTTCACTATAACTAGCAAAGTGTCAATAATTATCAAAGGGAATTGGAAATATACATATATATATATATATATATACAAGTGCCCATACCCTAATGCTTAGGGCATTCTTATCCTTTTAAAAAAATCAATATAAATTTTACTATTTATTAAAATGGTAAATTGTGATTAGTTGGTGTCATGTCGCTTTTAGTAGAATTACTATTGATATCATGTCTAACATACACAAATCAATCACAATCTACTACTTTAATAATTATGAAATTTTTTTATGAATTATTTTATATAAAAAAAAAATCATAATAAAGAAATAGAACAAAAGTGAACAACGAGTAAGCAACACTAGACTAATGAAAGAAAATGACAGCACAACCTCCAATAGACACTCAAGTTATTATCTATTAAAATTTTCATTAAAAAATAAAAACACTTATCACATTCATATAAAAATCACACAGACTTGTCACCGACTATAATTAAGCTAAATATTGTCTCATATATTTCGTTTTTTTCTTCTTATCATATTTCCCCGTTTATTTCTTTACCCAAATGTACAATTCAAACTCATAAACCCAACGTGTAATAACTAAAGAAAAAACGACAGAGATTTAATATTAAAAATCGCAACACATAATTATGAAAAACGAAAAACTAACGGCGTTAAATAGAGATATTCGGTGAGTCTGTGGAACTTTCTTCTTCTTCTTCATCCATCATCATTCATCATCTCATATTCTTCTCATACACTGACGCTGCACTGTTGGACTAACTGGTACTTAATGGCGTTATTCCCGACCACAATTCCAGTGCTCCTCGAACCGAAGGTTATGTAAGCTGGACATCTCACGTAGAAATGGTACCTCCCTGTAATAAAAGTCCCAACTTTCCATCTCACCCGTCCATCGGCTTTGATCAACAGCATCACGGTCCCGGCGCTCTGATCCTGTGAGAGCGATTCGGCGTTGAAGGGCGAGACAGGAACGTTTTCGCCGTAGATATAAGGGGACCAAACGTTGATGTCTTTGTGGCCTTGATAGGTGGGTGGGATTTGCGTACGGAGTGTGATTTGCTGGTTGCGGTAAACGGCGTAGACATCGAGCTTGTCGTAGTATACGCCGATCTTGTCGTTTGGGTTGCGAGAAGAGAGGGTGACTTGGAAGCGGGAGGTGAGGAGGTTGGGGGTGACGTTGAAGGCGTAAACGGTGGCGTCTTGGAGGATGAATTTTGGCTTTGTGGGTTGGAGTATGGCCCAGACTAGGAGGATTGTGAGGAGGAGGATGAAGTTGAAGACTAAGAGGCAGGCGCACAATTTGCGGGCCCGTATGCGGCGGGTCTTGCCGTGGTTGCCGCAGTCTTTGGCTGTCATGGTGTGGTTTGGTTTTTTGAGTGAGCGTTTGATGAAGAAGAAGAAGAAGAAGAAGAAGAAGGAGGAGGAGGAGGGTTTGAAAGAGAAGTGGAGGAGAGGGACCTCTCTATGCTTTTGTTGTGTGATGAGAGAGTGGCTTGCGACCAATGCGTTGTGAGTGAGTGTGTATATATCATTATGATGGGAAGTGTTATTTATATATTTATTAATTCAATTATGACTTTTCAAAAAAAAAAAGGAAAAAAAAATTAAATTATGTAGATAAGAGGCGTGAAAAGAGAGAGAGAGAGAGAGAGAGAGAGAGAGAGATGCACAAATATAATGTACGGGGTTTACTTAAAGTTTTTTTTTTTTTTTTTTTTTTTGAGTATAATACATAATCGGTTAAATATTTATAAAAAGAAACATTAAGTTGTTTATGTGATGACACATGTATGTGTTATTTTCACATAAATTGTTACTGCAAAGAACAGTATTGTGTTACACTCAAAATGCCTTCAAAGTTAGTGTTACACAATGAACAAGTTACACATAAAATATTTTTATTTTTATTTTAAAAAAATGTATAAGATGGTATTATCAATAACGTTGTGATTGTAACATAGAGCTTTAGTATTGAAAATGATGAACATATATGAAATATTTGTTGTGTATATATGATGTAAGAAAATATAATTTGTGATTTGTGTACGCACTAGCTTTTATGGGAAAGGTGTGCTTTCTTTTTTCTTTCTTTTTTTTTTTTTTTTCTTTTTCTCTTTTTTGTTTTCCTTAATGGATGGAAATGAAACTTGTTGGGTTGAATGACTAAAGTGTTTGCTTTAACAAATACAATGGCGTCATTTACGTTAATATATAGTTTGAATTAAAAAGAATTGTACTCATTGGAGTCTTTGAAGGTAGCGATGTACGAAATGTGGCTTTCATTGGCATTACCATAAAGTTTAGCAGATTAGACAGACAGCATTACCGATCCAGCCAAGCCCCATGTGCAGAATCAAAACTCGAAGTATATAACTTACATTTAAGATCATTAATAGGTAAAAACGATGCCATAGATTAGGTAAAAGTATGGGCATCAAACAGTTCGTTCTACCCCATCCATGAATTGATATATTACTATGGTTATTTATTCTTCTTCATCTTCTTTGACTTTAAGGACTATGTTCTATTATTATAAACAAACTTGATTGGAATATCAAATCTGAAAGCAAAAATGTGATGTCTTCATCAACGACATATCCAGCTCCAAGTCATATGATATTTGCAGGTTGTCATTTTTGTCATTTCAATGACAATAATATGGGTCGGTATGACTGTGAGAGGCGTAGTCTTGTAAGAGTGTAGCACATTATCATCCCTGCAAATAGAATTCATCCATAAAATTATCATTATGGAAAAAATTTAGTTACAAAATTGGTTGTAACTTTAAGTTACAACCTTACTCAATATCTTTTTATTGGAGATAAATTTTAACAAATCCATCATTAGATTACATCTTCTTCTTGTATCCTCCATACTTGAAAATTTTCTAGAAAATTAAGATCAATAACTATATCATCAATAAATTATTTAAACTGCAAGTTTTTGTAGTTTAAAATTATGCATAAAATATAAACTTATAAATTATATAGTAAATAATGTCTGATTGACACAAAATTTGACATGTGTATTGAGAACGTAAAAAATATGCAATTCAACAGTTAGATTTTAAAAATATGTAATAATGCTTATTTTATTGAGTAAAGTTATAACCTTAAACTACAACTAATTTTGTAATTAAACTTTGTCTTATTATTATAGTAAATACTATTTTTTTTAAGAGAAAGAGTTTTAACTAGTGATATATATTCCTGATGATTAGATTAGGATTGTGTTATAAGTTATTAGACTTGGTGGAATAAAAAATAAGTAAGTTATAACCCTTGGTGGTGCTTTGTCTAGTCAACAAGAGAGAGCTACCTACCCTTTATGTCAATCGAACTTTTATTTATTGGTAATTAAGAAAACTAATCAAAACGTAGAAAGACAAAAAAGGTAATTGAAATAAAATAAATGAAAAAATAATTAATAGTTCTATTTGTGACTTGATGAGTAGCTTGATGACTTTTTTAAATGTAGAAGCCTAAGATTCAAAGCGTTCAAATACGCAAGTGCCTTAATCACCGTCCAATGTTGATCAGATAACTTGGTAGGGATATATCCTAGCGACAAGTTTCAACACTATTCCTGGGCCCACTTATCATGACAGAGAAGATTCCCCAGCTCAGCCAACCGACTCTTTTTTTTCTTTTTCTTTTTTCCATGGGTTCTAGAATATACACACAACTTGCTGAAGCTAAAAGGCCTAATATTCATGGAATGAAGAAAAGAATCGATATGTATCATTGAAAAGAAGATAATAATAAAAAATATTTAATCAAATTTAGCTAAAAACCTAAAACACCCATGAATACACACAAAAAGGAGAAAACAAAGAAGTTCAATTAGAGCTTGAAAGTTCTCATTTTCTTTTCTTTCCATCAATTATTAATGCTTCAAAAGCACACAACCTTTCTCTTAGGAAAAGTTAACAAAGGTTTCCTTTTTTTCTCTTCCTTTCTTTCAATTTTTTCCCATTAAATACGAAAATTAGAGGAATATTGTTAAGTATTGTACATGTGAAGGAGGTCATTGATACAAACAGTGGGTTTTGTTAACTCAATTGGAAAGTCTTTAATGATTTAATAAAAAATCTGAAATTCAATTCTCATCTACATCAAAAATCAATTAGTGTCTTAGTCTGATGATAAAAATAGCAATCATCATAAACAAACGTCATAGATTAAAACTCTATAATAAAAAAAAAAATCTTATTAATTGTAGCAAATTTACTTGGGAATAATCTGATATAATAATCTTTGTTAAAGATGCTTGCATTAAAATTATGGTTAAATAATTAAATTTACTGAATTTTAATACCTAAAGTTTTTGGGTCAATGAGTGGTCATGCATAAGGAAAGATATTAGAATTATGATTAAATTACAACCAAATTTACAGCCGGCAAAGAAATAGTTATAGGACACTGTGTTGGGTGTAAATATGACCCAGAAGTTCACAAAAAGTCTTGGTCAAAACCAAAGAGTTTACTTACTTTTTTTTTTATTATTAAATTAATTCGAAGAAAAAAAGTAGGTGAAGTTGTATAGACTTAAATTCTTCATGCAACATGGCATATAAATATCAGTCTTATGATAACTAATTTATACATAATTAAAAGCCTCATTCAACTCTTGTTTTAACCATGTAGGACGAAACCAAGTGGAAAAAAAAAGTGTGATTATTGTAGAGAGGCCTCCTATTCTCTTTCTTATTGTCTATGATTTCCTGATTTGTTTTGACATTCCAGCTACCATTATGTACATGCATTTCTCTCTCTAATTCTTCCACTAAAAAAATATGAACAACTCTCTAATTTTAAAGATGTATTAGTAGATTTATAATCCACAAGTTTTAAAGAAGACAAGCAACCTGTAGATTGTAACACACATCACGTCCAATTAATCCGGGTCTGCTTAGACTATTATTCATGGTCCACAATTGTTGCTTGGAATTTTCAACACATGCTCACGTGAAACTGTCTTTCGGTACATTTTATTCATGAATGAATGTGAAGGCGGCTTCAAATCAGTGGCGCACATTCTGAAATATCAAACCAACAAAATTATACATATATAAGATGGTAGAGCCTGTAGAGTTATAAATAAATTGTTTAGTTCTAGGAGTCTCAGTACGTTTAGATTTAATAAACAAAGCTCTCACTTTTGTGAAATTTGAAAAATACTAACTCTCATTTTTTTAAGAAGTGGATTTTTGGATTCAAACTCGTGACATGTCGTTTTTGGTGTTCAACGATCTTATATAAAATTAGGATTTGATTTGGCAGTGGATCGTTATGAACAAGGCACAATTTTGTATCCTTCAAATTTGAAATGTTATATATGTTTCATCCTACTTAATGGGTCATAACTAGTCAAAGTATGATGGATTAATTATTTTTCTTTAATTATATTAGGACACGATAGCTAAACAATCTTGACACGTGCATGATAATTAAACAAAAAGTTCCATAGGAAATGATATTGCCTAGAACGTACATAAAAACCATGTGAAGCTGAAATAGTGCCAACCAATATTGAATCACACAAAAAATGTCATGGCCAGAAAACAAGAGATAGGACCAAATGAGAACCACATAAAGTATCCCAATTATAAGGGGGAAAAAAAACCAATTTAATCAGACATCCTATTGTGACATCTTTAGAGCCCATGTTAATGTTCTTAATATCTTTCTAGTCTTAATCATATCACATGATTTTTTATATCTCAATATAAATGGAAGGATTTTATTTCATGGCTATGATTTTATTTTTATTTATTTAATTATATGCTAAGTGTCACGTTGTTTAAGATTAATGGTCAAATAAAACAAAAACCTTATAACCCTTAGTTAAAATACATCAAAAATATGACAATTAATAATGACAATATAATAGTAGCACAATAAAAATACATTTATAATCAGAATATAAAGTCTCACGTTATTTAAAACCAAACAAATAAAACAAAAGCCTTATATTTTGACTTTTTAGTTAAAATACGTTAAAAGCATGACATATAATAGAGTCACAATAAAAACACATTCCTAGTCGGATTTGGCTAGAAAAAAAAAAGAATGAAATTTGGCTTCTGAAACAGAATTGGAGAAAGATGAACAATTAAAAAAAGAAAGAATAAAAAGTTATATAATTTATTTATTTGGGCCAAGACTAATAAGAGACGTGTACAACTCCAAAGGATAAGTTGCAATGATGATGGTGAGATCACTCTATGTGAAATTGGCTACAAGTGAACCATTATTGTAAATTCCATTGTGCACAAACCCCCAAAAGGAAAAGGAAAAGGAGCAGATAGATAAATGTATATAAATAAATATGGGTGGTTAGATAAGAAGCATAGGCATCTTTACTACTTGAACGCAAAACAGAAGCCAAGCATATATAGCTGTCTGTATGTGATGGTTTTTTTTTTTTTGGTCTATCAGTCCATGGCAAACTGTGTAGATCCTAAAAGTTGGGTCTGAACACAGAACCAATGCACTTGCACTGACATTCAGGCTGATTCCTATCTCCATGTTTTGTAGCACTCAGTCCCTACAAGATCTTCTTGGAACCTACCATTCCTTTTCACTTTCACTTCGGCCTTAATTCTTCTCCCCTGAGCTCCTTCTATTGAAAAAATCAAGCCCCAATATATTCCTTCTTTCAGCAAACCATTTGAGCGCGTGGTTTACACTTTCAATCACAAAGAGGATGAGGGTAAATTTTGGTAGAGTTCTTTTGGGTTTTATATATATATATATATATATATATTCAATTAAATTCAATCATATAATTATAAGAAAAAAGTTAACAAATGTCTTAAGAGCATTTATTAATAAACTATTTTATGAAAGTTTTTATGAGAAAAGAAAAAAAAAAAAACAATTGAGTTTTTTAAGGCATTTTCTATTTTCTATAAAAGTGGTATAAAAAATTTTCTAAAATTGTTTATTAAAAAATGTATTTTTTTTTTTACAAGATATAAATTCTATCATAACATAATCTGAGTGTATATGTATGTAAAACTCCTTCCTAAAAACTTGAACTCCAGCCTTTATCCCCTTAACCCTACAAGTACTTATACTTGTGGAGTAATCACCGCACCAAGGGTGAGTGGTGGTATTAAAAAATGTCTTAAGAACACTAATTAATTAGACCCTAATTATATTGATCCAATGTAATTCATGGTTAAATTTAACTTGAAGGAATAAAAATTTGTGTTGCATTAATTCATGTAATAAATGAATTTAATTTGAGAACTTAAGGTACAATACATAAAGAATTGTATTTAAATTTTGTCCAAAAGATGACATACCACCTTCATGATTTTGGTTTCATTCCCCGCCTACGTCAAAAGTGATTGGTGTCTTGGTCTGATGATAAAAAACACAATCATAGAAATAGACATCATAGATTAAAACTCTATATAAAAAAAGTATAATTCTTTAAATGCTTTAGTTTATATTTTTTGATTAAATTCAATTATATGATCATATTAACCAATAAATTATAGAGATTAAATTCTGTAAGGATGTAGTGTAAAACTCATGTTTTATTCTTCCATTCCAACATGCCACATTATTTTATTATATATTTAAAAATAAGCACAACAACACACAATCAATTCTAATATTTATATATAAATCCAACCAAATTACAAGTTTATTGAGATGTTATTAGGTGTAGCGGGATGTATGGAATTTTAAGTAAAATATTAATGTGGTAATTTCTTATTGAATGATATAAAACATGAATTTTACACTATATTCTTACCGAATTTAAACTCTAAAGTAAATAATTAAATTTAAATATAAGTGGTTGAATTTAATTGAAAATTTAAAGTAACAACACCTACCAAACTGTACACTCAAAAAGTTTTACTTTAATTCTATAAAAAAAAAAAAAAAAGGTTTTACTTCAGAGTTCAGACCATTAAATGGGCGCGTTTTGGACACGGTTTTTGTGGTACCTAGGATTTTAGCTGAATCTATGACCCTCATTTTTTTAGAGAAAGAGACAAATGCATGAAAGTGAATTGGAATAAAAGCATGTTAGGGTAGGGACTCCCAATTGGTGGGGAATTCCCGTTTCAAAGAATGCTCCAAACTCGAAAAACGTGGGGGAAAAAGGTTTCCTTGGGAAAAGAAAAGAAAGGGATTTCTGGAATCAAAATAATGACATATTAAATCTTAAGCTAGCTGATTAAATTAGTCATGAAAGGGCTTGAGTGCTTCTTGACTTAGTAATAAAAAGATCAAGCATATATGTAATTGAGATTTGGAGGTCTAGAATAATCTTGGATGTTTCTTATTGCCATCACTATGATTATGAAAGTAATAAAAAGTAGGTGAGAGTTGATGGTGGAGAGTGGGGCTTAGATCAAAGTTGTAATAAATAAACAATGGAAATGAAGGGTGTATACAAAGGAGCTATATGGCATCGTATAATTACTTGTCAAAGTGACCTTCCAAGAAAGAGAAAGTAATATACTACAAAAGAGCAAAGAGAAGTAATATCCAAATGAGCAAATCTTGTATTCAGCATATTAATGTACTCGACACAATACAATTCGAATACATATTCAATTTTTAATACGTGTCCGTATTGTATCGTGTTTAATGTACAAAAACACTAGATACAAGCTGAATTGATATACACAAACACCTGCTTTAGAATTTTCAGTACGAATTCCAAATCTCATTTGGAATTTCAGAGTATATTTTCAAAGTAAGAAGCTTAATACGTTCGAATATCATAGTAACATGCTTACTCAAATTGCAAAGACAGATTGATGGATCTCATAACGCAATGACATATCCACATTTCACATCAACAATAATTTGATTAGGAAAGCCAGTTCATGAAATAATCGATATGACTGCCACTTCAACTTCCTCTATCTCTGTGCTAATTCTATCTCTCTGCTTTATTTATTTGTGTTATACTAGTCTCTAGTCTTGACCTGTTATTTAACGATTTTCTTTTCCAATATTTTCTTCAAGCGGGGTTTAGGCTCTCCATGTCACAATCTGTGTGATTAGACTCCAGGACTTTTTTGATTTATCGTACGTTTGAAGACATTATTGAAACGAATCATTGTATTAGCTGAGTTTTGAGCTGGACGTAGGTGCACCACAAGATCCATATCCATTAGCCAATACCAAACAACACTTTCCCTTCAACAAGAAGTTTATAGATTATCATTTTCTTTCCATTTGACCTTCAATTTAGCTAGAAAAAGGGAAAAAAAAAAAAAAAAAAAAAAAAAAAAAAAAACTTTAATAAAATCGCCATAATAATCATGCTAACGCTAACCACCCATAAATAATCTAAGTGATAACTTTTTTCTGGTTTTATAAATGTCATAGTTGTAAGATAAAACAATGGGAGAGAAGACATTAAAGACAGTAATTTAGCTCCATGATGTAACCTATCATAATAAATTGATTGAAACTGTTTGGTGTTAAAGTCTATGTACTGTAACTCTAAAGTATTTCTCTTTACCTCTTTTTACAGTTTTCCTTTTTCTTTTTTAGTTAATTACTTACCAAAGAAAAAACCTCACCTCATTGGCTTTCTTGGGACATATAAATATATATACAAAACCCTTTTTTTCCTTTTTCATTTTTGCTTTTTCCTTATTACTTTTTTTTTTTTAATAACTTTTTCCATATTACTTAGTAGTTGTTAAAGGCACAAACCCACCTTTGGCTTGGTGGTAGGTTGTGTTTTTTGCTATCCTCAAGATCAAAGGGTAAAGGTTGGTGAAGGGAAAAGAAAAAAAAAATGAAAGTGAGGCAAAAGTCAAATAAGCCGTTAGACAGACATTTCTATTTATTGTTCCCTACTTGCTAGAAATCTAGAAGCCTCCTTCACAAATACAGAAATGTCATAGACAAATGTTAAATTGAAGACTGCCCAAATTCTTCCTTAAACTTTTCTAAGATGGAGAAACTAAAAGAAAGTGAAAGCCCTTTTAGAACATGGCTTAAAAAGTGAATTGCCAAATGAAAAAAAGAAAAAGAAAAAAGAGCAACAGATGGTTCCATCTAGTGTTACAAATTATTCCAATCAAGAACTCTATGAGTTGATTATAGGAAATAACTTGTTTTCTATACCATTTTTGCCTAGTGTTCTTTCAGCAAAAAAAAAAAAAAGAGTTTGCCTAGTGAAAAATGGAAGCCAAAGAGAATGGAACAACGAATTTTAAATCTTTAAATAATCTTGGGATTAACTGGCTGTAATTACTTATTTCTCTGTGATTTAGAAGTTTTATGGACGAGATTGGTACTATCCTAGTTGTTTCTGCACCAGACATTCTCTTTCACCCACAAACAATTTCCGCGGCATTATTGCTTAGAAAGCATTCTTGAATAGTTGAATGCATTTGGAAAAATGGAAATTTCCTTAGTTGTTTAACCTTGTCGGAAACTATGTTCCAAAACTAATTTTATAAATGTGTGTGTGTTTCTTCTCTCTCTCTCTCTCTCTCTACACCACCATTGAGGGTCTTAATCATGTCCATTTAGGACAATACCATATGGTCCCTCTTTTGTGATTGAGAATCTTATCATGTTTGTATTATAACCCAAGTGATATATAACCATTTTGATTTCCATTGCCTAGGCTTTTATAAATTTTATTTCTAGCACAATTAGGCTTGTCGGGCAGAGACAACAACCCATCCACTCACTAGCTTCTATGGGGAATGGAGAAGCCTAAATGCCAATTTTGATTTTGAGAAGGATTGAAATTGTAGAATAAGAAAGTATTTTTTTGTAATAGACATGCATGTCAAAGTCATTTGTGTAACAAATCAATTACTAAATGTCATTTGATTCAGTTTTATATTATTTTATCAAAGTATATTACTCATTGAATTGTTACATAAGTGACTTAACAAGTTAAAGAAAATTATTGTATAATCTGAGAGTATATTCTTTTTCTCTCATATAGGAGTGGGCCTTCTCACAAAAAAATAGGTTCCATGGTGAATGCGACCACCCTTATGTGAGAGGAAAGAAGTATACTCCCGAAGTATGCAATAACAACCCATAAGTTAGTATGTCTGTTACAAAAAATACTTTTTCTTTAGTAATTTGAAGCTGGGATCTAGCTATTAAAGGCCAAATACACCTTAAACAAAACCTTCAAACAAATACAAAGAAATAAACCAAGAGCACCCCCAAAATCCTTCAACAATCGAGATCCCAATTCCCATCCCTTTTTGCACCGCCCAATAAAGTCACATGTGTGGTAAATTATGCACTCAACTTCAAGTGGAAGTTTTCATTCAAGAATCTTACATACGAAGAAATATGATGAACAAAATTTTCGTCCTCTCCTCCATAATGAGGCATACCTAAGGGGTAATCTATGCTTGCTCTTTTTTACAAGTGTAAAGAAAAAAAAAATGATTTGAACATGCATGGCAAGAAATCCCAAAAAGACAACCCATGAGAACACAATGCTGTACATACATAAGTGATTGCTTGAAAATTGAAATATATGCTCACATATTTGATATTTCACAGCAAATACGAGTTCCCAAACTTTCACAACCAGATCCTTCCTTTGGGACTCTGCACAAGGGGTTGTATGAATAATAGAAGATCATAATAGTAACCATTAAAGACGTATAAAAAGCATCCCAAAATTAATTATAATAGCTAAGCATTTAATTTAACATATGCAAGATGATACTAGCAGTACTTGTGAGTTCGACTATATTACGATTTTTTTTTTTTAATTTTTTTTTTTTTAAGTGTCAGGCAATTTTGTAATGTTTTGGTTTCTAAACATGGCCATATTAATGGTCCATAGGGTCTTATTTTTGTCTAATTTAAGTTTAATTATTTAGTTTGGGCTTAGTCTTTAAAGAATCAGGAGTCCAACTCGTTTATATTGGGGTTTCAAGAAATCGAGTTCGATTAAGAACAAGTATTTAGTCATATATATATATATTGAGAAACAGTCATCTATTAATTTGAACTTAATAATTTATATTCAACAGGAATAACTTTATTAACTTTTTCAAAAGCTATGAAAGCTGTGCTAGATATTTGTGTGAGATGCAACCTTCTCCAATTTGTGAGGTTGAGAAAACCCTAGATGTGATGTCTCCATCCTTAAATTTCCAACAATCCAGATTGAATTGCCAGATATTTGTGTGATGCAACCCTAAAATACAAAACTTTAAAACATTAACCATCCATCAACTAACCCCAAAATAATCCACAAAAGGCTAAAATAATGTTCCAGGATAACTGTTCACAGCACTAAATAAACTCAAATCCTAGTTTTTCCTCTTTTGTTTCATCCCCAAATCCTACTATTCCTTCTCACCATTTTTCCCATATTTCCTTCTATTTTCCAGTACCTTGTCATCAATAAAAACCTAATCTCAGTCATCCAAAATACAACAAACCTGCTGTCAGGTAAATTCCAGAAACCTAAATCTTGCAATTCAACCTTATGTTGCTGTCCTATGTCAATGAACAAGTGTTAAAACACCAACCCCAACATAAATTGGTCTATGCACCATTAGAAGGAAACAAATACCTAGATTACAATCAGTATAACACTCTATAATCCTCATTACCTTCCTAACTTCCGAATTTTATAACATAGTTTGATTCAACCTTTTGATTTTGGGCTTTTTGAAAATGTGGCAATTTGCAATTGTTGATCGGTCCCACAAGACTGTAAAACACGATTTCACAATTTTATCAAGCGCTTAAAAGTGGCGATTTGAAACTTCCAACATAATTTTGGCCCAAAAAGTTCTAACCAAATGGGCCCAAAATAATGAACATAGTCTTCAAGATCCTCTCCATTCGCATTGAGATGGGGAGGATCCATAACCCTCATATCGCACAAGACAATGTCCATGACTATCATTTTGCAAGACTGTAAAGCACGATTTCAAAATTTGATAATCAAACGCTTAAAAGTAGTGATTTGAAACTTCCAACATAATTTTGGCCAAAAAATGTCTAACCAAATGGGCCCAAAGTAATAAACAAAGTCTTCAAGATCCTCTCCATTTGCATTGAGATGGGGAGAATCCATAATCCTCGTATTACACGAGACAATGTCCATGACTATCATTTTGCAGTTAAACATATGGACATAGAGTACGGCAAATCCTTGGTTTTCAGTTAAGATTCCTCATCATTGCATTTGCAGTTATCTTTTATTTTATATACTTTCATGTTTCGACAATACTCATATCAACTCAATAATCCTCATCTAATAACGAACTGATTTATGGTGAATAGCCATTCAAATTAACAAACTAGACTCTTTTTAGCCCAAAAAACTTTGCAGCCCCAAGATGCACTGGACAGTCTCCAAGAATTTGCATACAGAATAATCTTATCTTAAAACTTAAGCAAATCAAATTTCATCTCATCAAATATCACCCAACCTCAAACCGAAACAAGGGCAAACACCTAAACTTAAAACATAGTGACAAAAGGAATTTGGGAACTGTGGGCAAATCTCTACTTATACAAATGACTACTCGAGCATGGACACAAAATCAAAAGTTGAATTCACTGAATGCACCTCACAGATTGTGATTTGATCCTTGTTAAATTATGTCATCTCCCAAAAGAACTCATGTTCAAGACAACCAAGTAGAAATCCAGCTCATTTCAGACCTACTAATGTAGGAAATTTTCTAGTTAGTTTAAAAGCAGAGGTTCAGCAATGAAAAGTGAGTGTCAGCTCCAACTTCACATACCTACCATACAAGGGATTGAGATTCCTAACTTTTAATGATCATTACCACAAATTGAAGCCTTCAACGACTTGAATAGCAATAGAAGGTATAGGAGAGTAATGTTAATAAAAATAGAAGGCAATGAAGAATTATAAAACTCCTTTTGTATTCTTGGTAAAGCAAAGACTTATGAAAATCTTGAGGTTTTATATCTTTCAACATTAAAATTGTTTAACTGAAGGTTATCATGAAAAAGAGAGGGGGAAGGCGGTGAACAATTAGACTTACACGGACCACCCTTAGAATAAATAGATCTACGAAAGATGACAATTAAACTAACAGTTGAAGCATGAACCTTAAATCTGGAGGCATTTACTCTAGCCTAGCCACGCATATATGGAACGGACATACACATTTAGAAAGATATGTACACTATGGGAGGAAAAGATTGACAATCCATCATCAGACATCTCTCCTCTCTGCAAGTAACCTACTGACAATAAGAGTTCTGGGTTACAAATTTAGAATTCTTACATGGCAATAAGAAATTACCTATGACCCACACTACATTCCTATAGGGTTAAGAAGTTTTTTCTGTCTGTCTGTCTGAGGGATTTATCAGAACTAGAATCAGTGTAGAAGTGCAGTAAGCACAGAATGAAGAATTATAAGGAAAGAAAACAGGAGAAGAATATAGGCATTCTGGCATCAAGACAAAGCTTAGTAATAATGAAGTCCTGGTAATCTGTCTGAATCAAAGGCGAGAACCAAAACCTCCTTCTAGGCTAAAAACATAGAAACATTTAATTATAGCCTTGCAATAAGTTATTTCTCAAATCAATGAATAGCTTAACTAAAACTAGCCAAAAAGGATAAAAAATTAAAAACCACTAACAAGTTTACTGCTACACTAACGTGAAAAACACCATATTATAGTAGCCTGACCTCTTTCCTACTTTAAGGATAGAAATCACAGATATAACAAGATTATCAGTTAAAATTTTTTCAAACAGGCTACTCAAAGTCCCAAAGAACAGACAGGCACAATCCTCTAAATTTCTGTGGTGGCGTATAGACCTAGTCTTTGAGACTCAACTCACCATGTGTCTTCCAAAGCCTTTAATATTAACCCACATTTCAACACAGCTGCAACCAAGTCAAAATAAATAATCTGATTATTCTTACCTAAAGCAAAAAGTGGCTAAGCCATTCTTGATTCCAGAAACAAATGGCCTAAGATAATTGAAGTCGATGCCCCACTTCTTATTTATTTCAAAGGAGAATTGACAACAACAAGGAATTCAAAATAAAATCAACTTTAACCCCTAGGGGTTGGCTCAAGTGGTCAGGGCTTGGTGGTAATCTCCCTCCAACTCTAAGGTTCAAATCCCCTTGGGTGCAAACAATTTCTAGGGGTCACGTCCCATTGGAGAAGCCAATGATTTACCTGATCTGTGTGATGTGGGTGCATTACATGGGTCTGAGGTTTAACTAGGTAAAAGGACACAACGCTCTGCATGGCCTCCAAGGTTCCTTGTCATCCCAAAAAAAAATAAATCTACTTCAACTTCCATGTTCAAAGGACTAGAGTTATAAAATCTACAAAAATTTAGGCTTAAACCAAGCCCAGCCAGTAACTAGCTTTTATGCGCTTATAAGTTCAGATGATTTTTGCAACAGAAGAAAACCAAAGCCACCAGATGACCAGAAGAATAAGTCCTCAAGATGGTCATAGCAAATCTGTCTAGCTTCTTACTTTGTTTTTTTCCCCTCTAAAGAAGCTGACGTTCTAATCAGCCTAACCAGATTCCTACTCAATACTCATTTCCAGGAAAGCCGGCAGTACAGAAGAGAGAACACAAATCATCTCAATTGTACTTACCTTTTATAACAAAAAGTTTGTAGTCATAGTTAATCTCCAAGTTAGCTAATTTAAAGGTAGAATCTATGAGAAGAAAGAAAAAAGAGAACCAAAATTGAAATTTTAAGGGGAAAAAAAACATATTATAAATATGAGAATCGGATTTCTGGCTCGAAAATATCTAGCACAGTACATGTTCAATGCATTTTTTTAACCATAGCAAAGGTAAACCAATTTAAATTAAAAATAAGAGAAAATCTTAACTTCACAAGACATAGTTCACATTGAAAAATGTCCTGGTTTGATATAGGAGACCAATTCCTCAAGCATAATCCAGACCTAAAGCATGATATTACAATCATTTGAGATGCAAGCTCCTTTAGTAGAAATTGGTCTTATAATAACAATAATAAAAGCTAAAGCTGAAATTTTGAGCTTTTTTAAGAGGACAAAAAATGTACAATTTACTGTTCATGCTTTATAAATCAGAGCACTATTCAAGTAAATTTGTTAAACACTCAGTAATGCCATACAGGCATTTAAAACTTTAAATAGTTAAGTTCTACTACTTCATACAAGATATAGTCCCAGCAAATTACACATACCTAGAGCAACTCAATTCAACTCAAACCTATGTGCAATTGTTTTATTTATCTTATTGACTTAAAATACTGTAATTGACAATAAATGTCATATAGTAAAAGACCCATTTTGGAAATTTTCTTTATAAAAAAAAGAAAATATACTACTCACAGTCTTACAGATCAACCTCACAAGCTCCGGGTTGACCCATCAAAGACCCGGTCCCATTTTTCGGGTCAACACCGATTTGAACCCGGTCACAATAAACCCGCAACAAACGCTCTCTCGTCCACCAAAACCCAGTCCTAAACTTCACCAAAGCGAAAACTTGGACCCTAAAACCCACCGACCCGGCCGATTTCTCGCCCGAAATCCGAGCCGCCACGTCTTCGCCGACGTACTCGCTCATCACCTTGAATCGGACCGGGACCCAGGTCTGGCTCCGTTTGGATTGAGAAAACGGCTGCAACGGCGTCGTACTGAGACGGTCTCTGCTACTGTGGTAAAACACCGAGGCTTCGAGGCGATCGTAGTAGAGGCTGAGCTTGGTGTTAGGGTTTCGGACAAAGAGGGTGAAGTTCCAATCGGCCGATAACGCGGACTGAGTCAGGTTGAGTTCGGAAACCGAGGCTGAGTCGACTCGGAACTCCGGCAAACGTGGCTTCAGAACTAGCCAGGCGATGAAGAATATGAGCCCGATGATTGCGAACACGACGCTGCCGAAGGTGATCACACGGCAGAGGAAGGCTTTCCGGCGCCGGTTATAATCTTGGACCGGGTTTAGGCCTAGGCCCGGCCCATAAGATGGAGGTGGCGCCACATAGGCGTAAGCTGGGTACCCGGCTGCCACTTGGCTCGACTGAGCCGGGTAACCCGTAACCGTTTTGTCCGTAGCTCCGGTTGTTGCTGAGGCCATTTTTTGAATCTGAAAACTTTGGGTTTTTCTCTCGAGAGAGTGAGAACAGAACTGTGATGTTTATATATATAGAGAGAAGGAAGATTGGATTTGGAGGAAAAGTCTTGCACACGTGGCATGGAATGACGAACCTTAGGCGCTGTTTTTATAGTCGGTTCACTTTTTAAAATTCTGCCGACTGTCATGTGTATTTTTTTTCATAAGATAAAAACATAATTTTTAGTTAAATAGTTATATGATTGAATTTTAAAAAGTGAACTTAAAGAACAGTATCTAAGATATTGTACTTAAATTTTATTTGTGAGAAAAAGTGTGAAGTTGCACACTTTATCTTATAACATTTTCATAATAAATTATGGACAAAATTTAGTTACAAAATCGATTATAGTTTTAGACTACAAACTCACTCAATATCTTTTTATTGGAGGTGAATTTTGACAAATCCACTATTGGATTGCATCTTCTTCTTACATCATCCATGTTTGTAAAATTTCAAGAAAATTAAAGATCAATAGCTATGTTATCAATAAATTTTTAAATTACAAGTTTTTGTAATTTAAAATTATGCATAAAATATAAGATTATAAATTTTATAATATATAATATCCGATTGACACAAAAATTGATATACAAAAATTGACATGTGCATTAAAAGCGTAAAGTACATGTAATTTAACGGTTGGATTTTCAAAATATGCAGTAATATTTATTTTATTAAGCGAGTTTGTAGCCTAAGGCTACAATCAATTTTGTAGCTAAACTTTGTCCATAAATTATAAGTGTTGGATTGTTACTCGTTGTAATTGGTGAATGAAAAAAATAATTTAAATAGTAGATTCAAATTAGAACTAATAATAATTTAATACCTCTAATTTGTTGTAAAAGTATTGTTGACTAGACAAGAAAAGGAGGATGCGACTGATTTTAGTAGGAAATTGATTGATAAGAAATGATATATGTATTTGGGTATTCCTATTTATAAAAGTTTGATAAATATATCCTATTCATGAGATAGAATTTGATGGAATTTAGAATGTGATTTAACTTAATGGAAAATGTCAAAATTACAAACTATTTTAGAAATTGCCGATGTGGATATTAGTAAGTGAAAAACTAATATTAGTGGTAGGCCTATATGAGAATCAAGTAAGGATTGGCAATAGTTTGTAAAAATGTTATAAAATAGTTTATGTTTGTGGTATTATTTTAATCTAACAACATTCAAAATAGTTTTGACGAAATTTGGATTTGTTTTTTTAATAAATGTATGAAATTGAAATTGAAAACTGAAAACTTTTTACTGAAAGTACAGTAAATAAAAGAAAAATTTAGTTGAAATAGTATAATGGAACTAATGAATAATACCAAAAAGTACAATTGGGGCCCATGAATAATAGCAAATATAAGCTGAATAGTAAAATAAGCTGGCTTTTTAATTTGGAGTTAAACACACAGGATTTTTTTTTTTTTTTTAATGCAAGATAGAAATTATACTTTAGCTTAATCTAAGGCTCCACTTGAGAGGAGGGAATGGAATGGAATAGAAAGGAATAAAAAGAATAATTTTAGAATATTCTTCCCTTCTCTTGTTTGGGAATTTTAATAGAGAGAATGGAAAGTTTATTCCCTTATTTGAAAGTTTAAGTGGGAGGGAATGAAATGAGTAGGAAGAAACACTCGTTTCTTTCTATTCCCTTAAAACCTCAAATTTTCATTCCCCCCAAAATTGGGAGGAATGAGAGGGAATGGAATTAGATTTAATGATTTTTTTACTAAAACTCCCAAAATACCCCTATATATTCAACCCTTTATTTTAAAATAGGGGTTTAATAGTAATTGTGGGTATCTAGGATGTACGCATTCTTGGCATGTCCTTCAACGTCCTAGGATATCCTCGGACGGTGTCCTAACATCCTAGGCATGCTTGGCAACGTCCTAGGCATGCTTGGCAACGTGCTCGGACGGTGTCCTAGGAGTCCCACATCGAAAGAAAACCCCCCCACTTGCTGCCTTATAAGCTGTGAAGCGAAGGGAGTAGTGTACCATCAATTTAGTTATTAGAATAACTATAAACTGATGGTACACTACTCCCTTCGCTTCACAGCTTATAAGGCAGCAAGTGGGGGGGTTTTCCTTCGATGTGGGACTCCTAGGGCACCGTCCGAGGACGTTGCCAAACATGCCTAGGACGTTGCCAAGCATGCCTAAGACGTTAGGACACCGTCCGAGGACGTCCTAGGACGTTGCCATGCAAGGCCTAGGACGTTGCAAAGCCGTCCGAGGATATCCTAGGACGTTGAAGGACATGCCAAGGATGCGTACATCCTAGGTACCCACAGTAATATTGTCATAAAACGATTCCATTCCATTCCTTCCATGTTGCTCCGAAACAGGATTACTTACATTCTATTCATTTTCATTTCTTTCCATTCTTTTATTTTAAAACATCCAAACAAGGTTATTTAATTCCATTCCATTTCATTCTTTTCCATTCATTTCCCTTACTTAAATACATTCCATTTCATTCCATTCCTTTATGATCATCTCATTCCATTTCATTCCATTCCCTTATGAACTTCCAAGCGGAACCTAAGTGTAAATGTATGTAAAGTTCCTTTCTAGAGACTTGAATCTCGCCATTTACCCCCACACCCTACAAGTATTTATACTTGTAGAGTGATCATCACACCAAAAATATGCGGTGGTACGCACATGAAATTGGATTAAGAGCATTGAGTTGAGTCATTTATTGCTATTGATATTGTAATTTAGGAATATAACAAATTAAATTATATAGTTTCAATAATAATTAATCAAAATTTTAATGTTTGAAAAAAAATAACAGATCAAACTTTCAACTCATATTAACTTATATTCCAATAATAATAAAAACTCATATTAAAATCTAAATATAATGTAATTCCACTTAAATGAATGATGTTTAATTTGTTTACTATTGAAAGTATAGAATTTAATTTATTTATCTTTTTATCATTCTAAACTATAGATTTGAAGTTATCAAAAATAAATAAATTATTGATTTGAAATGTAGTTTGCCTTCATTTTTTAATTCCATGGAAAGTTTAAGTAGATTTCAAATAAGTCAATAAGATTCTCTATGGCTTCCGTTAATAGTACTTAAGAGACAAGTCTGCTATGTTACGTAACTTATATTGTTTATAATTAAGTGAAGAAAAATATCTTATTCTTTCATTTTTATAAGGGACGAGGTGAGGGTTTTTTTTTTTTTTTTTTTTTTTTTTTTTTTTTTTTTTTGAGAATCAGGACCAAGCTTGCAGAAACTTTACTAAGAACATGAATAATGTGCAAGAACAAGAGAGTCTATTTCAGACGAAACAATCTCTATCCAAACTAGCAAAGGAAAAGAAAAATGAGCTCTCTGAGCTAATGTGCCACGGCATTGCCTTGCCTAACAATGTGAGAGAAAGCAAAACTCCTAAGTGAGTTAACAAAAACTAAAGTATCCCTAACTAAATGACCAAAGAAAGAAGAGAACATATCCCCTGTTTTGAGAGCCTTAATGATAGTTTCTGAATCGCCCTCAAAATGACATTGTTGTAAACCAATTTCTTGTGCAAAAATCACCACTCTTCTCGCTGCTATCATCTCCAAATAGTCAACAGTATGAGGTTTTTTTATTTTTTCAACTAGTGCAGCAAGTACCTGACCCGTGGAGTCCTTCACTACAATCCTAATTCCTACTTCCTCGGTTTCGTTGAACCATGTTCCATCAAAATTTGCTTTAAAATCACCTACTGTTGGAGGAAACCATTTGCACCTCCGTGGTTGTTTAACCAAGTTCTGAACCTCATGAATTGCCTGAACTTGTTGCAATAATTTTTTTGCAGCTTCTCCAACACTACTCAGCAGCAAAGACTTCTCCCTCAACCTGACCTTATTTCGATGAGTCCAAATGAACCAAGCCGTGGTTCCAAACAGCTCACCAACTCCTGGTTTAGCCAAACATGGCTCCACAAGATCTAGAAAAGACCCATAAGCTATCTTCGACTCACTCACCCACTTGAAATCCGAGCACCAAACACGCCTCACCGCTTCACAATCCCACAAGGCATGCTTAGTGTTCTCAGGGAGTCTTCCACATAGCTGACACACAAAGGATCATCAACAATTTTCCTTTTCATGGGATTGAATTTTGTTGGCAAACAACCAACACAAGCCCTCCACAAGAAATGATTTATGTTTCCAGGTACCTTCAATTTCCTAATCCTAAACCACAAACCTGCCAACCCGTATCTGCTTGAGCCCAATGCTTCCTCCATTCTTGCCTCTTCACAAAGCAACTTGTAACCCAACTTCACTGACAAATTCCATTCTTTTCCAGACTCCAGTAGAGATAATCGGATTAAGGCACAACACACAGGGGGATTGCCTTAATTTTCTAAGCTTCATGAGGGAGGAAATAGGTATCTATCACCTGCACATTCCAGCTACCCTTATCTGATGCCATCAGTTCAGCCACACTCAAGTTTCTATCCAGACCCGAATGGACAGAGCTTATTTTTCCACCCAAAAGACCTAGTAACCAATTATCCTTGAAGACCTTGATGGATCGTCCATCCCCTACCCTCCATTTTGCCCCTATTGCAACCACTTTTCTAGCCCTTAAGATGCTCTTCCATGCATAAGAACCAAATTTTTGCTTGGCATCAAAAATGGTGTCATTGGAGAAATATTTAGCCTCAAATACACGATAAAACAGCAAGGTTGTATCATGACTGAGCTGCCATACTTGTTTGGCTAACCTTGCATCATTGAACTTTGTCTATTCCTTAAAATCGAATCCTCCTTCATTCTGTTTCCCAATTTTTCCAATGGATCTTCCTTCATTCCCCTTATTATTCCCACCAAAATTTTTAGATTAGCATTTCAATGTCCTTACATAAACCAATTGAGAGTTTAAAACAACCATTGCAAATGTGGGAATAGCTTGTACCACCACCTTCAAAAGCACTTCATTTCCTGCTTGTGACAATAGTTTTTCTTTCCACACTTGTAATTAATTTCCCACATACTCTATTTTTGATGTAATTCAAACTTGCTATTCTATTTTTACCAACCACTGCAGGTCATGGTTTTTCAAACCAAAACAGTTCATTGAATCGCAAAAGGAAGAGGTTCAAGATTTTTAAAATCGAACCAAGGTCGAACCGTGATGACGTCATAATTAATTTAATAATTATTTAAAAATAAATAAATATATTAAATTTGTAAATATTAGCAAAATTTACTAAAAATATCTTAAAAATTTAAACAAAATTTCAATGAAATTTTCATGATATTATAAGGTTTACATAAAATAGTACATTATAAGGTTAATAAAAAATAGTACAACATAAATAAGCATAAAAAGAAATTTTATAATAATCCTTCAAGAGAAATCATTTCAATTAACTAAAAACGACTTTTAAAATAAATTCATAAATTGTATAGGTACTATTCTTCAATAAAAAGTTAATTTAGCAATGAAAAAAAAATAGTAACATTTAATATGTTGAGAAATATGACATAGAAGTTTAGAAACTATAAATCATGTAAATTTAATATAAATTTAATAATACTGCATATTATTAAATCATGTAATATTTATCATCGTTTATTTTTCCTATATTTATTCCCAACAATTATATTTGTCAATAGAAAGTGTTATATCCACAACATTTTTCGCAATACTTTCAAAAGAATCACATCAAAATTTTATGTGGAAAGTTGTTACTAGTTTTACTTTGAACCCACCGCTGAAATTATTTTTTTACTCACCAATATTAGCTAATAACAATTTATTACTTAAGATTTATTGTAAAAATATTGTTGTAGCATTTCTTAATTGTCATTTCTTATTTTTTATATTATTTTTCCTTTCTTAATTTCATCCATACTTCTTTTTTTCTCTTGGGTTTTTCTCCACCACACACGTATCCCACTCCTATCTCTACCTACTCTTCTTTTTCTTTTTCTAGTTCATTCCTGACTCTCTCTTTCATTCTCTAGCTCTCTCTGTTTTTACTTTTTCTATTTCTACTTGATTCTAGAACACTCTCTAGCATAATCTTTTGACTTCTATTTCTACTTCTATTTTCTTTCCTCTTCAGCTCACTTCACACACACACATAGCCGACATGGCCTTCGTCTATCTTTCTTTCTTTTCTTTTCTTTTTCTTTTTTTTTTCCTGTTCTAATTCACTTTGTTGTTACAATGGAGCTTAGAAAGGCTTTCATGCTCTTGATCTGTTGTTTTTGTTTTGATTTTAGATTTGTTGTTCTAATTAAATTTGCATTTTTTCCTGTTCTTAATCTGTTGTTTATATTCTGATTTTAGATTGTGTTTGTGTTTTGATTGTGTTACCATTTGAGAGAGAGAGACAAATGAACAAGGAAGAGAGGAGGAAAGAGAAAGAATTTTTTATTTATTCAGCCGGGTTTTTTTTTAAGATAAAATAATGGTTTGGAGTTGCTACAGTGTGTGAGGGTCCTTTTTTGAATGGTGTCCAGGCCCAAGTAAAAGCAAGGACCCTGGGCCTTTTAGTTGTTATTTTAAGGAACTGAGCTTGGTTCACCATAACTAAATGAGCTAATTATATACCAAGTGGTGCACAGAGCAGGAATCCTACAATATATACATACTAACAAGCAAGAAATATATATGCATGGAACAGCAAGAAACAGCAAATGAGTAATGTAATAAACAAAAGACACAAAATGAATGCTAAGGATCCTTAAAGCAATGTGAGATATTCTATTACTTTTCTTAATTGTGTATTACAACATGCTCACTAAGACATATTACAAGGTCCAAATAAGCTCAAAAATCACAGACTTAAATAGTTCTCCAAGTCTCTAAGACTTATCGAGTTTGAATCCCTTTGAATCCAAATATGTTCTATAGTGGCTATTTAAGGATACCAGATGGTATTTTCCTTTCTTTTGTTACTTTCTTTGGGTTTTTTACAGAGTTTTCTCAATAATTCTAGTCAAATTCACTATTGCTGAATGCCCCTTCACTGTTGGCTGCTTCCCTTTTTTATAGTGTCATCTTAGGATTTTGAGGTACCACTGATTCCCCTCCTTTGCTCCCCTAGGTACCAGAGCCAATGTATTGCCAGCAATTTTAGTGGCTAGTCACTTCCTTATTTCTCATAATTTTCTTTTGTTGCTTTTTCCCCAAAAGCCTCTTGTTGACTTTTCATTTTGGGGCATCTCTAGAGAGCTGACATATAATCTCTCTTCCTTCAAGGCTTCTAAACATCACATTTTAGACTCAGCCTTTTGGCTGCCTTTCCTTTTGTCATTTTTCTAGAGTGAACCAATTCCATTCCTCCCAAGTTGAAAGTTTTCCCAGCTACTTCCCTTCATAGTTCTTCTTTCTAGGTTCCCTGAGGTATCAACCCTTTGTTCCTAAATTATTAGTCTCCAAGCTTTCTGGTTCCTTTCTACATCATTGGGTGGATGATAAGGACGTATCTGTCTTCGTTCCTTGTGTTTCTTGGCACTCCTTTTAAGCTATCTTGATCTCATCCTAGTTTTGCTGCACGTCTCAAGGACCCCGAGCTTCTGGCAGTCCCTGGGTGTCCTGGCCCAGTTCTTACCACTAGACTCCCTAGTAATTTTCTAATCTTGGCAGGCTGAGCTTTTTCTTTCTTCCCTTCATTTCATGGGCCCTAAGGCCTATCCATTTGTGGGTCTTGGGCTTAAATCTTTTTCCTTATTGTGAGCTCAAGCCCTTTATTATTATTTTTTTTTTATGGACTTCAACTCACTGTGCCATTTTAGGCCTTGGTGCAGCATTGTAACTTTTTAGACCTCAACACAGTGTTATTTAGATTAAGAGAACTACTGTAGCAACTTCAAAAAAAAAAAGGAAAAAAGTTTTGGGTTTAGACATGCTGTTGGAGCGTGAATAGTGAGTTTTTTTCTCCAAAAAGTAGAGATAGAGCATCTATTGGAGGAGGTTTGGTGAACTAAAACCATATTTATTAAAATTCAATGAAATTTGTTAATATTTATTGCATATCTATGAAGAAGTTATCAAAACTCAAAAGTCATTTCTTACGAAAACTATTCTAATTAGTCATTCTTAGAATATTAATTTTAAAAACATGGCTAGCTTGTGCATGAAATTTTAAAAGAATTTAGATTAATTAATTTCAGTTTAGAGTAGGTAAGTTTAAATAAGTTAGATGTAATTTAAAGGAAAATGTTAAATATATTATAAATTTTAATACATAACTTGATGCATCAAGAATGCCACTTTATATTAAACATGGCATAGAGCAAGATGCAAAAAGAAAATCTAATCTTATTGTATATATGGACAAAGCATAAAGATTTATGTGCTATATATTGAGCATAAAGTTTTTCCCTCAATACCAGCTATAATTATCTTTTCAGTAGGCCGTAGCAAGAAAATTTTGTTCAATCTCTACTATGTTTCAATTTTGTTATCCAGCAAATTAGGTAATAAATTGTGAAAAAGATAAAAGGACATCCCGGTCAACAAATCCAAACGAAACCCACTAAAAGTATTCCAATATTTCAATCTACTCGTCTATTAATTTCCTTGCAATCAAACCTAGTATTATCTTGTCAAGAGCTTATCACTCAATTAGTATTTTCTGTGTTTCTAAAGGAGAGGTCTAGTCTTCAAATCCTCCAACTATAGGGAAAAACATAAAAGTATTATCTTTACACGTAAGAGAAAAGCAGAAGTATTATCTCTAGTGTTTCTAATAAAAATGTCTAGCATTTAAATCACCCCCAAAAAAGAGCAGATTTAAATTGATGCATAAAAATTAGAGAAGATAAAGAACAATAAATAAATAATTTAAAACTAGTCTTCGTTTTTTTTTTTTTCCTTCTGTTTTTTGAATCCAATAAAAAATTTTCTTAGTCATGAAAATATTAAACAGGTCCTAGAATTGCCTGCAGGTAATATTCCAAAACTTGCAGAACCAACAAACTGAACGTTCAAATTATTACATAAAAGTTTTATCACACCGTCCCTGGTCCATGATTTATCCATCAACGTGGCCGACACCACCAACCTCATTTTGAAACTCAACGACCCTTCGTTTATTCGATCTCTGATCATATTATCCACCACGCGACGATCCGTGTCGTTCGTGGACAGTTTCAAATGCAACATGCCATGTCCCATTGGTTCTAGGTACAATTTTGAGTCCACCGAAGAGGACCCTATGTGATCATCTCCGTAATAGAGTAAAATCTTGATTTCATGGAAGGAAAATTTGAGTTTGAGATTTGGGTTCTTAACCGTAACATTAGCTTCCCAATTGGCTGTGAATTCTGAATTGGAGGTGTGGAAATTGGAAATATAGAATGTGTCCACTCTGAAAACTGGGACTTGTGGTCGTATCACGAACTTAATCATGATGATTATCGCTAACATGAACACAATAAATAAGATCACTATCACAAGCCAGTAGCGATTGAAGCCACAATTGCACGTTGCATTGGATTGTATTGGTGGCTCAGTAGTATAATCGTACGAGTTATATGCATTGTGAGGTAAAGTAAAACGATGATACTGCTTTGCATAGCTTTGTTGTCCTTGTAAATGAGGGTACTTCATAACTGTTGCATTGCCCATTGTGTGAGAATAATCTGTTGCCTGTGGCAGACTATTGGATTGAGCTGTGGGTGTGAGTGTGGCTTCAGGGCGAGCGGTTCGGACAGAGTCCCAAGACTGATCGGGTTCATCTTGGGTTGGAGTAACCATGGCTGTATGGCTTCTGTGTCCCGAGAATAAACCCAAGAAAGACATTAATGTTTTGAGGTTGAAATGATCAAAGAAAGAATGACAGTTTCGGATTCATAATAAAGAATAAAAAGAATGCCAGTTTGTGTATATAAAAATAGGATAAAAATTGTTACACACTTTTTTTTTAACTGAAATTATAAGTTGAAAACACGACAATTTCAATTCAAAAAATTTGTGTAACAGTGTGTGTAACACGGTATAGTAACAAATACTATTTTTATTTTGTTTTTTCTTGTTAAGAAAGTGAGGACAGATTGTAATTTAATATATGGTGCGGATGCAATTGATTTGGTATGTACTAAAGAAGTTAAAAACAACATTTGTCACTGGTAAGCTTTTATATAACATTAATAAAAACTAAAAGATTTTTAACTTCTAACAATGAAATCGACATTTATCCTTTCTTCTATAACGAGAAGAAATAATGTCCCTATATTTAATTAATAATCTAATTGAAAAAATTAAAAAAAAAATTAAGAATATTTACTTGTATATTTCTAGAATAAAAATATTGTAAACATATCATTTCTCTTCTTAATATTCTTTGGTTAAATAAGCTAGGTTGCTATAAGAGTAATTAGATGGAAAAACTTTATAAACTTTTATATTTTTTTATGAAATACATTAAATTCTCTTTGATTTAATGAGTTACTTATATTAAAATAGTAATTAAAGGGAACAAAAATTGATGAATTAGTCATCCTTATAAATGTATTACACGTTTTTACTAAATATTTAAGAGGGGATATTATTAAAAAAAAAAAAATTAACAACAATATAAAAAGTAAGATGAATTTTTGAAAAGTCAAAGGGATCATGCCCCCTCTCTTCGCCTCTAATGGAATAACAAATGATATTGCCGTACGCATCCGTTTCCATAACTACTCCGATTAAAATGATGCTATAACAAAATGTTGTGAATCTTCCTCATAGTAAGGCAAGAATTATTAGATGCTCACCCACCCCCCACGAAAATGATCCAAAACTATTTTTGTGTTATTTTGTTTGTTTAAGGGACAGGTTATGGTTACTTGTGTTAGATTTTGTGCATGAAAGGAAAATGAAATAGTAAAGATCAAGATGAAATTAGAACTGAGAATTGTACGTAGTTGCAACCTTGACTAAATTACAGAGTAAGACATCTCTATTTATAGAGCAGTACAGAGCTCAAGCCTGTATAACAAACCTTAGGCCGAAAAGTAAAACTAACAGGCTAACAAAACCAACGGCTAGTTGAACTATTTCTGTTATGCACGTGTCATCTTATTAAGTGAATAACACCCATTAAGTGAAACATTGTTGTTTGAAACCTATAGTGTATAATATATACCAATGGAATTTTTTTTTTTTTTTTTTTTTTTTTGTATGCGGAATTCAAATACATGTTCCTTATTTGATAACAAAAGCGTGTATTCATGGAGCTAACAGCAACTTATAACTTAAATATCAGATCTGATTACTCAAACATGCTATGGTGGTCAAATATTGCACACAAAACATTAAAACGGACTCGTTTTATTAGAGATTTTTAGTATAATTGTTTAAATATTATAGAAATATATATGAGTTAAAAAGTGTTGTGAAAATACATGTTTCAGTGTTTAAACACTAAAAACTATTGTTTAAATAACTGTATCAAACACCAAGTCTGTATTTTTTTTTATATATCAGATCCCATTACTTAGACATGCAAAGATGGTCAAATATTGTACACAAAACATTAAGACTAAAAGTCTGTATATTTAACTCTAGGTAAAACTGTACAATAAATTGCCTTTATATAGGGGCAAGTGAGTGACATATAAGCAAAAGGAGTGCAGAATAAACAATCTACGATGGGCTTAGATGCTTATAGCCTCAAACTCATGTCAGGTAACACGGAAGACTAATTCCACTTTCCAGTCAAATTTTGTGTAGTTGATAGCAAGAAGTATGCCATAACTTTTTATTTGCCTTATTTGTATCCATGTGATTTTTTATGAGTTTTTAGGATTAAGAATAAAAATTGATTTGTCCGCGATAGGGTCCACAAACATGGGTTCCAATGTATAAGATATTTTAGCGCTTATCAATGAGGACCTAGAAATTTTCATTTCTGAACAAAAGATCAGTTATCATTTTTATCAAAAGTAATATTCGATCAATTATGGTCTGTTTAGATACCGCTTATTTTGTTGAAAACTGAAAAAATTATACTAAAATAATTTTTAAATATGTGAATAGTGCCATGAGACCAATTTTTAATAAAAAAGTTGTTGAAAAAAGAGGTTTGTAGGTCTTGTGAACAGTGCACAGGATCCATTGGCAGGTCTGTGTTTACGTGCTTTTGAAATAAAAAAAAAAAAAGAAAAAAAGGCGTGAAACACCAGAAAGCCAGAAAGGCAGACATAGGGTAGAATAATTTCTACCCAAATGCATACTACGTATTAATCAGTATTCATTTGATTGGTATGTGGTTATTGACAAAAAAAAGATTTGTCATATATTTTTATAATATTGAAAAAAAATATATATAGAACTCTTGAATTAGAAAATAGAACTCAAGTAGAAATAGGATTGGTGGGCCAGTTTGGAGACAGAAACCCAGGAAGAGAGGCGGTTTGGTGAACTAAAACCATGTTTATTAACATTCAATGAAATTTGTTAGTGTATCAGTGTATGTTGCATATTGTTAAGAACTTATCCAATTTCATCCTTTAAGAAAAGCTATTATAAAGACATTATGAGATTTTCAAAACATGGCAAGTTAGTGCAAGAAATTTTAAAGAATTTATAATTTTGTCAGGTAAGAAGTATGCACCAAACAAAAAATCTAGAATTCGAGTGAGTTATCTTAATTTTTTTGTATTAAACTTTCACCTTAATTGTTTAATTAAGAATAACAAAACAAAACAAGATGCAGCAAGAATGTCTAATCCGATGGTATGGATAAACTGTGAAGAAGATAAAAGGAAATCCTGGAAAACCAATCCAATTGAAACCTAATAAAAGTAAAATATTTCCATTTCCTTGCCTATTTTTTTCTTTGCAATCAAACCCAACATTAAAAAAGAAAAGAAAAAAAAAAAAAAAAGAGAGAGAGTAAACTTATATCCATTCACATTCATCATGAAAGTTGGAGCCTAGGAGAAGATCTCAAGCATAAATAAATAAAATAAAAACTTATCTTAATTATTCACACAAATGTTAAACACGGCCAAGACCTTCCGACAGGTAATGTTCCAACACCTGCGCCACCCGCAAACTCAACCTTCAATTTGTCACAGCGAAATTTCAAGGTACGGCTTTTTTTCCACCATGATCCACGTCGAAACGTGCACGACACCAAAAACCTCATCCTAAAAATTACCGACCCGCGGCTTCGGTCACGGGCCATATCATCCACCAGCTTCTGATCCACCACATATTCAATAGTATTGTTCCCAGCTAGCTTCACATTCATTACAAGATGTTCCTTTGTTTCTAGGGACAAAGGGTTCGCAAAAGATTGCGCTAAATACTGATCTTCGTAATCCACGAAACTCTTAATCTCGTTAAAGGAAACTTTGAGTTTCTGATTTGGGTTCTCAACCGTGACATTAGCCTCCCAATTGGCTGTTTGATCAAAATTGGTGGTGTTGAAATTGGAAACAGATAATGCGTCAACTCTGAAAGCTGGGGCTTCTGGGCGTAGAAAGAACCATAGCGCAACGGTTGACGATACTGTCAATAGAGCAACTATGGTCATTGTCAAAAGGACAAGACGAACAAAGGTCGAATTGCATCTGACATTGGATTGTGTTCGGGCTTGAGAATAAGCGTAGGAGCTGTATTCATTAGGAGGGTAACCAATATAAGATGATGCATAGCCTTGTGGTGCTTGTGGATAAGGGTACCCCATGACGGGTGGGTACCCCGTTGTATTAGGATAATTTGTCGTTGGCTGTGGCTGAGGATGAGATTGACCTGTGGCTGTGGCTTGAGGGTGACTGGTTTGGTCCAAGTCGGAGGACTGGCCAGGATCTTTTTTGGGTTGTTCTTCGGACAAAGTAGCCATGGTTGTCCTAAGAACGATTCCAGGAGAAAGACAAAGTTTTTGAGGTTGAAATAATCAAACAAAGAATTAATGACAGTTGAAGTGGTTCCAAAAATAGGATGATTATAATTAAGAGGCTTGAAATTCGTATATATCCACATATTTGTAGCTAGGCTGTTAATTTACGATGTAATGTACCATATGCTGTCCATGAAATTGATGTGGCAAGTACTAAAAAAGTTGAAAATAGCATTTTCCACTAGGAAGCTAGACATATAATGAACTGCATATAATATATCCATAAAATTGATGCTAACAAATGTTGTTAATTTTCCTCATAGTATGGTGCCAGCCTCACTATAATCATAATTTTTTTTTTGTTCGTTTTTTTTTAATAGGTAGATAGTGAAGAAGTATGAAGTATGATTCGAACTACAAACATAAAATACCATAAAAAATATTATTACCACCAAATAATTAGAATTTACAATCCATTATTTCAATTTATAAGTAATTTATTAATAGGTCAGACTGATTGTTGGATAATTGGTAGAGGGTATTTTAGTAACTTTGTAATGGAATAATCAACGAATCAAAATATTTTGTTATGTGCTAACAAAAAAACAAATGGTTGAAGGTGTTTGCCTATTTCCATTACTTAAGGAGAGACATTGATCTTAATCGAAAAGAATAAAATAAGGAGGAACATTGATCGATTTTAGGGATCGCGAGGGGTGGAAGGAGGTTACAAATTGTGAATTGACTATTAGATAAATGGGAGAAAGTATAAATCACCAAATTAATATAAAAACATGGCTTTTCTTTACTGAAAATAGGAGACCTAGAAAAGTATAGAGACGCGGTTTTACTTGCAATCCATTACCTTTTAAATCTTCAAGATTTAATTTGTTATTTTTAAAACTATAAGATTTTTTTTTTTTTTTTTATGTACTTATTTTTACCTCCATGGAAAGTTTTAAGTAGATTGTGTCTGTCCACAATTGCCACTAAGTAGATAAGATTCTATCTCTATGTATGGACTATGGCTCCCATTAGAGTGCTTTTTTTCTTTTTAAGTGAAAACATATCAAACTTTCATAAGCTAATGAAGTAAGTCCTCCTCTGCCAACCATACAACTTCATGGGGGAGATCCTCCATCCATAGTTGCAGGCTATTATCAACTCTGCGAGCAACTGTGCTAGCTAGTGCATGTGCCAGTACTCTATTGACCATTCAATCCAATTCTCCACCATTGAAACCCCTGCTAGGGTGTAATCTAGTATATATCTGCAATTTATTGGCTTATCAATACTGAGTTTGCCTCTTATTCACTCAGAATCCCTTGAATTAGCGCCAGTGATTTATCTCCTTCGAACACCACTTGACTTTGGCCAATCTCACATCGCTTTGCCAGAGACGGGTTTACTATGTTACGTAACTTACCCTATGATGTGTGTATAATGTGTGTGTGTATATATATATATATATATTCCAATATATCCATTTTCTAATTATTGCCTATTGCTTTCTTTGCAATCAAACCCAGCATTATCTTAAACCAGGAGAAAATATAGAAGATTAGGTTTAATTTGTACCAAGTGGTGTAACTATAAATAATATTATATAGCCTAATAATTATAAACTTATATTTTATGCATTATTTTAAATTACAAAAACTTAAATTTAAACTATTGATTTGATGATATCATTATTCATCTTTAATCATCTTACTCAAAAAATATGCAAAGATTGGGGAAAATCAAGGAAAAACAATTAAAGAAAAAAACTTATTCCATATCTTATAGTCGTCACATAGATATTGAACATGGCTTAGATTGACCTTTAGATAAAATTCCAAAACCTTTGGGACCGGTACCCACAAACACAACATCCAAATTATCACAGTAAACTTTCAAGATACGGTCGTTACCATCAAAGTTGAAATTCGCAGCTTTGAATGAAGATGACACCAGCATTCTCATATTAAAGCTCAACGACCCTTCGTTTCTGTCTTGGCTCATAGCATCCACAACCCACTGTTTCACTTCAGGTTGATCCGGATCGTTCGTGGACATTTTCACATGCAACAAGCTATGTCCCTTTGGTTTTACGTGAAAATTTAGGTCCGTATTAGAGGCGGCTAAGAATTCACTTTGGTAAAACATATAGCTCTCAGCTCCATCGAAATGAACTTTGAGTTTCTCGCTTGGGTTATTAACCAAAATATTAGCTTCCCAATCGGCTGTGAATTTTGGGTTGGAGGTGTTGATGAAATTGGATATATAAAATGTGTCCATTACGAAAACTGGGAAATCTGGGTGTACGACGAAATATGCCAAGAGGAAGGTGAATAAAACGAACAAAATGGACACGATCGATATCACAATGCAGCAGCGAATGCAGCCAGAATTGCAAAATCTGTGTGGTGCTGGTGGCCGCAGAGTTGCGTAAGGGTACGTGTTGTGTGCATTAGGAGAGCAATCGTAACCAACATGGCTTTGTGCATAGCTCACTGTGTGGGAAATATTTCTTGGCTGTGACAGACCATGGTCTTGGACTGGGTTCGAAAACTGACCTGGTTCATCTTGGGACAGAGTAGCCATGGCATTATGGTTTCTGTGTCTCAAGAAAAGACAATGTTTTTTGAGGTTGAAATGATCAAACAAAGAATGGCAGTTACATAAAAAATAGGATGATCATGAGAGGTGTCTATACTCACATTTAGAGGTTATTTTGTTTTTGTTATTTTTTTTTCCTTGTCAAGAAAGTGATACAACTACAACAATACCAACTGAAACTCACAGGTAGTTTCTGCATTAAAAAAAAAAAAAAAAAAAAAACCATTGAATTTTCAATCTATTACATCTGTTTCATGAAAAAGTAAATGAAACTCACACTATAATCCCAAAAAATAAAAAATAAAAAATAAAAAATTGATGACAGATGTAATGTAATTACTATATGTTATCAATGAAATTGATTTGGTATGTACTAAAAATGTTAAAAATAGCATTTCCACTGAGTGTCCGTTTGACTGTATCTTATTTAGTCTTCCAACAGCTTGATATAATTTTCTGAATGGCGTGGTCTTGCTTTAGAGGCTTTCAATCAATTGCTACTATTGACTGAAAGATATTGTTAAAAAAGAAACACTATTGAAAGTTGAAATTCCACGTCAGCACATTGCATCAAATGAAACAATTAAGCAATTACCAAAAAATTATACCACTAGCACATAAACTTATCGTAATGTTATAAACAAATTTTATTATGTAAGACTGTAAAATTGATATGTCAATTTTTAAAAACAGATAAAAATAATAAATAAATTTATTTATTATGTTGTTGATGTGAAATTAATAATATTAATTGTCATGTTAATGTTATATTACCATAAAATTAACATCGACCATTCTGCAGTTTCCATCATTAAAAATTATAAAGCAATTAAATAAAAAGGAAAAAGAGAGATGAAGACCCACATTATCAAACAGACCATTACATTCAAAATTCTAGCAAAGGAGCTGAACAATTATGCTGGCCCCCAATTATCTTTCCCTCTCCAGTAGCACCTACAAACTCAACCTTTAAATCTGGACATTGAGATTTGATGACCATGTTGTATAACCAAAAAGAGATCCCATAGTCTGCCTTGATATGCATTCTCGCACTGTATTGCGATGTTCCACTAGCACCATCTTCAACAATCTCCTTGAGAACTTGATCTTCTACAAAGGGCTGCTCACCCCCACAACCCATCCTATCAAACCTAATGTGCACTGCCTTTTGTTTCATAGGCCCAAGGTGTATTGGCTCTGCTATAGAAGCACAAGAGAGAGGGCCTTCTTTGTAATACACAATGCAAGTAAAGGGATCAAAGAAAATTTTCAAGTGAGCATCACGGTTCCCTAATGTCAATTTGGCATTCCAATTGGCCAGCACTAGAGAATTAGTGATCGTAAAATTTTTCGTTTTATTATAATCTATAATATTTTACTAATAATAATTGTGTTTCATTGCTATCCTAAAGGAACAAAAATTTAAATATGTCAAACAAAATGCTTACGCAAGAAAAGAAAATTTACACCCACAAAATAATCAACAATTAGATGCAACTCCTCACGCATTCAAATATCCTATATTTTCGACAATTTTGTGCACAAAACCATAGTTCTCAGAACCGGACCGGACCGGGAGGTTGGACCGTGAAAACCGTGAACCGTGATGAAAACCGGTTTTTTAAGCATAAAGAACCGGGCATATGTGGCAATTCCGTGAACCCCTAAAACCGGGGTTGGACCGTACGAACCGGTCAAGAACCGTGCGGTCCAACCCTTTAACAAATTTTTTTTTTTTTATTTTATAAAAACAACTTAACACAATTTTATTCTACTTAATTAAATTATCCATCTCTTACAAGGAATAAAAAAAATTATAATTAAAATCCTTCAAAGATATTCAACTTTACTTCAAAAATTAATCATAAATTTTAATGTTTTCATGGTTATTATTTTATTTTATTAACTTTCTTATTTAATTATTAAATATATGCTTGAAAATCATTAAATTTCCCTCACATATATAGATATATTAGTCAATTTTGCTAGTTTTATAAATTTAATATCTTTATTTAGGCTTTAATTAATTATTAAATTAATTATGACGTCATCACGGTTCGACCCCAGTTCGACCTCGGTTCAACCTCAAAAACCTTGAACCTCTCCCTTTTACGGTTCAATGAACGGTCCGGGTCTGAAAACCTTGCACAAAACCACACTATTTAGTTGCACAGTAAAAACAAATTCACTCAAACCAAGCAAAAAATCCAAAGTGCGAATATACCCAAAGCTAACACCATTAAGATCCAAACGCTACTTTTGTTGCCCCCTCTAATAAACCCATCCAACTACTATCGTATGTCACCTAGAGTCATAGACCTATCAATAGATTCAAGACCAAGCCCCTTGTGGAAACCAAAATGCTCGTTGTAATATGAGTTCGCTAATTGAATACAAGCATGAGTCTAGTAGATACATATTTTTAAATACAATACATTATATTCTTTAATTAAATTACAAACACATCATTGTATTGATCAAAGTACAAATAATCACTAAAAAAAAGTACATAAATACAAATATGGGATTCAAGCGATATCCCAGTAATATAATAATATCATTTGTAGTGCCACACCACTACCTATATTTAGTTCAAACCCCACTTTTCCCTCCATTACCATCTATTAATACAATGAATGTAAAGTACGGTTCCATTTAGAAACATAGCAATCTCTGGGCAAATCTAAAGTAGCCACCCACTTCGGCTGATTAAAATCCACCATCAAATCCGAACACCGAGCCCAATAAGACCTCCTGTATCTTGGAGTCCACATGACTAACTGCATGCCAAAAATCACAGTCCCATTGTCTCTGTCCTTCCTTATGTCCTCCAACACCCAATCCTGCACCTTCCTTTGATCTCCTTCCAAACCCCCTGTGGAAAATTTGATGCTTATGGTCGTGAAACCAATAATGTCCGACTCGTTTTTTCCTATATTCGTAGAGTTAACGGCCAGTATGTGGCCCTTGTATGACAGAAAACTTTCAATATATTCGAATGTCATTTGGGCCACAAAAACTGGGTATGTGGAGCCCGGGTTCGCGTTATATACCTTTACTTCAATGATGAATTTGGCTACCCATTCAGCAACCAATCGTGAATCTAAAGTTTGAAACTTGGAAATAGAGAAATCGTGAAGGGTGACTTTAGGGAGTGGATCATTATCCCTTGAAACTATGAACCATGTGAGTAAACATAGAAACAATATTATTGAGAGTGTCACAATTAACGTACATAACCAGGAAAACTCTTCTTTGGGGACCCTACTTGGACCTGTGGACCCATTAGACTGTGGTGGTGGGTGAGAAGAGTTGGAGTTGGAGGCCATGGTTAAAACTTCAAGGAATTAATGGCACGTGAAGGTTTTGTAAAGTTTTTAAAGAATGACACTAAAACACGAAGAACAAGGGAGAGAGAAGCAATAGGAAGGCTAGAACAGAGAGAGAAAGGTGTAATCAAATTAGCAATTTCACGTCATACCAAAATATTTAAATTAATTATATATAGATTGTGTGGTTGGTCCATGGGTGAGTTGGTCATTGCTAATTAAGGGATGTTATAAAATTGTTATGATATTTTGTTATGTCTGTAGCATTACTCTAATGAGAATTAGAATTAGAATGATATTTATATACAAAATCAAGCCTAACGTAAAGTTCTAAACCAACTCTACAGCATATATAATAACAAAAACTAAACCAACTCTAACGACTAGCAAAGCAACGGCTATAATATCTACACTGTAGACAAAATAGCTTCATGAAAAGACAACAACCCATTTATAGGAACAAACTAAGTTTAAATACAAACTAGTTTGGAAAAAATCCCTCCAAACCATTAGATGACAACATAAAAAAGTTACATGTGTCATAGACATGTGAGATGCACATAACATGACCAACATAATAAGCTAGCTACTTGGAGGAATGGTGTTTCAATTGTCCACAAAATTGGAATTCTTTATACAACTGCATTGATGCTTTGTCAGAGCGATTCCATGTATAAGTTAGGGTGGTCACAGGACCACCCTGACTATCAAAAATGTGTGTGTGTGTGTGTGTGAAAAAAAGAATTATATACTAAATTAACAAATTTTGATCATCCTAATAAAAATGTTTAACACCTTGCTTTGAGAAACACAAGGATTTGAGTTTAACAAAAATTATCATAATGTCTACATTAACAATATTTTCACAATAAATCATATGTGATAAATTGTTACTAATTCTAATATAGACTTAATATTGACATCACTTTTTACCGACCAATAACAACTTGTTACATAGATTTGTTGTAAAAATAATGTAAACATATGTAGCATTACTTCAAAAATAATTATGCTCCCTCAAACATAATCCTTAACCCCTTAAACAAAAACAAAAACAACAAAGCTTAAATAACAACAATAAAAATTAGCCCAAATAACAACAAAAATAACCCAAACAAAAAAAAAAAAAAAAAAAAAAAAAAAAAAAAAGATTAGACCAAACAATAACAAGTGAAAAAATTATTCAAAAAAAAGCTTATTTAAAAATAAGAATCCCTAATTGTTTAAATTTGTAACTTGTTCAACCTATTGTATAAAAATAAGCCCTAATTTTATTTTTCATTAAAAAAAGGGTACAAAGAGAAATATTGTAGTCGTGAGTTCTTCTTAGTGGTGCCGGTAGTTATGCTCTCTTTAGTTTTGTAGTTACAATAATTTTTCTTTCCATAGTGACTCAACTCGTATTTGTAGCAGATATCATCTCTCTTATCTCTCTCTCTCTCTCTCCATTGTTTTTATTTTCTATTATCATATCATACTCTCTCTCACTTTATTACTCTCATCTCAACATCCTTAATTCCCATTTTTTTTCTTATCAATTTTTTTTTATTTCTTATTTTTCTCTTTGTTAGTAGAAAGAAAATGTAATATTTCATGATTTTGCATGTGTGTGAGTGTGTGTGTGTGTGTGTGTGTGTGTGTGTGTGTGTGTGTGTGTGTGTGTGTTTTGTAACGTTGATATATTCAATTTATCTCTATATTAGATTTTGTATAATTTAAGTTTCTTGGTGATCACTTTAAAAAAAATTCCTAGAGCTACCACCAAATGTACATGAAATGAGGCCAAAATGGAAAAAAGCAAAGGCCATAACCAAGATAGCAACAATGAGTACAAAAAACAATAAAACACAATGAATTCTACAATGGATCATGACCAGACCTTGGCAGTATCGTTTTAGCAATTTATATAAGAAGATTGGATATGATAATTTTTGCTTATTTGAAGATTGCAAATTTATAATGGTAGGAAGAGAGGAGGCTAGATGTTTTAGAAAGTAGAATATTTGAGGAAAATGCGGTGGTTGGAAGCTTGAAGCAGTTAATTTGTAAGCCGCCTTGAAGTATCAATTTAAGTATTTGAAAGTGACTTACGGTTTATTGGGACCTTTTTTGGGTGAGAAAGGAAATAACATTTTTTTTTTTAAGTAGAAGTTTGGTTTACTAAACCAATAGATCTAGTGACATAACTTTTTTTTTTTTAATAATTTGTTAAAATACCATGTTGTGAGTGTTGAAAAATAAAAATAATGTTAAAATTAAGTGCATCTACATGAAAAATAGTTGATCATCATTCACATCCTATCATTTCACTAAGTTGTGGAAAGAATTATGTTATGTCCAAAATAAAGTTGTTGATATAATGCATTTGGATTTTGGAGAGCATGAGCATGTACTTGTCCAAGATAATATTTATAGTGCAGTCAATAGCAAAGTAAAATATTGATTTATACATGTTTTAGACTTAAACATAGTCATCGTAAAATTTTTTGTTGCATTATATTCTTTAATCTTTTACTAATAAGTGCATTTCATTGTTATCCTTAACGACAAAAATTTAGATGTGTCAAACAAAATGTTTATGGGATAAAAAATTTACACCCACAAAATTATCCACATTTAGATGCAACTCATCACACCTTCAAATATCATATATTTTCCACAATTTTGCCCACAAAACCACACTATTTAGTTCCTGATAAATTGTGGGAAAATATAAGTAATGAATATATATATATATATCCAAAATAGGAAATATGAAAACAAATGGGCTGCAAATATTTCAAGAATAACACAAATATTTTTCCAAAATTCAAAGCAACAAAAAGGTAAAAAATAAAAATAAAAATAAAAAATCACCCAAGCCAAGCAAAAAAACCCAAGTGCAAATATACCCAAAGCCAACACCCTAAGAGCACTTGCATTAGATAGTGGGTAATAGAAAAAGTGTCTAAATTTACGCATTTTACCCAAAAAAAAATACCCACATCAGTGGGTGCATAAGTTTGCATAATGCACATGTGCTGTAGTAACCGTGCATATATGCACGGTTATTGTAGCTTTGCATTTAATATTTTTGTATTTTTTTTCTCTGCTTCTCTCCGGTCCCTCTCACTCTCACCTCACTCTCTCTTTTTCTCTATCCGCATCAACCCTCTCAACTCTCTCTTTCTCTTATCTCATAATCTTCCTCTTCCATGGTCGGACCCACAGATCAGCACAGGTTATGCATCATGGGCTTAGACGCACTTGGGGTGCGACGTTGAAGTACATATATTGTTGGCTTATCAGAGCTTCCATGGACGAACAGTTGGAGGATAGAGGCGTCGATCTTGTTGCATAGTGGGAGGCATCAATCTTGATAAGTGGGTTTTGATCCTTTTTTATTCTTTATATGATCAGTGGCTTTTAGGATTTCATATGGCTTGGTTGAATGGGTTTTTAGATTTCATTGATGGTGGCTAGGTTGAATGGGTATTTGGATTTCAATAATGGTGGTTGGATGAATTGATGATAGAGGCTAGTTGATTGATGATGGTGATTGGGTGGGTTGATGATAGAAGCTAGTTGCTTGATGATAATGCTTGATGATGGGGGCTGGGTGGGTTGTGTTGGGTCTGTGAGAGAGAGATGATAGTGTAAAAGAATGAATATTTTATTGAATAAATGTTTAGAATAAATAGATTGATGTGGGCGTTTTGTAAAAGTAGTTGTGTAAAATAGAAATTTTTTTTTTTTGGCAAAATAAACAGAAATTTTACAACCATTGATGCAATTGCTCTAAAGATCCAAATGCTACCTTTGTTACCCCTTCTAATCAACCCATCCAATCATTGCCATATGCCATGTAGAATCACAGAGCCATCAATAGATTCAGGACCAAGCACCTTATGGAAATAAATCCACATTGTGAGAGTTTACCATGGTTTTAAAAACTGAATCGAACCAGTAGATCCGACCAGTTTAACTAGGAACCAGTCGCTAATTCAATTCGGTTAAGTCTAAAAACTAAAAATCATCCAAAAATTGGGAATATCCAAAAACCGGCTGATTCAATCGTAAAAATCGGAAACCAGTATGGTTGAACCAGTTATTGGCCGGTTGGGTTGAAACCTAAAACTACATCATTTTGAGCAAAGGCAAACCCATACAAACTCTAAATCTCTAACCCTAACTACCTCACACTCACCACAATGACCCCACCCCTCTCTTAGTCTCTCTCGCTCTCTCAATTTTTTTTTCTTCTCACAATCACACCTCTATCACCCTCACGGCCCTCACTACCTCTACTTTGCTTCTCATGGCAAAATTTCTTCGACTTCTTGGCTTCTGACGAGGAAGGCGCAAGATTGCTCTTCTCTAATTTGTAAAATCTCAGATCTAGGATAAAAGGAGATTTAGGGAGACACTTAGCTTGGGTAAAATCTCATATTTGTTTAAGAATACTTGAGAAAATGATTATGAAATAGGAAATATCTCTTGGTTTGGGCGATGAGTCGAACTAGGCTTTGAAGGAAACAGAGAGAGAGGAAACTCATCCAACTCTTCCGATACTTCTTCTTCGAAGGGAGAGAGAGAGAGAGATTTGAGCAATTTGTTTTTTTTTTTTTTTTTTTTTTTTTTTTTTTTTTTTTTTTTTGTTTGAGCAATTTGTTTAGACTTTAGATAAGGAAAGGAGAGGATTATCTTTTTAAAAAATTTGGTATAAATGTGGTTGGATGTCCTCTGGCCACGTTGATGGTTGGGTGGGAGAGGGAGACCACTTTGTGATTCTACATTTATTTGCACTTTGTAAACACTAGTAAGGCTATTGCAATATTCAAGATAAGCATAAAAAAAAAATTATAATAAATAAATTTTTTAAAAAGAAATATTTAGATGTGAAATTATATTAATATAGATAAATATTTTTAAAAATAAATAATGGTTTTGTTAAAAGTAATGAAAATTATATATGATTATGAAACTTTAAAACCATAACCTTTTTTATTTGGTAGTTTGTTTAGGTTAATTTCTTTTTCTTCCTCTAAAAAAAAGGATAATTTTTTTTTTAATTTGAGTTAAATATCAGTAGCTATATTCTTATTTATTTAATTTTATTATTTTATAATTATTTATTTATTAATTAAATTATTTATAACGTCACATGTTCGACCACTGGGTCCGACCAGAAAACCGGTAACTAGTCTCTTTTTCGGTTTTTTCATCGTATCAATTTTTAAAACAATGGAGTTTACTAATTAAATACAAGTATGAGTCTAATAGGTGCATATTCTTAGATACAATACATTATATTCTATAATTTAATTACAAACACATCGTTGTATTGATCAAAGTACAAATAATCACTAAAAAGAAGTACATAAATACAAATACGGGATTCAAGCGATATCCCAGTAATAATGATAATGATATCATTTATTGTGTCACACCACTACCTACATTTAGTTCAAACCCCACTTTTCCCTCCATTCCTCTCTATTAATACAGTGAAAATAAAGTACGGTTCCATTTAGAAACATAGCAATCTCTGGGCCAATCTAAAGTAGCCACCCACTTCGGCTGATTAAAATCCACCATCAAATCCGAACACTGAGCCCAATAAGACCTCTTGTATCTTGGAGTCCACATGACTAACTGCATGCCAAAAATCACAGTCCCATTGTCTCTATCCTTCCTTATGTCCTCCAACACCCAATCCTGCACCTCCCTTTGATCTCCTTCCAAACCCTTTGTGGAAAATGTGACGCTTATGGTCGTGCGACCAATAATTTCTTACTTGTCTTGTACTATATTCGTAGAGTTAACGGCCAATATGTGGCCCTTGTATGACACAAAAATTTCAATATATTCGAATGTCATTTGGGCCGCGTAAACTGGGTATGTGGAGCCCGGTTCGAGTCATATATGCGTACGCGAATGGTGAATTTGGCTACCCATTTAGCAACCAATCGTGAGTCTAAAGTTTGAAACTTTGAAACAGAGAAATCGTGAAGGGTGAAATTAGGGAGTGGATCATTATCCCTTGAAAGTATGAACCATGTGAGTATACATAGAAACAATATTATTGAAAGTGTCACAATTAACGTACATAACCAGGAAAACTCTTCTTTGGGGACCCTACTTGGACTTGTGGACCCATTAGACTGTGGTGGTGGGTGAGAAGAGTTGGAGTTAGAGGCCATGCTTAAAACTTCGAGGAATTAATGGCATGTGAAGGTTTTGTAAAGTTTTTAGAGAATGACACTGAAACACGAAGAACAAGGGAGAGATAAGCAACAAGAAGGCTAGAACAGAGAGAGAAAGGTGTAATCAAATTAGCAATTTCGCGTCATACCAAAATATTTAAAAATAATTATATATAGATTGTGTGGTTAGTCCATGGGTGAGTTGGTCATTGCCAATTAAGGGATGTTATAAAATTGTTATGATATTTTGTTATGTCTGCAACATTACTCTAATGAGAATTGGAATTAGAATGATATTTATTTACAAAATCAAGCCTAACGTAAAGTTCTAAACCAGCTTTATAGCAGATATAATAACAGAAATTAAACCAACTCTAACTACTAGCAAAACAATGGCTATAATCTCTACACTGTAGACAAAATAGCTTCATGAAAAGACAACAAACCCATATATAGGAATGAATTAACTTTAAATACAAACTAGTTTTGAAAAAATCCCTCCAAAACACTAGATGACAACATAAAAAATTAAATATGTCATAGACATGTGAGATGCACATAAAATGACCAGCATTATAAGCTAACTACTTGGAGAAATGGTGCTTCAGATGTCCACAAAATTGGAATTCTTTATACAATTGCATTGATGCTTTGCTAGGGCAACTCCATGTATAAGTTAGGGTGGTCACAGGACCACCCTGACTTGCAAAAAAATATGTGCACGCATGTGTATATATATATATGAAAAAAATAATTATATATATACTAAACTAACCTATTTTGATCATCCTGATAAAAATGTTGAATACCTTGCTTTGAGAAACACAAGAATTTGAGTTTAATAAAAATTATCATAATGTCTATGTAAGGATAAGAGTCCAAATTTGTATATTGGGTCCTAGGCCTTATCCAAGGACGTGGATATGTCCGAGAAGGAGTAAATGATTGGAAGAGGCTCAAAGTTGAGAATCATGGAAGAAAAGAATAAAAGCATATATTCCGAGGAGTAGCTCCTTCTTGGATACAATGAATATTAGTCAAGTAGGTACTTAGGTGATTTAGGTGAACTTCTAGAAAGTTCAAACGATAAGGATGAATTTCAGACACGTACAAAGATGATAAGAATACAGAAATATCTAAAAGAAAAGCTACTACCACCGCATTAAATGCACTGCAGCAACTTTTTTGGCTACATTTATGTGGAGAAAACTCCTGAACAATGCAGTCTCTACCACCACCATTCACAGAGAGCCAAAGAAGATGCCTGATGGGACATATACTCGAGTGAACACTTAGATGACTAACAAGTGTATGATCAAGATGGTTTGAAATGAAACTATATAATGTAAAAGACCTCCCATAATAGAAGGGGGGGGGGGAGAGGATATAGAAAATCAGGAGAGAAGAAGATTTACTGTAACACTAAGGATTGTATTAGTTTTCAGGAACAGTAGTTCAGTTCATAGTTCATCTCCTTGGACACCAATTTAATCAAGTTTCAAGTGTGTTTTTGTGCTTATTCATCTTTTAAATCCTTATTAGCCATTGTTTAATTCACAAATAGCCCAGCTCTTTCACCCACTCTCTACAAATTCATTGTGTTGGGCTCATTAGACTCACATTCCACTTCTTTTGGGCTTGGGCTACAAATGGTGACCCTACAGTCTACATTAACAATATTTTCATAACAAATCCTATGAGGTAAGTTGTTACTAATTCTAATCTAGACTTAATACTGACATTACTTTTTACCCACCAATAACAACTTATTACATAGATTTGTTATAAAAATAATATATGTAAACATATGTAGCATTACTTCAAAAATAATTATGCTCCCTCAAACATAATCCTTAACCCCTTAAAGAAAAACAACAAAGCTTAAATAACAACAATAAAAATTAGCCCAAATAAAAACAAAAATAACCAAAAAAAAAAAAAAAAAAATACTAGACCAAACAATAACAAGTAAAAAAATTATTCAACAAAAAGCTTATTTAAAAATAAGAATTCCTAAAATTTTAAATTTGTAACTCATTCAGCATATTGTATAAAAATAAGCCCTAATTTTATTTTTCATTAAAAATAGGTACCAAGAGAAATATTGTAGGTGTGAGTTCTTCTTAGCAGTGCCAGTAGTTATGCTCTCTTTAGTTTTGTAGTTGCAATAACTTTTCTTTCCTTAGTGACTCGACTCGTATTTGTAGCAGATATCATCTTTTATCTCTCTCTCTCTCTCTCTCTCTCCATTGTTTTTCTTTTCTATTATCATATCAAACTCTCCCTCACTTTATTACTCTCATCTCAACATTCTCAATTCCCATTTTATCTCTTTTAAAAAATAAAAATTAAAAAAAATTATTTTTTCTATTTGTTAGTAGAAAGAAAATGTAATATTTCATGATTTTGCATGTGTTTTTTTTTTTTTTTTTTGGTGTGGAATGGCCAGAAAATTTCGTATTGATATGCAAACCGGAATGGCACACCCCTCTGTTCCACCTTGGATAAAATTCCGGCCTATTTCGGTATTTTTCGGGTATTCCGGTTCGTTTCAGTGAAATCCGGCCGAAATGCAAGATTTGGCCGGTACATGTTCAATAGCAAGAGATGAGTCTCAGTGAAAGAAAAAAAAAAGATGAAAATGATGCTGACGATGAGAACATAAATTAGAAGATAAGATGAGATGAGTGTCATTTACACAGAGTAATAGACCCGAAGAGGCATCCTTGGAGCTATGAAGCATGGGTGCGTTTCATGACTTAGGTGTTGGCGCGGGTGCAGATGTGGGACTCGGCAATTTTTGAAAAAGGTTGGTACGGATGCGGCGTGACTCGACAATTAAAAAATTATTAAAAATATTTTTATTTATATTTTATATATATTGCTAAGCATAAATTATAAAATTATGTTTTGAAAATACAATTTTATGATTTTACAATTATAATTGAAATTATATTTTTAAAATACAACTTCATAAAATATATGGAAGACTGTGTATAATTTTTTTTTTTAATAAACACAAGACTGTGTATAATTAATTATATAAAACAGTAATTAATCCATATTAAAATCGGCACAACTTCACACTTGTGTTTCATTGGTGCACTAAACTAAATAAAGCCATAGTACTTCTACAGTTATTACCCACACACCGCATCAATGAATGCCGAGTAGTACCCACTCTCCTCAAAACGCACACCTCCACTCCACATCAGCGACATCACTTTCCTCTCCTCTTTTCAAAACCAAAAAAAAAAAAAAAACAAAACAAAACAAAAAAACAAAAAATCTTCCACTCTTTTTCTATTACATCAGAAGAGATATGGTACTGTCAACTGTCTTACATCGGCGGCGGCGGCAAGACTAAGATTTTATCCATCCTCGTCCTCAACTGTCTGAGTGGCTGAGTGTCTCACAGGGGAGACGAAGAGCAGAGATAGAGAGGGAGGCAGAGAGCACAGAGAGAAGTGAGAGAGAGCTGAAGTTTGAAGTGAAGACTGAAGAACGGTGTGTTTGAAGTGAGGGATGAGTGTCTCACAGTGGGTCATTTAGGGTTTTTTTTTTTTTTTTTTTGAATTTCGGCCTGAATCGGCCGTTTCGGGTTTTGCCGGTTTCAGCCGATACAGACCGAGTCGGCGCAAATCGGGCCGAGTCTCAGCCGCGTCAACACGAGTTAGGAAAGAAAAGAAAGAAACCACATGGCGAACGCGGCATTGCCGCGCAGTCAGCGGCCTTCCTCTCCCGTCGCCGCGTCCCGTCGCGTCGGATGCGAGTGCGTCGCCTTTGGAACCGCATCCATGCATTCCAACCTTGGAGCCGAACAAAGCTAAGAGAGACAAGATGAAAGTATCAAAGTTTAGCAGGAAGATGAGAGTATCAGACTTTTTGAATAGGAGAATATGGTTGTGATGAGGTTTAGGACGTGGGAATATTGGGATTCGGTGATAGGTGGAAACTTAAAGGGAAAGATGAAAATAGAGGAACAAAAGACCAAAACACGTGAGATAGAAGAAAGAAAAATAAATAAATGAATCAAAAGATATGGCAGCGGTGGAGTTGGAGAAAATGAATGAATGGTAAAAATTAAAATTATTATTTTATATAATTAAATTAAATTCATTATTTTATATCTATATTTTACTTTTTTTTAATGGATGTTTTTAAGGTTATATATGTATATAAATTTCTTTTAGGAATCCAAGACAAAACGGTACGTCGTAATTCATTATCAAAATATTTCGCTTCCCTGAAGCAGGATTCGAAACGGAATTAATAATATTGCTAGTGGCTTGAACCATCACCATATGGACACGAAATGAGGTCAGAATAGAAAAAAGCAAAGGCCATAACCAAGATAGCAACAATGAGTACAATAAAACAATAAAACACAACGAATACTACAATGGATCACGACCAGACCTTGGCAGAATCGTTGTAGAGATTTATATAAGAAGATTGAATATGATAATTTTTGCATATTTGAAGATCGCAAATCTGTAATGGTAGGAAGAGAGGAGGCCAGATGTTTTAGAAAGTAGAATATCTGAGGAAAAGGCGCGGTTGGAAAGGAGTGAATTTCGTTCCATACCGGCCGGTACCACTGGTATTTGTCGTTCTGGTGGCTTGACCGGTACAAAAACACAGTAATTTCGTACCGGTTCAAATATCGGCCATACCGGGATCGTTTCGGATGTACCGGGATAAATACCGTAATCCAGCCGGTTAGTGTATACCAGACCGGTACCAAAGTTACAAACCAGAAACATTCTCTCAACGTCACACTGGTACTACGATACTGACTGGCGGCGAGCGACTGCACCGGCGATTCGTTGGGCTGTGAAAGGAGATTGGGAGCCTGAAACTGAGACTGAGAGAGAAAAATAGTTTTGAGATCTGAAACTGAGAACTTTGAGTGAGAGATAGAGAGAGAAAGAGAGAGGGAGGGCAAGAGACTCAAGAGAGTTTTTTATCTAAAAATTGAAAGAAGAACCGAAGAAGTTAAAAAACTGAGAAGCTGAGTGGAAAACTTAAAAAGCCGGGTTGGGAGATGTGAAAAAATAGTAAAAACAGGCTGTCATTTTTTGGGTTTTATCACCTCTTTGACTAATTAGTTTTTTTATAATATATTTAACACCATTTTACTAACCAAGGCAAATCTTCACGTCACTACTAACTACTCAACTATTTATTTTAATTGATATTTTGGGTATGTTAAGATGCAGTTGAAAATTAAAAATTAAAAATTAAAAATACTGTAAAAAAATAATTTTTAAATATATAAATAGTATTGCGGAACCTATTTTTAATGAAAAAATTATTAAAAAGTGAAAATTGTAAGTCCATAAACAATGCACAAATATACTATTCACTATTGAAAATTCAATTGTTTCGTCTGAAAGCCAAAAAAAAAAAAAAAAGGGGCGAAGAAACGCTCACAAAGAGGTTTTATTTTAACTAGTTAATAAAAGTTATAAATCCTTTACTTATTTATTTATTTTTTTAACTTATAAACTTGTAAGTGTTGTAACATGTATTTGTAAAGATCCATAATAAAATATACATGCTTCTATCAAATAATTAAATCTATAAATATGAATATATAATTTTTTTTTAAATAGTGGTAATCACGAAATGATAAACTCGTATTAACTAGTACTGAAATATTTCGTTTCTTTAATTAAACTGAAACGGCTTCCAATACGGTATTGATTCACTTGTTAAATGTTGGAAGCTTGAAGTAGTTAATTTGTAAGCCGCCTTGAAGTGTTGATTTAATTTTTTGAAAGTGACTTATGGTCCATTGGGACCATTTTTTTTTTTTTTTTTTTTTTTTTGGTGAGAAAGGAAATAACATTTTTTTTAAGTATAAGTTTAGTTTACTAAACCAATAGATCTAATGACACAACTATTTTTTTTTTATAATTTGTTAAAATACTATGTTGCGAGTAATAATAAAAGTAATGTTAAAAGTGCATCTACATGAAAATGGTCGATCATCATTCACAACCTATCATTTCACTAAGTTGTGGAAAGAATTATGCCCAAAATAAAGTTGTTGATGTAATGCATTTGGATTTTGGAGAGCATGAGCATGAAGTTGTCCAAGATAATATTTATAGTGCAGCCACTAGCATAGTAAAATATTGATTTATACATGTTTTAGACTTAAACATAGTCATCATAAAATTTTATTGTTGCATTATATTCTTTAATCTTTTACTAATAAGTGTATTTCATTGTTATCCTTAACGACAGAAATTTAGATGTGTCAAAAAAAAATGTTTACGGGATCAAAAATTTACACCCACAAAATTATCCACATTTAGGTGCAACTTGTCACACCTTCAAATATCATATATTTTCCAAAATTTTGCACACAAAACCACACTATTTAGTTGCTGATAAATTGTGGGAAAATGTAAGTAATAAATATATATATATATATATATATATATATATCCAAAATAGGAAATATGAAAACAAATGGGCTGCAAATATTTCAAGAATAATACAAATATTTTTCCAAGATCCAAAGTAAAAAAATAAAAAAAAATAAATAATAATAATAATAATCACCTAAACCAAGCAATAAAACCCTAGTGTAAATATACCCAAAGCCAGCACCCTAAAGATCCAAACGCTAGCTTTGTTACCCCTTCAAATAAACCCATCCAATTACTGCCGTATGCCACGTAGAGTCTAATAGATGCATATTCTTAGATACAATACATTATTTTCTATAATTAAATTACAAACACATTGAATTGTTCAAAGTACAAATAATCAATAATAAAAAAAAGTACATACAACATTATCTTTCGCAAATAATATTAAATTTAAATACAAATATGAGATTCAAGCCATATCTCAATAATAATGATAATAATATCATTTGTGGTACTACACTACTACGGTACATTTAGTTCCAACCTCACATTTCCCTCCCTCAATATCTATTAATACAGTGAATTTAAAGAACGGTTCCAATTAGTAACATTGCAATCTCTGGTTTTAGGCCAAGTAGGCCAAGTAGCCTCCCACTTTGCCTGATTAAAATCCACCATCAAATCTGAACACCCAGCCCAAGAAGACTTCTTGAATCCTCGAGTCCATATGACTAACTGCATGCCAAAAATCACAGTCCCATTGTCTCTATCCTTCCTTATGTCCTCCAACACCCAATCCTTCACCTCTCTTTTATCTCCTTCCAAACCCTTTGTGGAAAATTTGACACTCGTTGTCGTTTGACCAATAACTTCCGACTCTTCTTGTACTATCTTCGTAGAGTTCACAGCAAGTATATGATCTTTGTATGATACAAAACCCTCAACATGTTGGAATAGCGAATTGTTTACGAAAACTGGGGAATCGCCCACCGACTCAGGTACGACTACGAAAATGGTGAATTCGGCTACCCATTCAGCAACCAATCGTGAATCTAAAGTTTGAAACTTGGGAACAGCGAAATTGTGAAGGATGACTTCAGGGATTTGTTCATGCTTTGAAAGCAAGTCCCTTATGAGTATACATAGACACAATATTATTGCAAGCGTCATAATTAAATTCAATAACCAGGAAGACTTATCTTTGTTGACCCAACTTCGACCTGTGGACCCATTAGACTGTGGTGGTGGGAAAGAGAAGTTGGAGTTGGAGGCCATGGTTAAAACTTCAAGGAATTAATGGCACGTGAAGGTTTTGTAAAGTTTTTAGAGAATGGCGTGCTGAAACAAGAAGAGCAAGAAGAGAGAAGCAACCGGAAGAGGAAGGCTAGAACAGAGAGAGAAAGGTGCAATCGTATTAGTGATTCACATCATTCCTAGATATATATAGCATACCAAAATATTTAAATTATAGATAGTGATTGGTCCATGCCTGTGTGAGTTGTTACTTGTTAATTTAGGAATGTTGTAAAATTGTTATGATATTTTGTTATGTTTGTAGCGTAAATCTAATGAGAGTTAGAATTAGATTGATATTTATATACAAAATCAAGCCTAACCTAAAGTTCTAAACCAACACTACAGCAAATATAATCACAAAAACTAAACCAACTCTAACTGCTAGCAAATCAACGGCTATAATTTCTGCAGTGTAGACAAAACAGCGTCATGAAAAGACAACAAACCCATTTATTGGAACAAATATTAAGTTTAGATACAAACTAGTTTGGGAAAAGATCCCTCCAAACCACTAGGTGACAACATAAAAAAGTTACATATGTCTTAGTCATGTGAGATGGACATGACCAACATAATAAGCTAGCTGCTTGGAGGATTGGTGCTTCAGTTGTCCACAATGATGTTTCTAGACCTAGTAGTCAACTGGCTAAACCGCGTATCAGACCCTGAATTTGGAAGTCTTTATAGAATTTCATGCATGGTGTACACCAAATGAGGCCAAAATGGAAAAGCAAAGGCCATGTCCACATAGTGTTTTTGTTCGAGATTGAGTTTTGTATCATAGGCCCAAGGTGTATTGGCTCTGCTATTGAAGCACAAGAGAGAGGGCCTTCTTTGTACAAAAAGCAAGTAAAGGGTTATAAGAAAATTTTCAAAGTGAGCATCACGGTTCCCTAATGTCAATTCGGCATCCCAAATGGCCAACACTGGTGAATTTGTGACATTAAAACTTTCTACTGAAAATGTGTCTAAACGAAGCATTGAAGTGCATCTTTTTGTGGACCAAACTTCAACCTCATATATATAGGCCCGCGCCCGCCATAGATAGTTGTTGAGACTTGAGAGAACTAACAAACCTAGCACCACGATCAAAATATTAAAGACTTCATTGGACCAAATATAAGACATGATTATTTCTGCAACACAGACAAATAACATATATTTACTTAATTTGAAATTCTGTACTCCCTCCTCCCAAATTATTTGGTCCCAGATCTATTTCATTTTTTTGGATGTACCAAAATGAAATCCTCTTCTGAAAATTTAATAAATAAAATTCTTATCTTACTATTTACTTTATTTAAAAAGTCAATTTCATTCTTTTTGTATAGTTCAAATTAATGATGGTAATTTTGGGAATATGTACATTTTTACATGTTTCCTTTAAAAGTTCAATCTTCTAAATAAGATCAACAGTTCGAGATGGAATGAGTATATAGTTACACTTAATAATTTAATTATATTTATGCATTGCAATAAATTGATAATTAAACTTTGTGACCAAAAGTGGTGCTCCGTACTCGAACTATAATTGTTACCACTTACCACATATATTCCAGTAAGAACCATTAAAATTTTTAAAAGGTGGAATTCAACTTAATTAATCAAGAAAACTCAAACAAAACAAACTCTAAAATATTATTATTTGTGATGATGCCAAAAAATCAAGAGTAAGTCACACGATCCTCCAGGTTCGAAACAATACCTGCACAGCACAAAAAGAAAAGACCTAACAGAGAGCACCGGTGTGGTGCCGGCCAAGTGTCCTCTAAAAGTCAAGTTAGAACTTATCACAATTCTAAAGTGTCAGAAAATATTATTTGTGATGATGCCAAAAAATCAACAGTAAGTCACACGATCCTCCAGGCTCGAAACAATACCTACACAACACAAAAAGAGAAGACCTAACAGAGAGCACTAGTGTGGTGCCAGCCAAGTGTCCTCTAAAAGTCAAGTTAAAACTTCTCACAACTCTAAAATGCCAAAGCTGGGGGAATTATGCATACTTTGGCTAGTGAGAGTTTTGGGGCTTTTATAGTAGTAGAAGGTTGACATCTCTTCCTTGATTTAGAAGTCTTTTCCTTATAAAAGTCCTCATAAGCGTATTCTATGGAACCTTTACTTGTAGGAGTCTTTTCAACTAACACTAAGCATGGGGTACAAAATATTTCCTTATACACACATGTGTGGAGGACAAGTTAAAGTCATGTCAGAGCCGTCAGTCTCGTGCATCCCCTTCAGCTTAGTGTAGTCAACCTTCCATCTTCCCCAAGTTGACCCTGTCAACTTAGAGTTGTAGACTCCCTACTGTTGTCACTTGTCAATGGACACAAGTAAGACCGACGGGTTTGTTTAGAATCATCGCTTTATGCCTTTCCATTAGTGAGTGTTCATATTTACAATTTTATCCTTATCAATTTGTATGTGTAAATATTAAAGTCCAAGCTAGATCTAATTTTGAAAAGTGAGAGAAGGGGCCAAAAAAAGAGTATAAAGGAATAAAAGCATGACTTGCATTGTTCAATTTTCTTCGAGAGACTTTTTTTTTTTTTTTTCATTGTTTACTAAACCAATAAATCTAGTGACAAATTTTTTCATAATTTTTTAAAATACTTTGTGAGCGTTGGAAAGTAAAAGTAATATCAACAATGAATCTATATGAAAATGGTTGGTCAATGTTCACAACCAAAAACCAACCATCAGTGACAGAGCTAGGACTTAGAGTTAGGGGGTGAGTTTGACGGTCTACTGCTAGCTGCATGCGGTGACTTTGGCATCTGGGTATGCTACTATTAGCTACTGAAGGGCCTTTTTGTGTCTTTGATGCTTGCATCTACTACTGAGTAAGGAAAAAATTATTTTGTTTAAATTTTTTTTTAAAGGCTGAGTTGTTTGTTCTAGGTAAAATTAGTTGATTGGGCTTAATATTTTTTAGCTTTGCTATTGGTAATTTTTATTGTTAAGCTAATTTTTTTTGGACTTTATATTTTGTTTTAGATTTTATATCTATAAATTTTTTTATGGCCTTTAAAATTAGGAAAATGCTAAAGCTACAATTTTTTTTTTTTACTAATTGCTGATGTGGTGAGTGGTATTGGTAAGTAAAATGTGATGTAAGTGGTAGATCTAAATGCGAACTAGTAAAAATTTGCTATCTCAATAGTTTGTAAAAATGTTGTAGAAAATTTTGTGGTAGTAGCATTACTCTTAAAATAATCAATGATATTGTTAAGAGAGCAAAGTGTAATTTTATAAAACAAAATTTCTAAAATTAATACCTAAGTTATATATAATAGTAGTTGTTTTTAAAAATTTGCTAGGGGAACTGCCCCAAAGCCCAAGAGTACCTCCCATTCCAACCATTTCGTTAAGTTGTAGAAAGAATTATGCCCATAATAAAGTAGGTTTTTTTTTTTTTTTTTTTTTTTTTTGAAATAATATAGATAGAAGACATAGGGGATGGGAAAGGAGGGAGTGGGAATCAAGACTTACAATACTAGCACTTACAAAAGAGCTTAACCTTTGTAAGTACTAGACATGCTTATAAACCGAAAACTCACTCACCAACTAACCGATATAGTACATTAGACCACTTATCTTTTCTTTTTTTTGAGATAATATAGATAGAAGACATAGGGGATGAGGAAGGAGGGAGTGGGAAGACAAGTCTTACAACACTAGCATAATAAAGTAGTTGATAACATGCATTTGAAATTTAAGGACCATGAGCATGCATTTGTCCAAGAGAAAATTTATGGTGCAGTTGATCCCAATGAAGAATATTGATTTATATGTGTTTTTAGTCCTTAACTTTTGGGATTGGTTTCAATTTAGTCATCGTAAAATTTTTTGTTTCATTATACTCTTTAATCTTTTAATAAACTGTGTGTGTTTCATTGTTATCCTTAACAACTGAAATTTAGATACATAACAAAATGCTTACATGAGAAAAGAAAGTTTACACCGACAAAATAATCCACATTTAGATGCAACCCCTCACAGCTTCAAATATCATATGGTTTCCACAATTTTGCACACAAAAGTACACTATTTAGTTGCACAGATAATGTGAAAAAATATAAGAAATGAAAAGAATGTATATACATACATATATATATATATATATATCATTTTTTTTATCAAAATCCAAAACAAAACAAAGAGATCAAAATATCACCCAAACCAAGCCAAAAAAAAAAAAAAAAAAAAAACCCCAAGTGCCAATATATCCAAAGCCAACACCATAAATGCTATATTTAAAATTTTAGATATTATGAGTTTGAGATTTATATTTTTTTTTAATAAATTTGGATTTACATTAGGTGCTTTCAACCCAAATATGTCTTTTCCAATGGGACCAAATGGAACCAAATTGAACCAAACGAAAGAAAGTAGACCAAATGGAAAGTATAGGACCGAATTGACCGAATGGAAACAAGGTGGACCGAATAGATGGAATAAGACTAAATGGACTGATTAGGACCAAATGGACTGAACAAGACCAAAGTAGGACGAAATTGGACTAAAATGAATAGAATGGACCGACGTGGACTGAATAGAACCACTGTGGACTGAATAGGACCGAAGTGGACCGAATAGAACCAAAGTGGACAAAATGGACCGAAATGACCAAAGTGGACTGAATGGCCCTAACAGGACTGAAGTGGACCAAAGTGGATATAATGGACTGAATAAAACCAAATTGAACCAAAGTGGACAAAATGGACCGAATAGAGCCAATGTGGACCAACTGAATATGACCAAAGTGAACTGAATAAAAACTAATGGACCGAATAGAACTTTAGTGGATAAAATGGAATAAATAGAACCGAATATGACCAAAATGGACCAAGGACGAAAGAATGGACCGAATAGAACCAATGTAGACCGAATGACTTTTGAATATTTATCATTTTTCTTGCATTTTTAGGGCTCATATTTCTAATTTCTAATGCTATTTTCTTTGTATTTTGTTAACTCAAAACTATAGAGTTTAGCCCAAATATAATAAATTTTTATAATTTTCAACCCTAAAATTTATAATTAAAAAAAATTTTAAAAAAAATTGATTTTTTGAGCTAAACTTGAAAAAGGTAACTTACAAAAAGAATCAATTTAAGGTCTAATTAGTCTAATGGACTAAAGGGATCAAAATTGACCTAATGAACAGAAATAGACCTAATTCGACCAAATAAATTTTTTTTAATTTTTAGAGAGAACAAATTATTTTCAAAAAAATTTAGAGAAAAATCATACATTATTTTACTATACAAAATAATTATTTATCCCCATACATCACATGGGTTTGCGACAGGTTTACTAATTAAATACAAGCATGAGTCTAGTATATACATATTCTTAAATTATGATAGGCCACAATCTGAATGACCCCTTGTGATTAAACCAATTAATTAATTAGCCAAATTATTAATTAATCAATTTATCATGCAATTGCGTGGAAGTACAAACAAATCACCAAATAACTAAATATGCAGCGAAAAATAAATAACACGGTGATTTGTTTACGAATAGGGAAAAACCTCGCGGCAAAAACCCCACCGGGTGATTTTCAGGTCACCAATCCCGAAACTCCACTATTATCAAATCAAGCGATTACAAGTAAAGGAATCTCAAGTACCTTACCAACCTACAGTTGAACCCTTACCCCAATACCCAATTAGCCTTGATCTGTAGCAACAGTTCCCACCTTTGATGCACGGCTCCCAAGTACGTGACTAACCAATGCGTAAATCCCAGTACGCGACTTCAGAACACCAACTTAAGGAAGAAAAGTTGGCTGCAAAGTTCTTCAGTTCATCCTACACGATGAAGATCAGGAAGATGCTTGGTCACAAAACCCTATGGTGCAAATATATAGCAACTTCTTCTTCAGAGAAGATGAACTAGGTTAAGAACTTCGTCTTTTGATCACAATTTGCTTGAACAGAAATTGCTCAATGAGTTTGCAACTTGTATCACACTTGACGGCTCTTAAAACAATCCTTTTATATGTTTAAGGTTTGGAGAAAAGAATGCCCAAAAACATATTCATGGATCCCAAGAAAATCATATCAGAAAATCTGAATTTTTAAATCTCAACAGATAGTAGGTGTTGAGGTAGCTATCGAGCAGGTGTCGAGTTTTAATGAAATTGCACTTCAGCTTGCTTTTTCTTGGACAGACTTGATGACTTCAACACTTTACCTTGAAACCTTGTTTCTTGAAATATTAAAAACACCTAGAACTACCCAATTACAAGTAGAGTGCGTTTTGTCAAAGGATTAGCCAATATACATAAATAAGTGACATATGTTTTTAACAAGTGAAAACACATATGTTCTAACAATCTCCCCCTTTAGCAATCCGTGACAAAACCACAACAAGCAAATGAACATATGAGAGAAGTCATAAATCACTAAACTCATATTCACTTGTTGAATACAATAAAATCTATCCTAACACAAACTCTTGAAAAACTTTGCAAGAAGAGAGTTTATGGCAAGTAGACTTTGACAACCTGTATTTCTGAAACACTTTAAACAAAACTAATCAAGGCATCATGTGTGAAACAAAAATAATAGATTGCATACAAATATAAAGAACATGTGTATAAAAATAGAGAAGAAACAACACATGAAAAGAGAGGTGAAAGAAACATATATCCACATATATAAAGAAGTATAAGTACAATGTATGTAAAAATGGTCAAAGGACGTCATATACAAGATCAATGTATCTATAAAGAGTAGAAAAGAAAAGATACATAAATACCTCACTACATCCCTTAAGAATATCAACACTCCCCCTATCAAAATGTCCTATACTAACTCTCCCCCTAAGATGACTACTCTCATAACCCAAAACTACTTCCCCTTTTTGTCATGAGTGACAAAGGGTAGAGTGTCATGTAGACATCTCATCAGTAGAGCTAGCATCTCCATCATCATCATCATCATCATCATCATCATCATTCTCATTATCCTCAGAATCAAAAGCTCTTGGAGTAGGTGGTGAAGGAGTAGCCTCTGGAGCAAAACCACCCATGGTCGCCTGCCGTCGTGCAATACGACTAACATGAACATTCACCTGATACAACTCAGCAGAAAGTGTATCAAAGCGAGTGTCCATGCGCTGCAGCTGCGCCATAATGTCTCCTAGAGATACATCGCCCGTAGAGGAAGAAGGAGCGGATGTAGATGGAGTTGATCTAGACAAAGTCGAACGGGAGGGAGGAGTGGAATCCGTCTGTCGTGACCTAAACTAAGCCTCACTACATTTTACAGTAGCGGCATCTATGGCAGATATGTGTGTGAAGTGGTCAGACACAGGAAAGGGAACGGAAAAATGGCGTAAGATCCTCATGATAGCGGAAGGAAAGATGAGCTTATCACGGGACGCCGAATCAAGATGAACATCTATAATGGAAAGAATAAAGTGAAAGAGAAAATCTATAGTGAGATGCTCAAGAAGAGATAACAAAAATTGAGCACGAGACTCTATGATAGAGTTGTAGTGAGAGAGAGGATGGAGTACAAATATCATCACCATGTTTAGAAATCTAGGACCTTTAGCAAAAGGCCTAGATGATATGTACTGATGCTCACCCTAATCAGCAAGACACTGACAAAAGGCAGAGATGAGCTCATCTTTGGACACAGTCCTCAGATGCTCAAAAGAAGGATAGTCAGGAAACTCTATCCTAGGAACCCTAAGCACATCCGCAACTAGCTGCGGTGTGACAGGAATGCGCGTACCTGGAACGCGAGTGAAAAAGAGAGGTACTGAACGATCTATCCCGTGCGTGTTGGTGTAAAACTCCTGAATCAGCACAAGGGGACAAGTGACCGGGATGTCACACAATGACCCCCATCATCTACTGTGAATGACAGTGGGAATGTCAATGTCAGCGAAGTCCGCCAGAATGACTTGGCATTTCGAATGAACACCTCGTCGAGAAATGTTCTCCGTAAATGCCTTGTGGGCATCTCCATCACGAAACCGAAGGTTAAGAGGAGCAAAGTCAGAAGAAGAGGAAGCTCCAGAATGCAGAAGGTTCCGAGCAGAAGTGGATTTACGTTTGGGTGCCATAGACACTACTAACGTAAAAGAAGAAGAAAGAGATAGAGAGAGAGACAATCAGAAAAGTCCTAACACAGTTCAAAATAGAGCAAATATGATGAACAAAAAGAACGTATGCATAGGAATGCGTAAGCATGTAACATGCAAAGCAAAAGACATCATGGGCGTAGCCCAATCCAATCCTACCAGCACACAGCATAAAGCACACATCTAAATGCATGTAAATGTGATTCTAATGCACGTGGAATGCAATGTATGTCATTTGAAAGCATTTAAATAAAAACCCAACCCAAAATTTCAATAAAAACTCATCAATTTTGAAAAACTCCAAAAATTTCAAAAAATCCCAAAACCTAGGTTTCAAAACATGCAATGCATGAAAAAGGAAGGAAAAATGCACTTACCAAGTGATTGAGACCAAGGGAGGGCTGAAAATCAAGAGGGCTTGAAGATTTGAGTGAGAAAAGGGTGTTTGGGAGGTGAACAGCCACGGACAGATCGAGAGAGATCGAGGAAATGAAGTCTGAATCGCAAAAAAACCTTAAATAGACACCTCAGTAAATCTTAACAGCTGAGGTATCGAGAGGTATCAAGGAAGCTGTTGAGGAGGTATCGAGAGAAATGGCCTTCGACAGATAGAGGTGTCGAGAGGTATCGAGGTGCAAGATCGAATTTCAAAATCAGAAGCTCGATCGATCGACAAGGTGTCAAGGAGGTATCAAGGGGACAGAAACTTTCTCGATCGATCCATCAGGTGTTGAAAAGGTGTCAAGATTGCGATAAGAAAAAGGCTTAAGAAGCTCGACAGATGACCAGGTATCGAGGAGGTGTTGAGGAAATGTCGAGCAAGCAGTTGAAAACAGTTTTTCGAGAAGAGAAAAATACAAACATGAATTCAATTCATCATACACCTCAACCAATGATCCATTTAACATATAAAGCTCTCAAAATCATCTCTCAACAAGAATTTAAGCACATGGATACTCAAAAACACACACACACAATAAACAAGTCTAACCAATTTTATTTTTTAAAAACAAGTTAAGACAGTTTAGTGAGCATACATTAGCACATGTAAACACTTGTGATGGCCAAATTACATTGTACCTGCACATGTATCAAAAGTAGCAAAGAATATTGCGTATTGTGTGTGAAAAACATCGCAAGATTGCATATGTGTATACATGTTATGACGAATTGAGATATGAGAAAATAACTTTAACTCACACACAATCATAACTGTTTAATGGGGACTATCACTTTCAAGGTATATCCTATAACTCCCACATCTCCTAGAATACACGCTTGCAACCATATTTAAAGCATTTTTTATCTTTTTGCTTTTTATTTTCTTTGCATATTTTCTTTTATTTTAGCATACTATACATGGGCATATAAAAGAGAGAAAAGAAATACCCAAGATGTTAAGCATTTGACACCGCCCTTTTGCTATGCCGAAGCATACGAATGTCTTTGACACTGCACTTTTGCTATGCATAAGCATACAGGTGTCATTTATGATTGGCAAGCAATAGTGGTGAGATGATTATTTATACCTTTCTCTTAGAATTTTCTAGTCCTATCCGTCAAAAAGAGTGATATGAGTGTTAAGCTTTAAGAGATAACTTAATCTTACTCATCACAAACAAAAGCCACAAAGCTCACTTGCTTAGTTGTGCATAGAGATGCTCATCTAAGCTACAAGAGATACAAAGTTTAAAAACTTTATTTCAATGGCCATCTAAAGTACACAAGTACCAAAGTACACAAAACACACACTATTTTTGTATTTTTCTGATTTTTCAAAAAAAAATTATTTTTATATTAAAACAAAATAAACAAAATTGAAAGTAAACACACAAAACATGTTAAATAAAGTAAAGCATAAAACTAGACTGACTCAACACAAATGCAAAACACACAAGTAATGCAACATAAAAAACAAGAAGGGAAAAGAAAATAATGAAATCACTTAGAGTCCTTTTTCTTCCACACCTTGGAAGAACCTTTCCTTTAATTGAATTCTTGAACCGGTGATAAGGGGGAAGAATTGAAACCGTTCAAGTTAGAAAGAAACAAAAGGGCTTTTAGAATATCTCCAAGAGGAGTAAGAGATGATTAAAGCTGATTTTGGCTTCCAGATGCTATCATGCCATTGCTCTGTTAAGTGGCTAGCCACTTATAGCAATTTGGTCAAGTATGACCGGCGGCTCCACAATGATGACAGAGATGCTACTTCTTTTGTTTAGACTTTTGAGAGTTAGCCTTCTTAACCCTAAGGTTTTTAGCATCTTTCTTATCTTGTTTAGGGGGTGCTCCTAAAATAGATTTACCCTTGTCTAAGTTCTCACTAGCTAGTTCAATTTTGACATCAGTGTTCTCAATTTCAGTGTTATTAGCAGGAGAAACAAAAACAATATTGCTAGTAGAAGCAGTATTAGAGAAAGAAGGATCATACCCCAAGCCAATTCGATCTGAAGCAGATTTCTGATTACCAAGCATGTTATCAAGTTTTGCACTTGAAGTCCTTTCCAATTAAGCTCTAACTTGAAACAGCTCAGCTTCAAGCTTCTTGGTCTTCTCAGGCAAAAAGTTGTTCTCAAACCTTAGTGCTCCAATAGTTTAATTCGCCTCATCAACCTTTGTGGACAACTCTTCACGATCAAGTTCCACATCACTGAGCTTCTTGGTGGCCGGCCTATATAATTTCTCATACTTCTCAGAGAGCTTGTAAAGTTTCTCATAGGCTGAGTGGATATCATCTTGATAATCCATCTTCTCAAATTTAGACTCCACCAATTCTTCTTCTTCATCCACTTCTTCAACAATCCCTTCAGGAGGATTAACTATGGTAGTGAAGGCATTTAAGATTCTGTCATCCTCATTGTCGGAATCATCTTCAGGCTCAGTGTCACTCAAGGTTGCAGCAAGTGCCTTACTCTTTCCAATACTCTTAAGATATGTTGGGCATTCATGCTTCATGTGACTGAATCCATGACATCTGAAGCACTTTGGTCCAGCCGAAACAGTGTACTGACCGCCATCCTTAGTGTCCTTCTTCCATTTGTCTTGGTTCTTAATTTGAGAAGAACTAGATTGTCTGCGATCCTTGTCGAAGTTCCTCACATTGGCATTCTTCATAAACTTCTTAAACTGCCTTGTAATGTAAGACTTCATCTTAGAATCTTCATCATCGGAAACTCATCAGTATCACTGCTCTTTGCCTTCAAGGCCATGCTCTTGCCTTTACTAGTTTTGCCAATCCTAGATAGTCCTAGCTCGTAGGTTTGCAAGTTTCCAACCAACTCAGTCAAAGGAATTTTGTCAATGTCCTTGGATTCTTCAATTGCCGTAATCTTGGCATGGAATCTCTTAGGTAGAGATCTGAGCACCTTCCTTACAACCTTAGATTCAGGGATGGTTTCCTTAAGATTGAAGGTTGAGTTCACTATGTCCTTTAACTTGGCATAGAACTCATCAAATGACTCATCCTCCTCCATCTTAAATTTCTTTAAAGCTTGTAGTAAGCCTCTGTAGTTTTGAATCTTTTACAGCCTTTGTTCCTTTATAGGTTGTCTAGAGGATGATCCAAGCCTCCTTAGCAGTTTCAGTTGAGGATGTCTTCTTAAACTCTTCATTGGTGACTGCGCTAAATAGGGCATTTAACGCTTTGCTGTTGAAGTTAGCCGCCTTGATCTTTGCGTCATCCCAATCGGCCGGTTCTTCTTTTGGCTTGGTCCAGCCAATCTCTACAGCCTGCCACACCTTCTTATCTAAAGACTGTAAGAAAACTCTCATGCATACTTTCCAGTATGCATAGTTAGTGCCATCAAATAAAGGAGGTATAATTAATGACTATCCTCTATCCATGACAAACAGGGGTTAATAGATCAACACAGTAAAGATTAAACCTAATCAGAGTGTGCCTGCTCTGATACCACTTGATAGGCCACAATCTGAATGACCCCTTGTGATTAAACCAATTAATTAATTAGCCAAGTTATTAATTAATCAATTTATCGTGCAATTGCATGGAAGCACAAACAAATCACCAAATAACTAAATATGCAGCGGAAAATAAATGACACGGTGATGTGTTTATGAATGGGGAAAAATCTCGCGGCAAAAACCCTACCAGGTGATTTTCAGGTCACCACTCCCGAAACTCCACTATTATCAAATCAAGTGGTTACAAGTAAAGGAATCCCAAGTACTTTACCAACCTACAGTTGAACCCTTACCCCAACACCCAATTGGACTTGATCTGTAGCGACAGTTCCCACCTTTGATGCACGGCTCCCAAGTACGTGACTAACCAATGCGCGAATCCCAGTACATGACTTTAGAATACCAACTTAAGGAAGAAAGGTTGGCTGCAAAGTTCTTCAGTTCATCCTACACGATGAAGATTAGGAAGATGCTTGGTCACAAAACCCTATGGTGCAAATACACAGCAACTTCTTCAGAGAAGATGAACTAGGTCAAAAACTTCGTCTTTTGATCACAATTTGCTTGAATAGAGATTGCTCAATGAGTTTGCAACTTGTGTCACACTTGACGGCTCTTAAAACAATCCTTTCATATGTTTAGGGTTTGGAGAAAATAATATCCAAAAACATATTCACAGATCCCAAGAAAATCATATCAGAAAATCTGAATTTTTAAATCTCAACAAATAGCAGGTATCGAGGTAGCTATCGAGCAGGTGTCGAGATTTAATGAAATTACACTTCAGCTTACTTTTTCTTGGACAGACTTGATGACTTCAATGCTTGACCTTGAAACCTTGTTTCTTGAAGTATTAAAAACACCTAGAACAACCCAATTACAAGTAGAGTGCGTTTTGTCAAAGGATTAGCCAATATATATAAATAAGTGACATATGTTCTTAACAAGTGAAAACACATATATCCTAACAAATTAAATATAGTACATTATACTTCCTAACTAAATTACAAACGTATTGATCAAATTACAAATAATCACTAAAAAAAGTACATATTATATTATCTTTTGCGATATTTCAATGATAATGATATAATTTGTAGTGCTACATACATTTGATTCAAACTTCTTTTTTGCTCCCCTACTATCTATCTATACAATGTATTTAGAGGATGGTATCACTTAGAAACATGGCAATCATTGGGCCAAGTTGCTTCCCACTCTGGCTGATTAAAATCAACTGTGAGTTTAGGACGCTGAGCCCAAAAGGACCTCTGGTATCCTTGAGTCCATACGACTATTCCCATGCCAAAAGTCACAGCCCCGTTGTCTCTATCTTTCCTGATATCCTCCAACACCCAATCCTCAACCTCCATTTGATCCTCCCCTTCCAAATCCCTTGTGGAAAATTTGACAGTAAGGGACCTTAGACCAAGCCATCCCCACTTTGGCTCAACGTTAGTCGAGTTAAAGGCGAGAATGTGTTCTTTGTAAGCTATAAAAGCTTCAACACGTTCGAAGAGTGGAATTTCAGACTTAACTGGGCGATTGTTAGGGGGCGAGGTAGGTACGTATTTGTATAGTGTTAATCCGGCTATTCAGCAACCAATTTCGAATCCAACACTTTAAAGTTGGATACCCTGAGATAGTCAATGAAGACATCAGGGGGTGGGTCCTTAATTGAACCTATGACCCATATTTTTTTTTTTTTTTTTAATGAAGGAAAAATCTATATTAACACGAAAAACATAGCCAACAAAAAACACATTAGCTGCCAGAATCACCCCAAACAACAGAAGCAAAATTAGGGGGACAGCAACCAAAATCAAAAGATCCAAACAAATTGCAAGATAAGGACCAACAAGCTTAATATTGAGAATATTATAAAGAGGGGCACAATTGACTTCCATGACAAGGTAGGCTTTTTTTGGGGGACCTTACTTGTGGTTTTGGGCCTATAGCTATAACTATAAGAGCGTTGCAGAGAAGATTTGGAGGCCATGGTTAAAGGAATTAATTGCACATGAAGATTTTGTAAAGTTCTAGAGATTGACACCGAATCACAAAGAACAGGGAGAGAGAAAAGCAACAGGAAGGCTAGAGAGAAAAAACTGTAATCGTATTAACAATTTCTTAACATTCCCAAATATAGCATACCAAAATATTTAAACTAGAGATTGTAGTGGAGTTCATGTGTGAGTTAACATGCTAATTTAGGAACGTAATAAACTTGTTGTGACATTTTGTTGTGTCCCTGATATTACTCTAACAAGAAATACAATTAAAATGATATTTTTGTACATGATCAAGTCTAACCTACACTAAATAACCAATTACAGTAGGTATGATAATAACAGAAACTAAACAAACTCCAACAAGTAGCAAAGCAACGGCTTTGTGAAAAGACTTAAGAAACTCATTTTATTGGAATGGATTAAATTTAGATACAAACTAGTTTGGAAAAATTTCCACAGAACCACTAGGTGACAACATAATAAAGTTACATGTATGTTAGTCATGTGAGATGACATGACATGACCAACATAATAAGCTAGCTGCTTGGAGGATTGGTGCTTCAGTTGTCCACGATGATGGAAAAGAAAAGGCCATAACCAAGATAGCCACAATGACGTACAAAAAGGCAGAGGTTGGAGGTTTGAAGCAGTTAAGGCACTCACATCAATGCTTATATAGCCTGGGTTTGGATACAGCTTAAAGCTGCGGCGCGTTTTGTTGTTCACGTTTTCTCCTTTTTTTTTTCTTTTTTTTTTTTCCTGCACAGTTGTTGACTTTGGGGGGACAAAAGTTACTGTGCGTGCACTGTTCACGTACTGTTCACGCAATATTTAATATTAAAAGTGGGTCCCACAACACTATTCACACATTTAAAAATTATTTTGCTACAGTGTTTTCAGCAACAATCAGTTTTTATCAACTTTCAGCAACAATAAGTGCTATCCAAACAGACCCATAATATAAAAAGTACCACAATTTAGCCATTCAAATACAAAATTCATCTACATCAGGTCATGCAAAATTATGTAAAAATACATTGATGCTACAGTAAGTTAAGTAACCATATAAATTTACACTAACACTAACACTATTCGTTTTGCATTTAGTTTTTTATTCTTTCTTTACATATCTCGAGGATGAAAAAAAAAAGAGTGGATAGTGATATCTATGTGTGAAGAAGGAGAAATAATTATAAAAAAAATTAAGAAAAATTGATATTTTGATGAAATGTAAAGTAAAATAGATAATCTAATGTGTGGTATTTCAAAAAGTGAGTATGTAAAATAAGAAAAGTATATTCTTATGCTAAAATAAACAAAAATGTTTGCACGTGCTGATGCAAATGCTCTTAATTTATAGGCCATTTTGAAGTGTTGTTTAAGATTTTGAAAGTGATTTTTGGTCCTTTGGGATTAGGACCTTTTTATTTTTTATTTTTTTTTGGGGTGAAAAAGGAAATAACAAAAAAAAAAAAAAAAAAAAGAGCAAAGATTTGCTAAACCAATATATCTAATGACACAACTTTTTTTAAAAAAAATAATTTGTTAAAATACCATTCTGTAAGAGCATTTGCATTAGCTATTGTAAAATAGCATAAGGTCTCAAATTTTCCTAATCGATCAACCCTAAAATACACTCACATTAATCTATGTATTTTTGTGCAAAAATGCATTTGTACTATAGTAGCTATATAGATTAACACAACAATTACTTTAATTTATCTATGCAAAAGAATATTTCAGTAATTTGTTAGATTGGGAGAAATGGTTTTTGGTTAAGGAAGAAATAGATATGATTTGGGATAATACTAATAAAAAATTGATAAGGAAATAGTATTTTAATAAAAAGTAGTGTAAAAATAGATAATTTAATGTGGAGTGTTTTAAAAAATAAGTAAGTAAAAAAAAAGTTTCTATGCTAAAATAAACATGAAGTTTTGCAAAAACTGATGTAAATGCTCTAAGTGTCATAAAATAAAAGTAATGTCAACAGTGAATCTATGTGAATATAATTTATCACCACTCACAACTGGGGTAAGTTGTGAAAAAAGGTATAACCTTGATAAAGCTGTTGATAAAATGCATTTGAACTTTGAAGTACTTGTCCAAGAGAAAATTTCTAGTGCAGACAATCCCAAGGTAAAATAGTGATTTATATATGTTTTTAGTCCTCAACTTTTGGGATTGGTTTCATTTTAGTCATTGTAAAAAATGTTGTGTCATTATAATCTTTGATATTTTTATTTAATAAAGTGTGTTTCTTTTTCTTTTTTTTGGTAATAAGAGAAACGTGCATTAAGATATCAAGGGTGATTACAAAAAGGCCTACAGGCCTATGAGGGGTTTAATAAAGTGTGTTTCATTATTATCATTGAAGAACAGAAATTTAGATATGCCAAACAAAATGATTTTCGTGAGGAAAGAAAACACATACACATCCACAAAATAATCTACAGCTAGGTGCGACTCCGCACACCTTCAAATATCAAATATCAAATATCACTAATTTTCCACAATTTTTTATGGGAAAGCATCAAACTTTATTTAGAATGAATAACAACAAGTATATCATGGAGAAGAGCTTGTTGTATGAAACAAAGAATTTTTTCAATCCAAACAGAGAAATCAAGCCTTAATCATTTTGCTAAGAGCAACAATCACTCTACCTACATCATCCAGAGTAAGTGAATAAGAACACCCACCCCAGCCTCCTTTTGATTCGAAAAAATAGTACCATCCACATTAAATGATAACCACTCCAGCCCACTCTTCTTCTTACTGCTGCCATGACGTAATTTGTTCCTATTAGTCCATAAAGCCAGCCATGATAATAAAAGTAACTCTGTCTTCTTCCAAACGTTCTACCATTACCACATACCAAAGCAAGTCCATGAAACAATGAAAATGCAGAGAACCCGTGGAAGGGAAAAAAAAAAAAAAAAAAAACCAGAGCAGGCCCAAACCTCACAATTTTTGCACATAAAGCCACACTATTTAGTTGCCGATAAAATGTGGGAAAATATAAGAAATGTTGTTGTGCAGATAGCACCCCAGGACTCCAATCAATAACAGTAAATAAGCGGAAATTAAATAACAAGCACACACAAAGAACACAAGAATTTACGTGGTTCGGCAAACTGCCTACCTCCACGGAGACGACAGAGAAATTTCACTATAAAAAATAAGGAGATACAATAGTGCACAATAACACTCTCAAGAAACCCAAATCCCAATTACACCCTAGCACTCTCTCACAGAAACAATAAGAATAGAAGCTGTCTGCCTCTCTTTTCTCTATTTTCTCTCATGCGGCTGCTCACTAGGTTAATTGGAATTCTCTAATTCTCTCTTACCGTTCAACACCCTTAATATATCTATATATATATTATAGGTCGGCTGTACTAGGAATTAAATTCCTAGTTGAATTTGGTCAATAGTGACCGACTTAAACCAACATGGGCTTGTGGCAATTCAAGCCACACACACGGCCCACTTCAACAAATCTCCACCTTGGCTTGAATTGATCAAGCTACACGAGCAAACTCCTCCATCGCCTCCACCTTAGCCCTTAAGGGCTTACAAGCTGCAAACATCAACCAAGTCCAAGTAGCTCTTGAACTTGTTTGTTGGAATTGGCTTTATCAACATACTAGATGATTCCCAAATCTTATTCTTCTGTAGTGACCCCATCTCTTCTACATCCTTGTAAGACAATGGATCTCCACTGCTAGTTATGAGAGCAAAGCTAACCATATCTTCAAAGCCATATCTCTGTGGTGCTTTGTGAACCCGCTTCTCTCTACCTTTAGCAATTGAATAAGGCTCTTCTTGTTGCTGCTGTGGATCAATCTCAACATCACCCTTATCACTGGATGAACTATTCTCGTCAAACTCCACCTCAACAGTTAATTTCTCCTGTGGACTATCATCACATGTCTCTGCTTCATTCTGTTTCAACATAAAAGCTTCATCAAATATGACATCTCTGCTGGTCACCGTTTTCTTTGAGATTGGATCCCAAAGCCTGTAGCCTTTAACACCTTTTTCAAAACCAAGAAATACGCATTTTCTTGACTTCGAATCCAATTTAGAACGCTCTCCACTCTGCACATGCACATAAGCTGGACAACCAAAGATTTTTAGACTCGAATAATCAACTGGTCTACCTGACCAAACCTCTTCTGGAATCTTGAAATCTATGGCTGATGATGGAGATCTATTAATAATGAAGCTTGCTGTGTTAACTGTCTTTGCCCAGAACACCTTAGGCAACCCTGCATTTAATCTCATGCATCTGGCTCTTTCTGCTAAGGTTCTGTTCATTCTCTCTGCAACCCCATTCTGCTGTGGAGTTCCTTTAACTGTGAAGTGACGAGTAATGCCTTCTAATTCACAAAATTTTATGAATACTTTATCTTTATACTCTAGTTCATTATCTGTTCTAAGGTATTTTATTTTCCTGCCAGTCTGATTCTCAACCTGTGCTTTCCACTTTTTAAATATGCCAAACACATCAGACTTATACTTCATAAAATAAATCCATACCTTTCTAGAGTAGTCATCAATGAAACTGACAAAATACTGAGCACCGCTATGAAAAGAAACTGATACTGGACCCCAAACATCTGAATGAATGTAGTCAAGAACACCCTTACTTGTATGAGAGCCTGTCTTGAAACTGACTCTATGCTGCTTCCCATACACACAATACTTGCAGAAGTCTAGCTTGCATGTCTTCACCCCTTTCAATAAATTTCTCTTGTGCAGCTCTAACATACCACATTCACCAATATGGCCAAGTCGCATATGCCATAATTTTGTGTCGTCAGTGCTGGACTTTATCGGAGTGGTGACTGCAACTCTTCCTACAATTGTGTGCCCAATCAATCTGTAAAGCGTGCTTACTTTTTGTCCTTTCATCACCATCAAAGCACCTTTGGTAATCTTCATGATTCCACCCTTTGATGAGTATGAATAGCCCAAATCATCCAATACTCCTAAAGAAATTAAATTCTTTCTAAGATCTGGAACATGTCTGACATTACTAAGAACTCTCACAACTCCATCAAACATCTTGACCTTCACGGTACCAATCCCAATAACTGGGCATGTAGCATCATTACCCATTTGGACCATACCACCGTTATAAGGCTTATACGTGTCAAACCAATCTTTCTTTGGAGTCATATGATAAGAGCATGCTGAATCTAAAACCCAAGATTCCAATAGAACGTTGTTACTTGATGAAACTGAAAGTAAATCTGCACCAGCTTCACTGTCATCTGATGTTTCTTCAGCAACACTAGCTAATTCTAGGGGCTTCTTTCCATTCTTCTTCTCCTCTAAATGCTCTTTCAACTCTTTACATTGATTCTTGTAGTGTCCTTTCTTGTGACAATAAAAGCACTCTACATCTTTCTTTGCACGTGATTTAGACTGTGATCTGTTCCTGTTGGAGTTCCGTCCTCTTGACCTGCTTCTACCTCTATTGCTTGACTCAGACTTTACAATAAGTCCATCAGCCTGAGAACCATCACCATCTTGCTTCATCTTTATGTGTGACAAGAGAGCACTAGTCACCTCCTCGAGTACTATAGTCTCTTTGCCGTACATCAACGTAGTCACTAGATGATCAAAAGAAGTAGGAAGTGACACTAACAAGAGTAATGCTTTATCTTCATCCTCATAATTCACCCCAAAACTTGACAGTTGGGTGTTCAACATGTTAAATGTGTTGAGATGCTCCAACAGATCTGAACCCTCCTTCATATGCAAACTATACAGTTGCTTCTTCACGTACAACTTGTTCGTCAAGTTCTTTCTCATATAAAGACCTTCTAGTTTTTCCCAAACCTCCTTTGCAGTCTTTGCTTCTAGGATGTTGTGAATGACCTCATCACCTAGGTTTAGACGAATAGCGCTAGCTGCTTTCTCATCCATCTCTACCCATTCTACATCCTTCATCGTTTCCGGTTTCTTCTCCTTCCCAAGTAAGGCCTTGTGAACTCCTTGTTGAATTAGGAGATCCTTCATCCGCCTTTGCCAAAGAGAAAAATTTCCCTTGCCACAAAACTTCTCTACATAATACTTTGTGCTTGACATCTTTACTATGTTCAAAGGATTGAATCCTAACCTTGCTCTGATACCACTTGTTGTGCAGATAGCACCCCAGGACTCCAATCAATAACAGTAAATAAGCGGAAATTAAATAACAAGCACACACAAAGAACACAAAAATTTACGTGGTTCGGCAAACTGCCTACCTCCACGGAGACGACAGAGAAATTTCACTATAAAAAATAAGGAGATACAATAGTGCACAATAACACTCTCAAGAAACCCAAATCCCAATTACACCCTAGCACTCTCTCACAGAAACAATAAGAATAGAAGCTGGCTGCCTCTCTTTTCTCTATTTTCTCTCATGCGGCTGCTCACTAGGTTAATTGGAATTCTCTAATTCTCTCTTACCGTTCAACACCCTTAATATATCTATATATATATATATATATATTATAGGTCGGCTGTACTAGGAATTAAATTCCTAGTTGAATTTGGTCAATAGTGACCGACTTAAACCAACATGGGCTTGTGGCAATTCAAGCCACACACACAGCCCACTTCAACAGAAATATATATATATATATACATACATATATATAATCCAAATAGGAAATGCAAAAACAAATGGGATGCAAAAATTTTCAAGAATAATACACTTTCATTTTTCAAAATCCAAAACAACAAAAAGATCCCCAAAAAAAAAAAAAATCACTCAAACTAAGTAAAAAAATCCCAAGTGCGAATATATCAAAACAACACCATAAAGATCTAAAAACTACCTTTGTCATGCCCTTCTAATAAACTCATCCACCACTGTCGTGCGTGCTGGAGAGTCCTAGACCTATAAAGACCCACAAGCCCGTCAATCGAAACCAAAACCCTTGTGATGCGAGTTTACTAATTAAATACAAGCATGAGTTTAGTAGATACATATTTTTAGATACAATATATTGTTAGGTTCTAAGAAATTAGGAACTAATGTATTAGAACTCCAATTTGTATTTTGTTGGCAAACCATGATCAAAACGTTTAGTCTTGTTTAGCCTTACTCAAAGTTAGGTCTTTTATGTAAAGTTGGAATCGAGTGGCTGCAAAAGTATTAGTGACTTTCGGCCTGGTTCGATCGATCAGAAATTAGATTCGATCGATCGAAAGTCACTTATCAGCAAAATCAGCAAACGTAAAAAGGCCATAACTTATTCGTTTAAAGCCCAAATTGCGAGCCGTTTTTTTCAGTATTTAAAGGACATCATAAACTAACCCTAGGAAGGGTTTTTGGAGCTTTTTAGAGAAATTAGAGTGCCTCTTGTGCCTCTTTGGTATTTTAGGGTTTTGTACCCAAACCTCTCTAAGGTTGTTGCTCATATTGCTGTTTTGTGTAAATCTCTTGTGAGATCTTTGAGGAGTTTTCCTTTACACAAACCTTAGGGTTTTCAAGGTGGAGATATTATCAAAACCTTGATGATCATTTAGTTGCAGATTCGAGAACTTAAAGATACACAAGCGGGGGTACTTGTACTTGATTGAAGAGTCCAAGAAAGAAGGAGTCCGTGGATTCGTAGCTTGCACGTGGTCGTGTCAGTAAGTTCTACTGGTGGGTAGCATTAGGAAGTCAAGCGGGGAGCTTGTAATCCTTCTGTATGAACTTCAATTCTTTCATAGTGGATTCAGGTTTGCCTTGAGGATCGATGGGTCAAATCCTCCCCAGGTTTTTACCGTGTAGTTTCCTGAGTGATCATATCATTGTGTCTTTTATTATTCCGCTGCTTTATTATTTTGATATGATTATTTGATTGTTTTAACCTAGAATTACATAATTTGACTAAGTAACAACTTGGCTAATTAATGTAGGCTAACCAATCCGATTATTCTAAGGGGTCTAAAACCGTTCATATATTATATTTCCTTATTAAATTACAAATACACTGTTGTATTGATCAAAGTACAAATAATCATAAGAAAAAAGTTCGTGTAATATTATCTATTGCAAGAAAAATTAAATTCAAATAAAAATATGAAATTTAAGCGATATCCCAATAATAATAACATCATTTGTAATGCTAGGCAACTACGTACATTTAGTTTAGACCCCACTTTTTCCTCCCCTACTGTCTATTAATACAGTGAATATAAAGGATGGTACCAGTTGGTGAATACTTTTTCTCTCTAGGTTCTCCCAGGAGTCCTAGAGGTGAAACTTTTTTCGTCTCTGTACAAATAGTTCTCTCATCGTCACGGTAGAAACGGTTGGTTCACGCTTAATGATAAGGAAGCCATGGATGATATCTTGAATAAATGTGCCAGTTTAAAGCTTTCAAAGAGGGAGGGAGCTGAGATTGTTATAGGTGCTCCAGTGATAGAAAGTAACAGAGTGTTGGCCGGGAAGTTCTTCACGAAACGGCGAGTTAATTTGGAGTCGGTGGCACGGGTTCTGCGATCGATCTGGAAAACGAACCAGAACTTCGAAGTGAGTGACTTAGGAGATAACAAGGCACTCTTTCTTTTCCATAATGAGGATGATGCAAACAAAGTCCTACTCCAAGGCCCTTGGTCCTTTGACAAATACCTCCTTGCCTTGCACAAATTGAAAACAGGGGAGGCAGTGAGTAAGACCAGTTTTGACAAGATGATGCTATGGATCCAAGTCCACGGTATCCCAAACACGTACCAAACCAAGGAGGTGGGGTATAGCATTGGGACCACCATTGGGTCAGTGGAATGTGTAGATGTGAATGAAAAGGGCTTATGCCTTGGAAGTTTCATGCGAATAAAGGTAAGGATAGACATTTCGCATCCACTATGCAGAGGTCGGAAGATTTGACTGGGAGAACTGAACCAGTTTTGGGTTGACTTCAAGTACGAGCAAATGCCAATATTTTGCTATCTTTGTGGCATGGTGACCCACGATGAAAACGATTGTCTGGTGGGGCTCTGTCGTACTGAACGGATGAATGCAAACGACAAGCCGTACGGGCCATGGTTGAGGGCAACGCAGGAAAGACTTCAAAAACCACAACTAGTCTTGGCACCATCTCAAGTCAGTGATAGAGAGGTGCAAAAGAATGCAGACCTCCATGCTCAGGCAGCCTCGGGACCGGACCGGCATCTATGAAGTGCTGTGAAGGAAACCCATAGCCAAACAATGGCGGTAAAGGACAATGGAAAAGGTAGGGCTGACGTGGGGGTTGTGGGCGCAGTTGCCGAGGTGGAAATCTCGAGAATCCCTCACGCGCAGCAAGGCTGTCAGTTCGAGGAGCAGTTAAAGGAGATTGATGTAGTGATTTTTGGGGATATGGCTAACACAACGAATCACCATCACACAGAGCAGAGCACAGGTATGACCGAGATGATACAGATAAATGCTTAGTCCACTCATGCGCAGATGAAGGAGAAAGATGCTACCAAACATATTGGGCCCCAGGAAATGTTAAATAACAACATTTTGACACCACCTGGGCCACAAATGCAAAACGGGCTAGCCAATAAAGCCCAAGTAAACTTTATAGCTCTTATTCCTTTCATTTTGGGCCAACCCTCACCATCCAACTCTACAAAACCCAAACCGAAAAAATCCAGCCAAGTAAATTTAAGGAAAAGCCGTGTGGGACCAGCCATGCAAAGAAAAGAAAATGTTCTACGCAAAGTGATAGAGAGAGTGAAAAGCAATGGCTTGGGGACAGGTACCATAATGGATGTAGAGCATAATGAGAAGTGTGGTAAGCGGCAAACTCGCTCTCCCTTGAAAGACATTTTGGGTTTGATGGAGAATGTGAAGAGGAACAAGGTAGAAGGGGATGTCATGGCCCATAGTAAACTCATGGCTCAAGAGTTGGGATCAGTAGTGGCTGCAAGTCAGCCCCACGGGGAGCAATGAGTGCATTAAGTTAGAATTGTAGGGGGCTTGGGAACCCCCTCACAGTTAAAGCGCTCCACAAAGTTGTGGTGGAGGAAGATCCCACTTTAGTCTTCCTAATGGAGACTAAGCATGATGTTACTGAAATGAAATGGATCCAAAGGAAGTTAGATAGAAAACAGGGGCTTGTGGTGCCTTGTATTCGTCAGGGGGGTGGACTGGCTCTCTTATGGCGGTGTTCTACGACTGTGGAGGTGCAAACATACTCAGCCAACCATATAGATGCTATCATTTCGAAGAATCAGGGTGCAAGGAAATGGAGGTTCACCGGTTTTTATGGGCACCCCGAAACTAGTAGGCATAATGAATCTTGGGCTTTGCTTTCAAGGCTTAGTACTCGTAATGATTTACCTTGGGTGTGTATGGGAGATTATAATGAACTCATGTTGCAAGTGAAAAGGAGGGTGGTAATGCTAGACCGGAGGGTCAGATGAAACAATTTCAGGATGTAATAAATAGATGCAACCTCAGGGACTTGGGGTACAAGGGCTCAGCTTTCACTTGGCGGCGGAGGTGGGGTTACCGCGGATGGATACAAGAAAGGCTAAACCGTGCACTAGTCTCTACCAATTGGGTAGGGATGTTCCCATGCACTAACGTATTCCATATTGCTTCCTCTACATCTGACCATAGTATACTATTCCTAAAGGCATTCAACTCTCCTCGGCTGAAGTTCAGGGGACCAAAACTATTTCGGTTCGAAGCCACGTGGCTCCGGGATGAGGCATGTAGTAAAGTGGTTCAGGAAGCTTGGGCAAGAGGAGAAAACAAGGGAGCTCAATGGCCAATTACTAGTTGCCTGGATGAATGCCAATCCGCACTGACGACATGGAACAAAAGTGTTTTTGGCCATGTGGGTAGAAGAGTCACAGTATTGCAAAAGAAGCTCAAACTCTGGAGAATTCAAACTTGGGGGGCGCGGCCTTGAATGATCTCCATGAGGTTAGATTAGAGTTAAACAAAGCATTGGCCATTAAGGAAGATATGTGGCATCAGAGGTCTAGGAATAGTTGGTTGAAAGCAGGGGACAAGAATACAACTTTCTTCCACACCAAAGCATCCAACTGCATGCAACGTAACACTATGGCCAGGGTGCGGGACTCCAACAACGTGTGGATAGAAGATGAGGAGCAGATTGGCACTGGATTTGTACAATATTTTGACGGCCTCTTTACCTCCTCTGATCCTCAGATTGAGGGGGAGTTTATTGATGCCATCCAGCCAAAAGTATCGGCCCGGATGAATACCCTACTAAACAGGGAGTTCTAGGCAGTGGAAGTTGAGAAAGCCTTGAAGCAGATGCACCCCACGACAGCCCCGGGCCCAGATGGTATGCCCCCTGTATTTTATCAACATTACTGGCCTACTGTTAGAGAGACTATGATATGTAATACCTTAAATTTCCTTAACCATGGCACAGCCCTGCCCAAATTCCATGAGACACATATTGTGCTCCTACCAAAAATGAAAGAATCGGAAAAGGTCATAGATTATCGACCGATAAGCTTGTGCAATGTGGCTTATAAATTGGCTTCAAAAGTGGTGGCAAATAGAATGAAGGTAGTGCTGTAGGAAGTTGTGAGTGAAAACTAAAGTGCTTTTGTGGCAGAGAGGCTAATCACGGATAATATTTTAATGGCTCACGAAGTGATGAATCATATTGGCAAGCGAAGAACAGCCAAATGTGGGGAAATGGCATTGAAATTAGACATGAGTAAAGCCTATGACCGGATTGAATGGGAGTGCTTAAAGCAGATAATGTTAAAACTTGGTTTCCATGAGCAATGGGTGCAAATAGTTATGAGGTGCGTGTCGTCAGTTTCTTATGCAGTGAGAATTAATGGCAGGCCCTTTAGGGCAATACGTCCGACGCGTGGGCTTCAACAGGGCGACCCTCTCTCTCCATACCTCTTTCTCCTTTGTGTGGAGGGACTGTCTGCTCTTCTCCACAATTCTGTTCAACAACAAAGATTAAGAGGAGTGGCTGCCTCGGGTAGGGGTCCTAGAGTGTCCCATCTTTTTTTCGCAGATGACAGCCTAATTTTTGGGAGGGCCTCGTTGGAGGAACGCGCTGAAATACAAAGGATACTTCAGGTGTATGACCAGTCATCTGGGAAACAGTTAAATCGGTCGAAAACCTCCTTATTTTTCAATCCTAACACAACCGAGGAGTTAAAGGAGTCAATCAAGGCAATGTTTGGTACAAGTGAAATTCGGCCTCATGAATCCTACCTCGGGCTACCATCCTTGGTGGGTCGGTCAAAAAACAATACTTTTGCCAATTTAAAACAGAGGGTCACCAACAAAGTGTCGGGATGGAAGGAAAAACTCTTGACGACGGCTGGGAAGGAAATACTGATCAAAGCGGTTGCATAGGCAGTACCGTCTTACTCTATGTCCTGTTTTCTCTTGCCTAAGAAATTATGTGATGAACTCACTAGCTTGATTCGGCAGTTCTGGTGAGGTTAGGTTAAAGATGAGAAAAAACTTGCCTGGTTAAGTTGGGACAAGCTGTGCATGCTAAAGGAAATGGGCGGCATGGGGTTTAGGGATTTTAGGCTATTCAATTTGGCGCTTGTGGCGAAGCAAGGGTGGAGGTTACAAACTAACTCCACCTCTCTGTTTGCCCGTGTTTTTAAGGCTAAGTACTTCCCCCACTGCTCCTTCTTAGAGGCTGATTTAGGCCGCCAACCTTCTTACGCTTGGCGAAGCATAATGGCAGCCCAAAGGGTGGTAAAAAGGGGCACGAGGTGGCAAATAGGCTCTGGGGAGAGGGTGCGAGTGTGGTGCGACAAATGGATTCTGAAACTGTCCTCATACAGTGTTGCCACAAGGGAAGATGCTTGCCCAAATGTTGCTCTGGTTTGTGACCTCATAAACAGAGCATCTATGGAGTGGAAAGCGGAACGTGTTCAGGGCTACTTCACAGAAGAGGATGCTGATGCTATTTTAAGCATCCCACTAAGCTTGCATCGGCCCAAGGACGGGTTGATATGGGCGGAATCACCAAGTGGTAAATTTACGGTCAAAAGTGCATACAGGGTGGCTTATGAGGTGAACAAGGGTGGCGGCAAAGCGGAATGCTCGAACCCTTCGGCGAGGAAGAAAGTATGGAAGGGACTGTGGAGAATGAACCTTCCTCATAAAGTCAAGCATTTTGCTTGGAAGGCTACTAGGGACATCCTGGCTTCTAAAGAGGCGCTACGGCAGAGGCACATCGTGGTGGATGGTGGCTGTGCTCTTTGCTGGAACCCAACGGAAAACATTCTCCATATTCTCTGGTTTTGTGATCACGCCAAAGAGGTATGGAACACAAGTAAGTTCTCTCTCCCTTTTGATATTGGGCCCAATTGGTGTTTCTTGGATATTATGGAAAAGCTCCAAACATATGAGGAGGTGCACCACAGTTTGGCAGAACAGTTTATTTCTGTGTGCTGGGGTATTTGGAAAGAGAGGAATGTCATCCAAACTGGTGGGAGGGGTAAACCTGGTAGGGTCACTTTGAAGACCTCCCTTGGCTTAATGGACGAGTTCCAAGTGGCCAATGAGGGTCCGGGGAAGCCTACTGTGGCTGGGCAGGAACCGATACAGTGGGCGCCTCCGCTCCCGGGACAGTACAAGGTTAACTCAGATGGTACAGTGTTTGCAAACCAAAGAAAGGTGGGGCTGGGCGTGATGGTCCGTGACAGCAATGGGAAGGTGATTGCTGCTTTAAGCAGCCCCATGGTGGGTGCCCTTGGCGCACTTGAGACGGAAGCCAAGGCGTTGGAGGTTGGCATGCGCTTCACACTAGACATAGGCATCCGAGATGTGGTGTTTGAGTGTGATGCGTTGGAAGTCTTCAATACTGTCCAGGGGTTAGTGGCGCCAAATTCTTTGATCCTCTTCATCGTGTATGGCATCCTCCAGCAAGCTGGTTGGTTCAGGTCATGTTGTTTCACTCACACAAAAAAGCAAGGAAATGTCCCTACCCACATGTTAGCACAGTATTCTAAGTCTTTAGTTAGTTATGTTGCTTGGGTAGAATCTTGCCCGAGCCATATTGAGCGGGCATGTGCTCAGGATATGGATGTAGCTACTATTGCTTAACTATTGAATACAATATCAGTATTTCCTATCAAAAAAAAAAAAAGGATGGTACCAGTTAGAAACATGGCAAATTGTAGGGCAAGTAGCCACCCACTTTGCCTGAGTAAAATCAATCATCAAATTCGAACAACGAGCCCAATAAGATTGAGTGTATCCTCGAGTCCATATGACCATGTCCAAGCCAAAAATCACAACCCCATTGTCTCTATCCTTCCTTATGTCCTCCAACACCCAATCCTTCACCTCTGTTTAATTCACTTCCAAACCCTTTGTGGAAAATTTGATGCTCATGGTCATGTCACCAATAACTTCCCACTTTTCTTGTTCTATATTCGTAGCATTCACAGCTAGAATATGTTTTTATAAGATACAAAAGCTCCAATATGTTCAAAGAATTAAAAATCCGCAAAAATTGGGGATCCAAGAAAGACCTCAGTAGTTACGGATGCACTAATAGTGAATCTGGCTACCTAATCCGCAACCAGACGTGAATCTAAAATTTGAAAGTTTGGAACAGAGGGAGAGTAAAGGATTACATTAGGGGTTGGATCATCCTCTAAAATTATGACCCAGATGAAAAAACTTATTGTCAATATTATTGAGAGAGTCACAATTAACTCACATAACCAGGAAGACTCTTTTTGGGGGACCCTACTTGTGGTTTTGGACCTATAAGACCATGTACGTGGTAAAGAGATTTTGGGGTTGGAGGTCATGGTTAAAATTCAAGGAATTAATGACATATGAAGGTTTAGTAGAGTTTTTAGAGAATGACACGGGAACATGAAGAACAGGGACAGTAAAGCAACAGGAAGGCTAGAACAAAAATAGAGAGAGAGAGAGAGAGAGAGAGAGAGAGAGAGAGAGAGAGAGAGAGAGAGAGAGAGAGAGAGAGAGAGAGAGAGAGAGAGGGGTAAATGTAATGTATTAGCAATTTCACCACATTCCCAAGTATATGGCATAACAAAATATTTAAATAGAAGTTCCCATAAATAAATAAAAAAATTAAATTAAATAGAAGTACTACGTACTCAACATTTTTATAATACTATCACAACAAATCATAGATGATAAGTTGTTCTTGATTCTAATTTGAATTCATCATTGAAAAAATATTCCTACTAATAACAGCCAATAAAAACTTCTCACTTAAGAATGGTTGTAAAAATGTTATGAATATAGTATTTCTCATAAATTATATATTGTGGTGGGCCATGTGTGAGTTGGTCATTGCCAATTTAGAAATGTTATGAAATTTTTATGATATTTTGTTATGTCTGTAACATTATTACTCTAATGAGAATTACAATTAGAATGACATTTACATAAAAGATCAAGCCTAACCTTCTCTAATAGAAGTTTGGTAGCTTAAATAACCAACTACAGCAGATATAATAAGAGAAACTAAAAAAAAAACTCTAATGGCTAGCAAAGCAACGGCTATAATCTCTACCTTGTAGACAAAACAGCTATGTGAAAGGACTTAAGAAACCCATTTATAGGAACGGATTAAGTTTAGACACAAACTAGTTTGGAAAAAATCCCTCTAGACCGCTAGGTGACAACATAATAAAATTACATATGTGTTAGTCATGGGAGATGTACATGACATGACCAACATAATAAGCTAGTTGCTTGGAGGATTGGTGCTTGTGCTTCAATTGTCCACAATGATGTTTCTAGACTTAGTAGTCGAGTACTTGCTAAACCACCTACCAAACCCTGAAATTCGAATTCTTTATACAATAGTATGGATGCCTTGATGTGCACGAAATGAGGCCAAAATGGGGAAGCTAAGGCTATAACCAAGATAGCTACAATGAAGTACAAAAAAACCTTGGTAGTATCTGCTAGGGATCACGACCAAACCTTGGCAGTATCTCTCTCAAGACACACTCTAGTTACACATAAAATGTGGGAAAATATAATAAATGAAAAGAATATATATATATATATATATATATATATATAGTTTCCAAAATAGTATATACAACAACAAATGGGCTGCAAAATTTTCAATAATAATACACTTTCTTTTTTTCAAAATCCAAAACAACAAAGAGGTCAAAATATCACCCCAACCCAAGGAAAAAAAAAAATCAAGTGCCAATATACCCAAAGCCATCACCATAAAGATCCAAACGCTACCTTCGTCACCCCCTTTAATAAATCGATCAAACCACCGTTGTTTGCAACATAGAGTTGTGGACCCATCAAGAACCAAGCCTCTAGTGGAAATCAAAATCCTCGTTGTGATGCCAATTTACTAATTAAATACAAGCATGAGTCTAGTGTATGTGTATATATATTCTTATATACAGTAAATTATATTCCCTAATTAAATTACAAACACATCATTGTATTTGATCAAAGTACAAATGAACACTAATAAAAAAAAAAGTACATATAATATTATCTTTTACAAGTAATATTAAATTTAAATACAAATATGGGATTCAAGCGATATTTCAGCGACAATGATATCATTTGTGGTGCTACACACATTTGGCTCAAACCCCACTTTTTTCTCCCCCGCTATCTATCTATACAATGTATTTAAAGGATGGTACCATTTAGAAACATGGCAACGTCTGGGCCAAGCAGCCTCCCACTCTGGCTGATTAAAATCAACTTTGAGCTTAGGACATTGAGCCCAAAAGGACCTCTTGTATCCTCGAGTCCATACGACAATCTCCATGCCAAAAATCACTACCCCATTCTCTCTATCATTCCTGATATCTTCCAAGACCCAATCCTTCACCTCCCTTTGATCCTCTTCCAAATCCTTTGTAGAAAATTTGATGCTAATGGTCGATATACCATGCCTTCCCCACCGTGGCATTATATTACTTGAGTTCACGGAAAGAACGTGATCTTTGTACGAAATAAAAGCTTCAATACGTTCGAAGAGTGGAATATTCGACATAAGTGGGCCATTTTTAGAGGTCGGGTTATGTACGTATTGGTAAAGTAGTAATCCGGCTACCCATTCAGCAACCAATTGCGAATCGAACACTTCAAAGTTGGAAACCCTGAGATATTCAAGAAAGACTCGAGGGGGTGGAGGATCCATTGTAGCTATGGTCCATATGAACAAGCAAAATATTGAGAATGTTATAAAGAGGATCACAATTAACCTACATGACCAGATAGGCTTTTCTTTGGGGACCTTACTTGTGGTTTTGGACCCATAAGACTGTAGCAGAGAGGATTTGGAGGCCATGGTTAAAGGAATTAATAGCACGTGAAGGTTTTGTAAAGTTCTAGAGATTGGACACTAAAACACGAAGAACAAGGAGAGAAAAGCAACAGGAAGAAGAAGAAGAAAAGCAAGAATAGAGAAAGAAAGGTGTAATCGTATTAGCAATTTCCTAACACTCCCAAATATAGCATATATACCAAAATATTTAATTTAGAGATTGAAGTCGGGCTCATGTATGAATTAACATGCTAATTTAGGAACGTTGTAAATTTGTTATGACATTTTGTTGTGTTTCTAACATTACTCTAATGAGAATTATAATTAGAATGATATTTTTGTCCATGATCAAGCTTAACCTACACTAAATAACCAACTACAACAGATGTAATAACAGAAACTAAACAAACTCTAACAGGTAGCAAAGCAACAGTATCATAAAAAGACTTAAGAAACCTATTTTATTGGAACAGATTAAGTTTAGATACAAACTAGTTTGGAAAAAATTCCTCCAAACCGCTAGATGACAACATAATAAAGTTACATAAGTCTTCTTAGTCACGTGAGGTGCACGTAACCAACATAGTAAGCTAGCTGATTTGAGGATTGGTGCTTCAATTGTCCACAATGATGTTTCTAGACGTAGTAATCAACTTGCAAAACCACCTACCAGAACCTGAAATTGGAATTTTTTATACAATTGCATTGATGTTTAGATGTACACGAAATGAGGCCAAAATGGAAAAGGAAAGGCCTTAACCAAGATAGATACAATGAAGTATAAAAAGGCAGCGAGCAGTTATAGCACTCACATAAGTGCTTATATGATAGAAGAAGTATCATATTTTAGTTAACAAAATCCAAAATACATGGTTTTTACAGTAATCATGTAATTTTACACTAATACTATTCATTTTGCATGTAGTTTTTTATTCTTTTTTTACATATTCTAAGGATAAAGGAAGAGAGTAAATAATGATAATTGCGTGTGAAGAAAGAAAAATAATTTTTAAAAAAATCAAGAAACATTAATTTTTTTTTTAAATGTAGTATAAAATAGATAATTTGCTGTGTGATATTTTGAAAAAGTAGATTATTATACTAAAATAAACAAAAAAAAAAATTACAAGCTGATACGAAAGCTCTTAATTTGTAGGCCACTTTGAAGTGCTGTTTAAAATTTTGAAAGTACGTAAATTTACACAATTACTTTAGCTTATGCAAATGAATATTTTAGCGATTCTTTAGATTGAGAGTAATGGTTTTTTATTGAGGAAGAATGAGATATGATTTGGGATGATAAAAAAAAACTATATGGAAATAGTATTTTAATGAAATGTAGTGTAAAATAAATAATCTGATATAAGATATTTGAAAAGTGAATATGTAAAATAAAAAAATAAATAAAAAATAAAAAGTAGGTTTTTACACTAAAATTAGATAAGAATTTTTGCACAAGCTAATGCAAATGCTCTAAGTGATGGAAAATAAAAGTAATATTAACGGTGAATCTATGTGAAAATAATTGATCACCACTCACAACCGGCCACTTTTGGTATTTTGTGGAGAGTCATAGAAAAAGTTACAGTGGTATTAAAATATCTAGTACAGACAATCCCAAGGTAAAATAGTGATTTATATATGTTTTCAATTCTCAACTTTTGGGATTGGGTTCATTTTAGTCATCGTAAAAAATATTTCATTATAACCTTTAATATTTTTCATTTAATAAAAAGTTTGTTTCACTATTATCCTTAACAAACGGAAATTTAGATATGTCAAACAAAATGCCTACATGAGGAAAGAAAATTTACACCCACAAAATAATGCACAGTTAGATGCAACTCCTCACACCTTTAAATATCATAAATTTTCCACAACTTTGCACACAAAGCCACACTATTTAGTTGCCGATAAAATGTGGGAAAATACAATAAATTATAAGAATATATATAATCCAAAATAGGAAATACAAAAACAAATGGGCTACAAATTTGTCAGGAATAATACAATTATTTTTTTCGAAATCTAAAACAACAAAATGGTAAAATATATATATATATATATATATATATATATATAAATCACCCAAACCAAGTAAAAAAAACCCAAGTGCCAATATACCAAAAGCCAACATCATAAGGATCCAAACACTACCTTTGTCAAACCACCTCTCCAACCCCCCCCCCCCCCCCAATCCCCCAAACCAAGTAAAAAAAAAACCCAAGTGCCAATATACCAAAAGCCAACATCATAAGGATCCAAACACTACCTTTGTCAAACCACCCCACCCCCCACCCCCCCCCCCCCCCCCAATAAACCCATCCTCCACTATGGCACAAGACGCGTAAAGAATTACAAGCCCCTCATCGAAACCAAAACACTCATTGTGATGTGAGTTTCCTAACTAAATACAAGCATGAGCTTAGTAGATACATATTTTTAGACACGTACATTATATTTTCCAATTAAATTATAAACACATCATTGTATTGATCAAAGTACAAATAATCACCATAAAAAAAATACGTATAATATTGTTTTTTGCAAGTAATATTAAATTTAATTACAAATATGGAATTCAAGCGATATCCAAGTGATGATGATATAATTTGTAGTGTTTCATACATTTGGTTCAAACCCCACATTTCTCTCCCCCAAAATCTATCTATACAGTGAATTTAAAGGATGGAACCAATTAGAAACATAACAACCACCGAGCCAGGTAGCCACCCACTTTTCCTGAGTAAAATCAATCTTCAAATTAGAACAATGAGCCCAATATGACTAAGCGTATCCTAGAGTCCATATGACCATCTCCAAGCCTAAAATCACAGTCCCATTGTCTCTATCCTTCCTTATGTCCTCCAATACCCAATCCTTCACCTCCCTTTAATCCCTTTCCAAACCTTTTGTAGAAAATTTGATGCTCATGGTCGTGTGACCAACAACTTCCCACTCTTGTTCTATATTCACAGAGTTTACTATGAGAATATGGTCTTTATAGGATACAAAAGCCTCAATATATTCGAAGAATGAAGAGTCTGAGAAAACTGGGGAAGTGGCCTCGAGTGAGGTAGGTACAAATATGAAATGGTGAATCTGGCTACCAATTCAGCAACCAATTGTGAATCTAAGATTTCAAATTTGGATACAGAGAGATGGTGAATGATGACATTAGAGGGTAGATCACCTATTAAAAATATGACCCATATGAATATGCTTAGCGACAATATTACTGAGAGTGTCACAATTAACTTGCATAATCAGGAAGGCTTTTTTTGAGGGACCCTACTTATGGTGATGGACCTGTAATAAGACTGTGGCATAGAGGATTTGGAGTTGGAGGTCATGGTTAAAACTTCAAGGAATTGATGGCACGTGAAGGTTTTGTAAAGTTTTTAAAGAATGGAACTGAAACACGACGAACCGAAAGAGGAAGGCTATAACAGAGAGAGAAAGGTGTAATCGTATTAGCAATTTCACATCATTCCCAAATACCGCATACCAAAATATTTAAATTATAGATTGTGGTGTGCCTATGTGTGAATGTTGGCTATTGCTAATTTAGGAATGTTGTAAAATTGTTATGATATTTTGTTATGCCTACAACATTACTCTAATTAATGAGAATTACAATCTATATCTATATAATACTAAAAGCTGAGACGTAGCATTTAATGTTGTTACTCTCTCATCAAGCCACATTAGCAGCCATGTCATTACCAACATTTTTTCCGAATTTTTGTTATAGTTTAAAATGCATTTCCTAAATTTTAAAATACTAATAAAAGAAAAATGATACCTAAACTTATCTCCACCATAAAGCCCAATCTTTATAGCTTTAATTATAGACATGTATCTCACATAAATAATGGCTAGCATGAAGCCCAAGCCTATATGTTGTCCACCATAAAGCCCAAACCCAGCCGAATGGTCTTTAATTTTTAACAGCAAAAAACCCTTTGTGTCTCCCCACCTTTTTGCTTTACCCTATTTCACGGTTTCAAGCTTGCTAACAACAGCCTCTCTCTTCCAAAGACAATTTCAAATCGTCAAAGTTCAGACTTCAGATTCATAATGGCAGGGCTCTCACGGCTCTTCCTTCCTCCAAATGTTCAAGTCCTTTCAGTTGCTACCGTTTCAGAAAAACCAAAGGCAGGGTGGATTTTTTACAGTCTCCATTTATCTTTTAGTTTGGTTTTTAATTTTTCCATTCTACTTATCTTTCAACCTTGCAGTGCCACGACAACACAATTGAAGAGCTCATCACCAAGACCTTCAACAATGTCATCTAGCAATCAGATTGGCTAGATGAATATGGAGAAAGGTACATCATGACAACAATACCTAATCTTTCTCCCTCTCTCTCTTTGGTATTGGAACATCCACGTTTCATTTTTTAATCCTTTTGGGTTTTCAATTTTGGCATATTTTTATTTTATTTAGTTTCTCAATTTTTGGAATTCTATTTTTTTTTTCTTTGGTTTCTTAATGCCGCACAAGTGTTTGAAGAAATGCTTAAATTGAACTTTGGATTGGATGAGTGGAACCCAATTGCAATGCTATTTACATATTTCTTTTAAATTTTGTTGTCAATTGTGATATCAATATTAGTTCTTTGGAAATTTGGTTTTCTTTTTAAGGTTGTGGTTTTATTCAAGTATATGTATGTGAGACTGACCTATGTAAGCTCTACATATATATTCATATTGGTATATTCAGTTTGTGTTTGCCAATTGGGTTTGTGTGTGGCCTTGGGTCCTTGCTATCTAATTGTTAATTTCTCTCCCTCAAAATGCTGAAAACTTTGTTATGTTGAGTTATTTGGGTTTCGTTTGAATGGTTTTTGCTGTTTTTTTACAGATAAACTTTGGCTTTGGGATTTTTTTTTTTTTTTAATTTTCTGTTAATAAAGTATATTTACACTCAAAAGTTGTTGGGTTAGTAAGTGAAGGGTTCCAGTGTTGATTAGCTTCTTATTTTTGGTTTTTAGGGTGCATATACTTTATAGGAATTTGTAAATGTTTTGGTGTTTTGGCTGCTTTTTGTTCAGGTGAATTTCATGTAAGATGTGGTTGAGATTTGTAATAGAAATTGGATGTGAAGTTGACCACAAAGCACTTACATGCCTTAAAATCAAATCTACCATCTAGTATGGATGTGGATATTCTACCTCCAATTCTTAGAGTACAAGTAATGTCCTCTTTAGACTTATCAATCTTTGAAGCCTATTTAGTTACATGATTAGTTTGTATCTTTAAGATTTTTCCATAATGTTCCATTTTTTAGGTTTTAAATAGTTATTGAAAAGAGACACAACTTGATTATTTACTATTTAATGGTCCTTTCTTCTTCTTCTTTTATTTGGTTTTGTTGTGTGGATTGCAAATTGTCAAAGTCGAACTTTGAAGGAAAATTACTAGCTAGGGTGCCTCAACATTATTTTGGAGCATGAGATGCTTTTTTCACTATAGTGAGGAAAGTCAATTTACTTTCTATAATATTGTGCCTTTTGTTTTCCGTATCTCAATGCATTATTTCTAATACCTTTCAAAAATTAGGATCTCTATGGACTGATCTTAGAACCTCCAGCTTTATTAGGCAAATCAATTAATTTATGAGAGGTTTATGTGTAGATTACTGTGTAGAAGTCAGATTAAATCTCTTGAGAGGTTTATGCTTTAAGGGAACGGAACGGTCGACTCTTGAGATTAAATCTCTCCTCCTCCACTCTTTGTTTGCTTGGTGTTCTACTTTCTCTTCTTTTTCTTGCTCTAATCTTTTTGTTATGCTTGATCATTGTAATTTTCGATCTTGATGTAAATCTTTCCATGTACACTCCTGGTGTACCTAGGGCTTTTGTTTTATGAAATATCATTATTTATTATAATAAAAAAAATACCGTTTAGAAGTCAAATGGATACAGGGAGAACAGAGAGATTGTAGAGAAATAGGTTCAACTATTTTGTACTCCCTATTTCTTAGTCACAACTATGACTGCAATGTACACATTCAGTTGATAAAAATTAACTTTACAAAATTAGTTGGCTAGAAACATGAGGTATCATAATTGCAAATTGTTTATAAAATCCTTGACATGAATAAAGGAATTGTCTTAGAGTGATTTGTAAGTAGATTTTAATATAGTAGAAAAATAAATTTAAATTTCCATTTTATATGTTGGGTATGATTTGGTGCACATCAATCAATCATTACATTAATGCTTTGTTCATAATTTCTTTATATAATGTTATCAAATTAATCCAAGATGTGGAAGGAGTTGAACTATGTGGTACCCTTAAAAATTTTGTTGACTTAGCAGCATGTTAAAAGTACAATTTAGTTCTTTCTCTTCTTTTTTAAACAATTTTTATAAGTAATGGAAGAATTATTCACTAATGGGATAGGTTCTTTGGATGACTTGGACATGGGAAATAACACAAAATTAAGTGCAGAGAATACTCAACTAAGCTAGAAGTTTTTTAAGTAGTTTATTAGTTTCTCATTTGTTTTACTGTTTATCTTGGCTGTTAATGTATGTTTAGACTGCAATAATGAAAATTGGTTTATAAGAGATGAGGGCATTTACCAAGTTATTGTTTTCATTTGTCAAGGATACCACCTTCTTTGAGATCCATGGTGTGGTTGATCTGAAGAGAACATGCTATAAGGAAGTAGATAATTGTAATATTTATCCATGCATAATCTGCAGAAAGCAACAACTATAGGTTTATAGCATAAAGGCACTTTAAATGATTTGTAATATAAATGCACAGACCCATAAGATAGTTGGAGAGGACTGGATAATAATACTAATGGGTTCTTTGCTATATTACATGGAGAATTATGCTATGATTAAGTACTTTTAATGATCTTTTTGTGCAAGGATAATTTGTAATTAAAAATATATATTTGCAACATAGCAGTATGACATAAACGTTTTGGTTTACAGACTCATCAAGTTTAAATGTCAAGGTGCTTCAATTCCGAGGGTAGTAGCTCGAGATGAAATGCAATCTTATATTAAAGCTTGGACAAAGAAATTTAATTTGAATGATCCTTTAATGACAGAAGCAGTGGTCATTAAAGGATCATTGTAATCAAAGGGTTGGAGCATATGATTTATTGTGTAGGGATTGTGGCATTATTATGAATCCAATGGATGAATATTTTTAATAGAGTTTAAACAGATACTTTGATTGGTACAATCTCTCTCTCTCCAACACGAGTTGTAATGAAGCTGAAAAGGATAGAAGTTGTTAACATGCATATTCTTTTGAAAAGTTTTGAGAATACAATGTATTTAAACAGATATTCCAAAATATTTTTCCTGTGCATCGCACAGGTTAGCGACTAGTTAGAATAAAATTTATATACAAAATTGAGCCTAACCTAAACTTCTATACCAACTCACTAGCAGCTATAACAACAGAAACCAAACCAACTCTAACAGCTAGCAAAGCAATGACTATAATCTCTGCACTATAAACAAAACAATGCTGTAAAAAGACAAGAAACCCTTTATAGGAATGGATTAAGTTTAGATACAAACTAGTTTGGTAAAAAAAAAAAAAAACACCCTCCAAACCGCTAAATGGCAACATAATAAAGTTTTGTATGTCTTGGTCATGTGAGATGCACACGACTAACATAATAAGCTAGCTGCTTGGAGGGCTGGTGCTTCAATTGTCCACAGTAATATTTCTAAATGTAGTAGTCAAATTGCTAAACCACCTACCAGAGCCTAGAATTGGAATTCTTTATACAATTGCATTGATGCTTTGTAGTACACGAAAGGAGACCAAAAACTAAAAACAAAGGCCACAACCAAGATAGCTACAATGAAGTACAAAAAAAAATATAACACAACGAATTGTACAAGGGTCACGACCAGACCGTGGTAGTATCGTTTTAGAGATTTATATAAGAAGATTCGGTATGATAATTCTTGAACATTTAAATATTGTAAATCTGTAATGGTGGCAAGTGAAGAAGTCAGATGTTTTAGAAAGTAGAATATTTGAGGAAATGGTAGATGTTTTAGTAAGGAGAATATATGAGGAAGAGGCAACAGTTGGAGGCTCGAAGTCGAAGCAGTTAATTTGTAGGCCGCTTTAAAGTGTCGTTTAAGATTTTCAAAGTGACCATTGGTCCTTTAAGAAGATAACATTTTTTTTAATAAAAAAATTTACTAAACCTAAAGATCTAGTGACACAACTTTTTTTTTTTTTTAATTTGTTAAAATATTTTGCGAGTGTTGAAAGGTAAAAGTAATATCAATCAAGTGACACAACTTTTTTTTTAATTTGTTAAAATATTTTGTGAGTGTTGAAAAGTAAAAGTAATATCAACTATGAATCAATATGAAAGTGATTTCAGTAAGTTATGGAAAGAATTATGCCCATAATAAAGTAGCTGATAAAATCATTTGAACTTTGGAGAGCATGAGCATGTACTTGTGACTTGTCCAAGAGAAAATTTATAATGCAATCAATCAGTGGCGGAGTTAGGATTTTAGTTTAGGGGGGGCAAGGTTTAAAGACAATATTAAACTAAAATAACCTTAGAAAAAACTAATCAATATTAATAACCTAATAAATAAACAATTGTAAATAACTATAATTGTTATACAAAATTTAATGTAACTATAAACTATAGTTTATCTTTTCATCACAAATTTAATTTGCTCTACAGTATTTGACGTTTTATATTTTGAAACCATTGCATAGTCACTAATAATCAAAGTTAAAAAGGTATAGCAATAACCTATATAAAATTGGAAACTAAAAAGTCAAGAAGGAGAAAAAATGGAAAGTGGAGGTTTGAGAATTTCAATACCGTACTGGGACATTAGGTAGTTTATCTTTTCTATATAAAAATAATAATAATAAAAAAGAGTGTAAAATTTAAGACCACCATCACTTTGGTGAAAAAAAACCCAAAAATAATAATAAAAAATAAGAAGAAGGATAACAGAAGAAAATTGAGTTAAACAGTAAAGTGTCATATATGGTGATAAGCTATAAATTTGGACAATATAAAAGCTTAAAAGAGAAAATAAGTAGTATTATTGTAAGTGGGATGATCTATACAGCTTTTTCCCATTTTATTTTTACGTGCCAGGATTGTTTTTCTATAACAAGACATTTTGTATTCAGCATTTTGTCTTTTTGAATTTTTTTTTCCTATGTTGGGCAAAGCATTCAAGAAAGGAACCTAAATGCTATAATTTAGGGGACTTTTCAGGAGGAGTCAAGGGGGGCACTTGCCCCCTTTCGCCCCCCCTTGGCTCCGCCCCTGCAATCAATCCCAAGCCAAATTGATGACAGATATAGGTAACAGCTCTAACTTCTTCAAGGTTCTTGAGTGTGCTTCGCTTGACAAATCCTCCTTTGATCTTTTCGCTATGATGGTCTCTGCAATTTGGCTGTGAATAAATGAGGTCTGCCTGGGCAAATCTACATTGCCACTTGGGCAGATCCCTTCCTCGGCTTTTGGTGCCCTTCAAGAGTTCAATCAGTTGCGCCCTAATCACGCAACAATACCAAGGACAGCTCGTGCAATGTGTTGGAGGCCACCCCCTTCAACCTATGTAAAGGGGAACTTCGACGGTGCGATTTTCTCACAAGATCAACTAGCTAGCATCAGCATTATAATCCAGAATGATCAAAGATTAGTTATGGCTGCTCTCTCACAACAAATTCCACTATGTACTTCGGTGGAGATGGTGGAAGTGTTAGTAGCTCGCCGGGCTTTGGTTTTTTCTAAGGAACTCGGGTTTAACAAGGTGATTATGGAAGGAGATTCTGAAAATACTATTACCTCTATTAATGGAGGTCACATGGACTACTCTTCTTTGGGCCATGTACTGCAAGACATCAAATGTTTGTTTTCTAGTTTTTCCTATATTTCAATTAAGCATATTAATAGAGAAGGGAGCTGTGTTGCCCATAAGCTTGCTAGAAGGGTTGCTAGGTACCCTTTTCTTATTTGGATGGAGTTTGTTCCAGCAAACATTCTCGATCTGTACCAGCATGATCTATTAAGGATGCAATAATATGATCTCTACCCTAGAGGGGATTTTTCTCACCAAAAAAAAAAAAAAAAAAAAAAAAAAAAAAAAAAAACCCTTTTGGGATTGGTTTCATTTTGTCAAATATAATAATGTCATATCATTTTTATAATCTAAAATAATTAAAAATGACATGACATTATTTTATTGGATGAATTAAACACATATGACAAACTTATATGGCACTTAACAGAAAATATGAATAGGCAGCTGTTGATGCAAAGATAATAGAACTTTAAGGAGCAAAATTCAAAATTTGAAATATCAAGGTGTAAAATCCAAACACCCCTCCCAAACTTTAGGAGTGTAGTTTTCAATTTAGCCTTAATATTTTAATAAAGTGCTTCTGTTTGTTTCCATAAAATAAAAAATAAAAAATTGCACGCGTTTCATTGTTATCCTTAAAAATCAAATATTTAGAAATATAACAAAATGCTTACAAGATACAATATAATGTGGGGTGTTTTGAAAAATGTTGATGAGCATTTTGGGAATCCAAATAGAAAGAAGAAGCCCAGCAACACAGACAAAAAAGAGTTGGTAAATGGATAGAAAAACCACTAAGCCCAAGCGGCAGGAATAATGGATCACAGATCCATGAAATAAATAAATTGGTTTTGAGAAAGTAAACAAGCTTAAAGGAGCCCAGAAAGAGAGAAGTAGCAAACCCATGGGCAGTATATAATGTAGAAAAGTAAGAATGGGCCACAGCAGACCCAAAGTAATGCAAGTAAAGAAAGTAAAGAAAGTAAGAGGTTGATGGCAAGCCCATGAGCCCCAAGGATGAGGGATAAGGTAATTGGGCCGGGAAAGCTCAAAGAAGTTAGTAAAAGCCCATGAGAATGCAGATTTAGGAAAAGGACCAAGGAAGCCGAAGGAAAGCAAATGGGTCAAGGATGCCCAAGAGTAAACAAATGGGACACAGGAGCCCATAAGTAATGTAATAAAAGAACCAATGGTCATACTGAGTCATTGAGAGAAGAATAAACAGCGGGCTCAAAGAGGCCCAACAGGATTGGGTCAAATAACATCGCAATAGGAATGACAAAGTGGTATGGCAGGAAATGATAGTAGTAAAAGAGTAGGCTAAAAGAAGGCAAAGCCCACCATCAAATAAAACCCAACCCTTAAAGGGAGCAAGCCATAAAAGAAAGGGAAATCAGAAAACAGCTCACATAAGAAGTTAAGGACGAACGACAGATTGTGCAGGCAAGCCTCCAGACCACAACGAACACATAAGCAGCATGCAGATTTTGGACATACATAGAAGAGAGGCACGCGCAAGGCCCAGACATCACCAGCCTGTACCCAGCCAATACAGGACATGGTGAGGTCATAGGTCAGAGGTAAAAGGGCATGGTCTGGCGATGGGGAGAGGGAAAAACTTATTATGAGGTTCCTGCTCAAGCTCTTTTGAGGGAAATATCCTGCTGGGATGACATACCACTCAAAAAAAGTAAGGATGAGTTGGAACCACTAGGTGCATGCCATGAGGGATAGAAAAAGAGTGAGCACGCACACCGTAGCAAGTAAGGGTGTCACGACCAAAAAAAAAAAAAAATAGTCTTCTTTGTCTAGTGATGGGTAGTGGCACAGCCAACACAAACGAACTAATGGTGGTCAACAAGTACACCCAGATTAGACAAAGGTGGTTAAAGGCTAAAATAGTAAAACCTGATCACGGCAGGCACTATAAAAAGGGGCCCCTGCCGTGCATAAAGGGGATCACAATCACGATAAGAGGAACCTCTAAGAAAAACCACAGAATAGAAAACGAGTATTGAGGAAAAAAGAGGAAAAATAAAGATAAAAGGGGAAATTAGAAAAGAAGGAAAGAAAAACAGAGAGTTAGAACGGCAGGCATGCACCAATAGGTTGATTCACTCTCTCCCTCTCAAAGTCCTGCTCTCTACCAAAAAGCAAAGGGTTCTTTTGAGCATCAACCATTCAAGTCCGTTTCCCTCAAAGTAATCAATTTCCACGACAGGATTTCCACGAGAGATTATTCGCATTGAGGAAAAACGTTCTTTCCTCCCTGTTCTTGGTCTTGTGGCATAGCTTGGCATATCAAATTGATCTAATTTCTTTCTTTTGTTAACTCGTGTTTCGCCCACTTATTCCCCCTACTTTCTTTACAAAAGTGCTTGTTATTATTGTGATTATCTTTTTTAATTGGGGATTATTTATTCATTTTGATTAAAAAGCCAAAGTACTTTCTTTTGTTATTATTATCATGTCTGTTTGCCACAACTCATCTAAAGTAGTTATGTCTGTCGTAAGCATGCTCTTGGCAAATGATGTATAGTTTGCGCACAAACTGAACCAAATTGAGTTGCAGTTGGATCAGTCTCAACTCCCTTACTCAAAATACTTAGGGCCCAGTACCACAAAAGGCAGCCCAACCCAATATTGTAAAAAAGGCCCACAACAAAAAGTGAGTGTGTAAAATAGAAAATATAAATAAATAAATAAAGGCTCTTATACTAAAATAACCATGAATTTTTGCACAAGCTAATGCAAATTCTCTAAGGGTTGGAAAATAAAAGTAATGTTAACGGTGAATTTATGTGAAAATGATTGATCATCACTCACAATTGGCCACTTTAGAAAGTTGTGGAAATCTTTTTTTTTTTTTTTTTTTTAAGGATAAACTGCAAAAAATTGTGGAAAAAGTTACCACCAATAAAATTGTTGATAAAATGGATTTGTAATTTGGAGAGCACGAGCATGTAGTTGTCCAAGAGAAAATTTCTAGCACACTCAATTCCAAGGTAAAATATTGATTTATATATGTTTTTAGTCCCCAACTTTTGGAATTGATTTCATTTTAGTCATCTTAATTTTTTTTTTTTTAATTATAATCTTTAATCTTTTTCTTTTAATAAAGTTTGTTTCATTGTTATCCTCAACAAAAGGAAATTTAAATATGTCAAACAAAATGCTTACAGGAGGAAAGAAAATTTACACCCACAAAATAATCCACATTTAGATGCAATTCCTCACACCTTCAAATATATATATATATATATAATCCAAAATATGGAATACCCAAACAAATGAGCTGCAAAAGTTTCAAGAATATACACTTTTTTTAATAAAAAAAAAAAAATCCAAAACAACAGAAAAGGTTTAAAAAAATCACCCAAACCAAGTACAAATATACCCAAAGCCAACACCATAAAGATCCAAACACTACCTTAGTCACCCCTCAAATAGACCCATCAAGAGATTCAAGACCCAAGCGTGGAAACTAAAATCCTCATTGCAATGCGAGTTTACTAATTAAATACAAGCATGAGTTTAGTAGATACATATTCTTAGATAAAAGTACAATGTATTCCCTAATTAAATTACAAACACTTCTTTACATTGATCAATCAAAGTACAAATAATCACTATTAAAAAAATTACATTTAATATTATCCTTTACAAGTAATATTAAATTTAAATACAAATATAGGATTCAAGCAATATCCACTATCTATCTATACAGTGAATTTAAAGGATGGTGTCAATTAGAAACATAGCAATCTTTGGGCCAAGTCGCCACCCACTTCGGCTTGTTAAAATCAATTCTCAAATTAGAACACCGAGCCCAATAAGACTGAGCGTATCCTTCAGTCCATACGACTATCTCCATGCCAAAAATCACAGCCCCATTGTCTCTATCTTTCCTGATATCCTCCAAAAGCCAATCCTTCACATCCATTTGATCCTCCCCTTCCAAACCTGTTGTGGAAAATTTGACACTCATGGTTGTATGACCAAGAACTTCCCACACTGGTACTACATTCGTTGAGTTAACAGCGAGGACATGATCTTTAAAAGAGACAAAAGCTTCAATACGTTCGAAGAATGATTCTTTTGAGTAAAGTGGGGTTACAGAATTGGGCGGGGGAGGCACGTATTCGACAATGGTGAATTTGGCTACCCATTCAGCAACTAATTGTGAATCTAAAATATCAAATTTTGAAACAGAGAGATAGTGAAGGAATACTTCAGGGGGTGGATCATCCATTGAAAATATGACCAATGTGAATATGCTTAATAAGAATACTATAGGGATAGGCACAAATAAGATACATAACCAGGAAGGGTCTTTTTGAGGGACCTTACATGTGGTTTTGGACCCATAAGACCTTGGCAGAGAGGATTTGGAGTAGGAGGAGGTCATAGTTAAACCTTAAAAGGAATTAATAGCATTTGGAGTTGGAGGATTTAGACCCATAAGACTCTATTTTGTTATGTCTGTAGTATTACTCTAATTAGAATTACAATTAAAATGATATTTATATACAAGATCAAGCCTAACCTTCTCTAACAGAAGTATGTTAGCTTGCTTAAATAATTAACTACAACAAATATAGTTAACAGAAACTAAACAAACTCTAACGGCTAGCAAAGCAACGGCTATAATCTCTGCATTGTAGACAAACATATAACTCAATTATGAAAAAATCCTTCTAAACAGCTAAGTGACAACATAATAAAGTTATATATCTTAGTCATGTGAGATGCACATGACCAACGTAATGACCAACGTAATAAGGGATCTCTCAAGATTCTCACATAAGAGGTGGGCCCTATAAATGGGACCCACCATGGGGCCCATCCCCTATGTGAGAACTCAGAGCACTACTCCAAACTATGTAAGAATTGCCCCCTAATAAGATGTATTACTAAACCACCTACCAGAGCCTGAAATTGAAATTCTTTATATAATTGCATTGATGCCTTGATGTACACGGAATGAGGCCAAAATGAAAAAGCAAACACAATAACCAAGATAGCTACAATTTAAGTACAAAAAATAATAAAACACAACGAATTCTACAACGGATCACAACCACACCTTGGTAGGGTCGTTTTAGCGATTTATATAAGAAGATTGAATATGATATTTCTTGAATTTTAGAAGTTTGGAAATCTGTAATGGTGGGAAGAGAGAATGCGTAAAATTGAGAAAAGTGCTCAATTTTGGGATATATTTTTAGTCCTCAACTTTTGGAATTTGTTTCGTTTTAGTCATCGTAAAATTTTTTATTTCATCATAATCTTTAATCTTTTAATAAACTGCATGGGCTTCATTGTTATCCTTAACAAACGAAAATTTAGTATGTAACAAAATGCTTACCAGAGGAAAGAAAATTTAAACCCATAAAATAATCCACATTTTTTTGATGCAACTCCTCACAACTCCACATATCATATATTTTTTACAATTTTGCACATAAAGCCACACTATTTAGTTGCTCGTAAAATGTGGGAAAATATAATGAATGAAAAGAATATACTAAAAAATATATATATATTTATATATATAATCCAAAATAGTATATACAAAAACAAATAGGCTGCGAAATTCTCAAGAACGATACACCTTTTTTTTTTCTTTTTCTTTTTCAAAATCCAAAACAACAAAGAGGTCGAAAATATCTCCCAAACCAAGCATTAAAAAAATTATAAAAAAATTATAAATTATAAAAAATAAAAAATAAAAATAAAAACCAATATACCCAAAGGCAACATCATAAAGATCCAAACACTACCTTTGTCACCCCCTCTAATAAAACCATCCAACCACTATCGTGTGCCATGTAGAGTCACAGATCCATAAAGACCCAAGCCCCTCATCTAAACCAAAATCCTCGTTGTGATGCGAGCTTACTAATTAAATACAAACACGAGTCTAGTAGATATATATTATTAGATAAGTACATTATATTCCCTAATTAAATTACAAACACATCGTCCTATCAATTAAAGTACAAATAATCACTATAAAAATAAAAATAAAAATAAAAAAAGTACATATATTATCTTTTGCAAACATCCAAGCGAAATCCCAATGACAATAAATATCATCTGTAGTGCTACTGGCACATACATTTAGTTGCATCTTTCGGCTGAAGAAACCACCCACTTCGCCTGATTAAAATCCACTCTCAAATTAGTAAACTGAGCCCACAAAGGCTTATTGCATCGTTTTGATCATTCCATAAGAATATCTCCATGCCAAAAGTCACTGCCCCAGCGTCTCTATCTTTCTTGATCTCATCGAAAACAAAATCCTTACACTCCAAACTCCTTGTGGAAAATTTGACGATGACAGTGTCTAGACCGAGGACTCCCCACGTTGGCTTTAACCGAGTCGAATTCACGGCAAGTACATGCTCTTTGTACTTGATAAAAGCCTCAACACTATCGTATACTGGATATTTCCACGTATATGGGAGGTGTACGGCACGAGGCTCCCCCAAGCCCGTTTGGGCCTTGCACCTTGAATTTCAGCTTTACAACTTGGCCCATGGGCCCAACTTACTCATCTAAAACCAGCCTCATGACATTATGCCCAACCCAAAACCTGTCAAGCTAGTCATTACAATACATATACGTCACCACTCATCATCTAGGAATTGCCCGGCAAAGTACACTTCGGGCGGAAACATGATTGCTCAGAGGAGTTGCACTCCGGTTATTCGGCGATACATTGCCGAACATCTCTCCTGAAATGGGGAACCAGTTTCAATGTCATTCGCACAATGCCCCCCTTCCACCTAAACACCCACTTACGATTAATGATATTAGACCTCCTATTGCACTAACCTTGAAGGCAATCAAAATCCCTCCACTAATTTTGAGCTATAAATACGAGGAGCGAAGGAGAGGAAAGGGGTTGGTTAAAAAAAAGGGTTCTAAGGAAAGTTGAGAGCTGAGGGTAACAAAGTCATCTAAGGAGAGGGAAACAACACAAAGGTTTGAGAGGTATTGTTGGGTCTCTAGGCCATAATCACCCAAAGTAAGAAATCCTAAGCTCACATTACAAATATCACCCACTTACGATTAACAATATTGGACCTCCTATTACACTAACCTTGAAGGCAATCAAAATCCCTCCACTAATTTTGAGCTATAAATACGAGGAGCGAAGGAGAGGAAAGGGGTTGGTTAAAAAAGGGCTCTAAGGAAAGTTGAGAGCTGAGGGTAACAGAGTCATCAAAGGAGAGGGAAACAACACAAAGGTTTGAGAGGTATTGTTAGGTCTCTAGGCCAGAATCACCCAAAGTAAAAAATCCTAAGCTCATATTACAAATATATTGTGAGCCCAAGAGTGGGCTAGCCCTTTAAACCCGTTATGGGTGCGCACAAGAGGCTATAGGGCCAGGGATTCAGAGTTATGTATTTGAAAATTGAGATCTTGGCTTCCCATTCTGCAACCAAGCCTGAATTTGATATTTGGAAATTTGATGCAGAGAGATTGAGAAGGGTGACTTGAGGGGCTGGATCTTAATCAATGTAAACCATGGCCCAAATAAGCAAACTTGCAAGGCCTATTGTAACAGAGAATATCACAGTAAACTCACATGACGCAGAGGTTTTGGAGGTCATGGTCACGTAACTAATTGGTTTTGTAAAGTTTTAGAGTTTGACCCTGAAAAACGAAGAACAGGGAGAGAGAGAAGTAACAGGAAGGCTGGAACACAGAGAAATGAGAGTAAACAGCAACAGATACGAGGAAAGCGCGGACGTTTTAGTAAGGAGAATGTATATATGAGAAAAAGGCAGCGGTTGGAGGCTGAAGCAGTTAATTTTTGATGCTTTGGGATTTGAAAGTTGACCCTTTTTTCTTTTTCTTTTTTAATTTTATGACCCAAAAAAAATAAAAAAACAAAAACAAACCGAAAAAGTTTACAAAACCAATAGATTTAGGGAGTAGTTACACGACATTTCTCATAACTAATAAAAAAAAAACTTTCATGATGCATAAATAATGCTTTAAACTATTATGTGAAAAGATTATATAAAATGTTCAAAATATATTAAAGTAATAATGCAATAACAATTAATAGGTTTTTGTTGTTATAAAAAAAAAAAAATTATTGATTTTTGTTGAATTAAAGTAATACAAACTTAAGGGGTATAGAATTTTTCTTTTCTTTTTTATAATCTCAAGGGATAAAGAATTTAGACTATAACATAATTGTCATAGAAATTACTTTTTTTTAGAGGAAATGTCATAGAAATTAGTTGACATAACGAATTCAACTAATCATAGAATTTTTATGATGTCATGTATACGTTATTAGAATATGGCAGTGGTAGGTCAAATGAAATATCCTTCTAACAGAATTTTAATATGATATTTATGTATTTTGTCATGACATATGCATATTTTATTATTCACGATATTTTGAAATATTAAAATATTCTTATTGAAAAAATAATTTAGTTCTTAACTTGGATCGTATTTTGAAGTATGTTGATGTCATGTATATGCATATTTCAAAGTCAGCTCGTTTCCTCTGTGTTATATTGTGTGCTTCAGACTGGTGTGTCCATAAAAAAAATCAATTTATTTTTAAATTTAATGTGCTTGGACTTTATGAGGGACAATCTTTCACCAAAGCTAATTTAAATCACACGTGACCTTAACCTCTCTTTTTTTGTGGGGAGGGGGGAAGAGGTGGAAGGCTAAATAACAAATTACTCTACCAAACTACTATAGAGCAGGGTTTCATGATTTCCCACATGAGATTTTTGCCTTTCTATATAATTTTTTTAAAAAATGACAAATAAACTATATATATTAGAGCAAAATTTGAGTACAGTGCTTAAGTGTTATTTATTAGATTCTTCTCTTAAAATTCAATCATATGACATTATTTAACTAAAAATGTAGTTTCATCTCATAAGAAAAAAGCCACATGATTAACTTTTAAGAGGAGAACCTAAGAAACAACATCTAAGAACTGCACCTAAATTTTGTCCACACACACACCCACACACATATATATATAATTGCTTAATTAGTGCACACTTATAAATAATTAATATGCGCATTTAATCCATGGGCACATTCAATGAAATAATATTTTGATATAAATTTGAACAACACCTAAGAACTGCACCTAAATTTTGTCCACACATATATAATTGCTTAATTAGTGCACACCTATAAATAATTAATATGCACATTTAATCCATGGGCACATTCAATGAAATAATATTTTGATATAAATTTAATATTTGTTGAAGTAGAAGCCTAAATGAAGAATGTGACACTTAGGGTACGTTTGGTACACTGTAATTATTATTAGATGGGAATAAGAATAAGTATTACAAGGAATACATTAAGTTGGAATGTAATAAGTATTACTTTCATTAGTTTGGTGGCTATTTAGGAATAGAATTTTGAATATGCATCAACAATTTAATAAAGTATAAAAAGAATGTGTAATTAAATCAATTTTAAGTCAAATTTCCTAAAATACACTTGTGGGGCCCGAGGGCCCAGAATCCCCGGCCCACCTTTAGGCTGGCCCAAGGCCCAAGCCGAGGAGGGCAATCATCCCAGATAGTCGGCCAAAGGGTTTTAGCCCTTCTCAGACCCGAGCCGAGGACACACCCCTCCTCGGCACACCTAGCCTAATCCAGGTAGGGGGCAAACCCAGAATAGGTGGTCACATCCACACTTAACGAGTCTGCCTGACCCTCCAGGCTACATTAATGATGACAAGACCCTTCACTAGGAAAACCCTGAAGGCAGCAACCCCCAGTATGGTGGGGAGCCTGTCTGATGGGACAAGTCCTGGACCAGTAGCCCGGATGGCCAACAGCTGTAAGGCCAGGATCGAGCTAAAGGACGTATATAAGGCAAAGAACCCCCCTTATGAAGGGGGGCCTCCTCGGACGCCAGCCGAGGAGCAACCCCAGACGAAGAACGACAAAGGAAAAACGCGAGGAACAACCGGCGAGAGCCCGGCCGGAGCCAAACCCTTTCCCCCACTCTCTACAAATTCATTGTCGGGGGCCCACTTCCGAAAAAGGAGCCCCTACAATTGGCGCCGTCTGTGGGGAGGGTTAGAGCACCGGCCGGCACAACCGGCGGTCGTTCCCAAAGTAGTTGCTGTGCAAAGTTGGCGGTGCAAAAGAAAAAAAAAAGAGAACAAGAGAAGAGTTGCAGTACGAAAAGAAAATTCAACAGCGAAATAAAGGAAAAGTTCTTTATTACTTCGAGAAAAGATTACAAGTACAACAATCTTTATTATTTCATAAAAAAAAAAAGTTACAAATACAATCAGAGGCTCAGACAGGCATGTTTTACAAAAAATCCTACCAACTAATCCTACAATTAGAGGCCCAGGCGGACCGGTCTTGGAACTGGCCGGGCAAGAGGCTCGCAAAGAATTAATATCAGGAATGAGGGAAGTGTCAACCCGTGCTTTTACCGGCGTCCAGAGAATGGGAGAACTGGACAGTAAAAGCACGGGAAGGGGGGCTGGGGGCTGGCTCACCTTGAAACCAAAGCTTGAACAAAGTGAGGAGCCGACCCCGAGACCCCGGAACACCTTCCCTCGTGATGCTTCCTCGACCCTCTCCAAACTGCACGAGCACTGACCGTCGGAGACGGCAATGCTCGGGCACCAGCTGTGACGGGAGTTCGCGTGCCTCCTTCGTCAGAGGTGCGCTCTGCGGAGGGGCGTTAGGTACTTCAATGACGTCCCCCCTGGCCACCATACGAGGCCCTGCCAGTGTTACGCCTAAACTCTGCCGCGCCGGCAGCCCAGTGGGGGTTGCAGCCACAGCGGCCCTTAACTCCAGGTCTCTTAACTGCGGTCACAATCTTGGTGGCGGTGTCAAAGGGGCTCAGGAAGGTGAAAGTATATATTTCTGTTCGTGGTGGAGGATTCATGGAATGAGGATAAACACTCCCCCCAGAACGCCTTTTATGGAGGGCGAAAACCAGTGGGAGTTGAGCCGCACGGAATTCGAAGGGGGAATTGTCAAAGGGAATTAATTCCCACCCAATTCCAAGGGAATTGCCAGCTGCCTGATTCGTGTTAATTCACGAGGGCATTAATGGAGGCGCGTTACGGGCACCGAAGCGTCAAACATGGAGCGCGGAAGGCCAAGCGACGCCTCGTAAACCAGAAAGATGAGGAACACGAACCAGAAGCAAGATCAGCCCCACGTGCGAAGTCACAATCCGACCCGAGGAAAAACAGCTCACAGGAAAAGACCCGTGGACGTCTTCACACCAAAGGCAAAGTTCTCGGATCCGAGGACGAACTCCTATTGAAGGCAACCGTGCAGTAGTGGTACACTAACTGTTGCTCCAGCAGCCTGCAAGGGGCTAATGGGAGGGACTTCTATCCGATGTGAGACTGAGTTGCCCAAAGAGGTGAACACTGTGTCCTCATACTCGGGGACGAAGCCACTTACAAACGATGGCAGCAATTGTACCTAGGACTTGCATGGTCCTCGGACCCAAGCCTACGGGGAGCTGGCCACTCGTACTGAAGGCAGCAACTGTACCTAGGTCTTGCATGGTCCTCGGACTCAAGCCTATGGGGAGCTAGCCACTTACAAACGATGGCAGCAATTGTACCTAGGACTTGCATGGTCCTCGGACCCAAGCCTACGGGGAGCTGGCCACTCGTACTGAAGGCAGCAACTGTACTTAGGTCTTGCATGGTCCACAGACTCAAGCCTATGGGGAGCTAGCCACTCACAAACGATGGCAGCAATTGTACCTAGGACTTGCATGGTCCTCGGACCCAAGCCTACGGGGAGCTGGCCACTCGTACTGAAGGCAGCAACTGTACCTAGGTCTTGCATGGTCCACGGACTCAAGCCTATGGGGAGCTAGCCACTTACAAACGATGGCAGCAATTGTACCTAGGACTTGCATGGTCTTCGGACCCAAGCCTACAAGGAGCTGGCCACTCGTACTGAAGGCAGCAACTGTACCTAGGTCTTGCATGGTCCACGGACTCAAGCCTATGGGGAGCTAGCCACTTACAAACAATGGCAGCAATTGTACCTAGGACTTGCATAGTCCTCGGACCCAAGCCTACGGGGAGCTGGCCACTCGTACTGAAGGCAGCAACTGTACCTAGGTCTTGCATGGTCCACGGACTCAAGCCTATAAGGAGCTAGCCACTTACAAACGATGGCAGCAATTGTACCTAGGACTTGCATGGTCCTCGAACCCAAGCCTACGGGGAGCTGGCCACTCGTACTGAAGGCAGCAGCTGTACCTAGGTCTTGCATAGTCCACGGACTCAAGCCTATGGGGAGCTAGCCACTTACAAACGATGGCAGCAATTGTACCTAGGACTTGCATGGTCCTCGAACCCAAGCCTACGGGGAGCTGGCCACTCGTACTGAAGGCAGCAGCTGTACCTAGGTCTTGCATGGTCCACGGACTCAAGCCTATGGGGAGCTAGCCACTTACAAACGATGGCAGCAATTGTACCTAGGACTTGCATGGTCCTCGGACCCAAGCCTACGGGGAGCTGGCCACTCGTACTGAAGGCAGCAACTGTACCTAGGTCTTGCATGGTCTACGGACTCAAGCCTACGGGGAGCTAGCTATTTACGACAGAGCCAAGATACTGCACGGTCCGAAGACCTATTCCTGTGGAGAAACTAACTACCTATTGAAGAGCCTAAGGGACGATCCAGCCACTCAAGGAAGAACCAGCCGGCTGAAGGCCTTCCGGAACATAGGGGCCGAGGTTTGCAAAACCCTCCTCCCCGTCCGAAGAGACGTGCAGCAGGGTTTTGAGGGGCTATTGTGGGGCCCGAGGGCCCAAAATCCCCGGCCCACCTTTAGGCTGGCCCAAGGCCCAAGCCGAGGAGGGCAATCATCCCAGATAGTTGGCCAAAGGGTTTTAGCCCTTCTCAGACCCGAGCCGAGGACACACCCCTCCTCGGCACACCTAGCCTAATCCAGGTAGGGGGCAAACCCAGAATAGGTGGTCACATCCACACTTAACGAGTCTGCCTGACCCTCCAGGCTACATTAATGATGACAAGACCCTTCACTAGGAAAACCCTGAAGGCAGCAACCCCCAGTATGGTGGGGAGCCTGTCTGATGGGACAAGTCCTGGACCAGTAGCCCGGATGGCCAACAGCTATAAGGCCAGGATCGAGCTAAAAGACGTATATAAGGCAAAGAGCCCCCCTTGTGAAGGGGGGCCTCCTCGGACGCCAGCCGAGGAGCAACCCCAGACGAAGAACGACAAAGGAAAAACGCGAGGAACAACCGGCGAGAGCCCGGCCAGAGCCAAACCCTTTCCCCCACTCTCTACAAATTCATTGTCGGGGGCCCACTTCCGAAAAAGGAGCCCCTACAACACTTATTTTAGAGTGTTCAAAATAGAGCTAATAATTAACAATAATGAAAATTTATTTTCTTTCCTTTTGAAGATGTGGCAACTAATGACTTTTTAGGAAAAAAAATTTTAAAAAGTTATTATATAAGATAAAGGAATAGATATTCAGTACTTTTGATAAGGAATAATTATTCCTCATTTAGAAGAATAGCTATTCATCATTGTAATAAAAACATAACCAAACAATTGCATAGTTATGACATAGGAATATATATTACATTACAGTATCTATTACAGTCTACCAAACGTGCCATTAGTAGAGACTCAAGTTTCCCCATATATATGTGTGCGTCACTGGGGTGTTCATCAAACTGCATAAACCGTACCAAAACCGCCTACAAAATGACATAACCACACCACACCACACCGCTTGGTGCAATGCGGTTTGCAGTTTTATAATAAGAAAACCGCATAAACCGCACCGCACCACACCCTCTCTATATATTAATATATTTAATTATTTTTAATATTAAATATATTATTAATAGTTTAATAACCCTAGTTAAAAATAATAATAATAATAGTTTGATAACCCTAGTAAGTGTTGATTAGGAAAGCCAATCCAAAATAAAGAAAAACTAGCTCAATAGTTTAAAACTTGGACCAAAACAAAGGGAAAAATTAGTTTTGGGCTAAGTAGAAAAAGCCTAAAATTTGAAAAATATATCAATTTCAAATCATTCAAACCGCATCTTGTACACCGCACCGTATATGTAACCTCAAAAATAAGGTGCGGTGCAGTTATGATTTTGGCTAAATTTTAAACCGCACCGCACCACACCGCACCGCACAATTAACCACAAAAATAAGGTGTGGTGCAGTTATGGTTTTAGCTAAACCGCACCGTAAAGTGCGGTGCTAAAAATGGTCTAAAACCGCACCGCACCGCACCGTGAACACCCGTATGTGTGTATAGGAAATTCAAACACAAATGGACTACAAATTTTTCAAGAATAATACACTTTTTTTTTTCAAAATCTAAAAAAAATTAAAAAAAAAAGGTCCAAAAAAAATCACTTAAAGCAAGAAAAAAAAAAAATCCAAGTGCCAATATACCCAAAGCCAACACTGTTAACCAAAATCCTTGCTGTGATGCGAGTTTTACTCTTTTTTTTTTTTTTTTTTTTTTTGTCATAAAGACTAGAATTTCTTTTAACATGAGGAAATTACATCATTTGAGAGAGAGGGTTTTAAGAAATAAAGATTCTCTTCAATCCAAGTAACATAATGCTTAATGCCTATCACCTAAAACATATTTTGCTAAAAAAAATGGGCTAGTTCATTATCATTCCTACGAGTATAAGAGACCTCAAGCCCCTAAAACTCATGCGATAGAGAAGTAATTCCATAGATAACAGCAGCTATCAATAATGGAGAATAGGAACTTCCTCCAAGAGCATTAACAACCACAAGAGAATCCTCTTCAAGCTCAAACTCTTGGATTCCAATATCCCCAGCTAAAAGGATTCCTTCCTCAAAGCTTTAGTTTCAATCACTAATGGTCCTAGAGGTTGCTTAATCTTTTTGTTAAGAGTAGCTATAACCAACCCCTAATCATCACGAATAATAACCCCAACCCCAGCCTCCTGTTCTAACGGAAAGACAGCGCCATCAAACACATCATTGTATTAATCAAAATACAAATATTCACCAAAAAAAAATGCATGTATATGATCTTTTGCAAGTAGTATTAAACTTAATAAAACATGGGATTTCAAGCGATATCTCAATAATAATGATATCATGTGCAGTGCTTTGGACATTTGGTTCAAACTCCACTTTTCCTCCCCACTATGGCACTACCTATCTACATTCTATAGAGTGAAAATAAAGGACGGAACCAATTAGAACATAGCACATTTTGTTCGAAGTAACCACCCACTTTGCCTGATTAAAATCAACTTTCAAATTAGGACACCGAGCCCAAAAAGTCTTATATTGTTCAATCCATACGACCATCTCCATGCCAAAAATCACTGCCCCACTGTTTCTATCTTTCTGGATCTCATCCAACACCCAATCCTTCACCTCCATTTTATCCCCTTCGAAATCCCTTGTGGAAAATTTGACTATGACAGTCGATACACCAGGCAGATCCAACTCTGGCTCTATACGAGTTAAGAGTTCACGGCGAGAACGTGTTCTTTGTACGTAATAAAAGTTTCAATACGTTGAAGTGTTTAACTCTCGTCATAATTGGGTATGCGCCTTTGATCGAGGAAGCTATAGGCTTGAAAATTGCGATCTTGGTTACCCATTCAACAACCAAACGTGAATCCGATGTTTGAAATTTGGATACCGAGAGATAGCGAAGGATGACACTAGCTGGGGGTAAATGTGCCCTGCCCCATATAAGCGTACTTACAAAGAATATTATAGTGTCACAGTAAACTTATTTAACCAGGAAGGCCGTGACACCGTATTAGGAGGTCATGGTTAATGGAATATAATTAATGGCACGTAAAGGGTTTTGTAAAGTTTTAGAGATTGACACTGAAACACAAAGAACAGAGAGAGAGAGAGAGAGAGAGAGAGCTATAAATCAAATTAGCAATTCCACAACATTCCCAAATATAGAATACCAATTAGAATGATACTAATTTAGGAAATTAATTGTTGTGACATTTTGTTGTGTCTCTAACATTACGCAATTACAATTAAAATGATATTTATATACAGGATCAAGTCTATCCTTCTCTAAATAACCAACTACAGTAGATATAATAACAGAAACTAAACCAACTCTAACAGCTATAATATCTGTACTGTAGACAAACAGCATCATGAAAACACTTGAGAAACTCATTTATGGGAACGGATTAAGTTTAGATATAAACCAATTTAGAAAAAATCTCTCCAAATCGCTAGGGGACAACATAATAAAGTTTGGCAAGCTAGCTGCTTGGAGGATTGGTCCACAATGATGTTTCTAGACATGGTAGTCAACTTGCTAAGCCACCTACCAGACCCTGAAATTGGAAATCTTTATATATTTGCATGGATGATTTGTGTACACGAAATGAGGCCAAAATGGAAAAGCGGAGGCAATGTGCACATAGTTTTTGTTTCAAGATTGAGTTTCTTATGCAACAGAATATATGGAGACTAGTCACTCATCCGATCTATGTTTATTGGCCTAAGCTTTTGTTGCATTGATCTTGCAAAGTTTGCAATCAGTATCCTTGTTTTGGTATGTTAAATTGAGATTTTTAATTCTCTACCACATTGGGAGCGTGTGGGGGATGATCAGTGACCAGTAAGATGAAAAGAAAGCACATTCAAACAAAATCTCTCAGGAAGGTGAAATTTGGATGGGCAAATTCATACCGTAAGTAGTACTACAATTGTGCTCTACAGCTCTAGTAATTCATTCATGGGCATACACTATAACAAACACATGCACGCTCCCCTTCAATGTAACAAATTGGGGAACCAATGGCAGAACTCTAGAAGGAGCAGAACCAAAAAAAAAAAAAAGCCTTAAGAGGGACATGAATTTAGCATATTATTTAATCTCATAAAAAGAATACCGCTAGCTATTCTATCTAAATTCTACTAAATCGATAAGAAAATATGTCCTATTGATTATTTATCGCTTTTGTTCATTCCAGGTCTTGCCCTCAAAAAATTCACCCAGCATGTGTTCAAGATCTTCAGGAGTGTATCTGATGTACTTCTGAGGGTTCTTCCCAGACTCAATCTGAGGCCTGTAACACAAAAACACATTTGTATAAATGAAAAATGAAAAAAGGCAAACCTTCTAAAAGAGAGGAGGTAAAAAGAATAGAGGAAACATACCCATGACGTCTAAGGAAAGATCTGTAAGCTGGCAAGAGGACTTCAGCAACAGCCAGCCTCAGAGACTCACGCAATTCACTGTCAGGAACTGTCCACTGAGATTGCCTTTGATGAATTTCTTCAAATTGGGCATTGAAGGTCTTGAACCTATCTTTCACTCCTGCTCTAGAAAGTTGACTTCCACTACCATCGCCTCCAATTGGACCACCACCACCAGATGAATTAGAGGCCTGAACAGTGAGACACTGAAGAATCTGTAAATAAAAAAACATGAGCAGCTTAGTGAGATCTTTGGACTTCCCTAGTACAAATTATGAGATATCAAGTACAATCTTGGATCCTCATTATTAGCACCTATCAATGGCAAAGTACAGTTACAGTCCTAACTCTTAAAAAGTCAAAAGTTAAAGAAAAAAAAAAAAAAAAAACAGAACTTCAATTTGCAGGAGTTTCAATAGACAGGATTTTGGCATACTCAAATCCATATAATGCTATGGGAATATATAATGCTCAAACAGTCAGAATATTCTGTTAACTTGAGGATTGGAAAAAATGTAAAGAGAAAGACCACGTGTGCTCAATATCTGGCATAAAATTCATGTTTCCAGAAATAGCTTCAACAATTGTCAGGAAAAAAGCAAAGAGATGACTTTGACTAAAGAAACAGAACCTTTGCCCAAGAAACCCTCTTATACTGATTTGCATGCTGCTGAACAATCCTTCGGTGTATCTGCACCCAGTCATCCCCCAACAAATCCTTTGCCTCTGACCTGTAAATATATATTTTGAAAATTGAGCATACTAGCAGGCAGAGAGGATCATTACCATTAATAGAACAAGTTGAACATAGAACAAACCTCCGAACCGATCTCACAATATAGTGAATGTTGTTCATAAGAAACAATTGTGTCAATGCAGAATCTTTATACTGCTTGGATTTCCCATCCAGATTATTCTGGAGAGCCTGCATAATCCTCGTAGTTACAGATGCTAACTGGGCTTCAGGATTACGACTGTCGAACTCCTGAAAAAGTTGCTTCAACGTTGATTGGTAGCTGCACACATGAAATTCTCAACAGTCATATTGCTATTGTTTTCCCACAGTTACTGTCAGAATATGCCAGAGAAAATTGCAACAGAACCAAAATCTGAAAACTGGATGGAAGAGAGTTGAGTATGTATGTGCGTGTGCCCATGTGAGGTTTTTCTTTTTTCAAAGTGAGCACGTGCAGGGGGGGAGCGGGGAGCAAAAAATTGACTCATATAGAATAAGAAAGAAACTACTGAACTTGAACCAGAATTGAATTGGAAGTGAATAGCAACAATACATGCTAAGAACAAGCAGGCAGGACAACGTGTCTCAGAGGCAGTTAAAACTGTAAAGTCAAGAATCAGAGAGACAAATAACTCATATATTACTCAAACCAAACAATTAACTAAGATAGAAGAATATAATAAGGCTTTGATTGGTTGGGACAGGTGGAAAAGTGGGGGATGGTAGAAAAGTGGGAAGATAGAAAAGATTGAGTTTTCCCTCATGGGTGTTTGGTTGGTGAGTGGAAAAGCGGAAGGATGGAAAACTCTTTTATTTAATTGAGAAGAAAAATGAGAGGATAGAAAATATAGTTTATATAAATTTACTTTCATGCCCCTGTTACATTTAAAAAATAAAAACTAACGTTACGGGTGGAGAGGGGCAGATGGGTAATTTCCCATCTAGACCCCTCTCCCTCCATTTTCTCCCCAATCCGAGGAGACACATGGGCCTAAGGGGAAAACACTCGGGGGCCACCACTTTTCCTCCTCTTTTCCCCTCACCCTAAATCCCTCCTATTTTTCCCTCTCTATTTTCCATTCCCCAAAAATCACCCCAACCAAAAACACAATAAGGGCTACCAATCCAGAAACTTCCATAACTTACTCAAGAGAACATTCATTTGGGGGAAGCGGTTGGAAGGAAAATAGAGTGGAACCTCTCAGAAAAAGAAACCAGCAGCAGGAAGTAGAAGCACAGAAATAACTTACTCAAAAAGAAACTTTACGTAATTTATCACATAGCTAGTCAAAGGGTGGACAGTTCCATCAAAAACAGAAGTTTTTGTAGCATCTTTTTCAACTGCTTCTTCAAAATCACCAAAGGTCTCCTGGGCTGTCTGAGCTAACCGCTTTGTCAAACTCACTGAAGATTCCCGCATTTCATTGCAATACTTACTTCCAAAAAGTGTTTCCATCTGCAATATTTAATCAAGCTCTATTACTCAACAGAAACTAAACTAAAATATTCCGCTTAAAGATCTAAGATTATGGATAATGTTTAGCCAGCAAAGAAAGAGCTGTGAAGCAAGGCAGCAATTAGAGCCTTTTTATATAATCCTAAGTTATGACAAAAACTTCTTATGTTGTCTTCCTGTCAAAAACTGAACTGATTTATTTTCATATGCCAAAGTCCAACAGGATTGAAGTATCTGTCAGTTTTCCTAATAAATCATATCCTACATATACCATAAGTAACTATAAAACATTTAAGATAAATAAATCAATACCGCCGCTTGATTCAGTAATCTTGGTCTGGCATAGTAAATTTATCATACCTCTGACTGAAGTTCTCTCATTATCTCATACATGTCTAAGAGAACAAATAATTTTTCTGGGGATCTCTTGCTTTTAGCAATAGCCTCTCCAAAACTGAGCAACACAGACACACTGTTTGAAGTGACATCAGCAAAACACTGATCCCTGAGAGAATCAACACCATCAAATATTTGATCACAAACATTCTTTTCCCCAGCAAAGAGCAGCTTGACCTGTTTCACGAGTTATTAAATAGTTGAAGATACAAAACCACTACCAATTCAACAGAATTTCAAGTAATTCCTTACAGCAATACGCATGTAATGTATCCAATTCCCAATCTTAGCCTCCAAAACCTCCCACTGCATTTTCTGTACATCATCTTTTGTAAGTCTTTCCACACCTAGTTTTCTGAGAGACTGTTCCAAAACTGAAGCACGAGTATCCCTAATAAATTTAGAAACAGTATGAAACTGTTATCAACTAACCCAGATTAGTAATGTATCTACAATTTAAAAAAAGGATGTAAGTTGAAGAAAAAATCATGAATAAATCAATCCCTATGATAACAGAACATGTAATCATTCCTTTAATAAAAACAACATCTGCCTCTATTTCTTTTTAATTTGGAATTCAAAAGACAATATACATATCATATATCTAAGAGTAGATCATTAACTTGTGTCAACAAGATCTGCATCAAACTACTTCTAGCTAATCAGGCACAAGTCTTGAACATGTAAGATCCATCCCTTCTTAAATCTGATGGCTCCACCAACCACTAGTGAAGATTATCAAAATTATACCTCCAAGCTATGCAGAATTTCTAGAATAATTACTTTATCCTCTGCCAGCCACAAAATTTAGTTCCAATATGGTGTTTTGATCAAATAAAGGTCATTCCTGTTTAGTCAGATTTTAATTTTCCTTGCTCTCTATAAAATAAAAGAAAAAAAATATAATGGAAAATTTATCTGATTCTATCAAAGGACGTACATTTATGAAATGAAAATTCTACTGAGTGAAGATTTTCAAAAAAAAAATATTCACATTGAAAAGAAAGTGTTGAGCAATGGCACAGCATTTGATTCAGAAGAAACTATATAAATGAACCTGTAAATTCTAAATAGCTGTTGTTGATGGCCAGCTTGAACCATTTGCTGGGCTAAATCATGCAGCAGTGGCAAAACCCTGGGAGGTATGAGAGTTGGAAGCGTATAAACAGCATTTTCCAAGCTTTTGTTTTGGTGCTCAGAATGACCCTTGCTACTAACATCGCTTTGCTGGCTAGATGCTGCTGATGATGGCCGTAGAGAGTTGGGAAGACAATCAAAAAGACGATCAGGTTCCACAGGCTTGCTGAAATCAAGAATAGATGTGATTTACTTAAAAGGTTAATATACCTTAAAAATCAGGATCTTAAAGGTGCACCTGGTGCAGGAAAAAAAGGGGGAAAACCAGTTATACTCTTCTTTTCTTTAGAGACTAAAAGGCAACCAGTCAGCATAAAAAAAAAAATACTAGTTGTATGCTATGTGTTGTTCATTGTTTATTATTTAGTCTCAATAATCATTGCAAGACATTCTATAGTATTAAGAAATGACAATGAGATTTTATTTCAAGTGTACTAAAGCAATTCTACCCTATTCTGTGGGTAAAATAACCATCTATAAATAACCAAAGTTGTAACATTAGAAATGGAGTGCAGAGAAATTATAACATTTGAGCACATAAAAGAGTAAACAGTGAGTTGATTTTCAACTCTCTTTAGATATTTCATAAGCAAAGTACGGCAACAAGGATCCTAAATTATCATGCAACAAGGATCCTAAATTATCATAGTTCTTCATAAACCTATCAAATGACTAAAGATTTCAATTTTTAAAATGTATTGTTCTCTCTGTTCTACTTGGTAAAAACCAAACTATGAAGTTAATTAAAAGTTAAAATCTAGTGCAACTTTCATTAACCCCAAGGCATATAGAATGTATTCCACAAATTTCAGGATATTTCAGGTTACTTCTCCCTGCTCACCACCACCCCCACCCCCCCCCCCCCCCCCCCACCCCCCCAACCCAAAAAAAAAAAAAAAAAAAAAAAAAAGGAAAGGAGAGAAAAATTCCACAACTAGTGGAGGTTCTAATCCAATCAGAAAAGCATTAGCTGGTAATCAAAACATAAGGAAGTTCTAAGAAAAGCTAGTTACCCAAAAATATGAAGCAGCAATAAATTATCTGCCCATGATACAAAGTAATGCAGCATGGATATTTAAAGAAACTGAACCTGTAATTTGTTAAAAGCTGCCTGAACTCATCTTCGAGTTTTGAGATAGCTTTTGCAAGCAAATTATTGGTGTGGTTAAGGATGCCACTACTACTCTTAAAACTTTTGTTGCTGTTGAAAAAACTAACAATGCTTCTTAGCTGATCGATTGCTTCTAAGTAGCTTTCAAGGTCCTCATGAGGCCCTCTTAGAATTTTGGCCTCTGCCTACAAATTTATATTGAATTGAAAGTCAGAAAATCTTTCATACAAGAAATTACCACTCAAAATTGAATAGAATGAAACATTAGTTTAATAGTCTACAGTGCATTAACATTTGTTGGAACAGATTGATGTGAAGTAAAAAGAGGATTACCCTTAGATTTCATAATTTGAGTAGACAAGCTAGCTGAAGCTTCATTTACAAGTTCCCACGCAATGCAACAACAACAACAACAACAAAAAGGTCCTCTACTCCATTTTAAGATGTCCTAAAATATTGTCTTTCAAAATTTCAATAAACACAATACTACTAACTTTCCGAACTTGTCCTTTACTTTGATATTCTCTTAAAAAGTTTGATTTTCTAAGCAAGACAACAAAAAGGACGGAGGGGTAGCAGAGTAAGCCTCTATTGACTAAATACACTAAACAATGATCCGTTTTTTTTTTTTTTTTAAATTCTCAGCTTTATCTAAATGGGTTTCCTTCTTCTAATAAAATGGCTCAAAATTACAACTTAAACTTCTGTCTTTTAGTGGAATTCATTTGTATTTCTCTTTGCTTTCCCGCCATTAAATTATACTTCATTGTCACATAAAATATCCAAAAGCTCACATTCCAAAATCATAATAAATTCATCAACAAATTAAATAATCACAAAGGAAAAAGACAGTTGCTATTGTCAACTACTAAATTAAGCTTTTAATCACAATCAAACATGTCCACATTAAGTAAAATAGCTAAAAAGATCATAAATTTTCCTCTCAAAAAAAAAAAAAGAGTGAGTGATCAACCTTGCGCGTGAGGTCGAATTTCGCCAATATAACCTCTGCAGCCTTCAATGTCTTATCAATATTCTCATGTGCTCTTCGAATCGAATGCGTTCGTATCTACCATAACCAAAAATAATAATAATTGAATTAAATTAAATTAAAAATTAAAACCCTAGCTTATCCTGATTCAATTAAAGTACAATCACATAGATCTCATTATGCAAAAGCATTGATAAACAGAGCAAACCTAAAAAAAAAAAAAAATAAAAAAAAAAAAAAAAAAAAAAGCCATTTTCTTCATCGCTTTCAAGTATTTACAAACAAAGCCATCACAAATCATGAAAATCCACGCTTTTCTCTTTCACATTCCTTTCGTTTTAGCAATTTAAGTTTTTTCCTTTTACTTTCTCGGGAATCGAACAGTGAGGAATATAAGAAATGGTAATTTACCTGAGTGGGACGCATGGCGGTTTCGAGAGCAGAGAGGCGGTGATCGAAGGAGCCGAGAATGGCGACCATGTTTTCGGTGCTGGTTTGGCTTTTCTGCAACGACTCTCTTATGGTCGCAGCTCTCTCGCTCAGAGCCTCTATTGCTTGTGGAATCCCCATTGTTTTTTTTTTTTTTTTTTTTTCCTTCTTCTTCTTCTTCTTTCTCGCTTTCTCAATTTTCCGTCACTTTCTTTCCTCTCTGTTTGGTCATCGAGAAAATATGAAAAGAAACAAAGACGAAAATTTGTTAAGATTGAAAATTGAAATGTGCGTATTTTTGGGTTCCAGATTTTTTCTTTTTCTTTAGTTTCGGTTGCTTTTAGGTGTCGAAAGCGCGAAAGTCGTTATAAAGGTTAGGATTTCTCTCAGGTTCTTTAATTACTGAGTCGGCGAGTCATGTTGTTATTTATATGGACCCTCCACCACATGTGGGACCGAGTCTAGTTAGTCTTTTACTTTCAATCACTCCTTTTCTTTTTCTTTTTCTTTTTTTAATTTGTTATTAAATAGACATAACATTACTTTAAGCCACGTCATTGGAAGCAAAATACTTTCCTCAAAAAGTGAGAATAAATAAATAAATAAATATATTATGTGTTTTTTTTTTAAAAGTATATTGTCAATTTTTTCTTTCACTTTTTTTTATAAAAAAAAATTTAAGAGTGTTTCAATGAATAGCATCATATCCTAATTTTTGCTTTTTATTATTAAAAATATAAGCAAAAATCAAATCCCAGCAATAAAAGGCTTTACTAAATGAACTAATTAGAATTTACATCAATTTTTTTCTTTGACTTTTTGAATTTTTAAAATGTTATTTTTTTTTTCTTTTTTTAATAATACTTCCAAATTGGTTCGGAAGAAAATTCCTCTAATTCACTAATTAATGTTTAAATTAGTTACATGAATGTAAAAGGTTTTTTTTTTTAATTGTCACGTAATGAAATGGAAGAAAATATTTTTTACAAATTAGTTTAAAGGAAAATGTGTCCATTATTTTCTTTTTCTTTTTTATTGACCTCCAAAGTTATATGAAACCATTATATGTAAGAAATGAAAAACCAAAAAGCTTCAAATGAACAATTGAGCATTATCTATGGTCTTCAAATATTTGGATGCATTTAGTTACTTTTTCTTTCCTCTCACTTATTTTAGCAACAGCATCCGAATAAAGTCAAAAAATAGACCTTACAAAATACTCCACTGGGGCAACAATTATTGCTTTAATAAAAGGTTTAAGGAAAAAAAAAATTAGTTTTTGTTGTTATGAATTGGCTGTCTAAGACTCTAAAAAGCTTGGCTATACCCATACTATACGTAGCCGTTGTTCAAGTGTATTATGCAGAAGCAGGGAAAGTAGTAGTGCGTACTAGGAGTCTAGGAGAAGCTGTGATGCAAAAGATTCAAAAGATGGTGAGAGGTCTAAAGAGAAAGTGGAATGGAGAATTGACTTGGCATCTGAGCATGAAAAGTATGGTTCTATCTTTTTTGTGTTCCTTCTGCTTGAAGCTTGGGGTATTTATTGCTGCCTTGGTTCATCCATCTAGATATAGCTGTTCCATGTTAAAAGATGTCCACTATTATTTTGTGTATAGCTAGGTTTGTTTCATGGCGCTGAGTTTACTTGAGTCAAGTTGAAAGGATGCGTCACCATTTTAAAGGGTTGAAGAGAAACTTTGTCCTTCATGGTAGGTTTTGAGGTATTTTGTCATCTCTAATGAGTTGGTTTCAACATTAATAAAGTAGAGATGAAATAAATAAATAAAAGATGGGACAGTCATGAAACTATACAAAGAGAGAAGCAAGCTCTTAGGGATGGTAATAAAATATGTAGAAAAAAATTGATAAATAGGATATGTATAAAAATAGATTAAATTATATATGTAAATAATTTAAATTTACATTAAATAACATATTTTTATCTCATTACCTCTTCACAATAAGGAAATCCCGTGCGAGGAAAAAACAAGATAAGTCGAGCATACTTACCATTGAGACAACCACCATGGTCGTATCTTCTTTTGAATAACAATCATATTTAATTTTTCTTATAAAAAAAAATCAATAGTTAAGTACTCTCTCTAAATATATTACTACCATTATATTTGTGTTCTTTGTTGAATTTATTTGTGTTTTAGAATTGTGTTTTTGCATATAAACGTACTATTTATATATTTAATTAGTTCGAAAAATGATCTTATTCTAGATTTAATTAAAATAATTTTTAGTTGAAGGTAACTAAACACAATGTCTTTTATGCTTATAAATGCTTTAGATTATTTCAATTCTTTGGAAGGTTCGATTTTTTAAAACTTCATTTATTGGCCACCTCATTACTCATTAGTAGATATAAACTGAAATGTCTTTTTTCAAGAGTAACCTAATATTAAGAGTACAAATTCAATTTTTAAACTTTTAGGGGACAAGATTCAAATATCCCTAAACTTTAAGGGTGTTAATTGCAATTGTCTAAATTAAAAAATAATAATAATAATAAACAATGATCATTGAAGTTAAGATTTGATTTTGATATGTACATGAGTACAGCCAGCTCTATTCCCAATCAAGCATGGTTTTAGTCCCATATTTTGAAACCAATGGCTAAGGCTTTACTTCTAGTTCTTACGTGCCAATCAGGTACACTCATAAAAAGCCCATTTAGCACGCAGAGCTATGGAGGCTTCCATTTGGCAAATAGGATTTGAGCACAAAGTAGGGTCATTGATAAAGTTTTGGGATCCATTAATGCTCCTCCCCCACTCATTATGCCGAGTTCAGCTCTGAATTGATCAACTAACATGTCCAAACAGGAATACTAACTCTACAATGTGTCCAAATTTGTTCAGGTTTACAATACTCGAACGCATACATTTGATTCATTGAGCGATTGATAGGACTCATATACGTATCCTATGTACACTCGATGTATTTTTCCCTTCATAGGATGCTCATATGAGTAAATCTCACAAGCTCCATGCAAGAGAGATCCCACAAGCTAGCTCCATTCATAAGATGCTCATATGAGTCAAATACATGAGTCATTTCTCTTACATGAGAGTGAACCTCACAAGCCCCATGTGAGAGGGAAGACTCATGCACTCATGTATGATATTCCTCCTCCACAGGAAAACTACTTATGGTCAAAATAAAAAATAAAATAACAACATTAAATAATAGGAGACTACTTATAGTTTTTTTTTTAATTAAATTAAATAACAACATTGAATTAGTGGTTAATTCCAATAAGTAATGAGAACAAGTTGCCAAGAATCTTGTAGCTAAGTAACACATCTTGCTATTTTTAATAGACACGTCCAGAGACTTAAAAATAAATAATTTAAAAATTAAATAAGTTTTTGATTAATTGAGCGATTGATATGCATAGTTGTCAAAACGTGAATTGCATTGTGAATCAATTTTTTATTTTTCTGTATCATATATCAAATCGTATCGTGTATCATAAGATACATAGACACTTAATAAAATTTATAAAAAAAAATTGTAAATAAACATATATTAAGTATATATTCATTATAAATTTTGAATAAATTCAACTAATGACTAATTTATTCATCACTTATATAATAATATTTAACAAACTAACTAAATAAATTAAACTAGCATGTGTTTATAACATACACATTCAAATTGCTTAAATTTAAAAGTAATAATATATTACAAAAGCCTAAAAATAATAATTTATTTTCATCATATTTGTCATATTGCCTAGTTAACTCCATCTAAGTCAATGTTATCATCATATTTATCATTTTGCAAACTTATTTCTTCATTAAAATTTTCTTCATCGTCATTAACATTTACTATCTCTTCTTGTTCTTTTTATTTTAATAATTTTTTTATTAAAAAATTTCTTCTTGGCATTCTAGTTTCTTTGACGTATAACAATAATGACAAAAATAAAAATAAAAAAATTAATTATTTTGCCAATTAATATCTTATCCATAGTATAGAAAATAATTTTGTAAATATTAAAGTGAATTGCAAGTGTATACTGTGTAATCCAAGTTTTATAAGAGAGAGAGGGGAAAAAAAAAACTTATGAATATGTTATTTTATTACGCTAAATTAAGTAACCTAATAATTTTGTGATAAAAACAAGCCCAACAACTTGTTAGATTCAAATAAAAGTACAAATTTCAATAATAATAAAATCTCATTTTAAAGTATTTTTTTTATGTATCGTACGATACAGTACGATTCATATGATACACACACTGTATCATACGATTAATGAGCACTTACGATAAGCCGATACGATAATAAATTTTTTATACACAATACGATACTTATCGTACGATACTGACAATTATATTCATATAACTCATATGAGCATCCTATATGCTATATACACATGATGTATTTTTCTCCCTTCATAAGATGCTTTTATGAGTCAAATAAATGAGTCCTTTTTATCTTATATGAGAGTGAATCCCACCAACCCTATTCATAGGATACTCATATGAATCAAATACATGAGCCATCTCTATTAAGTCATAGTGAACCCTACAAGCCCCATGTGAGAGAGAAGACTCATGCACACCATATGAAGACTACCTCCAGTCAAAATAAGAAATTAAATAATAGGAGACTACTTACAGTCAAAAAAAAAAAAATTAAATAAAAAAGTGGTTAATTCCAATAAGTAACGGACACATCTTGTTGTTTTTAATAGACATGTCGAACTTAAAAATAAATAGTTGTATATTGTTTCATATGTAAACCGTTAATTTATGGAGGAAAAGTTGGTATGTTCTTGGCCTGAAATAACCGTTAATTTATGGAGGAAAAGTTGGTATGTTCTTGGCCTGAAATAAATAATGGGTTGTATTAACGGGCACCGCACGGTGCCCGTTAACCACAAAAATTTTTTACTTTTTCTGATACAATTTTTGTCTTTTTTTTGCAATACATGTCATTTTTTCAGTTTTTCCGGTCCTATTCAGAATATTTTTGACTTTTTTTCGCAAGTTTTTTTTTGTCTTTTCTGCTCTGAACCAGCACAGGCGGTGCTGGTTAACATTCTCCATAAATAATTTTGGGCCACATGCTGACAGTGAATAACCTTTGAAAATTGCATATTCAAACAAAACAGAGAGGGAGTTCCAACATTCAACTTTCATGTACAATTCGGCTATCTCCAGGGTGGGGTCATAATAAATGTTTCTGGTTTTGTCTTCACCAGTGGAAAAGGAAAATGAGGTTTTAAGCTAGCTATCATAGCACAATCAGTCGCAAGAGTAATAATTAAACCACAAACAAACAGAATAAGGGTCTTCCAAGAATCCATTAAATTATTATACTAATGAACTACAACATACTAATATACTATTTAATGTAATACTAGGATATATAATAAGCTGAAGAAACCGTTCAAATTCCAACAAACACACCCTTTCAAACACTTTTTATTTATTACTTAAAAACTCTACAAAAGCTAAACAGCATAGAGAAAACCAAAAAAAACAGGCCTAAAGGTTCTCTAAACTTCAATTTCTTTACTTCTACTGCACAAGACCCAAAAGATTATATATAATTTGACCTTCCATTCTTCCACTCGAGCTCTCTTTTTTTATTATTCTACCATTCTCAAGATAGAACTCAGAAGACCACTTTACAGCAGAAAAAAGAGTGTAGGAGATAATTAAAGCTCAGTAAGTCCAGTCCTGAGGCAAGGCCATCTCAGGTGGAAGATAGTGATGGCTCTCCCTTTGCTTGCCCATGCCAACTGCTTTGAGGTGTTGAGTGGCTTGAATCTCTTGCCTATTTCTCAAAGCTGCCATAGATAAATGAACAAAGATACTTTTTTAAAAAATTTCATTGTCAAATTAAGAAGATTGAGGTAAACATAAATGAAAACTTGGGATCAAAAAACTATTTGAGGGTAGAAATGGTCAAGTTATACAAGTGTGAATATAAAAAACCTTCCTTTCTTTGTTTTCCTACTTTGTGTCCTCGTAAATAGCCATGTAAAAAGGGGAAAAAAAAAAAAAAAAAGAACTACAAAAAGGGTGAAGAGAACAATTTTACAACAAATTTTATGCAGTAAGTTGTTACTGGCTGTTATTAGCAGTCAAAAAATTAATTTTAGTATCAAGTTCAAATTAGAATTAGCAACAACTTCCCATTTTAGATTTGTTGTAAAAATGTTGTGAACATATTTGGGTTTCTTAATTATACTCAAACTAGGATTCACACTACGAAGGAATCCTCCATTACACACTCATTGAGGTTCTTCTTCCTTCTTTTATTTTATTTTATTTTATTTTTTTGCTGACTACTTTTATTTTTTATAGGTTTAAAATGGATTATTAAAAAAAATCAATAAGTGGTATGCTGTAATTAGTGAAACATAAATTAAACGCCAAGCCTTTTTTTTTTTTTTTGACCCATATATTATACACTAGTCAACTACTATGCAACCAAAATTTAATCAGGAACCTAAGTAAGCCACATGATTGTGCTGTATTCTACACTTCATCAAAAATACAATGATTGGGCTGTATTGGCCAATAAAACACAGTTAAATTTAATTGGTGAATCTAAGATACAGAACTTTTAAAATATTACAATATAAAACAAATATTACTTGTTTTACACATCATAACCCAATTTAAGAAAACATTATAGTAGAGAATTTTGATCACTGGATTCCCTTTGGTTTCAATTTTAGTTCAAGTAATTCTGCTGTCACACCCAAAATCACAACTTTGTCCACCACCTGTAAGTTGTGGTTGGTGGGGTCTCCACATGAACTCACCATCACCCTCTCCACCGTCCACACCCCGCGGCTAAAGTTGTAGCTTTGGGTGTGATAACAGAATTTTTCTTTGAAAAATAATATATCCATAACATTTTTATAACAAATTTTAATACAAAGTTGTTCCTGGTTATTGTTAGGAACAAAAATTTATTAGTGTTAAATTTAAATTTAAATTTAAATTAAAACTAATAATAATTAACTACGAGGCGTGATTTGCTGTAAAAATATTCACAACGTAATATCTCTCATTTAGTTCACAGGACACTTTTCATGTCATATAACGTCATAACGTGTGGAAAAAGAAATTGGATTAAGAAAAGCAGTTAAAAAAAAAAAAAAAAAAAACAATACTACTATTCATTAACACCAAGCACATGCATTGTAAAGTACTGTAATATCACGGCAAAATAAAAAATAAAAAAGAAAGACCCACTTCATAAAAATCTCAAACGAAAAGATATCCTTTGCAATTTTTTTTTTTAAATCCAATTATGTAAAAATCTACCAATGTTTCTTGTTATTCACTTTTTTTAAAAGTAAAAATTACCAAAAGAATCAACACAGTCAATCAGTCACACAAAAAACCAAAACCCATCATAAAATTTTCCACAAAAAAATTAAAGCAAAGAAAAAAAAATTTAGTTAAAAAAACTGACCTTGTTTCTTTCTCAAATCAGTGGTGGTGGTGGTGGTGGTGGTGATGGTGTTCAAAATACGTGGATGAAAGACACCTGTACCACCAGACTCTTTGACAAAACCACCACCACGTCCTCCACCACTAACCCCAAAACCGCTACTTGCTTGAAATGGATAAAGACGGTTTTGTACGCGGTTTTGCTGACTCTTCAGAACCCTAGTCCTCAAGTTATTCTCATACACATCCTACAAAAAATAATAATAATATAATTAATATTAAAATAATATAATAACAACTCTGAACTCTCTGAGCTGAGACACTCGTTTATTAAAAAAGCTGAACTGAACAAAAAAGCAAAAAAAAAAAAAAAAAAAAAAAACCTTGAAACCATACCTGTGGAGGTTGAGGTTGTTCAACGAGGAGGTGCTCGTGTGACAGCCTGTGACCGTTACGAGAGGAAGAACGGCCGTAACCGCCGTTGAGGTCAAGAATATATTCCAGCGGCGCATGAGCTTGAGTAACAGAACCGTAACGAACAGCTTGTCTGAACCTCTGCAAGATACGAAAAACAAAAACAAAAACCAAAAAAAGAGGTGGTTATTTTAAGATTGCCATGCAAGGTGGTTAAAATTTAACGAAACAAACAAAAGGTAGATTGGGTTTTTCTGAGAGAGGGGACCTCTGAGTTTGGATGAGGTTTCGAAACGTTTCGGAGAGCGAAAGCAGCGAAACGTTGAGCAAGTTCGTCGTACTCGTCTTGCATGCAATAGCAAGAGCAAGAGCAGGAGATATGGTGGTGTGGGTTGAATTTGGCGATGGGCTTTTCGTTGATGAAAATATCAGAGGGAAGCCATACTTCTCCGTCGTCCAAATTTGGAGGAAATTGTGCCATATTGTGAAACTACTTTAACCCCCAAAACAAAACCAAACGGAGAGAAAAGAGAGCAAAGTTTTGGTTTTGGGTCTTGATTTTGGTTTTTGGGGGGTGGGGGCAGAGAGAGAAATAAAAAGAAGGGTGTGTGTGGAAAGCGGGGATTTTTACTTTTGGGGAGGAGAGACAGTAAGGGGGACAGAGATAGAGATAGAGACAGAGAAAGAGACTAGGGGCTAGAGAGAGGGGTCTATGATTTTAAACTCCTCTCTCTCTCTAGGGGTCTCTCTCTCTTTCTATCTCTCTTGCTCTCTCTCTCTTTCCCTAGTACTCCCACCCTTTATAAAGAGGGTAGGAATGAAAGAGAGAGATTAATAAGGTTTGTTTGGTTTGTATTTGAATAACAACTTTCAACAATTTTAGCCCAAAATTTATTGGTTAGTTATTTAGTTATAACTCTTTTTCGTTTTCGATCATTGATAGTTCTAACAAGAAGTGAGGAATTTTGAATATTACATGTCTTGTAAGCAATAGAATGTGTCAATCTATTGAGCTAGTTATACTTATTATAAGACATAATACAATTTTGAGCACAATATTTTCACAATAAAATTTAAGTGATAAATTATTAATATTTTTTGTTGTAAAAATGTCCGGTTTACAATTTTTGATTGGCAATATTCACTTTTAGATTTTTTTTTTTAGTATTTAATATCGACTATGAAATGAATTAATTTTAAATGGAAAATATATTAATAGGTAAAACTTAAGTACAACTTTTTAAAATATTGTATGTAAGGTTTTTTATTCAAATATAAACAAATAGTTACATTTACCAAAAAAGAATAAATAATATTATTTATTCCAAATACAATTATATTCAATAAATTTAATTTTTTTCAAACAAGTAGGAAACATAATGTACTGCGCCTAAGTTTTCTCCAATTCTAATTGAGTTTGGAGTTGGTGGTTAAAGCACTCTACAAAGGTTGCTATTTAATTATTATCACATTATGTAAAAAAAATTATTTCTTAATTAGTGAAATCAATTATGGTTTTGTATTTGATGAAATTAAAATTTGAAATTCATGGTTTTATGGACACCCTTTAATTTATAAAACTAAATACGACCCAAGATAAACTAAATGAGGAAAAAATGTTTCAAATTTTATCTTTGAAAGGCCAAAACACTAACATACGAATTTTACCATACAAGGATATATAAGATATGTATAAGTATGTACTGAAATTCAAAACTAAATTATTACATTAAAAAATAAAATAAAATCTATTTAGTATTAACAAAATATAAGCAAAAGTCATTAAAAAAATACAAAATATACTTTTTTTGAGAAATTTCAACTCAATTATTTATGACATATCAAAATGCAACTTGACATTCTTTTAAATCCTTTAAAAATCATAATATTCAATGATATAAAATGCTTGTTCCATAATTGTAACAGAAACTAGAAAAGGCAAGCACAAGTACAACAACTCTACAAACAAGTTGGTCATTAGTGATTTTATGGTTCTTAGAGCATTTCTAACAGAGTATGCATAACTAAAATATAGAGAATATATGCTACTATTCATGCTCTATGTGCTACTATTCATGCTCCAGCAACTTTTCTATATCCAAAAAATTTTTTTACTAATGAACAGTAGCCCATCAAGTCTGATGGGCTACTATTCATTCTTCAAATCATTTTTTCTATTATAATAATTTGGTGTTGAATAAAAAAATGTAGGAATATGCGTAGTTGTTTAAAAAATATATATAATGAATGAAGAAATAATATTTAAATGAAATAAAAAATTTATTAAAAAGCGTATTTGAAAGAGTTGGTAGATAAAAATAAAAGTCACTGTTCATTCTCCAAACAGTATAAAAATTTGATAAATTTGCTAGAAATGCTCTTAGTTCTTACTTCTTACTAGCCTTTGGAATGACTCAAAAAATACTTAGATAAAATTTTCAAATTTGGATGCTCAACCCATTGTCCTTGTAATTGATGATAAAATTTCATTTTCAACTATTTCATTGTCTTTTTTAAGTTGAACTGAGAATATGCAACATAGTTAAATCCTTTCAAAGCCAAGGATTTAGTTTTTGTCTTCTTCTGTTTTTTGTTGCTAAGCAAGGAGATAGATAGTGGCAAAATTAGGGATTTTTTTGGAGAAGTAAAAGGAGTATCTGATTGTTTTGTTTTAGGGATACGCTAGCCATAAATATGAACCACATGGTCTTTTCTTTTTTTTAGATTATTTGGGCCACCTTCAAACTTAATTCAGTGGCTTTTAATATTTGGGGCGAAATTTCTTATGAGATGTTTTTTTGAAGTGCTTTTATCTTTTAGTTAATCATTTTATAACCCAATTGACATATTTTGATATTTACGTGAGAAATATATATTGTTTAAATCCTCATTTCTTTTAGTAACTATTAAATTGGAGTATTAAAAACCAAAAAACAAAACTTTTATGTTTTGCTAGTTTATTTTTGTGGAGGGTAAAGCACAACCATACGTAGTGGGCGTAAAGCCCAATGTGAAGATTAGTCTATGTCCGAGGAGGCTCAAATTGTCGAGGGGTATTTTGCGGGAAAGGAGGATACATGGAAACGAATAAACTCCGTCCAAAGAGAGCATCGGTGTTCCGAAGATACGATCATCCTCGGATGAAAGGATTTTAAGGTCATGTAAAGATTTGGAGGGTTTGAAGGGGTTTACTAGTGACTTTAGCAATTTGGATCAACTCTAAACATGCCTGGAGATAAGAGAAACGAAGAAATATCTAAAAGGAAAAGCTACTACCACCATATTAAATGTACTGCAGCAACTTTTCTGGCCGCATTTATGTGGAGAAGACCTCTGAACAGTACAACTGGAGCTACCGTCATTCACAAAAACTAAGGGAGATACATGACATGACATACACTCAAATGGGGAGTTGGATGAAGAACAAGTGAATGATGGGGATGGTAGTGGAGGAAAATATATAAAGAAGAAGGGTTCCTAAATGAAAGGGGACCGGAACAAAAAAAAAAAAAAAAAATTGTAACCTGTATCCAATCTATCATAAGCCTTTTCGGACTTGAATTTACTTGGTCTTTACATGTACTTTTATACTAGTTTATACTTGTATGCTATGATCAACCGTTGTTAGCTCCATAGTTAACATAGTTCTATCACCCACGCTCTACAAATTAATTGTTTTTGGGCTTGAGCTACAAATCCTAACTCTACAATTTTCTAACTTATTAAATTTTTAGTTAACTAATTGCACTTTTTAAAACTTTTTTTATCAGAGCAAGACACCAAATATTTTGTATAAGTGGAGATCGAATTTCAAATTTATTATTCAACAACAAAAAATTTTACTAGTTGAATTAAAATAAAACCCACAACAAAACTTTTTTTTTAAGATTCTAAGTGCAATTGTACTTTTACTACGTAATAAGCTACTAGAATGTTATGCAAAACAATCAATACAACAATTATATCCCCAAGAAGAGTTTAAAAAAAAAATGTTAGGGTAAATTGTAAATTGCACTCTTAAAGTTTTTAGTGTTTGAATTTTACATCTTGAAATTTTAGAATTTACCCCCTAAAGTTTGGGTGTTTTTGAATTTTACACATTTTAGAATTTAGATTTTATTCCTTAAAGTTTGAAAGTTTTTGGATTTTAATCTCAAATTTTAAAATTTTAGGATGTAAAATTCAAATACTCTTAAATTTTACAGAATAAAATCCAAATACCCCTAAAATATAAGGAGTGAAATCTAAATTTTAAAATATTAAGTTGTAAAATCTAATCATTTCCAAACATTAAGCGATAAAATCTAAATATTGAAATTAAAATGCGTAAAATCTAATCACTCACTTTAGAGGGTAATTTACAGCCCAGAAGGTTAAAATAACAAACAAGGCATAGGGTTCCATTAAGCAACCGTACTACCATCACGTGACCACTCGGCACACGTATGTTTTGCCTCAATCCGTCAAAATCGGCTCTTCTCTCTCTCTCTCTCTCTCTCTCTCTCTGTCTCTGCAACACTACTCAGCCGTTTGCTTCCTGACCCCAACCACTCATTTCATTTTCATTCTTATTTTACCATCTTTCATTCTCTACCAAATCCGGGGGATTTCACAATTTTCAAGCGCCACACTGATTAGACATTTTTCCCAATTCCGCGTACGTGTCGAGCTGAAAAAGAAAGCGTAGGATTCGTTGTTAGCAGAGGCGCGTGAAGAAGAGTGAGAGAGTGTAGTTGTAAAAGGCTGATACGATACGTAATGCGACATACCCATGACTCGATGAGACTCGTCCTCTCTATGATTACACGTGTCAGTCCGAAGATCCATTTGCAGAAGAAGGAAAGAGAAAAAGTAAGATTATATAAAATCCGCTACCACTATTTTGTGATTGTGAGGGCGCCTTCTTTGTCTTTGTTGCGACCACTCCACCCCAATTGGCACAATGGCACTAAAGCTAGGCCAGCCTGTTCTTTGGCTTGTATTGATCTTTTTTCACAAAATCGATACTAGTAACGTTAAGGGACATAAAAATTCATAATTTTGTGTCACAATTTATATATAGTTATGAGTAGTAAAAATGTAGTTCTATATGAACACTGTTACACATTTATTAATCATAACTTACTACGTAACAAGTCATAATACAATTTATATTTTTATGTGTCCCTAACACTTATGGATATCATTAAATTTTGTCACAATCATCATAATTCTAAACAGCATTAGTTTAGTTTACGAATCATATTAGTTTTTGCTATAAGTACATATTTAATTATCAATTGCTGAGAAACTGATGGCTGGGTGCGTGGTACTCTCTCTAACAACTCTACCTTTTTTTCTTCTTTTTTTTTTTATTGTCCACAGCCCTTATTATTATTATTATTATTATATACAAAATTGAAATGTTACATTTTCACAATAATTTTAAATAAATTTTAAGTGACAAATTGTTATTAGCTAAAATTAATAAGTAAAATTATAATTTTAGTGACAGGTTCAAATTAGAACTAGTAACAATTTAACACTTAAAATTTGTTGTGGAAGTAGTACTTCTCTAAGTAAAACTATTGAAAAGTGATACGTTCTCAATATTTTTACAACATTTTTTACAATAAATTATAGGTAGTAAGTTGTTATTGATTCTAACTTGAATCCATAATTTATATTGCTTTTTTTATATCCATAACAATTGACACTTAAAATTTGTTGTAAATATATTGTAAATATAGCATTTTTCAAAACTATTAGTTCTAACTTGTAAAGTTCATATTTTTAAGAAAAAGAAAAGGATGAGAATACCCTAAAGTTCAAATGGGATGTACATTAACACTTCTCAGATAATTTTTGTTGTTATTTTCTTTAAAAAAAAAAATCAATCAAATTACACATAAATGATAAAGTACTTAAACTATTGCAATGAATTTATGTGTGTTTCCATGAATTATTGATAAATTTATTATTTTTTCTTTTTTCAAACGTGTTACAAATATTTTATATGTCTATACCTATTAACATGTATCAAGAGGGTATCTGTAGGGTCTATATTTGTGGCCCAAACCTCAAAGATATGGAATATGAGTCCAACAAGTTCAATACAATGAATTTGTAAATAGTGAATAAAAGAGCTGGGCTGATAGTGAATTAAATAATGTCTAACAAAGGTTCAACCGATAAATAATTGGAAGAACAAACTTCAAACTTGAATGAATTCTTGTCTGAGGAGACAAACTTTCGTTTATATAGTTCTTAGAGCTACAATAAACGTTTCTTCTCTCTTCCTCTTTCTTTTTTTCGATCCCCCTCTCATGAGAGGTCCTTTACATTTATATAGTTTTCTTTTTGTCTATATTCATCGTACACTTATTATTCATCTAAGCGTTTACTAGAGTATCTATCCCATCAGGTATCTTCTTTAGTTCTTCATGAGTGATGGTAGCTGAGGTTGCACTGTTCAGGGTCTTCTCCACATAAATACGGTCAGAAAAGTTACTGCAACACATTTAATGCGGTGGTAGTAACTTTTTCCTTAGATATTTCTCTGTTCTTATCATCTTTATATGTGCATGAAGTTCATCCTTATCGTTGAAACTTCCTGAAAGATTGCCCAAGCCGTCCAGGTATTTGCTTGATAGTATTCTTCATATCCGAGAAGGATAATCTCCTCGGATGATATTTCTTTATCATTTCCTTATGTGATTTTCCACTTTAGGGTCTTTTCCAATTATTTACTCCTCGGACGAACCCTATCCTCATATAGGGCCCAAGGCCTAATATGTGAATTTGGGCCTTTATACCCATAGTATCCATTAATCATAAATTTTTGTTTTATGGATTTTTATAAAGAGCAATATCTATTTCACACACTCACCACTTTTGCATAGAAACCATGATTTCCAAGTTAGAAGTCGCAAAGATTTAGTTTTAAAAAACTGAGTGTATGTAAGCGAGCATGGTCAATAGAAATTTTCAGTTTTTAGACTTTGATATTAGAGCAAATTAATACCCACACTTATCATTTTGAACAATTAATTCCTATGTACTAAATAACCGCAGTGTGTGGTGGTTGAAGTGGTGTAGTATGAGCCCACGGTGGACAGGTGGTGAGCAAGGTGGATGAAAGAAAAAGGTTGGCCGGTGGCTGTGGTGGAGGGCTGCTGCCTGCTGGAGTTTGAGGTTGTTTTTGCTCTAAGAAAGGTCTACTAATGTTGTGGGGGTGTTTGGCTTGTAGACTTGACACATCAAAATCACTAATAAAGTGGCACTGATGTGTCATTTCTGATTAGTTGTCAGTTTTTTTTTTATTAATCCATGTGTACAAATTGCAGGGATTGTATTTGTAGGTTGGGAAATTTGCATGGTCATATGCTTCCCCAAATTCTATGGCTTGCTGGCAACAAGTTTGTGGATGAAAAGGAAGATATATAAAATCAAACATATACTTTATGAAAACTATTCAAAAGTTCAATTATTACTCTCAAACTTTTGAGCGAAAAGGTTTGTCCTACAAGGGTTGGGATTTATGGAATTTATATATATATAATGGGGAGATTCAAGGCCTAATCCTAGAGAACGGGTTAAACGCCATTGCACCAGTGACTTTGTAGAATTATAAACAAGTCTTAGAGATCCCAAAAAGATAGAAAGATAAGCTTAAATATGCAAAGTATGAGTTAGTATTTTGTAAAGTAGTTGCTTGAGACATTCCTCTCACAATAAATAGGTCTTATACTTGAGGAATTTACCCCATATGAGAGGAATGTTGAGTGCAATTGTGTAGAGTATTAGAACAATTTAGACTTTATTCCTTGAGCAATAAGCCAAAAATGTGGGGGATTATGGCTTATGACTTCATTTTCATCAAATTCAACACGCCTAATGTATTAGGATAATTTCTCCAAAATCTGAGTTAGAGTTCTATTAGTAATGATATAATCCATCTCTCACACCTCTTAGATTATTACCACTAAAAGAACAACAAAAAACAATTTAAAAAAAAAAAAAAGACGCAATTATTGTCACAAAGCAATAGAGTTAGGAGCACTATTTTACTCCAATTAGCAACTGGAAAAGACTTTAATGTATGAGGCGTTTAATTTATGAAAAATATTACACAATTATATTTTGTGACTCTTGTATAAAATATAAAATAGAAAGGGTGTTCAATCTTCTAGGCTATGTGTCTCTAATATTATTTACACCCATAACAAATTGTGAGGGCACTTTCATTGTCTTTGTTGCGGGCACTCCACCCTAATTGGCACAATGGCACTTAGATATGGCAAAATGGGCTGATCGGGTCAATCGGGTTGCTGGTCAAAAACAGATCATTTTAAACGAGTTAAAAATAGGTTCGAATCAATCGAGTTGTGAGTCAGGTCAGGTTGACCCGTATTTTTTACATGAATTTTTTTTTTATAAGAAAAAAAATGTATTTGCCATTTAGAAAGTAATGTAACAAATTACTTGATGTAAAATTCATTGCTTTGAATTCACCACTTATATTAAAAATAAATTCAGTTAAACTTATTAATACTTATTCAATAATTTTAAAATTATATAAATTCTAATATTACTATTGTGGGGCCCGTGGGCCCGGAACCCCTGGCCCATCTTTAGGCTGGCCCAAGGCCCAAGCCGAGGAGGACAATCATCCCAGATAGTCGTCCAAAGGGTTTTATCCCTTCTCGGACCCATGCCGAGGACACACCCTTCCTCGGCACACCTAGTCTAATCCTAGGTAGGGGGCAAACCCAGAATAGGTGGTCACATCCACACTTAAAGTGTTTGTCTGACCCTCCAGGCTACATTAATGGTGACAAGACCCCTGAACAGTGCAACCTTGGAGGCCGCAACCCACAGCATGGTGAAGAACCTGTCTGATGGGACAAGCTCTGGAAGCAGTGGCCTGGATGGCCAACAGTTGTAAGGCCAGGATCAAACTAAAAGGAGTATATAAGGCAAAGAGCCCCCCTTGTGAAGGGGGGCCTCCTCGGACGCCAGCCGAGGAGACCCCAGACGAAGAACAACAAAGGAAAAGCTCAAGGAGGACCGGCGAGAGGCCGGCCGGAGCCAAACCCTTTGCCCCACTCTCTACAAATTCATTGTCGGGGGTGACCCTCCGAAAACGGAGCCCCTACAATTGGCGCCGTCTGTGGGAAGGGTTAGTGCGTTGGCCGGCGCAGCCGGCGGTCGCTCTAAAGTAATTACTACTCAAAAGTTGGCGGTGCAAAGAAAAAAAAAAGGGGGAAGAGAAGAAGAGAAGAATCTCAGTACGAAAAGAAGATTCAACAACAAATAAGAGAAAAGTTCTTTATTATTCCAGAGAAAGATTACAAATACAATCTTTATTATTTCATAAAAGAAAATTACAAATACAATCAGAGGCTCAAACAGGCGTGTTTTACAAAAAATCCTACCAACTAATCCTACAATCAAAGGCCTAGGTGGACCGATCCTAGAACTAGCTGGGCAAGAGGCTCGCAAAGAATTAATATCGGGAAGGGGGGCTGGGGGCTGGCTCGCCTTGAAACCAAAGCTTGAACAAAGTGAGGAGCCGACCCTGGGGACCCGGAACACCCTCCCTCGTGATGCTTCCTCGACCCTCTCCAAACTGCACGAGCATTGACCGTCGGAGACGGCAATACTCGGGCACCAGCCATGACGAGAGTTCGCGTGTCTCCTTCGTCGGAGGTGCGCTCTGGGGAGAGACGTTAGGTACTTCAACGACGTCCCTCCTGGCCACCGTACAAGGCCCTGCCAGTGTTACGCCTAAACTCTGCCGCGCCTGCAGCCTAGTGGGGGATGCGGCCGCGGCGGCCCTTAACTCCAAATCTCCTAACTTTGGTCACAATCCTAGCGGCGGTGTCAAAAGGGCTCAGGGAGGTGAAAGTGTATATTTCTGTTTGTGGTGGAAGATTCATGGAATGAGGAGAAACATTCCCCCCAGAACGCCTTTTATGGAAGGCGAAAACCGGTGGGAGTTGAGCCGCGCGGAATTTGAAGGGAGGATTGTCAAAGGGAATTAATTCCCACCCAATTCCAAGGGGATTGCCAACCGCCTGATTCGTGTTAATTCACGAGGGCATTAATGAAGGCGCGTTACGGGCACCAAAGCGTCAAACACGGAGCTCAAAAGGCCAAGCGACGCCTCGTAAACCAGAAAGACGGGGAACATGAACCAGAGGCCAGATCAGCCCCACGTGTGAAGTCGCAATCCGACCTGAGGAAAAACAGCTCCCAGAAAATGACTCGTGGACATCTTCACACTAAAAGCAAAGCTCTCGGATCCGAGGACGAACTCCTATTGAAGGCAACTGGGCAGTAGTGGTACACTAACTCTTGCTCCAGCAGCCTACAAGGGGTTAGTGGAAGGGACTTCTATCCGATGTGAGACTGAGTTGTCCAAAGAGGTGAACACTGTGTCCTCACACTCGGGGACGAAGGCGAAAACGCGAGGGCAGCAACTTTACCTAGGTCTTGCATGGTCCTCAGACCTAAACCTACGGGGAGCTAGCCACTCGCTCTGAAGGCAGAAATTGTACCTAGGTCTTGCATGGTCTACGGACTCAAGCCTATGGGGAGCTAGCCACTTACCATCAAGGGCAGCAACTGTACCTAGGTCTTGCATGGTCCTCGGACCCAAGCCTACGGGGAGTTAGCCACTCGCTTTGAAGGCAGCAATTGTACCTAGGTCTTGCATGGTCTACGGACTCAAGCCTATGGGGAGCTAGCCACTTACCATCGAGGGCAGCAACTGTACCTAGGTCTTGCATGGTCCTCAGACCCAAGCCTACGGGGAGCTAGCCATTCGCTTTGAAGGCAGCAATTGTACCTAGGTCTTGCATGGTCCTCGGACCCAAGTCTACGGGGAGCTAGCCACTAGCTTTGAAGGCAGCAATTGCACCTAGGTCTTGCATGGTCTACGGACCCAAGCCTACGGGGAGCTAGCCACTCGCTTTGAAGGCAGCAACTGTACCTAGGTCTTGCATGGTCCTCGGACCCAAGCCTACGGGGAGCTAGTCACTCGCTTTGAAGGCAGCAACTGAACCTAGGTCTTGCATGGTCCTCGGACTCAAACCTACGGGGAGCTAGCCACTCGCTTTGAAGGCAGCAATTGCACCTAGGTCTTGCATGGTTTACGGACTCAAGCCTACGGGGAGCTAGCCACTCGCTTTGAAGGCAGCAATTGCACCTAGGTCTTGCATGGTCTACGGACTCAAGCCTATGGGGAGCTAGCCACTTACCATCGAGGGCAGCAACTGTACCTAGGTCTTGCATGGTCCTCGGACCCAAGCCTACGGGGAGCTAGCCACTCGCTCTGAAGGCAGCAATCGTACCTAGGCCTTGCACGGTCCTCAGACCAAAGCCTATGGGGAGCTAGCCATTTACGACAGAGCCAAGGTGCTGCATGGTCCAAAGACCCAGTCCTGTGGAGAAACTGACTACCTACTGAAGAATCCGAGCGTCGATCCATCCACTCGAGGAAGGACCAGCCAGCGGAAGGCCTTCCGGAACATAAGGGCCGAGGTTTGCAAAACCCTCCTCCCCGTCCGAGGAAACGTGCAGCAGGGTTTTGAGGAGCTATTGTGGGGCCCGTGGGCCCGGAACCCCCGGCCCACCTTTAGGCTGGCCCAAGGCCCAAGCCGAGGAGGACAATCATCCCAGATAGTCGTCCAAAGGGTTTTAGCCCTTCTCGGACCCATGCCGAGGACACACCCTTCCTCGGCACACCTAGTCTAATCCTAGGTAGAGGGCAAACCCAGAATAGGTGGTCACATCCACACTTAAAGTGTTTGCCTGACCCTCCAGGCTACATTAATGGTGACAAGACCCCTGAACAGTGCAACCTTGTAAGCCGCAACCCACAGCATGGTGAAGAACCTGTCTGATGGGACAAGCTCTAGAAGCAGTGGCCTGGATGGCCAACAGTTGTAAGGCCAGGATCAAACTAAAAAGAGTATATAAGGCAAAGAGCCCCCCTTGTGAAGGGGGGCCTCCTCGGACGCCAGCCGAGGAGCAACCCCAGACGAAGAACAACAAAGGGAAAGCTCAAGGAGGACCGGCGAGAGGCCGGCCAGAGCCAAACCCTTTACCCCACTCTCTACAAATTCATTGTTGGGGGTGACCCTCCGAAAACGGAGCCCCTACAGTTTTTTTTTTCATAAATTTTTTTTTCATTTTGATAAAATCTGATAAATAGGTTAACACGACTGACCTATTTAATAAATAGGTCGTGTTAAGGTTGAAAAATTCTGACCCATTTAATAAACTGCGAGAGACCGCGCCCCCGGCCTGTTTTATAAGATGTGGGGCCAAACCCACGTGAATAGGTGGGATCGTGTTATTGCCTCTCAAAATGGAAGTTTGACTGATTATATTTTCCCATTTAGATTAAGGGTTTAACAATAGAGTCGCCACTTATTTAATTATTAGGATAAATAAGAAAATTAAAATTGAAAAATTCCTCATTTTATTAATTTTCAATTGAATTTACATTGATCATAGGAAAATTACATAGCTTTGATCCTAGATACAATCTAAGATAAAGTACATGGCTTTATTTTCTGATTACAATCTAAAAATTGAAAATTATAAGGATAAACATTGATCTATCAACCCTTAATCTAAACTCAGAAGCTATATTACAAGGTGGGAAGGTGTTAGGCACTCACCTTACTTTGTGAAACCGGTCTTCAAAACTATGGTGGACAACATTCATATCGTATCATCCAATATCTCAATCAATTTACATGTTGAATTTAATGTGTGTACATATGATAAACCCTAATTCAATTTATTAAGTATTGCATTTGGATTAAAAAATAAATTATAATGAATGTGTGTGGATGGTGATAACTTAGATTCAAGGATTTGAAAGAATTATTAAACAAACATGTTTTTCATATTTTTGATGTGGATTTAAGATTAAAACTAGAGTTATACATGAACATGTAATGAACAATCAAGAACATGTGATAAACGACCAATAACATATAAGAACAATTAAGAGCATTCAAATATATTCAAAGGAATTTAAATAATTACTATCATGCTTTAATCTTAAATTCTCATCATAGTAACATAAAAAACTAGTTAGAGAAAAAAAATTCTACCTTTATCCAAAATCCATATGGTGGAGAAAAAGACTCTTGGTGGAAATCCTAAGAGTGGAGGAAAAAAGAAGAAGTAGGAGAGGGAAAGTGAGTCTCACTCAATACCTTGAGTCTTAAGAATACCAAGATATGACAAGACTACTTTAGTTCACTAGAACTCAAACGAGATGAAGAGAGGAGGGGTTTTTTGTGTGTTTTGGAATGAAGGAGATGAATGATTTATATAGTAGCAATGGAGGAAATATGAATGGAAGACCATTTAATGAGGGTTGACAAAGAACCATGAGCCTAGACCTCATTTTAGCATTGGAGAAAATTTGGTGCATTAAATGGAGAGATTGGTGGGAGTGAGGAGCAAGCCAAAATTGGGTTTTCCGGTAGCTACTGTAACAATCTGTAGAACCAATTTTGAAAAATCATATCTGACTCAATTTTGATTGGAATTGTCTTATTCTTGTGCTCAAATTGAAGCCTCAGATGTCTAGTTTCTGAGAAAATTAACCTCATTCATAGATTCAAAATATTCTAAGAGATATTGATGAAATGGTGAGCAGGGTCATTTGTTAGAAAATGGTTTCAGCACAATTAACATTAATAGGTCCTAAATTAGCTCTCAATTAACATTAAATTACTCCAATTACTCCCATTTCAGACTTAATTGGTTCCAAATTTACTCTAATTAAAAGATAATTGCACAAATTACTCATTGAATAATTAATATTTAATTATCTAATTAATTAGGTGTACACAACCTCACCACAAAATGTAGTCCTAACCAATTAAATTATGACATATCTTTGATCTCAAATTGATTATACTTATAACCAATTGAAGTCAATTGTTCATAATCACATATATTCAGACTCAATTTGTGATAATGCATCTCGGTCATTAAAACTTGATTTGATGATAACTTTTAATTAGATGGACCGATTAGAGGTCATAACCAGTCAATTTGATCGTTACAACATCACGATCATTTTGGTGAAATGAGATTAAGGATCTAATGGTTAGAATCAAGATGCATATTTCAAAAACAAAATTACATTTTTACCCTCCAAGTGAGGTTAAATGCAGATTGCAAAATGAGGTATCAACATAAACATGTCGGGTTAGTGCTGACTTATATAGTCGGATACTCATGAGTTGACACGATACAAACCCAACATGTGAACTCGAATTACCACCCCTAGATACGAGTAATGTTAAGGGACATATAAAAATGCACAATTTTGTGCCACAACTCACCATGTGGCGAGTTATGAGTGGTGAAAGTATATCTCACATAATCCACCATTACACATCTACAAATTAGAACTCGTCACACAATGAGTTGTGATACAAAGTTTTACATTTTTACGTGTCCCTAATAACATTACTTATCATCAAATCTTGTCACAATCATCACAATTCTAGATAGGATTAGTCTAGTTTATGAATTATATTAGATTTTGCTATAAGTACATATTTAATTACGAATTGAACTATTTGCTGACAGCTTGATGGCTGGGTGCATGGTACATTGGTACTCTCTCTAACAACAACTCTACCCTTTTTTATTTATTTATTTATTTTTTTAATGTCCACAGCCTTACTTATTATTATTATATGCAAAATTGAAAAGTTACGTTAATAACATTTTCACAATAATTTTAAAACAAATCTTAAGTGATGTGTTGTTATTAGCTAAAATTGGTCGGCAAAATTTTAATTTTAGTGACAAGTTCAAATTAGAACAAGTGACCACTTAATACTTAAAATTTGTTGTAGATTTAACACCTCTCTAAACAAAAACTATTGAAAAGTGATACGTTCACAATATTTTCAGTTTTTCACAATACTTTTTATAGCAAAGCATAGGTGGTAAGTTGCTATTAGTTCTAATTTAAATCCGCAACTTAAATTACTTTTTTGTCCATCCATAGCAGTTGCCACTTGAGATTTGTTGTGAAAAACCGCCACACACTCTTGGTGCGATGGTCACTCTACAAGTATAAATGCTTGTGGAGTGTGGGAGATAAGAGTCGGGATTCAAGTCTCTAAGAGAGAATTTCACACACATATACACTTAACTTAGGCTAGAATATAAATTCTATTTTGTATTAAAAAAAAATTGTTATGAATGTAACATTTCTCAAAACTATTAGTTTTAACTTGTAACGTGCGTATTTTAAGAAAAAGAAAAGGATGAGAGTGCTCTAAAATTCAAAGAGTAATGCTATAAGAACAAACTATTTTACAATATTTTTATAAATTGTTGATGTAATCAGCTTCTTATTAGTTTTCATCTATATCCACTATTAACATCACTTTTTTTATTTACCAATAACCACTCACCATATCAATATTTTATAAAAAAATTTGTATATCTATCATTTTTTATATTCAAATTGGACGTAAATTAACACTAGTCAAATGATTTTTGTTGTTATTTTCTTAAAAAAATAAATCAAATTACACACAAATGATAAAGTAAGTAAACTATTGCATTGAATTTATGTGTGCTTCCATGAATTATTGATAATTTTCTTTTTCTTATTCTTTTTCTTTTTCTTTTTTCAAAAAAAAAATGTGTTACAAATATTTTATATTTTTATACCCTTTAACGTGTATCATGAGAGTATCCATTAACCACACCTTTTTGTTTTATGGATTTTTATAAAAAGCAATATTTATTTAACACGCTCACCATTTTAGCGGAGAACTTCTCAAAAAAAAAAAAAAAAAAAAAAATTTGTGGAGAAGTCGCAATGATTTAGTTTTAGAAAAAGTGAGCATGGTCAGTAGAAGTTTCCATTTCTTAGACTTTGATATTAGAATAAATTAATACCCACACTCATGAATTTGAACAACTAATTCCTATGTTCTAAATTACCACAGTGTGTGGTGGTTGAAGTGGTGTAGTATGAGCCTGCGGTGGACGGGTGGTGAGCAAGGAGGATGAAAGAAAAAGGTTGGCCGGCGGCGGTGGTGGAGGGCTGCTTGATGAGGAGATAAACACTTTGGGGAGCTTCCTTAAGTAGTTAATATAACATATAGAGACACGCTTTAACCCAAAAGGTCTAAGCCCAATGGGTATGTGCTCAATTATGTTATATTAACCACTTATTCTTCTTATCTTTATTCAATGTGGGACTTCACTCACACATGTAACCCAACAATCTCCCCCTCACGTCTGAGTCTCTGCCACTCTGTGAGCTTCAAGACTTCTCTGTGGGCCATGAATAAGTCCTACTCGCTCCCCTTTGCTTAATGGACTTTTCACTTCATCAGCACGTCATCCATGGATCTCTCGTACGTCATCCATGGGAACCACGTGTCAACCCTGCACGCACATCCATGGGAAGCCCGCACGTTCATGTCCATGGGAACCTCGCACCATACCATTATTTAGCACCACATGAGTCTCTGCCTCTCTGTGAGCTTTGAACAAGTCCTACTCACTCCCCCTTGACTAATGGGCTTTTCACTTCATCAATGCGCCATCCATGAGTCTCTCGTACGCCATCCATGGGAACTCCGCACGTCCATGTCCATGGGAACCTCGCACCTCATCATTGTTTAGCACCATTTGTAATATTCCTTTGTTGGACTTTTCTTTTTCTCCTTCTCCGGGATTTTTGTGTGTGGACCATTAAGGCTTTCTCTGTCCCTGTTGGGTAGGGACCATCAACACCTCACCACCTTCGCCGCGCACCACCATGAGCTCCGATACCACTTGACGGGAAGATAAACACTTTGGGGAGCTTCCTTAAGTAGTTAATATAACATATAGAGACACACTTTAACCCAAAAGGCCTAAGCCCAATGGGTATGTGCTCAATTATGTTATATTAATCACTTATTCTTCTTATCTTTATTCAATGTGGGACTTCACTCACACGTGTAACCCAACACTGCTGCCTGCTTGCGTTTGAGGTTGTTTTTGCTCTAAGAAAGGTCTACTAATGTTGTGGGGGTGTTTGGCTTGTAGACTTTAACACATCAAAATCACTAATAAAGTGGCACTGATGTGTCATTTTTAATTAGTTGTCAGTTTTTTTTTTTAATTATTTTTTATTAATCCATGTGTACATATTGCAGGGATTGTATTTGTAGGTTGGGAAATTTGCATGGTGATATGCTTCCCCAAATTCTATGGCTTGCTATAAGTGCTTGCTGGCAACAAGTTTGTGGATGGAAAGGAAGATATATAAAATCAGACATATACTTTATGAAAACTATTCAAAAGTTCAATTATTACTCTCAAACTTTTGAATGAAAAGGTTTGCCCTACAAGGGTTGGGATTTATGGAATTTTATATATATATTCTAGATAAGATGAGGGTTATATATATATATATATATATATATATAATGGGGAGATTCAAGGCCTAATCCTAGAGATCGGGTTAAACGCCATTGCACCAGTGACTTTGTAGAATTATAAACAAGTCTTAGAGATCCCAAAAAGATAGAAAGATAAGCTTAAATATGCAAAGTATGAGTTAGTATTTTGTCTAGTAGTTGCTTGAGACATTTCTCTCACAATAAATGGGTCTTATACTTGAGAGATTTACCCCATATGAGAGGAATGTTGAGTGCAATTGTGTAGAGTATTAAAACTATTTAGACTCTATTCCTTGAGCAATAAGCCAAAAATGTTGGGGATTATGGCTTATGACTTCATTTTCATCAAATTCAACACACCTAATGTATTAGGATAATTTCTCCAAAATCTGAGTTAGAGTTCTATTAGTAATGATATAATCCTTCTCTCACACCTCTTAGATTATTACCACTAAAAGAACGAAAAAAAAAACAAAAAAACAAAGCAATTATTGTCACAAAGCAATAGAGTTAGGAGCACTATGTGACTCGAATTAGCAACTGAAAAAGACTTTAATGTATGAGGCATTTAATTTATGAAAAATATTACACAATTATATCTTGTGACTCTTGTATAAAATATAAAATAGAAAGGGTTTTCAATCTTCTAGGCTATGTGTCTCTATTGTTTATTGGTGTGTGTGTTTTAGTTAGTTTAATTGATAAAATCTCTGATGGTTGTATAAGAGACCTGAGTTTTAATTCCTGCCTACACTAAAAAACTGATTGGTGTCTTAATTTGATGATATAAAACTATTATCAGGAGCGGACATCATATATTGAAACTTTCTAAAACAAATATTATATTATTTATTGGTAGCTAATAATAGTTTGTACTTTGTAGTTCAATTAACTTTGTTTTTAACGCGTTTCTAACAGATATGTCATAATCAAATCCCTTTTATCCATTATTACTATCAAATTATATATTTATAGGCAGGTGTAATATTATTTGATGGCAATTGCAGAGTAAAGAGTTGGGGTTTTAATCTTGTGAGTTATGTACCTGTCTGCCAGGAGAGGTGGTTCAATCTTCCAGTTCCAAGTTTTTTGTCCATAATCTAACTTTTACACTTTAATTACCAACCAATTATATCTCAGGCACATGATATGGAATAATTACCATTGCTATCATCTTTCACACAATTTCATGCTAATTAATAATGAGAGGATGGATTTGATCCTCTATATATAACTTACATAAACTTTAATATATTCTCACATGATTGCCCTATTCTTTTCTTTTTCTTTTTATTACTGATAGACCTAATCCAATGCATACCAAAGCAATCATTTTTTTTTAATGAACGTACCAAAGCAATCATATATTTGTTGATCCTTAGCAATAACATAATTAGTCATATAGTTAACTCCCATGACAGGAAAACGCAAGCTCGTAATGAAGCCAACCATTATATATTGCAATTAACATTATCACATGTATAAATATATGTGTATATGAAGTTTTCAATAGTTTAATAAGAAATTTAAGATTTAATTCCTACCTATACCAAAAATCGATTGATATCTTGATATGATGATAAAGAGTCATCATCAATAGTGCACACCATAAGTTTGAAACTCTCTATAAAAAAAATGTATAAAGTTATCCTAAATATATATGCATAGAGTTAAAAATCTTGTAATTTAGTGACATTCTCAATTCTCCCCCATTTATCCTAAGTTTTAGGAACAAATAAATAAATAAAGAGTATTGTGATTTATTAGTATTATAATTAGGGAAGGACGAGTTTGGTTATATTGTAACTATTGTGCACAAACCCACGCTCAACCGGACTCTATCATATTCTAGAAATCTAGACCCCATCCAAACAAGATAGTTTGGTTTTATTCCTTTTTACTATTTTCCATTTATTTCACTCTAACGCACAATACCAGTTATATATTAATAAATGATGAAAATAAAATTTTCCAATAAAAACGAATACATGTTGGCAATTAATTAACATAAGTTTGGCTATCAAGTATCAATTGAAAGCATACATTTTGGCTACTAAAAAGGTAAATCAATACTCACACACATACGAATAGACATTCCAGTTTGGAAATAGGGTATTTTCTATTTTGACTAATCATGCAAAGAGGCAGCCCCCTCATAAAAATAAATTCATAAAACTGAGCAGAGAATATCACATAAATAATAATATACATCTTATAAAATAAATTGAACATGTCCCTTGTAATACAAGCAATAAAACCCCAAAATCAAAGTAGTGGCAATGTATTCAACTTCAATACCATACCATACCATACCAGCATGGCAAACACACACAAGATGATGCCAAAAACACCTTTTGCAAAACCCCCAGAAGGCCAGTTTTCAAGGCCCTACAATAATAATAATATTCCTTTTCTCATTTCTCACTAATATCAAATTTTCCTCACATTTTTGTGATTTGTCACTCTCTGTTATCTTCACTTTGATATCTGCCCTATACTCTGTAACCCACACTCTCTCCCATACCCCATATACCCAAAAAATAGAAAAAAAAGCAACACTGCCTATTTTCCCTTGGTCAATTTGTTTCCTCAATTAACCAAACACTTAGCCCAGAAGGTCATAAAATTTATATACCATCTATAAACAAACCCCACTGACTCAGTCACGTGCAGTCCCTACTCTTTTCATGTAGGTACATGGTAGCAAAGAGCATACCATAGTTACCGTATACCAACCCTCAAACTATAAAAATCACCGACTTTAATCGGACCCTTTAACGGGTCGGGCAATCGGGCCCGCTGGAGACTTGAACCCGAAAGTCACGGCATCGTAAACGCACCAATGAAACCCGACCTCTCTTCTATTGCACTCTTCGCACACAACGACGCCGTTTCGAACCGCGGCGTTGTCGTTTACGAAAACGGCGCCGTTTTCTCGATTCCCCAGACACAGACGGGTCAGGCCCATGTTCGCCAAATACTTCTCCCTTTCGATCAGCAACTCCCTGACCCGATTCTCGTACCCGACCCGATCCACGATCGGCGAGAAGGCGATTTGGCTCTCAATCCCGGAGTTGCGTCGGAGAAGCATAACGTTCTCCGGGACTTTCTTGCTCATTCTTTGTACGAAACTCATCGAAGAAGAAGAAGAATCGTAGCGTTGTTGTTGTTGTTGTTCGTCTTCGTCTTCGTCTTCGTGAAGCTCTCTCCGGCTCTGCGTTCTTCGCCGCCTCTCGCGCCGCGATCGCTTCAAGACCACGAGGAAGAACCAGTCCTCGCTGTTGTTCTCGCGAGAAGAAATCGCCGAGAAATTGAATTTTGCCGTGATCGGAACCTTCCGTCGCTGGTGGCGACTCGCTCCGTCTCCTCCCACTCCGCCTCCACCGGCGGCGAGGTAGACCGAGAACTGGTGCGGCGATATTCCGATCTTCCGGCTCAAAATCGATTGGAAGCCCTTGAATTGCAACGACGGGTAAACGAACACGCTTCCGATGTCGCTCTCGCTCTCTCCGTCGAAGAAGACCACCGGGACGGAGACTCCGCCGGCGATCTCCACCATTTTCGACCCTATCTCCGGCGTGATGACGTCAGATTTTTCCGGTAAGGTTGGAATGGAATTTTTTTTTTTTTTAATTTATTTATTAGGGCTTTGAAACGTGGTGAGAGAGATGAGAGAGGGGTTTATAACGGGGTGAGAGTGAATGGGTTTTCAAGGGACAGAATGGTGAATATATTAAGGCGGTGGGGGTACTTACGGTATAAAAAATATTAAAAAAAAAAATTTTTTTATGGTATCTTCGAGAGACAAGGCGTTTGACGTAAATGGGAAATCTTGGGGGGCAAGTTTAAACAAAACGACGCAGTTTTGCTTTGTTTAGTTAAAACCCAAATTCCCTGTTTTATTGCCATGTAGACGAAATTGCCGCTCCATATCAAGCATATTTGCGTGCTTGCCATTATAGTTTATACTTTAGTATTATATCTAATCTAGAATTTAAAGTTGGTAAAAACGATTCCATTGAATTCAGCGAAAAAAGTAAAAAACCAATCCCAAGATTTTGAAATAAGAAATAACCTTTGATTTACTGGGAGTTTACTTTGACCTGTGAGGTATATAATGCAATAAGCCAAAGTCTCTATCAAAATTAATAATTGAGAAATATGTGTTATAAAATAACTATCTATTAATACATGTCTTTCATTTATTAGTAGGGTAGTTATTTATTACTGACATATTTCACATTTATTAGATTTTGATATCACTGACATAGTATCATTTAATATCTAATACCTTCTCCTTTTTATGAGTACGATATGCAATTCTATGGGCATTACAAATTGTCCAAGGCAGAAAATATGAAGAGAATTGAAGTGAACGGTGATGCTAAAAGCTGTTTTGATGCTATTAAAGGAAGTTGCTCCACCGTTGCTTGGCTTATCCAATCTAATATTTTAATTTACGATGTTGTATACTTTAGCAAATTTTTTATTAGTTATAATTTTAACTGGATTAAGAGAGAGCTTAACTCTACAGTTCATTGTTTAGCTAAATTTGCAACTGTTCATAGGTCTACTGTTTGTTGTAGTTTCGCATATTCTTTCTTCCTATTGCAATCTTGGATGCCTGCATGAAAAATGCTGATTCCGCTTTGTTTTAATAACATTTTAGGTTTATTAGAGCACTCACAGCAGTGGTGCTATATTGCTATATAGCAATATTTTAGCTCCTCAAACACTAAAACCAAGTTGCAGCAGTGGAGCTAAATCTATTTTTTTTAGCTCCATTGCTACAGTGCACATCTATAAATAGATGTGCACTGTTCATGAGAGCTAAAAATAATAATAATTTTTTATTCCTTGACCCATTAAAATATTACCTCTCTCTCAACTCTAATCATCTCTCAACTTTCACTTTTCTCTCTCTCAACTCTCTCAGCTCTCTCTCAACTTCCTCTCACAGCTGCCGGCCCACCCCCATGCCACCGGCTCACATCGTAGATTCGCCGCCAGCTTACACTGCAGACCCCACCACCGGCTTACACCGCAAACCTCGCCGTCGATCCACGCCACAGACCCCGCCCTCCGATCCACGTCGCAGACCCCACCTTCCAATCCATCCCACCCTCCAATCCATGCCGCAGACCTCGTCCTTACTTAGTTTTATTTTTTTTTTTTTTTTTTTTTTTTTTTTTTTTTTTTTTTTTTTTTTTTTTCTTGCTGTGGGCTGTGGTGTGGTGGTGGTTGTGGTTGTGTGGGTAGATCGGCGTCGGTGGGTAGCCGGGTTTGTCGGCATCAGTGGGCTGTGGCTGGTTTAGTCAGCATCGGTGGGTGGCTCGCATGGGTTTCCTGGTGGTGAGTGTGGGTGTTGCCGCTGATCAACGTTAGACCCACGTCATCGATCGGAGTGCTTGCTCGTGGATATTGGGTACCTGACTTAGAGATTTGGGGTTTTTTTTTTTTTTTTTTGCCTGCTGTGGACTACTGCCGGTGGTGGTGGTGGTGGTGTTGGTGGTGGTTATGGGTGTGGTTGTGGTTGTGGGTGTGGCTGATGGTAGAGGTAGTTGTGGCTGTGGATGTTTTTTTGGTAGTGGAATATATTATTTTATTGTAGTGATTATATTATTTTATTGTGATGTTTATATTATTTTATTGTGTTAAAAGCTAAAATAGATTCACTGTTGTAGCACGTATGTAGGTAAAATAGATAAAATAATTTTTGGTGGAGCTAAAAAGCTAAATTTTTAGCTCCACTGCTGTAAATGCTCTTAGGAGGGAAAAAAAAAGTAGTAGTAGTAGTAGTAGTAGTAGGGAGGGGTCATGGGGTTATGCCATTAACATTGTTGAAGCTTCCATATGCAGCAAGTTCTCCAGGCTTACTATAAAATTAGAAGGAAAGAAAACATAAAAGTTAAATCATTTAACCTTTTTAGTTCATCAAAAAAAAAAAAAAAAAATTTAACTTTTCGAAGTGGGTAAAAAGAATGGGCTATTGCAAGAAAAAGACATAATTGTTGATAGTGTATAGTTTTCTCAGTGACTTCAACTTCGATTGATTAAAAGGAGCACGTGACAATTATGTCCCTGTTGGGATATTGCTGTTCTTAATTATCCCTACAGATTAGCAAGTTTTCTAGGCATCTTTATCTTTTATCTATTTTTTTTTTCCTTAATGCATTTGTATTAGTAATATTGTGATAGTGACGAAAAGGGCTGCTCACAAAGTAAATGAAAATATTAGCTCCAAACTGGGTTATTTTCCTCCAATTTACTATGTGGGGATTAAAAAGACCATTTAGAATCTAATTTTGCACTACGTGTCTTATTTAATATAAAATTTTAAATTTTTGTACCAAGTAAATTACTTCAATATGAAAATTGGATTTCAATTAGAATTTAATTTTGCATCACGTGTCCTATTTAATCTAAGTTCTTTTTTTTTTTTCCTCAAAAAAAAAATAATCTAAGTATTTTAATTTTTAAGTCAAGTAAGTTAATTCAATGTAAAAAACAAAAAGTCCAATATAAATAAATCATAAAAGAAAAAAAAAATCTAATAATATATCTTACTCTATATATAAAATTAGAGGAAAAGAGAGTTTGGATGATTTTATATTTATGAGCCATTTTTTTTTATAACTAAAAATAATTCAAATTTATAAATAATATATATATATATATATATTAATAGATAAAACTAAAAGAAAATCCAATTAGGTTTTAAATTAGATTCCAATTGTTATCTAATTTTGCGCCCTGTGTTTAAGCTTTTTTTAATTATTGTTCTAGGTGATTTAATGGGGTGCAAAAGATGAATGGTCTAATATCATAAACTCAGTAAACAAAAAAAAAAAAAAAGAGTAAACTCATGGGTATATCCAAAAGAAATTAAAAATAAAAAATTAAAATTAAAAGAGAGAGAGTGAGAGTATAATTTGAATCCATATATGTGTATAATTGTAATTTTTTTTTAATTGTACTGTGCAGATGCATGAGTTATACACTAGTTTATGTAATATACCATGATTATGTACGGTTCATTACTAACTAAGTAATATATATATTATTATAAGCAATGTTATACCACCCAATAACTTGTTATTGGATTAATATTTTGAAATATCAACCATTGAATTACATGTTCTATATGTTTTTAACATGCATGCTAATTTTTATATCATTCGGATATTATTACCATTTAATCTATAAACTCGTCTTTTATATATTATTTTAAATTATAAAAACTTGAATTTTAACAATTGATTGATGATATGGTTACTAATCATTGATCATCTTGAAATTTTGCAAGCACGAAGAATAAACGAAGATAATGTAATCTAATGATAGATTTGTCAATATTCGCATCCAATTAAAAAATATTGAGTAGTGTAACATTGTTTAAAGTTACACCAAGTATAACTTGAACCCAACTTATATATAAAACCAAATGTTAGAGAAAATTCAATTAGAATCAAAATTACATTTTGTTTTTGTTAGCTTCCCATAAAAATTTAAACTGTTAGATTTTTGCTGTTATTTTTTTTTTCTAAACTAAAGAGCATATTTTTTATACTGTTTCTATTCAGATATTTTGTATGCAAAAATCTTGAACCTAAAAAACTGTAATTGAGCTAAACGATCTCATGCACCTATCCCCATTCAATTTAGGAGATACTATTGGGCCAGTCTATTCTTTTTATTTTGTGTTGTATTTAGTAGAATTTCACATACAATGATTATGAATAGATATGTATATGTAGTATCTAATAGTAATTTTCAAAATTATATACATAATAGCAATGTAATGAGAAATTTGGCATAACTAATATCATGAAAATTGCAAGGAAAAACCATTTTAGTATGTCTAAATTTCCTAGTTGAACTAATGTCTTATATGTTTAATAACTCAAACTAACATTAATAGCACCACTTACGCACGAGTTACATACTAGTTTAAGTAATATACATAAATAGTCTTATAAATTATCATTTAGTGAGTTGGAGAAGATAATTCCAATTGGGTTTGGAGTTAATTTTTTTTTTTTTTTTTGTTTATTAAAGCAAAGATACTTTTAAAAAAATTAAAGTAAAAAAACTAATTAAAAAAATAAAGGAAGTTAGATTTTACACCCTATATTTTTGGGTTATAACAAATTAAATCCTAAACTTGTATCAAACTCCAAACACAACGTTGTCAAACTTAAATGAGCTAAAATTTTATTTTATTTTATTTATGGGAGCTGAGATTTTATTTGTTACCTTTTGAAACTTCAAGACTTAATTTATTATTTTTGAAACTATAGGATTTAATTTGTTACAATCTTCACGCTATAAGGTTTATAACGTAATTTTCCTTAAAAATACAATCATTCAGACATACCTCTTGCAGTGGCGGCTTCAGGAATTTTGATGAGGGGGGTCATTAAGAAATTTAAATTTTAAAAAAAATTTATAAAAAGAGAACTTGAATATATCGAATTATAGACAAAAAAAATAAATGAATAAAAAATAATTTTTACAATTTCCTTCTACAAGTTTTCAAATTTTGAATTGTTATACGATAGTTCATTACGAGTATTTATTGACAATATAGGTAGCTATGACCATTTATTTTGTTAAGTTTGTCTAAATTTTTATTTTTATGCAAATAATATTACATATCTATCATTGTTTTTATAAATATATTTTAAACTAAATGACTAAACTCAACTCATTGGCTCTATTTTAATTATTGACACATACAACCACACTCATTCAAACATAAAATAATTCACTACGTGTTTACTTAATCAATTGATTAATGCTTGAATAACCACTAACTTTGCAATTTTTTTCATGAATTTTTCTAACTTATGACAAAAAGTTATTATAACATGATAACTATACACATTCATGTAACAAATCCTCTCTATTTCCTAATTATTAAATTATATAAAGTTATATTATATTTATATTGTACACACCAACATCCACGTACACATCATTATTCACACAAATGACATTATAAAAAAAAAAAAAAAGTAATGCACACAATTAATATTAGCCACACTTATACACATATAATAAAAATTTATAATAAAAAATGACATTTACAATTCACAAATACTTACTCTTACTTTAGAGTAAAAAATACTTGAAATAAGATTGTATAAAATTTAAGTTAAGGTGTGCAAAAATATTTTTAAGAAAAAAATTAATGTATTAAACTAAAATAAATATTATATATATATATATATATATATATATATATATTTATATATATTTTGAAGTCAGGGGGTTCATTTGAACCCCCTGAACAAAGAGTAGAGCCGCCCGTGACCTCTTGACTCTTGGATGGTGATAAGCTTCTCATGTAGGAAGTATTTGTCTAGAGTTCTAATTTATTTCATACTCAACACTCAAAACTCTACAAAGAGTCCTGCGTAAGATATCTGCATGGGACTATTCCATTGATAAAGGTGCCTACAAATAAATATTTCTCAGGTGCAATGAAAAGAGAGTCCAATGCAGCTGATCCAAGTAGTGCTTAGATAAATGCTTTTGATGTCAGTTTCAAATGTGTGGTTTACTCAAATGAAGAGAGGTATGAGATTGAGAAAGGCAATTGTTTGACTTGGCTGCCAAGCATGGAGTCAGTACTTGTAGTTATTGATTTTTATTTTTATTTTTATTTTTTTACTGATGCATGTTGTTGTTGGGTAAGGACAAAATTATTTTGTTCAAATTTTTTAAAATGTTGGGTTGTTTGTTTTGGGTAAAATTAGTTAATTGGATTTAAATTTTTTGTTAGCTTCACTATTGGTAATTTTTGTTATTGGGCTTGTTTTTGTTTTAAATTTTATATTTATAGAAAGAAAGAAAATGCTAGAACTACAAACTTTTTTACAAATTGCTAATATGGTAAGTAGTTATTGAATAAGTAAAAAAGTGGCGTAAGTAGTGGGCCTAGCTACGAATTGATAAGAATTTGCTAAAATGATATTGTTAAAGGGTAAAGTGTAATTTTATTAAACAAAATTGCTATAATTAACACTAACATATATTCTAATATTAAAAAAAAAAAAAAAAAATGGGGGGCGAAGGCTACCTCCGACCCTGTTGGCTGCAGTGCTAGAGCTTTGCTTGTTTGATTCATGAATATGAATACCATTCAAGTTCTCTTCCTCCTTTCTCTTAACTCTCTCTCTCCCTCTGAATCCCTTTATTTTCTCTTTGGAAGCCAAGCTCCCTCAAAGTAGCATTTTCCAAGTTAGAACAAATCAAACTAGGACTTAAATTCAACTATCCCATGATTATGAGGTTGAGTTACAACAATTATTTTTTCATATGTTGGATTTATTTATATAAATCCTCGATATCACAATGTGTGGATTTCATAACAATATGAGAGTCACATACTGTAAGAGGAAAACTGCATTATCCAATACATGAGACACATTCTCAAATACCACAATGTTAGCTGATATGAGTTTTATGCAGCAAAATGGATTAAACTATAAGTTATGTATTGCTCCTAAAGTAGTCTTAGGCAGGTTTGTTATGTAGCAGATATGGCAACTAGAGTGCCAACTCAATATTGCTGGTACAGCCCAACTATTTTGTAAATCTGAACAATGTTTGCTTGGTTTCCCTGTGAATGGTATAAAAAAAAAATACCACAAGATGGTGCTGATGAGTAGTGATTTTTAAACTACCCCTTTGAAATGTGCATGTGGTAGTAATAGCTGGAGTACTGTATTATAACACTCCAATTTGATAGAAATACTTCAGCATCATGTATTTGTGGACTGATTTTTAAGTTTAATATATTTATTGGCACATCAGCTAACTTAGAAGTTAGTGCTTCCCATCTAAAGTCAGAGATAGAGTCAATCATTATTGGGCTTCAAAATTTAATGGTCAAGCGCAAAACTGGTGAACATACACCAATTGATCAACTTTAAAAAAAATAGTAACTAAATTTGGTAGAGCTAATTTGTGCTGACTGTAAAGTGTAGTATAAAATTCATGTATAGAGAAATCATATCTTAACAACATGATTTTAGTTTTGCATATCAATTTGGATATCTAACGTTCAAACCTTTAGAGATATGAATATCTTTAATATAGGAATGACTTCTTTGAATAGTATTTATATTATACATAAATCGTATTTTAGAAATACTATTTTGGGTATACTAATCAGTTTGGATATTTTTAAGGTAAAAATTTAAATAGTATTTATTTTATACTGAAATTACGCCTTAGAAACACTATTTCAATTCACATCCAATCTTATTCATATTAAGTGGAAAATCATATCTTAAAAACACAATTTCAATTCTACATCAATTTGGATATCTGTAACGCAAAAATTCAATACTGGCTCAAACATACTCTTGGATGTTGATAAGCTTCTCGCGTATGAAATATTTGTCTAGAGTTCTAATTTATTAGACCTGGCTGTAGTGCTAGTAATATATGCTGCAGTGTTAATACGACTTACTTAGTTAACGGTGGCTACTTTGGCTGTTGGTGCTGCTGTGCTCTATTTGTTACATGGATTGAGCTGTGAAGAGCAAGGGTTAGGAAGTGTTGCTGCCGCTAGCTGATGTATGGCTAATGATTTGCTGAGCAGCACTGTATATGGTGAATGCAATTTGACTTTCCTTAGTCCCGCCTTAGCTAGTATTAGCAGGCATTAAGGTCGTCGCATTAGTCCTAGGTTAGTGGGCAGGGTCCATTATGCTATGATGAGTGTGCTTACTGCTAAATAACTAACTTCCTACTCTCTCTCTCTCTGTGAGAGTAGCCATTTTCCCAGTTAGAACAGATCATTAGCTAGGAACAGGGTTCCTAACATTCATTGGCTCTATCCAAGACTTAAAAAACGAGGACTTAATCAACTATCACATGATTTTGAGGTCGAGTTACAACAATTGTTATCTCATTCATTGAATATATGTATATAAATCTTCCATATCATAATGCGTGGATTTGACAAATATTTGAAACCCACACCTTGTGAGAGTAAATATGCATTATATAATACATGAGATATTTTCTCAAATTACACAAAATGGTGTGCGATGAGGTGTGATTACTAAATAACTCCTTTCTATTTTGCAGCTGGTATCCACGGTCGTGTAAGATAACTCAAATTTTGATAGAAACATTTTAGCATCATGCATTTTTGGACTGATGCATTGTTTATTTCAGAAATAATGTTTTCTAGAAGATAAGTCATTTTTCTAAAAGTATTTTCTATAAAATTAACTCATTTTTCTATGTTTGATAGTAACCTCAAATGAGTTGAAAAACAATATCCTAACTTCCCTTATTTAGTTTACTGTGATAGAGTTATTTTTCCAAAAAAAATAAAAAAATACCCTTTAAAAATAAGTCATACTTTTTCTGTTAATTAAAAATATTTTTTTTTAACTTATTTTTTCTAATATTACCAAACATTAAAAAACGTGAAAAATTATCTTTACAAAATATTTTTCATCAGAGCCTAATTTTTAAGTTGGATATATTGGCACATCAGCTATTAACGTAGGAGTTATGACTTACCATTTGTAGTTGGAGATAGAGTCAGCCATTATTGGCGGTCCAGCGAAGAAAAAATAGTAAACAAACACCAATTCACCTAAAAGAAGTATACTATAATCAAGTTTGGTAGAGCTAACTTGTGCTGACAGTAATAGTAAAATTTATTACTATAAGGACAATTTATTAGACCTCCCTTTAGGTCTTTAAACACAAATATTGTTGTTTTGAAAAGATATCCACATTTTTTAAGGATGTCCGCACTTCTTGCGCTACCGAGTGTGTACAATAGTGTGCAAATAATTATTGTTTTTCTTAAAAATGGTCCTATCTACTTTATTTTTCTCTTTCATATTTATTTCCCCTCCCTCTTACTTGTGTTACCCTAGAGAGTTACAGATAAAAATGCATGCGTACAAAGGCCAGTTCATCATGAACAAAAAATCAACTTTTCTTTTGGTTATTGCTCAGGGAATTTAACTTGAGATATGAAATGAAACCATGTAAATCCAACAATGCCAATCTACAAACGCTCACTTTTCTCACATGGTAATGCTAGGGGTACTACAATTTTACAATTTTTCTCACGCCAAAACTGAACGATAGAACATGATACAATCCCTTTCTAACCAGATTGTGGAAATTATAGAACTTTATACATGCAAAATTGGTCCCACTGATTTTCTAATTTAATCTTACGATACAAACAATTAATAACAAAGCAGATATGCATCTGCATGACTCAGCTGAACAGAGGTGGTAAATACTTCCACCAAATATTAGCAATACTTCCCTAAAAATGAATGCAAAAGCAGAAAAAGGTTCTGCAAAGCTTCCATTTGAAAGTAAACAACTTCATCATGAGATGCTTAGTGACTGTTTGGATCCAGTGTTTACTTGCGTCTCAGCGTTTGCGTTTTTATTCCAGCTAGGAACTATGCTACAGTACACACACGATAAACACTGAGATGAAAGGAGCTAAAACGCAAGAATGAAATTTGAGACGCACCGTTTCATTAAAAACTCCAAACACGTGTGCGTGTACCGTTCTTGGACACAAGCCAGCAAAATTCATTGCACAAGCACAGCTGATCTGATCAGATCAAAACAGTGATTCATTACACAAGCACAGAACATGATGAACCTAGAACGGGATTTTTTTATAAAATAACTATAAAAGCCAAACTATATTATTAGTTAGCCAATGTTCAAAACTATTTTAGGATCTAACGATTTGAGTATGTGGGACTCAATTTTACTGTAGCAAATTGACTTCGAAGGAGACGATTTCCATTGGAACTCGACTCTTTAGGAGTCGATTTCCCTCCAACAAAGAACCCATATCACAGCAACGCAAAAACCCAGCAAGGCAGAAACCCAAGAATTGCAAAAATCCAAAAATCACAGCAACGCAGTCCAGAAAACACCAACACAGGAAGAAATCGTCATTTTTGGTTTTGGATTTTTGCTCCGATTGAGATTCTGATTTGGGTTTGGGATTTTGAGAAATGGATTTAGATGAAGAAGGAAGAAGGGATTTAGATGAAATGGATTTTCAGTGACTTGGAAGAAGGGAAGAAGATGGTGAACAGGACCTGAAATGGAGAAATGAGAGCGAAGGAAGAAGATACACAAAAATCGAGTCTATTATACTCGATTTGCTACAGTAAAATCAACTTTCACACACTCGAGTCGTTAGAAACCAAAATAGTTTCAAACTTTGGCTAACTAATAATATAATTTGGCTTTTATAGTTATTTTATAAAAAAAAAAAATCCCCTAGAACATGATCAAACCCAGAACATGAAATGCGGAGCTTATTTTTTCTTCATCGCGTGTACTGTTTCAATCAAACTGGCATGTACTGTTCCTTTTCTTTTCATTATTATTATTATTATTATTATTATTATTTTTTGGAAGAACTTGTACTAGTACCAGTCATCAACCCAGAAGCTTCTTCATCCAAGAACAAATCATCAGTCTTTCTCACTGCAGCGTGCACCACCACCAACACTGCACCAATCAACAGCACCACCAAGATGTTCAAACGCATGCATGTTCTTCATGTTCTTCCCAGAACATGACTAGTCATGTTCTTGAAACCCAACAAACCCATCGACTAAGAAGATTAAAACAGTGAACCCAAAACCATATGAATCAAACCCATTTGAAAAAAAATCAATAGTCATTAAACGGATCAAGCCATCAACTGAAGCAACTGATCAAACAGATCTACCCACTGCAGATCAACCCATGATTCATCTTCTTGAAACCCAACAAACCCATCAACTGAGAAGATCAAAACAGTGAAACCAAAACCATATGAATCAAACCCATGTGAAAAAAAAAAATCAAACCCATCAAACGATCAAACCCAGCAAATGGAACCAATCAACCCATCCACCAAGCAAACGCAAATCAAACCCATTAAAACAACCCAGAACCGATCAACCCATCCACCACCACCGAGGGAACCCGATCTTCGCCAACATCAGACCAATGTAGGTTGGCATGGACCTCTCTTCTCGAAGACACAGGCATTCGGGTGGGTGAGGAGTGAAAAAAAAAAAAAAAAACAAAAACAAAAACCTGAATACTTTCAACTGAGCTACAGTACCCGTATCAAAAAATAATCATCCGCATTTTTCACTTATTTGCTACGGTGTTTTCAGTTTCAACAAAAATAAACTGTATCCAAACAAAAATAAACTGTATCCAAACAGACCTTTAGTCTAGAAATTTTTAATTAACCATCTGTGGATTTAGACTGTTGGTTTTGTACACCAAGAAAGATCCAGTGCTAAAATAATTGGATGCCAGTGCCTTTCCAGCTGAGGTTGGCTGAGAGAGTGCCAGTTGAGAGAGTTCAAGAACAGAACCCATGCAGAAACTCATCCTGCAATTAGCATAAAATAAGAGAACAGCCAAAATAAGAGCAAACGCATTGGCAACTGATTAAGAAAAAGCAATCGGTTCAGTTTACTTCCAAGGGATGCAAAAAGGTTTCATATTTGCATTGAAGAAAAAAATGATTGTGAAATGTTCCACTCCGTTACAAGAAACAAGTGATACACATTCATATTTGTTATTAAGATATCCTAGGTTTGAACTAGTCTTGATCTTCATTTAGCTGACATGATTTGGCTGTATGTGATGGAAATACTTGAAGATGCCATATATAATTCAGTTACTTTATCAAAAACCCCAGTGAAATAGAACACATAGAGATGAAGTGTGTCAAATGACTCAAATTATAAAAAACCTTACCTCACAGCATCCAGTAATTGGCTAGCTATGTGCTTTCTTCTGTTAGAGGGAGTGACCCAAATAGCTCTAATGCCACAGACAGCAGGTACCCCTTCGTTTTCACAAATGATTGCTCCATTGAAATTCCCATCCAAAACCTCAGAACTATTAACAGAAGGGGTTCTTTTCTTGACTTCCCTTTTAAAACTGATATCCCCAAATTGAAGGGAGGTTGAACTTTGTCTTGCCACTTCCTTGGCAGAAGTGCCCTCAGATCCCCCATTCGATGAGCATGAGCAAACTTTGAATGCTTGTTTTATTGGTTCTGCAAGTAGGCAACCTACAATCCTTTGGGAGGAAATAAACAGATACACCTACCAACATGAGAAACAAAGCAAAGAACAGTAAGTCAACACCTCAATGCACTATCTTATACAACAGAGGCATGACCCCTGATTCAAGCACTGTTCTTCCAAAAAAATTAGAAAATATAGCAAATGACTCTAAAATCTACAGATAGCGTACCAGAACCCTCTATCTGGTGCAACTAGACTATAAGGAGGTTCATCTATTACAGCGGCAGAGTGGGGCTTTAAGGGGAGGTTTGGCCCAACCAATTGCAAGATGGAATTAGGTACATCCAAATAGAAGACAACTCAAAAGTGGTCACCAATTGTGTTATTTGAAAGTCTGTCATGCCTTGAAGAACATGGATGCTGATCCAAGATATTATTAATTCATCAGATGACTGCCAGGAAGTTAGAATTAATCATGCTCATCGAGAAGCAAATAGAGTAGCTTTGCTGTGTTAGAATTGGGTATTGTTATGGATAATTTCAGTCATGGTAAAACAGATTTCCTCCATCAGTAGGAAGAATTTAGGAGAAGATGCTGGGGAACTATCATTTCCATATACTTTTGAGTCTAGATTATTGTTTTTCTGTTTCTAAGAAGGCAAAACTAAACACACACACTCAACACACAAAGAAGATAATAAAGTTCAGTTCAAAATCCACACACATGTACATATGAGAGAGAATTCAAGGATGAGAAACTTATGCAGAAAGATGAACAAGTACACATTTTAGCATTACAGAACTGGAAGGAACCACAAAGCAACCATCATAGAAGTTGTAGTTTGTTGAACGTGAATTCATAAAATTGATGTTGTTCTATACTGGAATCATTGAAATCTGAATAGAATCAAGTAAAATTTAACAAACAAATCAATAACAGTGAAAGAATCCTCTAGCAATTTCTTTCATTATAAGAGGAAATGAAACCTTATGAAACTATCAAGTAAAAGATAATGCTGATACCTTACAACTCTTATGGAAAATCCATCCACTTCCAAGCTCAATCTCCATCATTTTTACCACTTCCTCCACCTGCCAGTACAATATTGTCCCAATTTATTACCACAAAGCATTAACTCACAAGTCCCATTTGCATACCAATTAATATAAACTAACAAATTTTCTTTTTTATTGGTAAATTACACATGCATCTAATGGATTCTAAATCAGCAACCTCACCCTCTACACATTCTTATGGGAGGAAAAAGTTCCATTTAAGCCAAAACTCATTAGTGTAGGCATAAGCTAACAATTACAAACCATCTTATTCATTAATTTCAAAGAAATCACAAATTAAACACGAACCTTGCTCCTATGTGCAACAGGATCACAATCTAACACCAAAACGATTCGACCACCTTCAATTGAAGGCATATGGACAACCCTTTCACTGCACCAACCCTTTAAAATAAACTCCAAGTTAGCAATAAAAAAAAATTAAAAAAAAAATCACTAAAAAAAGAGCAGTGCTAGAGAGAGAATTTTCAAAACTTTTTTCCCACAACTTGCTAAGGTAGCAAATTATGATTGGTGTAACACTATTTGCACATCAACCCATCATTGATAATACTTTTATTGTACGCCAATTATAAAATGTCACGTCAACAGTTGTGGAAATATCATGAATTTTTTTGTCACTAGGCTTTAAAACAAACAGCAAATCACATAGTTCTTAATGTAATATACCTTGAATGGAATCCCAAGGGTATAGTCTCTATGAAATCCCTTGTGAGCCTTCTCATCCTCTTTCTCTCCAGGAGCATATTTGACCCCACATGTTGAACATGTGTGTAAATTAAAATCAGACTGACCCAAATCCAAATGCAATTGTGCATAGGTTCTCTTCTTCTTTGTCTTAATTGCTTTTCCAGAATTCTTCAATTCCACTTTTGAACACAAACTATCTGAATTGGATTTCTTCACTAGTATCTCACCAATTGACCCTTTATTACTGTACTCCCAAAAATAAAAAGTGTCATAGAATATACAAAATTCATCATTATTATTCAAAACCCATGTATGCAAACAAGTTAAAACACGCAAATGTTTAACTTAATTGATTATAGTTTAGATTCCCAGATAACAAAACAGTGTGTTAAAGCCAATTAATATATTTATCAAAACCAATGTATGCAAACACGGTGAAACACCCAAATGTAGAACTTAATCGATTTATTTAGATTCCCAGATAACAAAACAGTGTATTAAAGCCAATCAGTATATAAAATTCATCATTATTCTTCAAAATCCATGTATGCAAACAAGCTGAAACACCTAAATGTGTAACTTTTAATTGATTACTGTTTAGATTCCCATATAACAAAACAGTGTATTGAAGCCAATTAATATATAAAATTCATCATTGTTCTTCAAAACCCATGTACGCAAACAAGTTGAAACACCCAAATGTAGAACTCAATTGATTATTGTTTAGATTCCCAGATAACAAAACAGTGTATTAAAAAGCTAAATATAGAAGCAAAAATGAAGAGCCCAAGTTATAAGGTCATTCAAAACCCACAAACAAAGAGCTTTTACCTATCTGGGTTCCGAGCTCTGCGTGAGTAGGTGTTGAAGTATTGGTGCTGCTTGTTCTCCCAGATGGTGAGTTCGTCAAAAATGGGATGCGGGTCCGGAGATTTAGGTGCCATAGAAGTAGAAGAAGGGTTTTTGAAGAAAGTGCTGATCTTAGCTTGCATTGTTGTGTGGCGGCAATGTGTTTCGTTTTCTCGCCTAAACGCTGATTTCACAACTCATTCTACTGCTTTTTTCTTCGCTTAATCCCCTGCATACTCCGCAAATAAAATCACGTCAAATATCTATCTAATTTATTATAAGCTAAATTTATGGTTTCTATTATTTCAATTCCTTAAAATAAATAAAATGAATAAATATATTTAAGTAATTAAAATAATGAAAGGCATCAATTTAGGTTTTAATATCTTTTCTATGTTTTTTTTTGGTTTTGGCGCCGATATTGGAAATTAGTAAATTAATGTAGATTTTCCCGCTCTTTTTTTTTTTTTTTTAAATCTTAAAATTTTGGAATGGTTTGGTGGTGTGGTTTGGGCCCATGGGTATTGGGTAATGTTAATGTCTTTGTGATTTTGTTTTTGTGTGATGTACCAAAAGATTTTAAAATTCATCTAGTAAAGCAGTTTCAAACAAGGAAGATGGTACCGCACCGTACCGTACCGGCCGGTATTTTTCGTACCGTTACCTTGGCCGGTACAGAAACGTTGGCATTCCGTACCGGTTTAAATACCGGCCATACCGGAGCCATTTCGGTTGTACCGGACAAAAATCCGGATTTCAGCCGGTGAAGGAAAAAAAAAAAAACCTTGTCGTCGCTTGCCACCAAAGATCCGGTCACCGACACAACGCCGATATCAGAGTTCTCTGCTTTTTCTTCTCGGCCTCACGTTGCTACTACTACTGCTTCGTCCTCTTCTTTTAGCTTCATCGTCTTCTTCTTCTCTTCCTTTTTTTTAGTTTTCTTTTTATCTTCCTTTCTCTTGTTTTATCCGCCCCTACCCACGAGAGTTGATTAGATTTTTACTACTAATTGGCAGACTGACACTGGTTTGACCTGTGAAGATTTAACAAATAGCGAAAATTTGAATGTAACTTTTTAACTATTCAAACTCTCTTTTATGATTTATCACATCAACCACAACCAGTGGCCAGTCAAAGTCACACTCACGTGTTCACACTTCAATTATAGGCTTTATTTTGAAATTCATTTTTCTTTTTGTTTTAATTATCTAACTACATTATTTATTATTATTATTATTATGGGTGAATTGAATAAATTAGGCATTTATATTCAATGAGGCATAGACTTATGATTTTATATAAAAATAACAGTAATTTTGAAACGATATACCGATATTGACCAATATTTAAAATATATCGTACTACTGATTAGATTTATACAACTTCTAGTACGGTATTGATTTTCTTGATTTCAAATCATACTTATTTTTTTATTTTTTATTTTTTATTTTAATAAAGGGTTTTCAAATGATCTTATTTTCGAGAAACTTAAAAATAAGCTTTATCAGTTTGGTATTAAATTAAAATGACTAAACTCCCACTAAAGTGTTCCATTTTTGTGACTTTGGCCCACACTCATTTTTCACCCGTTTCTTTCTAGGATTTCCTAGATGGTACATTTTTCTCTTTAGATTTTAATTACTTTGTATATTTTCTCTTTGTATTTTTTGTTTTTTTGATGAACATCTCTTTGTATTTTTTGTTTTTCATTTTTTGACTCTTCCTTGTATAGTACGGGTATATTACTGGGCTTACTGTGTTACACCCTTTTTATTTTTGATAAGTAACGAGGATCTTATTATTATTTAATATTACAAAAAACAAACAAAAAACCCAAAGCATCCCAAATCAAGTAATCTCTCAAATTACAATGCTCAAAAATATCTAATAAGAGAAACAAGGATTATCTTTTTTTTAAAAAAAATTATAAATGAAATTCAACTGCTTATTAATATATAATAATAATAATAATAATAAAAAGGTCGAAGGCCTTTGTAAATAACCTGCTTTCTTTGAATTGCGACTTTGCCAACTTGTGCTGCAAGTTCTGGGTTTGCAGGTGTGGTATTAACACCCCCATAACATTTAACTGTAGTTCAATTTAATTTGTATATAGATGGATTCCTCACTATTTTTTGATTGGACATGAATCAAATTAAGGATTTTGTCAATTTCCATCGTGTGTTGAGACACTAAGCATCAAGTAATGGGGTTCGAGCGCTGGTGAGAGCAATGAGACACTATCTATTATATCTGAGAAATAACAACCTAATGTCTTTCTGAATTATCTTCAACAAAAAAGAATCATAATCATGTGTCTTCTAACAAAATAAATTTTTTTTTAAATGCAAGTGGCGATTTGGACATAATCTCCATGTATCAGTGTATGAGAGAGAGAGAGAGAGAGAGAGAGAGAGAATCCCTTATTCCCTAAGGTCTGAGGATGAGAGAAACTTTATAACAATAAACAAAAATATATATATCATAAGTCGTCTAATACAAAATTTCATATGCAAGGGATTAACTATAGTACAATCAGAAGGATTAGGGGAAAAAAACACAATCAAACTATACATTGAGATAAGATTGCTGCTATAATTTAGCTCCCCACCAAAAATTCCCAGAACGATGGGTAGAATTTTACTACCTAACTCAAAATTGCAGACACAGGTCCTGTAGTAAGACTTACACTCAGGACCGGTGCCTTATATTTACTGTAAGACTTTGGCAATGTTCACTAGCCAGGATTGTTGGATATTCCATTCTCAGAGCTCATTACTAGTGCATTCACCTTGACTGGGGCTGATCTCTAAGAGTTCCCATGGTGTAAATTAAGTATTGCTGCAAGAAACAAAAGTAAGTATGAGGACTAAGCAACAAGTACATTGCCAAGATGTATTGAAATTGTCAGAACCATCTGGGTGCACGAATAATGCATCAAATTTTGGAAATGTAAAAAAAAAAAAACAAAAAAACAAAAAAACAAAACAAAACAAAACTAATAATAGTTGAGATTAATAGAAAAGGCATGAATTTGAAAAGTTAGACAACTCACAAGGGTAAGATGACGATTTTATAAACATCATCCTATATTGCAGGTATCCCATTCAATGATTTACTTATCAAAACTTTTAGTCGATCAAAGGCACTCCGTATTTTATGCCTCTCCTCAATGGACATGCTGATTTCCTCTGAAGACTGGAAAGATTACATAGAAGCAATCAACAAGTATCTTAAAGCTACTAGCATAAGAAGTAGCATTTAAAACTAATAAATAGTGACTTGCTAGTCAGAAGAAAATTTCAATTTTTTCATAAATCTCAAGATGACTTGCCATAAAGCAGCAATCAGAATCTAAACTAAAGTTTCTTCAATCAAAGAAACTAGAAAGTTGAAACAGACAATCTAAGGTATCAACTCACAATACAGAAACAACAACAACCAAGCCTTAGTCCCAAATCAACTTAAAGATGAAGTGAAACAATCTATCTTACAACAAATTTGTCAAGTCAACATGTCCATCCCATGCCCATTATGCATACAAATTCAAGCTATTTGGCAACAAGAGTGAGAGCTCAATGTAGCACTCAAATTGGAATTTTGTCTTACATTTAACAAACAATGAGAATGTATAGTGCAAAGTATGGCTATCTACAAATTATATTTGTTAAGCATGATCTGCATAAAGGGCCTGCCTCAGTAGTTGGCTTGGCAAATCATGGTTCCCATACAAGTGTCTAAATACACATACATACACAAGAAACACACACACACTAATTAATATTATAGGATTTGATGGCTTTGAATTACGAACTACATACTTCAGTTTAGCATAAATGGATGTGGTTTATGAAATGCAGAGTGTCATGCTTGTGGTGCAAACTTATACCTGTAAAGAGTGTATTTTTTGTAACATATGGACGATTTCTGCCTTGAATGCAGAGATAATTTTCTGAACTTTAACATCCTTATGCATGAATACAAGGACAGAAACAATGGCATTTATTCTACTTGAACACTCCATTGCATATTGGATACAGTTAGGCGAACACAGTGATGAACTACTTGCAGTTATCAAGGATCCCATTGTCTTCAAAACAAGATTCAGAAGTTTGTGACTTCTATCAAACAAGAAAAAACAAGGTAGGAGATAATAAAGGAGTGTCGGAAAGGAGACATTGGCCTCATCATGATCTTCTGGAATGCACTGCACATTAGGCAAACTATATTAGTAAGAATCACCCAACCAAGTTTGTGAAAGATTCAACACACTCAATAACACCAATAAGCTTTGTGATCTTAAAAACAAAAAACCAAACTACTACATTAACAAAATAAGATTATACATCATAATATTACTAGGCCGATCAGCATACCATCATACATCGTTAAAATTAGTCCTACCTCGTATATTGAGCTATAGACACAAAAAAAGACATCTTTTGCAGTACAAAAATAAAACTAAATTAAATTAAATTATTATATAATGGAAACACACTTCTACATGAATTTTGTGGGCCATAATTATTATCAGAATTAGAACCTCAAATGTCTCGGTCAGCATGCCCATCCTTCTGGATACCATAGGAGACGATGGCTGTTACATGGTTGGGATGAACTTTAGCAATTTTGCAGAAGTTCAAATTTTTTTTTATGAGAACACTTTCATTTACATATAACACTTAAGGATGAAAGCTTTTAAGATTTCCCCCTCTGGATGAAAGTTAGCATGTCTCAGTTATGCACGTGCCATGAGAACTTTGTAGATCTTTTAAATTTTTTTTTTTTAATTATTAAATATGATAACTTTATTTACATAGAACACAGACTTGCGTACAAGAACTCTCTAATCATAATAGAGAAGAAATAAGAAAAACTAATGATTTCTGCATTCTCACAATATATGGGCATCCAAGAACAAACCACTGCCAGCACAATCAAAGAACATAAACTAAAAGATATGCTAAGCATATGTATTAACCATTTTCTTTTTTTTTTTTTTTATAAAAATTATTTAAAAAATAGTCAAAGGAAGATACCAAACAAGACAAAATACTTACATGCACAACATCAATCAGATATCCTGAAATGAAATTGCTTAGAGTGACAATACTCTGCTCAGAAAGTTTCGTGGGTTTAGAATCCAGCACAGCAAGCATTCTGAGCATGGCACAAGCATTGTCCAAAGGTGGCTTCATTAACTGAAATACAAACACGTCAAGAAAATTTCATAAGAATCAGTCAACAGACAATCAAAGAAGAAAAGAAAATGGTTCAAAAACCATTTCCTTATTCAAGTAGGAAGCTTTTGGAAGTCATCAATTTAAAAGAGAACAAAATAAATAACGGTTTAGATTAAACAAGTTTAGTAAACTTACTATCTGTCCAACTGTCACTTTCTCTAGAATCTGAAAAACAAGAGAACTGTCACCAATCTGTGACAGGTTTGAGCAAACAACGGTGGTGACTGACTTATATGTTCCATGGTTTCTCATCTTTATATCACTCTCTTTAACAGGATATATGTTTTCTGCAAAGATCAGAATTTCTTTTCAGATTAAAATAAATCAGTAATGACGAATTGTATAGAAGTAACGGAATTGGATCCCAGCAGATAAAAATCAAGATACTTGTAACTTGAGAATGGGTGTAAAAGAAGCTGGCAAATTTTTGTCTAAACATTAGTTTATAAGTATTAACTAGCTCCTGCTATTGATGCAGTATTTTACCTACAAATGACATATTCTAAATTCAAATTAGATAAGCTTTTTTAGACATCAAACTTGTCATAATTACTACTTTTAATGAGTTGGTTACAGTTATTGATGGACGACATGGCAGCTACCATTAAAACATATAAAAAGGTATCCAAAAGCTAATTCTAATACCCAAGCATGCAGTTAAAAATTATCTCATGCTAAAATTCTCTATTTGCAAATATATAAAGAAGAATAAGATTAATACATATTGAAACTGAGCTGGAAAAGTGAATAGAAAACCAAATGCTGGTCTGGAAATAATAAAGTATAATAATTTGCAAAAGAAGAAATTCTTTCCAAGGTACCAGGTAAAACTTTAAAACGTGAGAGCAAAGTGATGCTGAAACTGATATAGTCAGTAATTTTGACATGACCAGCAGCAAAGGCCGAATGGAGAACCTCTATACTTCGTAATAATATAAATGGTTCCAAATCAGGACCTGCAACAGTCAGAAAATAAAGAAAATGTAAACAAAGTCTATTTCACAAAATTTCAGGAGAAAGGGCAAAGCTTTCTACTGCATGTATATTCCACCACTACATGTATATTCAGTGAAGTTCATACTACCATATACTAAAAAGCAGAAAAAAAAAATTCCCTAAACACACTATGCCTTTAGCAATAACATCGATCACCCCAGATATTTATAAACATGTATTTAACTCCTATTCATGAATCACATCTTGAAACTTAATGCAGCAACATCCTGGACATGATTGTCGCAGTCAATCTGTGTTATAATTCAAGGAAACTCTTACTTCATTTAATAGCAAAAATACCTTTCAGAAAGGTCATTTGCATAATTATCTTAAGAACAAATTCTACTATAAATGAAGTAATATAAGGAGACGGGATTTCTATCTTGCTGTGGGAGATCATTCTACTGCCCAAACAAGAAAGATGTCCAATTTTTTTTTTTTTTTTTGGATAGGTAAGAAAAAAAATTATTGAAGAAGGAATAGCATGAAAAATACACAAGGTTCACCATAGTGAATAAAGAGATAAAGGAAGAAAAAAGAAACAAATAGACACTAAGCTATTCTAAGAGACAAAAGAAAATCCATAAGTGTAGAACAATCCGAGAGACCCCAACACCAAGACCAATCAAAGAGGGTCCGTTGGCATAAATCTAACAACTGAGCAAGAGATTTCTCAATATCCTCAAAAGAATGCTGAATCCGTTCAGTCCAAATAGTCCACATTAAACAACCCAAAACCAAATTCCAAATATCAGAATTATGTTTCCCAAGCCAATGATACCAACAAAAAAATAAGTCTGCAACTGAACCTAGCATGACCCAATCAATCCCAAACAATCGAAGCATATACATCCACAAAGAATGAGCTACCGGATAGGAAATCAATAGGTGACCCATAGATTCCTCATTACAACAACAATTCACCAAAATGCGAACATGGAGCATAAGATTATCCAAAGTTAGAATCTGGCTATGAGTTGCTGTCCACATAAAGAATGCCACCCTTTTAGGAACCTTTACTTTCCAAATGCCCTTCCAAGGGAAAGTAGAAAGAGTTACATTTCGAATCTTATGATAGAAAGACCGAACGTCAAACTTCCCACTTCCATTGAGGCGCCAACAAAGCCTGATCCAACAAGATGTCCAAACTTTTAGGTAATGTTTTACTACTATAAAGGGAACCTCAGTCATTGCAGCTTAAATTTGAAATCACAAACTACCTTGATCTGTTTGGCAAGGAATGTCAAGTAATTTCCCCAAGAAAGCCATTAACCACAAACACTTTGAAAAGTATAAACATAAGTGGTTCATATATAAAGAAGACCAAATTATCTATGCTAGTAAATCATCAATTGTAGGGATACCAAGCAAGTTTAGGATTGCTGCAATTAAATCAATATTTGAACTAACAGACATGTAATACTTACATAGGCAACAAGAAGCTATTGACTGCAACAAAGGTGAATCCAAATTAGAAAAATAGTAAAGGCAACAGAGAGAGAGTTCCTGCAAATCTCTAGGAAGCCTTATGAAAGGACCGTAGTGTAACTTTCCTGCAGGATAAAAAAGAACAGGAAACAAATTGATACTGCCCCAAAGGGTATTGAACAAATTTAAATGTCTTTAGGAAATTGATTTGTACCATCATCCTGACATGTGCAGTAAAACTCTAGCAATGAGTATTGCATGTTGTCATATTCCCATGCAAGAGAAGAGTTCAACAGAGCACACTGTCCCAGCCGAAGTTGCAAATGCAACACAACCTGCAATTTCAAGAGATACAGAACCCATGTAAAGGTAAATAATGAGTGACAATAAAAATGGAGATGAAGATTAAAGCTTAGAAATATGGGGTGTTCAAAATCCACATTTTCATCTTATCAAACTTTTTTTATTCAAATAATAATTATAATAATAATAATTTTGTCTAATTGCAGCACCATGAAGTGTTCATGAGGTAAATCATATGGTTACCTGGGAACAAGATGGATGCTTATCACCTAGCAGGATTAGCAATGGAGAAAGCTCTCTTATCCAAGCAATCTGATAGTCTAGTATTTCTGGATCACTTGAATCTAGGTATAGCCTATCTTCCTTCTACAATATGTACAAAAAAAAAAAATTTGGTTATCATTTTTTTTTTTTTTGGGGGGGGGGGGGGGGGGGGGGGGGGGGCGGGGAAGGATAGAGAGAGAGAGATGGTGACTCAAGGCAATCTTAAAGACATTGTGACCCAGAAAGTAAAAAAACCAAGCTTACTGGAATAAGCATATCTTCAATTGTAGAAAGGCATGCCAACTTTAATGAAGACTCCGGGTGGCAATCCTTAAAAGTATTGGTAAATGCCTGCAACCAATAAAGTGCATGAACAAACAATCCAATAAAGAAAGAGGGAGGTTCAACAGATGTGATTTACCATAGAAAATCTCTTAGCAATTAATAATTCTTAAAAGCGCAAGTCAGACCTGAAGAAGACGAGACCTCCAATTGCTCGGCACTTGTGAAACAAGTTTTGGGAAAAAAGGAAGAAGTGAAAGTAAATGCTTTTCCCAGACTACTTTACCAGACCTTGTGCCACTATAAATCTGCAAAATATATAGTTTACTCAGATTAAAAGAAAAAAAAATCACCTATCTATACAAAATAAGCCTGTTACTTGAAACATCAGATCATCACAGCAACCTCCCTAATATATCAAAAAAGCAGGCCTTATTAAGTAACTTACTTGTCTTGTGAGTCAAGACAAAAGGATTTGCTTTTAACAAACAATCACATAAATGATTGACTCCTACTATAAAACTCAAAGGCACATTATAAATCCAACCAATCTGACTCTCAGCTGTGTCTGAGATGCTGGTCCAACACATACTGAAAATGATACAGCACAATGCAATAAAAAAAAAAAAATTTAATTAAGTTGCACAAGCACCCAATGGGCCTCAAACCAATGACTTTACCCTCCATCCTATTAGACTATAAGTTTGGAGGAAGTGCCATTTGAGTTCACAGGCAGCACAATGCAATAAATATTAAAATGTCCATTGTGTAATATAATTTGATCTCCTGTATATACATCCTAATAGATTATTAGTCTAACAAATCATCTTGATTAATATGTATGAATATATGTCTAATAATGCTAAATCTTTATATTATACTTCATTTTGATATATACCAAATTATAGTGTTCCATTTTTCCCTGATGTGCAGTATCGCAACAAACAATTTAATGTTCATTTAATCTGATAGGTAACTTCTACTCAATCAAAAAATTAATGTGTAGATCACATTATTGTAATGATGATTAATATTCTTGGACACTGAAATATGTTGATAGTTTGCATAAACTGACATTATTATTACTTTATAGGCTTTCTTTTATTAAAAAAAAAAAATCTTTATGTTTTAGTAACATAAGTTGGTTCACGATATGCAAATGAAATCTGCACAGATTGAACGATAATATTCTTCTTTGCATACGCAAACAACCACAAGCCTTTTTGCAATATATATATATATATATATATTAATCTGTAAAGCTTTTTGCCCTCTATATGATACATAAAAAATAAAATAAAAAATTTACTCCAATTAAGTGCAATGTTTCAACTATAAATTGTTCATTATACCTCATTTTTAATGCTCTTCAAAAATTCATTGCATTTTTTGATGCTACTTTTGAAATCAACATTGATGTTTCATATCAGACTGGCTACAGTCATCTATATCTCTATATTATGTGAGCTTTGTGGTTCATGCACTCTTATTGGTCCTCCATGATTGTACCAGCTACTAGTATTAAAATATTAAAGCAAGAACAAAACAAAACCATAAAAAAAAGGGAATTTAAAGTTATAGCTGTTCATTATAACTTACAACCGTTTATATATACCTCACCAGAAAAAAACTCAGTATATTTTACAAATCCACAGTTGCAACATTTGAAAACCATGCATTTTTAAAAGTTATAGGAACATAATGGTGTAAGAATCAGACCTTTCCAAGCAGTGCATTTTCTATAAATTCTAGAAATTTCTCCCATATGATAGCAGGAGGGCAGATCCATTCACTGATTTGCAAAAGTATTCCCGTAACCAATGTGTTCAAGATAAAATACCTATCATCATCCTGCCAAGCAGAAGAAAAGAAAACCACAACAATTCAAATTTAGACAACAGCACCTTAAGCATGCACACAAAAGTTTATAAAACATGGGTCCAAGAAGATAGGCAAATATTATCAGGGAGACACATAAAAGAAAGGAAATCCAATCAAAACCGATAAAAAGGGGAAAAAAGAATATAACACTCTCATTGGGAGCAAAGAAAATAATCTGAAAACTTAATATTGAGGTCAGTCATACCTTTTCTGACATGTGACATGTTGGGTTGAGAGGAAACACTTGTAGTACCTTCTTCATTAGCAATGATGAGAGATTTTCATCCCACTCTGTCACATCAGGTACTCCGTGAGGTTGATATTCTGATTTACCCTTGTTAGTCCCATAAATAAAAAATTTGGCTGTGATATCTATGCATTGGAGTATGCCCAACATACAATCAAATGATTGTGCATCAAGAACTGGCATAGCGCGAGAAAATGAAACAAAATCTTGGAAACAATCAGCTAAAACTGGCATAAGATCCTTCAGCTTCTTGAAGATGACAGAAAATCCTACACAAAGAAAGAGAGCATTGACGAGGACCATCAGAAGCTTAGAAAAATTGAATATCATATTATAGAGAAATAGAGAGAGTATAAAAAAATGGTACTATTGAGTAATATTGAGATGGAGGGTGCAGTCATGGTTTAAGATCCATAGGTGCATGAATAATTACTATTAAAAAAATACTAATATCATGAGTAGATACTTATCATAAATAACAATAATATCATGATTACATAATAAGCTATATAATGATAATAATCAGATGTGAACTTCAATTTTCTATTCTTTTCCAAATGAATAAATATAAAAACGATGCCAAACAATGAATTGATAGAAAACCAAAATAGGTATCAAAAGTTAGAAATATACTAAAATTAATCATTGAATGGCAGCTGGTAAGAGCACCCCGCCATATCTAAATATGTGCGATAAATAAAATTTTGATGATGAGAAAATTGCTGGTGTCACCACCATTGGAGGATTAAGCACGTTTATTTTTATGATGCACAAAATATTGCCATACCCAATCACCAAATGATGACATCAAAATACCCACGTACAAGTAAGGTATAAAGTGCTTTCACATACCAGCAGATTCTGTAGGCACGTCAGGCTCAAAAGCATGTAACATCCCTTGTCCAGCTTCATTCTATTAAATTAACAAGAGAGCATTAGAAACTGATAGGCACTTGTAAAGGGAAAAGGCATAGCATACTATACAAGAGCATAATTAAAAACAAATTAGACTAAAACATGCAATTTTTACTGCTTTTTTTGATAGGTAATAGAAGTTTTATTAATTAGAAAAGTACAGTGCGTTTACAATAGTAAACCCACTACAAGTTACTGCCCATGCAATTTACTGTGCTATGAAATTTTTCATTTTTGAAAGCTGTAGTCATCACAATCATGACATAGGAGCCACCTAATAGAAAGAATAAGAGTCATATTTCAATGGACAAGGAAAACCAAAGATGGCCATCATCACACAGCATACCGGTTATCCACTAAATTCTTCATATTGGCTTGGTCATTCAGACACTCACTTTATAGAAATCAAGATTTATACACTTTAAAAACCTGAAAATAGTGTCACATGAAATGAACTAGACATGATTTAAATATAATTACAGGGCAAATTACTCAACCAAAAGAATAAGGACGCTGCAAGGATGGTAAAAAGCACACAAGATACAACTAGTACCAACCTAATTAAGCAGTAAGAGATAATTGAAAGTGGGTACAAATTTTATAATATTAATGAGATGACAGAATCATAACAACAACTTAAAAAAATATTACACATCCAAATTTTTAATAGTAAAATATGGTTATGCAATACATTGGAAGTGCTAAGCACCACAATAATGAATAACCATACAAATAAAACACGAGTAAAACAGATGGTACATTTGCAAATGATAATTAGAAGGTACCTTTTCACAGGAGTCAACTTCTTTTTTATTACATGGCACCAGCGACAAGCAGTACACTAACCCAGCAAGAACACTCTTGAGCTTCCCTTTGTCCTGTACATAGAACTGGTACTGGTTCTTCCGTAGAATATTCTCATAATTTTGAAGAATCTGTTGATGAAGCAACCAATAAAATCTTTAAGAAAATCCCAAAGCCAAAAAGAATGATATCATGGGAAAATATTACCATTCCTTAACTATCTTTTTTTTCTTGGGTAAGTTATATACACACTCAGTGAGTTTTGAATCCTAGACCTTACCCTCTATACCATTATTTAGAGAACAAGAAGTGCCATTTAAATTACAGCTCATTGGAAACTTTATTTTTTCTAATTACTTGGTATTTGACCACATCACAAAAGGATTGGAACTGTGAACTCACCCACCACCTATGGTTATGTGGGGTGACATAGCGTAACACCTAAGTTAATGAGCCAAAATAAGAACACAGATTCTATAATAGCTTAGATCAGAAGGATTTTCAAGAGACAAATGCCAATAACATAATCACAATTAACTAAAAGAATCAAATTAAGATACCTTTTCAGCATACAGGAAAAAGGAAGGTGGATAATTCTGGACAACAAGGTCAAGAAATTTGAATGCCATCAACCGAATGTCAATTGATAAATGCGTCATTGCATTAAAGATATACGCCATTGTTAAGGAAATAAAAAGCCCTTGATTATCCTGGACAAGGAAAACAGAGAAATATTTCTCAAAAAAATGAAGAACTGGTGTCAATCAACAACAGTGAATAATACAACTAACATTTTTTTATTATTATAAATTACCTCTTTACAGCTAGGGAATATCACTGTCTTAAATAGTTGATACACTGTTTCTCGAACCGCTTTATCATTATCCCCAATACGTTCACGCAGTTTCTCCACGACAGCATATTTGTGCAATGTTAGCTCTGCTGGATATTTAAGGAATAAATCCTTAATACCCATCAATGCATCTTCAGAGACGAACAAAAAATTTTAGTTGAACATTGCAATTACCTTTCAATATGAAGAAAACAAAATCGGGGGTACAGGGTACATAACATTCGAATAGCTCTCTTCAAACTAATGCATTAAACTTTAACATTACACTAACGTTTGTTTCCTTCTTTCTAGACCACTCAATACCTATAATTGTTCTGCAAAATAGAACACTTTCAAAATAGAGAAACTTCCATATTAATAAGAAAGTACCTCTACGAACTTTTGGGTTGTGATGAGATGTTTGCTGAAGAAGTTCCTTCAAAGTCAAGCCTTTCTTGTTCACAGCTAAACCTCCCTTTTCTGATGCCACGCTCTGCTCGGGAAGTGTGATTGCTGCTCGTAATGCACATTGAGTATACTTTCAGTTAATAAAAACAATTATTTACCACTCATCGGATCACCACAAAACGCTTATATATATATATATATATATGTGAGAAATGAGAAACCAAACTTGACAGGCAATTCTTCATGTGCTTTAATTTGCTTTGATCAAATTTATCACATTCAAACCAATTTCATTTTCAAAATTAAAAATTTTCTCACTAAAACAAAACAAGGCATAATCAAAAACAAATTTGAAGCTGAGACTCTTCAGTCAATACCTTTGGATTTAACTTCGGTATTCGTAGCATTCTTCGGCGGCGGCAACTTCCTTCCAATCTTCCGCTTTATTTTCTGCATAGTTTTCATCAAATCACAATTAAGCTTTGAATAATTTCAAAAACAGAAGTATGAACAAGACGAAGTTCTGTCCTAATTGAGAGATTACTTTGAAATCGACTCCACGCTTTTGCTGCTTCTTTGAGTGAGCCTTCGATTTCGCCATTTTACTAGAGAAGCTAAAAAATCAAGAAAAAACGAATGGGTTTAGATTCTGAAACAGAATCACAGTTCCATTGCGTTATAGAATAGTAACGAAGCAGCTAAACGGCGTCATCTAGGGTTTTCAGTACACTAATTTAAGTCGGTGATCCTAAAAGCAAATAGGTTTTGCTTGCGCAGATTTTTTTTATTTTTTATTTTTTTTCATAATAATATTAACAATAGTTATAATGATATTAATAAGAAGTAAGAAAAGCAAATTATTTAACAAATTTTGATTTCTTTTTTTTTTTTTCTTTCGTACCTTTTCTTGGCAGCCAAACAGAATATGGTGGCTCAAAGGTAGGGTTGTTAACGGTGAATAGACTCGAGATTTCAAAGCCCTCAACGGAAATAAGAAGTAAGAACGTAAGTACAATTTTTAATTTATGGAAATTGCGATTTACTCCCGTGGTTTGTTATAATTTTGTCTTTTGCCTTTCTTTAATAGAAAAGTTACAATTTTGTCTTCAATTGCAATATTTCCCTCTTTTATACCAGAATTTTAGTCCAAAAATAAAATTTTATACCAGTATAAAATTTGGTTAGTCCAAAAACCTCTTGATACAAGTTATGTAATACTAAATTATAATATTTTAAAATCAACTCTAACCAAAAAAATAAATAAATCAAGAGGGGTAAATTGTGGCAGGAAGTTTGTTTTATAAAAATGTAATTTTTGATAATTTGAAAGAATTTCAAACAATTTTATTTTAATCTAAAGATCATATTTAATATGAGGACAATAAATACAACTACATGGATTAAAAAAAAAATTAGGAATGTTTCATTTATTCATTTGTTTGGAAGTTTATTACTAAAAAAGATAATGATTATAATACATTTCCTCCTAAATAATCATCCCACAAACTGGAGTTCTTCTGCACTATGTTTAGGTGTGCATGGAAGAATAGAATGGAAAATGAAATAAAATGGTAGGCCCAAAAATGAATGGATTATGATATTATGTATTCTTTTAGTGTTTGAACGCTTAAAGAGGGAAATTTCGAGTAAAAAGTTCTGATTTAAAAAGTAAGATGCAGTGAATTACACCATATAATTTCAAAAGTAACAAATTAAACATTGATGTTTCAAAAAGTAACAAACTAAATCTCGATTAATTGAAGTGAAGCAAAATTGTTTGAGGCCCATTGCTTAATTTGTTATGCTTCTAAAGTACAGGGTTTAGAATGCAGATTTTTAAATAAAAATGAAAGCTTATATAATTCTACTAGTATATCACTTGCATTTAATTTGTCTTTTTTCTAGATAATTAAAATTGACAGTTTTGTCTATAGTGGTTGCAATGGATTTGGGTGTCGGTTAGCCATTAGCTTTTCTATTTAGCTTGTATCTTAATTTGTTTATGTAAAGTTTTAAAACCTCATTTTTCAAGTACATTATACTTGAACTCACTTTCATGATAAAACCAAAATAAGCTAATATCAAACATACATTGGGTGGTTCATTACTAATTGATTTGGATGGTTTTGGCACCGTGCAATAATGATGGAATAGGATAACAACTTTTTTTTTTTTTTTTTTGGTCCTCCTTATAAAAAATGACACAATTTGGGCACATAAACATACACACGCACAAAATTGACACATTGATACCGTGTAACTAATTGAAGGAATAAATTACTCCATATATAAAAATATCCAAAGTTTATATTGTGTTTCATGCTATGCACCAGTTTTTTTAATATTGTTTGATGAAGAATTGAATCAGTAGGCTGCAGAACTCAGCTTCGATGGGCTCAAAGTGGTAGCGAAGGCCTGAAAGATAAACAAAATATCAAAGGAGACCGGGGTGGACCGGCTTAAGACCCTCCAATGACTAAGTTAGTATCTTCTCTCGAATGGAGTTTTAACTATATATGGAGTAAAAATCTCAGAATTTCATACCTTTATTTGGTGACTGATCCTTATATAGGGAATTTTGGGGCGGTTTATTGGTTCAATAAATTCCCCCAAATTTGTGGAATCCGGACATAACTTCCTCAACGGCTAGAGAAATTATAACCGCTATTGGAAGTTACATACTTGGGAGGAATTGGCGGCGATGAACACAGGTTGATTAACCGCTCTAGAATTTGTTAAGTGTTGCATAGTCGTCCATCTGCAATGCCTATGGATGACTCTTTGTTCTGCTGTCATGTGGTCGTCCATGTGCAATGCACATGGACGACTCTTTCGATTCGATTACTAGCTTTATACAATTGGTGAATACTCAAGGACAACATCTCTGGACGAATCTGAGATGGGCCTGGTCATTTGGCTAATTGGTCATTATGGACGACTCCACTAGACGAACCATCCATGTAATTTGTCGTTATCCCATCATTGTTAATTGAAGTTCCAAACTTATGAAATTATTTTAATTTGAAGCTTTCGTTCATCTCAATTATACAATTTCCTTCTTTTGAGTAGTAATGGATCGAAGAGAATGTTGTCACTGGTTCTACAACTTCAGTGCTATGTATTTACATGGTCCTTGCAAATTTGACCCTATCTACACCCGAAACTATTTCTCTACCTCTCCTACCACCACGTTGCAAAATAGGAGCTCATGTGGAACTCTTTGCTTATGGTGTAATAGCAATGGAAGATAACAACATATTACGATCACATAACATACGGGTTGGAGGTACAATAAATTCAAACTTGGGTAAGATAGATTGTGTAGGTGATTGTCATATTTTGGCCAAGTTTACTCATTGCACACAATCAGAATATGGTTAGCTAGGGGAAACACAAAAATCTTGTCTACGGTTATCCCTTTTCACTATTATATTATTGTCTAGATTAATCAAAGAGTAAAAGTTAGTTAAAGTTTCCTATGTGCAATATATTGGGTCTTCCAAGTAAATTCAAACTCAAACAAGTAGTGGCATTGAATTTACTTGTCTTTGGAGTATTGTTTGTGCTTCATTAGTAAATACAACCATGTATTTTTTAGGAAATTATACATAAGTTGTGCCCATAACAAAAATGAATGGAGGATTTAAAAAAGAGAAAGTGAGAGAATTTGAATTGAAAGGATTTCATATATTTGAGTTTTAATGGATAAAATTAAAAAAAGTAGGACCCAATCTTGAATTTGTATAAACCAAGAGCCTTTTTTGTACATTTGATACTTTAATGGCAAATAAAAAATTGAGACTTTAATTGACCCAAAATTTATTTAGAGAAATGCTATCCACAATCATTTTATAACAAATTATAAGTAGTAGGTTGTTATTAGTTGTTATGTGTGGACAAAAAAATAATTTATGTTTTATATTCAAAATAAGGATAAAACTTAGCAACAAAATTGGTTATAGCATAAAACTATAATTTTACTAAATAAAATAAATATTAATACACATTTTGAAAATCTAACCATTGAATTATATTTTTTAAAAATTTTAATATATATGTTAAATTTTGTGTTAATTGAATATTATTTACCATATAATTTAAAAACTTTTATATTTTATGCATAATTTTAAATTGTAAAAATTTATAATTTAAACAATTTATTAATGATATAGCTATTCATTTTTAATTGTCTAAAAATTTTATAATAAAAAAATATATATTATCTGGATTTTTCTAAATTTACTTTTAATAAAAATAAATATTGAATAAGATTAAAACTAATTTCCTAACTAATTTTTTTCATAGAAAACTGATAATAACTTATGAATATTTTTTATTTTGGTTGCTAAAACATGTCAGTTATGATTTGTCGCGATGCGTATCGGTTCTCGCTGTCTGAAAGGCAAAACTGCAAAATGCATTTATATTTGTAGTATTTATAAATGTAATCAACGTGCAATTATCCGAAAAGCTCACCTAGGCTAGCTGAGGGAGGGTGAGTCACAGAAACAGTCACACACTTGACACAGACCTTCAATCCCCAAATTCCAAAAAAGGCAAAAATGCGATTACAACCGCAACAACTACAGCCTCAGACTCAACCTCAGCATCACTATCAGCAGCAACAGCAACAGCAACAACAACTACCACCACCACCTCAGGCGGAGGACACGGCGGCTGCGACCACTAGCTCCAGTCCGCCACCGTCCGAGGAGGCGCCGCCGAAACAGGTGGCTCAAGCAATGGACAGACTCAGCCACGCCGCGCGTCTCATCGCGGATATCAGGCTCGGCGCCGATCGACTCTTGGAAGCACTGTTCATCACCGCGCAGCCTCACCAGAGCAACAAGCCTCTCCACTTGTTCCTCAAAGAAGACTCCTCCATGCGCCAACACCTCCAAGACCTCCGCTCCGTCGGTAACGCACGCATTTTCATTTTTCTTTTCTTGCTTTCTAGGGTTAGGGTTAGGGTTTCGTCGTTTTTGAAATTGTGTTTTTTGATTTATGGTAGGAAGGCAGCTAGAGGAATCTGGGGTTTTGAGTGAATCGCTTCGGTCTCGAAGTAATTCGTGGGGGCTGCACATGCCGGTGGTCTGTCCTGACGGCGCCGTCGTTGCGTACGCCTGGAAACGCCAGCTCGCTGGCCAGGCCGGTGCGTCTGCAGTCGATAGGACTAGGTTTGTTCTTGTCATTTCAGCTCTGCCTGAGTTCCATGTTGAAATTGATTTCAGATTAGTGGATAAGCACACCAAGAGTTTGTTTGTGATTGTAGATATGCTCTATATGATACTGAATGCTAGGCTGTTAAGAAATGCTAGGCTGTTAAGAAGTAACATTTTCGTAAAATTACTGTTAGCTGAAACGAGAATACAAGTAGGAGAGCGATTAATGCACCAATGGAGAAGAGTTAAGTTGATTCAAAGCTCAAAAAAGGAGGTGGTAGAGTATGATTTTGGATAGGACAGAATTACGAAAAAGAATACACTTGGCTGACCTTGATTAGTCTCTTGAGGATACATGGCTGTACCAAATACTATGACTTGGTTGTTGTATTGATTTCAGATTAGTAGTAAATGCTGAACGATTGTTATTTAAGAATCAAGAGTAAAATGCAGATGAAATTTGAGAATTTTTTTTAAAAATGATTGGGGGTGAAAGTTATACATGAAATGTAAATTTAAACTTGTGTTGCTGTGACCCAACTAGAAGGTGATATGGTTTACACTTCAAAGAATCAGGTGTATGTCTTTGAGTGTGTTCTATTGTAAAACTTTATGCCTTGCGGAAGTGTATTAGGTAATTGTGGTGTGATTGTCATGGTTTTGAGGAAAAGGCAGAGGTGAGGTTGTCTATTGTCTTTTGGGGTCAGGCATAACTTCTTGATTGCGAAGCTTAAGTGCCAGATTTGAGTTTTTGTAATTATAGAAATAAATAAGGTGCTGTTGATTCTATCTTCTGAAAATTGAATTGCTTTCCTTCCATTTTTTCTTGCTGGGTTATTGTTATGCAAAGAATTTACTGGAAAAAGGTTGTGAATTCACATCTAAATAATTCGATACCAAATCAACCTAGAATTCATAATGTTTTTTCATCAGTTAATGTCAAATATGATACACTAATCAAAAGCTACCAAAGAAATCAAGAGACTGCTTTGTAGCATTGTAGGTTATAAATCTCCCAAATATTTGCTTGAACAAACTTTCTCTTGAGGAACATTAGGTTAATCATTGTGATTGGACTAGGAAAATGCATATCTGAAATGGTTTTCAGAATTATTGTTATTGGATTTGAAAAGTATAAAAAATAATCGAAATGGTATTCAAGTTGTTCTTTTGATTTAGTTTATTATTCAAAAAACGATTTGATACTAAAGGAACCTGATCAAAAGTTGATCAAAAGTTGGGACGCTGATCAAAAGTTGTTTACAAAATCAATAGATTGCTTTGTAGTTCATCAGCTGTAAATGCTTTTGTTTCTATCTTTTAAAATTTTTACTGCTTTTCTTTATTTATTTTATCTGTTGGGTTACTGGCATGCAAAAATTTTACTGGAAATAAGTTGTGATTTTACATTTAAATACTTTGATATAAAAACAACCTTGAATTCAGAACATGTTGTCTTCAGTTCATTTCAAATATGATACACTAATTAAAACTTGCTGAAGAAAGCAAGAGATTGCTCTGCAGCCCATAGGTTCTAAATCTTCGAAAAATTTGCTAGGTCGAACTCTTGATGAACATTAATGTAATCATTGTGATTGGACTAGGAAAATGTAAATCAGGAAATGGTTGGAGGGAATTATTGAGATTGAATTTGTGCTTTTTTGCATAAAGTAGTTTGTTGTTGATAAAATTACTTCTGCTTATCAAAAAAACAATTGAATGGTATTCAAGTTGTTCGTTTGATTTAGCTTAATATTCAAAATGATTTGATACTGAAGGAACCTATGATTCATAACAATCTGTATTTCTTTCATGTCAAATATGGGATGCTAATCTACTTATCAAAAAAAATATACGAGATGCTAATCAAAAGTTGCTGACGAAATCAATAGATTTCTCTGTAGCTCATAGGCTATAAATTTCCCTAATTTTTGCTAGAGCAAACTGTCTCTTGAGAACTTTTTAGTAATGAGTGTTGGTTAATCAAGTGTTGACTTTGAAAAATTAATAAAAAAAAATTGAAAATGGTATTCAAGATTTTCTTTTGATTTAGTGTATTCTTAAGATGTTAGGTGTTTCATAGGCACCTTTAACTTTGAGGCATGAGATTCAGAACCCTGTATCCAGTTCTTCCTTTTTAGCCTTACCTCTAGGTGAACAGAAAATAAGCTCCACTGGTCTCTTAATACACGCTAATCTATGACCTAGAAGAGTTTTTCTTTCCTTTTTTTTTGGACACCGATGAATATAGTTGTAATATTGATACTTAGTTAAAGCAATCTCCAAAAATGATACAAGGAATATTGGAAATTTTATATACATAGAAAATTACATGTGTGTGAGGATTTTGCTGGTTTATCAGTTGAATATGGACTGATAATAGTTATTTATAGAGTGACTGAGATATTGGCCAACACTGATTTTTCATTGCCTAGCACCTACCAAACTCCTTTGCAAAACTAATAAAGAAAAAGAGGGATGGAAGAGTAATAGCAACATTCCAGCCAGCGTACCTTTTTTCAAGCAAGAATTTGTGCATCCTTGAGTTGCCCTTTGCCAACCATTCATAGGTTTTTCCTCATTTTGGGTTAGCCCATGGAAATCAAAGATGAGCCGGGTGCTCAGGCAAAATGAGGCACCTCTAAGGTTCTAAGACACTTGCCTTTAGAGCCTAGGCTAGCAAGGTGAGCACCTTAAAAATTGAAAAAGGTGCTAAAGTGAGAGCCTTAGTTTATTTATTTTAAGAAGCTTGTTGTAAAACCAATTATTATATTATTAATTTTTTTATAAGTATTATTAGATTATTAATTTACAGAAGCTTGTTGTAAAACTTATTGTTATACTATTGAATTTATAGAAGTTTGTTATAAAACCCATTGTTAGAATAATCCGTGGAACCTAAACGCTATTAAGCCTATTTTGAAATTCATTAATAGACCTAATTTCTTCATGCAATACATGTCAAAAACAATTGATTATAGTATTTCAATTCATTATAAACATATGATTTAAATTCTATATGTATAATAAATATATTTAGAATTTGGCACCTTGTTTTAATTGGGCTTGCACCTTTTTGTCGCCTCACGCCTTGGGCAATACAAGGTCTTGGCATCTTAAGGTCACCTTTTGCATTTGACTACCTTGGGATAGCCCCAAAAAAAAAAACCAAAGATCGGTAATCAAGGCCAGGTGAAGCTAGAACCGGAAGGGCTTCTGGGTCTCAATCTATGCCCCTTGCTTTTATTTATCGAAAGGATCGAGTGGCTTTCAATCATGAAATTTCTGTCCCTCTCTCAGGTTGCTCAGATGTTACCATGCCTATGCATGCAACAACTAATAAGGCCCTTTTTCAAACGTTTTGAGAGGCTCATGTTTCTACCTATCTCTATGAATATGAAGGAAGTTACCAACAACACAGTGCTTTGTTGGAACACACCATATTTCAGTCCAACAGCCAGTTGGCTTCTCGCTGCTTCACATTAGCAGAAAAAAGTTAGCAAATAGCCAGACTCAAGAAAGTTTCTCAATCTGTTACCTTTATACTGTTGCATACTTCTGCAACTCAAGAAAAGAAAATCTTCTATTCTTGTGCATTAGAAACCACTATTAAAACTTGTGAATAGGACTTGCTATCCCACTTTATTGTTGTTATCCATCAATTGAAGAAGATCCATAATTCATAAAAGTTTGGCTGCAGTGCACGCTCTACTCCCCCTGGCCAAAAAAAAGAAAAAAAATCGTGAAATAAAGACCATACGACAAGGCCGCATTCTACCAATGCTGCGTTTGGTCCAAATCAGTTAATCAATTGGGGAATGGGGCTTCTGCCTGGAGACTTCTTGGTTCATCATGCTATTGCGTTAGGTTTACATACAACATACAACTCCATTGATCTTGCTACTTATCAAAAAAAAAAAAAAAAAACACTACATTGATCTGCTCTTATATATTTTCTTGAGGATGTCAAAGGAATTTATATTCTTAGTCATGCCATGCTCATACTAAAGAAGAGCAATTGTTTTAAGTGTTAAACTGATCAATGTATTGTTATTATTAATATATTACTTAGCACATACCCCTTCTAGTCTCAATAAATTGCCACTGCAAGTTCTTCAATGGCCATGCACCAACTGGTTGCTGATTAGTTATGCTTCTGAATATTTGCAGGTTAGCTCTCAAGGCCTTCACTGATCAGAAAAGACGATTTTTTCCTCATCTTGATGATGGATTACATGATCAGGATACCAAATCAGCTTCAAAGAAACATTGTGGTCCCCAAGTACCGATGGAAAATCATCAAGAAGAGCTTAGTGGTTTTAAGACACTATCAGATGTTCTAATGCATTTGGAAAAAGAAGTGCCAAATTTGAAAATTTTCACTTACGAGCGATTGGACTGGTTGAAAAGAGCTTCATTGCTGCCCTCTTCAACTAATGAGACTTCCATGGAAACATCTAAAGAACATAATTTTCATAGTTCAAATAAACTAAGAACAGGATTGTTGAGTGCGGTTGCTGTAGAGAAGATTGCTGTAATTGAGTTGCTGTTTCCATCTGTCTTCAGAGCAGTTGTATCTCTGCATCCAGCTGGTTCTATTGACCCTGACTCAGTTGCTTTCTTCTCTCCAGATGAGGTAACCTTGTATATCCAGATATCTTAATTTTTTTTTACTAAATATCATATCATGCTATTCTTTGTTTACTTGGAGACCCATATGATTCATTGTTCCATTCCTCATCTCTGAGATAATATCCAGATCACAAGTTAAGATTGATTACATTTTATGTGAGTATTCTGATTTCTCTTTAAGTGCCATATGAGATTTTACTTGAAGATTGTTAGATTTGTGGGCTAAACGGTAAACTGACTACTTGTCTTCATGGCAGTGGAAGTGTGGATATCTTTTGTCCTCCTCTTTATCTTGCAAAATCTTTATCTTTTTACATATTGTGATCTATTTTGTCTTTGTACTTTTTTTTTTTTTTAAAATAATTATTGAGCCTTATTGTTTTATTATTATCTTTTTCCTTTATTATTAAGGGTGCTTAGCTGCAATGTATTTAATTGCTACTGTATTTAACAGGGAGGCAACTACATACATTCTAGAGGTTTTTCAGTTTATCATGTATTTAGACGCATCACGGTAATAGCCTTTGCTGGTCATTTTATCTTTCTCCTAGTTCAGGTGGTTAAAACTTCCTACTTATTTTAGCATTTTCCTATTGCAGGAGCATGCTGCTATGGCTCTGCAGTATTTCCTTGGAAATCAAGCTGAAACAGCTCTACATTCTCTTCTGGTACCATCTCTTTTGTACTTTTGAGTTTATTGGGCTAATTATATTGTCTACTATTTTTTTTGTACAATCTTATCATACATATTTAAGATTTATAACTTTCTGCTTTTGTTTTTGTAGCATTGGATCTGTAGTTATCAAACTTTATTTTCAAAAGTCTGCAGGTGTGACTCTGTTTCCCACTTTTTAAGATTTCTTTGATGGTGTTAGACTTCTAAATTTTATGTTGTTGGTGGTGCAGTAAGTGTGGACGGCTACTATCAATGGATAAAAAATCCTCTTTACTGTTACCTCCTGTTCATCGTCCTTACCGGCAGTTTTCTGCATTGAAAATTTCATCCCCCCAACTGATATCCTCAGCAAAGGACACCAGTTCTGATCTTTCCCAGGCTTATCATGTTGGTTGCTTTTCAGAGGAAGCTTAGTCACATATATTGACTCAGGTAAGTGCACAAGGCCTAGTAGACGAGGAAATAGAATGATCAAAAGTAATAAATCATTCCACCTTCCAACTACATGTTGAATTTTCTCTGTTTAGCAGGATGTATAAAATTGTCAATGTTTTAAAAACCAAACTGTTAACGAATTGGGAAAAAGAGAGATTCAAGGTTTTAAGATTTGACCAGGATTCAACTGGAGGTCAAACTGATGATGCATAATTAATTTAGTAATTAATTATAAATACAAATAAGGATATTGAATTTGTAAAAATTAGCAAAATTGACTAAAAAGTATCTAAAGAAATTTAAACAGCTTTCAAATTAATTTGCCAGATTTTTATATAAGGTTAATAGAAAATAATTTTTTGATAAGTATAAGGTTAATAGAAAATAATAAAGAATAAACAAGCATAAAAGAATATTGTCTTTACTTTTTAGTAATCTTTCAGGTAGAAATTATTTTAATTTAAAATGAAGCTATTTTTAAAATAAATTCATAAATAGCACATTCGCATGTAAAAGCACAAATATTAAATTACAAATAAATTTAGCAAAGAATACAAATTCAAATAAATACATTTAGAGAGAGGTGATATAATGAAATGAAGAGCTATTGTCTATTAATCTCTTCTTTTCTTTTTTTCTCTTTGCTGAATTTTTTTTTATTAATAAGGAAAATAAATATAATATTTTTCAGATTTAGAGAGGTGATATAAAGTCTGGTACCTTAATGACCAGTGTGATATATCTGGGGGGCAGTGAATCCCACAGCGTTCTTTTCTCTGATTTTTATAAAATATATACTCCCTTGATCCAGTCGAATTGGCAAACTGTTTAGTGTAATTTTCTGGTTTGCCCGGCAATCTAAGGGGTTTACTCACTTTATGTAAAATGTGTTTTTCTATGGGGAAAAAAAAAACTGAGACTGAACTCCAGTTCATAGTTAACCGGTTGGATCGGCCTGTCAGGTTCACGTTTTAAAACCATTGAGATTTATTTTTTATTTTTTTACCTTGGAAAGTAGACCAACTGGTTTCATAGATTTGTTTTATTATGTTAAAAATTGAGCTGCATGTATACTTTACCTTGACAATTAAGGGGCTGTTTGGTAATATTGTTTTAGTAACATTGTTTGTATTTTTTGAAAATACGTGTGAGTGAAAAAGTGTGAAAATACGTGTAATATTGTTTAAAAACTGAAAAGTGTTGGTTAAACTACAATACCAAATCTTCTAGAAATTGATTGAAACAATTTTCTTCTATTGCACAAGCATTAAGCAATTATACAAATATATATATATATATATATGTCTAGAACTTTGTAGCTCAATTGGTTGGCACCTCTCGCCTCTTGGTGTTTTTAAAAGAGACACCCAGAGTGCAAATGCCCCCATCGCCAACTATTGATGTATCACCAAAAAAAAAAAAAAAAAAAAAAAAACCATAGTTGCTCATGTAACACCTTATTACCAATTTTTCATATCAAAGAAATTATACACAATTTTATTGGAGAGGCTAATTCTTGAACTCATAGATAGTCCCATGTAGTGTCGTTTATGTTGATACCAGGTCTAATGGGGAGCCGGATATACTGATTTTAGCAAAATTTTGAGGTCATATGATCCCAGGGTTATCCTCTCAGATTACGTATGCTAATGTGGTACTCCCTATATGAGTTTTATGAGCTCTACCCTTCATTGTCTCGGTCTTTTAATACATATACTTTTATTGTCCTGATGCTGAACACATTGGGAACACCCCCTTAAATGATAACCTCAAAGCTTTTTCTTTTCAGATGTTGTCTGTTCTCGGAGAAACTTCAGCTGTGTCACTGAACGTTGCACGTGCGCTGCTGCATATAAATCTTGTTTATGGAGAAAGCTGTGCCCAAGGTGCAGAAGGCCATGCAGCTTTCTATCAACTTGTCAAATCCTATAGACTGTAAAGTGTAAAGTGTAGCTGCTTACTTACTGTCCTGAGTTAGATTTGATAGCAACAAGTGTAATTTATCAGCATCAGTTGGTCACAGAAGAGGGTTTCGAGACTCAATTCTTACCATAGACCAATATGATGCACATGCATACACACAGATCTTATCAATATTCTTGTGAAAATGTTTCCTTTTCTGTAGCTTTTCCTTGAAGAAGTTGAGGGTTGCATTACTAGATGTTATTGTTTGAAAATTTCCCTCTGGTTTAGAGTTATCTAATTTCAGATGGTAGGTGTGGATGATGGTAGAGGAAGGAAAGGATGTTCCAAACCACACGTCATTATGAATTTATGATCAGTATTCATTGCACTCCTTATCAAAAGTAGTTGTAAGACAAGTTTCTTTCTGTTTCCCCAAGTGATTCTGGTCATCATTGTGTAAGCAAATTTAGCAATTTCAAATTTCAGAATTTATTTATCATCATCACTTATATAGCAAAGTTTAGTTTTTTGAGTGATTTGATTTCCCCAATACTTATTCACATGATGAGACGTCTGCTCTTCTTTTTTTGATCCCTCCTCTCCTTTCGGTGCTCGGACTCTTTGTTGCATTAAGTCAATCTTGATGTGCATTTTTCAAAACCCCAAAGGAGCATAAAGACATTAAAATTTGGAAAAAAATTATTATTATTTCCCCCTTGATTTCTTAATGTCTATGTTTACTGTAAATAAAAGAGAAAAAAAGAAAAGCTAAAAAGCGAAATGGATCAAATGATGGATGTAGGGTCGATGAAAAAATAGCAAATCATTTTTTTTGGTTAAGAGAGGTCCTACTGAAATGACTGAGTCTGCAAGGTGTGGATTACTGGTGGAGCCTCTGAATTGCTCCTACGTCATCTAAATGTTGATATTTCCATTCAGGAAGAAAGAAAAACAATGACAGCTAATTACCGGTGTGCTGTTGATAATTAACGGCTTTAATAAAGTGATGTGGACATAATTTCTTCGGCATTCATACATCACCTATAAGTTTGAAATGTCCTCTGACTAGCAAACATGAAAAAAATATCTTCTTTAGTTAGCTACTTTGAGATCATGGATAATAACTATTCGTAAAATTTCATTGTTTTAATTTTTTTTTTAAGGCAGTTGGATCTTTTTAAAATTTAAGGTTGAATTTGAAAAAACACAAAATTATTATTTGATTTTATTACCTAAACTTTTAATAAATGATACCCGCTTGTAGTAAGGAGTGTAACAACTTGCCGCCCAAAAAAAAAAAAAAAAACATGGTGTTAAGTCCGTCGACACCAATTTTTATAATCCAATTTTTATTGTATTGTGCATATAGTACATGATATATAGCATAACTCAAGTGATAATTTTTATTCTATATGTACGAATGGGTATTGTAGTCGTGGATTGAAAATTCTATGTGAAAATTCTATGTTATTTTTGTTTCATAAAAGAGTTTAAACTTGAAAGGAAAATTATAAGAATATCCACTTTGTTCCCAATAACAGAATTAGGGAACCCTTTGTGATTATTTTCTTAAATCTATATTCCTACTACTAAGAAACTGTAGCTCAATATCACCATCTTAGTATCCTCCTCCTCCTATTAAAATGAGCACACAGGAGACGTGAGAAAAGACGCGCTTACCCATCACACCGTGACCGGCTATTGATTTGACTTACTTTAAACAAAAAAATAAAAATAAAAATACAAAAGTACGTAGGGTAAAAAAATCTAAGCCAAACGCACCTTTAAGTAAGAAAAGAGACTAATATAAAAAAGGTCTTATTATAGTTAAATTACAAAGTTCTTGACTAGTTAGAGTCTAATTAAGTATGTAAACAAGTTTATCCAAAAAGAAGAAAAGTAAAAGGGTTCAAGTTATTTTAACCAATAAATTTATTTGAATAATCTATGGGTGATTAAATCCCACTTGCATAAAATATAAATCAATTAATATCTTAACATGATGGTAATAAATTGCATCGGTATATTTCATTAATCTTTCATTTTAGGTAATGTTATTGTATAGTTTACATTTATTTTTCATTTTAGGAAATTTTGTATGAGAGTTTGAAAAAACTAAAAAAAAAAAAAATTATTCACTTGTTCTTAAATTTTTTTATGTAATATATACTCTAAGGTTATTCGTTAGTAAAACTCATTTAAAAATCAATCATACTTGTTTGAAGAAGCTTATTTTTATGTTAGGCTTAAAAGATAAGTTAGGACCCAAAAAAAATCTAGGGTAAAAAAATAATCTTTACAAAGTTGTACAAATAACTGAATAAACTGAAATAATTTTATTTAATAAAAAAATAAATGGGAAAAAAAACCATAAATTAGAACTAAAAAAAAAAAAAAAAAAGGATGTGACTTGTGAGTCATCTTGATGCAAGCTTTTAAAATTCTTCATGGGACAATTTCAATTTCATAAAATAGGACAGAAGAACCGATCCAATCACCTGGTCCCAAACCAAGCAAATTTTGCTAGAATTTCAAATAGGAAACTAGTACTGTAAGAGAGTGACTGGTGACTACGTGTCAACCATCAATCAAATAAAAACAAAACATTACACAAAAACACGAAATTCACGTCAGTCACGTAATCAGTTTGTGTTTGGTTTGTTGGAAAAGTTGTGTGTGTGTGTGTGTTGAACTATTTAATAATAATGCAACTGAAAATGACTTGCACGTTCCTAAAAAGGACCCACGAATGCACATAAAAACATAGATGAATTCGATTAATGATTGTCATTATTCAACAGTGTTTTCCTCTGGCAATGGGACCAGTGATTTTGATGTAGTACATCAGTGTGTTGGTGAGCTTTTTCACCAATAGACAACAATTATTAGCTCCAAACATTTTCTTGGAGATTCAAAATGTTACCCAACTAATAAACGTTCACATCATAAAAATAATATCAATGTCTAGGAAAATAATAGTAGTAAGGATAAGACTAGCTAGCAGATTCTCTTTTTATCATATCAAGACAGGTGTTTGAAAAAACAAAAAACAAAGGTTGGCCAAAATCAAATTAGATGGATCATACTTTGGATGAATTGTCATTTTCTTTCCTGAAGTGTTGTAAGTTTTATCCTTAATCTTTAATGTTTATGCTAAGTGGTCCTCTCTATGTTGACCTAAAATTACTAAAAAAATGTAGCTCACACCAAAAAAAGTAGTATTTAGTAAGGTTTTACTGCTTTTCACCATGACTTTGAGTGGTTCATAACATCAACTCCTCTCTCTCTCTCTCACTTTGGGTGCATGTATCCGGGCTAATCTGACTCTATTTATTAATATTGCCTATTCATCCATGGTACTCATTAACCAAAATACTGACCAGCTTGTCCAAATTAATAACCTGAAGGGTACTAGTCAGTGTATGAAATTCTCCACTATCCCAAACAATTCTTTAAATGTTACTTGCCAGAAAGAGAGGAGTAGCTATTGACCAGATTTCAGTCAATCAATATATTGGAAACCAAATGTTACTTGCCAGCATTATTTATAATGGTAAGAAATATAAAGCTATAAGGGACAATCCAAAATTTATGTAATTAAGATATGAAATTTGTTTCAGCAACCCCCATCATAGCTTTGTCCTCAACCACACAAACTGGTGTCTGAGACATTGTGTAGTTCTGAGGATCAAAAATCAATTTCCATGCATCCAAAGGACAATGTCAATCTCATTTAGAGCATGTGCTCATCTGAGGGCATTTGAATTCAAATGAGAATTCCAGATGCCTTGATGAGATGAGCAGTATATATCACAAAGAGTGAATTTCATCTTGCCAAAAAGAATGCTAGCATCTTTATGCAACTCACAGATGAAGATCTTTTAAGTGGAAAACAAAATATAATTGTCAAACATTCCCAATCACCATTCCTCTCTATCTACATCAACATTAGCAAGTAAAATCTCACAGTTGAAACTCAAAGCCTACACATGAGATCTCAAGCATTGGAAATCTCCAACTTTATCCACCATAAATCCAACAATGGCATTAAAACATATTGACATCGAATTCCCAAACAGAAAGAACACAACATGATATCTACACCTATCAAAAGAACATGTTTAGGAAACAAAGTACCTCTTTTAACGACCATCAGCAGAAGTGAAAGACTCTGCAAATCCGGCAGGCCTGGCTGGGATACTATCCTTGCTGTCTTCTAAAGCCATATAACTTAAGTCCTTTCCTTCCTGCCAACCCTTCACCATCTGGTTAAGGGGAAGGCTGTAATCAATGCCGGAATATTCCTCATTGTCATCATCAAATGGTTTCCATTTTTCCACAAGTGGGGCCAATACATTCACTGCATGCCCCATATCTGGCCGTTGACCGGGCTCTCTGGCAGTGCAGTGGCCAGCTAGATCAGCAATTGTGGAGATGCTATCCAATGTTTCTTCATTTATGTCAAGGGCTGGGTCAATCGCAGCCATCAGTTTTTCTTGATCTGATTTTATGTGCCAGAACCATGCGGCTAGGTACTGGGTCTCCTCAGGCCTGTCCTCATCAAGTGCCATCAATCCAGTCAATAGCTCCATTAGTACAACCCCAAAACTGAAGACATCAGCTTTGGTTGTGATTTTTCCAGTCACTGGATTAATCAAGACATAAACGTTGGATTTAGTAGGACATTTGCACGCACTAATTTCAGACGATAAACAAAGAAATTGCATGAACATTCCAGCATATTCAAGAAATAAGTAACCATGCATCCATGAATATTAATCATCTAACCAGCTTGACTAATTAGTTAGGTGACTTCTGGTTCAAGTGATGCTGTTTACTTATTGAATAAATTGAAGGAGCTATAATTTGTTCATCAAGATTTGATTTCTGGTTTGAGCATCAGATTTTTGTCCTGCTCAAAGTTGAAATGAAAACCTGACATTTTAAAATCCATGCTTGAAACTTACACAACATGCAATTTAAGTTTAGTAAATAATCAGAATTGAAACTAATAGTTAGAATGGTTTGAAAGCAATATGAAATATGGAAATAACTTCAACATTCCACATTATACATTTGAAGCATATATCAGATACTCTTATATTATGATTTAAATCCAAAGTGATTTCTACAAGCATTTTGCTTATTACTGCCTTAAAATTCAATGCAATAAAGCCTTTTGATCCTACAAGGAGAGTTCAACTAGTAAAATCTTTGAGCTATTGAGTTTGAATTAGAAATTTGTTATATAGTTTTAAGAGAGGTAAAATAGTTTCTATAGAGTATATACCACTTATTGCTTCAGGTATTGAACAATAAACAAAGAAAAATGGTTGGTACCTCCTACTCATATCGATGTTCAATGTAACAGATCAGAAAGCAATAAGTTAGAATATACCTGCATATTCTGGTGCTAGGTATCCAAAAGTCCCGGCGAGCCTGGTTTCCACAGATTTTGCCCCATCAGGAGCAAGCTTCACCAATCCAAAATCTGAAACTTTTGCTCTAAAATCATCCCCAAGTAAGATATTTGAAGATTTAAGATCTCTGTGTATGAAACTTTGGTGAGCCAGAGAATGGAGATACTCCATCCCCCTAGCAACGTCCAAGGCAATATTTAGCCTCCTCTTCCAAGAGAGAGGCTCCATTTTGAAGCTCTTCCAGTGGAATAGATGCTTACTGAGAGCCCCTTGAGGCATATACTCATAAACAAGAATTCTCTCATTGCCTTCAATAGAATAACCCAAAAGAGATACCAAATGGCGGTGCCTGACCTTTGAAAGTACTGCAATTTCAGACTGGAATTCATCCAACGCTTTGTTGGTAATTATACCAGCCTCCATTCTTTTCACTGCTATTTTTGTTCCATCATCCAATTCTCCCTTATACACTACCCCAAAGCCACCACGGCCAAGTTCATTCTCAGAAGAGAAATTCTTTGTCACATTTCGAAGAACTTGAACTGATATGATCAGATTTCCAGATTCAATGACATGAGACTCACCCATTCCACTGCTGTTTCTGCTTCCAGAACCACTCCCTGTAATTGCAGAAGTGCTCCCATTGGTGTTATTGGTGACAACAATCTTGACTGTATTATCTAAATCAGATGGATCTCTTGGGTGAATTACAACTGAACTAGGAGCCTGGGGGTTGTCTTTCCTCTTCTTACAAAAATAGACAGATAGAGGTATGGCCAGAAAAGCAACAACTGCAACACTTGCAACAGGGGCCACAACCGAAACCAAAATGGACCTCTTAGAACTATTTGGTTCTTTTGTTACATTTGAAGTGCCATTGCCATTAGAACCAGAGGGGTTGTTTGATGGGGATTGTGAACCACCAGATGATGGGGTGTTTCCTGACGGTGGAGATTGATCACCATTTAATAGCAGATTCCCAACAAGGTTAAGTTTCACAGTGCTATTGAATGATGGCAATGGAGGGGAAATATTGTTCCCACTCAAATCCAAAGACGTCAAATATTTCAAGCTAGTCCAGTTCCCTGGAATTGGACCACTCAAATTATTATTCTGAAGTCTAATTTGAATAAGAGAACCTAACCTTGCAACCGCCGGACTCAAGGTGCCACTGAGATTAAAATTAGGCATATTTATGTTATTAACCTCAGCGCCAGAACTACAACTCAGTCCTAACCAAGGCCCTCCACAAGGGTCATTACCAGCCCATGAAGAAACAAGCCTTGAAGGGTAATTCAACCCACCGAGGAACTCAATAAGTGCCACAACTGCCGGGGCACAAGGAAGCCCCTGAGTTGTTTGACAAAACATATTAGAACCAAAAGCCACTTTTTTAGCTTTGAATTTCGGTATAGGCCCCATTAGCATGTTATTGCTTAAATCCAAAGTATCCAATGCAAGATTAGCTAAGCTATCAGGAATTAAGCCAACAAGTTTGTTACCATTCAAATTGAGATCCTTGAGAAGAGTTAAATCCCCAATGCTCTCTGGAATTGTCCCTGTGAACTGGTTCCCATGAAGCCAAAGACTATTGAGCGGGCTCATTGTAGTCACCACATCAATTGGACCTGTCAATCCACCACCACCTTGCTGATTGTTCAACCAAAACATCTGCAAGCTCATGTGATTGTTAAAACTTGCCGGGATTTCACCAGATAAATTATTGAATGAAAGTTTCAAGTTTGATAAGGATGATAAATTCCCAAGAAAACTTGGCAAAGTACCCACCAAATTGCAATTCATACAAGAAAGATTTCTCAACTGTGCTGCGTCCCCTAACTGAGTAGGGAACATCCAACCAGTACTGGCATTCAAATTGATATAATCCAATGCCAAGACTTCCAAACTTGAGAGCCCATTAAAGAAATCAGCAGGAATGGTGTCAAACTGATTGTAGTCCAAGTATGCATATTGCAGATGTGATAAGCCACTAAAAGATGGTAAAGCACCAGTGAATAGGTTCTTTTGAAAGCCAACATTTTGGAGCATAGAGAGCTGGTTCAGATTCTGGGGTAGAGGGCCACTCAAGCCATAACCTTGGACCTGAATCTGGGTCACCCTGTTACCTGAACAGAACACAGTGTTATTCCATTTTGTGGTTGAGCCACATGGGTCTGCATCGTTTGCTGGCCAATTGAGAAGCTCCGGGTTCTTCAACCCTTTCTTGAACTGGTTCAGAATAGCAAGGTCATTGGGGTCAGTGGCACTGTAAGCCACTCCTAGGAGTGAAAGAAAAAGTGGTAACAGTAACAAAAACACAAGCTTGTTTGGTTCCATGGTAGGAGATCTGCGATGGTGCACCATGCTTCATCACACAACATTGAGTGCCCAAAACACACAACAAACTCCAACAAATGAACTTCCTTTAACCATTAATGGCGGTTTTCCAAGAAACCCATCAGAAAAATCTTGCAAGAAGTAGTAAAAAGTTCAAAGGAAAACACAGAATTGAGTTGAGAGTGCTAAAAAAAGGAACTTCCTTCTCAGCATTAATGGCGGTTTCCCAAGAAACCCATCTGAAAAATCTTGCAAGAAATAGTGAAAGATCAAAGGAAAAGCACAGAATTGAGTTGAGAACACTAAAAAAGGAGCTCCCCTTTCAGCATTAATGGCGGCTTTCCAAGATAGGTATCAGAAAATCTTGGATGAAAAAAACACAGGATTGAGAATTCAGGATAGTTGGAAAGTCATTGAAGAGTGGTGAGAGAACTCAAAGATCAAATCTTTGAAAGGAAAAAAAAGTAAAAAAATTCAAGCTTGATGACCAAGTTTTAGAAGAGCAATATATGGATCTTTGATGAGAAATTTTCAATGTGTCTCAGACTCTGACAATAAAAATGTACAAACATTTCAGAATGGGGAATTAATGAATGGGCAAAAGGAGAAATTTTAGTGCATTGGTCCGTAGTGTACATCTTTTTGGGAAAAGAGTAATAATTTACGATTCGTTTGTATAGTAAATACTATTTTTATTTAATTTTTGATTGAATGTAGTAATTGCTATTTACTATTTACTTCTTTTATAAGAAAAAAAACTATTCACTATTTACTATCTCTCATGAAGATTTTGCCATTTTTGAAAGTGGATTGCCACCCACCACACTTGGCTTTGGCCATAAAAGGGCATTTTTGTCTTCTAGATTGGAAGGGAAATTGTGTTTTAGTGAGTCTGGTTTCTGGTGACAGGTGAGTCATGGTATCATACCAATTACTTATTTTGTTTTATTTAATTTTTTTATTAAAAAATTAGAAATATTTTTTGTTGTTGAAAATGTTAGTTTAATGATTTTTATGCAAAATCGAATGGATTGATCCATATGGCAGTCTCTAGATTTCCGTGACCTGGATTTTTGTCTGACAGAAGCTGCCATTCGTAGAAATCGGACTAAAAAATATAAATACATAATAAATTTTTATTTATTTACATGTATTTTGTATGAACTTAAAAAAATCATATTAGCTGTGACCTTTGAATTTTGAAGTTAAATAATAATGTTTGGAATATTATAAATTTTACTATATAAATAAAATTATATTTTAATTTTTAAATGAAAAAAATTATTACAAATATATTTTATGGTATGATTTAGAATCAATCACATAATTTTTAAAAATTTTATGAATATTGTAAACTTTGTAATAATAAAATTAATAGTATCTTAACCATTTTCAAAACTTTGAATCTTTGATTGAAAGTGTATCACCAAAATCAAAGTTGACTTTAATGGCCGGCCAAACTCTTGGATACATGTATCAAAAAAAAAAAAAAAAAAAAAAAAAAAAAAACTCTTGGATACAAATCACTATTTTGTGAAAGTATCCGTTCACATTAGGAAAAACCATAATGCAAGGTGAAAACTGAAAAGCGAGGCATATTTATTTGGAAAAAATATAGTGAGGCATATTTATTAAATAATTTCCTATTTAGAGAACAATTATAAAAAAAAGTATAGGCCAAATAATAAATTACACTCTCTAATTTTTTTTTCCATTATTGTAATTCCTAATCTATTAATTTCAATAGTATAACTTTCATCTTCAATATACTTCTTGCACCCACTTTTAATAGAAAAATGTTGTACTTGTAGTGTCTCAAAACAACATAATTTTGGTATTTTTGAATTTCCAAAATGACGTCATTTTATGATAAATTTTTTTTTAGAATACTAAATATTTTTAACATGTATGTAGAGGGAGGAGAATGTCTATTTTATGACACCTAGTAACACAATGTGACGAAATTTATAAATAAAATGACTACATTAAGTAAAAGTAAAATAATGAGATTGAAATTAATAAATTAAAAATTACATGATAGAAAGAGAATTGAATTTTGCATCAAATTAGATAGTGAAAGTTGTTACTTAGCCAAAAGTATACCACATTTGTCCATTAATGATAAGCAGAATGTAGGTCATCCTGCAGCAACCACTATTAAATAGATCAAAAGTAAGAATAACTAGCTGCTGTCAAGTTTGTCCTGCCTAAATTGGTGTCTCAAAAAACAAATTTTTTATTTTCTGGTAATAATCAAATAACATTTAGAGCATTAATTTTAAGAGCTAATAAGAAGCAAGGTTGACCACATGGCCTCATTGGCAGCAAATGGTATGTCCTGGTCATCCTTTTGCAGTGACTGGTGAGACAGATATTGGGGCTGATTAATCTCTTTTTTCTTTTTTATTTAAAATTTAAAAATAATCAATTTAAAAATAAAAATAAAAAATAAACTCCACCAAATTATCACTCATCCTCTTCCTCTTGGAGTTCAAATGACTCTTTAGTCTTACTGTCTTAAGGAAAAGAAGAAAATGTAAGGCTTGAGTATAGGAAAATAAAAAAGCTAAAGAAGAAAATGTAAAGCTTGAGTATAGGAAAATAAAAAAAGCTAAAGAAGAAAATGTAAAGCTTGAGTATAGGAAAATAAAAAAGCAACTTACTTTCTAAGGACATGCATTAACACAACCTAAATACATACTATAAAAAACAGCATTAGTGTATTACAAACAAATTTACACTATTCTCCACATTTTCCCCCTTATTAAAGGCAATAACCATAAACTGCAAAAGTAAAAGAGTACAAAATCTTTATTGACGCAATGTATTCTCTTAAAGATTTGACTTACCTTAAGTATTTTTTTTAATTGAAATTTTCTTTTGTTTTAATGAAAAACTGCTACATTATTCACTAATTAAAGAAAATGTAGTGATTAAAATTCACCACCACTTGCCATTGTATATTTAAAATAAAAAAACATGATCAGTTAAAAAAGTAATGGAAGTAAGTTAAACTCTTTTTGGCTTCTCCTAATTTAACGTGCATGATAGCATTCATAGCAGTGGAGTTAAAAATTTAGTTATTTGACATTATAAAAATTACTTTATTTATTTTACTTACACACATGCTGCAGCAGTAGATCTATTTTAGCTTTCAATACAATAAAATAATATAACATTACAATAAAATAAGATATCTATTACAATAAAATAATTTATCCACTACACACAACTATCACAGCCACACACACAACCGGGCAAGGAATAAATGTGCACTGTAGCAATGAAGCTAAAAAAAAAAAATAGCTTTAGCTCCATTGTTGTATGGTTATTTTTGTGTTTTGGTGAAGCTAAAATAGCTATATAGCTTTTTAGCTCCATTGCTATAAGTGCTTACATATGTCTTAGAGCGCTAGCAATAGTGAAGCTAAAGCTATTTTAATTTCACCAAAATACAAAAATTGCTCTACAATAATGAAGGCATAGCTAAAAATTTTAGCTTCAGAGCTACAGTATGAAGTTATTTTTGGCTGCATACTGTAGCTTGAAACTACAAAAAAAAAAAGTATATTTTTTTTATAGAAAATAAAAAAATGACTTATTTTCTAAGAGCATGCATTAAATGAACCCCCACACACACACACACATATATATATATATGACAGTATTCAAACAAATTTACACCCTTCTCCGTGTTCATCAAAAAAAATTTACACCCTTCTCCGCATTTTTTTGTTCCCTTAAAAGGCAATAACCAAAAACTGCAAAAGTAAAAAGAGTAAAAAAAAATAAAAAATTATTGACACAATGAATTATCCTAATTTAATGTGCATGGTATGTACTACATATCATACCGACTATATATGCTCTAAGCAAAACCAAGTACAAACAAGCTAGATAGGGATACTCATGTCGTATGACCAAAATCCAAAAAGAATAAAATTATATATATAGATTTTGAGTTTGCTTTTCGTTTTGTTAGGCTTAAAAGGCAGGACTTAACTAATTACTATTTGCTTTTTTTTTTTTTTTGGAGAAAAATATTGTTTGCTTAATTTAAACCTAAAATCTCACCGAAATATGTCTTAATACTTTCTCTCAGTCTCATACAACGTGGGTTGTCACCGGCCTTTGATTTAAACGTACCTAGTCATTGAAAAAGAAAAATATATATAATTAAATAATAATAAACAGGTCTTCTATTTTGACATCCTTGTTGATAACAATGAATGTGAAGTATCAATCACGTTTGCACATTTTGTCAATTTCTTTTCCTTCTGGTGCATGTGCATATCAAGTTCTATTTCCAAATGGTTCAATTAAAAAATAAAGTTTAAAAGAATAATTAGATTGAAGATGTAACTAAGAATTAGAATTTGTAGTTATATATTTCAAGTTGCAATGATTGTAAGCACCTCATGATTCAGTCAAACCCGTAATACATTTCTAATACATATTCAATCTCTGCTCCTTTTTTTTGAGTGTACGACTTTTTACTCAATCAATTGTATATTCATTTGACTTTCTTTATAAAATAATCAAAGTTTAAAATTTAAAAAAAAAAAAAATTCAATCATATGCCTTTATCAAGCTTGAGAGTTGAGTTGGGAACCTATATCTATCACATGCCTTCAATGAGTCTCAATTCTATTTTGCTTTTTGATAAATTTGAAGCGTGTGATTCTCAATTTAATTTATGTTAATACTTAATTGACTATTTTATAAGGCTCTGTTTAAGACTTCATAAGAGAGTGAAATGAAATGAAATTGAATGATCATAAGAAAATGGAAATAAATGGAATAAAATGAAATGTATTTAAGTAAGGAAAAGGAATGGAAAAAAATGGAATGGAATGGAATTAAGTAACCTTGATTGGATGTTTTAAAGTAAAGGAATTGAAATTAATGAAAATGAATGAAATGTAAGTAATCTTGTTTGGGAGCAACATGGAGGAAATGGAATCATTTTATAACAATATTATTATTAGACCCTATTTTAAAATAAAGAGTTAAATATATGAGGGTATTTTGAGAGTTTTAGTAAAAAAATCATTAAATTTAATTTCATTTTCTCATATTCCTCCCAATTTTGGAAAGGAATGAAAATTTGAGATTTTAAGAGAATAGAGAGGAATGAGTGTTCCCTTCTACCCATTCTATTCCATTCCCTTCTACTTGAATTCCTAAACAAGGGAATGTGTTTTCCATTTCCTCAATTAAAACTCCCAAACAAGAGAAGAGAAGAATATTCTAAAATTATTATTTTTATTCATTTCCATTCCATTCTATTATTTCCTCCCAAACAAGGCCTAAAAGTTTTGATACTACATTTATCTATATTATCCATAAGAGGATTTCTGTCTTTGGATTGAACTTTTATGTAGTTCAGAAATATTCCTAAACCTTAGGTTTAATAGGAAAAAAACTTAAGAGCAACTCGGTAAAAATACATCTCCAACTCTACTTAAAATACTTACAAAATAAGATATTTTCTTACTAATCCGTGTTTTCAAAAAAAACTTATTTAAAAATTTTTATGGAAAATTATGACCTTAGACCAAAAAAAAAAAAAAAACTAGAAAATATGAAAAGTTGTCAAAAATTAATTACACATTTTTTTTCTTTTTTTTTTATAAAAATATTTTATAAGCTAATATTTTTAGGGATTCATTAAACTTTCTATATATATATATATATACATAGCATTTTTAATGATAAAATAAGATAATTGAAAAGAAGAAAATAATGAACGATGAGAGTCCCTCAGTGGCAGCATTGTAAATAGAGGGACGTGCCCACAAGTACTGCGAAAATTACGCACGAAGAGCACTATTCAAATCTTTACGTGTCCGGCATACATGAAATTACGCAAATGGCCTCGGCGCTTGTGAGGCCGTGATTTAATGCTAGATTTGCTGTTACACACCTGCACTGTCAAGCATGCTTGTCGCTTTATGCAGCTCAATGCTTTTTATGCATATCACATAAAGAGCATGTGAAGAATGAGTGGATCACGATTAACCATTATGGTGCTTTTTTTTTTTTTTTTTTTTTTTTTTTTTTTTTTTTAAGTATATATATAAAAAATAAATAGAGGATGTTCAAAAATGGGCTTTAAATAATTCTTTAAAAAATTGGATCCAAATAATATTATGATTATGTTCGGATTAAGATATTTTTAGGAATATAATTTTAGGATATGGTTCGATTAAGATATGTTTAGGACTATAATATGTTTGAATTAAGATATTTTTAGGATTTTTATGATTGTTTTAGTGTGGAACGTGGAATTGTTAAAATTATACTGCTCATGGCTAGATGAGTGAATTAAATTTTATTATTAACATTTAAATAAGAGAAAAGTTAATAGATATTTTAAAAGCACTAGTTTAAGAAATATTTTTAGAAAATTTTATGCAGGGGTGTTTTTATATATTTGGTGGCCTAAGACAAAAATTGAAATTGAGGTATTTTATATATTTAAATATGACTTTAAAAAATTTAAAAATTATTTAAACTCTATTAAAAATTATTACTATTTAACATGAACCATGGCAATTTTTTTTTTTTTAGAAAGTCTATAAACACAAAAAATTTGACAAAACTTTTCACATATATTGATGTGGTAGAATGATAGTGGTAACTAAAAAAGTAACGTTAGTGGTGAACCTAGGTGAGAACTAATTAAAGTTTGTCAGCTCAACTATTGTGAAAAATGTTTTGAATTTTTTTTGTGTATTGCACTATTTCTTAGAAGTGTTACATTTACAATATTTTTTACAACAAATCCTAAATATTAAGTTGTTGTGGGTTCTAATTTGAACTCATTACTAAAAATATTTTTTTACCATCAATAACATCCTATTACTTAGGATTTGTTGTGAAAAATATTGTGAACGTAGCAGTTTTATCTCTTTTTTTTTTGTTTTTCATTTGATAAAAAAATATTATTTTATTTATTGGCTAATATTTAGGCTTAATTAAATTAAAATTTTGGGTATTTTTTATACTTGGGGCCTTAAGGGACTGCATCAATGGCTTATACTATTAAGCTAACATTGTTTTTATAGGGAAAAAAAGTATATAGTTTTTTGGAATTTTTTTATTTATTTATATTTTCCATAGAAGTTGTATAAAAACTTTTTAAAAATTGTCTATTAATAAATTTCCTAAAGATATCCATTAATGGGACACTTTAAATAAATATCAAAATGATTAGTTTATTATTTTGTCTTTAAAAAAAATTAGAATTGTAGCTAAATTTTATTTAAATACTAAAAACTTGACAAAATGCAACTCAGTCAATTTGTCATAGATAGACATTATTTTAAGCCCTAAAGAATTTGATGATCACTGATTGTATTTATTAATTGTTGGTATATATATATTTGGAGTTTTAGTTTAGTTAATAATTTGGTTGGGAATTTTTAGTTTTTAGGAAGTAATTTAGAAATTTATGGAGGAGATTGTGCAACACTGAGAAGTATTTTATTATTATTTTATTATGTTTGACTTATCTCCAGTACTTTTTAATTAGAATCTCCTTTTGTTTAATGAGAAATTGCCACATTGCTCATTAATTAAATAGAAGGTGGAGATTAAAACTTACTACCATTTGCTATTGTGTTTTTAAAATAAAATGACATCTCCAGTTAAAAAAATACTGGAGATAAGCATAACCCTATTTTATTTTATTGGCTTTTGCTTTTAATGAATGTGCTTTTTATCATCAGACCAAGACATCAATAAGTTTTTGGTATAGGTGGGAATTAAATCTCATATCTCATATTTAATCATCAGAAATTTTACCAGTTCACTAACTAGAACAGAAGTCAAATCATGAGATTTAATAATGGATAATCTCTAAACTTTCAACTAGGAAGATTTGATTCGATTATCGTATGATTTTGGTTAGTCTATTCAAATAAAATTGCACATTACTAATTATTATTAGAATGGGAATAATCAACCCACGGGCCACCGGCCACGACGTTTCCTTTATAGTGACTAGTGAGCAGAGTCATGGTGCATGCAACAACGTAGTCTTTGACCTGCTTCGAAGTGACTGAACACAAGGAATATGACAATACGAGAATATCAAAATATTGGTTATGATAATCTTAAAAGTAAAGTGGCTACCTAAAACTGTGAAAGGTTAGTTCCATAGCCTTCATTTAAGTAGCTCAACGATTAGTACTTGACTAAATTATATTACAACTCATACATTAGTTTACCTTATTAGGTAAAGGTTTGGTGTGAGTTCCAAACTTTCAATAAGGTCAAGTATCGATCTTGTCGTTAAATAAGTAACCTCAATTAGATTCTCGTTTATGCCAAAAATTAAACACTATGGTTAACCTAGCAACAAAGTACTTGCAAGGTACAAGAATGAAAACTTTAATGACATGACCTAAGTTCTTTGATGCTTAAGTTAGCAACCTTACTAGGAAAAACTCTCTTTTTAATATATAGATTGCTTAAAGTTCATTGGGGTGGATAAAGCATGAATTTCGGTTGTGGCTATCATGGCGTGATTATTGGTGTCTAGCCCTTTACTTAAGTGAAAGTAAGCCATGGATTCAAATTCTCGAGCTTTCCTTTTTGAAGTGCAACTCGTCGATAATGGTTGTATTTCAAGATAGTACCATGAGCTTCATGCACAAGCTCATCCCATTGTGCCCAATTACCATTTTTATGCATTCCATTATGCTCTAGTGATAGCTCATAGCTGAATATTTTTGCATCTTGATTCTTTTTCTTTTTTTTTTGGGGGAAAAAACAAGGAAGAAAAAATCTCTTCTTATTTTCTAATAATAGTATTGGTTTGACATCTCAGCCAGTCCAAGACTAAATAAATATAGGAGAAAAGGACCACATTCCAATGGGTGGAGTACTTATTAGCAGTCTCAGGAAAAAGTGGTCATTAGTGTTTTCACTGATGTGTTTCCTGACCTCCCACCAGTGGCAAATAATTGATAGGTGTTGATTGTTGGAAGTTGTAACACAATTCTACCCTTTCATATATGGTAGAGTTATTAGGTTTTTCGTATGAGTAGGCCTAAGAGGATACAAAGAGAACAGAGAGAACAGAAGCTTTACGTGGTTGAACCTAATAACATAGGCTACATCCATAAAGAGAAAGCTCTGACAGCTACATGTTTGCTCTATAATCTCAATTTATATCGTTATAATGAACCATAAGTAAGGTTTATATAGGAAGAGAAAGTTAGGATTAGACATAATTGGATTACAATAAAATTAGGCCCCTTGGGCTTACTTATATAAACGTAATACCTCTAACAATAAAATAAATAAGTATTTTATTTAAAAGGAGAAAAAGTTTATTAGCTCCAAAACTTTTGGAGCTAGATAAAGATGTTTATTTTAGGAGAAAAAGTTTTTTAGCTCAAAACCATTTTGGAATCATTTTTCTCCAACTCATTTAGAAACCATGTGTGTACTTTTTTTTTTCTCCTACCAAAAAAAAGTATATAATTTTTTTAATGAGTCATATAGTTTGTTTAAATAATACACATAGATAATTTTATAACTCGCACCTAGTTTAAAACTAAATAGCTCCAAGCTAGTTTAAAGCTCAACTTTGTTCTTATTTTAGAGACTGCTTGCTCGATCAATATTCAATAATTTTAAGTCTAAACTCTAAAGTGAAATGGTAAACAGTTGGCTACAAACTTAATTGAAACGAATTAAAGCATTTTAACATTTTTAAAGGGTTGGCTCTACGCATTAAAATAAACACGTAAAGTGAACTATCTTAAGCCTAAAGACAATTTTATAAAATTTAAAGATATGCATAGCCCTCAAGGTTGATGTTTTAGATGCTGCAAAATGCTTGCTCAATATATAAATAAATGCTGGAAACTGCTTAATGTCTTGACCAAATTGTGATGCAAAAATTAATTATTCTGTCTTTGCTCTTTATTAACTCGAAGGATTCCTCCCAAATGGACCCAGATTTATGATGTTAAATGCCCAACTACAGAAGAAGAAGAAGAAGAAGATTAAGATTGTACATGTGAACTCACGTGACAGCTACTTTGCTCTACAAAATCATATAGAATTGAATGTATCATAAATTTGATTTGAAAAATGCTTTTTAACTTTAAGGTTTTTATTAATTACAAACTAACTTAGCCATTTGTTTGGTCGGAGAATTCAAAAGGATTTTTCTTTCCCTCAAGGTCAGGACAATGTGTTAGGTTGCATTTTCATATGTCATGCATGATGCGTTTTCCACCAAATGTAACTTTTGCCATAAACATAAGCATGTTGTTTCAGGTGACTGGTGCTTAAATGAATTAGCAGTAAAAATGTGAAGGAATAATAGAGGAATAATAGAGGAAAGGAAAAGGTAAGACGTGGTATTTTCTTGCTAAAGAAAATGGAAAATTTTGTAATTAATAAAAAGAAGAAGACACAAAGGAAGAGAGGAGACATAGATCATTTAAATCAACATCTAGCGAGAATACAACGATTTGTCGAAGACATTGGGTTCGAATCAAGGGAATCAAGGAAAACAATTGTACCTGAGAAGAAAGAAATTGTCGAAAATTTTACTAACGACTAATATTGATGGAAGTAATCAAAATTTTCATTTTATCTGGTGTGAAGTTTCTTTACTTGTCATTTTATTGAGTTGTGAAAGTACAAAGTCCTCTAAATTAGGAAAATTCCAAACCCAATTAAATTAAGATTCATAAAATTTGGGAAACAATTGTAAAGATGTATTTTTTTTCTTAATTGAATAATCCATAAATAGAAAGAAAGATCATCTCTATGTTGTTCACTTGTTTGTTTGGCAGTTCAAGCAATTGCAAGATCGCAAATTTATATAGGTAATGCAAAACTCAGCAAAATCCTAATGCATGAAAGATGCCTTTGAATGGTCTTCATAAGTAACAAAACTATTGTTAGATGTGATTGAGTGTTTGAAATTGACATAGTAGTACACATATAATAAATGAAATGAAAGCTGTATGGATATTAAAGAATAGTTAAAGGTCTTGATCACCTTTTTTTTTTTTTTTTTTTCTTTTTTGAGAAGAATTGATCACCTTTTCTTGATTGGTAATACATATGCTTACATAACAATAATAAAGTTTCTTCGTCGGTAGAGAAATTCAAGGCACACACCAAGTTTACAGCACATACACAATTATCAAATATCTGATCCATGTGATTTAAGACTAGAAACCAAGTTTTGTTATGGTCATATCCCTATTTCTAGGAGTGATCCCCTTGGCTTTATTTGATACTCCAAAAGCAACCATCAAAATCATATTTTGTACAATATAGATAAATGGGTATTCATTGGAAGATTTTTTAGAATTTTCTTAGAATCAAAATTGCACTATATGCATCTTTGAAAAACTGACATCTGAAAAGATTTTAAGGGTGTCTTGTTAAACACAAATTCGCCCCAAATTTTCATGGAAAAAAAAATGCAATTATTCCTTTTTATTCCAAATGAATCCATGAATTTTCTATTAAATTATTCCAATATTTTATTCCCAGAACAATGGTTGGGCATCTATCAACTTCAATGTTGGAGGGAGCTTCTTTTTTTTTTTCTTTTTTTTTTTGTAACATATATCTGTATGGATTGGACCTATTGCACCAATATACTAACAAAGGTGGGATCCATGTCTATATTCTCATTTCTCATCATCTTTTTTTATTTTTGATAATCATATTTTGGGATTAAATTATTCCCACCCAATGATTCTATATATTTGGTGATGCCCTGACGGTGCAAAGTTGGCTTTTGATTGAGTCATAAAGCACAGACAAATTGCGGTCCCATATCTTATGGTAGGCTTTTTGTTTGTAGTGTTAGACTGTTAGAGGGAACTTGGGTCCAAAGAGTCAAAAAGTTTGAGGCCCTCCCATTCTTTTCTATTATACTCTTTCATTCATTAAAAAGTCTTTACTGTCCTGTTACCCAAAAAAAAGAAAAGTTTGTAGTGTCCTATAAAAAAAGAAAAAGAAAAAGAAAAATTTATAGTGAAAGGTAGTGGTCCAATTTTAATCGCTTCATCTGCAGATATGATTCATGTGATTTGATGAATACAACACCTTTTCCTTTTTATTTTTATTTTTTATAATTTTAGAAAAGATGAATACAACATCTAAAGCTCAGCTTAACAAAAGTATTGGTGGGTCGGTGAATTACCCTTTGTTTTATCCGTCAATTTCTATAGCAGTCGTTTTCGACTTTTCGTTGTCCTAATAAATCCTAATTGTGACTATAAGAAATTGTGAAAAATTGGAGAAAAAAGAGAGTATAGAAAGTGAAGCAATGCCTTTTGAAGAGCAGAGTTTCCTATGTATGAGAAATTATTCAATATTCCTATTTAGACCATACGCAAGATCTGTTTAATATAAGTAAATCAGTATGAGTTTTAATAACTATAAAGACTCGTTGAAATTAGACATTCATGTATCTAAATTTTCCTTAACTAGGAGAAAATATGATTTCTTCATTTCCTATTTAGAAATAATAAATTTGGGTACTTTTTATTTCTTCTTTATCCTTGAGATGATTTGTTCATGACATTATAAGGATTTGTACATTTTTCATAGCAATAGCTTCATCTTTTTGTTTAGGTTTCATTTGGTTGAGGGATAGAAAATTTTTTGTTTTCCCTCACATGTCTTTGATTGGAGGTGAAAAAGTAGAAGAGTTAAAAAAAATTTTGTTTAAATGAGAAGAAAAATAAAATGATAGAAAAAAATATTTATTTAAATTTACTTTTATACTTCTATTACACAGTACACACGCATGCGCGTACACACACACATGTATAAAATTAGTTTCTAAGGAAAAAAATAAAAAGCCTATTATTTGGAAAGGGGGAAAAACAACAACTAAATGTTAACATTGAAACAAGAAAAAAGAAAGGAAAAGAAACTAATATATAGAGGGAGAAGAGGGGCAGATAAGTAATTTTACATCTAAGCCCTATGCTGGGAAAATACATGGATTCCACCAAAATCACCTCCAAATAAATAAGGGCACTATTTAAAATCCTCCTTATTTTCCCTTCTTCCTTTTCCATCCCCCAAAAATCACTCCAACCAAAGAGGCCTTAGTGTTTCTTGAAATTGAAAAACATGTTCTTGTAAAATTTTTTCATTCATCATAAGTTTTGGTTATATTTGAACTTCAAAACTATTGCTTAGAGCTCTACTTACTTAATAGGATACTATTTATGGTGAGTAATATACTTTTGAGTGTAGAATCCATTTCCATTTCATGGACTTTCTAAAGGGTGCTTCAAAATTTTCTTTCTGGTGTGTAGAAATTGTTTGGTTTGGCAAACAAATGGTATCTCAGATTTTTTGTTTTGTTGATAATTTGATAGTTGTGGGTGGGGGGATTTGAATCCTAAATGTTTTTATTAAAAATACTAGAAAGTGTTAATCAGATAAGCTACGAGAGCCTTCCCGGCCCCTTCAAATATTCTTAATTAATAACCATTTGTCATTGGGTTTTTCTTTTTAACTTATCTGTTACTTTGTTAGGTATAACTTTTTAAAGATTCGCAATTTTATTTTTATTTTTAGGTACAATCATACTTTTAAGTCTTTAACTAACTTAAATATTTTTTTGATAAGTGGCCACAAATGGGTCACTTTCAACTAATAAGCAATAAGCAATCATAAAAAGATTTAAATATTCTCCAAATTTAATAAGTAAAAATTATATGCATTCTCATTTGATACTCTAAAGGTATTTTAGTTTATATATATATATATATATATATATTTTTTTTTTTTTTTTGGGGGAGAATTTTTGAGAAGGGACTTGATACATGTAGCTTTTGAGAGACTGCCTGGTCATCTTTCTCAATGGAGTGAGCTTCTTAACCAGTTGTGAGTATACCAGTTATTAGGTGTAGATCATGAAGCCCTCCGCCCTAGGAACGAGGGCAAATAGCTTCATGTCCTCAATGATACTTACAAATGGCTAGCAAGCTCTGTCATTATTATATATGAGAGTAAGGTCCCCCACTTCACACCCCTTGTTTTCTTCTCCTACCTAAAAACCAAAAAGGAGAACTCAAAGGACATTGTTTATAGAAAAGGATTAATGATGAAGTGGGGGCGTGAGGTTCTGTAATTATTTGCCATCAAAGATTGAAAATGAAATACATGTGGGGAAGAAAAGTCTATAAAATATCAATTACAAAAAGCTTTTTTTTTTTGGGAATAATTTTATCGCTACAATTGGGAAGAATAATTTAAATTTTGGAAGACTTATGGTCTATTTGGAAGTTTAAAAAAGGAGGGGAGTAAAGTAAAGAGAGGGAGAGTAATTCAATTATCTTGTTTGGAAGTTTTTTAAGGAAGGAGGGGGAGGGGTTTCAACTACCTCTAGCCCCTCATTTTTGATTCCCCAAAATTGGAGAGATTTGGAGGGAGAGTAGAGTAGATAAATTATTGACCAAATGAATTCTCCAATTTACCATTTCTAAATTAACAAAATTACAAACTGATTATATAAATAATCTTTGTTTGTTTCTTTAGAAAATTTAAGGTGAATGAAAAAAAGAAAAAAAGAAAAAAGAATCTCACTATTTCACTGACACTAAAGCTAAACAACCCCCCCTGATCTAGCAACATTTACACTACACTCCCCTTTACATCACTTCGTTTGTTTCTCGAGAAAAATTAAAAAAAAAAAAATTGATATTGAAAAAAAACGTTGGTGAAGATACTCGTCCACGCACCATTGCGTAACAAAAACAAGCCACCGCTATCTTGGTGTTTGGCAGACCCGTGAGGCCCTTCACCTCCACACCCACTCTTTGTGGTTCATGTGCCGTTCAAGGTGCTATTAGCTTGTAGATCGGAGAGTGGTTGTTGGGTTTGAGAGTGGAAGAGTCTCGGCGAGACCTTGGTTCGGGTTTAGAAGAGAGTTGGGTTTCTGTTAGGACATATGCATTTTCACTTGTTAAGAACATATGTAATTTGTTTATATAAATTGGCTAATCCTTTGGCAAAACGTACTCTACTTGTAATTGGGTAATTCTAGGTGTTTTTAATACTTCAAGAAACAAGGTTTCAAGATCAAGTGTTGAAATCATCAAGTCTATCCAAGAAAAACAAGCTGAAGTGCAAATTCATTAAAGCTCGACAGCTGCTCGATAGCTCCTCGACACCTTGCTATCTGTCAAGATTTATAAAATCAGATTTTCTGATCTGATTTCTTGGGATCCGTGAATGTGTATTTGGGCCTTCTTTTCTCTTAACCCTAGACATATAAAATGATTATTTTAAGAGTCGTCAAATGGTGCACAAGTTGCAAAAAAATATTGAGCAAACTTTATTCAAGCAAATTGTGATCGAAGACAAAATTCTTGACCTAGTTCATCTCTTCTGAAGAAGTTTCTGTGTATTTGCACCTAAGGGTTTTGTGACCAAGCATCTTTTTGATCTTCATTGTGTAGGATGAACTGAAGAATTTTACAGCCAACCTTTCCTTCAAAGGTGGTGTTGAAGTTGCGTACTGAGATTCTCGCATTGGTTAATCACGTACTTGGAACCCGTGTATCAAAGGTGGGAACTGTCACTATAGAACAAGTCCAATTAAGTATTGGGATAAGGGTTCAACTGTAGGTTGGTAAGGTACTTGGGATTCTCTTACTTGTAATCGCTTGTTGTAATAATAGTGGAGTTTCGGGAGTAGTGACTTGAAAATCACTCGGTAGGGTTTTTGCCGTTAGGTTTTTCCCCATTTGTAAACAAATCACCGTGTCATTTAATTTCCGCTACATATTTAGTTTTTAGTGATTTGTTTGTGCTACTACGCATTTGCATGATAAATTGATTAATTAATAACTTGGCTAATTAATCAATTAATTTCTATCACAATGGGTCAATTTAGTTTGTGGCCTATCAGTTTCAATCGTGATTTCAGAGTGGGATGACCTGTAAGGAGATTGAGAAGCACCCTCGTGGTGTTCGTTGTTTGTTACGGTGGAGCAAGGAAGCTCCACTTGGGTTTAGATCGGAGAGGGAGATGAGAACTTTGAGAGAGCTTTAAAGAGGGAGAGCTCGGTGAGGGTTCTTGATGAGGAGCAATCTGCCGCCTGTGGTGGCAGCATTGATCTGTGATGACGATCTCAAGCCATGAAGGTCCGATGGAGGCTCGATTTGAGAGAGTTTCAGAGATTAGAGAGAAAGCTTGGGTTTAGGGTGAGAGATAGGGAGCCCGAGGAGAGTTTTTGGTGAATTTGCAACGCTTTCGCCTGGTCTGAAGAAAATTTATTTTTATTTTTATTATATATATTTTTTTATAATAGTTAATTGTAGTTTTATACTTTTATTAGTGGTATTTGATGGAATGAGAATGTTGATTAAATAATTATTTAATTTAACAAATTAATCATAGACTAATATTGCAAGTTCATTTTTAAATAGGAGTAAATTTGTTTATTTAAATCATTTTCTCTCATTTTCATCTTAATTTTTAAAACATCCAAACAAGAGGAAGGACTAATTACTCTCTTCCCCTTTACTAATTTTAAAAACATCTAAACAAGGTGGAGGATAACCATTCCCCTCTACTTTCCTTACTCTCTAAACTTCCAAACAGGCCATTAAGTATTCACTATATGCAATTTTTTTTTCACATATTGTGGATCTTATAGAATTTATGTATCATGAATGCGATAATCCATATTTTAGATGCATTTGATAATTTTTAATTTTTAACGATTGAATACACTTACACATGGACACACAACACTCACAAAAAAAAGTGATGAATATACAATCAATTATGTATATCTACATGTGCAGCCTTTAATTTGGTCCATGGAGCTAATATCTGGACCAAAGACTTACTGATCAAGAATGTAGGCCAAGAAACTTGTTCAAAATAAATCAACTAGGTTAAGGAATAATATGTGCAACAAAAAAGATGAAAAAGCAAAAAAGCAAGTGTACGCACCCAATAAGAAAAACCATTTTAAAAATCGTTTTCTATCTATCTTTCTCTGTTTTATTAAAGTAATTATCTTATGAGCCCATTCTATGGAGCAACCAATGAGATACTGCCTAGTTGCTTTGGGAGTGGGGGGAATGGATAAACCTTTCAAATATTGGAAAAAAGGAAAATAATAAGATAAGAAAGTGGGGGCAAAGAGAGAATAATTCCCACACATCATATCAGTAATTAGCTTATCTGCAAGTGTGCAACCCTTACTGATTGAAAATGAGTAGTAGAATCATCTTCAATGAAGAGTTTAAGACCACCAATCTTTTTGTCAATTATTGGAGAGTGGAGATAAATGATAAATCTCATCCAGAAAACTTTGTTGTGAAGTAGATTCTCACACTATCTGCTAAAAAATGCATGGCTGTCAAGCTTAGGGGGTACGTATGTACTGCTAGAAAGCAAACACTTCTAGATAATTTGTCATTTCGTTTCTGGGTTTACTAAATGAAGTGACATGAAATTTAACACAAAGCTTCAACATTCAGGCCCCAATACCCAGAACTCCAGCTATCCTTCTGTACTATTACACTTGCTAAAATCTCTTCCAATTGCTTGCTCTACCTCAAGGCATATGCTAGTACACAACAACAAATCGATCAAAATTCAAATGCCTGCTGACCTGTCTGTTGGTTATAATATTGCAAACATGGCTTATGTCTGCACCCCCCCCCCCCCCCCCCCAAAAAAAAAAAGAAAACTCTAACACATTACATACATGGCTTAAAAATGATAAAAGACTAATTGTTCTAAAAGTTTAAACTATTGGGAAATTGTAAATTTAATTATTTAATGCCACATAATTATAATACTCTCCCTCATGTATGGACTCAAATCACCTTTTAATATGTGAAACTCAACACGTGAGATTTAAATGACAGGTAAAATAGAGGAAATATAGATTGAATTTATGATCTCTTGCTCTAAATACCATGTTTTATTACTGTCCCAAAAAGCTTGCAGTCTCTAAAATATGAGCAATTTTGAACAATATATGTAAGGATACAAAAATTATCACATTTTTTTTATACTATTTATGTGGTATGATATAATTTTTGTGTGTATTGCGGTATGTTGTAAATGGTATATAATCAAAATCCTGTCAATAATAAATCAATGTAAAAGTGACGTTGCTTTAATTATAACTAACTACCTTAACAAATTGTCAACACTATTACAAAAAAAAAAAAAAAATGTCCCCAATATTTATCATCATAATGGGCCAGGTTTTTTTTTTTTTTTTTTTTTTGAGAAGAATTTTTTTTTTTAATAAATGAAATAATTAAATATATTATGAGACCAATGGGCTGAGAATGTGCTCCCTATCAAATTTACTCTTTTGTTTCTTTCTTCGATTGGGCCGGCGAGCCCATATACAATTTCCCCAAACACAAATGGGTCGACCCGAAGCCCACTTCTTGTTCTCCCAAACCTGCAATCTGGACAAGTACGTAAAGTTTCGGATCCATTACAACAAAAACCCCCCCAAAAACCACCGATTAGGGTTTTTCTTTCTGCGCTCACAATCAATCTCTGTAAAACCAAGCTTCTGAACTCATCGTCGCCGCCATGGTTCGCTTTTCTCAACCTTCTCTCTCTCTTCACAGTTTCCTTTTGTTGATGTCATAGATAATTTTGTGTGTACTGATTTTGCTAATTTTGATGTTGTTGTTGTTTTAGCCTCAAGGAGATTACATAGATCTTCACAGAAAGAGATATGGGTACCGCCTTGACCACTTCGAGCGCAAGCGCAAGAAGGAAGCTCGTGAAGTCCACAAGCGCTCTCAGATTGCCCAGAAGGTCCATTTTTTTTTTTTTTTCTCTTACAGTGTTTTTGTTGAATTTAGAGCTAAATTTATCGTTTTTTTTTATTGATTAATTTTTGGTGGGGTTGGGGTTGTGGTTGAATTGTGAATGAAAACAGGCTCTGGGTATTAAGGGTAAAATGTTTGCCAAGAAGCGTTATGCTGAGAAGGCTCAGATGAAGAAAACGTGAGTGATTTTTTGTTATTGCTTTTTCTCTATTTTTTATTAGAATGTGTGGTGTTCGGTTAAATGATCGAATTCGATAAGAAATGTTAAATCTTAAATGAATGATACTGATTCTTTGTGTGTGAAAGTTCTCACTGTTAATGTGGCATGCTGTGATTTTTTTTTCATTTTATTATTATTATTTTGAGTGATATAAAACTTTTGGGCATGAATGTTGGTGCTGTAGTAAAGATGAGTTATTATGTCTTTTGAGAGTGATAAACCATTTTATGGGTCCATTTGGTTAGGCTCTTTTGGGAGATTAAAAGAGCGTTTTTCCAACAGCTCATACAAACGCACACTATGTTGTGACGCTGACTGCGAATATGGTAGTGGTGTTAATCACCAAGAATTTGTAGGACTTTTTGTGATATCCTGGTTGAAATTTCGAGTAGTTGCTAATATGATCTTCTTGGTGATTGATATTTCTTGTTTGGTGGCATTGTAAATTGGGAATATGCCAAGAGCCTGGTAGCTCAATTGGCACTTCTTGGCGATTCCAATAAAGACATCCAGAATTCAAATCCCTTCTCCCCCAACTATGAATTATGTATAAAAATTGGGAATATAAAAATGATTCAATACTTTTGGTGTTTTTTATTTGGATGGCATCACTGTGTTACAGAAATGTTTATTTCCTCAATCCGTGTATTTAATGGAAGTTCTTATAAAACCTCTTAAACCCTGCAGTATATATATGCATTTGTCAGCTCAAATACTTGCTGTTCAACCAATCTGAATTTGATAACCAATTGTTGCTTTGAAACATTACTCTATCCCTCCACTTAACGCAACTTGTGATTCATGATCAATCACATATTTTTTCATAATGAACAAGCTATCTTTACACGTTATTCATTTATAGTTAACTTGTAGTGGATAATAAGTTTTGTTTTTTTTAATGGAAAACAGACTGGCTATGCACGAGGAATCCTCCACCAGGCGCAAAGTGGATGATGATGTTTCAAAAGGAGCTGTTCCTGCCTATCTACTGGATCGTGAAAACACTACACGAGCAAAAGTATAGTTACACCTTTAATCTCAAAGACAGATTTTTTAGACACTCCTTTCTGTTTATCAATCTGACATTACAATGTTAATAGGTTCTCAGCAATACCATTAAGCAAAAGAGGAAAGAGAAGGCTGGAAAATGGGAAGTTCCTTTACCCAAGGTAAGAACAAATTTTCTTGCATCATTATGTCTATTTTGCACCTCCACAAATTTTGTATGCAGTTGTGTTGTGCGTGCGTGAGTGCATGCATTGGCATGTATATATTTGGGTGGGTGAATCAGGGTGGTTATGCTGCGATATCCCTTAATTGGGCTTTTGTATTACCTGTAATCGGACAAGCTTCATGACTAGAATTTATTTCCCTTTTTCAGGTGAGGCCTGTGGCTGAAGATGAAATGTTCAAAGTGCTCAGAACTGGTAAACGAAAGAGTAAGTTTTCCTAAGCTCACATTCTTCTATTTATTTTTCTTGATATTGAAATTGTGATTGGTTAATTTTAATTTTATTTAAATTTTTTTTTGTGTTAATCTTATTTGTTCAATTTGGGCTTATGATAAGATGTAATTTTGAAGTGCTAGAAACTTAACTTTGTAATTTATATGAAGATACTGTATGATTAATTTTAGTTTTCTCACCTTTATTTATTAGTTGGCGAAGTTCAGTACCTATGTTTGTGTGTAGTTCACAAAAGTCAGTTTATTTGAATCTGTTGACTTTGATAGCTGGATTGGTTATATTTCTTAATTTTTATACCCTAGTACTGTGGCTAACTCTAGGACATTTGTTGTTGGATCTTTGTGTGTATGGCTTTTGTGGATTTTTCAATGCAAGTAAAGAATTGTGTCTATTGTAGTTGATCGTATCATAGATTAGCTTGTAGAATTTCTCAAATGTGGCCGATTTTAGTGGTGTCTGCAAGATTAAAAATTCAATTCTCTTTGGCCAAGGGCCTTGTAGCTCAATTGGTTGATACCTCTTAGCGTTTCCAATGAAGACTAAGAGATGTCAACCAATTTAGCTAAGCCTAAGAGGTGTCAACGAAGACTAAGGGTTCAAATCCCCCCACCACTATCGAATTAACAACAAAACAAAAAAAACAATTATCTTTGTTTTCTTATGATGAAATTGTGAATCAAGTCACTTGCAAAGCTGCTGACACTAAGCCTGATCTCTTTTGTAGCCAAGCAATGGAAGAGGATGATCACAAAAGCGACATTTGTGGGTCCTGCTTTTACAAGAAAACCCCCGAAGTATGAGCGCTTTATCCGTCCTTCAGGGTTGCGGTTCACCAAAGCTCATGTGACTCACCCTGAACTCAAATGCACTTTTAATCTTGAGATTATTGGAGTAAAGAAAAATCCTAATGGTCAGATGTATACCTCTCTTGGTGTGATGACAAGGGGAACTATCATTGAGGTACTGCATTCCTGCAAATGTTAATTTCTTTAGTCCATTGAAAAACAGCCAACATAGTAGGCTTACATGGTTGTTTCCCCTGTTACTGTGAATTTCAGGTGAATGTTAGTGAGTTGGGTCTGGTTACACCTGCTGGGAAAGTTGTATGGGGTAAGAGTGTCCTCTAGATTTTTATAACTTGGCATTGTTAGCCATACCTTTTCAACTCCCATCAGTACATATCTCATTAGTTTTGTGGTTTACGCAGGAAAATATGCTCAGGTGACAAATAACCCTGAGAATGATGGTTGTATAAACGCTGTTCTGCTTGTCTAGGAGGGTTCTGACAACGGTTGAAATTTGGGTGTGAACATCAATGATGTTTGAAGCAGGGTTCTAAGCCCAAAACAGGAGTCTTAAAGGGTCTTATGTGTAACCCAATTTTGTTATAGAGCCCCTTTGTTTTTGGTTGTTTTTTTTGGTGAGTTGGCATCGTTGGTAAAATAACAGTTGTATCAAGGGATAGATTATCTGATCTTGTCAAGCTTATGTTTCATAATTGTTTATTAATTACTATTAACCGCATTTCTTTATAAACTCAATTTAAGCCTTAGAGAGCAGCACAATCGTCACTCAGAGTGTGGACCCTATCATTGTGTGATTCACACTTGGTGAAAGGGAGATGCTTATATTGGATGCATGAAATACTTTTTCTAATCCAACATGATTAAGAAAATCCCTAGTTAAATGTCTACATAAGTTTGTCCTCGAGAAATGACGTATTATTTTCTATTTTCTAGATTTGAAATTATTGGGTGTTGTGGAGCAAGTACCGTCAGCTAGAGGGAGGGATAAGAAAGACATGCAAGAAGATAGACTTTTGTAAACTAAATAGACAACTCATATTACATGCCTACATTTAGTTGTTGGAAAAAAATATATCTTTCCCCTTTTATTTTTATGGAGCGAAAAATATCGCATCTTTCTCTTAAGTAGCCTCCTTGAGTGATTACTATTCATCTATATTCTTTCTTCTCAATGTTCCCATGACAGAATTATGAAACTATTCATCCAAGACATATATCATACTAGTTGTCTTCTTTTAGTTATTCCTATTTTTTTGTAATTTGTTTTCATGAATCGTGCATCTCTTAAATAGACTCTTTTGGTGTGTTATCACCTGTTTGGTACAAATTTATTAAAAATGAGGATGTTTGAAAATGCTGTATTTAGAGTTCGTTTGAGATTCGCTTATTTTGTTGACACTAAATTTTTTTTGTTGAAAGTAATATAAATAAAGGTAAAAGTTAATTGAAATAGTATAGTGAGATCTATGAATAGTATCAAAAAGTACAATGAGACTCATAAACGGTAGCAAAAATAAGCTGAATAGTAAAATAAGTTGACAAAATTAATCATGCCAAATGAACAAGGGGAAAAAGGAAAAAAAGTGAAGTTTTAAATATATGTAATTTTAAAAAGTGTAACTTAAGAAAGTTTTATCAAAAGGGCATATTGAAAGTATTCACAAAGGCCATCCACGATTTTGACGCAAAAGAAATAAGTCAAAAGTTTTGTAAGATATATTTAATGTGTGGTTGAGGCCTTCAAACTACAACACTAGTTGACAAGCACCATATGAAGGAGGAACAACACTAAGAATTTCAATCGAGAAAGGTGTCAGACATTAAATTGGAGCTTACAATAGTTCAATAATCTACATTTTAAGCTTTTGATCAATTGATGGGATCGATTGGAGAACCTAGGAATGTTAAATCAGTGAGAAATCTTGGGAATGAATTGTAGAGTAATGAAGTGTTTGAAAAGAATATACCTCTTTTTTAATTGTTTGCTTATAAAGGGTATTTTAAAGGTTTCTCTTGAGTGGAGTCATAATCTAGTTTGTCAAACACAATCATTCTCACACTTAATTTCATAACTTGTTAACTTGTGCGATTGTGAGTGGGCAATATAGAATGATGGATTACCCAAGTTAAAAAATGTCTCTACTTATAATCGCACAAGCCAATAAGTTGAAAAATTAAGTGTGTTATTGGTTGTCTCTAAAATTCTTTATTGTGATCTGTTTCTTTATAAAGTGTGAGGTTTCTTGCAACATACCATCCTTTTAGGTAAATTGAGGGTACAAGTTGTTAAGGTGCTCATCCAACCCTATACAGTGACAGTCTTGTTGCATTTAAAGTAAAATTGGTGACAATGATCAGGATAATAAATGTTGACATGATAGATCCAATGATTTTTCTCAGCCGCTTGCATCGAGTACTCCCACTGAGGTAACAATGGAAGTTAAGAACTGTTCCTTCAATTCTGTCTAAAGCACGTTGATAAACAGTATGAAGTGGAGTAGCCACAGCTGGGGTTTTGGCCCAGGGGCTTGTTCTATCATCTATGGGTCCATTAGGATTAGCTTTGAGATTCCCCCTTTTTCCCCACCAAGGACTATCACAATTCAACTTCCAATTGTTATACTTAATTATTTATCGACAGCACAGTTTTAGTTCACAAAACCAATTTAGTTTTCAAAGTACAGTAGAATAACAATGGATGACAATTCAGACAGTTAAACAAATGTGAAAATAGTTTACATTCAAACGAGAAGAGATAAGTGAAACAAATGCCTTGTTTCACATTCAAACGGCAAGAGGCACACAATCCGTAAATTGGGACCATAATCCCAACAAGTTATGGATCCAAATAAATGAACAAATAATTACATTACATCATTGAGTGAGAAGCAAGGGAGATCCACGGGCAGGAGTAGCTGAAATTTGGGGTTCAACCACCTGAAGTAAGCCTGTTGCGAGCCTCCTTGTCATATCCTCTGCAGACATCTTCACAACATCCCTTCTCATGCCAATGTCAGCAGCATATCTACTAGCACAGTAGACTACAACAGCAGTAGCAGCCATTCCATACACATTGGTAGTAACAAGACGCAGTGGTGTAGATAAAACAGCCGCGAGAGGCCCCCCTATAATAGAAACAGCTTGGCCGCTCTGACCAATTGTTCCTTGTTCTACCACAAGAAGCCCGGTTTTGCAGTAGATAGCAAAGTCCTCACAGTTGTTCTTAAACACATTATAGCAGCCAAAGCCATTTTCAAGCAGGTACTTTGCTCGATGGACCACGACATCATCTTGGTCTGAGACGGCAAGAGTGCATGTTCCACCACGTGCTTTAGCAAGAAAGAGAGCAGGTGTGACGGAATACTCAAAACGGTACAGAACACCACCAGAAAGGAAGCAGTTCAGGCATGAGGACATGACCCCACTCCCTTCTTCTGGTGGAGTGCAAGTGGAGCAGGGCTGATGAGATCGGGTTGGTCCTGAGCTAATCAAGAGGACATCCAGCACAGTCCCAGTTCCTACTTCTTGGCCACGTCTAGTAAAATGAATGACTTTGTCATCTCCAACATAGATACCTGTTTTTTGTTAAGATGCAGAATAGATATATTGTCAAGGTAAACAAAAAAAAAAAAAAAAAAAATACCATACCAGTAAAGGATGAATGTTGTTTCTTTTTGTAGTTATATCAAATTCTAGTAGCCTAGCCAAATAAAGGAATAGGCAAACACTAGGAGATGCAAAGCAAAAGTTGGAGACATGTCATTGGAAGAGGTAAAGAAACAATTTCACAAACCCAAATTTCCAATAAATAAGCTCTATTAACTTGTGTTCAGGTAGAAAATCCCTCTTAAAATAAAAAGAGGTATAATCTATACTCAGCATATTCACTTAAGGAATTATTAGCCAATTTATCATAATAAAAAATTCTTAATGTTGCAACTCAAGCCATAAAGATCTCTTTATCTCAACAACTGATGAACTAAACAGTCCAAAAGTCGAATACGACTTGCATATCAGTCACAAACTAACAAGGAGAGGAGAAAATGGTGTCATAATGCGCATTTGGGAGGAACTTCTTGGTCAGGGAGCAATAATTCCTACTACAGACTGAAGCATAGGGCCATAGACAATGCAGCTATGGAAAGAATTCACCTTTCATCCTTCAATCTTTTGGAAGGAGCAAGTGTCACTTTTTTATAGCTCATTGCCAAAGACCTTATAGATGCTGATTGAAGGAATACATGGCAATGTTCCCTTCTCTATAAAATCTGTTTGAAATCTCATCTCACAAAAAGTCACACTTTCTCTAAATACAATGCAGTTCTAGATAAGATCTTAATGGTCTGTTTGGATTGAGAGGGAGGGAGGGAGGGAGGGAGAGTAGAGTAGTGGCTATTGCCCTCCACTTCCCCCTCAGTCCAAATGGGCCCTTAATGCTAAACTACCAACTTTCAATCAAGCAACAAATACAAAAAACAACACGTCATTCACAAATCAATCACTGCGACACATAAACCACTCGACAAATCATTCTCCCCCTCTCTTTAACTTGGTTAGGTACATTAAACGACATACCATCAAATGAAAATCATAAACGTTAACCTCAACGGTTAGCACAAATCTGCTTAAAACTAAAGTGTTTTTTTTTTCCAATGCTTGAATTCCACAAATGCAGGTTTGGCCACACTTCATTCCCAAACAATTATTTGGAAAATAAAGAAACTTCAATTGGGTTATACTTATACCCATTTATCAATTAACAGTACCCACATAGCTTATAACAAATTGCAAATCTTCATAGAGCAAAAAAAAAAACTTTTCTTTCATTCACACAAATATACACATACAAATGTGCTTCAAGCAATTAATCAAATCATTCAGTGGCACCCAAAGCTTATAAGCACGAAATTATATCATATTAATAAATTCAAAAATTCAAAAAAAAAAAAAAAAAGAAAAAAGAAAAGAAAAGGTAATAACCATGATGAGCATAAATATAAGCAGTTCTCCACGAGTATATGTGATCCCCTGGTTTCAGGCTCTCCCTTTGCACTCTGTAAATTTCAACAAATTGTATAGATTACGATAATGCCCCCTTGATCCCGTTTGGTTGCCGAGAAAACCCAGCGGAAAACTCAAGCAACAGTGAATGTGAAATCTTTTTACAGCATCAAAGTAACCCCAAATTTTGTTTTCCCCAAGATTTCTCGGTAAACAAAAGGGATTTCATATACGCGTAAAATTGGAAATTATAATCCGAGAAAAAGAAAAAAGAAAAAGAAAAAGGAATTTCAAAAAAAAAATACCTGTTGGAAAGCAGTCCCATCTCTCTCTCTCTCTATCTCTCTGTGAAATTTTGTTTTCCCTCGGAATTGGATTCTTTAATAAACCGCTTTTCCCGTGTGTGTGACAAGTTTCGAATTTGCACAAATGAGTCGGCGTTTTTTTTTTTTTTACTGCAATGACGATTGTGCCCTTTTAGGAATCTTTCGTGGCTAAGGATTAAAGGCCGACAAGAGTTACACGTGGCAGTATGTGTTGAAGTGACCGTTTCATCGTGTTTTTTGCGCGTCGATAAATGTGGGCTTGTTGTTTCTGGGCCTATATGCGTCCAGCCCAATTGGACTTTAACGGTAAGCTTTTGTGTGCTTTGCATTTAAAAAAAAAAAAAAAAAAAAAATCAGAGTTTTTATTTTTTATTTTTTTGAGAAGGAAAAAAAATCAGAGTTTTGTATGAAAAATATTGTCTAAAGATACATTTTTATGGACTTGAGATTGGATTATGTTAGTTTGTGAATAAATTCATATCATATTAAATTATTATTTATAGTTTGTTGATAATATATACGATTTATTTCTAATCAAAGTTCATAAATTTGTGTTGTGAAGACTAAAAAAATTTTAGTCATAATTTTACTATACACACACACACATATATATATATAGGAGAAGAATAAATTAATAAAGTATTTTTTGAATAAGCTTAAACTTGATCTTGTTTGAAAGAACATGAATCAAGTTTAAAGATGTAAATTTCATTTGATGATGAGTTTAAGTTTGATTCGTGTTCAAAATAAAATTAAATAAACAAATCTGGGGTTTTAATACTTTAAGAGAAAGAGCAAAAATAAAGATAAGATATACAAATAAATCATAAATTTAAAATTGAGTAATCAATGATGGAGATTTTAAAAGAAGATGGGGTCTTCTATATCAATTATATAATTATATGCTCTATGAAGCCAAAAAGAATTTAATGAAGACATGATAGATATTACAATTGAATTAAAGACCCAACGACGGAGAGCAAGGTGAGAGTCTTTTATGTTAAGAATTAAGATTTCAACTTTTCTTAGTGCAAGTGTTTGTAGATTTTGGATCTTAGTAAAGGATTCACAATGAATTTGTAGTGCCACCAACGAAACCTAACCCAATACATTGAATTTTCCGTGAAAGCATCTACACTAGAGACCAACATTACTTCTAATTCAAAATATGAACCACCGTCTCTAACAAAATGCTTATGAGTTTCAAGCATTCAATGATAGTGATTTGTGGATTCTTAAGCGTGCGTTTGACTAGCTTATTTGTTAAAAAAATTAAATTAAAAGTGAGTTTAAGTAAATGAAGCAAAAAACTTGACTTACATTAAAATTATATTCAAGTTATTTTTGAATCCTAAAGGGGTGAGCTTTTCTCAAAAAAAAAAAGAAAAAGAAAGGTGGGCTTTGTCAGAATTGGATCCAAGAAGCCCAGGGGCTTGTTCCATCACCTATGGGTCCGTTAGGATTAGCTTTGAGATTCCCCCTTTTTTCCCTCCAGGGACCATCACAATTCAACTCTCCAATTGTTATACTTTATTATTTATCGACAGCACAGTTTAGTTCACAAACCAATTTAGTTTTCAAAGTACAGTAGAATAACAGTGGATGACAATTCAGACTAGTTAAACAAATGGGAAAACGGTTTACATTCAAACCAGAAGAGACAAGTGAAACAAATGCCTTGTTTCACAATCAAACACAATCTACAAATCGGGACCCTAATCCCAACAGGTTATTGAACCAGATAAATAAACAAAGATTACATTAAATCATTGAGTGAGAAGCAAGGGAGATCCACAGGTAGGCGTAGCTGAAATTTGGGGTTCAACTACCTGAAGTAAGCCTGTCGCAAGCCTCCTCGTCAGATCCTCTGCAGACATCTTCACAACATCCTTTCTCATGCCAATGTCAGCAACATATCTACTAGCACAGTAGACTGCAACAGTGATAGCAGCCATTCCATACACATTGGTAGTAACAAGAAGCAATGGTGTAGATAAAGCAGCCGCGAGAGGCCCCCCTATAATAGAAACAGCTTGGCCACTCTGACCAATTGTTCCTTGTTCCACCACAAGAAGCCCGGTTTTGCAGTAGATAGCAAAGTCCTCACAGTTGTTCTTAAACACATTATAGCAGCCAAAGCCATTTTCAAGCAGGTACTTTACTCGATGGACCACAGCATCATCTGGGTCTGAGCCGGCAAGAGTGCATGTTCCACCACGTGCTTTAGCAATAAAGAGAGCAGGGGTGACAGCATACTCAAAACGATACAGAACACCACCAGAAAGGAAGCAGTTCAGGCATGAGGACACGACGCCCTGCCCTTCTTCTGGTGGAGTGCAAGTGGAGCAGGGCTGATGAGATCGGGTTGGTCCTGAGCTAATCAAGAGGACATCCAGCACAGTCCCAGTTCCTACTTCTTGGCCACGTCTAGTAAAATGAATGACTTTGTCATCTCCAACATAGATACCTGTTTTTTGTTAAGATGCAGAATAAATATATTGTCAAGATAAACAAAAAAACACAATACCAATAATGGATGAATATTGTTTCTTTTCGTAGTTATATCAAATTCAAGTAGCCTAGCCAAATAAAGGAATAGGCAAACACTAGGAGACAAAAAGCACAAGTTCGAGACATGTCATCGGAAGAGGTAAAGAAACAATTTCATGAACCCAGATTTCCAATAAATAAGCTCTATTAACTTGTGTTTGGGTAGAAAGTCCCTCTTAAAAAACAAAAGAGATGTAATCTATACATTGCATATTCACTTAAGGAATCATTAGCATAATTATCATAATAAAAAATTCTTAATGTTGCAACTCAAGCCACAAAGGTCTCTTCATCTCAACAAATGATTAACTACTCAATCCAAAAGTCGAACACGCCTTGCATATCAGTCACAAACTAACAAGGAGAGAAGAAAATGGTGTCATAAAGGACAATGCTCATTTGGGAGGAACTTCTTGGTCAGGGAGCAATAATTTCTAAGACAGACCTCACTTTTCATCCCATTATTTTGGAAGGAGCAAGTGTCACTTTATAGCTCATTGCCAAAGACCTCATAGATGATGATTAGAGGAATACATGGCAATGTTCCCTTCTATAAAAAATCAGTTCGAAATCTCATCTCACCAAAAAGTCACACTTTCTCTAAATGCAAAGCAGTTCTAGATAAGATCTTATGGTCTGTTTGGAGGGTGGGAGAGTAGAGTGGAGTTGGCCAGAGTGGAGTTGGCCAGAAATTTCCAGCCAACTCTACTCAACTAGCCTCCACTCCCCCTCCCTCCCCCCTCAATCCAAACAAACCCTAAATTTCAATCAAGCCAAAAATACCAAAAACATGTAATTCATGAATCAATCACTGCAACACGTAAACCACTAGACAAATCATTCTCCCCTCCTCTTTAACTTGGTTAGGCACAATAATCGACATGCAATCAAATGAACTCATACATGTTAACCTCAATGGTTAGCACAATTGGCTGAAAACCACGTCTCATTATATAAAGATCACCAGTTCAAATCTCCCCTTCCCCCCACTTCGTGGGAAACCAATTTGGACAAAAATTATTTGGAAAAAAAAAAAAAAAAAAAAATTCGATCGGGTTATACCCATTTAACAATTAACAGTACCCACATAGCTAATAACAAATTACAAATCTTCATAGAGCAAAAAAAATTAATCTTTTCTTCATTCACACAAATATACATACAAATGTGCTTCAACTTTCAAGCAATTAATCAAATCATTCAGTGACATCCAAAGTTTATAAGCATGAAATTCTATCATATTAATAAATAAAAAAGAAGAAGAAGAAGATAATAACCATGATGAGCATAAATATAAACAGCTCTCCACGAGTATATGTGATCCCCTGGTTTCAGGCTCTCCCTTTGCACTCTGTAAATTTAAACAAATTGTATAAATTACGATAATGCCCCCTTGATCCCGTTTGGTTGCCGAGAAAACCCTGCGGAAAACTCAAGCAACAGTGAATTTGAAATCTTTTTACAGCATCAAAGAAACCCCAAATTTTTACAGCATCAAAGATATCTTTCATATACGCGTAAAATTGGAAATTATAATCCGAGAAAAAGAAAAAAAATAGAATTTCAAAACGAGGGATGCTACGTCTACAATAATTTTACAACATTTTTACAACAAATCACAGGTGAGTAGTTATTATTGGTTCAAATTTGAAACTCAAACTAATATTACTTTTTTGTCCCAATAATAACAACCAGTAACAACTGCCATTTAGGATTTGTTGTAAGAATGTTGTAAAAATATTGTAGACATGTCGTTTCTCTTTCAAAACAAATACCTGTTGGAAAGCAGCCCCATCTCTCTGAAATATTGTTTTCCCTCGGAATTGGATTCTTTAAGAAACCGCTTTTCCCTTGTGTGACGAGTTTTGAATTTTCGCAAAAGAATCGGTGTTTATTTTTTTTAACGAAACGACGATTATGCCCTTTTAAGGAACCACCTCGTGGCTAAGGATCAAAGACCGACAGGAGTTACACGTGGCAGTATTTGTTGAAGTGACCGTTTCATCGTGTTTTCTGCGCGTCGATAAATGTGGGCTTGTTGTTTCTGGGCCTATATGCGTCCAGCCCAATAGGACTTTAACGATAATCTTTTGTGTCCTTTGCATTAAAAAAAAAAAAATCAGAGTTTTGCATGAAAAATATTGTCTAAAGATACATTTTTATAGACTAGATTATGTTAGTTTGTAAATAGGTTCATATCATATTAAATTATTATTTGTAGTTTGTTGATAATATATACAATTTATTCCTAATCAAAATTCATAAATTTGTGTTGTGAAGACTAAAAAATTTTAGTAATGATTTTACTATATAGGAGAAAAGAATAAATTAATCAAGTATTTCGTGAATAAGCTTGAACTTGTTTGATAAGAAAATGAATCAAGTTTGAGCGTGTAATCTCGTTCGATGATGAGCTTTAGTTCGACTTGTGTTCAACATAAAATTAAATGAATAAATTTGGACTTTTAATACTTGAAGAGAAAGAGAAAAAATAAAGACAAGATATATGAAAGATTCCTAAATTTAAAATTGAGTTATCAATGATGGAGATTTTAAAAGAAGAGGGTGTGTTGGGGGCGAAAAAGTTTCCCTTTCGACAAATAAGATTTATAATGGGTTGGAAGTCTAAACCGAAACTCGACAATGGGCTTGATGCACGGCCCAAAGGCTATTAGTGAAGGTCCAAAGAATTCACTGTATTTTATGCCTTGGCCTTAGGTTGAGATTGACAAGAATGGCCCATAAACAGTCTCTACAGCAGACACATTAGCATGGTTAAAAAAACATACTGTAAGATATAGCCCAGCAGAAAAACATTTCTGCAAAAGATAGCCCAACGGTAAAATGTTTTTGTAGAAAACGGCTCAGCGGTAAAATGTTTCTGCCAAAAACGGCCCAGCAGTAAAATGTTTTTGTAGAAAAACGGCCCAACGGTAAAATAATACAAAACATAATAAACTCCCAACTATTAACTACTTCACATATTAAGGGAAATATCTACATTTTTAGACTCGTCATCTGTTAGCTCTTGAGAAGAGTTTTCTAGTACAACAATATGATGGAAAAATTCAATAGTAATAGTTATATTATAGCCATTAATAGTAAATGAATAAGTAAATATCATAAGTTCCATAATAACAAGTAATTGAGAAAAACTTAGTGTGAGATGAAGGGAGAGAGAGAGATCTCAGCTAGTGCAGCAAGATCATTATGGTGCCATGGCATGCTCGTAAATATAATGTATATAGTGAGTAGGGGAAGTCATTTGTGAGTAGTATGAGTAATGAGAGTCATTTGTGAGTAGGAAGACTGTTGTGACTTTCTGCTTAGGATTTCTAAGTATTTTTTAGTAAAGCTATGAGGAGTGTTCTTGAGCTAGGAGCTAGGAAACTTGGTTTCTAATCTTGAGACTGAGAACTCAGTGACTTTTCAGAGTTTAGAGAAGACTTTTTGCAGAGAGGTTAAGGAAAAATCTTGGTGTTTAGCTTAGTGAGTTGGTTGTTGAAGCATTAATGGAGAATCCCATTTATAGTTGGTAGGGGGTAATTAGCAAATAATCTTTGCTAAATCTTTCTCAATCTTTAGAAATTTTTTAGATAATCGTTCTTAGGATTTTTAGTTAAGAGTAGTAAGCTTAACTTTTAGAAGGTTCTTGCTGTTTTGGGTAGTAACAACTGGGTTTTTGACTTAGCATTGAATGCTAATTAGCCTTGGCTGATGGGATTAGAGCATGCTTTAGGTAATGATCTTGGTTATGCTGCAATTAAAATCAGAACTCCCTAGGGTAGGTTGTGTCACCCCAAGCTAGGTGTCAACCTTGGAACTCTTGTTAGGAACTTTGTTGGGATCCTTTTGGTGCCCTCCAAACCACATTTCCCTAAGTTTCCTCATTTAGGGTTCATGTGCTTAGTTCATGAACCAGAAAATACACATTTTTAGTATGAAAATGATCTGATTTCATGTTTGTTTCAGGAGCTTCAGTGGTTTAGTCATGGTTACTCTTGATGTTTGACCGGTTGGGTTGGAGAAGAAAGAAGGGACAGCTGGCTGAAGCTTTCCCAGCTTTCTGTAACATCAATTTCAGTTTTATGTCATGTGAGAAATGATGTGATTACAGTTTTTTAAGGAAGGATTCATCCCCTAGTGGACACGTGTCCGTTTTCAAATCTGATTGGACAAGTTGGGACCTGATGGGAAGGTGCTCCAGCTGTTCAATTGTTGCTGAAATTTGGCTGACTAGTTCACTTGTTTTCCATTTGCTGGGATTTGTGTGTGGGCTAGCCTAATCCAGCTGGGCTTTGTAGATAAGCTTCCTTGAGCTTGGTTAACCCTACAAAATGAGTAGTTTTGCCATGGGTGATATTCATGGGTTTTGTAGTTAGTTGATTATGGAAAGAATAGACATAGTTCCCATAAATTTTGTGAAAGTAATCATTTTTGAGAGATGAGTAATTTGTATTTCCCATGAGTAAGGGATTTAGTATATAAAGCAAATGTCAAAATAGTATTTGATTTTGTAAATATGTGCCAAAATAGGATTTAAGCTTTATGAAATAATTGCCAAAATAACATTTGGGTTTTATGAAATAGTGTAAAATTAATAATAGTGCCAAATATTAATGTTTGGGTTCTGAAAAATAGTGCCAAATAAATATTTGGACTTTGTGAAAATAGTGCCCAATTAGTATTTGAGCTTTGAGTATAAAGTAATTGTTTTTGCCAAAATAACATTTTGGACTTTGTAAAATAGTGCCAAATTATTATTTGGGTTTTGTAAAAACGGTTTAGGATTTTGTAAAATATTATCGTGTAGCAACGGACTTAGTAGAAGTGTCGTATTGTAACGGGCTTTGTAAATGGTGCCACATTGTAGCGGGCTTTGTATTTGCCACATCGTAGTGGGACTTTAGGAAGTTTGGGCTTTCTTTGGGTTTTGCCACAAGCTAAATGATATTGAGCTTTGTGTGGGGATAATGTAATTTTACAGCCCAATTTTGGAAGTAATGTAGTGCGTATTATTTGTAGAGAATTTAAGTTGGATAATATGTGGGGCATAATGGGTAATATTTGTGAGAGTCCAATATCATGGAAAATATTTGAGTAATACATGGGCAATATTTATGTGGGCTTAAAATAATGTGTGAGCTTATGTGGGTATTTTTGTGAGTGGGCTAATAAAATCAAGACCCAAAAATTTGTACCTCGATAGGGTGTTTTCTATTTCATTATATAATTATATAGTCCATGAACCCAAAAAGAATTTAATGAGGACATGATAGATATTACAATTGAATTAAAGAACCAACAACGGAGAGCAAGGTGAGAATCTTTTATGTTAAGATTTCAACCTTTCTCGGTGCAAGTGTTTGTGGATTTTGGATCTTAGTAAAGGATTCACTATTAGTTTGTAGTGCCACCAACGAAACCTAACCCAATACATTGAATTTTCCATGAGGCATGTACAGTATACTAGGGACCAACATTACTTCTAATTCAAAATATGAACCACCATCTCTACCGAAGTGCTTATGAGTTTCAACTTTCAAGCATTTGATGATAATAAGATAGTGATTTGTGGATTCTTAAGCGTGCGTTTGACTAGCTTATTTGTTAAAAAATTGAAATAAAAGGTGAGCTTAAGTAAATGAAGCAAACAACTTGACTTACATGAAAATTATATTCAAGTCATTATTGAATCCTAGAGAGGTGAGGTTTTCTCAAAAAAAGAAAAAAGAAAAAAAAAGTAAGGTGGGCTTTGTCAGAATTGGATCCAAATTTTCTAATCTTTTTATATGTAGCTAATCGATTTTGCCAGGATGTGATAGGTATGATAATCTCCCTCTCTTAGAACAATGCCATGTTGGTGTGGGTGTGTATTTCAAACACTTTTATTATTCTTTTTTTTTTTTAGGTTGGAAGTTGGGTATTAAAGGATAAAATAGCCATTGGGCAATTATGAGAAAAATAGCCGTTGGACAGTAATGGGTAATTTAGTTGTTAGATTTTTATGAGTTTTTAGTAACTAATAGCTATAGGCTATTTTTGTCTTGAATAGCCTGTATAATACCCATCAGTCATCACTACACCCTTTCCCACAAGTCTTTTAATTCTACCACTCTATATTTCTAAATATACAATTTCTATTATCTTTGTCTCCCACGTATTTTTCTACAATTTTATGGAAAGACAATATTAGAAGGTTGTTCTTGAACCTCCATGAGTAGAAGTGCGTTCTTTATAGAGGTTTATGCTATAATCAAATATTGAGAGGTTATTTGACCAAGAGAATCAATCACACTGAGTTTTGCTTTAAGTGGCACAAATCAACATTTAAAGACAATATTTCGTAGCGTGATTCTATAGTATTGTGAGATTGTTCTAGATTTCTTTTTATTTTATGTTCTTGTAAATTATTTGAGTTATTAATTATCTATTATATAAAACTTGTTTATTCGCTAAAATATTTTAACATGCCAGAGTTGTTAAGGTGATTTTAAGTGGTAGCACCATTAATACTACTTTTATTGAACACGAAACATGACAAATTATATTAGCAATTATGAAAAATAAAATAATATTTGGGTCTCCACTCTCTGATCTCTGTACCCTATGGAAAAATATACCCTGGGTGTATATTTTCTTTGTGAGTCCTACTAACTGTGAGGGAAGGAAACGTACAACTGTAACAGGTATACTTCCTTCTCGTATTTTTCATAGTCAGGTGAGGCCCATTAGATAACGTTTCTATACTTTGGGTTGGGGCTTCTCAGCAACCCAGATTATCTTGTCAAGTTGGATGTGGCTTGTGGACCGTCGGTCACATGGACAGGGGACATCAGGACATGTGAATTACCATGAATGAAAGCAATTACTTGGATCATGACACGAGCGGTGAAAAACATAGGATACAAAATAGGGTGGGTTCACATTTGCAGCAAGCCCACGAGTCAGAGAGAAACAGCTAGCAAACCATTCATCCATGTCAAATCAAATTAGCAGTATATGAATTTTCCTGGATGGGAATAGAACGTAAGGGATAGCCTCAAAAATTGTCGACTAAATTTGTCTTATACATAGTCTAGGACAACCAAGACTTACGTGATTCTTGCTTGATTCCTAAACGTCTTTCATTGGCCGTTGTTAACATTGCGATAACTTTGAAGAGACTAGAGAGTACTAGAGGGTCATACAAAGGGACAAAATATATAGTTTGTTGCTTTTCCAATTTTTGCTTTTAGGGTTGTTCTTTGCTGTTGCTGTTACTGTCAAATATAAACTAGTTTTGCTTTCGGAGAACTTAAGGTTTACTTGTATATTACTGCAAGCTATATTAGAAAGATGCATATATACTATGTGCTTGATCAAAATTCTCATTCTGATACAAACTCTAACAAGCAGTGCAAGCAAGGATATACTATACAGGGTATACGCTATGTGCAGTGGTGGTTATTTGATATAGTTTGTATGCTCCTCAAGTCCTCAAAGAAGCATGTATTGTCCACACGTAATAATTGCCAACCACTATACTGTTTTGCCGGATTGGTCTATCCAATGGCAATGCATGGTTTTGTTTTTTTAGAGAAAAAAGAAAAAGAAAAAGAAAAGAGCTAGTCAAATTATTTTATGCAAATAATTAATCATATGCAAATTACGTGTGCCTATAGCCCAAGAAATTGTATTTTGTGATCTAGACATCGAGTGCCTAACCCAATTATTCAATTACTGCAAATGGCCTAATTTATACATTATCGATCACGTGTTTTATTAATTTAGAATTTTTTATAAGGTATATGCATGAGTAAGGCCTTTATACAACATAACATGTGATCCAATTATATATTCATAACCCAAGAAATGGTAATAACTTAATTTTTTTTTTTTAAAGATTAATACAAATGGTAATAATTTGATGTGAAGAACCATGTTCAATCAAAATTCATCAATTGCATCCATGTGAAGCTGCTATATATATGTTGGGAGATTTTGTATCTCTATTGTGCCCCTATCAAGATCCAACCTCTAAATACACTTTGTATATGAAATTAATATGTGATCCAATATTTAGGAAAATGATTAATCTATGATAATTTAAAGTATTTTCCAAACAGTATTGACTTAAAGTAGCTAACCATATGGCTAGCTAATCCAAATTCATGCATCAAATGGTATCATTGTGAAGTTACGCTTGGAGATTCGGGACAAACTCTATTAAGGTTGGTCACGTATGTTTTACAACTTTAGAATTTCAACCCTATAAACAAGGATTAGATTTATATGGAAATATGTTATGACGGGTAGGTAAAAAATTTGTGTCATGGATATTCGTGGAAATAAGAATAGAAATTTAATTACAAATCGATTTTATTTGTGGCAAGTCAAATAATTTAATTTTCATGTAAAATGTGATTTTATAAATGCTGATAGTCTAACTATCATCTAAATTAAAAAAAAAAAAAATTATTAAGGTTAGGCAACAGTCCATCAATTGATCTTATATGATAATGAGCGAGCATTCACAATAATGGAGCAAAAAATTTAGCTATTTAGCTCTACCAAAAGTTACTTTATCAATTTTACCTGCACACATGCTGCAGCAATTGATCTCTTTTAGCTTTCAACACAATAAAATAATATAAACATTACAATAAAATAACATATCCACTATAATAAAATTATATATTCAATACACACAACCATCATAGCCCCACACACACAACCACAACCACAACCACAACCACCACCACAACCATCACAACCACCACCACCACCACCACCATAGGCCACAACAAAGAAAAAAAAATCAACCAAGCCTAGACCCACCAAGCAACACCCATACCCACTACCATGAAACCCACTCGAGCCACCTATTGATGTCGACGAACCCAACCACCCACCAACGCTGATCTACCCACACAACCACAACCACCACCACACCCCAACCTATAGCAAGAAAAAAAAAAAAACCAAGGGTGAGATGGGTTGAAGGCATGGATCGGCGGCGTGGGTCTGCGGCAGATGGCGGGTGGGTCTGAGGTTGATTGGTGACTTGGGATGGTTAGTGGGTCAGTGACGTCGAGCTTCAGAGAGACTAGAGTTGAGAGACCAGAGTTGAGAGAGTGAGCTTGAGAGACCGAAGTTGAGAGAGATGAGCTTCAGATGAGGTGAGAGTGAATGAGAGAGAGAGGCACAGTGTGATAAAAGAATGAATAAAAGAAGAAGGAAAGTTGTATTATTTTAGTGGTCGGCTAAATAAAAATTTATTATTATTTTTAGCTCCAAATTACAGTGCACATTTATAAATAGATGTGTACTATAACAATGGAGTTAAAAAAAAAAAAGATTTAGCTATGTTGCTGGAGCATAATTTTAGTGTTTGATAAGTTAAAATATGACAATATACTGTGAAATGTGAATGCTTTAATAATTTTAAATTCATCATTCACGTGAAACGTGAGAGGAGAGAGTCCTAGCTCATTTAGTCGTCTCCTTCACTAAAAGCTATGTTCATAGATCATTAGCTTCAAGCCACTCGGTCCTATCAAAATTTAGGTGCAAAAGGACAGGCGACACATGCGATCCCCGCCACTGTTGTCCAGCATATTCTTCTCTATAGAATATACCCAATCCCGTACAATCCTCACCCAATCACGTTTCGCCACCTCACCTTATTACGTGACTCTACCTCCACATCATCACCCGCAAATCTCGTCAAGAAGTACACCCATCCCACGTGGCTACACACGTGTACAATCCAGGAAGAAAAAGAAAACCACACACACAAATACAATTCTAGTTCATTCTCAGCATTTTCTCGTTCTTTCTCACAGAGAGGGAGAGAGAAAGAGAGAGAGAGAGAGAGAGAGAGAATTCAATTCTTTCAAGCCCTAGAAATTTTCAAAGAACGAAGAGTCAGCCATGGAAAGCGAGAATCGAGCAACGACGTCGTCTTCTTCTTCGTCGAATTCGAGCGCGTTCTCTTTCATATCCAAAGGTTGGCGAGAGGTTCGTGACTCGGCGGACGCGGATATCCAACTCATGCGCCACCGTGCCAACTCGTTCAAGAACTTAGCGACGTCGTTCGACCGAGAGCTTGAGAATTTTATCAACTCGGCTTCGACTTCGTTTTCTGTGCCGGCGATTCGGTCGCCTCCGGCGGAGATCGATTTCGTGAAGAGGCTCCAGCCGAAGCTCTCGGAGTTCCGGCGGGCGTACTCGTCGCCGGATTTCAGCAAGAAGGTTTTGGAGAAGTGGACTCCGAGGTCGCGGCTTCGGATCGATTTATCGGCGATAAGGAACGCGATTGTGGCGGAGGTGGAGGATGGGGATGGAGTTGTTGATATCGGTAGGGTTAGGAAGAGGAACGTGGTGAGTTTCAGAGAGTTTTGGGGGGTGTGGAAAAGTGAGGTTGAAGGAGACGAAGCAGCACAGTCTAGGGATTGGGAGCCAATTCGTGTGTTGAAGATGAGACTCAGAGAGTTCGAGAAGCGAAGCTCTTCGGCCGAGATTTTCAGTGGGTTGAAGAGCAGTGAGTTTTTGGAGAAATTGAAGTCAAGCTTGGTATGTTCTATCTTTCTTTGTTTTGAGCATGAATTTCTATAAAATATTAGTTGTGTTTATTTTATTGTTAATAAGTCGGTGCTGAATTAGTGATTCAGTGGAAAAATTGAAACAACGAGGAAGCAAAGCTATGGAAAGTTGAGCTTGTGATTTTTATAGAGCTAATGAAGTGTAGCATATTCACTTGAGTATACTTGAAAATTTTTCAATGTATCATTCTGGGTCCAATGAAATTTATAGGTATAGGAAGATGTCTTGTCAAATAGAGATTTTTTTCTTTTGACTATATTTAAATTGTTACTACTACAAAGAGATTTGAAAGCTTTTGGGTATGCATGGGTTTCCAATTATTCGCCTGAGAACTTCAAAGTCGCTTAGAACTTCAAATTCGGGGTTCAGATGGTTTTGTCTTATTGGTAAAAGTTAGCTTTTGAAATTTGGAGCTAGAGAGAGGTTACCGATTAAAAGGGTGTATTGCTCTTTTATTCTCAATAGTCATGTGATTGTTAACTAATTTATAGTTGATGGTGGTGTGTTTAATTATTTTAGTTGTATAAAGCCATGTTAGACCCAGCAAAAGTGGAAGCTTTGGGTTCGACCTATTTTAAAGGCATGTTAGAACAAAAAATGAAGAAAAAGTATATCGATAGTCATATTGGTTAGTTCCCATGTCCTCTCTAGGTGCAGTTTCAGCTTTCTTGCTATGAGCTTCCACACTTGTTACATGTGTGTAATATATGTTATGGGAGCTGCAGAACATTTATAGACACAGAAATGTGTATTAAGTTGCATTAAATCACTTGAAGCTTTATAAAGAAGTATTAGTTGTATCCTGTGACATATGCACTCATCATAAGATGTAGATCCCTCAACCAAGTGTTCAACCATGGAGCTAATGCTACCACCTGGCAAAGGAGGTTTTTAGCTTTTTATTCTATTTTATTTTATCTTAAAATTATGTGGCAAGTGGTGAATGTTATACGTCTTGTCTATGATGCCATGAGAGGTTGTTTTTATTATTTAATTAAAGCTTTTGTGAGGATTTCGGAACTATACAAATGTTATTGTTATACTTTGACTACTTAATAAGTGGATTGTCTCTTGTGGATGAGTTGTTAGACATGTCTCTTTAACTTGTACAAAGTTACCTATAGCTTTTTGAATAATTATTTCTAGGGGCTTGTACATATTCTGTGGTTGTTGTATGCTTTCTGTCTAAAGTTGTTAATGTGTGCACAGAGACTTAAACCCATATATAATATATCCATACATCACAACATCTGATATTTATATATATAATTTTTTTTTTTGCAGAAAGCAATTTGCAAGGAGTCTCAGGAGTCGAAGGTAGGTCCATGTGGATGATTTCTCTTCGCTTCATGTGTTAATAAGCAACATGCTTTTCACAAATTTTATACGAATCAAGCATTCTATCTTCTTCTTGAGTCTTCCTCAAATATTTTTCTGCTGTCTTTAGTGGTATGCAGTTTGAGGTTTGGAATTCTAATTGGATTAAATGGGAGGCCTCCTATGTAGAAAATCATGAAATTCATGTAGTGAAGCCCTCACTTTTATCCAATTTGAATGGTTCTTTTCAATTCCCTGCTGCCAAACATGGTGATCATTCTTATATTTAAAGCATCATTGAGTTGGTATGCTTTTTTCCATACCATAGCTGTCACATTTCATGCAGCTTTTCTGAACTATACTTGAGTAGTGACAATGGAGGGTACTAAATTGTTTGAGGTGCTGCAAAAATGGAGCCTAAGGACTCTAGTACTGTGGAATGCCATTTTGTGTATCTGGTGGCTATGATAAGGATCCTCCTATTTTTCATTTCTTTATGTAACCTTGCTAGAGGAATCTTTTGTATGCATTGGATTTTGAAACCTGTTTTTTTGGATAAAAATATTGCATCCAAGTTTTTAGAGTTGGTTGTTTCAGAAAGCGAGTCAATTATAAGAATTCCATTTTGTTTTATGCACTTACTTTCAGTTATAGTCTTGCAGACTTGCAAGTATTTGAATGCATCTTATCTAATCAATGTGTCAGCTGCATCATACCTTGCATGTCCATACGTTCATGTGTTTGAAGACAAAAATAATGTTGTTGAGCAATACAATATTCAAATCTGAAAAACTAAACAACACTGTGCTCAAGGGCATTTCTAAAATTTTAACAATGGTAAGCTACACTCTACACTTTTCTGTTTGTGTTGGGGTTAGGGAATTTGTTTTGTGGTCATGAGACTGCTTAGGTTCCAGCTGCAAGCCTGGGCATGTTTACACCCCATTAAAACACCGGTCAAAGATTTGGACTATGGTTCCGGGGTGTCTAATGTGGTTAGTTTGGCAGGAATCTTTAGATCTCTTAAAATCTCTTCTTTGGTACTCTGTTTTAGTGGTCTCGAGTTTTGGGTTATACGCAATGTATTTTTATTCATGCTTTTCTTCTCTCTATTAGTTTTACTCCTTGAGTTTTATGGATTTGTTTCAAGTTTAGAGTGTTCATCATTGTGAACACGTACCTTTTTTATCAATAAAATTTCTACTACCTATTAAAAAAAAAAAAAAACGAATTTAGTCTTTGATATTTGCTTTCTGGCCTAATTGAGGGACAACATTTGCATAAACTATGGAACGAAACTTGAAATTTTGGTAAATGGAGTAATTTACCATGCTGAGATCTTTTCTTTTTTATTTCTGTTACAGGAGGTTCCACCACTTGATGTGCCAGAACTTTTGGCATATTTTGTTAGGCAATCTGGTCCATTTTTGGATCAACTTGGTGTTAAAAAAGGTAGAAAAATCTTTTAATTCTGTTAATCTGGTACCTTGAAATGCATAGATGCTTAGGCTTTTTTTTTTCCCCAATTTCACCTGATGTTCAGGGTTTAATATATATGCATATTTAGACATTAATTTTTTCTAGCCAATCAGTAGAATTGAAAAGTGCTCTATTTTTTGCTAGATATTATTTCTCAGATATCATTTAGATTTAACAAAATCTAGTTGGCATGGAACGGATGATTTTTTTTTTCACCCCTGACAAATGTTAGTTCTCTTGGATGGGAATGGATATTTGGGACCATCCTCATTTCTTATCTAATGGATGCATTGCCATTGTACATTTGTGAACGATATTGTGAATTGGTGGATGTCTTTTTGGACATTTACTTAATTTCATTTAGTGAGAGGGATACTCAGGTCAATTAATGGGCAGCTGCAATCAGCTTTGGGGTTCAGATCTTAGGACTTAGGGTTGTTTGGAAACACTTTTTGGAACTCCTTAAGGTGGTCTGACCCAATCTTATTCATTGGCAATAACATGTTTAGGAGGATGAAAGATTTTGCAGGCCACTGAGAGTGTATCTATTTCTGGGCAAGGTTGGTGCGAGATCTGAGGAAACAATCCTGATATAGTTGGATATTTTTGTGACTAATTAACATCAAAAACTGAAGAAGAGAAATTTAAAACTCTGAACTAAATGAAAAAAAGGAGGCCCCCTGCTCTGTTGATCTTCTTTTATTCATCTTATTATTCATGCGGGCGAAACTTAGATACAATACTTTAGATACAGTTCTTTAGGTACCCTTTTTATAATTCAGCCACCTGTCTAATACTTAACAGAGCAAATGGCGTTAAATACCCTTAGTTTTGCTTCTATTTTTTCCTTTCTTTTTTCTTGGAAGCGTGAAAACGGTCTCTTTCTTTCTTCTTTTTCTCATTATTTTTCTCTTGGAAGAAATTCTCCTTAACCCACACATGATTGTGGTAATTCTTTAGAATCCACAACTCCAATATGAAATCACGTCTAAAGTTCTCATCTTTGAGATAAAAAGCCACCATGGAATCCCCATATCAGGTTAAACAAAACACCTTTCCCATCATTACCAGTAGAATCAAAAGGCATCACAGGGTAAGAGTCTGAGAGTATGTTAGATCTGGAAAGAGAATTACAAAAAGAAAAAAAAAATCAGAAAAGAGAGGGATGGATAGAAGCGGAGATCAGGCATTTAACAAACCGTTTGGCTGATGACGTGATATGCACAAGCCAACCCCTCCGTCCATCTGAAGTCTTGATTTCTTCAAAAATTTAGAAGTTTGAGAGAGTGTGAGATGCTAGGGAGGTTGTGGTTCTGGGTTTTCTTGCTGGTTTTCCATGGTTTTCAGTTTTAACTTTTAAGTAAAGCATCAAAGAGAAAGAGGAGGAAAAAGAAAAAGAAAAAAAAAAAAAAAAACCCAGAGGAAGAGACGGACGTTTGCTCTGTCAAGTATTAGACAAGTGGCTGAATTATAAAAGGGGTACCTAAGGAATTGTATCTAAGATACTGTATCTAAGTTTTTCCCTATTCAAGCATACAACATTTGATGTAAAAAGTCGATTAAATAGCAAGGAAAACTCTCAATCAAACAGATGGCATCCTTTCTCATTGATGATAGCTGATGCTGACTTCTTAGGATACTATCATCCTTGGGGAAAGGTCCATTTTCCTTACTCTGCCTTTTAGACTTTTTACCTGGATATAAAAATGAATTAATTGACAAGTGATGGGTTTATTAGAAACAAACACTGCCCATTATTTCAATTATTCAAAAAATATTGCAGAGATTAGCACGTGATTTCAGTTTGCATGATTGGAAAAAATTAAATTCCCCATGTTTCTATTTTTTCCTCTCGTGAAATGTCCCTTACCTATTTTGTCATCTCCACCAAGCAAATATTTTACATCCTTTATGTATTGTAGCTTCTATTAACAATTGAAAATGTATTGAATCGTTATAGCTTCTCTTAAATTATTAATGTTATTCTAAATGGTTGCAGATATATGCGATAAGATAGTGGAAAGCTTGTGTAGCAAACGCAAGAACCAACTTTTACGGCACTCTTCATCTGCTGGGGAATCCTCTGTTATAGGGAATGATAACATTAATGATGAATTGGATTTGAGGATAGCCAGTGTCCTCCAAAGTACAGGTCATTGTTATGAGGGTGGATTTTGGACTGACCATGCAAAGCATGACCCATCCAATGGGAAAAGGCATGTTGCCATTGTCACAACTGCTAGTCTTCCTTGGATGACAGGAACAGCTGTAAATCCACTGTTTCGAGCTGCATATCTAGCGCAGTCTGCAAAACAAAATGTTACCCTACTGGTTCCATGGCTTTGTAGATCAGATCAAGAAATAGTTTATCCAAACAGTCTCACTTTTAGCTCACCAGAAGAGCAGGAAACTTATATACGTAACTGGCTCGAGGAAAGGATTGGCTTTAAGGCTGATTTTAAGATTTCCTTTTATCCTGGCAAGGTAGCTTCTGAATATATCAGCTTATTCACTTTCTTGTTGTATCATATAATGTTTAAATTAACATCTGACATCTTTGTTCTGGTTATTTTTCAGTTTTCAAAAGAAAGGAGAAGCATAATACCTGCTGGAGATACTTCTCAGTTTATCCCGTCCAAGGATGCTGACATTGCTATCCTAGAAGAGCCAGAGCACCTAAATTGGTACCATCACGGTAAGCGTTGGACTGATAAATTTAACCATGTTGTGGGCGTTGTCCACACAAATTACTTGGAATATATTAAGAGGGAGAAGAATGGGGCCATCCAAGCATTCCTCGTAAAGCACATAAACAATTGGGTCACAAGAGCATATTGCCACAAGGTATTAGTCTATTTTATTGCATATTCTAATTTTCTGTTACTTTTGTTTTTTGTTTATATTATGTTTTAGCTTGGTTTGTGAATAACTGGTTAAGAACAGAAAGAGGTCTAAATAATTTCTGATATATTTTTCTTTCTGTATCATAGGGGGTTTATTGCATGGCAAAAAACTAAATTTTCTGTAATCCTTATACAGGTTCTTCGTCTTTCTGCTGCTACTCAGAATTTACCAAAGTCTGTGATTTGCAATGTTCATGGTGTGAATCCTAAATTTTTGAAAATTGGAGAAAAGGTTGCTGCAGAAAGGGAACTTGGGCAGCAAGCCTTTTCAAAAGGAGCATATTTCTTAGGCAAGATGGTCTGGGCAAAGGGATATAGAGAGTTGATAGATCTCTTAGCAAAGCACAAGAATGATCTTGATGGCTTCAAGTTGGACGTGTATGGGAATGGAGAGGATGCCCATGAAGTTCAGAGTACAGCTAAACGGTTGGATCTGAATCTCAATTTTCTAAGAGGAAGAGACCATGCAGATGACTCTCTTCATGGGTAAGGATTTTTCAGAACTCACTTTGTTGACACTGCATTGTTTGTGTGTGCCCCCCGCCCTACTTTTCTCTCCCCTTTCTTCTCCTTTCCTTCTGGATTTAAACTTAAAATTACAATGGAGGTTGACAAGACCTCAAAACTACTAAAATGTTTTTTTATCGGGTATATAAACACCTAATCAGTGAATTTGATTGAATTTGTTTTTTGCACACCCACCCTCCCATGCTAACTGTTGGCCTCCTTTGGACATTTCTTTGTTGTTGAAGGTACAAAGTCTTCATAAATCCTAGTATTAGCGATGTGCTCTGCACAGCTACTGCTGAGGCACTTGCAATGGGAAAATTTGTAGTATGTGCGGAACACCCTTCAAATGAGTTCTTTAGGTCATTTCCCAACTGTTTGACTTACACAACATCTGAGGACTTCATTGCCAAAGTGAAAAAAGCACTAGAAAGTGAACCTCAACCTCTTTCTCCTGAGGAAAGATATAACCTTTCATGGGAAGCTGCCACCCAGAGATTTATTGACTATTCTGAGCTTAACAAAGTCTTGAATAACACTGAAGATGGTGCAAAATTCAGCAGAAATAATAGAAAGATTGTGAAGAAATCAGTTTCATTACCTAGTTTGAGTCAGATATTTGATGGAGGGTTGGCGTTTGCCCATTACTGTCTCACTGGGAATGAATTTCTTAGAATTTGTACTGGAGCGATCCCTGGCACCCGTGACTATGACAAGCAGCATTGCAAAGACCTTAACCTTTTGCCTCCACAGGTAGAAAATCCCATCTATGGTTGGTAAGCAGATCAACCCATCTGTAAGAGCGATTCCTTTGTGTATACTACTTGCATTTCATATTTAGGAGCCTGCTTTGTTTAATTAGTCCAAGTTTCCTTGATGATGTAACCATTTCTGTAGCACATATAGTTAGATAAATCCAAGTTTTGCAGTTTTCTCATGTCAATATAGAAGACTAATGGAAATAGTGTACAACAGTTTGTAATGAAAAAGAACTATGCTCTGTTAGGAAAGTTGCAATAATGAAGATTTTAGCTCAAGCCAGAAAAGGCTCGTTTAATCCCTAATTGCCATTAGCCGGTTTTGTGCAAATAAATTGAATTGACTACATTCTGGACAAAGGGCTTTATCCATGACAGATTATATCCTTTATACATTGGGCTTGATTGTCTCACTCGCTCGGCATACACTCTCCTACCTATAATATGTTAAATGTGGATATTCTTGAAAAATGTGGACACAGGGAATGTGAAAAAATAATTATTCTTATTAATTGTGCACTTGTTTTACAGGTGGTGGGCACAAATTGGCCTGCCTGATTGCATGCTCAAAATTTCGATAGATATCTGTGTTTCTGAATTATTTGTCATTTTTGTTGGGATGAGCCATTTAAACCTGTTTTGTGTTGGTGCTGAAATTGTTTTTTTCTACTAATATTGTTGTTCTAATTAAGTGTATTCCCTTACATAAGCCTCTCGAGTGATCTTCACATTGATATATTGTTGTGGTTGTGTTAGAATTATGTGATTAAATAATCAAATTTACCATTTCTCAGTTGTTTAAACTTTTGAGACAATTGATAATTTAAAAAAATCCTATTTATTATTCATTGTTGTTGTCTTAAGTTTGATCATTGTTCCCTCTACTTTACATCCCATCTAAAATCTTACATATTGACCTCACCTATCAAAAAGGAGTTCAAACGCACACGTAAGAAGAAGTATTAGAATTACGTGATTAAATGATTAAATTTGTTATATTAACATATTTTTGTGTCTAATCTATTAAAGACTTAATTTTTTTTCCATGTATCTTTTAGTGTTGTATATGTTGTTATTTTGAGATTTGAGCAGCTGTTACCTTATATATGTATTTGTTATAAAAATTACATTTTCCTAAGGGTACCTCAGGTACCAAACCAAAATCTCCACTACATTATATGATAGATTTCCGAAGAACTTGCAGTTGTCTAGCTAATGCTCCACATTGCTTAGCAAATCTGTCTTGAGCTCATTGCCCTTGCCTATCCGCACTCGGCAGTGCCTTGATCACCAGTTCGTGGTATTCTTTTTGAAGATTGTTAGAGGAGCATTGGATTTTTGAACTACATAACATGACATAATTAAACGTGTAGGACCATTTTAAGAAGAGGGAGGTGGTTCTTATGACTGGCCAACCATGGCATCTTACACCATTTTTGGGAAATTAACGATGTTGTTACGGTACTTTCAAAAACTGGTTAACTGCATTGATTAACACATATAAGAGCGCTAGCATCAGATTTTATAGTATTTAACACACCAAATACAAAAAATCACCCCATAAAATATGTCAAATGCCAAATAAATTTGGCATGAGCCACAGTAACATTCTAATAATAGTAGTGTACAAAATTCTAATAATAGTAGTGTACAAAGAGATGTTGTATAAATATTTGGTTTTTATTATTATTATTATTTTTTATACACTCAAACTCTCTCTCTTCATGACTGTTGGGAATTAATTAATAATTATTCAAACTTTCCCTCTCTTCTATTTCTTCAATGACGTTGGGAATAACATAAAAGAAATAATTAAAAAGAATAAATAAAGAAATTTAAATAAAATGGTAAAAAAATATAATATGTGATATAGGGTGTATTATAAAGTAGTTTGCTAAAATAAATAAAGTAGTTTTTTGATGTGTCAAAATAATATATTTTTTAGAATGTATATGCTTGCTCTAACCATTTTCATATTAAAATCTTTTTATATAAAATATCTTTTATGTAGATTAGTAGTTGACGATCTTTTCTTATTAATACTGGTTTGGAAAAACCCTTAGAAAGGATAATGATTTAGTTGGCTAGGTGACAATCTTCTCTTATTAGCATGGTTTGGAAAAACTTTTAGTAGGATAATGATTGTTGTCATGGTTTTCAACTTCAACTCTTTTAGTAGCGTATACTTCGTTACAACTTATACATTTATCAATTTGTTATTGGATTACATTGTTTACACATGGGACCATCATTGATACTTGGTGAAGAATAATCCAATCACCACTTCACGTATATGCAAGTTGTAGTAAAATGTATAACAAAGTGTGTGCCTACGGACTTTTTGTTTTGTCATAGTTTATTCCGAATATAGAAACTGCTATAAAAATGTATGTTAGGTTTGGAATCCTAGGTGAAAGGTTTTTATTGATTTGGATCCACGACAGATTATGTTGCTTGGTACGTGGTAGGAGTAGGAAAATCATACTTCGAACTAAAACTTATCGTCAACATTACCTCCTAACGAAAATAAAATAGAAAAGTATGGGAAAAACAAATCATGCAGAGGACGTATGGCAGTCCACTTACCTCTTTTGGTTTCATATCACATGCAGCCAAACAATTTTAAGTTCGTAGAGAGTTTACACGGTGTTAATTGGTTTCACAGTGACCACAGTCTACATGTTGATTTTGCACATGACCTGCATTTTCTAGGACTCATGGTTCTTCAATGGAGACCACACATGCAGTTTCGTACAGAAACGGAAAAAGACAATTGGAATATAGTGGAAGTAATGGAATATACTACTCTGAACCCTTGAATGATGCCTCGAGTACGGATGTACTAGACTTCTTTTCATCTAGGATTTGAATAAAAACAAGAACCATATATTATAATGTTTGACAAGTTCTAATTGATACCATGATTTTGTTAGTTCTTCTGACAAATCCAGTCAGCTATTCATGAATCTGACCATGATTTTATTTGTTAGTTCCTCTGACAACTTCATTCAGTTATTCATGAATCTGACATATTCTCTTGGTTATGTTAGTTGGTCCCATTTTATTGGTAAGTGGCACATTATTTTTATAAGAGAAGAAGAATGTTCAGCTTTCTAATGTGGCTTGAGCTATGGGATTGCAGCTACTGCTTATTGTGATGAAAGTATATTCTATTGGTTGACACAAAGAACGACCATTTTCCATGGCTGTAATTGCAATGTGTTTCCCATCTTCATCTTTCTTCTGGTTAATATATATTTCTTTGCCAATCCTTATGTAACAGCAAAATGGCGCATGCAGTAGAATGTTCAGCTTTCTATTCTGGCTTTAGCAGTGGGATTGCTGCCTCTGCATTACTTTGTCAAAGTCTCTGTTAATTAAGAGGAATAAAGTAATTTGCACTCGTGTTTCCCATGTTTTCTCTCTCTCATTGTGCACATACAGAATTTTGACTGAATTGTTTTTAGCTGACCTCCAAGTCGGTTCACTGACATAGGTCGAGCCTAACTCATAGAGGGATTTCGACCTTAAACAGTTGGCTTACAGGCACACCCATTATCACACATAATGAGTGATCAACGAAAAGTGATTGATCTATATAATCAGTTGAAGGTATTCACAACAACAAATTGTGAAGTTTGATGTGTGATGGGTATGTGCTTAAAATTATATATAATCAATACGTAATTAGTATGCCTTTGCTAATTCATATGTTTAAAAAAAATTTAAATAGAATAGAAAATTTTGAATTCAATCAACTCATATTCAAACAAAGAATGCGTGCATGAAAAAAAGAAGGAAAAAGAAAAAGAAAATAAAGAAGAAGAATGTTACATTTATATCTATAATCCATGTCAGATTGTGTGCTTAAGTCGCATGCTTTGAAATTTTTTTTTAATGGGTATATCCTTTCTGACTCTATACCTTACTCAGCTTTTGAAATAAGATAGCTGGTGCATATATTCTTTTTGCCTAATTAAATTGAGTCATAAAGCATGGTCTTGAGTGGTGGACCTATATGTTTACTAATAAAAGCCCCCATTAATCCCATCAAAAAAAAAAAAAAAAAAAGCCCCCATTAATATTGTCTGATGTCAATATTAATAAGATATAAGCAAGTTGCACATTTGCTTTTGAACAAAGAAAGTAGAATAGAAATTACAAATTTAAGAGAGAAAAGAGATGGTGGGTCATGAACGTTGTGCTAATCATAACTAGGTTCATTTTTTAAGTGATTGTAGCTAGGAATTTTATACATTGTAAAAGTGATATGAATAAGACACACTCAAAATCGAAAGTTGAGGTCCACGTTTGCTGCACGTGAATGTTGATGGATCCAACATGCATTCAGAATTTTAGTGGGAATTCCGAGTTATATGATCATTCACTAGACCAAACAAAATAATATACTGTTTTTAATGAAATCTGAATTTCTTTTTTTCTTTTCTTATGTCTTTCTCAATGACTTTTACTTTCAATTTTTATTAATTTGTATACAAGTTTTTAAATTCAACGGGCAATTACACTTTAATCACCATTTAATAAAGTTGCAACATTTTGATCATCTTTCATAAATAAGTGAATCAACAAAGTGTTCATCCAAGCACTCATTGGCGTGTGAAAAGTGAATGGCTAAATTTGGTTTGTACCAATTGGTATTTACAGAACTTGAATGTTGTTGATTGGTTTAAATGATTGAAGCGTTGGGCTAGGAGAAAGTAGATAATGATTGCTCAATGATACTGAATGGAAAGTGAGTGGCTCAAATTTGGTTCAGCTTAGTTTAGTTTAAAAGAGTTCGCTGTATCTTGTACTTATGAGAGTAACCAAAAAAAAAAAAAAAAAACAAAAAATTATGGGAAAAGTTAATAATTGCTCAAAATATTGGATTAGAAAATATTTTTAAAAACTTCTTATGGGAAAAAAAGTAATTAATTTTTTTGATAATTTTTTATATTTTTACTAGAATGATCTATTAACAAATGCTTTAAGAACATCTATTAATCGAACTTAAAAAAAATTTATGTTGGTCTTTCACTCTTTCTGTGTTCATAAAGTTTGTGTTTATATGACCAGCATTTTTTATTTGGTTCGAGTTTTCTCTCTTTAATTATGCAACTATTGAGGTCCAAAAAATCACAATGATTGTACCAAGACCCAAAAACAACGCAAAAGATTGAAATCTTGGAAAGTAAAACATTTGGGCTTCGAGTAAAGAAAAAGGAGGAGAGGTTCAAACCCATTAAGGGTCCATAACGAGGGACCCAAATCCATGAATGGGCAAGTTTCGTACCTCATGAAACAAAGGAAAAAAAAAAGCCTAGCCCAGCCCACAAAGGTTGGAAAAATCGCTAGGGAGCTAGGATAATAACTGGGCCAAGGTACTTGGCGATTTCTAGGAGCCTGGGATCCTCGAGACATGCAACGAAGCCAGGTTGGGATTAAAATAGTTCAAGGGAGCACGCCAAGAAACACAAGGAACAATAACATATATGTCCCTATCAACCACCCAATGATGCAGAAAAGGGGTTAGAGGGCTTGCGAACCAACAACTCATGAGTAAGGGTCTGGTACCTCGAGGAACCCAAGAAGAAGAACCATGAAGAAAGGTGGCTTGGGATCTTTTAGCCTGGCAGAAAGGAATCAGCTGATCACTTGGGAAAAATGACAAAAGAGAAAACAACCAAAAGGCAGGCCTGAAAAAGTGGAATCTAGAAGCCTTAGAGAAGGAAAGAACAAAAGTTAGCCTTCTAGGACCCCCCCAGAACGGGAAAGTCAGCGAGGGACTTTTTGAAGAAGGAACCTCAAAAGAAGAAAATAATGAAGAATGAGGAAGGGACCAGCCATTAATGTTGTTGGCACAACATTGGTTCTGGTACCCAGAGGAGCAAATGGAGGAAATCAGTGGTACTATGGAAACCCTAAGATGGCATTATAAAAGGCGAAGCAGTCAACAGTGAAATTTATTCAGCCACGATCAATTGAAGTAAAATTACTTGAGAAAACTCTACCAGAATTCAAAAGGAGAGAAAAGAGAGGGAAAACAGCGTCCGGGATTCTCAAACAGCCACTAGAGAATACATTCGGATTCAAAGGGATTCAAACTTTGCAAGTTTTAGAGGCCTAAAGAGCAATCTAAGTCTGTGATTTTTGAACTTATTTGGACCTTATAACACGTCCTAGTGAGCATGGTGTATCACAAAACTTAAGAAAATAATGAGACATTCCATATTATCCTAAGGATCCCTAACGTTTTATTTTACTTTTCTTGTTCATATATCATTCTTTACTGTCCCTTGTTGTTCAATACGTATATGCTTGTTGTATGTTAGTAAGTATGTGTTGTACGATTTGCGCTTTGTGCCCCACTTGGTTCAAAATCAACCCAATTTAGTTACAGTGAACCAAACCCAGTCCCTTAAAGCATAAAACATCAGGCCCAGGATCCTTGTTCTTTAACTTGAGCTTGTGTGCTGTTTTACAAAAAATAAGAACCCACACAACAACCTAGATCGTTGTATTTGTTTATTTTTCCTTAGATTATAATTTGCATACATCGGGTTTTCTGTTTTATAAAATCAAAATTGTGACATGAAGATATGATGTTTACTCAATTCAAACAAATTTTTAGAAGGCGTAAATGCACTTTTAGTCCCTACATTTTGCACTTTTTTTTCATTTTAATCCTTATATTTTATTTTTACCACTTTTAGTTCATAAACCAATTTACGCCTAACGTTTAAGTCATTTTCGTCACCCTACTCACAGCAAAAGCTGACGTGGCTAATGTGGCTGACGCACACATTAAAATATTATTAAAGAAATTATTTAATATTTTTTAAATGCTAAATTTTTTTAAAAAAATAATTACTCAATTTTAATTAAAAAAAATAAAAAAAAACAAACAAAAAAAAAATTACTGGCTTTCAAACAAAAGTTTTACTTTCTTTAACTAAAATGAATTACAGGTTTTCAAACCAAATTAATCCTTATTTTCTTATCATTTTCTTTTCCTTCCTTGTACTTTCTTTATAACCAAACACATCAAAATAAAATAAATTAATTAAATGTCTTTCTTATCTTTTTTTATTTTATTTTTTATTTTCATTATCTTTTTTAGAAGAACATGCTCATGTTCTTTGTGTTCTTCCCTAGTGTTCTTCCATATAATCAATCTTTAGCAAAAAAAAAACCCTAAACCCAGATCCTAACCAAACCCTAAACATCATCATAAGAACACAAGAGCACAACCCCAGAACCAAACACAAACTCAAATTTAAAAATACAAACAACACAAAAAAGAAGGAATTCAAAATCCCAGGCACGAATCAAGAAACCTCAAACTGCGTTGTCCCAGTCTCCGCCATTACTCTCCCGAACATCACCCACCGCCACTGCCGGTAAAACCAGCCGCCACAACCCATGGCTAAAAATTCAATATCAAACCCACCAAAAACAACCACAAATATAATTTTAAAAAAACCACCACCACAAACCCACCAACCACACCACTGCCGACCACCACCACATCATAACCTAACAACTCAAATTAGCTAAAAGTCATGAACCCAGCCAAAACCAGATTCACGGTAGCCCACGGCTTGGCCCACAAAGCCTACGACAGCCCACCGTCGAAGCTCCTCAAGCTTTAATCCTTCGTTGTTGACCACGACAGCCACGAACGGCAGTGAGTCCTTTCCGGGCTTAGTCTATGGGTTTCACATTAATGGACCTAGCCGATCCAGACCCAGAAAACCTAGATCTACCCGCCACCTGCGACGAGAGTGAGGACGAGTTTGCTAGTGGTAGCGTAGCCGGAGACGGTGACAATGGTTGGGATGGGGAGGGAGAGGAGGGCGACGATGACTGATCTGAAGGCTAAGCACCAAGATAGAGGGAGAAAGAAGATAAAGAGGAAGAAAGAAAGAAGACTAAAGAAAGAAAGGGAGGCGGAGAAATTGAGAGAGATCTAGGGAAGAAGAAGAAGAAAAATAAAGAAGAAAATGATACTAGGCACAAACCTAACAGATCCAAGTTCCACATTTTTTTTAATTATGTTTTTTTTATAATTTTTAAAATTGATAAATTTTTTTTAAGGTTAAATGCTGATGTGGAAGCTGACGTGGGAGCTAAATGGATGCTGATGTAACATTTTTTAATATTATTTTAATGGACACGTCAGCATTCTCTGTGCTAACAGTGCACCATGTCAACTTTTGCCATGAGTAGGGTGACAGAAAGGACCAAAACGTTAGGCATAAATTAATTTAGGGACTAAAAGTGGTAAAAATAAAATGTAGGGACTAAAATGAAAAAAGTGCAAAATGTAGGGACTAAAAGTGCATTTACACCTTCTTGGAAACCAAGTCAAAGGCATGAAAAAAATAAAACATAAAAAGGAAGGATTTTATGGCGTTATATCCACTGCTACTTTAGCAAGTATGAATATGCACTCATTTAGAGTTCATATAATTTTGATAATTTTTCAGAACACATAAAGAGAATCTTAATTAATAGTCTTTAATCAGTGAATGTCGTAGCTTGTAGTGTTTTCCAACCCAATTATTGCTAAATAAGGTTTATCTTTATTATTTATGAGTAGGGTAAACTTTTTGGTCCCTATTCTATACACCATATTTCAATTTGATCTATAACTTTTCAATTGTGTCAATTTAGTTCCTAACATTTTAGTATTGTGTCAATTTAGTCATTGCAGTTATCTTTTGGATGAAAATTGATGACGTGTCTATTGACCAAGATAAAAAATTAGCTTTTGTTGATGTGAGAATATACTAAAATTTTATTTTGGCTATTTGTCATGTCTGTAATTTTTATCTAAGATATAATGGCGGAGACTAAATTGACATGACATTGAAAAGTTAGGAACCAAATTAACATAATTGAAAGGTTAGGAACCAAATTAAAATATGGTATAAAGGATAGGAAATTAATATGTAATTTATCCTATGGTAATATTTAATTTTCCCGCTCTATCTAATTTTGGACAAATTTCCCTGAACTTAATGCCACTATATTTGGAATTGGAGACAACACTAGCTCGCATGCATGGGAAATCAAGTGGGAAACAACTCAAACCCCAACTTTGAAATCTTATTTTTCATTACTTTTCAGTTTTCCTTTTCTTTGCCCTGTCTTGAGCCAAGAACATGTTTTCTGAGTTTTCTCTAGACCCATTACTTGTAGAGATAAGTGCCCTTTGCTATCTGGCTGATGATAGCTCATGTTTTCCAGACCCGTTGGTCGTATATATGGCTGATCATAGTTAGCAAGTTTATACGAGAAGTGTTACGTACATAATATTTTCACAATAAATTTTAAATAAAAGGTTTTTATTAGTTTTAATTTGAACATATCATTGAAATTACTTTTTACCTCTTAATAATAGCAATTAACAATTTCCCATCTAAGATTTGTTATGAAAATTTTGTGTATATAAAGTCCATAAACTACGTTTGGTTTGAATTTAAGTACATGTTATGGGTTTCCATGTCTACACATTTTTGAAAGAACAGTACCTTATGCGAATAAAAGAGTTCATCAATTTTTTTCCCCTTTCAAATGGGTATATCATATTTACAAGGGATGCGACCGAATTTAATGATCTTTTTTTATGTTAGATAATCATAAGAATAAGTATATGAGGCTTATATGTAAAACCTTGAAGTATACCAAAAAAAAAAAAAAAACAATATTCTAACCCTTATAATATGCACTTTAATTTGTTTTATAGGCCTCATCCTTTTTCTGAGCTACTTCTTACAATTACTTTGCAAGAGACTATGTACGCAAAATTTATTGGTAAGAGAGCTATCACATTACGTTTTGCAACAGCAACACCTAAGTTATACTAATGAGTTTTTTTTTGATCCTAAAACAATGGGTTCCTGATTAAGTCTGTCAATCCTTTGTAATTCGATAAAATTCAAGTGGTAAAATTTATTTCCCACGCGTTTTGATCCCAAAACAATGGGTTCCTAAATCCTAATGGCTAATGGTACGTCAACAACAATAATATCATTTTCAGGCATTTTGTGTGTCATCTTGGTTAAATATTTTCTTCAAAGCTCAACTAGGCTAGGTCCAAGTGAGTGTCGGTTCTTAAAAAAAACCTTACCGGACCATTGTTTTTGCTGAAGGATTTTTGGGTGTTGCAATACAAAGTGAGTTTCTCTTCCTCCAAGTGAGTTTTATCAGTTTTACTTAGCAAATCCAATTTAAGGATGTATGGACCATAATTAGTATAACGTTCGACAGGCCTAGGCTGCTACTCATCCACAAGTTGGGTAGTGTTTGCTACACACAACCTGTTAATTTGTTATACACACGCTGTTATACATCTATTCGTTGAACTGAATTCATGGATTGAAAACACGATTTCAAAACTAAAATCATGCGTGCATATGTAATAGGGTGTGTGTAGCAGTTTTTATCTTTACAAGTTAATTTGTACCTCGGGTGTATTTTGTTTCCTGCTATGACCTTTAAGAGCTTATACTAAACCAATCTGTGTGCCCCCGGTTTGGTTGTAAATGAGCAACCCATCTATACTCAATAACCTATACACTTTAACCACAATAGTAGATAAAAAAAATACTAAAGTTATTACTAATTTTACTATAAAATATTTACAAATTGATACAATAATGATTATGATTAAAATTATTTAAAATGTTAGTATTATTGTAGTAAAATTTATGATAAAACCCTAATGTCACTACCGGATATACAAAGCGGAGGACAACACCAAAACTTTTTAGAAATTCAGTGTTGATCAAGCATGTCAAAAGATTTGTAAATTGTATTTTTACCAGAAATACAAACTGTTGAGGTCCAAAATATCACAATGTTGTATCAAAGTCCAAAACAATACAAAAAATTTGAAATCTAAGAGCCATTTGGGCTTTCAAGGAAAGGGGAAGGCCCGAATTCATTAAAATTCAATAGGAAGGGGCCTAAGCCCATGAATGGGCAAGCTTTGGGCCTCACGAAACAAAGAAAAAAGAAGTTTAGACCAGCCTTTAAGGGAGAAAATCACTGGAGAACCCAGAGAAAAAATTGAACCAGGATATCTAGGGATTCCCAGAAGCTTGGGATCCTTAAGATATGCAGTAGGGCCAGGTTGGGAATGAGACAACTTAAGGGAGCATGCCTAGGAGCACAAAGAACGAGAGCAGATGTGTCCCATTAGCTACCCAATAATGTAGAAAAGGGGCAAAAGACTTGGGAATCAACAACTCATGAATAAGGGTCTGGTACCTCGGGGAACCCAGGAAGATGAACCATGAAGGAGGGTGGCTGGGGATCTTTCAGCCTGATAGAAGGGAATCTGTCCTCATAGGGAAAATAACAAAAGGTAAAGTTGCCAAAAGTGGGTATGAAAAAGTGGTATCTAGAAGCTGTGGGAAAAGAAAGATTAGAAATCAGCTCTTTAGGACCTCCGAGAACAAGAAAGTCAGTTAGGGGCTTTTGGAGAGGGAACCTCAAAAGAGGGAAATAGTGAGAAAATAAAGAAGGGACCAGCCACCAATGTTGCTAACACAACATTGATTTTGGTACCTAGGGTAGCAAATGGAGGGAATCAGTAGTATACCAAAAACCCTAAGATGACACTATAAAAGGGGTGTATCCAACAGTGAAAATCATTCAGCAATAGTGAACCTATGGGAAAAGATCCTTCAAAAAATCCCTTTAGAATTTAAAAAGAGAGAAGAGAGGGAAAATATCGTTTGGGATCCTGAAACAGCCACTAGAGAATACCCTTGAATTCAAAGGGATTCAAACTTTAAAAGTCTTGGAAGCCTAAAAAGTTATCTAAGTCTGTGATTTTTGAATTTATTTGGACATTGTAAAATATCCTAGTGCAATAAGAGCATGATGTATTAAAAACTTAAGAAAATAATGAAGTATTCCTTATTATTCTAAGGACCCCTAACGTCTATTTCATTTTTTTCCTTTTACTTATATCATTCTTTATTGTTCTTTGTTGTGCAATACGTTTGTATTTTCTATGTGTTAGTATGTACGTGTTGTAGGATCCACGCTTTGTACATAACTTGGTTTGAAATTAGCCCAACTTAGCTATGGTGAACGAATCCCAGTCTCTTAAACTTAAAGCATTAGACCCATGATCCTTATTTCTACTTGAACATGTGTGTTGCTTTATAGAAAAAGAACCCACACTAATCATGCAATTACTCAACTTTTGGAGATTGAGTTGAAAAATTAATCCCTCATATAACCTAATTGAAATTGTGTTCAATTCAAAAGGATAAATATAGTAATATTTACTAATTACCAAGAGTAAAGTCAGAAATTTTTGTTTGGGAGGCCAAGTTGTGGCACTAATATATTTATCGAGACAACCCTTCACATATACACACACACACATACACATATATATACATGCGCTTTTTTATTATATACACACACATATATATACACACGCTTTTTTATTTGATAAGTTACATATATACACACATTCAACAACAACAACCAAAAAAAAAAAAAAAAAAAAACTTAGTATTTCAATCAGAATTATGTTTGATGGCTATCTTTCATAAAATAAAATTCATTTTTACCCTTTTCATAGTGGAACGCTTAAAAAGTTTCATTTTCAAAATAAATTATCTAATTTTATACTAAAGTAAGTAAAAAAATCTTTCAATTGAATTAATGAAATTTTCGAAACTATAAATGATACAAAACTTGGAGGAATAAGTTAGACTTTAAACATATTTGAGGTTATCTTGCTCCAACCTATTATGTGGCAATTAAAGAGACATTTTATGTGTAGTTTTAGTGACACGATTTTTTATAATGAGTCAATGACTTGTAAATTGTCACATAACGGGTTGAAAAGATAGATTCAAACATATTTGGTACAAAACTTTATCCAATATTTAACAAATATAAAAACACATTTTATAATAAAAAATAGAATTGTGAAAAATAAAGTGTGGGGCCAAAAGATCGGGTAGTCTTAGCTCACTTCAAACCAGGCCCAAATGGCCCACGCCGAAGATGCAGGAGGGGTCTGAGGATGAAAACACAAGGACCACCCCCCCAAAGGAGATTCCTTTGCCGTCCGAGGAGAGGAGGACCCAATACCACACGTTGGCAACAGAAGTGTGGAGAAGGGGCAAACCCTGGGCGAACTGTCACCTCGGCATTGAATGCGCTCACCTAACCCTCCTGGCCGCAATAATGGGGACGTAACCCTTTGGCAGGGAAACATCGATCAGGGTGAGCCACTCGAGCACGGATATGACCTCTGATGGGACAGGCAGCCAGAAGGGAGGCCAATGGATGATCAACAGGAGGAGGAATAGAGTAATATATAAGAAATGTGAGCAAAGTGTAAGGGAGGGAGAAAGAAAAAGAGGAGAATTGGGGAAACAAGCCTCCTCGGCCACGGGCCGAGAAGCATCCCTCAGTTGTAAATTAGTCTAAGTATTCTTTCAATAAAGGAAAAAGTAGTTCATGCCTGGTGGAGGTCGGCGAGCGCCTAAACATTCGATCCACTCTCTACAAATTCATTGTTCTGGGTTCGTTGGGCCTTAGAATCCATATTTCTTGGGTTACAAAAGCAGACCCTACAATTGGCGCCGTTTGTAGGAAGGATTAGTGCGCTGGCCGGCGCAACAGGCGATGGTTCTAAATAATCATTCTACGGAAGATTGTTGGTGATGCAAAAAAAAAAAAAAGAGAACTACCAAACATACATTGTAGAAAGATAAAAGTTCGAGATAGAAGATTTAACAGCAAAGGAAGAAAGCTTGATACTATTTCATAAAAAGAAAAGCACAAAATACAATTAGAGGCTCAGGCAGGCGTGTTTTATAAACAAATTTACAAGCTAATTTTACAATCAGAGGCCCAGGCGGACCTATTCTAGAACTAGTTAGAGGGAAGTGTCAACCCGTGCTTTTATTGGCATCAAGAGAATGGGAGAACTTGACAATAAGAGAGGGGAAGGGGGCTGAGGCTGGCTCGCTTCAAGGCCACTAGCAACTCCTTGTTCGGTGTGGCGGAGCTTGAACAAAGCGAGGAGCAGATGTAGGGGCACCGGGACGCCCTCCTTCATGATGTTCCCTTGATTCTCTCCAATCCTCACAAGCGTTGGCCGTTGGAGACGGCAACACTCGGGCACCAGCCATGACATGTGTTCGCGCGTCCCCTCCGTCGGGGGTGCGCTCCGGGGAAAGACATTAGGTACTTCAGCGACATCCCTCCTGGCCACCGTGCATGGCACCATCAGTGTTACGCCTAGACTCTGCCCCGCTGGAAGCCCAGTGGGGGCTGCGGTCACAACGGCCCTTGGCCCAGGTGTCTTCACACCTGCCCAGAGCCGCCTCATATCTACCAACTCCGGTCACAATCCTGGCGGGGTTATTGAAGGGGCTAGGGGAATTGAAAGGACGCGTTTCTAATTGCGTTGGGGAGTTCATGGAGTGTGAAGAAACCTTCCCCCCGGAGAGTCTTATATAGAGAATGAAGGCTGGTGAGAATTAATCCACACAGAATTCGAAAAGAGAATTGTCAACGGTGCTAATCACAGAGCTACCAAATTCCAAGGGGACCGTAGACCGCTGGATTTATGCTAATTCACGAGGACATTAATGAAGGCGCGTCTCGCACACTGAAGCGTCAAGCGCGGAGCACGAATGGCCAAGGGATGCCTCGTAAATGAAAAAGATGGGGTACTCGAGCTGGAGGCAAGGTTAACGCCACGTATAAGATCATAGTCCGACCCAAGGAGGAATCGTCTCCAATGAAGCGGTCCGAAGACAAACCCCTACTTACAGAGAAATGAAAGCGTTAGATAGAACCAAGGCATTGCATGGTCCTCGGACTCAAGCCTATGGGGAAACTAACCGCTCAGCTATATCTGGGTACTAGACAGAACCAAGGTATTGCATGGTCCTCGGACTCAAACCTATGGGAAAACTAGATACTTACAGAGAAATGAAAGCGTTAGACAGAACCAAGGCATTGCATGGTCCTCGGACTCAAGCCTATGGGGAAACTAACCGTTCCGCTATACCTGGGTACTAGACAGAACCAAGGTATTGCATGGTCCTCGGACTCAAACCTATGGGGAAACTAGATACTTACAGAGAAATGAAAGCGTTAGACAGAACCAAGGCATTGCATGGTCCTCGGACTTAAACCTATGGGGAAACTAGATACTTACAGAGAAATGAAAGCGTTAGACAGAACCAAGGCATTGCATGGTCCTCGGACTCAAGCCTATGGGAAAACTAACCGCTCAGCTATACCTGGGTACTAGACAGAACCAAGGTATTGCATGGTCCTCGGACTCAAACCTATGTGGAAACTAGATACTTACAGAGAAATGAAAGCGTTAGACAGAACCAAGACATTGCATGGTCCTCAGACTCAAGCCTATGGGGAAACTAACCGCTCCGCTATACCTGGGTACTAGATAGAACCAAGGTATTGCATGGTCCTCGGACTCAAACCTATGGGGAAACTAGATACTTACAGAGAAATGAGAGCGTTAGATAGAACCAAGGCATTGCATGGTTCTCGGACTCAAGCCTATAGGAAAACTAACCGCTCAGCTATACCTAGGTACTAGACAGAACCAAGGTATTGCATGGTCCTCGGACTCAAACCTATGGGGAAACTAGATACTTACAGAGAAATAAAAGCGTTAGACAGAACAAGGCATTGCATGGTCCTCGAACTCAAGCCTATAGGAAAACTAATCGCTCAGCTATACTTGGGTACTAGACAAAACCAAGGTATTGCATGGTCCTCGGACTCAAACCTATGAGGAAACTAGATACTTACAGAGAAATGAAAGCATTAAACAGAACCAAGGCATTGCATGGTCCTCGGACTCAAGCCTCTGGGGAAACTAACCGTTCAGCTATACCTGGGTACTAGACAGAACCAAGGTATTGCATGGTCCTCGGACTCAAACCTATGGGGAAACTAGATACTTACAGAGAAATGAAAGCGTTAGACAGAACCAAGGCATTGCATGGTCCTCGGACTCAAGCCTATGGGAAAACTAACCGCTCAGCTATACCTGGTTACTAGATAGAACCAAGGTATTGCATGGTCCTCGGACTCAAACCTATGGGGAAACTAGATACTTACAGAGAAATGAAAGCGTTAGACAGAACCAAGGTATTGCATGGTCCTCGGACTGAAACCTATGGGGAAACTAGATACTTACAGAGAGATGAAAGCGTTAGACAGAACCAAGGCATTGCATGGTCCTCAGACTCAAGCCTATGGGGAAACTAACCACTCAGCTATACCTGGGTACTAAACAGAACCAAGGTATTGCATGGTCCTCAGACTCAAACCTATAAGGAAACTAGATACGTACAGAGAAATGAAAGCATTAGACAGAATCAAGGCATTGTATGGTCCTCGGACTCAAGCCTATGGGGAAACTAACCGCTCCGCTATACCTGGGTACTAGACAGAACCAAGGTATTGTATGGTCCTCGGACTCAAACCTATGGGAAAACTAGATACTTACAGAGAAATGAAAGCGTTAGACAGAATCAAGGCATTGCATGGTCCTCGGACTCAAGCCTATGGGGAAACTAATCGCTCAGCTATACCTGGGTACTAGACAGAGCTAAGGTATTGCATGGTCCTCGGACTCAAACCTATGGGGAAACTAGATACTTACAGAGAAATGAAAGCGTTAGACAGAACCAAGGCATTACATGGTCCTCAGACTCAAGCCTATGGGGAAACTAACCGCTCCGCTATACCTGGGTACTAGATAGAACCAAGGTATTGCATGGTCCTCGGATTCAAACCTATGGGGAAACTAGATACTTACAGAGAAATGAAAGCGTTAGACAGAACCAAGGCATTGCATGGTCCTCGGACTCAAGCCTATGGGGAAACTAACCGCTCAGCTACACCTGGGGGCTAGACAGAACAGGAGCACTGCATGGTCCTCGGACTCAGGCCTACAGGGAGACTTAACTACAAACTATCCCAAGATAGGAAAGGATCAAGCCCCACCTAGCCCTTGAGGCGCAAGAGGGCTGCCCATGCATACGTTCTCTCTCCTTCTCATCGTTACTGCCACAATTGGCTGACATACAATTCAAGCTAAAATCGTGCAGATCAAAGGAAAAGAGGAAAAGCAGACAGCATGCACACAAATAAGCAATTGAAATAAGCAGAAAGGGAAAGTAAATTCACATTACAATAACTAGTCCATAAAAGTTGCATGGCAAGAGCCACAGTACATAAAGGAAGAATTTCTCCATCGTCTCCTCGATGTGGACATATTTCTTAAACCTATCCATCCCAGTTGACACCTAGAGGAACTAAGAAGGAACAAATGAAGGAGAAGGAGTAACGAGAAAGAGAGCTCAGAGAGAGATAGAGCAACTTATTGAAAAGAGGAGGAGCTCCTCGGACAGGCTTTTTGTGCTGGAGATGTGGGAGTGTGGCTGGACTCAGGAAGGACGCACGAGAATTCTTGATTACGAATGAGGAACAGGAAGAAGCGGTTCATACGGTATTTATACCCAGAATCGAGGAACCATGCGGGTTTTCCCGCCTATAAATGCGAGACGAACCCCCACCGTTGGATGGATAACGCCTCATTAGACGTGGGGAGCACAGAGCCGCCTGAATTTAATGATGGGCACGTTACATGCTTCGAAACGTCAGCAACGTGCCTTGGACAGATGAATAGACCCCAATCTTGACAGGGGTAAGGCCGAGGATGTCAAAATCCTACTCCCCGCCCGAGGATGTGTGCAGCAAGATTTTGAGGGGCTATTGTGGGGCCAGAAGATCGGGTAGCCTTGGCTCACTTCAAACCAGGCCCAAATGGCCCACGCTAAAGATGCAGGAGGGGTCCGAGGATGAAAACACAAAGACCACCCCCCTAGAGGAGATTCCTTTGCCGTCTGAGGAGAGGAGGACCCAATACCACGCGTTGGCAACAGAAGTGTGGAGAAGGGGCAAACCCTGGGCAAACTGTCACCTCGGCATTGAATGCGCTCACCTAACCCTCCTGGCCGCATTAATGGGGACATAACCCCTTGGCAGAGAAATATCGATCAGGGTGAGCCACTCGAGTACGGATATGACCTTTGATGGGACAGGCAGCCAGAGGGGAGGCTAATGGATGATCAACAAGAGGAGGAAGAGAGTAATATATAAGAAATGTGAGCAAAGTGTAAGGGAGGGAGAAAGAAAAAGAGGAGAATTGGGGAAACAAGCCTCCTCGGTCACGGGTCGAGAAGCATTTCTCAGTTGTAAATTAGTCTAAGTATTCTTTCAATAAAGGAAAAAGTAGTTCATGCTTGGTGGAGGCCAGCGAGCGCCTAAACCTTCGATACATTCTCTACAAATTTATTGTTCTGGGTTCGTTGGGCCTTGGAATCCATATTTCTTGGGCTACAAAAGCAGACCCTACATAAAGTTATATCTCTATAATTACTAGACCAATTATCAGACTAATTCAAATATTTGAGGAGGCCAACTCTTATTTTTATATACTGAATTTTGAAAACATTAAAATAATTATATATATAGTAAAAAAAAAATTCCAAACCCCCATCCTTGTACATAGCTCCACCCCAGTAATTACTAATTACTATCAAGATAACTTTTTTTTTTTTTTTTTTTTTTTTTTTTTTTTTTTTTGTGTTTGGCTAAATAAACCATCAAGATACCCTGCATATATATCTGGAAAACTGGCATATAATAATTAATTAAGTCCGTTTAAACATGATCTGGGTCACCTGTCATTGTCTTTTCGTTGGTAATGGAAGTTATATATAATTCCATCTCACATTGTTTTTGTTGTTGTTGGTTTTTAACTTATTTTATTTTTATCATTCTTTATGCTGTGCTTGTGCATATTTTATTCCCGGTCCAACAATTAGTTCTTTTTTTATCATTTAAAGTTATATAAGTTATACAAGACAAACATAAGTGGCAAATTCAAATTTGAAAACAACTTTGTTGCAAAAGAAAGGAATACATACAAAGGGAAAGATTTGCTGACATGCATGTGTAATTTCTAATTCCCTCTTTAGTAGTTCTCAACAATTTGTGAGAAAAATATTAGATTAGGGATCGTTTTACCCAAAAGGTGAAGTACAATTAAGTTTAACAATAAACATAGAGTCATGTTAAATTGTTAATGGGTGTCTTTAGAGCAATTGTTAATAAATCATATTAAGAAAATTTTAACACAATTTTTATGGGAAATATAAAAAGCTATTAACACAATCAATTGTTTATAATTTTTCCATAGAATGTTTCTAAAAAAGGTTCCTAAACCATATATTTACACAATTTTAGGGCATTTGTTAACATTTCACATAAATGTAACTGGGCTTCTCATTAACAAATATTTACAATTCCAAGTCATGATTGCCCTGGCTTTGGTGGCTGAGAAAATTCAGTTTGTAAAGAATACTCCTCGTTTGTCACTTGCACTGTGATTATAACATGGTCATTGTCACCATCCAAAACAGGTTTAATGCTTCCGCAATGAAGTACTAGTAGTTGTGCTTGTGGTTTCTCTAGTGATACAGCGGATTCAACACTAATACTCTTGAATTCTGCTAGGCAAGAAAGCTCATGGACTGATTCATAGATATTCTCCACACATTTTGTAATTTCTGTTAGTATTGAAGCAACTGATGCAATTGGTATAATTGCTAGGAGGTCTGCATTCTCTAGTGAGACAGCTTTGAGAACCAATTTGAGTTCATCAATGGCAGTTTTAGAATTTTCAACGTGGGATTTGGCTGCTGAAGGGTCTGTCATTGTTTTGATTGATAATGCTAATGCTTTTAGTGCCTTGCTGGCTTCTGAGCACATCTTTTTGCTTGGTTTTCGAATTTTATTTCTAAATTCCATTGCTGCCTGCAGAAGTATTATAAATTAGTAAAGCCCACAAATTTTAAATTTTATAATTTTGTTTAGTAAATTAATTATAGTCTTTCGTTAGTGATTCAAATAGTAAAAATAAAAAGTTTTCATGTGTGTTTCTACTAGTTAAATTTATTTCGAATAAAACTCTTTTGTCTCACTCTTATAGTATTTTATTTTATGCTCCACTAAAGCAACCAAAGATTAAAAAAAAAAAAAAAAAACAGTAGGATATATAGAAGATTTTTATACATTTCTTTGGGGACAAAAGTTAGGTATATGGTTTTTCACTTGGTGATGTACGTAGAACGAATCATGATGATGTACCTGTAAATCAGAGTTGATGTAGCCATTAAGAGGATCAATCCGATAAGCACATTGCCTAGCAAGAACTCCAATCTTCAAATATTGTTTCCATGGATGACGAAAGTGAAAACAGCCATGTCCTGGCTCCCATCTTGCAAAATTTGCCTGCAGATAGTGTGTCATAGGATCACTAATCATCATTCTGGCTTAAAAACCATGGTAGTAAAGTAAGAGCGAAAAGCTCAGCAAAAAGTGCAGATGCAAGTGGCATTTCATAAAGGTATAAGATTAGTGGAGGAGACAGAAAATGCTAAAGGGGCTTCACTCACCAAGGATTCTTCAGTATTTTTTGAATTAAGGACACTTTTATACCCTTGAAGAAGTGCCTTGTCACCTTTAGAGGCCATAAGATTCCCTTCATGATCCTCAGGATCAGGAAAATATTCACCTCCAAAACCTGTCAATGTCTCTCTACTTGTTAGTATCATTTCAAGATCAAACAGTAAAGTTTAATGAAAGAGAGGAAATTCGGGTAAATTTAGTTATGAACAATGTTAGAGACCTATAAAGTTTCACAATTTACTGAGGTGATGCAAGTTATGATTTGTATAATATCGCTTTTACAGTACGTGCACTTATCACTGATATTACTTTTAATTAATGTACACAAATCACAATACTTTAGTTTATTAATTGTTGTGAAAAATCTTATGAAATTCTATGTATCACCGAAACTTAGAGGGTGTTGGATACTGCATTTTAAACAACAGTTTTCAATATTTAAACAATATCACACATATTTTTACATAATTTTTTATTCACACGTATTTCAAAAAAATACAAATAACGTTATTAGAACAGCATTAACTAACAGGCCCTTACTGTATAGTTGTGTACCTTCTAGATAGCTTGCAAGCTTTTCTATATTGGAAGCAACCAACTTGTGAAGGTCTTCACCAGCCCATACTGGGCAAACACATATGGATACAATTATGCAGGTTGCTCCACCTATTCCAATTGTTGCGAGTCTATCATTTGCCAGCTCTAAAATTTTGTCAACCCGATAACCCGTGACTGATACCAAGCTAAATGTCAATATAAAAATCAAGACCCCGTAATCATATCTTGCCTTAATCCGTGGAATGAATCGTGTGAATGATGAAGCTGCAGCTGCACACACCAAAACAACTTGCATAAATAAACCAACCTCAGAAAAATGCTTTATTTTGTACTTCTTTTCTGTTGCTAAAGAATATGAAAGAATGGGAAACTTGGGATTTCACAAATATTTAGTATTGAAATAAATATTAGAGTCCAAACTGTCCTTCTATGATATTTCTTTATAGGAAAAAATGTTAAAACTACTATAAATTTTACTTATTTTTTTATGTTAGGAGTACACTTAACTTTATAAAACTTACTTAGTAAAAAGACAAGGAGGCCAAGGACAATGGGCTCTCCTTTTGCTCCGAAGAGACGTGCTAAGTGGTGAGCTCCACACCCTAGAGCACCAGCGGATAATGTTGCACACGCTCTATTCAAACCTTTGCTGAGGGTAGCACCTGGAAAGGAACAAAAATAAATATGTACATTAATTTTTGCTTAGATATTTAACCATGTATATGATGGTTTGGTTAATCTTGCTAGTGACTTAAATAGCTTACCAACAGTGAATTCAAAGACAACTACCACTGTTAGCACAGCCCACACTCCTGAAACCCCAAAACCATTATATAGAGGTCTCCAGTAGTATAACAAGGACACCAGTGTGAGAGCCAGTCCTACTTTTAGTGAGTGCATGACTCGTCTTGGGTCGTCTTGTCCTAGCTTCTTTGTTGTCCTTACAAGGTTTACAGCGATGTTCTTGAAATTCAAAGGCAGAGCCTTAACCCAGTCCCAAGCAAGGGCTAAAGGCCCAGCCTTCTCTTGTGTTGCTGACTCAATCTCCATAGCTATAATAGAGTTGGTGGAACTAAAGCTACTTTGCATTAACTGATGCAAAGGTTAATTACCAAGTCAAAAAGCCCAAAGCTAAACTTTTTGAGGTGGTTTTGTATTGTAAGTACCTAAAGCGAGGGTGAAGAGAAAGCTAGATGCTTGGAAGAAAATGGCTCTTGGTGGGTGTCTCTGTCTCTCACTGTGGCCAAAATATATATAGGAAGAGAACTTTGGTTTGGTGCACTTTAGAAATTTTTTTTTTCTTGATGACGTTAAGAATATTTTATTGGACTCCTGTGTTCGTGTCTTTTGTACGGAGGTTTTTAGAGAAAATGGGCTTCAAGGATAAAGTGGCTGACTAGGCCTTGTAAAAGAATCCTTGTAAAAGAATTCGGCCACTCTTCCAAACAAGTAGTATTTTAGAAACCCTCCATTTGTTGGTTTCTATGGAAATATATTTTGAAAAAAAAATTGTTTTATAAATGTTTTTTAAAAATTGAAAATTTATTTTTATTTTTTGGTATTCGATTGCACCAACCCAAAAATGAATAAAAACTATTTTCTATTATTTGACTTGCACTAATATGCTCATGTCATCTGTTGGTCGGACTTAAATTAGGGTCTGACTATTAGACATGATCTGATTGGCTTAATACTTAGAAAATCATGCTTAACCTCGACCCTCTTGCTCAAAATAATCCATAATCCCTAGTGAATTGGGTTTGTCAAGCCCTCTGACTTGTTAAGCACTCTTAATTTTCATAGAAAATCATTAATATTTCTTTTAATTTTAAATAAAACAATGTTCAAATTCAAAATCTACTCAAATAACTAAGTGGGAAAGTGATGGGAAAACAATTAATTTGAGAAGAAATGTCGTATAAAAAAAAACTTAATATTCAATAAACATTGGTCAATAACTTTTCAAAATAGTTAATCACTAAAGAGATAGGGCGAAGATATATAGAAAAGTTTCCATTAACATAGTTTTATTTATTTGTGGTGTGGAATTTTTTTTTTTTTTGGTAATATGTCTAACATTTAATAGTGGAAAACATTTTATTTATTTATTGGACTTAGTTTCCACTTCCCATCCACTTCATAAAATCAGTTTTCCATTTACTTGCCTTTTCTTCTGTATCACTAACAAAAAAAAGAAAAAAAAACAAATTTGCGTAACTTTTATCATAACTTGTATGTGATGAATTGTAAATGGTAGGAGAAAAAAGTGGTACGTGGGTCAACATCTCCACTGATCACAGTGTTAAGAGCTATTTCTATGTAAACAAATAGAGATTATTTACCCACAGAAAAAAGTTTGCATAAACGCGTATAAACGTTGGCATCTGGCTTGTTGGGTCTCATTCCCATGCAAACTTAATCAAAGATGAAAACAGAAAAACCTAAATTCCCTTAGGCATGACCTACCTAAGTCCACGACACGCATCGTATTTTGTATTCAGTGTTCACGAGCTCGATATGCTGCATGGTTTGGACTTCAGGTTTTGGCCCTCGGGAACCAGATGGTTGACTCAGTTTGTAGATTTAAATTGGAAAGTAAAGTAAAAATTTGTGACTATCTACTAGCAGATTGACTAAGTTGACTGTGTTCATTTGCATTAATTAATGATTATTTTACAATCATTAGTGTTCTATTTTATTTCTTTTCTCCTTTTACCTTTCGATTTTCCCTTTCTTCTCTCAACCTGGCGCCCTTTGTCCTCTTCTTTCTTGGACTGACCATGGGGTTGTATATTCTAAGTAGAGGAGAAATGTGTCATTGGCGTCCATAGAATAGAGCAAAGAATATATATATATATATATACACACGCATACATAGAGGGGCGGAACTATAGCCAAGGGTGCCCAATATATTACCTATAACTATTAAACATTTTTAAAGATATAGCCCATAAAAATAGGGTTAGCCCCCAAATGTGCTCATTCTACTTCGCAATAACTTAGAAATTCCCAGATGTATGCCTATACTAACTTGAAGTTTACTTCTAGTCAAACAAATTAAGACATTATTCTTCTGTTTCAAGAACTTTTATTATTTATTATTTTTTTTATTGAAGAGATCGATGTAGTTGGCATGGCCCGCATGGGGTCCATTTTTTATTTCCTTAGTTGGTACCGCATTAAATTCATTAATAAGTCCTTAATTAGGCAATAAAAAACTCAGCTCCGACAAACGAGGTTTCAGTGAACTGAATTTAAAAAATAAATGCGTTACAACAAAACTTAGTGTATGACTGCATTCCATAAGAAAAAGGAATTAAGATCTAAGTGACCACTATACTTTAAGTATGGTAGTGCTTCAGATTTGGTCATAGTGACATTAGGATGACAATGGAAAGAAAGGATAAAGCAAAAAGAAAAGAAGATATTAGGCAGAAATATACTAAAATAGTTTCTCAGAAATGCTAAATGCATCTTTTTCAAATATATTAATACAAAAAACTTACTTAGGTAACAAAACTGATATTTAATTAAGTGCTAAAAAATGCAACGTTTTAATCATTTAATTATCTCTAAACTAACGTAACATTTTATTCTCTTCATTTATGGGCTTGATTATCTACTAAACCCATGACCTATCCATGACTTACACATACAGATAATTTAGATAGAATCAAATCAACGACGTCAGCAATCATTATAGTGAGTAGAATCTGACTAAGTCATATGGTTCTTTCATCTTGGTTCCCAGCTTCCCTTCACAGAAAATAGTGAACAATATCGAAGATTTTGAGCTTTCATGCATGGAAAAGATAAAAGCATAGGGTCATAGTTGATGCTTTAATGTGTACTACATCTTTTCTTCTTCACATTCTCATCCCAAGTTGATGCATAATTGGTTGGCGGCTATGCCTTACGAAACAAAAGTTTACTAAAGGTTACTAATTTGTATATATGTTCTTTCCCTTTTCTATATATTGAAAGGAAAATAACCTTTCCTTAAGTGTAAGTCCAAATTTTCTTTTCTATGCTTTTCTTCCACACTCAAAATTTTGCCAAATTTTCAGAGCAACTTGCCTATAATATGGATGAATCAGCACGATACGTTATTGTAAGAGGGAAACAGCTAGCCATGCAAACCAATGCTTAACTTCTAAATATGTGTCTCTTACACCCTTGTCCCAAAACACATACAGTAATGGTTTCTTTTTTGTACTAAAATCCTACATAAGAATGGAAACCATTGAATGGCCGAAATCCCATATAGAAATTGGGTCCATTTTTTGTTCTCTTTCTGGAATTCTCTTGATTTTGATTGACAGAACCTTAAGGACTTATACTCATTTCATTGGAATTATTCTCTTATAGATATATCTTTTTCATAAAATATTCCTTTACAGCTTTCAAGATATAAAAAGATATCTCCAACTTATTTAACTTTAGGTTTAAAATCATGAGATTATTTTTGTGCATAGATAAGATTAAGAAATGAATTCAGCAAATCAAAATAGAAACATTTAGGCTTTACCCAACTATTTAGGTATGGATTAGTACACTTATTATAGTTTATCCATATCTAAAGGGATATCTGAAGGACTCAGACGAACATTCCCATTACTAGTGTACCTTATTTCTCCAAATGGTATAACTTTCTTAAATAGAAGAAAAGAAAATTCGCATGCGATACCTGTGCTTATAGTGCTCCAGAAATACAAGTGTGAGTTTCAACGTATGACGTTCGTCCTAATAATAACTATTTGTCATTAGACCTAGACACCAACTGGTTTTTGGTGTAGGCGGGAATTGAACCACAGATCTCTTATTCAATCATCAAGCCAGAAATACAAGTGTGAGTTTCAACATATGATGTCCGTTCCTGATGATAACTCTTTGTCATTAGACCAAGACACCAACTGGTTTTTGGTGTAGGCGGAAATTGAACCACAGATCTTTTATTTAACCATTAAAAACTTTACTAGTTGAACTAACTGGAACCCACAATGTGTGTAAGACAACTAGAAAGTAAATAAATCCTAAAAGTTAAAAGACATAATTCCCCAATTGTAACAAAGTATGTTTCAATCCAAAATGAATTAAAATTTGTGGGCAAGGTTGATCAAACAAGTTAATTTATGGCATGGGAGATGAGATTTTTCTCTCTTTACTTCTCTAAATCAAATCCTTCTTTCTCATAATACTTAAAAGCATGAACATATATAAACCCCAAATGTCATGAACAACCATTATTGAGCCCTCAAATTCAGTTAAAATCCATATTGACTGCTTTATATATTTATAATTAAACTTAGGCAAAACTACAATATTGGTCCCTTAAGTTTACCTTGTGTGCGTAATTGGTCCCTCAAGTTTCAAGTGAGCGCAATTAATCCCTCAAGTTTAAAAAATAATTTGTATTAGTCTTTTTACTAACTGCCGTTAGTGATGTTACTTACGTGGCTAACAGAAAAATGATTTGGCATTTTTTTAATAATGTTACATTTTTTAATTAATAAATTAAAATAATTAGTTACCATACCAGATCAAATCTAAAGGATTCTAACCCAATACCCAGGTTTAAATCAAATATAAAATCACAATCCAATGTTTGTGATTTTGGATTCACAAACGCACAACGACGCGAGAGAAAAGGGGGAGACAAAGATTGAGGGACCCTAGCTTCCGCCGGCAACACTGCAGCCCTCTGCTGGAGTAGGCTAAAATCAGCCTAATTGATGCCAAGTAATTTTTTCACACTTTATCGAGCTCAAAGTTGTCAAACTAAGCTTCAATCCTAGTGAGTAGTGGCCAAGCTATGGGCTACGAGAAGTCCATATCAAAAGTTGTTGGCCAGCCTCCCCCAAATGAAAAGCAATGCCTATCAGATGCAAAGGAACATGGGCCATCCCTTTATTTTACTGAGGAAAAAACCTAACCCAAGGGAATGCTGTATTATTAGGATTTCTTCCTGAGTTTTTGGTGAATAATGATCCATTGAAGAGAGGAGTGGCATGGTTTTGGTGGCTGTGCGAGCAAGAAGACATAAAACGTTGTCGGCAGCAGCTAGGGTCCCTCAATCTTTGTCCCCCTTCTCTCTCGCGTCGTTGTGCGTTTGTGAATCCAAAATCACAAACATATGTGATTTTATTTGAAACTGGATTGTGATATTATATTTGATTTAAACTTGGGTACTGGGTTAGTTTACTTTAGATTTGATTTGACATGACAACTAATTATTTTAATTTATTAATTAAAAAATGCCACATCATTAAAAATTGTCAAATCATTGTTCCGTTAGCCACGTAAGTAACATCACTAATGGTAATTTGTAAAAAGACTAATACAACTCATTTTTTTAAACTTAAGGAACTAATTGCGCTCACTTGAAACTTGAGGGACTAATTGCGTACACAGGGTAAACTTAAGGGACCAATATTGTAGTTTCGCCTTAAACTTAAGTATAATACTTTCAATGCTAATGAAATTCAGCCAGGTGATTTATTAACTAACGCAACACAACCATATGATGTATTGGTTTAATGACCAATGCATTTTCTTGTGTATAGTTATAGCTTCCAAGACCATCAGGTTGAATTTAATTGGGGAGTCTAAAGTAAATTACCTATAGTGCCTCTTAAAATTCAGTTACGTAGTTGGGCAAGGGCAGCGTTAAGTGTTGTTTAGGGTTCAAATGAACCCCCCTGACTTGAAAATAAAAATATTATATATAATTTTTTTTATTAGCTTACTTTACTTAAAAAAAAAAAATATATATATATATATATATATATTTTTTTTGAATACTTTGACTTAAATTTTGCACACTTTAATCACAGATAAGTCCAACTCAAAACTAAACAACAACACAGGCCAACCTAGTCCAAAACTAAAACAACACAGATCAACCTATCCTAAAACCAAACAACAACACAAATCATATAGATCTCTCTCTCATGAATCTCATCTCATCTCAGTTAATTATCTGACTATCTTGATATCTTTAACTCTAAGAATAAAAAGTGAATATTTGTGAGTTGCGAGTGTTTATTTTATTACAAATTTATATTATAGGTGTGAGTGTGTCTAACACTGATTATGAATTTTTTTTTTAATAATTTTTTTTTTTGGTGTGAGTTGTGATATATGCGAATATGTGCATATATAATATAAACATAATATAACTTTATATAATTTAATTTTTAGGACATACAGAGGATTTGTAATGATTCAAAATATGAAAACTCATAAAATGAAATTGTAAAACTTTATGAATTTGCGAGTTTTTTTGTTGGAAACTCGATATAATCAAGTTTTTATTTTAATTAAATTTTGTTTTAACTTGTATTTCTTAACGAACCTTCTGGATAAAATTCCTATAGAGCTACCACTGTAGTTGGACACGTTTTTTAAGATAAAAAGGTCATGCTACATCAAGCTCAAAAAAAAGTTCACAACAGTACCAAATTTTCTAATTAAACCACGAATCTACTTGATTTTCTTCTTTTGGCCTTACACTAACTGTTTAACTAAGACAAATATCAGACTTTAGATTAGATTTGCAGTCGCGAGAACATATTTTTGTACTTGTACCCATACTTAAAATGATTTTGGAAGATTGTTCTCAATACGCATTTTCATGATCTCTTTTAAGGAATTTAATTAGGTTGCGCTTTCTTGGATTCCTATGCCAATGAAAGAGTTGTTAAAGAGGGTTTACCATAAGAAACATATTTAGAGGAGCATGTGAAGATAACAACAATATTTCGGTTAAGCTATATTCATTTTTCTAACTTAGACGATAAGTTAAGAGGAATACGATGATTAAATTAGTTCTTTCAACTTTCAAGCATGCATATCCTGAAATCTTAAAGCCCCCCAAAATAATTATTTCCATTCCATTATGTTAGACATATTATGGCCCAAAACAATTGTAGGCCCATGTACTTATAGAATAAATAACTAAACCTTGGGTTAATTTGTGGTTGGTACAGGGCTAGTCGACTATTTTTTAGTAAATAAACCTTACATTAAATTCATTGTAATACAACTGTTTAATATTAAGATGTAACTGTTCAAGAATTTTCACACTGTGAGTATAGGTTGTTAGGCCGAACTATGTAAATTTTCGTATATACATGGCATACACCTACAAGCAATAAGGATAACAAAGTTTATTAAATCTCAATGAGTTTTAACTCAAATGATACTTCTTGCTATAATACTTGAATGAAAGGCGAAGTCATAAGTTCAAAGATCCATTCGATGCATATATGACTTATTAATAAGAAAATGAAATGATTAGATCCTCTCTCTCTATCTCTCTCTCTCTCTCTCTCTCTGTCTCTCTCTCTCTCTCTCTCATAATTTTAATCCTATTGATTAAAGGGATTGGAGTCCACAACTCCATATGGCCATTATGTGTCGTCACAAAAATCACAAGGCCATTGAATAAACTTAATTTGAAAGTGATGATTACGTCAGGAAAAGAGCAATATATAGTATTGAATTTAAATCACAAGAAGTACAAAACAAATTTCGTAGCATGTGTGAAGACTAATGGTCAAATTCCAAAAATAAGCTAAATCACAAGCACAAGATGCCATAAACTTGATTGGAGGATACTAGTATATGTCACTAATTAGAAATAAAAGTTCCTTGAACAATATTGTTAATCTTAATTAATTCATTATGAAAAGATTTGCAACGAGATTGTTTGTCTTGATGTGTTAGGTTTACAACCTCATCATATCAAAAAAGAAAAATTAAAAAAGGATGTGAATCTTGGAAGTTGAAAGTGCTCTAATCTCAATCAACAGAATTGAATATAAAACATGTACATTATTATAAAAATAATTTTAGTACTTTAAATTTTTTTTATTAAATTAATATTCTTTTTTATCTGGATTTAGTGTATCTATTAAAGTACTAATCAATATTTAAATTATAAAAATAATGAATCGGGAAAAGAAAAGTGATGGATATCCAAATAATCTATTATCATTTGACCAGAAAGAAAATGGTTTAAAAGGTATAATATTAGTGACGGCAAACGAGTTCAACCAGCGGATCGGTTCAATGGGCAGTGAGTGGTTTGGATCTAGGCCCATAAATTTACCGGATTGGTATGGATTTGGCCCATGTTCTTTTCATGCAGCCTAAGGCAACTTGCACACATTTTAGGACCACGATCAAAAAATGACAAACCAAATTAAATATTTTGAACCTTCGATGTACATATGGAACTCAAAAAATTTTCACAACCAAAAACAAAGTTTAACACCCACAAAACATTCATCAATGCTCAAAAACTTTATAACTTAATTGACACTGTTCTAATATTTTAATAGAGATGTGTAGCAATCTAGAGTTCAAATTCCCCTTATCTCAACTATCGAATTATAAAAAATAAAAACTAAAAATTCATACATGATTTTAGCAACCATATTAGCTAACTTGGACACCTCCACAAAAAGCCTACGATGCACTACATCTTTTACTTTTTCCTTTTTGATAATTTGATAGTTGGGAAATAGAAATTTTGAATCTTGGACGTTTTCATTACAAATGTCAAATTATGCCAATTGAACTATAAGGTGTATGAGTTGCACTTGCATCTACTGATCTACATACATACTTAATTGACCTCTTGTTTGCTAAACTATCTTCTGTCTTCACTATACAATGAAATGGCAGCACCCTCTACTTTAAACAAGACAATAGCGGTACTCTCTCATCTAAGCAACCTCTCAATTTGCACCTAAACTTATGGTTCATTTGGATTGAAAGGGAGGGAGGAGGAGTAGAGTAGAGTAGAATAGATTTGGCCAAATATTAGCATATTTTCAATTAACTCTACTGTACTGTTCTCCACTTCTACTTCCCCTTCTTCACTTTTCTTTTTTTTCTCCTCAATTCAAACGGACCCTTAAGTTCAAATGAGAACTTTCCTTCACTTTCCAAACTAGATCTGCCAAAATTTTCAAACTTTAAATCAACTTGTTTGGATATATTGCTAAATAAGTGATATAGGTACGATGAAGGAAACGGCAAAGCAAACTAATACTTGAATTCTATATATATCTCTCAAAAACTCTCACCCTTGCCTTACCCACTATGCATTTCTTTTCCTAAACTTTTTTTTGCTGAATTTGCTTTTCCTGTACTTGCAAGTTGCAAGACCATTTATTAAATGGTTGAAAACCCACCAACAAATGAGACCGAACTTTTCTTTTTCAGTGCAAGTATCTTAATCAATCCCAGTCTTGATCTTAAAACCATTGTACCAAAGGCCCATTGGCCCAAATCCCACGGGAGACATAAATTGATAGGATGTCAAAATTACAATAACAAGATCGCATGAAAACTCGGCCCACATTCCTCTTCATTAATAAAGCTCGTCCTTGGGAGAAATGGACAACAAGTCAATAAAAGTGCTATGTCCATGATATTTTCATAATAAATCTGTCTGTTTAGTACGTATATTTAAATAACAGTTTTCATATTTTTTGAAAATACATGTGGGTAAAAAAGTGTATGAAAATACATATAATATTGTTTAAAAACAGAAAACATGTGTTTGAACTATTATACTAAACGGGGGTTGATTGTTAGGAGTTATGGTTGATGAGAAAAAAATAATTTAAGTGGTGAGTTCAAATTAAAACTAATAACAATTTACTATTTATGATTCGTTATAAAAGTGTTGTAAAAATATTTTGGATATATTATTTCTCAGAGACATAACCGTGACGAAATTCCATTTACTCCCAAAGTTGTCCCCTCATTAAAAGACATTAAATCTTATTTGATATTTTTCTCAAAAAAAAAAAAAATCTTATTTGATCCCTATTTTTAAAAATAAGCTAATAAAATGTATAATTATCAAACTATGGATTTCTTTCGTTTATGTTCTTTGCTAATAAAATCCCGAAAATTGGAGTATAACCTTTCTAATCCATTCTATTGTGTCTTAAATAAATTTTCGCATCTTATTTCTTTTCTTCAAAACTCTCAAATTTACTTCTTTATAAACTTTCAAATACATTGAAATTTGAAAGGCAACTTTGAAACAATTAGGCCAAAAAAAAGCGAGACCTAATTAAGGCCAACTAACCTATTGGTAATAGTCGAAGCCTATATCATAATGCTTTGGAAAAATTGGGAAAACACGATCTAAAATTCTATATTGTGTCTCTGGTAAATAATTGAGTGTACATTTGATAGGAAAAATTATATTATGTTTTGGGTGTATATGCTATCTCTCTTACAGCAGCTGGGTCCCACAACTATGTGGGACCCAGCTGCTATGAGAGAGATGACATATACACCCAAAACATGATATACTATCTCATTTGGTAGAGTCTATTTGCTTAAAGAGTAGTTCTAGTACCAAATAAACTAATACAATTTTGCTACAATTATCTCACAATAGGCTGTATATCACTTTTATATAGATTTATTACATTTTCTCTACTACTCACAATTTACCATGTGGACAATTGTGTCACTTTATGTGGTTTTAAAATTTTTTTGGCTTATAGCCACTTTCTATCTCACATTTAAGTAAACAAGTTGACCAGTTTCTAAAATGAAAAAGGAGGTAAATAAGCTAACCAGACGCACAACCAAAGGCTTCTTTTGTATCTAATAGCATTATGTGACAACGTTCATTGTTTTTGTCAACGGTTTCACTATATTAATATTCTAGACTTCAAAGAATTTTTCTTTTTTAAAAATGGACCATAAATAAGAACAACTGTAAAATTAACTAAATATGTATCAACATAAATTACATAATTGACAGAAAAGAATGAAATGCAAACCTTGGCACTTGTTCAGACTTCAGAGAAAGAAAGTGTCTTCTTCTTCCTTTTGTTTTTAAAATCAAGGTGTACACAATAAATTTTTAGTCCGAATTATTTAGCAACGTAGGTGAAAATTTTAATTATTGATTGCGAAAATAATATGCAATCTCTATGAAAATTCTTTTCAAAAGAGTTTAGTCCTTTAATTCTTCTCTCCAAGGGTGATTCGACTGGAAGGCTCGAAGCAGGATGGTTTTTTTTTTTTTTTTTTTTTTAAATCAAACTAAGTTGGCAACGAACTTGTGAAAGAATTTCTATGCTCTGTGCTTGTTTGGTAATTATTCTTTCTCCATATTTGTGTTCTTTAAAATTTGAAATTTTGGAGGTAGAATTAGGACTTGAATCTGATAGAGTTTTATGTTTAAAGATCTTGAAGTTTTCAGTGGCTGTTGGGCTTAATTTTGACATAAATTCAAAGTTTGGTTGAAATGATTTTGGAGATGATGGAAAAAAAGAGAGAAAATAAGTGGGAGAGATGTTTCGAAGAGAGGGGGGAAGAAAAATGGCGGGGTTCGGCTATTTTCTCTTCGGCCACCAAAACTTAATCTTCCTAAATTGGGAAAAAAATTAGAAAGAAAATGGGGAAAGTATGCTTTGGACCAAATTGTTCTTCCATAATCCCTTCCAACCAACAACTTTTTGTCTTTTTCTTCTTTTTGTTTTATTTAATAAGGATATAATTGTAAATTTATACAAACTTTATTTTTTATCCTCCAATATTTCTTCTTACCCAAACAAATGAATTTTTCATTTCTTTACTTTTCCATCCTCCCAATCAAACACATATGAGAGAAAACTAAATTACTTCTATTATCCTAATTTTCTACAATTTTTCCATTTTCTATTTTCCCACTTTTCCACATCTCCAATCAAATAGATGACCTAAATGAATTTAAAAGGTGAAAATGAGCCTTTTCCCTTATTTTTTAAAATATCTATAACAATGTTCTTGTTTTGAAACTATTAAGTATCGTGTCTCTATTTTGAAACTTGATTTAAAAAAAAATTGAGTTATAGGTGGAACTCGACATTAGTAATGTCAAGTTCTATGCATATTTTGTCACTTAATTTTTTTTGAAAATTCAAGTGAAACTTGATATTGCTTGTGGGGATATTGGGCCTGGGAGTCTGTTGTTTGTTTGTGTTACGGGCTTATGGCCCAATCAAAGGACGAGGGTTTATCCAAGGAGGAGAAATCTTTGTTAGACAAGGTTGTGTTAGTGAATAGAAGTCAACTTTGACTATAATGGCTCAAGGGGTAGGTTGAGGATAAATTCATCCTCAGCTAACCAATGCTGAGGTCCAAAAAGTTTGTTTGTCACTCAGGATGATGTTCCAAGAAGTCTCATCGGTGTTGATAAGCATTGTAAGAGTGGTGAATAGGGCAATGCCCTAAAATATCTAAAGAGAAAGCTGCTACCTCTACAGCCTATGGTCCTTATCAAAGCCCTTCCCATTGGCATTCTTCATGAATTTCTTGAATTGCCTGGTGATGTAGGACTTCATTTTAGAATCTTCATCGTTTAAAGACTCATCCGTGTCACTGCTTTTAGCGTTCAGTGTTATACTTTTGCTCTTGCTAGATTTCCCGATTCTAGACAAACCCAACTCATAAGTTTGTAGATTGCCAACCAGTTCTATCAAAGGAATTTTGTCAATATCCTTTGATTCCTCAATTGCAGTGATCTTGGTATGAAATCTCTAGGGTAGAGATCTGAGCACCTTTCTAACAATCTTAGGTTCGAGAATAGTTTCTCCAAGATTAAAAGCTGAGTTCACTATGTTCTTGGGCTTGGCATAGAACTCATCGAACGACTTATCCTCTTCCATTTTTATCTCCTCAAAGATAGTAGTAAGCCTCTGAAATTTTGAATCCTTGATAGCCTTGGTTCCTTCATAGGTTGTTTGAAGAATGGTTCATGCTTCCTTTGCAATTTCAGTCGAGGATATCTTTTTAAACTCCTCATTTGTGACCGCACTGAATAAAGCATTCAAAGCCCTGCTATTGAAGTTAGCCGCCTTGATATTAGCATCATCCCAATCGACCGACGCTCCTTTGACTTAGTCCAACCAATCTCTACAGCTTGCCACATCTTTTTATCTAAAGACTGCAAGAAAGCTCTCAAATGTACTTTCTAGTATGCATAGTTAGTATCATCAAATAAAAGAGGTATAATAAGAGACTGTCCTTTATCCATGACAAATAGGGGTCAATGGATCTCACAGCAAAGATTAAAACCTAATCAGAGTGTGCCTGCTCTAATACTACTTGATAGGCCAAGAATGTATTGACCCTTTGTGATGAATTAACCAATTAATTAGTCTAGTTGATTAATTAATTAGATTAACATAAAATATGTGCGGCAGCATAAACAAATCATCAAATGACTAAATATGCAGCGGAAATTAAATGACATGGTGATTTGTTTATGAATGGGGAAAACCAATATGACAAAAACTCCATCGAGTGATTTTAAAGTCACCACTCTCGAGAATTCACTATTTTCACAACAAGCTGTTACAAGTAAAAGAATTCCAGTGCCTTATACTAACCTATACTTGAACCCTTATCCCAATACCTAATTGGACTTGTTCTGTAGTGATAATCTCTCATTTTCAATGCACAGCTCTCAGTACGTGACTAACCAATAGATGCGCGGTTCCCAATAGGCGACTTAATCACCAACTTAAGAAAGATATTGGTTGCAAAATTCTTCAGTTCATCCAGACGATGAAGATCCCAAAACTCCTTGGTCACAAAACCCAACGGTGTATAAACACAGTAACTTCTTCAAAAGAAAGATGAACTAGGGCAAATTCTGTTTCCGGTCACAATTTGTATGAACAAAACTTTGCTCTACACTTGCGCAACCTTTAACAACCCTTAAAATAATCCTTATATATGTTTAGGATTGTGAGAAAAGAAAGCCCAAACATATACCCACAGATTAGAATGAAATCAGTTCTAAAAAATTGAATTTCATAAACCTCGATAGATAGTTTATCTGTCGAGAAGCTGTTGAGCATCGAGCTTCAGCAGCCTTTTAAATCTAGATAGATTCTAGTCGTTGAGCATTAAAATCCAGCACTTCTTCAGTTGTGTCTTGGACAAACTTGCATGGTTTTAACATTTGAATTTAAAACCTTGTTCCTCAAAGCATTAACATATCCTAGATCGATCTACCCAATTACAAGTGCATTTTGTCAAAAGATTAGCCAATTACATAAAATATTGACATACGTTCCCAACATAATTCACATATGTCCTAACAAAGACCATCTAAGGTTGGATATTTAGTGAAGGAGATCAAATCCTATAAGAAGGTCTCTGCCTGTAAGAGGGGATCCAAGGACTTGGTATTTTATAGTGAGGGTTAGGAAAATTCTGATAAGAATAGGTTTACTTTTTTAGGTAATTAAGAATGTCTCTCCATTTGTTGCGCAAAATATTTGGTTATGAGGCAACTAGAATTCTGCCGGCAAAATCTTAGGATGAAGAATTATTGTTATAGCTTTGGTATCAAAAAAGGCTATAACTGGGATGGGTCTAGAGTAAGTTTCTAGAAGGATATGTACTTGGGCTATGGGAGTAGGGCTGGTTAAAGGAGCTATAATAAATGGTTTGGATTTCTGGGTTTAAGGCATCATCATTATCCGAGTCTAAATCTTCTTCTGATGTGGAATAAGCCATGACTACTAAAGCTTGAGGAGAATAGTCATCATCAAGTGAAAAAAGTGATTCTACATCCAAGAAGGGAGTGTCATCTGCATGAATCTATGCCTATTCAAGAAGCTTTGCTGCTTTCTCCCTTTTTGGACAATTTTTTGTAAAGTGGCCTAGTCTCTTACACATAAAATAGACTTTTGAAGTTTTTCCTTTGAATTGCTTTCTTCTAAGAAACTTCTATTTTTTCTTTTTGAAAAATTTCTTCCTTGGTCCTGCATGGTGTCTCCTTTTCACAGAATATTTCTTGAAATGATCTCTTCTTTTTGTTGGACAGTCACAATTTTTCTCATAGCACTTTATCTACGAATCCTTCCTTTTGCAACTATTTTTGAGTTTACTATTAACTTTTTCAATTTCTGAAAGAAATTTTCTCTAGTTGCAGAGCTTTTCTAGAGCAATTAGCATACGTTGGTAAATTTCTCCCAAAGAGGCTTGTTGCAAAGTTATCTTTTGGAGGTTCATCATGCAGAGAGTTTCATCTCCCATTAGTTCTGGAAGGAAGTTGAGAAAGGTATGCTTGGAATTGACATTGTCCATGCTATTGAAAGAATAGAATCATCTTGACATCCTGTTTGTTAGAGATATATTAGACATATTAGACCAATGTAATATGCCCAAGCCCACTCCTACTTGTACTAGTAGTCTAGGGTTTAGTCTCTTATATATACTCATGTTAAGGTTCATTATAATATAGGTTTTGTACTACACTCTTATACAATAAAGATGTAGCATTTAAGGGATTTCTCTATGGATGTAGGCTGAAAAGGTTGAATCATGTAATCCTCATATTCTAAGTGTTCCTATTCTATACTTCCCCTCTGTTGATGTCATTTGACATAATTAGATGACATCATCACTTCACATTAGCAACCACGCAAGCCCTAGTCCATGTCATCGCCACATCATCAAGATGAGTCAGCGGTTCTGCAGCCCGATCTATGACCCGATCTGAAAACCTAGAACTGACTTGGACCATGTAGCTGTTGACTGATCGTTGACTTTGACCATCGTTGAATTTAACTTTTGCGTTGACCTTTAACCAAAAGTCAAAATTTTTGAAAGGACCTATTTGGCTCAATTTTTTGCATAGATTCCAATTTTGGACTCCGTTTCTTCATTTGAAACTCTAAAATTAGTCAACTGGCATATTCTTCATGATGGTTTCTTCAAAGGCATTATTCAAGATATCTCCAAGAGATCTTCTCATACTTATCCAACCTCAAGCTTTCATTGAGCTTCCTCCTTGAGTTTGAAGAAGGGTGTTAGAGATATATTAGACATATTAGCCCAATGTAATAGGCACAAGCCCACTCCTGCTTGTGCTAATAGTCTAGGGTTTAGTCTCCTATATATACTCAAGTTAGGTTTATTGTAATACAAGTTTTGTGCTACACTCTTATACAATAATGATGTAGCCCTTAAGAGATTCCTCCATGGATGTGGGCCAACAAGGCTGAACCACGTAATTCTCGTGTTTTAAGTGTTTCTATTCTTTGCTTCCCTTTCCACATCTACTTTAGCATATATAACATGGTATAACAGATTGCGTTGCTAATATACTTAACACTATCAAAATGTTTTTCCAGATCTTTTCTATCAAATGAGCAACACTTCATCACCAAGAATTCTTCTCGCGTTGCTTCTGTATGATGGGTTGGCAAGCCAAGAAATTCATTATGAATAATTGGGAAAAAATCTTCTAGTGTTTTGCATTGGACTACCTGTCTTTGTCAAAATTCTCGTAGATTAATCCACCATTCTCTTAGTCTTCCTGTTATTTTTGCAACAAACTTGGATTTTAGCTGTGCATCATGAATACATGTTAAAAATTTCATCGTGCCATTTGGAAGGAAGGGCATTATCAATGGTAAACAGATGTTTTGAATCTGTGGTTGATGGGTGGGTTAAACGTGTTTGGTTATTAGGGACAAAAGGTGGTGAAGGAAAAATTGGCGGTGGTGGTGGAGGCAGTTGAGGGCGGAGAATGTCATCATCTTCTACAGTTGGTTGATTATCTGTCATGAACACTTCTTCTAGACCAAGATTAGGCAAGTCTAGATTAGTGACATCAATTACTGGGAGCACAAAAGGTTCTCTTGGATCTTCAAGGGTGAGATTTTTCAAGAATGATGAAATTGGATTTGGAGAGTTAGGATCTATAGCCAACATATCTTGAGGCTTTGATGAAGCACCAATAGTTGGACCTCCAACTATTAACACCACAATTGTTCCTCCACCCTTGTGTATATATCCTATTATAGATCCATCCTCATCCTCAGGCTCTTCCTCTACAACCCCTGATACACACACACACACACACACACAGACTAACATGTAATCCATGTAAATGTATTGATGCATTTAAAATTAAACACAATTTGTATCATAAAAATATAAAGGGTAAAATATCATTTTCGTCCCTAAACTATCACAAAAGTTCGTTTTTCGTCCCTAAACTTTCAAAAGTTCATTTTTCGTCCCTGAACTATCACAAAAGTTCGTTTTTCGTCCCTAAACTTTCAAAAGTTCTATTTTCGTCCTTAAACTTTTCCAAACGTATTGATTTTCGTCCCTCCGTCTAACGGAGTGCTGACGTGGCTTTGACAGTGTGTTGATGTGAAAGGGACGAAAATCAATACATTTGGAAAAGTTTAGGGATGAAAATAGAATTTTTAAAAGTTTAGGGACGAAAAACGAACTTTTGTGATAGTTTAGGGACGAAAAACGAACTTTTGAAAGTTTAGGGACGAAAAACGAACTTTTGTGATAATTTAGGGACGAAAATGATATTTTACCCAAATATAAATAATTAGTCAAATTATTTTTTTTAAAAAAGTACACATAATTAGTCACATATTAAAATTCTTACCTAAATGTAATACTACTTATGATTATTTTTTTTCTAATTTTAAATAAGATAGAACGTGTAGTTATCTTTGTTGTATGTTGATTTTTATTGAGTATATGTGATTGGTTATTATTTATTTATTTATTTTATAGTTTATTAATATTAGATTCTTAGTAGTTTGCATTCTTTAACTCACTTGGCACAAAGATTAAAAAACTTAAGCGAACACATGGCATAAACTTAAATGGATAATTATGGTGTGGTTCTCACATAAATTTAGACACATGAAACAAAATTAGATTTTAATTTCAAATTCTAATTGAACTTTCTCTAAACTTTATATGTGTGTGTGTGTGTGTGTAGACTAGTGTGTAGCCTATGCATATGCACGAATACAATTAAAAACAATTAAAATTATATAATTCAAATTATACATGATATTAGCTTACACGTTTTTTAAACCATACATTCTAAAATATGTAATGATTTCTCATTTTATGTGTGTGTGTGTGTGTGTGTGTGTGATTTAGAATTTAAGTTTTTGCACCCAATAATTCATTTGCCACAAAAATTAAAATCTTAGATGGACATGTGGTGGAAAATCGAACTCCAAATAAAATCCAATTTTGAATTTAATTGGATTTGGACTTTTTGATTTTTTTTTTTCACTCAATAATTCACTTGGCACAAAATTAAAAATTAAATAGAACATATGGTGCAAAAATGAGAATCCAATTAAAATCTAATTAGATTTTCTATGTGCTTTGGCTATATATATATATATATAGAGAGAGAGAGAGAGAGAGAGAGAGAGAGAGAGAGAAGCTAACCAGACGCACAACCAAAGGCTTTTTTTTATTTTTTTATTTTTTTATTATTATTATTTTTTTTTTATATCAGGCTTTTTTGTATCTAATAGTAATAGCATTATGTGATAACGTTTATTGTTTTTGTAAATGGTTTCACTATATTAATATTCTAGACTTCAAAGAATTTTTTTTTTTTTTTTAAATCGACTATAAATATGAACAACTATAAAATTAACTAAATATGTATTAACATAATTAACAAAAAAAAGAATGAAATGCAAACCTTGGCACTTGTTCGGAGAAAAAAGTGTCTTCTTCTGCCTTTTGTATTTAAAATCAAGGTGTACACAATAAATTTTTAGTCCGAATTAATTAGCAACGTAGGTGAAAATTCTAATTATTGACAGCGAAAATAATATACAATCTCTATGAAAATTCTTTACAAAATAATTTAGTCCTTTATTAATTCTTCTCTCCAAGGGTGATTTCGACTGGAAAGCTCAAAGACTTGTGTTTTTTGAATCAAACTAAGTTGGCAACGAACATATGAAAGAATTTCTAGGCTTTGTGCTTGTTTAGTAATTATTCTTTCTCCATATTGTATACAGTTTTTTAATAATAAAAGAATTTCTATCTGTTATTTCAAAAAAATAAATTTGAAATTTTGGAGGTAAAATTCCCTCGGAGCCTTAGAGCTTGGATTCAATAGAGTTAATAATTAATACTAGAGATACAAAATCTTTTAAAAAAAAAAATTACAAACTGTTGATGTGATAAATGATTATTAGTAAATGAAAAAGTAATATTAATTATGGGCTTAGATAAAAATCAATAGGGTTTAGGGTTTATGCTTAAAGATCTTGAAGTTTTCAGTGGCTATTGGGCTTGATTTTGACATAAATTCAAAGTTTGGTTGAAATGATTTTGGAGAGGATAGAAAAACAGGGAGTGGAAAATAAGAGAGAAAATGGGTGGGAGAGATGTTTCAACCAGAGGGGGAGGGGGGAAAAAAAATAGTGGGACCCAACTATTTTCTCTTCGACCACCAAAACTTAGAATCTGTTTAGTTGGAGAGGTGGAAAGTGGAAGGATAGAAAATAGTGGAATGATAGAAAAAATTTTAATTTTTCTTTTTTTTGTTTGGTTGAGAGTGGAAAAGTAGAGGTATGGAAGAAATGAGTTTGTGTAAATTTACTCATATACCCTTATTAAAAAATGATGCCAAATTAAAACAAAAAATGACAAACAACCAAAAAAAAGAAAATCACCCAAATTTATTAAAAAATAAAAATCATGTCAAGACAAAAAAATCACATCTAAACAAAAATGGAAAAAGTAAAATTGGAATGAGAACAAAAGAACCACCTAACAAGGGTACTAAAGCCTAGGAAAACAAATGAAAAAAGAAAAGAAAAGAAAAAAAAGGATGAGAGCCAAAATCAAACAGTTATTAAAACTAAAAAAAGAAAAAAAAAAGTATTGAAGCCCATGTGCAAGTTGCACATAGGCATTTTTGTCCTTCACCCATCCAATTTTCCCTCACCAAGTTTTCTCCCCCATTTTGGAGAGAAAACTTATGGGTGGGCCCAAGGCTCTACCATCATTTTCCTATCTTTCATTCTCAACCAAACACTTTCCAAAAAGTTTTTTCTCCTCATTTTATCTCATTTTTTTTTTTTTTTTTTTTTTCATCCTCCTTAAAATTCACTTTACCAAACACACCCTTAATCTCCCTAAATTGGGAAGAAAATTAGAAAGAAAATGGGGAAAGTGTGTTTTGGACCAAATTGTCCTTCCCTAATCCCTACCAACCAAAAACTTTGTGTTTTTCTTCTTTTTGTTTTATTTAATAAGGATATAATTGTAAATTTATATCAACCTCATTTTATATTCTCTAATTTTTCTTTTCATCCAAACAAATGAATTTTTCATCTCTTCACTTTTTTATCCTCCCAACTAAACATATATTATTAGAGAAAACTAAATCACTTCTATTATCTCAATTTTCTATTTCTTTTTCATTTTCTATCCTTCCATTTTTTCATATTTCTAATCAAACAGATGATCTAAATGAACCTAAAAGGTGCCTCCATTGACATCCTTGGAAACAAATCAAATTTGAGTGCCCAATCAAAAAGTTTTATTAGTACTTAGTACTTATCAATGACAAGTGTCTAGATTTGATTAGAAGAATTAGTTGTCCTCCTTTTGTAAGTCAAAGTGTTACGAGGTTTTTTTTTTTTTTGGTCAATATTATGCGAACTTAGATGTCAAAGCAACACCATCTGATTTGCTTCTAGTATGCCATTGAATTGATTTAGTATCACGTTGACTTAGGATTTATCACTAAACTTGACGAGACAACGTTTTTATTTTTACTTTTTCTCTACGCATTACAAGGGGCTGGTAAGCTTTGGTCTTAAAAGTGAGATATCAATGTGAAGAGTTTTGTAGCTCAGAGGTATTGCTTGCCTTTCTTTACGAAGAACACTAAGAATTGAATTCTCTTCCTTTTTTTTTTTTTTTTTTTTATTGGTTAAAAAAAAAAAAATTTAAGAGAGTAAAACGACATCAAGTTTAGCAAATTGTACAGGCCCTTTCTTTTTAGGCCTATGGGCCTACCGGTTGCCTGATTGAGTTCAGTTACGGTTTCAGATCTTCAGCTCTCCAACCAAGCTAATTCTTTTTGTGAATTTTGGGCCTACTGGGTTGCCAATAAAGTCCAGTTAAGGTGCCACACCTCCAACTGAGTTTCCCTTTTTAAATTTTCTAACTTTTGGGCCTGTTGGGCTCCCTTTATATATTCATTCTTTTTTCTTTTTTCTTTTTGAGAAGACTCTATACATTCATTCTTGGTTAGAGAAAGATCCCAAATCCCAAAAACCAAAAAAACAAAAATATGGAAATAAGAGATTACAGAAAAAGAGTATAAGAGTAATGATTATTTTTGTGCACTTGTTTTTGGTATAAAGACAATGCACAGCAGCACATAACACTTGGGTTAAAACCTTAGCACAGTGGGAATTTCCCAAATGATGTAATGGGCTTGGAAAAAGCAGTCTATAGAGGACATGTAGGATACCACACACACCCCAATATGAAAATGGGAATCTCATCATTGAACAACACCACAAACAATCTTGTGAGAACAACCCAGACCCCATGTCTCTCTCTCTATCATTGTTTCAAGACTCGACAAGTTGACTCATGGGCCAACCATGCATACTGGGAACTCACTCATTATTTGGCTGAGTATGTGAATGTGATACACAAACTTTCACTGCTCTTATTAGTGTCTAGTCTGATACACAAAATGTATGTAAGTGACTGATTTGGTGTCTAAAAGTCTCTTAATTCAATGGTATGAGAAGAACCTGAGTTTAAATCTCATTGTGTCACACTTATTTTTAGCAAAAACCCATTATTCATAGCCAAACTTTTCTGTCTTTTGCTTCTTCTTTTTTTACCCTCAATAACATATAGTGGTCCATCTAGGTGGCACCATCAAAATAAAGCACCTATGAAATTTTGGCAAATTTTTTTTCCTTGTGATTTTTTTAATTCTATGCTCATTAAAATATGACAAAGTATGTAGCTTGATTTAAATATTAAATGAGAGAAACGTTCCAAAGAGACACACACACAACAAAAGACTAACTGAAAGATACAATGGATGATTTTGATAGTGAAGTATACTTCATGTGACTTGGGACTGTCTATACTTTCCGAGGCACCAAGCCTCCAAAGACCTAAGCAATCCATTTCAAGAAAGAAGCTGCCCATGAATCAAAGTATCGTCATGGAATAAAAGAAAAAAATTGAAGAACACAACACACAACATTAAAAAAATTAAGTTCTAATTATTCTATGATAGCAATTGCACAATAATGGTTGGTGTAGGCGCCAACTTTATTGACTTTATCAAAATCCAACGGCATATAGAAAGACCCATAAAAATAGTTTCCTATGATTCCCACTTTATGGAAAAAAAAATCCAGTTTTAGTGCTGTCTATCTTTTCATTATAGATAACATATTTGATTATTTTCTCCTAAGTATTTATCATAGGAATACATCTTTATTAATGTCACAATCTTTATTCTTTAATCTTTAACATTTTGCATCTCTTTCTCAAGTATTATATAAGTATAAAATTATTACATATAAAAAAGTGGGGTTTGGATAATACCAAGCTAGAACTCTCTCTTTAGCTAGTTAGGTAAGTCACTAAATTAAAATAAGTCCTAGTTATATATTGTGTTCACGGGTTCCAATCTCTAATTGATGGGGCTGGGGATTTTATTAAGTGGACAATACTTGTCTAGAACATGTCATTATCTTGTAATGAAAAAGAAGGGTCAAAGAGAGATTACGAGTGACGCTTTGTTATCTGCAATGCCTGCTTGCCTAACAAACCAGCTGTTGGTGATATTGTGGATATAGAAAGGCCACGTTTTGCTATAAACTATAGGTTTTCAACACTAATTTATTATAATAATATCTACAATTGTAGTTGGGGAGTAGTACAATTTTGTGTAAACTATTGCACAGCTTGGTTTGCAAAGAAGACGAAGAAAAAAAAAAGTGGAATCTTTCAACCAATATATTCCAGCTCAAAATAATTGTCCAATTATGCTTTGACATTTGTTGATAGACTTTAGAATTTTCAACAACTAGTCGGATCTTTAATTCAATACTTGTACAATTAAAGAACAATTCTGAACCTGTTACTGAAAATTTTGCTTCTTTAGATAGTATATACTTCTGGTATAGAAAACAGAAAGGTATGGGCAAAACTTAGGTACTTCGTCAATAAATTACATTATGAATTAATTGTTTTGAAGAAAAAGCAACACATACAATTATATTTAATTGGCCAACCTGACTGTACTTCATAAGTTTTATCCAAAAAGTAGTTACAAGTTAGGAATGTTAAAGATATTGGGTTATTATTTGTTAATGTAATGGTTCAAAAGGTCCAAATATATTGTAAGGGCAGTTGGAGTTAACCCTAGATCCTATATATACATTATTAAGGTTCATTGTAACATACAAGTCATATCCTAGTTTTGATTTTACTTTCCTTATAAAATAACAAACGTTTAGAATAGAAAGTAATTATACACGTGGTAAGTAGTGATTGGTAGAACATAGAGTGATACACAAAAAGTGGTATAGAAGATTTACATTCTAAAGATGTAACCACTAAAACACGTAATCCTCGTGGTCTCATTCTCTCTTGCTCTAGCTTCTCCTAACACTATACTTTCTAACATTTAAAATATTCAACAAGGAAGTTCAGCATGGAGGGTGATATAGTTTTTTTTTTCCCTTTTCAATATATATATATATATATATATATTGTATAGTCAAATGTATTTGGCAACATGTATTAACCCGGATATATTATAAATTTAAAGAGATATTTAGCATTGCATCATTTGATGTGGTCTAGATGCATATCTAGATTTGTAATATATTTAATCACAACCATAAAATAAATACATTTCAAATAAAAATATCCTAATTACTTAAAAAATGGAACAAGGTTGAATACACCTTGAAATTAAAATACATTTCAATAGGCAAGAAATTACTACATTAATAAAACCAATCATGAAACTTTGGTCTTATGGTTTGAACTTGAGACCAACTTTAACTAACGCCTGGCATCTCCCCTCTTCCCAAAAAAAAAAAAAATCGCCTAGGCACTAACCTGAATGAATTCTTACCAAGCTAGTGCCTAAACGATCTTATCCACAATTTTTAACAAAGGACCATATTTCTTTGAAAGACACGCTAGAACTACAAAAAAAAGAAAAAAAAAAAGAAAAAAAAAACCATTAAAACTCAGAGAGTTGACAATAATTTATACGAGAGTGAAGGTTTTGGTTTGCGTCTAGTGCTTTAGTTCATCAAATACTACACCATATAAACATGTATTTAAAATTGACTATGTGTCTACATCGTGTTCAATCTAGTGTACTAGAATACTAGACAAAAGTTTTGCCCAAAAGTAAAAAGATAAGACTCAAACTAATATATATATATATATATATATATATATATATATTTTATGTATTCATTTTGATTTTAATAACTAACACTTGTTATGGTTTAATTTTTAGAAGTTCTTTAAAGGAGTATTCTATAAAGCAGTCATTTTAATATAAAAAATGAACCAAGTTATAAATGTTCATAATGTCAAGGCTAACTCTTCCTCTTAGTTATTTAGGTAAGCCTAGATGGAAGCAGACTGCATAATTTATTTTATATATATATATATAGTTGGACTCAAGTTACACCTGGTGTAACTCTAAATAATATTACACTACTTAATAACTTATTATTATATGCGAATTTTGACAAATTTATCGTTGGATTACATTATATTCTTATACTCTCCATGCTTGCAAAATTTCACAGTTATTAAAGATTAATAGTCATTTTATCAATTAATTATTTAAATTCAAGTTTTTGTAATTTAAAATAATTCATAAAAGATGAGTTTATGGATCATATGGTAAATAACACCCAATTAGCATGAAAATTGGCATGTATGTTAAGCACATATAGAACATGTAATTCAACGGTAACATTCTTAAAATATGAACTTAATAATAAGTTATTGAGTGGTGTAACATTGTTTAGAATTACACCAAATATAACTTAAACTTAACTCATATATATATATGCTCTCTCTCTCTCTCTTCACCGATTATTACTCCTCTAAAAGCACCTTTTGACAACAATTTATCATCAAAATACAATTTTTCTCTAAAGTAAATATGATTACCTTTTATTTATATTAGTGTATAATCCGTGCATATACACGGTACAATTAAAAAAAATTACAATTACACACATATATGGATTCAAATTATACTCTCTCTCTCTCTCTCTCTCTCTCTCTCTCTCTCTCTCTCTCTCTCTCTCTCTCTCTCTCTTATTTTTCTATTTTAATTTCTTTTGGATATACAAGAGTTTACTCTTTCTTTTTTTCATTTTTTGTTTATTGAATTCTTGAAGAATTATTTATATTAGACCCTTCATTTTTTGTGCCTCATTAACTCACCTAGAACAAAAATTAAAAAAAAAAAAAAAAAAAACTTAAATAGGACATGTGGCACGGAATTAAACACCAATTGGAATCTAATTTAAAACATAATTGAATTTTCTCTCATATTTACCTATTAATCTATATATATATATATATATATATATATAGATGAGTATCAGTGTGAAAATCTATTATTAATTTGATTTTAAGTAAATCTAATTTCACTTATTATGGTTAAGGCTATTAGTTGATTCTATTGTTAAAATTTTATAGTAATAATAAAATCTCATAAATGAACCCCCCCACCCCCCCCCCCCCCCCCCCCCCAAAAAAAAGAAAAAAAAGAGAGACTAGTTTAAAGTTATTGCCTTAAGCCTAAATTGTATCAAACTGGTCTAGCATAATATTTGGATTGGATAGGATTGGGGGAACGATAATACATAAAATCACAATGCACACTACAACAAGGTTAACCTATTGGGTTAAATTCTAGACATCAGCTAGCCAGACAATATCAAATTCTATATATACTTGCATTAGTTTGAGAATAAGGTTGGAATATGCTCACTTGAGGGCAAGCCAGATTATGAATATTCTGAACACATAAAGGACAATACTACTATGGTTCATAATGAGACCATTTTTATTTGGGGAAGAAAAAAAAAATTTGTTAAAATCTACACGGTCAAAACCTTTGAACCCAAACCCTTCGTGTAAGAACATAAATATTTCAATAGGATATACCACAAATTTCAAAGTGATCTTCTACCAAATCAAAACCATTTTTGTTCTCACACAACAACACCACATGATTCACGCTTTTGGGCATTCACAGAGACCATGCATAAAGAGCATGGACCACAAAATTAGATCACTGCTGTGCTTGTTATGTATGTGCCAGGCTGCAGCCATAATAAGAAAAGATATGGTTAGGTGTGTCTTCGGGTCCTCACCAGTTTAGGCCCCGGCCTCCCCAATTTAGTACCCTACAAATTAAAGTCCTTTAAGCCTTGGTTGGTTGTTGCTTTTCAAATCATGCATGTGTATTTGCAAGTCTTTTTTGGAAGTAAATGGCCAATGGGGTCTATAGTTATTTATGAGTTTTGGGGTTTTTTACTTGTTTATGAGTTTCCCTCACGTTACCTTTAGCAATTTAACTCACGAAAACAGATTGGGGTTTATTGCTATGTTCTTTTCATGGTTTTCATGAGTGTGGTTCATCTTATAAATACTATTTGAATAGATAAAATGTAATTGGTAGAGGATTTTTTTTTTTTCCTCTATTTTTTTGGGAGTATTGGGTAGAGCCACAGTAATATCAAATATGTAGATAACTTAAAGAGTACGATGAGTCGATGACCCAATTAATGACATGCGAAATTTCTCTCAATTTATTGTCATAAAGCCACCAACTAATTAAGAACTCATCACCCCCCGCCTTTTTTTTTTTCCTTTTTTTTTTTAATACTAGTTTTAATATTCTTAACATTTAAGAAATGATTTTTTTCAATCTATATATATATATATATATATATAGATATTGAAATGAAGTTTATAATAAAAATACGGAAAAAGTTTTGCTCTAAACTAAGTTAGAGTCATCTTCTTCTAACCTATTATGTGACGATTAAAAAGATTATTTATGATGATGCGTAAGTTCGTCAGTAGAATAATGCTGATGTAGGCAATCCTCAGCCTGTGTGGTCGGATTCTCAAAGGTGGTCGCCGGTGTGGTGGTCGCCGGTGTGGTGCTTGCCACAAAGCCTCCGATGCCAAAGTCAGTATAAGAAGTTCCCTAAGAAATGGACAATGTAATTGGAAAGAATTCAAGAGATCTCTAAGTATTTTTTTGTGTCTATATACCTGTTCTTCAACAATGTGGGAGACTTATATATGTTCTCATGGCTTCTAACCGTTGGTGTAGTTATGGAGGTCTTTATGCTCCTTTTGGTAACGTCTGGGGCTGTTTAATGTGCCATTACTGTCCTTCAACGGATTGTACAGTTGTTTCTGTAACCGTTTTGGGTTTGATTGCCTGCATTGAATGGTCTGGATATATCCGTCAGTAAAACATATGATCGACTCACCTAGCCAGAGTTTGGACTCGTCCGTGTCGATGGTATCGTCCGTGTGTACTTGAATTTCGTCAGTCCCGTCAATTTATGTGTCATTTTAAGTCATGTATGTGTCATTTTAGTTACATGACTTTTAATGATTCATGTAACTAGTTTAAATAATATACATTGATAGTTTTATAAATTTCCAATTAATGGGTTAGAGAATATAGCTCCAAAAAAAAAAAAATTAAAAACTAAATTTTGCCTTTTTTTTTTTTTTTTTTTTTTTTGCCGAATAATTTAAGTTTGTCTTTTAGACTACTACCATACAAATTACAAGGAGTGCATAATAAGCGTCCGACAAGAAAAAAAGGTACGAAATAGTAAGACACTAAGACATTGCCGAAATATACAATTTTCATTCATTAAGAGTGCCAAAATATTCAACACGTACGATATACCAGTTTGCTTTTGGGTGTTGAAATTTGCTATTGTTTACTCTGTAAAGTTCAGCAATCAAAGACCAAAACAACGTATAAGAGACACAGAAAATTTAAAAGTATTAGAAGGGAATCTAATTCAAAAAATGATATCAATAAATCTCATCAACCAAGCTAATCTATGACTTTCAGATACTTGCAAAAACCTATCACCTATTTATCATGATGATCTATCTATGATAACATACTAGAGGTCAAGATTACTTTTGAAAATGTCATTACTCGTCAGTTTTTATTTAACTTTGCTAATGGGGGAGGGGACCAAGACATCCACATCGGGTTCAAACTTTTTGCTACCAAATTAGACTTTGTAGCACAGTAAAATAAATCATAAGCATGATGTAAGATTATCTGCATAGCTGCTTGTTGAGTAGAAGTATAAGCTTGATAGTAATTTGACTATTGCGACAAATCCAACTAGTCGAAATAGAATCCAAAAGTACGAATGGAATGATGAAATTATAAATTGTTTAGGGTTTGCCAAATATTTTTGAGATAGTTACAATATTCTACTAACTCCGTAACTCAAACTCTTTCCTCTTAAATCTCTAAATACTTTATGCATGAGAATGTGCTAATTAAACTAAACTATTAATTATCCTAAATACAAAATAGTGAATTAAAAAAAAAAATTCAGCCTTAAGTGAAACTTGAATGAAAGATTTGAATTTGTGACATTCAATTCATAAGACATGATTTGAAAGAGTGAAAAACTTCTATATTTGATTTGAAATGGAAAAAGGTTCATCTCATGGTGAGGGTTTACTTTTTTACGAGTTTAAGGGTCAAGATGGTGACTTGTTATTGAAAAATGCTAGAATTATAGAATTTTTGTTACAAGATACTAACCAATTGACAATAAATGTAAATTCTGCCTCTTTAATTAAAAAAAATAAAAATATTTAAATTATATATTTATGTGATTAATGACATAGTAGTTTATAAAAACTATGTAATAAAATTTATAGTACACATAGACTCTTTTTTTTTTTTTTTTTTAAGAAACTAGGACAACATAGACTCTTAAAATTAGTTTCCATGGTGGAAATGTAGAATATGATTTTATAATATATATATATATATATATATATATATATATATATATAAAAGGGCTTTTTCAAAATATTCCCACCTCCCTAGAGCTCTAGAAATCCTTTAACAACGCTAGCTCCCCTTTATTCAATGATAATGTGATTGACTCCTGCCTAAAATCCCTCACGATTATGTTTTTTTTTTTTCTTTTCCCCTAAAGCTATTTAATTAAAATTTGGTTCTCATAAAATATTTTTTAAAGAATTATTAAAAAAAAAAAAATTTACATCACTTTTAAAAATAAAAAATAAAAAATTGTCAAAAAAATCTTTTTTATTTCTTATAAAAATTAATAAGACTATATTAGTGACGTAGTACTAATATATAATAGTATCATTTTAACACAGCATTTTTGTCGTTATGAAGATGCGGTGACTGCGTGTGCCTTACGTCACCATCCAATCCGTTTCTCACACGCAAATCCCGAATACAATTCTTTTAACCATCACCGTACATTTCTTATTTTCCTTCCAAGATCACTACCGTCCATTCTCTCCAGGGATTTGAGCTCACTACAAGACAATGAACACACGGTGATTGATTGTGACTTTGTAAAGCTGACGTACGTGTAAATTCAAAGTGCAGTGTAAAAAAGGGTAGCACATTGCACATTGGGTGCTTTAATAATTTCGAAAAGTTAACACTAAAGTTTTGGCCTATAGTACTATCGAACTCATATTATCCATGATATTTTGGATTTAAGTCCTCTTATTTTGCATTTGGATTAGGCAAAAATTAGCTATATTTTCTTTAATTAATGTATCTTAAGTTCTCTAATTCCATAATTGAGCGATTGTATTAATGAATACAACAAAAACATTTAAGGATTAATACAACCATATGACTTAATTTAATAACATAAGTTATAACACTTAAGGATCTATAACTAAATTTTACTTGATTAGACCTTTTTTTTTTGTTATTATTTCCTTAGTTAAAGTCCAGTATATTTTGACTACCTTTCCATTTCTTTATTGCTATCTCTCTTAATTTAAACATAAAGCTAATTAATGTCTTTGAACAATTTTATGAGGAGTTCAAAAAGTAAGATTTTAGTATGTGGATTTAATTTTAGGTTATTAAAATTAAAATACCTTGTTTAGGTTATATAAAAATGTCAAAGATTTTGATTTAAAATAACATCCAACCTCATGTCTAAATTTAAATTTAAGCATTCAAAAACAACTTGAAGAAATTTCTCAAATTCAAGAGGTAGGAAATGGGAAGACGATTATTATTATTATTATTTTGGTTGAATAACGACGAAAGTACTAACGCTCGAAGATTAATTAAATATCAAAGAGTCTTAGTCACACACGTCAAAATTTAAAAAATTCAAAAAATTCAAAAAAGTTATAATTGAAACAGGTATTTTTTTTTTTTACAATAAAAAAAGAGGGGCTAAAGGGTCATTTTCAGAAAGAGACAGACTAATAAGTGGCAATACAAACGTCACACGAGGGTAGAAGAGAGAGAGAGAGAGGGGCAAGTTAGTCACGTGGTATGAGAGAGCGACACGTGTCCAATCATAGAACCGACAACGACAAGTTCGTAGATATATCCGCATTAAAGAAAAGGCGGTTGCCGGGAGACCCAGCTCTCCTTGTGATTGGTTGCTTTCTTGACCTTAGTGAACACGTGGGTCCCCCCTATTCGTGGAATTACACGCCTGAAATTAAAAGGAGAGAGAGAGAGAGAGAGAGAAGAGGAGGGGTGTGTTTTGATTGGATCGTGGGACCCAATTGTGGGACCCACAGTGAAGAAGAGAAAGAAGGAGGGGACGAATCTTCGCTAAAGGAGATTAGGATTAATAGGAGAGAGAGAGAGAGAGAGAGGTAGGGGGCCTGTGTGGTAGACGCGTGTACAGTGATTATTTGTGGGACCCACTTTTTTCTCTTCTTTATTTTTTTGTGTGTGTAGGGACCACCTCGTGTGTTGCAAAAGTCCAAGAGGAGCTCTCTTTTATTGAAATTTTTTTTTTAAAGGACTCTTCTCTCTCTCTCTCTCTCTCTCCCAAGCAAAAGTGCTTCACGGCATAGGCATGTAATGTCGACGCGACTGGTGTGCATGGGTCCCATTTTCATTGCCTAACTCTATACTAGCCTTTTAGTGCTACTGCTTTTGATTTTGAGTTTTGTTTGTTCTTCCTATAATGTGGATAAACTACACTTTAAATAAATCCTGGTTAAGTGTGGTTTTGAATTTTTTGAAAAAATTAAACCCTATAAATTTGAAATAGAAGTGATGCATATACAACAAGTTTTATTAGACTGAGTTTACAAATTGGTGTATCACCAATTATAAAGTGACAATTCAAATATTTATTTATGAGGTGTTTAAAGCACAAGAATCACATTTTGTCACTTTATTTTATAGGTTTTAGGTAATAAAACTTGTAGTACATTTAACATTTTCTTATACGTTTTTGTTGTGGATGTTGAGGTTAGTCGTTATCTCTTTAATCTTTATCCTATTATCTTGTGTTGTAATTTTGGCGGTACTCATTCTGTCATGAACTGTCACCTGTTGTTGATATATGATAAGGTATGACTTTGTGATTCATTGGTATTATTGGATTCTCCCATTGGTATTATTCGATTCTCCCATAAAACTAAACATGGGTTTGAATTTTTTGCCCTCCATTTGTTGTAATACAACAAAAATTATTCGTTAAATTGATAAATTGTAATTAGTACAATATCGCTTATATATAGTCTCACTATTTTTTTTTTTTTTATATACAAGATATAAATTTTATTCTAACATAATTTAAGTGTATAAAACTTCCTCCTGTAGACTTGAATCTCGACTTTTGCCCCTCACCTGACAAGAATTTTGTATTTGGGGGAAACTACAATTTACCACCCTAAACTATACTCTATATTATATTTTGCACTCTAAACTTTTCGAATGTACGTTTTGCACCCTAAACCATGACTTTGGTTACACTTTGCACCTCGACATTAAGTTTGCCATTAACTTGGATGGAAATCTAAAGTTTAGGGAGCAAACTGTAATCTAGAGTATAGTCTAGGGTTGTAAAGTGTAATTTCTTCTTTGCTTTTAAGGGATTAAGAAGAGGGGCAATTAAGTCTTTTCACGTGATGTCATACTTTTCCATCGAAGTTAACGGCAAACTTAATATCGAGCTTGTGGTGTAATTTTGGCTGTACTCACCCTATCATGAACTGTCACTTGTTGTTGATATATGATAAGGTATGACTTTGTGATTCATTGGTACTATTGGATTCTCCCATTGGTATTATTCGATTCTCCCATAAAACTAAACGTGGGTTTGAATTTTCCGCCCTCCATTTGTTGTAATACAACAAAAATTATTCGTGAAATTGATAAATTGTAATTAGTACAATATCGCTTATATATAGTCTCACTATTTTTTTTTTTATACAAGATATAAATTTTATTCTAACCTAATTTAAGTGTATGAAACTTCCTCTGAAGACTTGAATTCGGACTTTTGCCCCTCATCCCACAAGAACTCTGTATTTGGGGGAAACTACAATTTACCACCCTAAACTATACTCTATATTATACTTTGCACTCTAAACTTTTCGAGTGCATGTTTTGCACCCTAAACCATGACTTTGGTTACACTTTGCACCTCGACATTAAGTTTGCCATTAACTTGGATGGAAATCTAAAGTTTAGTGTGTAAAGTGTAATCTAGAGTATAGTCTAGGGTTGTAAAGTGTAATTTCTTCTTACTTTTAAGAGATTAAGAAGAGGGGCAATTGAGTCTTTTCATGTGATATCATAATTTTCCATCTAAGTTAATGGCAAACTTAATGTCAAGGTGCAAATTGTAACAAGGGTCATAGTTTAGGGTGAAAAATGTGCATTCAAAATATTTAGGGTGCAAAGTGTAATCTAGGATATAGTTTAGGGTAGTAAAATGTAATTCCCCCTTGTATTTGTAGAGTGTCTCAAACAAAACTTATCCTCCATTGTGCTATCACCACTCCATAAGTCATGCCAAAAATACAAAGTTGAGGTTTCTTATATGTTTCTTTTACAAAGTTGAGGTTTCTTATACAAACTTATAGTACCTTCAACATTTTCTTATATGTTTTTACTGGGGAGGTTGAGGTTAGTCGTTATCTCCTTAATCTATATTCTATTATCTTGTGATGTAATTTTGGCGATACTCATTCAGTCATGAACTGTCACTAGCTATTGATATATGATAAGGTAAGACATTGTGACTCATTGGTTTTATTTGATTCTCCCATAAAATTGAACTTGGGTTTGAATTTCCGCCTTCCATTTGTTGCAAGACAACAAAAATTATTCATTAAAGTGATAAATTATAATTGGTACAATTTCACTTATATATAGCCTCACTATTTTTTTTTTTTTTTAATACAAGATATAAATTTTACTTTAACCTAATCTAAGTTTGTAAAGCTTTCTCGTAAAGATTTAAACCCCGGCTTTTGCCCCCACCCATAAGAACTTTGTATTTATGGAGTGTCTTAAACAAAACTTGTCCTCCATTGTGCTGTAACCACTCCATGAGCCATGCCAGAAATACAAAGTTGAGGTTTCTTATATGTTTCTTATAAAAAGTTGAGTTTTCTTATACAAACTTGTAATATTTTTAGCATTTTCTTATATGTTTTGCTATAGAGGTTGAGGTGAGTCGTTATTTCTTTAATCTATATCCTATTATCTTGTGGTGTAATTTTGGTGGTACTCATTCAGTCATAAATTGTCATTGGTTGTTGATATATGATAAGGTAATACATTGTGACTCATTGGTATTATTCGATTCTCCCTTAAAACTGAACTTGGGTTTGAATTTTCCGCCCTCCATTTGTTGTAAGACAACAAAAATTATTCGTTAAAGTGATAAATTGTAATTGGTATAATATTGCTTATATATAGTCCCACTATTTTTATTTATTTATTTATTTTATACAAGATAGAAAATTTATTTTAACCTAACTTAAGTGTGTGAAGCTTCCTTTTGAAGACTTGAACCCAATCTTCTCCCCCCCCCCCCCTCCCAACAAAAACTTTGTATTTGTGGAATGTCTCAAACAAAACTTGTCCTCCATTGTGCCGTCACCACTAACTGAATCCCCCTCCGTCCAATTCCTCCATCATGCCACCACCAAACTCCCTTGCCTCCATTGCACCATTGTCATCACCACCTTCCTTCACCACCAACTCCTTCGCACAACTACAAGCCCCTTCCCCTTTCCCATTTCCTTTGCACTAGCCCTATCTCCACCCTTCTCCTTCCAATCGTTCCACTAATGCCTTTACATTTACAACTACTTTTCAATTCTTGAGAATTTTGTTAATTTTAGATTTTCAGTGCAACTAAAATTTAGAAAATTAATTTCCATTTCTAAACCAAATAACATAAAAGCATACCATTCACATTGGAAAATTTTTTTGACAATATTTTACTATAAAAAATGTTTTACGTTAAAACAAAAAGAAATGTAGCCTAAAAGACAATGGACTCACATCGACTTCTAACTAACTAACTAAGAGAAGCTTAGTGAAAATTATCTATATACACAACATTGATGTGCGAGTTAAATAGAGAGCACATAAGAAGTAAAATGAGATGCATTTATATTTTGATCTATTTGCTATAGTATGTTTTATTTGTTAGCTCAAGTATCAATGTAAATTCCTTACATTAACCATATTTGCAATATAAAACATAAAATAATTTGGCTATAACTTTTTATTATTATTTTAAAATAACTATTGGTGTAAGTTGACTAGAAAGTTTAGGTCCACAAAATTTGTTGTCAAAAACTTTAGTAAAATTTTGATGTGGTAGATCGATTGTGAGTGATGGAGAAAACGATAGGTAATCAATTGTAATCTGTTACATTAGAATTGTGGCAAAGTTATAGCAAAAAAAAATTGTGGTCTTAAAACAACTCGTAAGTTAGCTTACTATATAAAACCTCTTTTTTTGTTGTTGTATAGTCGCATGTCAAGCATAGGATCAAATATCGTTTACACTAGAGAAGGGAGGTTTAAGCAAAAAGAGGAAGTTACCTCCCATTGTATAGTTATTTAAAGAACCAAAGAATACAAAAGTCAATTACTTGGAAAACGTTTTTTTTTTTTTTTCATGCCTGGGAACAATTGTGCCTTTCTCGTTTCATACCCATAAACAATGGTACTACGCATCAAGTTGGAATCATGAAATTGAATCCCTACGTATAACATTTGTACCAAATTTGGGAAGTGCTAAATAGTAAATATACGGATTTGAGAGTTTATAACACCTTATTAGAATATTCAAAGTCTGTAATTTCCTCGTTCTCCCAAAGAACCATTATTACTAAAATTGACACATTTAAGCAAACGTGAAGTTATTCTTCACACATGGGTTTCACACTAAAATGGCTCAATGCAAGTAATGCCAAAACGAAAATATAATGTGTGACTTAAGTAGGGGACCCTCGAGAAATAGGATAGCTGCCATGGCCACTACCATTACATTTAGCTCATTTAGGAGTTCATAAAAGAATAGACATGAATGTAATATTAAAATGATTAGGGCATGAAAAAGAATAAAAAATTCCTCTCCTCTAGTTTAGATTACAAATAAATGAATTTAAAGTAAAGCAACACTATTTGGAGGTATTACAAAAAGAGATAATATCCGCCTATAAAAAACTAATTGGTTTTTTAGTCTGATGATAAAGAGCTATCATCAAGAGCAGGCGCTATTGGTTGAAACTCTCTCAAGCAAAAAAATTTATAACAACATCAATTATTCAATATATATTGTAAGGATGCAATTTGAGTCCCTAGCCCAAGAGATGGATGAGTTTTGGCCCAAAAAATTCAATACAATGAATTTGTAGAGAGTGGGTGGGAAGACTAGGCTTTAATGAGTTAGACAACAAGTAAAGTGGATCCAAATGATAAGAAAATGAAGATAGACTGCTTTAATCTAAAGAAAATCGTCCTCGGCATAATACGAGGAGATCAGTTCTTATGTATTCCTTCTCAAGTTTGATTACAAGTTCAACTTTTGATTGTTACAGTATTTTTCTCTTAATTCTCCGATCCCCTTCTCTTAGGGTCTTCTTTTTATTTTATACTATCCTCCTCCTTCATCTCTACAATCCACGTGTAGATTAGATTACTAGTTTTGATCTTTGTCCTGTTAGCACCTTCTTGAAATCTTTGGAGAGCAGCTGTAAGGCTAAAAGTTATTGTTCAGGTATCACTTCCTCATTAATGCGGGCAGAGAGTTAGCTGTAGAGCATTTAATGCGATGGCAGTAGCTTTTCCTTTAGATATTTCATAGTCTCTCTCTGTCTTGTTCCTTCTTGATACTTATCCTTATCGGTGGAATTGTCTGAAACGTTACTCTTGATGTCAGACCGCATCTTTTGACTTTGGCTTTGCTCAGCCGAGGAAGCATCCCTCCTCGGATCACCTCCCTAGAACATCACGCCTAGATCCCTTCTTTTATTTATTAGTGCTGACCTCTATAACATGTTTATCCATCCTCGGACTACAAGGTGTCCTTGGACTGGACTCCCGACCCAATATATACTACGGGGCCTAACATCCCTACACACACACACACAGATATATATATATATATATATATATATATATATAACAATATTACAATTACACTATTCCTTAAATATTACCTTTTTTTAGAAGATCAATATTACATTGCTTAATATTATTGATTTTTGAGTAGAAAATGGTTTCCTTAAGAAAATAAACAACTTTAACTATATGTACATTGTTAGATGATATTGTAATCATTATTTTATTTTCATTTATTGCTATAAAAATTGGTTTTATTTAATATATTAATTATATTTATTTATTTTGATATCCTAATAATAATAAATAAAGAAGAGGAATGTATAGAAAAAATCCCAAAAATAAACTAGTGATTGACTGAGACTTACAAATCTAATTTTTAAGGAAAAGAGAGAAAAAGCAAGCCCATTCTGACCGAGCACATGCGAGAAGAGAGTTTAATTGAGTCTAGAAAAATTGTAAAATCCTTGAGTTTTGCTTGTATTGAGCAACTTTGGAACCCTCTACACAAAATATTTTGTTGATTTCATTAGTTTCTACACCTTCATAATTTTGTTAGAGAGATGCCCATTTGCTGATCCTTTGATTGATTTGCAAGTAAGCTTGTTTTTTCAGTTTTAATCTTACACGACATTGTTAGAATTCTGTCGATATATAAAAGAGACTATGGACTATAGGTTTATATAATAACATACACATAAGTGAATTCTAAAAATGTAATCAATTAGGACTTTAATATTATATACTAAATCATAATGGTCAAATTATGTTAATCCTTTAAATTCTCTCTCTCTCTCTCTCTCTCTCTCATTTTAATATGCTCCCAATTATATCTCTTTTTTAAATATAATATAGGTTTTCATCGCAACTAATGAAAATAATTTTATAATTAAACCTAATTTTCATCTCATTAACTACCAATTTTAACGGCATGAGACACATTGATATAATTATTTCAAATTGAGATGTCAACAAGTAGATTGATAGTTTGAGGGAAACATTATAAATGGAGTAAAAATAGGGTGGAAAAATATAATTATCCCTAAAAATAAATAATGAAATGACTCTGTGTGTGTGTGTGTGTGTGTGTGTGTGTGTGTGTGTTAGAGCTAGTTCAACTAAGTATGAATTATGAGGCCAAGAGCCTTGCTCAACTGATACTTTTTAGAATTTTTATTGGAATATTTAGGGTTTAAATCATCCTTCTCAATTATTGAATTATAATTAATAATAATATATTAACCACCTTTTTAACAAAGTAATGAATTCAAATTTAACCCCACAAAATTCCATATTGGCCCTTTCATAGAAACTAAAAGACACAAATGTTAGTGTCTTTAATTACAAAACTTTGTAAAAATAAAATCTTTTATTTATTTATTTTTTTGAGAATCTTGATTGCATAGTCCGCAATAATAAAATATGTGAAGAATATGCAATATGCTTGAATATGATTTTCTCCATTTCTCTTTGTATTCGAGGGAGTGCATATATGGTTCTTGTGTAGGGATACAAAGCATTTGAAATTGTTATTATTATTATTATTATTATTATTATTAGAGGTAGGATTTGACAATAAGGTGTTAGGTCCAACGCTCTTCTTTTTTTTTTTTTTTTTTTTTTTTTTTTTTTTTTTTTTTTTTTTTTTTTTTTTTCTCATCAAGTCAAGATATCAATTGGGTTTAGTGTAGATGAGATTTGAACAAAGGTTTTTATGCAACGACAAAATTTTTTTTTTTTTGTCAAGTTAGACTAACTAGAACTCATGTATTTGAAATAGCTGATCTAATTTGAAATATATATATATATATATATATATATATATATTTTAAATAGTTGATTCTTAGGATTTAATATGTAATGCTTAATAACAATAAAGTAAATCTATCAAAAAAAAAAAAAAAACAATAAAGTAAAGGTAGTTCGAAATAGGATGGATTAAAATGAAAGATAAAGTAATTATGGCACAAATTATAAGGCTATTTGGTTCTTGCTTGTGTTTTCAAAACAAACGAAAAATTGTTTTGTGTTCTCAAAATTGGTTTTTTAAAGTGTTTTTCTCCTTCAAAACTTGTTTTGTAACATTTTTTGGGCTTTTGTTTTCCACCCCATCCTTAACCCACAACTAGCATGCTTTCAATACAACTCATCCCAACTAATGGCGGTAACAATTAATGAGAGAAAGAGAGAGAGAGAGAGAGGACCACGTTGCATTGTGAACATTTGCGGGTTATAGGCGACTCGGATCAAGCTCAGTTGAATTGAGTGGAAAAAAATAGAGAAAAAACTAAATTAAAAAAGAGGCGTGTTGATTTATTTCAAAAATGCCATTCCAAAAATAAAATAAAGAAGTGAAAACAGCTTTAGGGATGTTTTGATCCAGAAATTTTTAAAATTAAACTAGAAAATTGTTATTAAATTCCACTACCAAACAACCTATAGTTTTTGGTTTTTTCCTCTTTGTCAATAAGATCTTGTGGTTTTAAAATTAGTAAGTGCGTGTAGCACACATACACTTATGGAGAGATAGACGCGTGATGGCGGCAATAGGAGTGGGGCCAATAGTAGGTAATGGTGGCCCCAATAGATTTGTGCAATGTTTGGGGTCTTTACGCTTGAAAGAAAAAACTCAATAATGGTTGCGTCGCGTAGCGGGTATTGTAGCAAAGAAAAGACCCTCTCTCATATTCACAAAATATTAGCAGCCTAGCTCTTTTTGCAGCTAATTAAAGCTTGGGTCCACATTTGAAAGCTAGACCGACCTCCCCTTTCCTCGTGGTCAACAAGTTTAGATAGATTGGATAATTGCTTTGAGCTAATTTTTTTTATTTATTTATAGAAAATTCACAACTAAAGTTGTGTGTATAATTGGATACCAAAAGAGGAATGGACAAAATTTTAGATATATACCGTATATTAAGTTTTTCTATTATATTCAATTAGGTGATTGTGACTGTATTATATAACCATTGAAGGAGATAACATTGTCAATGTTGTATTGATAAATACAAATATGTTATTGGATTTACTTATATTTTTTAGTTAAGGGTCTTGTAACTGAATTGATATCTCCTCATGCATAAAGTGCTTGAAATATACGGGAGAAAGGGTTTGAGCTGCGTGATTAACATTATATTATAATTATCTTTTAAAAAAATTACATTTTTAATGTACAATATATAAGAAATTATACTTAACATGATCTTTAAAAAATTGCCAAATCATGTCATTTGAGAAGTGCTTAATTACCAAAAAAAAAAAAAAAAAAAAAACCCTTCATAAAGTTGTAACCCGAAAATATTTTTAATATTTGTATATATGGATCAAAAAATAGAAGATGGTTATAAATTATATAGGTAAGCACAAACAAGTTTATAATGTTATGTTACTACATTTTGTGGCTAAAATGGACAATTGCCCCTTTCGCCCAAAAGTTGTAATAAAATGCTTTCTATTTTGAAACTATTTAGCAAAATACCCCTATTTTAAAATTTAATTTTTAGAAAATCAAGTTTCAATAAAAAAACTCGATTTGATAAAAATCGAGTAATGTGAGAAATTTTACATGAAACTTGAGTTCCATGTTATATATATATATATATATATAAGTTTGATTTCACATAACTTGGTATATTTTTGGATTCAGCGTCCACATTTTACGTTTTGTGTTTTGCACCTTTTTTTTTTTTACCAATGCCTCTTGCACTGTTTATGGGACATGAACAATGTGTCAGACTATGTGCCTTACTGGTCCATCCAATGACCAATTGGTGAAGGATGAGGGTCCAATGACCAATTGGTATTGGAGCGAATTGTGAAATCCCTCACACAGTGTATTAAGGCAAATTAGCAGTATTTTGTGAGTGTGAATAGTACCCGAAAATTATTTTTTTTATTGTTTTCAGTTTTCAGCAAAATAAGTGGTATTTAAACGCACCTTAATTTTCTAAAAATCGAGTTTTTCATTGAAATTCGATTTTTAGAAAATCAAGTTTAAAACATGGACATTTTAATAAATAGTTTTAAAATAGGAGCATTTTGTTGAAAAATTTTGACGAAAGTGGCAAATGCCTATTTTGGCATACATTTTGCATGATAGAAAATTGTTTTTTTTTTTTTTTTTGGTAATGTCGATTTAAAGGATATGGCGTCTCTATGAGATAGTTCAACAAACCAAGTGGTCAAGATTGAGAAGTAGGTCCCTAAATTTTTTTGATGAATAAGTAGGTCCCTAATTTTAACTTTTTGTAATAGTCACAACCCCACATCAACACCCACATCTTGAGAAAATTGAAGCAAAATATACTACTTTATCAACCAATGATGGTGTTTTTATATTTTATTAAAGGGGAAGAGGGTAGTAGGGATGGGTGTGGGGTCAGAATGGGTGTTGATGATCATGAAGGTGCAAATTAGTTTAACAAGTTATGGTGATTGATACACGTGGATTGTGCTTGTATTTTCCATGTACCAAACTTTCATCTTTTGCAATCTTTTCCTTGCCTCTTTTTGACACATTCATTGAATTTTTTAAGCATGTAATCCTGAAGCTTTTCAAATGTTCTCTTCCTTTGTAGTCATTTTCTTGTGAAAAGAAACTGGAATTTGGGAAAGAAGAGAGAGAGAGAGAGAGAGAGAGAGCAGCAAGCAAAGTCCTCCATAATAACAATATTGAAATAGATATATAGAGCGCACACACAACACACAAGGGTCCATGCCCACTTACAAATCCCTCTATAATATATATAAATCTCACATATATACATCAAGAGGATCAGAGAGAAAGAGAGTGAGAGTGAGAGGGTACAATATGGTGGCAGAGAATGAGGGAATCCTGGTTCTTGGGTTACTATGATGTGATGTGTGCAGCTTATATATGTTCAGAAAACCAATCTGATAATACCATTAGGGGGACATATTAGTACGGCCATGTACATTAGCTTACACTTACACTTACACCGCGTTTCCTGTTTGATATGTATATTGTTAAATAAATTAAAAGATTGGGTTTATAAAATCTTTCAATGTCACCGTAATGACACTAAAATTAGTAAATTTATTAAAACTTATTTCTTATAAATATTAATTTAGTTAATAAATTTCAGTGGGATCTAGTTAGCTCAACTGGTAAAATATCTGATAATTGTATAAGAAATATGAGGTTCAATCTCTGTTTACACAAAAAATTAATTAGTGTCTTGGTCTAATGATAAAAAGTTATCATTAAGAACCGACGTCATAAGTTGAAACTCTAAAAAAAAAAAAAAATTTATAAACTCCAAGTTATGTGGTGTCACAATCAAGATGATGATGAGCTCTGCACTCTAATATGTATATGGTGCCAAATTGCCAATGACAAACACTTTGTCAGAGAAAAGATTCTTGATCAAATGGACAAATTGATAGCCGCAGACATTGTTTCTCAAAAAAATAAAAAATAGCCGCAGACATTAGCAATATTATAATGTAGTTTGTGGCTAAACTCGAGCAATTTATGTCTTATATATCTGGATCACAAGTCACAACCCTCAAGGGAACTTTTCCATGGTTCTAGCAAGTTATGTCCCAATGAGTACCCACGTTATAGTAAATTTGGGATTTATAAATTATAATGTACTATTAGCACTTAAATATTCAACTTCTTTTTTTTGTTTTTTCCCCTCCTAGCTTTGATGATTTCTGCCAATACTAGGAAACATTAAATGATAGCATCAATTCTCATGAAACACATGGAATATAATCATCCACAACTAATATTTCTCAGTTATATACTCATGTTGATGCTATTCCTCCCGCCCATAATGAATGGTCAATTTGACCAAAATAAAAGAGTTAGAGAACTAATTAAAGTAGACATCTATATTCTGTAAGTTGTAAAACCTCACGAAATCCATAAGTTTTAAGGTTTAAAACCTCTACCCGGCAATCCCTCCCTATATTGTTTGATGTGTATGAAATTAAGGGAAAAGGAATTCTACACACTTGAGAGAATAATTAAATGGTTGAAGAACTCTAAACACCCTTATTGTATAAAAAAGAAGAAGATACACACACACATCATTATTCTAATTATTAAATTCTATTATATATATATATATATATATATTTAAAACCCCTATTAGAATCTTGAGACATAAAGTTTCCATTAGATGGTAAAATATATAGTTCTATATAAAAATTCATTCATAGAAAATACCTATTAATAATTACCTACTAGAGGTTTTAATTTCAAATTATAAGAACTAAGGGACAATTTGATTTTGACCCAAAATTCTGAGAATGGTTTAGCATTTTCCCTTTTTTAAAATGAAGACGGACTATTATAATTTACAAATATGCTCCCTCCCCAAAAGTTATTATGAATTTTTTTTTAATACTTTAATATTTACACAATGGTTAGAGGGATTTGAAACTTGAATTTTTGTGTAGACAAATGAATGTATACTCCGTAGCATGGAAAATTCTAAGCATATTATTAATCTTATTATAAAAAGATTTAGAAACTAGTGTAACAATAAATGTACTACTAACATATTATCCAAAAAAAAAAATACTACTAACAACATATCAAATAAGAATAATGTTAAAGATACAAATGATTTTACAAAAATCTTTACTAACTGCTAATGTGATGAGTGATTATTGGTAAATGAAAAAAATGCTATTAATGGTGAGCCTAGATAAAAACCAATAAAATGTTGGTCACATTAGCATTTTGTAAAAATATTATAAAATAGTTTGTGCCCGTAAAATTACTCTATCAAATAAATAAATTTCTTAGCCATTTTTTTACATACTAAATAAATTTCTTAATAAATTTGTTTCCTATTTGATCCTTTGAGATATTAATTTTCGAGACTTTTTTTTTTTTTTTATAAGAATCATCAAATTTTTAAGACTTTTTTCTTAATTTTTTTTAAAGACTTAAATACTAAAAGTAGTTAATGCTCCTAACATAATATTTATTATATATATATATATATATATATATTTGAAAGGGAAATGCTAACGACTACTTTTAGGGCATTGGTTAACAATTCATTTTAGAAAAGTTTTGATTCAAAACTTTTTTAAAATGGCTTGTGGTTCATGAATCCATTTTAGCATGACACTTCTTGAAATATAAAAGGCTTGTGGTTTGTGAATAATAAATTTTCATTAAATAATGTCCTTGAAATTCTCGCTGGCGAACCCTAAAAAGTAACATGGGAAACTAAATAATTAATGCATTGACAATAATTACTCATTTAAGCCACCAAAAAAAAGGAGAAAGCTTATTTTTGGGTACATGGGGTATGTATATTGGTATATCACAAAAAAAAAGAAGAGTCAACATTCAAAAAAAAAAAGGGAGGGGGTTCAATTTGATCAAATCATTCATAACCTTTGGATAAATGGCTAATTTGAGATACATATATATTAATGGTCATTTAAGAAGTTTCTGACCAATTATGTACTTCAGATGAATAAGATGATTAAGCACACAAATTTTGTGACACGAGCTTTTAACTAGCACTAGCAGTGAAACTATATATAGGTATAGAATAGTTAATTAATGTCTGACTGATCAATATAGATTTGGAAAGTGCCAATAAGTTTTGATGAAAGATCCTAGGAAGTATTTGGAGAATTAATAACACTGATATTGATTTTTGAGAGAATGACAGTTTGATTACAAAGCCCATGCACAGAAAGCTATATATATAAATTTAATAAGCTCCTACCCACCACCACCACACACACACTGTTTACCCTGATGATGATGAACATGAATGTCTCTAAGTTTGAAAAAAAAAAGAAAATACTACTACTCCTATTAACATCAGAAACTTTAAAGTTTGTCACTGCTCATTCTGATGCCCATCATTGATCATTGTTACTGATGGTGACCCAAAATTTATGGTATTTGAAATAGAAAAGAAAAATAATGGGAATCTGTGTATATGTGACAATTTCTTGTCCTTTCGGGTGTCAGACAGTTGCAAACATTGGGATTTCCTTTTGCATTAGAGTTTGGTTTTAAATTATATATTATAGTATTTAATTTATTTTTATTATTATTTATAAATTTTATTGTACTTTTTAAAATTATTTATAAATTTTATTATACTATTTTAGTTAATTTTTATTTTCATTTACAATATTTTTAGCAAAATTTTTTTAACTTTAATAACATAAATAGATTCTAAATAGATCCTAAAAAAAATTAGTAGTGATTTATTTATCATTTGGGTTTCTTGAATTATATATATATTTTTTCTTTTACCCATGTTATATTAGTCAAGTTTTTTTTTTTTTTTTTTTTTTGTGGTAAAATACTATTTTAGTTTCTAAATTTTAACAAAAGTTTGTTTTTCGTCCCTAAATTTTAAAAAGTTTTTATTTTTTTTAATTTTTTTTTATCCCTAAACTTTGTAAAAAACTTTTTCAAAAGTTTAGAGACAAAATAAGAATTAAAAAAGAATTTTTTTTCAATAGTTTAAGGATGAAAAACAAATTTTTAGTAAAATTTAAGACCATAAATAAAATATTGTCAATAGTTTAGATACGAAAAATGAACTTCTTAAAGTTTAGAGATGAAAAACAAACTTTTAGTATAATTTAGATACCAAAATAGTATTTTACTTTTTTTTTTTTTTTTAATGTTCATAAACAGCTCACACTCTTTCTTGTTCTCTAGAGAATGGATTCCTAATGTGCATTTTGGGATCCTCTTAGGAGCTCTCAAAAGGCGGCGTAATGAAAAGAAAGACAAAAATAATTTAAAGAAGAAGATTTCTAGGGAAAAATAAAATCAACTAAAAAAGTGGTGGAACCACTAAATCCAATATAATTGATTTATTCAGCAATATTTTATTTGCTAGTAAGTTTGATATGTAGTTAGGTATGGAATATGAATTAATATAAAATCTTTCACCCCCTTAGCAAAACAAAAACTTTTATCCCCTTTTGTGTACTATATAATTTTTTAGCTTTAGCAGTAATTTGCCATATTTATTTTACCATCTAAAATAACAGTAGTTTTGTTAATTAAGACAAAAGAAGATAAAATATAAGATATATAGAGATTGATAGAGCATAAAATAGAACATTATTAATGAAATAGAATATTGTTATTTGCAATCACCCATACGATCGACATGCACGAATTCTTCTTGTTTATTAAATTGGATTATTTGTTTTTTTAGCAAATACAGATATTTATATTTTACTACGTATGATATTTAGGTATATGAATTAGCAAAATACAAAATGATTTTTGATAAATATATACAGTCGCAAATATAACTTTTTAGGCATTAAAGTGGGTGTTATGGTGGTTGGTTCTGTGTCCCTAAGGAATTTAATTGCTTTATCTTCAAACTCTGGCATCCAACCACAAAAATTATATAAAAAAGTTGATAAGAAAAAAACAAAAATATGAAAAGGACAAGAAGATATTTAATATTTAATTCAACAATAGGACCCTCCTCACCCTCCCTCTTGTTCTTCGTCATCTTCATTCAATTTTTTTATTAAAAAAAAAAAAAAAAAAAAAGCTCTGCTGGAAGGAGACGTTTCCTCGTTTTTCAGCTGCTTGTATCTTTCTGACACACTTTGAAATTGCATTTTCATCATATTTTATTTGTTCATTATAAACACACAGACACATCTCTCTCTCTCTCTAATAAAAAAGGAAAAAAAAAAAAAAAAGTTCCTTTGTTGCTCATCAAAGGGTGCTTGGCTGCATCAAATGATTTGAAAAGGGAAAGGGTCAAATCAAGAGGGAAGTTCTCCCTTGTTGTGATCTATTCGCAGGTACTTCACTCAAAAGCACATAAAAGAGAGAAAGAAGAGTACCATGTATAAACCAAAAAAATAAAATAAAATAAATAAATAAACTTTAACTTCCTTTTCAAATAACCTGCAAAACAATTAATTTAAATTTTTTTTAAATTTTTATTTTTTTTTATTTTTCATAAGAATGATGATAAATGTGTGGATAATGAAGTGAATAAAGATGGGTATCTTTTTCTCGGCCTTTTTAACTCAATCTCTCTCTTCACTGCTTTTTTTGCCCTTTTCAGTGTGAGAGAGTTGCAGAGAGATTTGAGTCTGACAGAGGGCTTTCCTCTTACATGTGAAGAGACTGATAAAATCCTATAGGTATCGAATAGATCATACATATATAGACTCAGGTTGGTTTAGTGCTATTGTTTTTGATGTATCAATCCTCTTCTATTATCCCTCTATTCTAAATAGCCATAACTGTTTTGGTCCGTATAGCTCTCTCTCTCTCTCTCTCTCTTTCACTCTCTCTCTCTCTCTCTCAATCTCTCAAATTGGGATGTGTTCTAAGTGGGTAGTCATTGTAAGCCAAATTCTTCTTTCCTTTGCAGTGCAGAGATGATCATGAAGCACGTGCACACTCGGATTTTCGTCACACCAGGTACCAATATTATTAACTAATACTCTAATCGATTCCTTCTCTTTCTATCTCTCTCTCTCTCTCTCTACATCAATTTCTTTACCTCTTTTATCTCTCTCCTCTCCCTTTCTTTCCATATATAAAGCCAAAGATAGCTGCATATTTTACTCCCTCTTCTTTCTTCTCCTCCTCCTCCTACTATTTAAACTTCTTGAGAAGATCATATAAAAAATTTGTTCTTTTGAGCTATAGCTCAACTGTCACTTCATTCTCTTGTAATTATTGGTTGAAGAGTGATGGTTTAGATTCAAAGACCAACCTGGATAGATCAGAATTATGATAGTTACATGCTACAGAATGATGGGTTTGTGCACAAACTTGTTTCAACATCATAAACTCAATAAATTTATGGTCTTTTTGCCTCTTGATTTCACCAGGAATATTTGTCTGAAAAATAAGACCTGCACAGGCTCCAACATAGTAGTCCTATTCATCCATTCCAGACAGCTTTGTTTCATGGGTTGACAGAGACTCTCTCTCTGACCCTCCCATACTCATAAGGTACAACAACAACAACAAACTCATTCACTTACTAACTCACTCTTTCTCTCTCTCTTTTGCATGTAAAAGGTTAAAAAAAGAGTTACTTTGTGACCATGTTTGTGTATGTCTTTGTTTTGGGTTGGTTACATGATATATATCACATATGTATATACCTAGATGTTGAAGGTTAACTAACGTGGTCTCTTTTCATTGAAGTAAACCCACAAAAACACACATCTTTTCCAAGAAACGATGGCGACGTACTTTCATGGCAATTCTGAAATCCAAGCAGCCGATGGGTTACAAACCCTTGTGCTCATGAACCGAGGCTATGTACAATACTCTGACACTCCACCACCGCCCCCGCAGTCACAATCCAACAACTTCGTATTTCTAAACTCGGCTGCGGCTGCTGCTGCCGCGAATTCCTTGAATCTGCCTCACGCGCCGCCTCCCCACACCCAACAATTCGTCGGCATCCCGCTTTCCAACGCGGGTTCCGCGGGGGACCCCACTTCCCAATCCATGCACGCAGCACACCACGAGTTCTCTGCCCTGCATGGATTCGCCCCGCGTATGCAGTACAACCTTTGGAACTCAATTGACCCCAACACGGCGGCGCGTGAGACCCCACGCGCGCAGCAGGGGTTGTCTTTGAGTCTCTCTTCGCAGCAGCCGACAGGCGGGGGATATGGGTCTTTCCGGTCTGACCGGGACGTTCCACCGCAGGCTCAAGGGCCTGCCATTTCCGGGGAGGAGCATATGCGGGTTTCGGCCGGCGGGTCGCCTTCTTCGGCTTCCGGGGTCACTAATGGTGTCTCGGGTATTCAGAGTGTGTTGCTGAGCTCTAAGTACTTGAAGGCTGCTCAAGACCTCCTTGATGAGGTTGTGAATGTTGGGAATGGAATTAAGAGTGAGATATCAAAGAAGCTCAATGGGAAGGTAATCGGAGAATCATCAGTGGCGGTGAGCGGTGACGGCTCAGTTGGTGGTGAAGGGAGCGGTAAGCGGGCCGCCGAGCTATCCACGGCGGAGAGACAGGAAATTCAGATGAAGAAGGCAAAGCTTATTAACATGCTTGATGAGGTATGGCTGTAATAGTATGGTTTTGTAAATAGTCTCTTATATATATATGTTGTGTCCCTAATTTCTATTAGTTTAGTTGAAATATGTTTTTGAAGTAAAAAGCTTTTGATCAAAGAGAATTGGGTTTGAAATTTTGCCCACTGTTTTTTCATAGAGTTTTTTTATTTTGAGTCTCAGCATTGAGAGAATTTCATAGTTTGATTATTTTAAGAAGAAATGTTTTAGTTGTCAGATTAATGATATCTATACTTTTTGGAGTATAAAGTTCTGAAAGGATTTCAAAGTAATTGAATTTTGATACCAATATATAATTCACTAATCATTTTTACTTTGGTTCATGTTTTGTTACGTGAAGGTGGACCAAAGGTACAGGCAGTACCACAACCAGATGCAGATTGTGATTTCCTCATTTGAACAAGCGGCTGGGTTAGGCTCAGCAAGAACGTACACAGCCCTTGCTCTACAGACAATCTCAAAGCAGTTTCGGTGTTTGAAAGATGCAATAACTGGTCAAATTAGAGCTGCAAATAAGAGCTTAGGTGAAGAAGATTGCCTAGGAGGGAAGATTGAAGGTTCAAGACTCAAATATGTTGATCACCATCTTAGACAACAACGAGCTCTCCAACAGCTGGGAATGATCCAACACAATGCTTGGAGACCCCAGAGAGGATTGCCTGAAAGATCAGTTTCTGTTCTTCGTGCTTGGCTTTTTGACCACTTTCTTCACCCGTAAGTATTTCACAACCGTCCTATTTTGATAAATTATTAATTGCCCTAAAAGTTTAAATTGATATGAAGTGATGATTAGAGGTTCAAACTCAGGTCATCTGCTTTGATAATATAATAAATTACTATTTTCTCAAAAGCGCAAATTGATAAGACAGGATAAATTTAGTCTCTTTGGACTATTTTCCTAATAAAACAACAAGAAGCCTTAGTTTCATATTTTTTCTGTCGGTAATACTTTGACAATTATCTTTTGTTAAATTGGTTTCTTCACATTCCAAACATTCAAGAGTTTTATTGACATTTTTTTAAATGTTGAATTTGGATTTTTCAGATATCCTAAGGATTCAGATAAGCACATGCTTGCAAAGCAGACTGGGCTTACTAGGAGCCAGGTACTTTATTAAAGTCTTTGCATTTCTTTATAGCCGGTTTCATTGGTTTATGGAATTATGATGCTGAAAAGCCTTGTGATTTTGCAGGTGTCTAATTGGTTCATCAATGCTCGAGTTCGTCTTTGGAAGCCAATGGTGGAGGAGATGTATTTGGAGGAACTCAAGGAGCAAGAGCAGAATGGATCAGAGGACAAATCAAGCAAGAGCAATGATGATTCAGCTTCAAAGTCCAGTGCTCCACAAGAGAAAAGTTCTGCTGCTGAAAATCAAACCAGAAGTTTCAATTCCAAACAAGAGAATTCTACAAACCTGAATGGTGCTGCAATTGCAATTTCCAAAGCCTCAACATCTCCGGTAGGAGGAAATATGAGGAACCACTCTGGATTCACTCTCATTGGGTCATCAGAATTGGAAGGAATCACACAAGGAAGTCCCAAGAAACCAAGGAGCAATGACATGCTGCATTCTCCAAATAGTGTCCCATCAATAAACATGGATGTCAACATGGATATCAAGCCCAATGAGGCAAATAATGAGCAAGTTTCTATGAAATTTGGTGATGAAAGGCAGAGCAGAGATGGCTACTCATTCATGGGCAGCCAAACCAACTTCATTGGAGGTTTTGGGCAATACCCAATTGGGGAAATAGGAAGGTTTGATGCTGAGCAATTTGCACCAAGGTTTTCAGGCAATGGAGTTTCTCTCACTCTTGGTCTCCCCCACTGTGAAAACCTCTCCTTGTCTGGAACCCATCACACATTTCTCCCTAATCAAAGCATTCAATTGGGAAGAAGAGTAGACATTGGTGAACCAAACGAGTTTGGTGCCATAAACACTTCCACCCCTCACTCTTCAGCTGCATATGAGAGCATCAACATTCAGAACCCAAAGAGGTTTGCTGCACAATTGTTGCCAGACTTTGTGGCTTAAACAGGAGCATGAAGAAATGAGATAGATGATATTATGGGTTCAGGGTATGTTTCATAATTCATTTCTATTCCCTATAATACTAGGGGAGCGTGGAAACTGCATGGTAGTGTAAAGAAAGAAGAAAATTTACTTAGTATAGGTTTATACTTTTGCATAGAACCATTTGCGTTGTTAGACAGCTTAGGATTTCAGAGCATATGGTTGAGGATTGTATATTATTTTTGTAAGTTTTGAAGATGGGATAGATGGATTGTTGTCATAAAAATTAGTAATCTGGGGTATACCAATAATTTTAATGATTTTAAGTATATGTTGGTGTGATGATTGTGAATTCCATCAAATGAAGGAAAAGTAGAGGCAACTCTACTCTACCAATCAATCCATGCAAATGCATTAAAAATTTCCTTTCATGTATTCAAGCTTGAACAGTAAATGAATTGAAATATGGCTTCTTCCTCTCCTATAAGGACATCATATCCAATCATTGCTGGTTTTCCTTCAACTTTAATGAGGTCTTCACTAGTAAAACATAAATGAGGTATTCACTAGTAAAACATCATGTGATAAAGTGCCTATTACCGGTATTCAAATGCTTAGACTTACACAATTTATATATACACACACGCATCCCACCAAGTAAAGTGCAAAATGCATACGTTCATACATATTGCTACTAAAAATAATCATTATTCTCATTTTAGAATCCAATTTTTAAAGTTCTTTTATTTATTTATTTAAATTTTGTGATTCAAATTGCAATATTTAAATGGCATAGAAATTGGATAAAATTTTATATTGGAGAAGCAATCTATTAGAATGAAAATGTTTGGGATGAAGCCTATTAATAATTTTGCCAAAACGTGTTAATGTCTCCAAGGATGGCTTTCAATTAAACATTGTCAACATGTTGTTTTATAATACGTTAACAACCTGCCTATTATCCTGATTCAAGATTCTTTTGCTTATAATAATTGATCCACAAAATCGTATTTTGATCTAAAGATAAAATACACATTTAAAACAAAAAAAAGACAAGAGTAGCCAATCCACTTCTTGTCATGCTGGGGTTAATATTTAATAGACAAAGAAATAGGAAATATACAAAAGGCAATTTATGCTATATATAAAAGACAAATATTTAAGATTGCTTCAACAGCAAGGATACCGATTATCTTTGTAAGACTTTTAACACTTAACTAATATATAAAACTGATATGAAGAAATTTTCTAGTTAAGCTCCTTTCATATTCTTTTAGCTAGGTGATTCATTGCCTTGGACTACTAAATTTAATAACTTATTTTGACCTAAATTTGGTAGCTTTAGTGGCTTGAGCACAATAAACTAATGATGATGAAATTCATAATTTATAATCATTTCAAAATGCAGAAAGAAGCTTTTCCAAAAACAATTTTTTTAGCAGATAAGTCTCTATAAGCATTGGTTTGTTCACAATTAGACAAAAAATAAAAGTAAAGAAAGAAAGAACAAATTAAACACTATATCTTGCAGAATGCCATTTTCATTGCCATTAATTTTATGCTTTTTCAGAAACAATATCCGCCATTTGGATCTTTGGATCGTAATAGTAGAAGGAAAACACCTGACATTCACCATAGCAAAATGTACAAAAACAAAACAAATATCTCAATGTTGCACGCTTATTAGGGAACCCGAAATCAGAACCACGCAATGGGGCCAATTTGGACAAAAAATTTGTTCAGAAAAGAGAAGAAGATAACAGGCTTTAGCCCAAATAACAATTTTGGCCCCCTTAGGGACGGTGGATTAAAATTCAGAGGTTCTAATCTCACTGGCTGCTTGAAATAAATTACCATGAGCGCGTGCATGTGCACACATATATACATATAAGAAAATGGCATAAGAAATTATTTGAAAGGTTCAAGTTTGTTGAAATTCTTTCAATAGTAAAAGAGCTGTCAAGAGTGCTCTGAAAAGAGCAAAAAATGCAAGTCAATTAACTCAACCAACCCAGTATTTCAACCTTCATTAGTTATCCTTAAAAAATAAACATGCCAAGGACCTCATGCTCATTCACCATAGAATAACAGCATATGCTGATATCCATACAATCATCGCGTGCTGATAGATTTTCATCCTTACAATCAAAATCATTCTAAGTAAATTTCATACTATGATTTCAGTAACTCCACAAAATCAACTTAACAATTACAATTTTTACTTGTAAACAAGATCTACATATGATTTACAATACCCTAAAAGTAAAAAAAGTGCAATTATACATTGAACAAGGAATTCAAAGCAGGTGCCCCTAATTTAGACACTCCGCCCCTTTAGCAACAGTTTCCTTCTAAATCATTTTCTCATCTATGTAAGGATTTTCTTCTTTCTAGATGCTTTTGACTGCTAGAAGGGTGCACAAGTCAATGCCCTAACAAAAATATGCAAAAAGGTCAAAGTGTTTTGGTTATACCATTGTTGCCACTGACCAATGATAGTCTTCTCTTGGCAACCTTGGATCTATAACACCACACCTCAAATGCCTCTGTCAGGTCGGGATAGCAAATATGTTCATTTCCTAACCATTCATTTAAAATCTCTGCTTGGTCCTTGGATGGCAATGCAAGAATTATCGAAACAAATGTGGATTCCAAGGATTGCCACAGCTCACCATCTATTTTGATTGTCATAGCATCGTCACCATTAGTTGTGACAGAATCAATCACAGGTTTTGTAACTCTCACGAATGGAAGCCACACTTTTACCGCATGAAGCCGTTTTGTGGTTGGCAATATAACTGTTCCATACCCTATTGCCTCTAAAACTTTTGCTGCAACTTCAATAATCTTTGACTTTGTCTCAGTAATTTCAGCTGTTGGACTTGCTTGCTCAACAACCTTGACTATCTTATCTGATGCATCAATCCAGTTGTTGACAAATTCTTTCATAATTTCCAGCTTATTCAATATCTGACCAGCCCATGACAAATCAGATAGATGGGATTGAAATGACTGCATGACTCCTGCCTCACAGACTGATTCTACAGGTTCACATAACAAAGCTTCTAATAAATGGTTGAATCTGGAAAACAGTCTCTTTACACATTCTTTCACCTCCAATTTTATCTCCTCATCAGCAGTTAATAGAGGGGCATCATCATCTTCAGTTAGCATGTACTCAAGCTGCTCCTGGGCTGAAGATTTAAGATCATTCATGGATGGAGGAGGGGATGATGTGGCAAATCGAATGGTTGAGAGAAATATCCCCATTATAGCTGATGGACTGACAGGTTGGAGACGGGCAAGAATGGGCTCTGCTTGTGATCCCATATGTGGTATGATTCTTAGAATTTCCTCCTCCTCAGCCTCTTCCCAAGGGACAGCTTCTAAATAGTTCACACAGGCAGTAACAATTTGTGGACAACCAAGCTCAACAGCCACCTGGAGTATACCAAGGGCATTTCGAACACCATGCCACATGTCATCCACTGAGCCATCTATGACATCATAGAGAAGGCGTAGAACATTGACATGGTAGTCAAAGTTAGAGTCAAGACAATAAACATCAACACAGTTGCGTGAGTCAAGGATTTGACATGTTGGCCAATTCTCAGAGAGGCGGTCAGCAAAATACTTGCTTTTTTGTGTTAGTATGAGGGCATGACAGTATATCCATTCATCTCGGCCATCCTGCGTTCGTAGTCTCACAACCACATCACTGGTCGATCGGTCATCAATCCTGCTAGAAACCTGTGTTTCATTACACTGAAAGCAAGGAAAGATATGAGGTACAGAAAAAAGATGGGGCAACTAAAAGTCTAAAAGAGCTAGTGGGCAACAATTGAGGCTAAAAGAAACTTTTAGAATGCTTAAGATTACATGACCTTGGCAAGTTTAATTCCAAATGGCTGTATCATATGCTAAACAAAGAAGCATTCATAAGGATTGATTGTGGTACTGGACAAAACCCCTTCACATTAGAATATAAAAAAAGAAAAAAGAAAAACCAATTGACAGTGCCAAACAACAGTGAGAGTGTCATTGTGTAACATACAACCAAGACCTCAAGAGAACAGCACAATGCACTGTTATAAAAAGGGATTGGACCAGGTGGTCCAAGTGTTTCAACTGTGAACTAGGAGCTCAGCCGATTCTATAAAATCTCAAAACCGGACAACTTAAAAATACCCACTTACTGCAGTTGAACCTTCTGACCACGAAACCATTCACAAGTTCAGTGGGCCTTCTGGGAATAATTATTCGCTTTCAAGATTCAATCAAGACCTGGAGCTCAATGACATGTCTACAAGATGTTTCTGGCAGTGATACCAAGGCATGACTGACCTGAGATTGATCAGAATACATGGTACCAAATGAGAGGGAGAAATACAAGCTTGTTGACTTGGAGTGAAAGTGGCACAAACTGCCCTAGTAGAAAGAGAGTGTAAAAGGAGACCCAAAAGAAAGTGAATATGAATGATTCAGAAGAAAAGATAAGGATCTACCTGTTTCATTCTCCTAAGTTTAGTACCAGAAGAATCAGATCAGATCAACAAATCACAAGCCAGTCAACAAGGATAAAGAAACCAACCACTAAAATTTGTCCCCAGGATGAGACGGTCTTTGCTCAGTTGGCCTTCCTAAAAGATTTTGATTGCCAAATTTTTGCATTTGACTATGGTGATGTTTGCCTTGCTAAACAGGCAGAGTTGTTTACATATAAATTAACGGTCCAATTTCAAAACCTTGAACCTCTCACTTTTTTGGTTCTTTTTCCAGTCTAGTTTTAAAACCACGGTATAATGTTTGATCAATGGAAACAAGAAAGTGTCAAAATTAAAACACAATATAAATTAAAAATTACGACGCAAACGGAAAAACTTACAGGGGACTCCATTGAAGCAATGGGCACCAAAGAGTGTATCTTTTATGAATTAACATTATAGCACCTGTACCATGAAGAAAAATCTACATGAGAAAAGCAATGTGAACGTATAAATACAAACACATGATTGGCAAAGGTAATAGCACCAGAACTACAAGACACATCAAATCTTGTAGTAATTGTTACTAATACATACCATAAACTATTTATTGCAAATGGGGTCATACATCAAACTACATTTCACATGAGTGGCCCAAAAGAAAGTCACATAAAGATCTCTGTCATGGTCTAAAAAATCTCTTCAATTGTCAGACTCTTACTGTATTATCTATGTTTTCAACTGGTAAATACTTATAGGAGGTTTTACTAGGTTTCAAATATAAATGATAGCATTGGATTGCAAAGTTATAACATGGGACTAACCGTAACAAAAAAGTAAGCAAAGTAAGAAATCAGGCAATATTACATATAAGTTTTATTGTTCTTAAATTCTTTATTAAGACAATTAGGCTAAAATTTAATGTACACTGTATAGTTATCCATCAAATCCAATAATAATATATAACCATTTGAAAGGGGGAAAATGAAAAGAGAAAGAAAGGCATTAAAACTAAGGACCTAACCTTAGAACTACATGAGTCATGACCCATAAAATAATAAACAATAATCTCCAAGAGATCCCTATGAAGTTCTTCCATAAGATGCCCTATTCGAACTAAGAAATCAGCAGCCCTTTATATATATATATATACAGAACCTTTTTAAAGAAGAGCCCTTTGAACTCACCTCTAGCCAGTAAAACCTACAAAAAATAACCCCACCCACAAGAACCAGTTTTTGGGTAATCTGGGGGCATCCACCATTGGTGGGCTAAGCAATTTATGCTCAGTTAGCAGCTTATTTTTATTTCTTTATATACATTAAGAAACCATAGCCATCAAATCTGCTTCTCAACTTATAAACTCACATTCTAAAATTAGATTAATTCTCCAATCAATATTCTGTTTTCCTGAGTAACAATTAAGAAATATTTCCACCTCCTTCAACATGTGATTGCCTATAATCCTCTCTTCACCGACAAAAGAAAATTTCTATGAGCCACAGCATCTATAATTGGAACTAAAGAAAAACATCATATGTAATGTACAGGGAATCAATCACAAACTACACAAACAAACGGATACACCAAAATCTTCAAATTTATGACACAATTGATTGCATTAATCAAATGGGTGAAGATTTTGACCTTCATTTATAAAACCCAAGTCATCTGTTTTCTTCTAAGTGCACCATTCAACTAGTTTGCTTTTTTTTTTTTTTTTGCCAAATTTCTCATTCTTCATATGCAACTCCTTAAAGACATTAATCATAGAAACCAATCACATTTTGGGCCTAGTAAGTTTTATAAAACTAGAAAGCATATAATGAGAAAAAAAAAAAACCCAGAAACTCATTCATCCTACAATGAAAAACAAGTCCTTTAAAACTAAATTTGAAGCTAAAAAAATCAATCAGAAGCTCAGCTCAAAGTAAAGCCAATAAAAAGCTAAAAAGGATATCCACTTTGTCAAGAACTGAATAAATCAAAAAAGAGAATAAGGATAAGATATTTACATACCCAGTTGGAGGAAAAGCAAGAATCGGTACCTTATTTTTCTTTTCATTTCACTGTTTCCTGAAGAGCTCAAGCTCCTTTGTATTTCGCATCAGCAATCTCTATCTCTCTCTCTCTCTTTGATTGAGGACAGAGATTTTTTATTTTTTATTTTTTTTTATAACAGAGCTTTTTTTTTTCTGGGCCAGTTGAATTCAGAGTTTACATAGCCCAATATATAAGCCCATCTAAAAAGTCTGCCAATAGTTTGGACTTTGGAGGCAAAAAATAAATAGTATTTGTTACATTGGGCTTTTTAAGATTCTGTTCCTTAGTTTATAGGAATGTCTTAAATGGATTACGATAGTTTAGAGTTTATTAGAATAGCACTACCATAATAAGCCCATCCAAAATTTTATTAATTTATTAAAAAAATAGAAAAAAAGTTAACAATTATACTAAAGACATCTATTAACTGTTAACCTGACTTTAAATATATACATATATATATATATATATATATATGTATATATATATTAGATTTTATTACATTGTCAATAATTTAATTGAGATATATCAAGTGATAATCAGCATTTAGTATCCGTTCTTGTACTCTCTTTTTGGGTCATTCAATAAACTGTTGGATTTTTTTTTTGTCATTCATTTTTTGGTTCCCAATGGAATAACTGTATAAGTGGATCCCTGAAAAAAATAAAAGAAAAAAAAATGCTACGATGTTAATCTTTTGTCATTCTATTATAAATTAATGTACTTTTTAATTATCATATATCATATATCATATATATATATATATAATATTCAATTGGAAGCTCAATTAAGAATTCAATTTTAGATTCTATTTGCATTCTAATTTGTGAAAGATGTACCTTCACAAGTTTTGCCATGTTATCTTGCCAATTTGACTTCTGTTTCTTAATAATATTTCAAGTTTTCTTTCTTAAAAAAAAAAAAAGTATTTAGATTTTAAATAGGCTTCAATTTTGTGTAAAATGTCATTATATTCATAATTTTGTGTCAATTGTCAGTTATTTTTACACGTAAATTGACTCTAAACTTAAAAATATAAAAGGTTTTGTTCAAAAATTTATTATACTCCAATGTAAAACTTTGGAAGTGTAATACAAGTTATAACCTATTTAAAAATATTTTAAGTCTTTTTTTTGGGAGGAAAAATGCTTTATTTTAAGTTTATTTAAAAGTTAAAACTAATCCAAATTTCATTACAAACACTCATTATTAGTTGTCCCACAAAAAAAAAAAAAAAACACTCATTATTAGTTCAAATATAAATTTAAATGAAAAATGTGGGGCCCGTGGGCCCGGAATCCCCGGCCCACCTTTAGGCTGGCCCAAGGCCCAAGCTGAGGAGGACAATCGTCCCAGATAGTCGTCCAAAGGGTTTTAGCCCTTCTCGGACCCATGCTGAGGACACACCCTTCCTCGGCACACCTAGTCTAACTCCTGGGTAGGGGGCAAACCCAGAATAGGTGGTCACATCCACACTTAAGGTGTTTGCCTGACCCTCCAGGCTACATTAATGGTGACAAAACCCTTGAACAGTGCAACCTTGAAGGCCACAACCCACAGCATGGTGAAGAACCTGTCTGATGGGACAAGCTCTGGAAGCAGTGGCCTGGATGGTCAACAGCTGTAGGGCCAGGATCAAACTATAAGGAGTATATAAGGCAAAGAGCCCCCTTGGTGAAAGGGGGCCTCCTCGGACGCCAGCCGAGGAGCAACCCCAGACGAAGAACAACAAAGGAAAAACTCAAGGAGCACCGGCGAGAGGCCGGCCGGAGCCAAACCCTTTACCCCACTCTCTACCAATTTATTGTCGGGGGTGCCTTTCCGAAAAAGGAGCCCCTACAATTGGCGCCGTCTGTGGGAAGGGTTAGTGCACTGGCTGGCGTAACCGGCGGTCACTCTAAAGTAGTTACTACTCAAAAGTTGGCGGTGCAAAAAAAAAAAAAAAAGAGAAGAGAAGAAGAGAAGAATCGCAGTACGAAAAGAAAATTCAACAGCAAATAAAAGAAAAATTCTTTATTATTTCAGAAAAAGATTACAAGTACAACAATCTTTATTATTTCATAAAGGAAAAGTTACAAATACAATCAGAGGCTCAGACAGGCATATTTTACAAGAAATCCTACAAACTAATCCTACAATTAGAGGCCCAGGCAGACCGATCCTAGAACTAGCCGGGCAAGAGGCTCGCAAAAAATTAATATCAGGAATGAGGGAAGTGTCAACCCGTGCTTTTACTAGCGTCCAGAGAATGGGAGAACTGGACAGTAAAAGCACGGGAAGGGGGGCTGGGGGCTGGCTCGCCTTCAAGCCAAAGCTTGAACAAAGTAAGGAGCCGACCCAGGGACCCCGGAACACCTTCCCTCGTGATGCTTCCTCGACCCTCTCCAAACTGCACGAGCATTGACCGTCGGAGACGGCAATACTCGGGCACCAGCCGTGATGGGAGTTTGCGTGCCTCCTTCGTCGGAGGTGCGCTCTGGGGAGAGGCGTTAGGTACTTCAACGATGTCCCCCCTGGCCACCGTACAAGGCCCTGCCAGTGTTACGCCTAAACTCTGCCGCGCCGGCAGCCCAGTGGGGGCTGCGGCCACGGCGGCCCTTAACTCCAGATCTCCTGACTGTGGTCACAATCCTGGTGGCGGTGTCAAAGGGGCTCAGGGAAGTGAAAGTGTATATTTCTGTTTGTGATGGAGGATTCATGGAATGAGGAGAAACACTCCCCCCAGAACGTCTTTTATGGAAGGCGAAAACCGGTGGGAGTTGAACCACGCAGAATTCGAAGGGGGAATTGTCAAAGGGAATTAATTCCCACCTAATTTCAAGGGGATTGCCAACCGCCAGATTCGTGTTGATTCACGAGGGCATTAATGAAGGCGTGTTACGGGCACCGAAGCGTCAAACACGGAGTGCGGAAGGCCAAGCGACGCCTCGAAAACCAGAAAGACGGGGAACACGAACCAGAGGCGAGATCAGCCCCACGTGTGAAGTCACAATCCGACCTGAGGAAAAACCGCTCCCAGAAAATGACCCGTGGACGTCTTCACACTAAAGCAAAGTTCTCGGATCCGAGGACGAACTCCTATTGAAGGCAACTGTGCAGTAGTGGTATACTAACCCTTGCTCTAGCAGCCTACAAGGGGTTAATGGAAGGGACCTCTATCCGATGTGAGACTGAGTTACCCAAAGAGGTGAACACTGTGTCCTCACACTCGGGGACGAAGGCAAAACCATCGAGGGCAGCAACTGTACCTAGGTCTTGCATGGTCCTCGGACCCAAGCCTACGGGAAGCTAGCCACTCGTTCTGAAGGCAGCAAATGTACCTAGGTTTTGCATGGTCTACGGACTCAAGCTTATGGGGAGCTAGCCACTTACCATCGAGGGTAGCAACTGTACCTAGGTCTTGCATGGTCCTCGAACCCAAGCCTACGGGGAGCTAGCCACTCGTTCTGAAGGCAGCAATTGTACCTAGGTATTGCATGGTCTACGGACTCAAGCCTATGGGGAGCTAGCCACTTACCATCGAGGGCAGCAACTGTACCTAGGTCTTGCATGGTCCTCGGACCCAAACCTACGGGGAGCTAGCCACTCGTTCTGAAGGCAGCAATTGTACCTAGGTCTTGCATGGTCTACGGACTCAAGCCTATGGGGAGCTAGCCACTTACCATCGAGGGCAGCAACTGTACCTAGGTCTTGCATGGTCCTTGGACCCAAGCCTACGGGGAGCTAGCCATTCGTTTTGAAGGCAGCAATTGTACCTAGAACTTGCAGGGTCTACGGACTCAAGCCTATGGGGAGCTAGCCACTTATCATCGAGGGCAGCAACTGTACCTAGGTCTTGCATGGTCCTCGGACCCAAGCCTACGGGGAGCTAGCCACTCGTTCTGAAGGCAGCAATTGTACCTAGGTCTTGCATGGTCCTCGGACCCAAGCCTACGGGGAGCTAGCCACTCGTTCTGAAGGCAGCAATTGTACCTAGGACTTGCATGGTCTACAGACTCAAGCCTATGGGGAGCTAGCCACTTATCATCGAGGGCAGCAACTGTACCTAGGTCTTGCATGGTCCTCGGACCCAAGCCTACGGGGAGCTAGCCACTCGTTCTGAAGGCAGCAATTGTACCTAGGTCTTGCATGGTCTACGGACTCAAGCCTACGGGGAGCTAGCCACTTGCTCTGAAGACAGCAACTGTACCTAGGTCTTGCACGGTCCTCGGACCCCAGCCTATGGGGAGCTAGCCATTCACGACGGAGCCAAGGTGCCGCATGGTCCAAAGACCTAGTCCTGTGGAGAAACTGACTACCTACCGAATGGTCTGAGTGTCGATCCAGCCACTCGAGGAAGAACCAGCCAGTGGAAGGCATCAAGGAACATAAGGGCCGAGGTTTGGAAAACCCTCCTCCCCGTCCGAGGAAACGTGCAGCAGGGTTTTGAGGGGCTATTTTGAGGCCCGTGGGCTCGGAATCCCCGGCCCACCTTTAGGCTGGCCCAAGGCCCAAGCTGAGGAGGACAATCGTCCCAGATAGTCGTCCAAAGGGTTTTAGCCCTTCTCGGACCCATGCCGAGGACACACCCTTCCTCGGCACACCTAGTCTAACTCCTGGGTAGGGGGCAAACCCAGAATAGGTGGTCACATCCACACTTAAGGTGTTTGCCTGACCCTCCAGGCTACATTAATGGTGACAAGACCCCTGAACAGTGCAACCTTGAAGGCCACAACCCACAGCATGGTGAAGAACCTGTCTGATGGGACAAGCTCTGGAAGCAGTGGCCTGGATGGTCAACAGCTGTAGGGCCAAAATCAAATTATAAGGAGTATATAAGGCAAAGAGCCCCCCTGGTGAAAGGGGGCCTCCTCGGACGCCAGCCGAGGAGCAACCCCAGACGAAGAACAACAAAGGAAAAACTCAAGGAGCACCGGCGAGAGGCCGGCTGGAGCCAAACCCTTTGCCCTACTCTCTACAAATTTATTGTCGGGGGTGCCCTTCCGAAAAATGAGCCCCTACAAAAAAGTATATTATGTTCTAATATATTAGTTTTTCATATCTTATTCAAAAAATGAAATCAATAAATTTATTGCATTGATCACAATAACAAATTTTAAGTAGGAAGTAACAAAATAAATTTTTTTCTATAATAAAAAATCAATAACAAACAATTTTTATACTATGTGTTTGTTTGGATCATGTCTGTGTCAAATGCATTTGCATTTTTGTCTTTTTTATTTTTTATTTTTTTATTTTTTTATTTTTCAACTCAGCACCTCTTGCACTGTTCATAGGACGTGAAAAGTGCAAATAGACAAATGAACAGTGCTAAACAGTAGTGGACAGTAACTGGAATTTTTTTTTTTTATTGTTTTTAGTTTTCAGCAAAATAAGCGATATCCAAACGTATACTATATCAAATAGTATCCTTACAAAGGTTTTTTTTTTTTTTTTTTTTTTTTTTGGGGTAGGAGGTGGAATTTCAATTTAATCCCTAGAGTTGTTGGACTCCTCTTAAAATCTAAGGTATAAATTGAAATTTCCCTCTCTTTTTTTATTTGATAGTTATAATAATAGAGATGGAGAATTTGAATAGTATTTTCTCTTAATAAATGAGAGTAAGCTATGGCACTAGAAAAATGATCATCTCTATTTCAAATTTAGTCCATTTTATTCATTTTAAGGTTCATATTAAATTTTATAAATCTAAAGGTGCACTGACTTCCACGTTATTTGTTGTGTATGTGTGTGTGTGTATATTAAAATTTGTTATATTTCTAGCATTACTCAATCACTTAATCTAAAAACATGATGCATGCATAAGTGCGCGTCTGCTAAACAGGTTAATAGTGATTTAAAAAAAAAATATTAATGATATTATGCTATTTATCACAACTCTCAAATTTTTTTTTTTTTAAATTTTATTAACAAATCTTTTCCCTTAAGTCTTATATATATATATATATATATATATGTATGTATGTATGCATGTATATTAATAGATAACGCCGAGAGAAAATCTAATTAGATTTTAAATTGGAATTCAATTAAAGTCTAGTTTTGTGTCACATGTCCCATCTAATCAAAGTTTTTAAATTTTTGTACCAAGTTAGTTAATTCAGTGTAAAAATTAGAATTTAATTAAAGTTTAATTTTGCACCACATGCCTCATCTAATGTAATTTAAATTTTTTTTTTTTTTTTTTTGGGTGCAAAGTGGGTTAATTCAATGTAGAAAATGAGGAGTTCAATATAAATATACCATAAAAAACCTAATCATATATATATATATATAACCAATACTTAGAGAAATTTTAATTTGATTTAAAATTGAATTTTGCTTTTGTTAGCTTTCCATACAAATTAAATTGTTTAGATTTCTTCTATTATTTTTTCTCTGAACTAATGAACATATTTTTTATATTGTCTCTATTTAGATATTTTGTATGTTAAGATCTTGAACATAACAAATTGTAATTGAGCTGAACGATCCCATGCACCTATCCCTATTCAATTTAGGAGATACTATTGGACTAATTTATTCTTTTATTTTGTGTTGTATTTAGTAGAATTTCATGAACAGTATTTGTAAATTTATTATATATGTAGTGTCTAATAATGATTTTCAAAATTATATACATAATAGTAGTGTAATAAGAAACTTGACGAAACCAATATCATGAAAATTGCAAGAAAAAACTATTTTAGTACCTCCAAATGTCCTAGTCAAACTAATATCCTATATGTTTTTATAATCCAAACTAACATTAATAGCACAACTACAATTCATTATTTCCGTGCATAAACACCAGTTACATACTAGTTTCAATAATTACCAACCACCACGAGAATTTCATTTCTCTTGAATAGATATCCTACATTAATTTGTGGGTTGACAAGAAATAATTACCAACCACCACGAGAATTTCATTTCTCTTGAATAGATATCCTACATTAATTTGTGGGTTGACAAGAATTATTCAGTGCGAAAGTTTCCATTTTGATGGCTTCAACTAACAACATTGCTATGACTAGCACAATTTATACAAATTTTAATTTGCCATAACTCACAATGTGGTGAGTTGTGAGATGTGAAGATGTGGACTCACATGAACCCACAATTTTTTTTCCACAATTTATAGCTCGTTGCGTAGTAAATTGTGACAAAAATTGTGTAAATTGTGGTCATCCTAGGATTTTTCTTCAACTAATTTTGTTTACTATGCTTGTGACTTTAATTTTGGAAATGAGGACAATAGAATATATAATGTTCAAACATATTGATTTTTCATATCTTATTTGAAAAATAAAAACATGAAATCAATAAATTTATTGCATAGGTCGCAATTAAAAATTTTAAGGGAAGTAACAAAATAAATTTTTTCTATAATTAAAAAAAAAAAATCAAGAACAAACAATTTGCATACTTTACGAAATAATATCCTTACAAATGTTTTTTATTTATTTATTTATTTAATAATTTTTTTAGAGTTGGACTACTCTTAAACTCCAAGGTATAAATTGAAATTTTCCTCTCTTTTTTATTTTTAAAATTTTTATTCATTGGTTACAATAATGGAGGGGTGGATCTGAATAGTGTTTTCTCCTTATAAAAGAGAGTAGGCTATACCACTAGAAAAATAATCAACTCTAGTTCAAATTTAGTCCATTTTATTCATTTCAAGATTTAAATTAGATTTAAAAAATTTAGAGGTGTACTGACTTACACGTTATTTGTTGTATATATATTCAAAATTTGTTGTATCTATAGTATTACTCAATCACTCAACCTAAAAATGTGATGCATGCATAAGTTATGTGCATATATATATATATATATATATATGCTAAACAGGTTATAAAATAATGATTAAAAAATATATATTATTAATGATATTATGGTATTTAGCATGCATGACTCTGAAATTTTTGCTCTTTTTTTTTAGTTAACAAATTCTTTTCCCTTAAGTCTTTTCAATAATTGCCAACCACCATGAGAGATATTTCTCTTGAATAGTTATCCTACATTAATTTGTGGGTTGACAACTTGACAAGCATTACTCAATGCAAAAATTTCCATTTTTATGGCTTCAACTAACAACAATGCTAGGACTAAAACAATTTAAACGATTTTTACCACAATTTGTCACATGGTGAGTTGTGTGCGGTAAAGATGTAAACTCAACGGATCCACTATTTTTTCTTCACTATTAACAACTTGCCACGTATGAGAATTGTGGCAAAAAATGTTCAAATTGTTGTAATTCTAGCATTTTTCTTCAACAAATTCTGTTTACTAGGCTTAAGTAATTAACTAGATGCTGGAAACGAGGTTAATAGAATAATTGTAATTAACTAGATGCTTCTAGAAACAAGGTCAATAGAATAATAGAATATACTACAATGCAACAGATCGCTTTCGATCGAGTGTGATCAAATGGAATTTTTATGTAGGAGAATGCATTTGCAGTAAATATATACAAGTGGGTGATCCAAATTCATAGAACTGGACACCATTCAGAAACAAACAAAGAAGGTGGACTTAGAAATATTACTGAACATATATTCAAAGTAAAGGATTCCATGACTAGCCGACATTTTGGGCCATGAAAAATCACAGGAGAAATCAACCAAGCACGGCATTTGGAGTATTATAAAAGGTACGTAGAAGAATAACAATGAAAACTCTTAATAAATTTAATCAGATAAGCACAAATATATATTGGTGCAGGAGTGTGGTTGGACCACCATGGACAAAGATTACTTCACTTATACGCCAAAAGTTTTCTGACTTAATTAATTGATACTTTTTGTCTTTTTAACGGGATTCGTGATTTAAATTTCTTTATCCTCAATTATTATACTTTACAAATCACATAGTTTTGTCTGTATATGAGATGGAGATCCCAATCCTCCTAGTCCAGGCTAGCTTATCACAAAAGCAATGTAAATGCATTGACCACATTGACTCTTCATGCAAACAACTTGACTTCGAAGTTCGGAGTTGAAGCCAGTGAAGTAGATAGCAAACCAAATATGATATATTGTAATGTATGAACTGACTCAAACTTATACCTTGACTAAGAGTGAAAAACTAAGAAAAAATTTAAAGATATTATTAACAATTTTACTACATAATCTTTATAAATGGATAAATTTGTTAATATATTACCTTTACAAATAGATAGATTTAACAATCTAATAAATAAACATCTCAATTATTTTATGTGATTGATGACATTATTAGTTTGTAAAGATTATAGAGTAAATTTTTTAGTATTTTTAAGTTCTAACATCACTCAAAAAATAAAACTCTAACATACCTATAAGCATTACAAATTTCACTACTCCAAGCAGATTTTAGTTATCATTACTGTGTACTTATGTTTTGTTTATTTTGATGGAAAGTATTATTTTTGAAAACTAGTTATTTTGTGATTGCTGGCCTAAAAATAAATTAGAAAATATTTTCAATTATTTTTTCTTACATTAAAAATCATTAATATTTCTTGTGATTTCATATATTAACTAAACAGCAACTTCTATTCACTAAAACATATTCCAAATAGGAAGTGTTTTATATTTTTTGAGTAGTTTGGGCCTCCCAAATTGGAAAACATAATAGAAAAGAATAGAAATGAAACAAATATTTATCTCTTTTTTATTTGGATGGTTGAAAGAAAATGCATAGAATTAAAAGTAATATTTTTAAAACACTATTACTATTATGTGTGGAGGTAGAGAAACAACAAAAGGCAGTTTGATTCGTTGGTGATAAAGGAGTAGTTGGTAAAAAAATAAAATAAAATTGAATGATGTTAATTAGATGGAGAGAGTGGGTGATTATCTTCAACACAACTCTCTACTAGTGACAAGGAAGCTTTGTGATAGATTATAAATTCATGACTAACTTGGTTCTTGGGCTTATGTGCTTGATATGATTGCAAATCTTGTCATTGGTGTTGAGTGATTAGTTGGGTGGTTCCTGCTTGGAATTTAGGTTGAGAAGTGTTCTGGTTACCCTACACTTTGCATACTGGGATTGTTTGCAGCTTTAATTGCTGCAAGATTGGGGGTGTATTTGGACTTGATTGTATTCTCTTTTTGTTTCTATAAATTCTCTTGTTCATCAAAAATTACTTTATATAATTTATTTAACAAAAATAGGGGTATTGATATTTAAGAAAGAGCAAGACTTAAGTACAGTACTTAGATGTTGTTCCTTAGGTTCCCCTTTTAAGATTTTGGCATGTAAATTTTTTCTCATGGGAACCTAGTGTATTTTTAGGTTAAATAGCCACATGACTGAATCTTAAAATGGAAACCTAAGGAACAACACTTAAGGTACCGTACCTAAGTTTTGTCCTTTAAGAAAAAGATAGGGGAATTAAGAGAATTTTAATAAATTTTTTTTATTAAAACATATTCAATTCCCTCATTCTTTTTAGTGTTGGAGGGATTAAAAATTGGGCTTAAAGAAAAGAATGTAAACTTGCAGACAAAGTGAAATGAATATATATATATATATATATATATATTTCCATTCCCCTTATTCTCCTCTCCTAAACTATTTTTACTAAAAAATTGTCATTTGTAAAAAAAAGTTAAATCAATAGAGAGAGGCAGCAAACTGACAAAAAGAGAGAGAATTTACAATCTGAAGAATTTTTTGTGATGTGGACTTTACTTGTGGTTAATGGTCATTACAACGTTTCAAAAATGTTTTTTTTTTTTTTTTTTTTGCTCTTTAAAAGTAGAAAACATTAATTTCTACTCTATAGTGCCCATTTGGTTCAACTTTAAGGGGCCAAAATGCGCGTTTTCTAGACCAAACTCAAAACGCGTGTTTGGTAAATTTTTTCAAAAGTGCATTTTCCAGCTCAAAAGATTTCTATGTTTTGGCATGGAAACTTTGAGCTATAGTTGCAAAACGCACAAACGCATTTTCTCAAAAAAAATATTACTGTTGGTGGGATTCTTTTTTTTTCTAAATTGCCCACGGTTTTTTCTGCTCCTCTATGCTGCTATGCTGTGGCATTTCGTCTTCTTCTTCTTCTTCTTCTTCTTCTTCTTCTTCTTCTCTCTCTCTCTCTCTCTCTCTCTCTCTCTCTCTCTCTCTCTCTTTTTAATATTTACATCTTACATATCTAATATAAAAAAAACCTTTTGAATTCAATAGAGTTTTTGATAAATGGAAAATATGGAGAGAGAGAGAGAGAGAGAGAGAGAGAGAGAGAGAGAGAGAGAGTTGTGTGTGTGTGTTGGGGGGGGGGGGGGGGTGGGGGCTTTGTGTGGAGGAAAGTAAAAAAAAAGGAAAATAAGAAGATGAGGAAGAAGTGAACGAGTGGATGAGAAAAAGTGAAAGAAAAAAAAAAGAGTTTTTGAGTTTGGGTAAAGCAACGTGGAAGAAAATATAGAGAGTAGGAACACAGATTATTTCACAATTTCTTTTCACAATTGTGATGTTCTAAAATATGCGGTGGAGAAAAAAATTGTGGGTACATGTAAAATCCTAGAACAACTCATTTAAAAGATAATTGTTAATAAAATTTTATTTTACAAAGATTAATTTTAAATTAGTATTGTGAAAAAATTGTGACATTTTATTATATCTCTAAATTTTTTAAATTAGTACTATTTTTTTTTTTAGAAAAACAATAGTACTATTGACAAAATATTTTTATAACAATTTCATAATAAAGTTTACATATTAAGTTGTTATTAGTTCTCATTTAGACCTACTAGTGACATTTTTTTTCCCTACCATTAACAACTTGTCATATAGACTTTATTGTGAAATTTTTGTGAAAATATTGTGTCCATAACTTGCATTAAAAGAGGTAATTAAAACAAAGAATTCTTTTTATATATACATTGTCATTTTTAGTAATTTACCTCTCAAACTGCCACTTTTATAAGTGCTAGTCAAACATTCAGCTTTTTCAAAAAACGGTTTTTAACAGCTTTTACCAAACACTCAGTTTTTACAAAAAGCCTAGTTTCATACCGTACTTTTTAAAACCCCCACTTTGTCAAAAAGCACAATATCAAAAAATTGAACCAAACTCACCCATAGTCTATCTTGCTTTACTTTCTTGAAAAATAATTTTCATTGATTTGAATTTTAAGTCATACTAAGCACCATAAAATGCAAAACATACTTTTCAGAAAGCTTCTACCAAAGCAAACAAAAGGTGCGAAGCAATTACAGAATATCAAATTCAAACACAGCCCCATGGCCCATCAAGCACCTCCTCTTTTCAGTCTTCATGCCCTGTGACTGAGTTGTTGTGGTATCCACCCAATATGCATTGTCTTGTAATTTCAAAGTTTCTCTTCAAAAATGCTTCAAATTTCTTATATATCTTTTTATTTGATATAAATTTTGAAAATCTAATTGTTGATTACATGTTTTTGTGGTTTAAAATTTTGCATAAAAAATAAGTTTGTTGATTGAATACTAAATAAGATTCGATTTGAATAAAATTTGATATGTGCGTTAAGAACATAAAAAACATGCAATCTAACGATTAAATTTTCAAAATTTACATTTAATAAATAAAAACAATACAAAAAGTTTAAAAGGTTTCTCTCAAAATATTGTCCTACTATGTTTTTATTTTTATTTTTATTTTTTTTAATACAAAATAGAAACTCTATTTTAATATAATTTAAGTGTATATATATGTGAAATTCTTTACTGGAGATTTGAACCTCGGCCCTTGCTCCCATACCCTATAAACACTTATACTTGTAAAATAACCATTTCGTTAAAGATGCGCAATGGTTATCCTGGCTAGTGAGAAAAGAATCGGAGAAATGAAACCTAGCAATTTTTGTGATAAAGTTGACTGTAGGTGTAGTACAGCAAGCGGTGGTGTGACTAAGATTCCAACTTCCAAGTCAATCTGTCTATTGGGGAAAGAGAAATGATATGTCTATAACAATTTTACAACATTTTTACAACAAATCCTAAGTGGCAGGTTGTTACTGGTTGTTATTATTGGGGCAAAAAAGTAATCTTAGTGTTAGTTTCAAATTTGAACCAATAATAACTAACCACCTATGATTTGTTGTAAAAATATTGTAAAATTGTTGTAGACATAACATCTCTCGTTGGGGAAATTCTATATTTGGGAAAATCAAATAGTGCACGCTATCGTGTATTATATTTAGGGTAGTATGGGCTGACTGAGCGACTGTTTTCTTTTGACTCCGACAATGCACTCCCAAATTTCAATCTCCCATTACTTCATGTCTCTTGGAAAAACTCACTTCTTTTGCATGGGTTGCGCCATCATTACCCATATTTGCGAAAAGGACCTTAATATTACGTCCTAATTTTATGATGTAGATCTAGAAAGAAAAATATTGTTCTTGTGTAATTAAACAAGATCTCGGTTTTTTTTTTTTTTTTTTTTTTTTTTTTTTTTTTTTTTTTTTTTTTCTGGTTCTTAATAATGTACCAATTATATAAGCAAAATTTTTTAAAATACAAAAAGATTTGAAATTTATAAAATTCGTTTCATGATTATTGTTCTTCAACCAAAATAATTTTGAACCCCATATTCCCATTTTTATTTTGCAGCTAACAAAAAAATATTCAATATTTCCAGTTTAATTCTCTTATTTATTCTTTATTTTTATGGAATTAGTGGCAGCAAGCTACTTTTCATTAAGCACATTGTTAATAACTGATGTAGTTTGCAACATTGAAATAATGTGCAGTTATTCTTCTTGACTGTAACATTGTAAATTTGTAATAACGCGTGAAGACTTAATAATTTTTTTTTTTTTTTGACTAAAAGACTTAAGAACCTTTTCTTTTCTGAGAAACATAAGACTCAAGAACTAAATTACTTACACGATTGCATCAAATTAATTATCCTTAGCAATTTTGACCGTTCAAAACCATATATTTCAAGAATTTGGTGTTGTCAAGTTTGTTGAAATATATTTCAGTATTAACATAAACATTATGTATCCATCTTGACTTTTACTAATATGGTAAGAGGCATTTAAATCTTACCAACATAAAAAGAAGAAGAATGAATGAATTTCATGTTGCTCTCTTTTTTGAGTGATAATTTCCTACTTAAAAATTTTTTCCTCCAAAACCGGGTTCGAAGGAATTTCTTCCACTATATTAGATGGCTTTTAAGTAGTTTATTAAAGAACTCATGTAACTCTTAGGGTTTATTTGGTTGAAGGGGTGGAATAGTGAGAGGATAGAAAATAGGGAGGGGATGAAAAGATTTTAGTTTCCATCATTTGTATTTGGTTGGTGGTGGAAAAGTAGAGGGATGGAAAAAATGAGTTTATATAAATTTACTTATATGCCATTGTTAAAAAATTATGCCCAGAAAAAAAATTCAATATATAGTTAAAACCCATAAAAAAGAACAAAACCTGTATCACACCCAAAAAAAAAAAAAAAAAAGAAGAAGGAGAAGAAGAAGAGGAAGAAGTGAAAAGCAACCAGGTCCACACACTCAAGAAAGAAAAAAAGAAAGTGAAATAGCAATAGCAAGTCCATGTGAGAGAAAGAGGGGTAATTCAGTCATTGACTGGAATTAATTTTTCTCCCCTCTATTTTCTCCTCAAATTAGAGAGATAAAATTATGGTGGACTAAGGGAGAAAATACCTGAGTCTTATCAATATTCGATCCTCCCTTTCTCTCCAACCAAACACCCATAAAATTATTTTTCTCTCCATTTATCTCTCCCCTATTTTCTATCCTCCCTATTTCACCCCATCCAAAAGAATCTTTACTTAGGTCATATAACTAAAAGTAGAGAAATGTTAACGGATATCTTAAAAGCATTTGTTAGTGAATCATTTTATGAAAGTTTTATGAGGAAATAAAAACAAAAAATTTATATTTTGACTGATTTTTTTTTTTAAATTTCCTATTAAAGTGGTATCAAAACTTTCTTAAAATGGTGAATTAAACAACTATTTTGGGTGAAAATAAAACTTTCTTCTACACTATTTTAGGTGAAAATGGTGTATATTTTGAAAAGGTCAATTAAACATAATATTAATTTTAATAAGGTGATCTTCACATAAAAAGATGGGATTCTCTAAAATAGACAAATAAAATGAGATGGAGGACAAAGAGACATTTAGAAATAAAATTGTGTGATTATCAAAAAAAAAAAAAAAAAATTGTGCCAAATCCAATACATAAAAAGATGTAGATGTAATCGTGTGGCATAATATGTTTCCGATCTCATACATTAAATATATTATTTTCCCTCTAACAATAAATTGACCCTACGACTATATGGAATGATGATAATGATTGTAGGGAAGGCTAGAAGCTACTCTGCAAGAATGATGGACTTTTGAATTTTTATTTCCTTTCACCCTATAAATTAATGTTAGTATTATCATGCCATATACTATAACACTAACATTTTCATAAAAGAAAACACATTTGCATTTTCCCCAACCGTATTTGACAAGAAGAAAATCACCATTAATTAATGCCATGCTTTGACAAGTTATTCTCTCTTTTTTTTTTTTTGGGGCTGAAAATTTGTCAAGACATCGAATTTAGTTCTAGTTTCTATATTTTTATTTAATGAACCAAACAGTCAAACACATTTAAATGGAATTTACAGCTTATATTATTATTATTATTATTATTATTCTTGTTATTATTATTATCATCATGAGCAATGCTACGGATACAAAAAAACTCATATTTTTTGTCACAATTTATCATATGGTGAGTTATGAGTAATGAATGTTTAGACCCACCTTTTGACCCTCACCATTCACAATTTAGCATGTGACCAGTTGTGGTAATAATTATGATTTTTTTTTTAATGTCCCTAGCATTTTCCTATTATTATATATATTCCATGCATGTAGCCGTGTAGTTTTAATTTGGCCGTAGTCCACAACTTCCATCTTTGACCACTGAATGCATCTTTAGAATAATGGATTATTGGACGTCAGAAACTTGGAATTGTCTCAGTAGACTTCCATGACTTGGTGGCATAAAAAGGATCTCCAATCTTTTCAGTCATAAATCTCTCTCTCTCAGCTTTGCTACACTGTAGCCGCCCTACCACTACAACCAATACAAAAACTTTCCAAGGTAAGTTTCTTTTTTGTTGAGATAAAGAAATTAAGATCATTGTAAAAATAATACACCATATCTCATTTTGAATAATATTGTGTAATACGGTGATCAGGGCTATCCTCTATCCATTCACAAATGTGTCCTGCTATATATCCTTCGCATTTTCTAGCATTAAACCCAGAGCTGATACCTTTTCTATATTCTCTTGCTACGCTTTAATGGCAGTATGTAACTGAATCGCTTCTGCATCCTAGATCCCATCCAGTTTCGCTGAAAAGGGTTGCCATCAGCACCATTACAGTTTGATCTGCTAAAATTGCACCATCAACGTTGTCTTTATACCCAGTATCATCTTCGTTAATTGTCCCCAAAATCTTTTCAGCAACACCTGTGAATGAAAAGTTTCTTTAATATCCCTCTCAATTCTCTTACTCCCTACAAAATATACAACTAAGTCTATGCATTAAGCTAACCCATATAACAAAAATACAACCTGTTTTTGTATTATTTCATGGATGACATTGAAGTTCCTCAATATTTCATCTGCCCCATATCCCTACAAATCATGAAAGACCCTGTGACTGCCATAACAGGCATCACATACGACCGGGAAAGCATTGAACACTGGCTATTCACAAGCAAGAACGCAACCTGTCCAGTCACCAACCAACCATTGCCAAAAGACTCAGACTTAACCCCTAATCACACATTACTCCGCCTAATCCAAGCTTGGTGCATCCTAAATGCCTCAAAAGGTATTGATCGAATTCCCACTCCTAAACCACCTCTCGACAAGTTTCAAGTCCTCAAACTCATCAAACACCTTTGGCAGCCTGAGTTTCAGCTTAAAACTATTAGGCAATTGGCGGTACTTGCAGCTGAAAATGAAAGGAATAGGAAGTATATGATAGAAGCAGGTTTGCCAAAAGAGATGATGTTGTTTATTGTGACATGTTTCAAACAAGGCCAAATTGATGGTCTTGAAGAAGCTATTGGTGTGCTTAACTTTATTCTAATCCCTTCAGCTGAAACAAAGCAAATTCTTGTCGAAAATGATCATATTATTGAATCATTGACATGGGTTTTATGTTGTGAAATGGAAAATCATCTCACTGTGAAATCTTATACGATGTTAGTGTTGGAGAAAATCATTGAAGCTACAAGCTCGAGTGTACTAGAAAGACTGAAACCTGAATTCTTTACTAGGATTGTAAGAGTCTTAAGAAGTGGGATTACTCAACAAGGAATTAACGCCACTTTGCACGTGTTGTTAGAGGCTAGTCCATGGGGTAGAAATCGAATCATGATGGTTGAAACAAACACAGTTTATGAGCTCATTGAGCTTGAATTGGCTTTTCCTGAAAAGCGGACCACAGAGCTGATTTTAGGTATACTATTTCATTTATGTTCTTGTCCTGATGGGAGAGCTCAGTTTTTAAGTCATAGAGGAAGCATTGCCGTGGTCTCTGAGAGGATCTTGAGGGTTTCACCAGCAGTAGATGATCAAGCAGTTTCGATTCTTTCAATGATATGTATGTTTTACGGGACATATATGGTGCTTCAAGAAATGTTGAAGGTAGGGGCTGTGTCAAAGCTTTGCTCATTGCTCCAAGTTGACTGTGCCACATCTTTGAAAGACCGTGTAAGGAAAATCCTCAGGTCACATTTTCAAAAGTGGAGGGACTCTCCTTGCATTGGTGGATCTCAAGGTATCAATCCTAGTTAAAATGCAATGCTTTTACGTATATAAAAAAAAGAAAACAAGTTGTAATTAATTTGACACCACTTTGCAGGTGATTGATTTTATATCATATTACATAAAGAGTGCAAGGAGGTAGAGAAAGAGAGAGATTTATTTGAGCTATTTGTGGTTACAATATTCAATTATCTTATCTTTAAGCAAATTATCTCGTTCAAATCTTATTTTTAAGCAAAATTCCTCATTTGAATTCTATCTTTATGTGAATATCCATTTAGTCATTTTAATATTCTACTTTCAGTTACACACATTTATAAATATGTTAATTTTTAATAGTCCAACATTTAATACCATAAAATATATTTGATCTTATAGCAATCTTATAAAATTTTCCTTTTGCCTTAGGTTATTCTATGAGCACACAATGTTTCTAATGCACTTCTTCATTGCATACTCATATCTTATCATTCAAATCATCTTCAATCTCTTAATCGTTATGGACTATTGATCCAATATATTGAAAGCCCTGTTCTTATCTCTTAACCATGAATTTCTACTTTTGCTAAACCTACATTCCATGTACTCTTTTTAGTCCTACTTATCAAAAGTTTTTAGATTCTATATTGTATCACCAATTTTCTATCTTGTCATTAACTCCACCTCTAATTTCATCCACTAAAACTATATCATATGCAAAAGGCATACATTAAAAGACTTCATCCTGAATTGATTTATTGAGCTTATTCATCACCAGTGCAAGATATGGACGTAGTATTGTTCTTTTGGGACAAGCTGAAAATTTCAGCTTATTTGTAATTTCAGCTTGATTTATACTTTTTAGTACTATTCATAGGTTTCACTGTTCTTTTCAGCTAACTTTTACCTTTATCTATAGTACTTTTAGCAAAAAGTTTTCAGTTTCAGCTAAATAAATTGTTCCCAAACGGATACTTAATGTTAATTTTTAATGTAAACCTATAATGATAGGAAATTTTCTTGTGATTAGGGCTGTCCATGGAAACTGCCAACTTGACCCACCCTACCAAACTAACGGGACTCGATCATCAGCCGCTCGATTCAATTACTTCAATAGTCGGAGGTGGGTTCCTTCCTTCCTAGACCGATGTTGGCATGCGGGTAGAGTGGTGGGTCTCCCCTTCCAAAACCCAATCCACTCGACTTGACTGTGATAGACAACCATTTCCAGTGAATTTTGCTAAATCCTAGGAGATCTTAGCTATTTTCGGTGAGATCTTAGTTAGATTTGGCGAGATCTCCATTGAATTTGGTGAGATCTCACTTGATTTTCATTAATTTCAACCATCATTTTATCGAATCTTCACCATTTTCCAGATCTTCAAAGCCAACTAAATCAACTGCCACCCCTTGAAAGCCTGATTTACCTGATTCGATCACCCATTCTGGTTGGAGATAGGTTAAATTTGATCCACCTGATTAGGTAGGATCGAGTACTGGTGTGGGTTGAGCCCAAACTCGGTCTGACCCAACCCATGGACAACCTTACATGTCATACCTTCATTTATTCTCACACTAGTTATTGCCTCACCATACACATATTTAATCAAATAAATATACTTGTCCATGGCTTTAAGGCGGTTATATGTGTAGTCGTATAGCAGGCTTAGTAGTTTCATAAATCAATTAAATTCTAAGGACTTAACTAAAGGCTAGTTGCTAAGGATTTGGTAGTTCAATTAACCAATCTTAGTGATTCTAATGGAGACTTCTAGAATTCATATCCCTCCTTCCCAAATGTAATTATAAAAAATAAAATAAAAATAGAAAACAAAGGCTAGTCGGGCTAAATTATACAAAACCAAAGAAGATTACTGCCTATAAAGGACGGAGGTATATGTAGGTCGGGCGGTCCTGCCCCTAGAATTTTTTTTAAATGGATCTATTATATAATATATGTTTAAAAGTTTTGGTACAAAAAATTTTATATTTGGCCACCCCAAATTGAAAACTATTATTTCAAATTGAAAATTGACCCAAAGATCATTTAAAATATTAATCACTTGGCTTATACATGTTCAGTATTACAATCTTTGATGTTTAGGACCCACAGTTAAAAGTTTGAGACTTTGGATTTTGAGAGTTGTCATGCTACATTGACATCTAAATGATTGTTTGAGTTCTTTTTTTTTTTTTTTTTTTTGTATTTTTTGTCTTAATTTTTTTATTTAATAATGAAAATTTGTTTCTTTAGTAAGAAGAATATTGGACATATAATGATGATAAATATGAATAGCTGTATTTCTATTTACTTTTTTCAATATTTATTGCAATTATGAAACAAACATTTTCGGTCATGAATATTGTCAAATCTAGGTTTGGCAACAAAATAATTAAAAAATTATTTTCTAACGGATTATTTGATTTTGTATATTGAAAGAGAAATTGTTGTAACGTTTAGTTTTAGAATCAATCACATAGCATTGTACATTCGTACTTGGGTCAAGCTGATAAACATAACCAGCCTTTCTTGTAAACAATTGGGCCCAACTGAGGCTGTCAATGAGTGGTTTTGCGCATACCAAAAGCCCATAAGCTTTCCATTTAATTGTCAGTTTCATCTTGCCAAAGAAAGTGGTGAAGCTTCGCATGAAGTAGATTTGTGTGTGTGTGTGTGTGTGTGTGTGTGTGTGTGTGTGTGTGTGTGTGTGTGGGGGGGGGGGGGGGGGGGGGGGGGGGGGGGGGGGGGGGTGTGGCCGCGGGGCAAACGCATGTGTCTAGTAAAGGTGGAATCAAAATTGCTTGGGCTAATGCTAGTAGAGAGGCTGGTTTGGGGTTGCAAAGCGTTGACTCATTATGAGAAGCTTGGGTTCATTTGAACCAATTAAAAGGTAGATGCATTTAGCACACTATCCCCAAGTCCAATGGGGTTACCCAAGGGATTGCCACTGTGTGTTAGTAGAGGCTTCCTTGAGAGTAGAAATCTTCTTTTTTTTAAGTATTCATTTACTATAATAGTTTACTTCAATTAAACTCTACTACCAAAATATATGGTGACTTATTATTTGTTAGAATAGTTTACTCTATATAAAATTTTATTATAAGTTTCAAAAAATTGTAAAATTCGACTTCTACTAAAAAATTAAATAATTTTTTACTTGTACTTTGTGTATGAGTGTGTGTCTTTGTATATGTAGATACCCCCACTAAATTCATCAATTAGTAAAAAAAAAAAAAAAAAAAAAAAAAATCATCAATTAGTGGTTTCAATTTCAAATTAATACCACCAACCTAGTCAAAGGAGTAGTGATTTAACCTTACATATAAGAATTTCTCATGAGGCTTGAAATTTGACCCATCCCATGAAATAGCGTTGATGGGCAAGGTTTTTAACGAAATATGACATGTTTTTTGGGTGATTTAATTTTTATTTGGTTTACTTAATATATATATATATATATATATATATATATTTTAGTCTCACTTTTTTAAGAATTTTTTTTTTACTCCACCTTTAAAAAAAAATTTGATAAAAATCATCCAAATAGAGATAAACTATAAAAACGAGAGAAAATATATTAAAAACACACTTAGGAAAAATAATTAATATTGGTTGAAATAATAATAAAAAACACACATAATTATGAGGATCATGAATCACACATGATATACACGGTCCATGTATGAAACAAGTAAATTTACATTAGTGCACATGACAATAGTTAAATTGTACATTGTTCTGATTCTCAAAGAAAAAAAAAATTGTACATTGTTCTAAAACATAGTTAATAATGAGTTTCAGTTAGCTTAACTAGTAAAGTCTCTAATGGTTGAATAAAATATCTAAGGTTCAATTCCCGCTTACACTAAAAACTGATTGGTGTCTTAGTCTGATGATAAAGAGCTATCATCAGGAGTGAACGTTATAAATTAAAACTCTCTTAAAAAATAAAAAATAAATAAAACGTAGTTAACACTTAAATTTTATTGGATGAGAATGTGTACCATACAAAATATGCACATTTTTCTTCAGTCACTCATTGATAAGTAAGATGTGGTAGACAAAACAAACTAGAACGCCAAGGGGTAGCTGGAATAGTTTGCTCAAATTTTGTCGTGCTTGGTAAAAACTAAAATTTGCTTGTTCAATCCTGGTGTGTACGTACCTTTCTTAATAAGATTCACAGTCGACTTCTTGATTATTCATTGTTAGTTGGGTCTCGTAGTTTGACAAAAATAAATCATTTAGTTTGCAACTTGCAAGAAATGAGTGTGACCCCTTTAAGGCCTTAATCCAATAATCAATGTAGCGTCAACAACTCCCTCCTTCTTTGTGTTAGAGTTGTAGTTGTGTTTGTCTAGTCCCATTTCAAAAGCTCAAGCTAATAAACGAGGAGTTTGCTTATGTTTATCAAATTAATTCATGCCCTAACATGGGCAATGGAGTTAACCAATTATATAGAAAATGGGGTTATAAGGTTTTTTTTTTTTTTTTTTTTTGGTGTAATTCAGTAGTTGGGGAAGGAGAATTTGAACTCTGGAGATTTTTGTTAGAGATATTATAAAGTATCAACCAATTTAGCATAGCTTTGCCTATAAGGCTCTTGGCAATAGTTTTCACTTCATGAAAATTGAAAAACCCTTTTTACTCTAATCTGTAAGAGATTTAATAATTAGTCATAGATTTATTGAAGAATTGGATAATTATATTTGAGAAAATAATCTAGTGGAAACCTCCCAATTTCTTATATATTGAATTGTTAGTATGTTGTATAAAATTTATAAAAAATAGTAAATATGTAAAACATGTAAACATAAAACGATAAGAGACAAAATTGAGTATATTGGTACGTAACTAACAAAATACCATTTTGCCTAAAAGTTTGGTTAGGGGCATTTGAACATTATATTCATAATCCACGTAACTCAACTATATTCAGTTAAAATAGGGGGATTTGTTTCTGGGTTTTTATGATTATGAGAATTCACAATTTCAATGTTTAAAATGAGTTCAATTTTTACGTACGTTCTTCTTTTCATTAATCATGAATTCTTCTTATTTTCTCATATATTTGTCTACCTAAATCCCAAATAAACTCTCCTAGACCTTAACACTCTTCTTTCAAATCATAGTTAAACTCGCTTTTTTCGCACTGCAACGAGGCACTCCTTTACTATCAATTGCCCATAATAGGTTCACATAGAATAAAAATCTTCCATCTTAATTACTGCTAATGTTCCATATATATATATATATATATATATATTTGAGAACTATCATACTATGTTCCATTTTATATTTTGTCAAATTTGCGTGCATTTGCCTAAGGATTATTAGGTGCTTTGCATTTTTTGGGTGAGTCTCACGGCACTGTTCACGACCCAGCCAAACTTCAAAAAACGCACATAAGTAGGTTAGCCGTGGGTCTCACAATACTATTCATAGTTTAAAAAATATTTTATTACAATGTTTTCAACAATAAATTTTTAATTTTCAGCAAAATAAACAGTATCCAAATAGACCCTCTAATATATTGTGTTTGACTTGTGTACTTTATATTGAAAAAAAAAAAACAATAACGTATAACAAATTGCGATTGTTATAGTACAAAGTAAAACATTAAAAATGTATAAAATTTTTTTTTTTTTTGGGAAAAAGTTTCAACTTATGGTATTCGCTCTTGATGATAATTCTTTATCATCAGACCAAGACACTAATTAATTTTTAGTGTAAGCAATTTTTATTTATTTTTATTTTTATTCCTGTTCATATAATCATGCACATTGTAACTGCCACAATATGTTAACTAGAAAACTTCCGTCATTAAAAACTTAAACGTGCAAATTTGAGAAATACATGTTTGTGACTTAAACGTGCAAATTTGAGAAATACATGTTTGTACAGCTGATATGTACCTAAGAGCATTCACATCAGCATGTCTATTTTACATGTTCATTTTTACACTAAAAACCTACTTTTTCTATTTTACACATTCACTTTTACAAAACACCCACATCAATTCATTTATTTTACAAAATATTTTAATAAAATATTAATTATACTTTATTTTTTTATTATTTCTTTCTAACCACCCCCACTTAAATACGCGCTCTCAACTGTTTCCTCTCATTTTCTGATTTCTTGTTCTCTCTCTCTACCCATCTCTCTGCCTTCCTCTTCCAAATCACAAAGCCCATTCACTGGAACCGATCGATCCAGCTCTACCCATCTCTCTGCTCTCCGACGATCCAACTCGCCGCCGACGTTCTCCACTGATTCGGCCTCCCTCTGGCGATCCAAATCTCCGTCGATCCAGCTCGCCGCCGAGTCCTCCACCAATTCGGCCTCCCTCTGGCGATCCAGCTCGCCGCCGAGTCCTCCACTGATTCGGCCTCCCTTTGGCGATCTAGCTCTCCGTCGATCCAGCTCGCCGCCGAGTCCTCCACCGATTTAGCCTCCCTCTGGCGATCCAGCTCTCCGTCCCTCTTTCCTTCGCCCCTCCCTCTCTTCCTCCACCCCCAACCATCGCTTCCCACCTCCAACCGACGACAGCAATGGAAGATCTGGCGGATCGGGCGACAGCATTGGTAGCAAATCCGGCTCCGGTGGGGTTGTACTGTTTTTGGGTTTGGTTTACCGGTGAGATCTTGTTTAATTTTCTGTTATTTTTGGTTTAATTTTTTGTTGATTTTGGTCTAATTCTCTGTGCGGTGGTTGGTGGTGGCGCTGGGTTTAGTGGTTGGTTGTTATTCTGGCGCGCTGGGAAGTTGATTTGGCTATTATTTTAATGTATACACGAGCTACAGTACCCGTGTAAATATACACGGGTACTGTAGCTCGTGGAAATATATACACAGATTTGCATATTTTTACACCCACTGATGTGGGAGTTTTTTTGCTCAAAATGTGTAAATTTTATATTGTTCATCTATTTTAGAAGATTATACCTGTGCTGGTGCGAATGCTCTAAGAGGCTAAAAGTAAGAGATGATTGGATATTACTACTAGTAAAAGCTTTCTTGTGGAGGAGCCAATTAGACGATTTCATTATTTCCATTTGTTTTTTGTTTTTATAGTACCACGTGGATGTCATGCAAACACTCATATAATTTTTAAATTGTAGTTGATTTGCTAAAGCATTAGGCCAAATGCCATCCAAGTGCTTACTATGATTTGTAATTTTTTATTTATTAAAATTTTGGCTCAATAATATGATAATTATAATAAATAATAATAATAATATAGTGCTTTCCCAATTAATACCACGTGACGTGACGAAGATTGACGTGGAACTACAAAACATGAAAAGTCAAAACATGTTGTGATGAGACTCATTACTGATTACTCGCCCACTCTGGTTTACCAAGAAAAGAAAACTCAATAGTTAACCTGATTTTTATTTTTTATTTACTTTTTGCTAAAAAGTTAACCTAATATATAAAGAGTAACACTTTATTGCATATCCCATTAAACTTGTAACAATGGTTGTCTTCCACCACAAAGAAAAGAAAAAGAAAAAGAAAAAAAGTAATCCTCTCCTTTATTTATATATATTTTTTCTTTATAAATTTTAGTTTCTTACTATTTATTTGGGTGATTAAGGTAATTTTGACCAATTACATCAAAGCAATCTATATTTGCACACAAATTAATATATATTGTTGGTATTTATAAACTTTTAAGTCACCCATGTCTTGTCATCCGTTATTCATGAATAAATTAAATAATAAATGGAAGTCATATCACATCTCATCTCATCTCATATTTTTGGGCCATCATGCAACTAAGGCTGCATTTGTTTCGGTGTTAAAGGAAATCAAGAAAACATTTTTCAGAAAATGAAGGTGTTTGGGTGTTTCGGAAAATTTGGTCAAATGGAAATCATTTCCGTTAACCGTAAAAATATGCCTTCTGACCTTGTAAAACCATTTTCGTTTGTATTTTACCTTCAAATTAATTCCGCCCCAGGAAAACAGAAGAGAGAGAGAAACATGAGCTCTGATCGCACACCACCATGAGCTTCGGCGAGATCGCACCCCACCACCAACGAGATCGCACACCACCATGAGCTCCGATCCACATCCAAGCTACCCAAAGAAACATAACCCAATCCCCATTTCGGCAAACCCACACCCATCTTGCCCGATCCACACCGACATGATCTCGCACCGCCTAAAGCACCGCTGAGATCGCGCTACCTGAAGCACCACCGAGATTGCACTAGCGCACCAGCGAGATTGCACCCATGACCCACCCATGCCCGATCTCTCTCTTTCTCGATCTACCTCTCCCTTTCCCTCACTTGTCGATCACTCTCTCTTCTCCTTCAAACCATTTTTGTTTGTATTTTGTTCTAATTTTTGTTTGGTTTTGTTTGATTTTTGTTTGTTTTTAGTTTATATATTGAAATTTTTTATTATGAAATTTGTTTGGTAGCTGAGAAAATAGATGAGAAAATGTGAAAAACTAGAATTTTCAGAACACAACCAAAGACTAGAAAATATTTTCCAAAGCATTTTTTGAAATGCAACCAAACACTTGAAAATATTTTCCTTTCCAAAAAATAGCATTTCCGAAAAATATTTATTTTCTGAAAAATATTTTACATGAACCAAACACAGCCTAAGCACATATTATGTTGAAAAGTTAATTCAATTGGTGCAAATATTTTTGTTGTAAGTAAGCATATTTAATCTAAAAATAAAATTGGAACATAAATTTAACAACAAATGAAAGCTTTCACAATACTCTAGAATTACGTAAAGACTTTATTTTTAAAGGTTGATTTCGAGCAACCTGAAGTGATTAACTTGGTGCAAATGGTTTCTTAGCAATCAACCTTCAATTGCAAGTTTAGATTATAGTGTCTTCCTCCGCAATGGATGCATGCACTTTCAAAGGTTAAAGAACTACTCAACTAGGTGTTCCTTACCAATAGAGAAGAAATAAAGCTAGTTTTGCCAATTTTCGATCCTGCACACACACACACATATATATAGAGCATGCCAAGAGTGAGAAAGATTGAAAGTTGAAGAGAAAATAGAAAATGGTAAAGTTGTATGTGTGTTCTTAAAGCTTCACTACTCGATATTTTATTGACAAAAAAAAAAAAAAACCTTGGGTTTAATAACCTAAGGTTAGGCAATAGTTTAACGCCTAAGTCGAAAGTAATAGTAGAAATTCAATTAGATATTGAAACACTTAAATTATGCCCTCTAAACTAACAACTAGTTAATTAGCAAAAATTCGACCAGAATCCGAAACGCTTAATCATGCTCTCTAGAGTCTCTAGAAATAGAATTATTCCCATAAGAGAGAGAGAGAGAGAGAGAGAGAGAGAGAGAGAGAGAGAGAGAGAGAGAGAGAGAGAGAGAGAGAGAGAGAGAGAGAGAGAGAGAGAGAGAGAGGAAAAAAAAACACTAAATTATGCTCTCTAAAGTAGGGATGGCAAAATTGGATACGACTTATGAACTCGACACGACATAAAATTAGCAGGTTATAGGTTGAGGTTTAATGGATTTATGTCTTATTCGGGTTGATACGACTGACCTGTTTAATAAATGGGTTAAGTTAGTGTTCAATACATAGAACCCGTTTAACATGTCTGGTCTATTTAATTAAATGATATTTTACTAATATATCATTCAAACTCTAAGTATATAAATTTATTAGTTATTGTGGTTTATTTTTTTTGACATATTGTGATTGATTATTTGTGATATTGGAATATACTTTAGTTTTGAATGATTATTTATAATGCAGTTACTCGTTAGTTCTGAATTTTATATTAAAAATATTTATTTGTTTGCTTTTTCATAATTTTCATTTTGATAAAATCTGATAAACAAATTGATATGACTGAACCATTTAATAAATAGGTCGTGTTAGGGTTGAAGAATCTTGACCTATTTAATAAATATGTCAGGTTAGTGTTGACTTATATAATCAAATACTCATGAGGTGACATGACACAAATCCGACACACGAACACGAATTGCCACTCCTACTCTAAAGTCTCTAGAAAGAAAAATATTTCTATAAAAAAGACAAAAAAAAAAGTGACGTAAAAAAATTGGGTCTTATGTTTGACATATGTAAAGTCAATCACTAAATTAGACATTATATCTATAAAAAAAATAAATAAATAAATAGACATAAGAATACATTTAAAAAAAGAAAAGAAAAAAAAAAGCAAGTTCCTAACCACCGTGATACATGAAAAATGGAGGAAAATTTTTGTTGTTCCAGACATACGCCAAGTCACAAAGAATACTCTTAAAAAGAATATTCTTAAAAAAAGTCATAAAGAATAATTAAAGACAAATTTTCGGTGGATGCACGTCGGTGGTGATTGTTATTATCATTTTTTTTTTTTTTTTTTGAGAAGAAAGATCGTACGGCGGTGATTAAGTTGAAACTTCAAAGTCTCTTCTTCTTTTTTTTTTTTTTTTTTTTTTTTTTTTGAAACTAAATTTCAAAGTCGTCTTCACTCTTCAGTGTGATCCACTTTTATTCAGATTTTAGATAAGTCAGGTCCATGGTATTTGTAGGGTTAGGATTTGTAACTCAAATCCAAAAACAATAAATTTATAGAGTGTGGATGATAAAGTTAGGTTAACTATGAAACTTACAACGGTTGATCACAACATACAAGTATAAACCAGCATCAAAGTATATATAAAGATCAAATAAGTTGAAGTTCGAAGAGATTTATGATAAATTGAGTACAGGTTATAGTTCTTAGTGTTACAGTCAGACCTCTCTTTTTCTTCCTCTCCCCCCCCCCCTTCTTTCTATTAGGAGCCATTCTTCTTTATATAGTATCCTCCCTCGTCATCTCCATCGTCCACTTGTTCTTCATCTAACTCCCTACTTGAGTGCATGTCATGTCATGTATCTCCCTTAGCTTTTTGTGAGTGGCGGTAGCTGAAGTTATACTGTTCAGGGGTCTTCTCCACATAAATGCGGCCAGAAAAGTTGCTGCAGTGCATTTAATACGGTGGTGGCAGCTTTTCCTTTTAGATATTTCTCCATTCATCGTCTCTAGGCGTGTCCAAAGCTTATCTAGACTGCTGAAGTCACTAGTAAGCTCATTCGAAACCCCAGATATTTATATGACCTAAAATCTTTTCATTCGAGGATAATGATCTCTTCGGAACACTGATGCTTTCTTCGGACGGAGTTTTTTCGTCCCCATGTATCATTCTTTCACGCGAAATATCCCTCGACAATTTTAGCCTCTTCGGATATACAATAACCTTTACATTGGGTTTTAGGCCCACTACGTATGATTGAGCTTTCCCCCTCCCCCCACGGTATTTATTTTTATTGCTTTTTATATATAATTAAATATCAATAATCTAAAAATAAATTATACAAATTCCTTACTTTTTTTTTTTTTGAGAAAGAAATTCATTACATTTCTAGTTACATGTGGCGATCGGTTAAATGGTTGACTTTAATATTAATTCAAGGAGAATACTTATGAACGTCCTTAGGATATTGATTAATAATTTATTTAAAGAAGCTTTTTATGGAAAAAAAATTAATATTTTAATAGATTTTTTCATTTTCCATAAAGTTGGTGTCAAAATTTTCTTAAAAATTGATTGTTAACCAATGTCTTAAGGGCACTTGTTAGCATGACCCGTAATTTAATCCCCATATTTTATTTTTAAAATTTTTTTTTTTATAAAATTCTACTCTAGTCTAACATATATAAATACATGCCTGTGAAACTCGAGAAATTATATGATCCTCATAATGGACCATATCACTTGTCTACCATTCCAATAAAATATTTTCACATATTTAAAATTACTTAGTCATTTTATGATATATATAAAAAAAAATTAAATAGAAACTAACTTTCTTGTTAAACTGATTCAACAATTTTAAATAGGTGGAAGTCTTTTAATGAAATGGTAGACAAGTGATGTGGTCAGGAGCAGAGTTAGGAATTTTTGTTTAGGAGGGACAAGTTGTAATACACACACACACACACACATATTCGCTTTTTTATTATATACACATTTTTTTATTTGATAAGTTATATATATACACACACACCAAACAACAACAAAAAGAGCTTAGTAATTTCAATCAAAATTATGTTTGGTGGTGATCTTACATAAAATAAAATTCATTTTTACTATTTTTATAGTGAGATTCTTAAAAAATTTCATTTTTGATACAAATTATCAAATTTTATACTAAAGTAAGTAAAAAATCTTTCAATTAAACTAATGAAATTTTCAAAAACATGAATGATCTAAAACTTGGAGGAATAAGTTAGGCTTCAAACATATGTGAAGCTATCTTCCTCTAACCCATTATATAGTAACTAAAGAGACATTTCATGTATAATTTTAGTGACATTATTTTTTTAATGAGTCAATGACTTGTTAATTGCCACATAACTGACTGAAAAATATATAAATTCAAATATGTTTGGTACCAAACTTTATCAAATATTTAACAAATATAAGAGCATATTTTACAATAAAAAATAGAATTATGAAAAATAATGTTATGTCTTTATAATTACTAGATCAATTTTTTTAAGAGCATCATTGGACTAAATCAAATATTTGTTGCTCGAGGGGGGGGGGGGGGGACTCATATTTTTTAGACTAAATTTTGAAAACATTAAAATAATTATTTATACACACACACACACACACACACACACACACACATATATATTTAAAAAAATTTCAAAATTTTGCGCCCCCCACCCTTACACATAGCTATGCCCTTGGACGTGGTCCACTATGAAGATTTTATAATTTCTCATGAAAACTTGAACTCCAACTCTTATCTCCTTTTTATGATTGATGACACATCAATTTGTAAGATCAATGTAACACAACTCTATTACTGAGAGAGAGAGAGAGAGAGAGAGAGAGAGTAATGTTAGGTTTATAACATTTTCACAACATTTTTATAACAAATCTTAGATAGCAAATTGTTATCAATTCTAATTTGGACTTATCATTGACTTTACTTTTTTACTTTCTAATAGCATCTTGCCACTTAAGATTTATTGTGGGCTTATAGTATTATTTTTCTTTTTTAATTTTTTTATTAACATGGGATGAGAAAAAAATTGTTTATAAAACTCACCTATATAGAACCAAACATATTGTAATAAGAGCAAGACTTAGGTACAGTACTTAGATATTGTGCCTTAAGTTTCCTTTTTAAGATTCTGTCATGTAAATTTTTTTTCATGGGATAGAAGTATATTTCTTAGTTAAGTAACCACATGGATGAATCTTAAGAATGGAACCTAAAGAACAACACCTAAAATAATATAGCTAAATTTTGTCCTTGTAATAATACCAAATATCCTCTCCTATTTTAAGTCTATTTTTTTGGGGAGAAAAAATGCTTTATTTTAAGTCTATTTAAAAGTTAAAACTATTCTAAATTTTATTACAAACACTCATTATTAGTTTATGTAAGGGCACGATTTGTAGCCCAAGCCCAATATGTACGGGGTTTTGGGTTAATGAGCCAAATACAATAAATTTGTAGAGTGTGGATTAAAGAATTAGGCCTAAGTGAATATTACAACGGAAAGTACGGGTTTGAAAAACACTTCATGCAAAAACAAGGTACGTAAGATTGGGTAAAAGTATTGTCGAGGAGGCTAATGCTTATACAAATCAATGAGTCTGAATTACAATTGTAGTCCTAGTAGCTACAGTGTTCTTTCTCTATTTTTTCTGATCCCTCTCCTGTAGGTGGTCTCTCGTATTATATAGCCTCCTTCGGACCATCTTGATTTTACACTTGTTGATCATTTAACCCTCACTTGAGTATCTATCCCATTAGACGCCCTCTCTGACCCTTTGTGAGTTGCGGTGATCAAGGCAACACTGTTTCAAGGGTCTCCTCCACATAAGTGCGGCCAGAAAAGTAGCTGCATTGCATTTAATGCAGAGGTGGCAGTCTTTCTTTAGGTATTCCTATGTCCCCATCATTCTTTATAAATGTATGATGCCCATCTTTATTGCTAGAGCTTCCTAGAAGACCACTCCAATCGTTGGGATATAGATGCAGGCCGTGTATGTCATGTCTGAGGAGGAGTCACTCCTCGGGCCATTTTCCGTTCATTCTTTACTTGTGAGACCTTTAAAATTGGGGTTATCTAAGATTATCTGTTACTTCTCGGATCATCCCCTGTCCTCGGACCAAGCCCAAGACCCAAAATGTGACTTTGGGCCTTTATCCCTACAGTTCAAATATAAATTTAAATGAAAAAGTATATTATGTTCTAATATATTGGTTTTTCATATCTTATTTGAAAAATGAAAAATGAAATCAATAAATTTATTGCATTGATCACAATAACAAATTTTAAGTAGGAAGTAACAAAATAAATTTTTTCTATAATAAAAAATAAAGAATGAACAATTTGCATACTATATCAAATAATATCCTTACAAAGGGTTTTTTTGTGGGAGGTGGAATTTCAATTTAATCCCTAGAGTTCTTGGACTACTCTTAAAATCTAAGGTATAAATTGAAATTTCCCTCTCTTTTTTATTTTTTTATTTTTTTTATTTGATAATTATAATAATAGAGATGGAGAATTTGAATAATATTTTCTCTTAATAAATGAGAGTAAGCTATGGCACTAGAAAAATGATCATTTCTATTTCAAATTTAGTCCATTTTATTCATTTCATGGTTCATATTAAATTTTATAAATCTAAAGGTGTGCTGACTCCCAAGTTATTTGTTATGTATGTGTGTGTGTGTATTAAAATTTGTTATATATCTAGCATTACTCAATCACTTAATCTAAAAACATGATGCATGCATAAGTGTGTGCGCGCTAAGCAGGTTAATAATGATTTTAAAAAAATATTAATGATATTATGGTATTTAGCACAACTCTCAAACTTTTGTTTTTATTTTTTTATTTTATAATTTTATTAACAAATCTTTTCCCTTAAGTCTTATATATATATATATATATATATATATATATATATGTATGTATGTATGTATATTAATAGGTAACAATGAGAGAAAATCCAATTAAATTTTAAATTGGAATTCAATTAAAGTTTTATTTTACATCATGTGCCTCATCTAATGTAAGTTTTTTTTTGGTTAAAATTTTGTGCCAGGTGGGTTAGTTCAGTGTAGAAAACGAGAAGTTCAATATAAATAAACTATAAAAAAACCTAATCATATATATATAACCAATACTTAGAGAAAATTTAATTTGATTTAAAATTGAATTTTGTTTTTGTTAGCTTTCCATAAAAATTAAATTGTTTTGATTTCTTCTGTTATTTTTTCTCTGAACTAATGAGCATATTTTTTATATTGTTTCTATTCAGATATTTTGTATGTTAGGATCTTGAATATAACAAATTGTAATTGAGCTGAAAGATCCCATGCATCTATCCTCATTCAATTTAGGAGATACTATTGGACCAATTTATTCTTTTATTTCGTGTTGTATTTAGTAGAATTTCACAGATAGTGATTGTAAATTGATATTATATATATGATATTTAATAATGATTTTCAAAATTATATACATGATAGTAGTGTAATAAGAAACTTGATGGAACTAATATCATGAAAATTGCAAGAAAAAACTATTTTAGTACCTCCAAATGTCCTGGTCAAACTAATATCCTATATGTTTTTATAACCCAAGCTAACATCAATAGCACCACTACAATTCATCATTTTCATGTGTAAGCACGAATTACATACTAGTTTCAATAATTACCAACCACCACGAGAGTTTCATTTCTCTTGAATAGATATCTTGCATTAATTTGTGGGTTGACAAGAATTATTCAGTGCGAAAGTTTCCATTTTGATGGCTTCAACTAACAACAATGCTATGACCAGCACAATTTATACAAATTTTAATTTGCCATAACTTACAATGTGGTGAGTTGTGAGATCTGAAGATGTAGACTCTTATGAACCCACAATTTTTTTTTTTTCACAATTTACAGTTCACCACATGGCAAGTTGTGACAAAAATTGTGTAAATTGTTGTCATCCTAGTATTTTTCTTCAACTAATTCTGTTTACTATGCTTGTGACTCTACTTTTGGAAATGAGGACAATAGAATATATGATGTTCAAACATATTGATTTTTCATATCTTATTTGAAAAAGAAAAACATGAAATCAATAAATTTATTGCATAGGTTGCAATAACAAATTTTAATTCGGAAGTACCAAAATAATTTTTTTCTATAATTTAAAAAAAAAAATCAAGAACTAAAAATTTGCATACTTTACGAAATAATATCCTTACAAATGTTTTTTTTTTTTAATAATTTTTTTATAGAGTAAGACTACTCTTAAACTCTAAGGTATAAATTGAAATTTTCCTCTCTTTTTTATTTTTTAAATTTTTTATTCATTGGTTACAATAATGGAGGGGTGGATCTGAATAGTGTTTTCTCCTAATAAAAGAGAGTAGGCTATACCACTAGAAAAATAATCAACTCTAGTTCAAATTTAGTCCATTTTATTCATTTCAAGATTTAAAAAATTTAAAGGTGTATTGACTTTCACGCTATTTGTTGTATATATATTCAAAGTTTGTTGTATCTCTAGTATTACTCAATTATTCAACCTAAAAATGTGATGCATGCATAAGTTATGTGCACATATATATATATATATATGATAAACAGGTTATATAATAATGATTTTAAAAAATATATATTATTAATGATATTATGGTATTTAGTATGCATGACTGTGAAATTTTTGCTCTTTTTTTTTTTTTTGGTTAACAAATTCTTTTCCCTTTAGTCTTTTCAATAATTGCCAACCACCATGAGAGACATTTCTCTTGAATAGTTATCCTACATTAATTTGTGGGTTGACAAGCATTACTCAATGCAAAAATTTCCATTTTTATGGCTTCAACTAACAACAATGCTAGGACTAAAACAATTTAAATAATTTTTGCCATAACTTGCCATGAGCTGTGAGCGGTGGAGATCTGAACTCAAATGGACCCACTATTTTTTCTTCACCATTCATAGCTTGCTACATGTTGAGTTGTGGCAAAAATTGTTCAAATTGTTGTAATTCTAGCATTTTTCTTCAACTAATTCTGTTTACCAGGATTAAGTAATTAACTAGATGCTTCTGGAAACGAGGTCAATAGAATAATAGTAATTAACTAGATGCTTCTGGAAACAAGGTCAATAGAATAATAGAATATACTACAATGCAACAGATCGCTTTCGATCGAGTGTGATCAAATGGAATTTTTATGTAGGAGAATGCATTTGCAGCAAATATTCAGAAACTTAGAACCGGACACTATTCAGAAACAAACAAAGAAGGTGGACTTAGAAATATTACTGAACATATTCAGAAACAAACAAAGAAGGTGGACTTAGAAATATTACTGAACATATTCAGAAACAAACAAAGAAGGTGGACTTAGAAATATTACTGAACATATATTCAAAGTAAAGGATTCCATGACTAGCCGACATTTTGGACCATGAAAAATCACCGGAGAAATCAACCAAGCACGGCATTTGGAGTATTATAAAAGGTACGTAGAAGAATAACAATGAAATTTCTTTATCCTCAATTATTATACTTTACAAATCTCATAGTTTTGTCTGTATATGAGATGGAGATCCCAATCCTCCTCGTCCAAGCTAGCTTATCACAAAAGCAATGTAAATGCATTGACCACATTTACTCTTCATGCAAACAACTTGACTTCGAAGTTCGGAGTTGAAGCTAGTGAAGTAGATAGCAAACCAAATACAATATATTGTAATGTATGAACTGACTCAAACTTAAACCTTGACTAAGAGTGAACAAATAAGAAAAAAATTAAAGATATTATTAATAATTTTACTACATAATCTTTATAAATGGATAAATTTGTTAATATATTACTGTGGGGCCCGAGGGCCCAGAACCCCCGGCTCACCTTTAGGCTGGCCCAAGGCCCAAGCCGAGGAGGGCAATCATCCCAGATAATCGGCCAAAGGGTTTTAGCCTTTCTCAGACCCGAGCCGAGGACACACCCCTCCTCGGCACACCTAGTCTAATCTAGGTAGGGGGCAAACCCAGAATAGGTGGTCACATCCACACTTAACGAGTCTGCCTGACCCTCCAGGCTACATTAATGATGACAAGACCCTTCACTAGAAAAACCTTGGAGGCAGCAACCCCCAGTATGGGGAGGAACCTGTCTGATGGGACAAGTCCTGGACCAGTAGCCCGGATGGCCAACAGCTGTAAGGTCAGGATCGAGCTAAAGGGCGTATATAAGGCAAAGAACCCCCCTTGTGAAGAGGGGCCTCCTCGGACGCCAGCCGAGGAGCAACCCCAGGCGAAGAACAATAGACGAAAAGTTCAAGGAAGACCGGCGAGAAGCCGGCCGGAGCCAAACCCTTTTTGCCCCACTCTCTACAAATTCATTGTCGGGGATACCCCTCCGAAAAAGGAGCCCCCACAATTGGCGCCGTCTGTGGGGAGGGTTAGAGCACCGGCCGGCGCAACCGGCGGTCGTTCCAAAGTAGTTGCTATGCAAAGTTGGCGGTGCAAAAAAAAAAAAAGAAGGAGAAGAAGAGAAGAATTGCAGTACGAAAAGAAAATTCAACAGCAAATAAAGGAAAAGTTCTTTATTATTGCAGAAAAGATTACAAGTACAACAATCTTTATTATTTCATAAAAGAAAAGTTACAAATACAATCAGAGGCTCAGACAGGCATGTTTTACAAAAAATCCTACCAACTAATCCTACAATCAGAGGCCCAAGCGGACCGGTCTTGGAACTGGCCGGGCAAGAGGCTCGCAAAGAATTAATATCAGGAATGAGGGAAGTGTCAACCCGTGCTTTTACCGGTGTCCAGAGAATGGGAGAGCTGGACAGTAAAAACACGGGAAGGGGGGCTGGGGGCTGGCTCACCTTGAAACCAAAGCTTGAACAAAGTGAGGAGCTGACCCAGGGACCCCGGAACACCTCCCCTCGTGATGCTTCCTCGACCCCCTCCGAACTGCACGAGCATTGACCGTCGGAGACGGCAATACTCGGGCACCAGCCATGACGGGAGTTCACATGCCCCCTTCGTCGGAGGTGCGCTCTGGGGAAAGACGTTAGGTACTTCAACGACGTCCCCCCTGGCCACCGTACAAGGCCCTGCCAGTGTTACGCCTAAATTCTGCCGCGCCGGCAGCCCAGTAGGGGCTGTGACCACGGCGACCCTTAACTCCAGATCTCCTAACTGTGGGCACGATCCTGGTGGCGGTGTCAAAGGGGCTCAGGAAGGAGAAAGTGTATATTTCTGTTCGTGGGGGGAGATTCATGGAATGAAGAGAAACACTCCCCCCCAGAACGCCTTTTATGGAGGGCGAAAGTCGGTGGGAGTTGAACCGCGCGGAATTCGAAGGGAGAGTTGTCAAAGGGAATTAATTCCCACCCAATTCCAAGGGGACTGCCAGCCGCCTGATTCGTGTTAATTCACGAGGGCATTAATGGAGGCGCGTTACAAGCACCAAAGCGTCAAACACGGAGCGCGGAAGGCCAAGCGACGCCTCGTAAACCAGAAAGACGAGGAACACGAACCAGAGGCAAGATCAGCCCCACGTGCGAAGTCACAATCCGACCCGAGGAAAAACAGCTCCCAGAAAATGACCCGTGGACGTCTTCACACTAAAGCAAAGTTCTCGGATCCGAGGACGAACTCTAATTGAAGGCAACTGTGCAGTAGCGGTACACTAACTCTTGCTCCAGCAGCCTGCAAGGGGCTAATGGGAAGGACTTCTATCCGACGTGGGACTGAGTTGCCCAAAGAGGTGAACACTGTGTCCTCATACTCGGGGACAAAGCCACTTACCAAACGATGGCAGCAACTGTACCTAGGACTTGCATGGTCCTCGGACCCAAGCCTACGGGGAGCTGGCCACTCGTACTGAAGGGAGCAATTGTACCTAGGTCTTGCATGGTCTACGGACTCAAGCCTATGGGGAGCTAGCCACTTACAAACGATGGCAGCAACTGTACCTAGGACTTGCATGGTCCTCGGACCCAAGCCTACGGGGAGCTGGCCACTCGTACTGAAGGCAGCAATTGTACCTAGGTCTTGCATGGTTTACGGACTCAAGCCTATGGGGAGCTAGCCACTTGCAAACGATGGCAGCAACTGTACCTAGGACTTGCATGGTCCTCGGACCCAAGCTTACGGGGAGCTGGCCACTCGTACTGAAGGCAGCAATTGTACCTAGGTCTTGCATGGTCTACGGACTCAAGCCTATGGGGAGCTAGCCACTTACAAACGATGGCAGCAACTGTACCTAGGACTTGCATGGTCCTCGGACCCAAGCCTACGGGGAGCTGGCCACTCGTACTGAAGGCAGCAATTGTACCTAGGTCTTGCATGGTCTACGGACTCAAGCCTATGGGGAGCTAGCCACTTACAAACGATGGCAGCAACTGTACCTAGGACTTGCATGGTCCTCGGACCCAAGCCTACAGGGAGCTGGCAACTCGTACTGAAGGCAGCAATTGTACCTAGGTCTTGCATGGTCTACGGACTCAAGCCTATGGGGAGCTAGCCACTTGCAAACGATGGCAGCAACTGTACCTAGGACTTGCATGGTCCTCGGACCCAAGCCTACGGAGAGCTGGCCACTCGTACTGAAGGCAGCAATTGTACCTAGGTCTTGCATGGTCTACGGACTCAAGCCTATAGGGAGCTAGCCACTTACAAACGATGGCAGCAACTGTACCTAGGACTTGCATGGTCCTCGGACCCAAACCTACGGGGAGCTGGCCACTCGTACTGAAGGCAGCAATTGTACCTAGGTCTTGCATGGTCTACGGACTCAAGCCTATGGGGAGCTAGCCACTTACAAACGATGGCAGCAACTGTACCTAGGACTTGCATGGTTCTCGGACCCAAGCCTACGGGGAGCTGGCCACTCGTACTGAAGGCAGCAACTGTACCTAGGTCTTGCATGGTCTACGGACTCAAGCCTATGGGGAGCTAGCCACTTACAAACGATGGCAGCAATTGTACCTAGGTCTAGCATGGTCCTCGGACTCAAGCCTACGGGGAGCTAGCCACTCGTTCTGAATGCAGCAATTGTACCTAGGACTTGCATGGTCTACGGACTCAAGCCTACGGGGAGCTAGCTATTTACGACAGAGCCAAGGTACTGCATGGTCCGAAGACCTATTCCTGTGGAGAAACTAACTACCTATTGAAGAGTCTAAGGGTCGATCCGGCCACTCAAGGAAGAACCAGCCGGCTGAAGGCCTTCCGGAACATAAGGGCCGAGGTTCGCAAAACCCCCCTCCCCGTCCGAGGAGACGTGCAGCAGGGTTTTGAGGGGCTATTGTGGGGCCCGAGGGCCCAGAACCCCCGGCTCACCTTTAAGCTGGCCCAAGGCCCAAGCCGAGGAAGGCAATCATCCTAGATAGTCGGCCAAAGGGTTTTAGCCCTTCTCAGACCCGAGCCGAGGACACACCCCTCCTCGGCACACCTAGTCTAATCCAGGTAGGGGGCAAACCCAGAATAGGTGGTCACATCCACACTTAACGAGTCTGCCTGACCCTCCAGGCTACATTAATGATGACAAGACCCTTCACTAGAAAAACCTTGGAGGCAGCAACCCCCAGTATGGGGAGGAACCTGTCTGATGGGACAAGTCCTGGACTAGTAGCCCGGATGGCTAACAGCTGTAAGGCCAGGATCGAGCTAAAGGGCGTATATAAGGCAAAGAACCTCCCTTGTGAAGAGGGGCCTCCTCGGACGCCAGCCGAGGAGCAACCCCAGGCGAAGAACAATAGACGAAAAGTTCAAGGAAGACCGGGGAGAAGCCGGCCGGAGCCAAACCCTTTTTGCCCCACTCTCTACAAATTCATTGTCGGGGATACCCCTCCGAAAATGGAGCCCCCACAATTACCTTTACAAATTGATAGATTTAACAATCTAATAAATAAACATCTCAATTATTTTATGTGATTGATGACATGATTAGTTTGTAAAGATTATATAGTAAATTTTTTAGTATTTCTAAGTTCTAACATCACTCAAAAAATATAACTCTAACATACCTATAAGCAAGGTTGTCAAAATTGGGATCCTAAGTAGGATCGTTGGAGGTAGGTAGGATCGTGAATCGTAGGATCGAATCCTGGATCGTAAAATCCTACATTATTTGAGAAAACAAAAACAAAAAATACACATTGATATGTTAAATAATCATATAAATTATACATTCATTGATATAATTACCATACATCATTATATCTATTTATAAGCATCATTAAAGAGACCAAAAACCTCAAAATGTGACACTCTATTGAAATATTTTTATTTGGGTCTAACTAACATTCTCTCTACATTAGAGTGGAAAAACTTGGTCTATTGAGATTTTATTTTTCATTTGAATCAACTTACCTTTCTATAAAGTTAAAGAAGATTACAAGAAATCAAGGTCATCTGGGATCATCAAAATCGTACGATCCTACCGATTCTGAACGATTGCAAAAATCTATGAAAATTTAGATCATTTTGGGTAGGTGGGATCGTAAAATCGTAGGATCATAAGATCCAGATCGGGATTTTGACAACTATTCCTATAAGCATTTCATATTTCGCTACTCCAAGCAAATTTTAGTTATCATTACTGTGTACTTATATTTTGTTTATTTTGATGGAAAGTATTATTTTTGAAAACTAGTTATTTTGTGATTGCTTTCCTAAAAATAAATTAGAAAATATTTTCAATTATTTTTTCTTACATTAAAAATCATTAATATTTCTTGTGATTTCATATATTAACTGAACAACAACTTCTATTCGCTAAAACATATTCCAAACAAATAGGAAGTGTTTATATTTTTTGAGTAGTTTGGGCCTCCCACATTGGAAAACATAATAGAAAAGAATAGAAATGAAACAAATATTTATCTCTTTTTTGTTTGGATGGTTGAAAGAAAATGCATAGAATTAAAAGTAATATTTTTAAAACACCATTACTATTATGTGTGGAGGTAGAGAAACAACAAAAGGCAATTTGATTCGCCGGTGATAAAGGAGTAGTTGGTCAAAAAAAAAAAAAAATGAATGATATTAATTAGATGGAGAGAGTGGGTGATTATCTTCAACACAACTCTCTACTAGTGACAAGGAAGCTTTGTGATAGATTATAAATTCATGACTAACTTGGTTCTTGGGCTTATGTGCTTGATATGATTGCAAATCTTGTCATTGGTGTTGAGTGATTAGTTGGGTGTTTCCTGCTTGGAATTTAGGTTGAGAAGTGTTCTAGTTACCCTACATTTTGCATACTGGGATTGTTTGCAGCTTTAATTGTTGCAATATTGGGGTGTATTTGGACTTGATTGTATTCTCTTTTTAATTTGTTTCTATAATTCTCTTGTTCATCAAAAATTACTTTATATAATTTATTTAACAAAAATAAGGGTATAGATATTTAAGAAAGAGCCAGACTTAGGTACAATATTTAAATGATGTTCCTTAGGTTCTCCTTTTAAGATTCTGGCATGTGGATTTTTTCTCATGGGAACCTAGTGTATTTTAAAAAAAAAATAGCCACATGGCTGAATTTTAAAAGGGAAACCTAAGAAATAGCACATAAGGTACTGTATTTAAGTTTTGTCCTTTAAGAAAAAGATAGGGGGATTAAGAGAATTGGGCTTAAAACATATTCAATTCCCTCATTCTTTTTAATGTTGGAGGGATTAAAAATTGGGCTTAAAGAAAAGAATGTAAACTTGCAGACAAAGTGAAATGAGTATATATATATATATATATTTCCATTCCCCTTATTCCCCTCTCCTAAGCTATTTTTACTAAAAAATTGTCATCTGTAAAAAAAGTTAAATCAATAGAGAAAGAGGCAGCAAACTGACAAAAAGAGAGAGAATTTACAATCTGAAGAATTTGTTGTGATGTGGACTTTACTTGTGGTTAGTGGTCATTACAATGTTTCAAAAATGTTTTTTTTTTTTTTGCTCTTTAAATGCAGAAAACATTAATTCCTACTCTATAGTGCCCGTTTGGTTCGACTTTAAGGGGCCAAAATGTGCGTTTTCTAGCCCAAACTCAAAATGCATGTTTGGTAAATTTTTTCAAAAGTGCGTTATACAAAAGTGCATTTTGCAGCTCAAAAGATTTCTATGTTTTGGCACGGCAGCTTTGAGCTACAATTGCAAAATGCACAAACGCGTTTTCTCAAAACAAAAAAATTACTGTTGGTGGGATTCTCTTTTTCCTTAATTGCCCACTATTTTTTCTGCTTCTCTATGCTGTTGCGCTGCAGCATCTTGTCTTCTTCTTCTTCTTCTTTTTCTGTGTTGCTTCTTCTTCTTCTCTTTTTTTTTTTTTTTTTTTTTTTTTTTTTTAATTTTAATTTTAATTTTAATTTATTTACATCTGACATATCTAATATCAAAAAAACCTTTTGAATTTGGTAGAGTTTTTGATAAATGGAAAATATGGAGGAGAGAGAGAGAGAGAGAGAGAGAGAGAGAGAGAGAGAGAGAGAGAGAGTTGTGTGTGTGGGTGTGTGTGGTGGGGGGGGGGGGGGGGGGCTTGTGTGGAGGAAAGTAAAAGAAAAGGAAAATAAGAAGATGAGGAATAAGTGAACGAGTGGATGAGAAAAAAGTGAAAGAAAAAAAAAAAGAGTTTTTGAGTTTGGGTAAAGCAACGTGGAAGAAAATATAGATAGTAGGAATACAGATTATTTCACAACTTCTTTTTCACAACTGTGATGTTCTAGAGTTTGTAGTGGAGAAAAAATTATGGGTACATTTATAATCCTAGGACAACTCATTTAAAAGATAATTGTTAATAAAATCTTATTTTACGAAGATTAATTTTAAATTAGTATTGTGAAAAAATTGTGACATTTTATTATATCTCTAAACTTTTTAAATTAGTACTATTTTTCTTTAGAAAAAAAGATACTATTGACAAAATATTTTTATAACAATTTCATAATGAAGTTTACATGATAAGTTGTTATTAGTTCTCATCTAGACCTACTAGCGACATTTTTTTTTTCTACCATTAACAGCCTGTCATATAGACTTTATAGTGAAATTTTTGTGAAAATATTGTGACCATAACTTGCATTAAGAGAGGTAATTAAAACAAAGAATTCTTTTTATATATACATTGTTATTTTTGGTAATATACCTCTTAAACTGTTACTTTTATAAGTGTTAGTCAAACACTCAGTTTTTTCAAAAAATGCTTTTTAATAGCTTTTACCAAACATTCAACTTTTACAAAAAGTCTAGTTTCATACCGCACTTTTTAAAACCCCCATTTTTTCAAAAATCACAATATCAAAAAATTAAACCAAACTCACCCATAGTCTATCTTGCTTTACTTTCTTGAAAAATATTTTTCATTGATTTGAATTTTAGGTCATATTAAGCACCATAAAATGCAAAACATGCTTTTCAAAAAGCTTCTACCAAAGCAAATAGAAGGTGCGAAGCAATTACAGAATATCAAATTCAAACACAGCCCCATGGCCCATCAAGCACCTCTTCACTTCAGTCTTCATGCCCTATGACTGTGAGTTGTTGTGGTATCCACCCAATATGCATTATCTTGTAATTTCAAAGTTTCTCTTCAAAAACGCTTCAAATTTCTCATATATCTTTTTATTTGATGTAAATTTTAAAAATCTAACTGCTGATTACATGTTTTTGTGGTTTAAAATTTTGCATAAAAAATAATTTTGTTGATTGAATACTAAATAAGATCCGATTTGAATAAAATTTGGCATGTGTGTTAAGAACATAAAGAACATGCAATCTAACGATTAAATTTTCAAAATTCACATTTAATAAATAAAAACAATACAAAAATTTTAAAAGGTTTCTCTCCAAACATTGTCCTACTATTTTTTTTTTTTGGATACAAGATAGAAACTCTATTTTAATATAATTTAAGTGTATATATGTGTAAAACTCCTTACTGGAGATTTAAACTTTGACTCTTACCCCCATACCTTATAAACGCTTATAATTATGAAGTGACCATTTCGTCAAAGATACACAATGGTTATCCTACTATGTTTGGTTAGTGAGAAAAGAATCCGAGAAATGAAACTGTGAGGGCTCCTTTTTCGGAAGGGCGTATCCCCGATAATGAATTTGTAGAGAGTGGGGCAAAAAGGGTTTGGCTCCGGCCGGCTTCTCGCCGGTCTTCCTTAAACTTTTCGTCTATTGTTCTTCGCCTGGGGTTGCTCCTCGGCTGGCGTCCGAGGAGGCCCCTCTTCACAAGGGGGGTTCTTTGCCTTATATACGCCCTTTAGCTCGATCATGGCCTTACAGCTGTTGGCCATCCGGGCTACTGGTCTAGGACTTGTCCCATCAGACAGGTTCCTCCCCTCTGATTGTAGGATTAGTTGGTAGGATTTTTTGTAAAACATGCCTGTCTGAGCCTCTGATTGTATTTGTAACTTTTCTTTTATGAAATAATAAAGATTGTTGTACTTGTAATATTTTCTGCAATAATAAAGAACTTTTCCTTTATTTGCTGTTGAATTTTCTTTTCGTACTGCAATTCTTCTCTTCTTCTCTTTTTTTTTTTTTTTGCACCGCCAACTTTGCATAGCAACTACTTTGGAACGACCGCCGGTTGCGCCGGCCGGTGCTCTAACCCTCTCCACAGACGGCGCCAATTATGAGGGCTCCTTTTTCGAAAGGGCGTATCCCCGACAATGAATTTGTAGAGAGTGGGGCAAAAAGGGTTTGGCTCCGGCCGGCTTCTCGCCGGTCTTCCTTGAACTTTTCGTCTATTGTTCTTCGCCTAGGGTTGCTCCTCGGCTGGCGTCCGAGGAGACCCCTCTTCACAAGGGGGGTTCTTTGCCTTATATACGCCCTTTAGCTCGATCCTGGCCTTACAGCTGTTGGCCATCCGGGCTACTGGTCCAAGACTTGTCCCATCAGACAGGTTCCTCCCCATACTGGGGGTTGCTGCCTCCAAGGTTTTTCTAGTGAAGGGTTTTGTCATCATTAATGTAGCCTGAAGGGTCAGGCAGACTCGTTAAGTGTGGATGTGACCACCTATTCTGGGTTTGCCCCCTACCTGGATTAGACTAGGTGTGCCGAGGAGGGGTGTGTCCTCGGCTCGGGTCTGAGAAGGGCTAAAACCCTTTAGCCGACTATCTGGGATGATTGCCCTCCTTGGCTTGGGCCTTGGGCCAGCCTAAAGGTGAGCCGGGGGTTCTGGGCCCTCGGGCCCCACAGAAACCTAGCAATTTTTGTGATAAAGTTGACTGTAGGTGTAGTACAGCAAGTGGTGGTGTGACTAAAATTCCAACTTCCAAGTCAATCTATCTATTGGGGAAATTCTATATTTGGGAAAAATCAAATAGAGCAAGCGTGTACTACATTTAGGGTAGTATACACTACAAGAAAAAAGGTCTATTACAACGGAAAAAATCGTTGCAATAACTACAAAGTCGTTGCAATAAGGTGTTATTGCAACGACGAAAAAGTTGTTGCAAGCCGTTGTAATAAACTCCGAGGCAATAGGTTTATACAACAAAAAAATCTCGTTGCAATAAATCCTAAATATTGCAACAAACAAGTTGATGCAATAACTTCTTTATTACAACAAATAACTTTGTGGCAATAGCTTATTGCTACAAAAGTTTTGTAAAAAATGTCATAGATTATTACAACAAACAACCTTGTTGCAATAGGTTGATTTTTTTTTTTTTTTTTAAATAATTTGTCTATTACCCTATCATGCAATATACGTATTATAAGATAGTATAAAACATTATATTTAAGAACTACAATTTAAAGATACAAATTAAATAAATGCAAAAGTCAAAGTACTCTATCAAATTGATATGTCCAAGAACACAAATATACACATAACTTGTTTAGTTAATTACGATCAAATACATAGTTTCAAAAGTAAATATACACAAATATATACGCAACTTGTAAGAAAAGTTCCCTTCAGAAAGTGATATCCATGCATGCTTCACAGTCGCTTCATTGGCCTCCACCCTATACAATTAAAAAAAATAAATAAATAATTATAAATTGAGGACTAGATTTATAACACTCTATTACTGGTAATTTCTAAGCATAGAAATTATCACAAAAATTCCATTTAAAACCATGACATGAGCTCTAGAAAATACCTAAAGATACCAACAATGAGACAAATGTAAACACAAGAGTGATCATATACAACAACATCAACAACAACAACAAGAAGCCTTAAATCCAATTTGAACAAGTAAAACAATTCAGTCCTTCCAACTTGAATAGATTAATCCCACATGCTTGCACAGAAATAAGTTGCCAAACAGTCAGACAATCAATTCAACAAAATAGTATTTTTAACTCAATCAAAACATTCCAACCTGAACAGATTGATCCCACATGCTTGCACAGAAATAAGTTGCCAAAAAGTTAGACAATCAACTCACCAAAACAGAATTTTTACTCAATCAAAAGAAACTATATGAAACTACATAACCATATATATATATATATATATTCAACAACCACCATCAACAAAATGACCTACTTCCAAAACCACCACCAACAAAACAACCCACCAAAAATTTATATAAGATAGGTGTACCTGAGATTGGTTAGCTAGTATTGCCAGAAATTCCTCACGTATAGTCTGTCAGAGTCTTTGAAATTGTACTTCCATTTCTGCATGTTCAGGCGCCCTTTTAGCATGTTCTGCTTCAAATTTTGCTTCCATTTCTGCACGTTCAGCTAGTACTTGGATAATTATAAAATGAATTACATGGTTCTATTTTGTTTCACATCAAACAAAAAAAATCACAATTTTTAGCTGCTAAGATGGAAGCCACATAACAAAAAATGGCATGTTCAAGTTAGAAAAGGGAAGGGAAAGAAGGGGATGGTTAATTTAATACAACCAGAAGGGAAAAATCAAATTCAAATATACCATTTGAACATAAGAATCCCCATCTAATCTGTTTCTTTCGTCATTTTCCACATGCATGAACCAAAAAATATGTTAATTTAGCTCATAAGCAAACAGAATATACACTTTCAAATTCCTCCATGTTGGGTAGTAAGCATGTGACAAAGTTTAACTTAACACACATATATACACTGATATATCTTTTTTTAAGAAAAAGCTATATCTGTTTGACAAAAAAGCAGGTCAAATGAGAGTATGACAATCACTTTCACTTTCTCTCTATACCTCTGAACTATCTCTGAGCACCCCCTCACATTCAATTTGGGGGTGCAAACTGCCATAAAATCTGTTGGAAAGAATGTTAGGTCTTTGACACTTTTTTTAGGGTTTTAAAAAAATGGTAGAAATAGCTGCTAACCAATCAAGGTGTGTGACCCAAAAGCAAACTAACATGTTAGAAGATTCAGGTATTTCAAATGAACAAGAACTCAAGAAGCCAATAAAATTAGCAGCCAAGAATCTAATCAATACAATGCCTATTGGATTATGGTTTGAAAAAAATGGTTATCTTCACAAGGTATCAATAGAGTGGCGGTGTTATTTGTGGACTAGTCTAGAAGCATGGAGCCAAGGGCCCCCTGGCCGCAATGCCCTTTTTTTCTTCTCAATTGTAACATTTGTTTTATTTTATTTTATTTTTATAATTATTTTATATCTTTTTTTACTTACATTTTGTTAACATTAAATAAATACTAGTTTTATTTTTAATAGTATATCAAGTCTAATACTAGCAATAAACGAAAGTGAACTAGTGCAATTCTCCACCATATACGACACTTTCAATAAACTAAACAAAAAGAAAGAATATATATATATATATATATATATATAGAACAACCAAAAACATCAACATCCAAGAGTCTAGCATTCAGGAAAAAACTAACCTTGATCGTGTTAGTCCACTTGCTTAACTACTTGCTTTTGAGGACAAGCTTCTAATCTTCCATTGCCTACCTTGTTGTGATCTGGTGAGGATGCAAAAGCCTTGGAATTATTAATATCTAAAATGCTATGATGCCATTAAAGTAAACAAAAAAAGCAGTGACCATTGATATCCTGATTGACTGCTTAAGGACCATGTACATTACACTAACAAGATTTGGTCTAATAAAGCTCAGCATGCATTAGTGGGAAACATAAATTTTAAAGGGGTTCATCAGCCAGAAATAGCTCACATTTCTTTGTTCCTGATGAAGTGATAGCCTACAATAATAAATTCCACGAAACATTAGAAACATAATAACTTCATAATATTGAAGCTAGAATGTTCAAACTAATAGGACATGCAAATATCATGACAACCCAGATTAAGAGGACCATTCCCACAATAATACATTATCATTTGATTTGCTGGAATGTTGGAAGGAGAGGTTTGCTACACCTCTTAATAGTGATATTTGGGATGCAATACCAATGCGCATTATGTGGACTATTTGGAGAGGGTAAAACAGATCTTAGGAAAATGCTTTTACGGTCCTTTTTTAAATGGATGTCTGATTTAATAGACCAATCTGGCTCTAAATTGTGACAAGTTTATCGGTTGTTGCACTTTTTCTTGACATTGATGCCATTTCAGTTAACATCCTGTGAACTAGTTAGTGATTTTCTTTTTCAATAAAGTTTATTAATTTATCAAATGCCCCAAAAATCATCTTAAATATATGTGAGTAAAGGCAAAGAAAATCATACAGCTACATGCTTAAAAACCATTTAAACAACCAAAATTCAAATTTAAAATAAAAACAAAGTTCACTGACCCCCTATAGTGCACTTGGATTCAACAAAACAACTACATAACTCCAAAAACATGAAGAAAAAAAAAATCATTTCTCACTCACTAACACGTTATAAAGCATAGATCTTTGGACTGAGCACTCTACTAATCCATACATTCATCAATAAAATCTTCGAAGACTGGATTCTAAAGCAACAAAACATATATCTCTGCATGTATATTAATTTGAATATAACCTATCAATACACAGAAACCACACACAAATACAGCCCCAATTATATAGTTAAAAAAAAAAAATAATAAATAAAGTTCACTATATCCCTACAATGCAGTTGGATTCAGCAGAATAACTATATAACTCCAAAAACATGAACAAAATCTTTTCCCACTCACTAACAGTGTAAAGAATAGATCTTTGCACAGAGCATTCTATAAATTCAAACTACACATATAATTTGAATTTAAAAAAATCACAAGTTTAACCTTACATTCACCAATAAACCTTCAAAAATTAGATTACAAAATAACAACACCTATATTTTTGTATCAGTCTACTTAATTCTACTTCACTACTCAAAATCCAAAGTAAAATTTCATTTTTTTTTTTTTTTTGCTAAGTCTTCTCTAGAAACAAATTAATAAAAATTAAATTTAAAGAGAAGCAAAAGATTATACCTGCAAATCAGAGAAATTTCTTAAGCCAACTGGAATGAGAGATTGAAATTCCTTAAAGAAAACCCAGTAAAAGAGAGTGAACTCCTCTGCTGCTCCTCAAATCACAATCTTCAATAATCTCTCATCTTTGCCTCCTTCAAATCTCACATTTTTTTTTTTGGACAGTTTCTAGTTGTTTGCATGAGAGAAACCAAATTCAAGCTAGTAGAGATAAACTTCAAAATTGAGAGACGGTATCATGGATGGAGACAAACACGAAACTAAGAGGTTATGGAGAAAACGGAATAGATGAGAAAAAACTGGGAAAATAATTCACTTTTCCCGCTCCCCAATTTTTTCTCTCAAATAAAACTTTCCCGCTACCCAATATCTTGTCCCGCGAAATAATGCAACAATATCCGGCTCAACACTATTGCACCCTTGTTTTACTCTCAACTACTAATTAAAGGCTTGCTTTACTGTTACTCACTTAAGCTTTGTGTAAAAAAATTCTTAAATATTATGGGAACCTTTTCTGTATTTAACCCATTTTTTAATTGGCACAAACCAATGTCCGCCCACTCCACTTGTATTTTTATTTTCTTTTAAATTCACAAATGGTTGAATGGGCATAAAAAAGAAAATATTGGATTGTCAATTATGCTTAGAATTTTAATATTTTTTATTTGCATTATGAAAGTTATGACATAAGAAATGTATTTGAAATATAATTCTTTATATTTATTTGGATTATTTTAGGTAATTTTGCAATTTTTATGAATTTAATATATTTATTTATCTTTTAAATAATTATTATATGAATTATAACGTTATCACAGTTTGACTTCAGTTGAACCTTGATCCGACTATAAAAACTTTGAACCGTTCTCTTTTCAAGTTGTTTAAACGATCCGGGTCTGAAAACCATATTTATCACATCAACAAGTGTGAAATGTTTTGTCAAATTTTGTGTCCACCCTAATCACCAAACAAACGGTTTCTATATCCTGTGCACAAGATTCACAATGGGTTACAAAACAGGCCAAAAATTTATTTATCTTTTAAATAATTATTATATTAATTATAACGTTGTCACAATTCGACCTCAGTTGAACCTTGGTCCAACCTTAAAAACTTTGAACCTTTCTCTTTTCAAGTTGTTTGAACGATCCAGGTTTGAAAATCATATTTACCACATCAACAAGTGTGAAATGTTTTGTCAAATTTTGTGTCTACCCTAATCACAAAACAAAAAAAAAAAAAAAAAAAAAAAAAAAAAAAAAAAAAAAACGTTTCTATATCCTACGCACAGGATTCACAATAAGTGCTACAGCTTGGGCCTATCGGCCCAAGCCTCCGCTCCATTGACTAAGCCTTATAAAATTTGCCATTAAAAACCATGCAACATCATTTCGGGTCGGGTCAGGTCGTCATCCGGATCAAACACAACTAAACTCCACATAGCCCAACATTTTATGTAATATTTAATTTTTTTTTTTTTTACGTCATATTTAGAGAGTGAGAGATAGAGAGAAAAATGATAAGATAGTGTTCAATTGATGGGGTGTGGCCATGAGTCGTCAAACATGAGTTTCAGCCATTGGATTAGACCATGAGATAGAGAAAGTTCACATCATCGATTTTCGAACATGGGTTTATAGGGAAGAATGATTTTCGGCGTGGATCTACAGGGAATATAGGTTTTTGGCTTGGGTTTACGGGGAAAATGGGTTTTAGGGATGAAGAACATGAAAAATGTATGGAGATTTTGGGTGTGGCATGTTGTGGGTCTTTGGAGATTTTGGGGTGTGGCTAGCTAGACTTTGAAATTTGATGAATTTGCTTGTGTTTGAGAAAATATGGGCTTTGGGATTTATTATTTTGTATTTAAGCCAAATTTTTTGGGTTTTTTGTGTTTGTTTTCCAAGAAAATTTATAGGTTTATGGGTTCGTTAGAGATTGGTTTGTTTACTGGTTTTATGGGTTTGAAGGGGTGTCCACGGGTCAATCTAGGTTTGGTTTGTGCCTAACCAGTGACCGACCTAACAGAATCGAGTGGAGGAAGTTCAAACTTGTCGTCGACTGAAGAGGGAGTCAGATTAGAGTGGTCAGATTCGTGCCAGAAAGTGGTTAGTTTGGTACAAACCGTCCACGGTGGAAAAATCCAGCCGATATAGTTTATTTTAGACAAAATTTTGCCAGATCTGGTGAGATCTCACTAAATCTGATGAGATTTCCACCAAATCTGGTTGAGATCTCACTAGATTTAGTGAGATATCTCCAGGCATAAATCTCGTCGGATCTAAAGTATTTTGACCAAAAACTTGCCAAAAAAAGTTTGAATCGCCGGATTTTGGTAAGGTTCCGATCAAGTTGGTTGAGGCGAGGTTTAGAGGAAAGAACCCGCCAACCAACCCACCGAAGTTGGTTTATTGGATCTGTAACCTGCCGCCGATCGTTGGAGCCAGTTTTTGGGATCTATAACTCACCGCCAACCACTGGAGCTCTTGGGTCAGTTAGATATGTCTTGATTTGGGGAAGAACATGAAGAGCATGTTCTTATGTTCTTCTTAAAAAAAAATAATGAAAAGCAACAAAAAAATATTTCATTATTAAATTTAATTAGATTGAAGGTTTGCTATGTAGACAATTTCCATTATTGAGATGACAGTAGTGACCAAAATGGTAATGATTTTCAATTTTGAGGAATCAACATAGGTGCTCCAAAAAAGTAGAGACCAAAATGAAAATTGGCTCAAAACATAGGGACCAAAAGTGTATTTTTGCCTTAAATATATAAAAAGCCTCAATTTCAGCTTTTGCCTTAAACCCCCAAATGCATCAAGCCGTCCTTGACCTTTATTACAACAACTTCATTTGATGTGAAACAAGGTTTTACCTATTACAACAAAATATTTTGATGTGAAATAAGGTTTAACTATTACAACAACACATTTAGATGCGATAAGGTAATTCTTGCAACAATCTTAAATTGATGTAATACATTTAAGTTACTATTACAACAAAAAGTATATTTTTCATCTATTACAACAATATATTTTGATGTGAAATAAGTGGTTATTTATTGCATCAATATATTTCAAAATGAAATACGGTTTAGTTATTACAACAACATATTTAGATGTAACATGGTAATTCTTGCAACAATCTTAATTGATGTAATAAATTTATGTTACTATTACAACAAAAAACAACTCACAGATGTAATAGTATATATATTACTCCAATTATTTTTGTTGTTGTAATATTACTTGTTGTAATAGGTCTTTTTTCTTGTAGTGATAGGCTGACTAAGCGACTATTTTCTTTTGACTCCGACAATGCACTCCCAATTTTTTTTACAAGATATAATTTCCACTCTAGCCTAATCTAAGTGTATATATGTGTAAAATTTCTCCTGAAGACTTGAACCCGGCCCTTACCCCCACACCCCACAAATATTTATACTTATAGAGTGATCACTGCATCAAGAGTGCATGGTAGTCTCCCAAATTTCGATCTCCCATTACTTCATAGTGGTCCTAATTTTATGATGTAGATCTAGAAAGAAAATATTGATCTTGTGTAATTAAACAAGATCTCGGGATTTTTTATCTGGTTCTTAATGATATACCAATTATATAAGCAAAATTTTTTAAAATACAAAAAGATTTGAAATATATAAAATTCGTTTCATAATTATTGCCCTTCAATCAAAATAATTTTGAACCCGATATTCCCATTTTTATTTTGCAGCTAACAAAACAATATTCAATATTTCCAATTTAATTTTCTTATTTATTCTTTATTTTTAAGGAATTAGTGGCAATGAACTACTTTTCATTAAGCACATTGTTAATAACTGATGTAGTTTGCAACATTGAAATAATGTGCAGTCTATTTTTCTTGACTGTAACATTGTAAATTTGTAATAACGTGTGTAGACTTAATAACTTTTTTTTTTTTTTTTTGACTAAAAGACTTAGGAACCTTTTCTTTTCTAAGAAACATAAAACTCAAGAACTTGATTACTTACACGATTGCATCAAATTAATTATCCCTAGCAATTTTGACCATTCAAAACCATATATTTTAAGAATGTGGTTTTGTCAAGTTTGTTGAAATATATTTCAGTATTAACATAAGAGAAATGATATATTTATAACATTTTTACAACAAATTCTAAGTGGCAGATTAATATTGGTTGTTATTGTTGGGGGCAAAAAAGTAATCTTAGTATTAGTTTCAAATTTGAACCAATAACAACTAACCACCTGTGATTTGTTGTAAAAATGTTGTAGACGTAGCATCTCTCTTAACATAAACATTATGTATCCATCTTGACTTTTACTAATATGGTAAGAGGCATTTAAATCTTACCAACTTAAAAAGAAGAAGAATGAATGAATTTCATGTTGCTATCTTTTTTGAGTGATAATTTCCTAAGGAATTTCCTCCAATATATTTGATGGCTTTTAAGTATGAAATTTCAATATGGGTATGAAACACCCTTGAACGTTTAAACCCCAAAATATAAAAATACCAATTCAAGCTTTATATCAAACAATTAATGTGGGGAACATAATAATAAGCAAATAACAGAATCGATAGACAATCTAAGCCAAATATAAACACATTCACAGCAGTAAATATAAGGCAAAGATAAAGGGAAGAACGATGCAAATACACGGACAACACACGATGTGTTATCGAAGAGAAAACCGAAGTCCTCGGTGTAAAACCTCTCCGCCGCCCTCCAAGCGGTAAATAATCCACTAAAGAATGTAGTTGGGATACATGAACAGCAGAAGACTTTCTAAGCCTAATCTACCCAAGTACCTAAGCCCTCCAAGCTTCTTGCTCCAACGAGGTTACGCCGAACTTATTTCTTCTTTAGCTTCTCGAATTCCGCTACTTGACCATAGCATCAACCAATGTATATTGATTCCTTCCAAACTGCTTCTCTCAGCACCAAATAAACCTTCTCACAGACGTGGGTGTGGTGAGATAAGGATTTGGTAAAAGACCTCTCAAGGGTATGACAATGGAGAAGAAGAGAGTAGAGGAATTTGTAGAGTTTCTTAGATGAAGATTGGGGGTGAGGCAATCTTGTTTTTCTCTAGAGTTTTCTCTCACAAAATTCTCTCTAGAAGCTCTACACATTTAGTGGGTATAAGGGTCTATATATAGTAAGGTGGTATAAGAATACAAAGAGACACATTTTTGCCAAATAGGGTAAATTGGCGGCTTGGTCTCGCGGCTTGTCCAAGTCACGAAATCAAGTCGCGACGTAACGGCTTGGCCAGCCTGGGACTTTTGTCCTGTAGTGCGACAGCTGGCGCGACCCTTCAGTTTCCCTGCATGCATCTCACGTGCCTGAAGTTGGCGATTTGCAGCCGCGAGCCACCCGCAAGTCCTAGCTGCGAAGCTCTGCTTCTTTGTACATACTTGAGCTTTTCTTCACAACTTCTCACACACTATCCTTACAATAATCACACCTAAATACAGGTTACTAAGTGCTTAATTTACAAGTAAATTGACACGGAATAAAGCCAACGATGGTTGATAATTTTCAACCTTACAAAGTAGTTTATTAAAGAACTCATGTAACTCTTGGGGTTCATTTGGTTGGAGGGGTGGAATAGTAAGAGGATAGAAAAGAGGGAGGGGATGAAAAGATTTTAGTTTCCATAATTTGTGTTTGGTTGGTGGTGGAAAAGTGGAGGGATGGAAAAAATGAGTTTACATAAATTTACTTATATGCCATTGTTAAAAAATGATGCCCAATCAAAACAAAAAGGTGTTGAACAAAAAAAAAAAAAAAAAGAACTCAATCACCCAAATTTATTAAAAAATAAAAATTATGCCCAGAAAAAAAAAATCAATGTATAGTTAAAACCCATAAAAAAGAACAAAATAAAAAGAACAAAACCTATATCACACCAAAAAAGAAGAAGAAGAAGAAGAAGAAGAAGAAGAAGAAAGCAACCAGGTCCACACGCTCAGGAAAGAAAAAAAGAAAGTGAAATAGCAATAGCAAGTCCATGTGAGAGAAAGAGGGGTAATTCAGTCATTGAATGGAAGTATTTTTCTCCCCTCTATTTTCTCCCCAAATTAGAGAGATAAATTTATGGTGGACTAAGGGAGAAAATACCTAAGTCTTATCAATCTTTCATCCTCCCTTTCTCTCCAACCAAACACCCATAAAATCATTTTTCTCTCCATTTATCCTCCCCTATTTTCTATCCTTCCTATTTCACCCCCTTCCAAATGAATCTTTACTTAGGTCCTATAATTAAAAGTAGAGAAATGTTAATGGATATCTTAAAAGCATTTGTTAGTGAATCATTTTAGAAAAGTTTTATGAGAAAATAAAAACAAAAATTTATATTTTGACTTTTTTTTTTTTTTAAATTTCCTATTAAAGTGGTGTCAAAACTTTCTTAAAATGGTGAATTAAACAACTATTTTGGGAGAAAATAAAACTTTCTTCTACACTGTTTCTGGTGAAAATGGTGTATATTTTGAAAATGTCAATTAAACATAATATTAGTTTTAATAACTATTCAACAAGTTAATATATATTTTTTATCCTTTTGCTTTGTATGATATTAAATTAAATATGGTGATCTTCACATAAAAAGATGGGATTCTCTAAAATAGACAAATAAAATGAGATGGAGGACAAAGAGACATTTAGAAATAAAATTGTGTGAGTTTAAAAAAAAAAAAAAATTCTGCCAAATCCAATACATAAAAATTTGTAGATGTAATCATGTGGCATAATATGTTTCCGATCTCATACATTAAATATATTATTTTTGCTCTAACAATAAATTGACCCTACGACTGTATGGAATGATGATAATGATTGTAGAAAAGGCTAGAAGCTACTCTGCAAGAATGATGGACTTTGAATTTTTATTTCCTTTCACCCTATAAATTAATGTTAGTATTATCATGCTATATAGTATAACACTAACATTTTCATAAAAGAAAACACATTTGCATTTTCCCCAACCGTATTTGACAAGAAGAAAATCACCATTAATTAATGCCATGCTTTGACAAGTTATTCTCTTTTTTTTTTTGGGCTGAAAATTTGTCAAGACATCGAATTTAGTTCTAGTTTCTATATTTTTTATTTAATGAACCAAACAGTCAAAACACATTTAAATGGAATTTACAGCCTATATTATTATTATTATTATTATTATTATTATTATGAGCAATGCTACGAACGCACAAAAAAAAAAAAATTCATAATTTTTTTGATGTCCCTAGCATTTTCCTATTATTATGTTTATTCCATGCATGTAGCCGTGTAGTTTTAATTTGGCCGTAGTCCACAACTTCCATCTTTGACCACTGAATGCATCTTTAGAATGGATTATTGGACGTCAGAAACTTAGAATTGTCTCAGTAGACTTCCATGACTTGGTAGCATAAAAAAGGATCACCAATCTCTTCAGTCATAATTCTCTCTCTCTCAGCTTTGCTACAGAGTAGACGCCGCGTTTTCCTGCCACTACAACCAATACAAAAACTTTCCAAGGTAAGTCTCTTTTTTGTTGAGATAAAGAAATTAAGATCATTGTAAAAATAATACACCATATCTCATTTTGAATAATATTGTGTAATACAGTGATCAGGGCTATCCTCTATCCATTCACAAAGGTGTCCTGCTATATGTCCTTTGCATTTTCTAGCATTGAACCCACTGCTGATACCTTTTCTATATTCACTTGCTACGCATTAATGGCAGTACGTAACTGAATCGCTTCTGCATCATAGATCCCATCCAGTTTCGCTGAAAAGGGTTGCCATCAGCACCATTACAGTTTGATCTGCAAAACTTGCACCATCAACGTTGTCTTTATACCCGGTATCATCTTCGTTAATTGTCCCCAAAATCTTTTCAGCAACACCTGTGAATGAAAAGTTTCTTTAATATCCCTCTCAATTCTCTTACTCCCTACAAATTATACAACTAAGTCTATGCTTTAAGCTAACCCATATAACAAATATACAACCTGTTTTTGTATTATTTCATGGATGACATTGAAGTTCCTCAATATTTTATCTGCCCCATATCCCTACAAATCATGAAAGACCCTGTGACTGCCATAACAGGCATCACATACGATCGGGAAAGCATTGAACGCTGGCTATTCACAAGCAAGAACGCAACCTGTCCAGTCACCAACCAACCATTGCCAAAATACTCAGACTTAACCCCTAATCACACATTACTCCGCCTAATCCAAGCTTGGTGCATCCTAAATGCCTCAAAAGGTATTGATCGAATTCCCACTCCTAAACCACCTCTCGACAAGTTTCAAGTCCTCAAACTCATCAAACACCTTTGGCAGCCTGAGTTTCAGCTTAAAACAATTAGGCAATTGGCGTTACTTGCAGCTGAAAATGAAAGGAATAGGAAGTATATGATAGAAGCAGGTTTGCCAAAAGAGATGATGTTGTTTATTGTAACATGTTTCAAACAAGGCCAAATTGATGGTCTTGAAGAAGCTATTGGTGTGCTTAACTTTATTCTAATCCCTTCAGCTGAAACAATGCAAGTTCTTGTCGAAAATGATCATATTATTGAATCATTGACATGGGTTTTATGTTGTGAAATGGAAAATCATCTCACTGTGAAATCTCATACGATGTTAGTGTTGAAGAAAATCATTGAAGCTACAAGCTCGAGTGTACTAGAAAGACTGAAACCTGAATTCTTTACTAGGATTGTAAGAGCCTTAAGAAGTGGGATTACTCAAAAAGGAATTAACGCCACTTTGCACGTGTTGTTAGAGGCTTGTCCATGGGGTAGAAATCGAATCATGATGGTTGAAACAAACACAGTTTATGAGCTCATTGAGCTTGAATTGGGTTTTCCTGAAAAGCGGACCACAGAGCTGATTTTAGGTATACTATTTCATTTATGTTCTTGTCCTGATGGGAGAGCTCAGTTTTTAAGTCATAGAGGAAGCATTGCAGTGGTCTCTAAGAGGATCTTGAGGGTTTCACCAGCACTAGATAATCAAGCAGTTTCGATTCTTTCATTGATATGTAAGTTTTCCGGGACATATATGGTGCTTCAAGAAATGTTGAAGGTAGGGGCTGTGTCAAAGCTTTGCTCATTGCTCCAAGTTGACTGTGCTACATCTTTGAAAGACCATGTAAGGAAAATCCTCAGGTCACATTTTCAGAAGTGGAGGGACTCTCCTTGCATTTGTGGATCTCAAGGTATCAATCCTAGTTAAAATGCAATGCTTTTACATATATAAAAGAAGGAAAACAAGTTGTAATTAATTTGACACCACTTTGCAGGTGATTGATTTTATATTATATTACATAAAGAGTGCAAGGAGGTAGAGAAAGAGAGAGATTTGTTTGAGCTATTTGTGGTTACAATATTCAACTATCTTATCTTTAAGTCAATTTTCTTGTTCAAATCTTATTTTTAAGCAAAATTTATTATTTGAATCCTATCTTCATGTGAATATCCATTTAGTCATTTTAATATTCTCCTTTCAGTTACACACATTTTATAATATGTTACTTTTGAACAATCCAACATTTAGTACCATAAAATATTTTGATCTTATAGTAATCTTATAAAATTTTCCTTTTGCCTTATAGGTTATTCTATGAACACACAATGTTTCTAATGCCCTTCTTCACTGCATGCTCATATCTTATCATTCAAATCATCTTCAATCTCTTAATCTTTATGGACTATTGATCCAATCTTTATGGACTCGATCATCAGCTGCCCGATTTGACTACTCTGATAGTCGGAGGTGGGTCCCTTCCTTCCTAGGCCAATGTTGGCACGTGGGTAGAGTGGTGGGTCTCCCCTTCCAAAACCTGATCCACTCGACTTAACTGTGATAGACAACTATTTCTAGTGAATTTTGCTAGATCCTAGGAGATCTTAGCCATTTTCGGCGAGATCTTAGTTAAATTTGGCGAGATCTCCACTAAATTTGGTGAGATCTCACCTGATTTTTGTTAATTTCAACCATCATTTTATCGGATCTTCACCATTTTCCAAATCTTCAAAGCCAACTAAATCAACTACCACCAATTGAAAGCCTGAGTTGCCTAATTCGATCACCCATTCTAGTTAGAGATTGGTTAAAATTTGATCCACCAGATCAGGTAAGGTTGGGTACGAGTGTGGGTTGAGCCCAAACTCAGTCCGATGCAACCCATGGACAACCTTACATGTGATACCTTCATTTATTCTCACACTAGTTATTCCCTCACCATACACATATTTAATCAAATAAATATACTTGTCCATGGCTTTAAGACGGTTATATGTGTAATCGCATAGTAGGCTTAGCAGTTTCATAAATCAATTAAGTTCAATTGACCACTCTTAGTGATTCTAATGGAGACTTCTAGAATTCATATCCCTCCTCCACAAATGTAATTATAAAAAATAAAATAAAAACACAGAACAAAGGCCAGTCGGGCTAAATTATACAAAACCAAAGAAAATTACTGCCTATAATGGACGGAGGTATATATAGTGGGGTGGTCATGCCCTTAGAATTTTTAAAAAATGGATCTATTATATAATATATGTTTAAAAGTTTAGGTACAAAAAATTTATATTTGGCCACCTCAAATTGAAAACTATCTGTAAGGGTATTGGGTTAGGAGCTCATTATTTAAGTAGATAGTGGGCCTGAGGCCCAAGCTGAGAAGGAGAGTTCATTTGAGGAGGAGTAAATATTGTCAAGAGAGCTCGTGTCAATAAATGAAGAAGTTAGCTTTGATCATAATGGCCTAGGAGGTTAGGCTGAGGATGAATGTCTCCTCGGCTAATCAAAGCCGAGGTTCGTAGAAGTGGTCTGCCATTCAAGAGAATGTTTCAGGAAGTTTTGTTGGTATCATTAAGCATTGCAAAAACAAAAGACAGAGGGAAGTCCTAAAATATCTAAGGAGAAGGTTGCTACTACCACATTGAATGCTTTTTAACTAACTTTCTAGATGAATTAATGTGGAGAAAACCCCTGAGCAATGCTGCATTGGCTTCCTCACTGCACAAAGGGCCTGAGAGGGTGTCCAATGGGACAAGCACTCAAGCAGCAGCTTGGATGATCAATAAGTGGAGAGCTAAGATTATCTAAAGAGAACTATATAATAGAAGAGACCTTCCACAGTAAAGGGATTGAGAAATCAAGAGAGAAATACTGTAGCAATCAAGAACCAAACTTATAATCAAACTTAAGAGCAATATATAAGAATTGATATCCTCGGATCATGTCGAGGACGATTTTCTGTAGTTAAAACTTGTCCATCTTCTTTTTCTTGTTATTCGAATCCACCTTATTTGTTGTCCAACTCATTTTAGCCCAATAACCCATCCTCTACAAATTCATTGTTTTGGGTTTTTTGGGCCTAAGTCCATCCACCTTTTGGGCTAGGAACTCAAATCTGGTCCTTACACTATCCATTTCAAATTGAAAACTGACCCAAAGATCATTTAAAATATTAATCACTTGGCTTGTACATGTTCAATATTACAATCTATTTGTTTGATGTTTAGGACCCACAAGTAAAAGTTTGAGACTTTGGATTTTGAGAGTTGGCATGCTACATTGACATCTAAATGATTGTTTGAGTGCTTTTGTGTGTGTGTGTGTGTGTGTGTGTTTTGTCTTAATTTTTTTATTTAATAATGCAAATTAGTTTCTTTAGTAAGAAGAATATTGGACATATAATAATGATCAATATGATTTTCAAATATCATGGTTAATACTATTTCCTTTATAGAATAGTCATATTTCTATTTACTTTTTTCAGTGTTTATTGCAATTATGAAACAAACATTTTTGGTCATGAATATTGTCAAATCGAGGTTTGGCAACAAAATAATTAAAATAATATTTTCTAACGGATTATTTGATTTTGTATGTTGAAAGAGAAATTGTTGTAACATTTAGTTTTAGAATCAATCACAAATGATTGTTGCAATTTAAAAGAATGTTGAATTACATTTTGATATATCACAAATGATTGAGTAGAAATGTATTAAGAAATAATTATTTCATATGTGCTCTTTTTAATTTCTTATATTAATTTTCAGTTTTAAATTTTAATATATTTCTTCTTTTTGAATGGTAAAAAAAAAAATTCATAATTTTTTTTTATTTTATTTTAGAGGTTTGACCTTAGTGTGATGGCAAGTGCCTTCCATCACCTCTCCTAAACCCCACAAAAATGAGAGTTTTGTGTGTTGGGTATAATTTCCATCCCCCCCACCCCTCTTCCCTCCCTCCTCCCAAAACAATGATCCTGACTCCATCCTTGATTGCCTAGTTCATCCACCATGGGCTGTAGGATTAAGCAATTATGCAATACTATGCACAATATATGGGTTATATTCTGCCAAACATGAAAGAAGCATATCTTTGTAACTTGCCATTCCCAATATAAATTGGTGATGCAGCAACGTTGATCAAACCACAGCATCAGTACTGGTAGTGTTGCTAGTAAATTGGTAAGAGAAATTTGTAATGGAAGATAAAACTAAAACATGATTTCCCAAATTATAACTAATGTGGGGAGGTTAGGCATTTAATTGTCAATTTTGAAAGGGGGAAAAAAAAATAAGAAATGGATTTGTGTCGCTGGGCTAGCACCGTACTTGGGTAAAATCGATAAACTAAACCAGCCTTTCCTGTAAACAATTTGGGCCCAACATAGGCTGTTAATGATTAATTTTGTGGTCCAAAAGCCCATAAACTTGCCAAAATTTTAATTTGAATTGCATCACTTTTTTGCTTTACTCGGATTTAAGAGTTGAGACTTCCCACTAGTTCATGAAACATCAGCATATTTTCATTCAGATTCAAACAAAAAAATTTAGGTGAAGTTGTATTTTTACATAGCTTATGTTTTAAACAAATAATTTAATATAACAATAATGGACAGTTTTGGTGTTTCATGAACTGTCCACTCTACTACTACAGGAGTTACTAACAATACACCATTACTAACAGTTTGTTAAACAGTTTAGGTGTTTCATTTACTGTCCATGGACCATTCAATTTTTAAGTTAGTAATGGTGTTTTCTTTTTTAAGCCATAGTTATGGGTTTGGACATGGACAGTTTTGAAGTTTCTAATTTATATTTTTGGTCAGCGTGAAATTTCTTGTTTTTAGAATGAATAATGAATAAATGAAGACATATTCTTCTTGCAAAGGATTTCTTGTATTGAAAGTAAGCAAAGAGTATGATTATGTTAGTTTTTTTTTTTTTTTTTTGGCTGTAGGATATTATAATACCTAAAGTTACCCTAATAGGCCTAATCTCACATCAATGCTTAGGGAGGTTAAGGAGAATAGAAGATGATAATTTTGTGTTCCTTTAGAATTGTTAAGGCCTTAAGGGTAGAAAGAATTACGTTTTATTTATTCTCTTAAAGTTTGAACCTTGCTTGAAGTTGGAGGAAAGAAAGAAGCAACCAAAACAGGGGGAAAAAAGTTACATTTTGCTTTTTATTGTGGGCTAGGATGATAGAAACTTGGATACTTCAACAAAATTTAATTGCTCTTCACTTTCAAAATGAAGATTATCTTATTCTTTTTTATAGAGAAGTTAAAGAAATTTTTTCATGATTTACGCATTACTAATGCTCATTCAAAACTAAAGCATCACAACCGCTCCACCGCTGCTAACATTATTGACATGTCAAATTGAATTCAACATTTTCCAAGAAACTTACAAATCTCAAATTGTATGACTATATAGACAATCATAAGTGTACCGTTTCAACAAATTACGGCTGGATTTCAAGAAATTCCTAATGGACCTATTGGCATGGTCTTTGTTACCTATCTCCGAGGACATATAGAGCATTAGCTAATGACATCGAAGCCAAAGGCAACAGGAATATCTCCAAACGGGCTTCAACCAAATGCTTTTCTTCTGTAGTAATGGTCAAGTAATCTGTCATCCTTGATTTGATTTGATGTGATTGGTTTTGGAAGGGTGGTTTCACCTCATCAAAGGAGGAAATAATTGAAACCATTGTTAAAGATAATGAGTTCTGTTTTATTATCTGTTATAGCCAATGGTCAAAACCAATTGTAGACCCGTGTAGCCTAGGGTTAGTCTAGGAGGAAATAATTGAAACCATTGTTAAAGATTAGGAGTTCTGTTTTATTATCTGTAATAGCCAATGGTCAAAACCAATTGTAGACCCGTGTAGCCTAGGGTAAGTCTAGGATTCTTTAGTAAATATACCCCACATTACTTTTATTGTGAATGGGAGTGTAATATTATATATGTAGCTATTAGGGGCTTTCTTTTGTGGACATAAATCGTCAAATCGAATCGTGTAATTCTATGTGTCTTCTCAACCAAAGATTGTAGTAGTACTATGGTAATAAATATATAAATTCAATCGTCAAATGCAATATCATTCAACCAATTGTGCTACCATACTTATTGAAACAAAAACTATTGCAAGCTAGAGTCTGCAAGTATAAAGAACACTTGCAAAACTCATCCAAAGCTATAGTAACTATAGAAATTTACATTAGTATTGCTTATTTGCATTTTAGTTTTTTATTCTTTCTTTACATATCTAAGGATAAAAGAAAAGAGTGGATGGTGGTTATGGTGTGAGAAAAAATAGAAATAATTAAAAAATTAAGAAAATTTAACATTTTAATGAAATAAAGTTTATAATAGATAATTTGATGTGAGTGCTTTGAAAAGTGGTTAGGTAAAATAGGAAAAATATGTTCTTATGTTAAAATAAACATGATTTTTTACACGAAATAATGTGAATGCTCTTATGGTATTTAGCCGTTAAGAGCTTTGTAGCTCAACTAGTTCGCATCTCTAGTGTTTTCCACATAATCATTAAGGGGCCGTTTGGTAACATTGTCTGTATTTTTTAGAAATACGTGTGAGTGAAAAAATATGTAGAAATACGTGTAATGTTATTTAAAAACTGGAAAGGGTTGCTTAAACTATCATACCAAACTACCCCTAAGAGTTCAAATTCCTCCTACACATTACAAATATTAAATTATCAAAAACAATTCCCAACAACCATGAGAGTTACATTTCTCTTGAGTATATACAAGTGGTGTCAAACCGTGTGCCTTACTGATCCATCCAACACCCCTTTGGTGAAGGATGAGGGGGCACAAATCTTTTACAGCATTCGATTGCAAACCAAGCCCATTGATATAGGAGTGAATTGTGAAATCCCTCACAATCCCTCCCTCACAATGCGGCTCCAACGACTCGAAGTTATGGCTGGGCTCTAATACCACTTGTCAGATTGTGTGCCTTACCGATCCATCCAACGACCAATTGGTGAAGGATAAGGGGGCACAAATCTTTTATAGCATTCGATCGCAGACTAAGCCTATTGATATTGAAGCGAATTGTGAAATCCCTCACAAGTGGGTGATTCAAACCCATAGAAACCTGACAGCATTCATAAACAAACAAAGCAGGTGGACTAGAATTATTGCAAATTTTCAAAGGAAAGGAATTCATGATGACATTTTGGGCCATGAATTGAAAAAACACTGGATTTAGAAATCAACCAATAAGCACGGCATTTGGAGTATTATAAAAGGTACATATATATAGAAAGAATAGCAGTGTATGGACAATTATTACTTCTCAAATCTCAAAGTTCTATCTGTCTATCTGTATATGAGTCTAAGATAGAGATCCCTATCATATCCTAGCTATAGCTTTAGTACAAAAGCAAAGTAAATGCATTGACTACATAGACTCTTCACGTAAACAACTTCACAGTTCACACTTCGGGACTAACGCTAGCTAGGGAAGTAAATGTTGGGCTTTGTGAAACCTAGTTGTGTTTAATCTAATTAACGACTCAACCCAACCCGAAATAATGTTGCATGGTTTTTAATGGGAAATTTTCTGAGGCTTAGTCTATGGAGTGGAGGCTTGGGCCGACAAGCCTAAGCTAAAGCGCAGGATATAAAAACCATTTTTGGTGATTAGGGTTTCGGTTTTGTTGTTGTTTTTGAGAGAGAGAAACACTGTAGCCGCACTTTGTATTTTTCCCTAATAATATTGAAATGCCTGCAACTCCGTGAACGTAGGCAAATTGCCGAATCACGTAAATACTGTCTTGTGAGTATGATTGTTTTCTTTTGACGTATGTTTTTTCTCTATTTTTTTTTCTCATGTTTTGGGATTTCAAGTTAAATTCCTTACAACTGGTATCAGAGCCAGGTTTAGGTTTGAGTAGGAGCAATGGCAGAGGAAGCAAGAAAGGCGTTTGGAATAGAAAATTTTGATGGCACAGACTTCACGTATTAGAGGATGCAGATTGAAGCTTATCCCTATGGGAGAAAATTGCAGCTGCCTCTTTTGGGGACAAAACCTGGGACTATGAAGGCCGAGGAATGGGCTCTTCTTGACAGATAGGTACTGGGAGTCATCAGGTTAACTTTGTCTAGGTTTGTTGCATACAATGTTGTAAAGGAGAAGACCACAACAAATCTGATGAAGGCTTTGTCTGGTATGTATGAAAAACAGAGCTGATTTTAGGGATACTATGTAATTTGTGTTCTTGTCCTGATGGGAGAGCTCAGTTTTTAAGTCATAGAGGAAGCATTGTTGTGGTCTCTATGAAGATCTTAGGCGTTTCACCAAAAGCCGGTGATTGAGCAGTTTTGATTCTTTCAATGATATGTAAGTTTTTCGGGACATATATGGAGCTTCAAGAAATGTTGAAGGTAGGTGAACGGTTTTTAGATCTTTTAACACAACTGAATTAACCTAGTTAATTAGCCAAATGATTAACTTAGTCAAATTATGCAAATCTAGGTTATCACAATCAAACGATCATATCAAGTATATAGCAGTAGAAATATAAATAACACAAAAATATGATGACTCAGGAAAACCAAACCGATAAAAAACCTAGAGATGATTTAACCTAGCTATCCTTAAGGTAAACTTGAATCCACTATCTTGAAAGAATCGAAGTTCATACAATAAGACTTACAAGCCACCACGCTCGACTTCTTATTGCTACCCACCAGTAGAACTTACTGACACGACCATGTGCAAGCTCCAAATCCACGGACTTCTTTTTTCTTGGATTCACCACCAGATACAAGCACCCATGCTTGTTTTTCTTTAAGTTTCAATGGCAGCAACTAAGTTGATCATCAAGGTGTAGATAACATTTCCTCCATGAAAACCCTAAGTTTTGTGTAAAGGAAAACTCCTCTAGATCTCATAAGAGATTTACACAAAACATCAATATGAGCAACCTCTAAAACGTGGCTAGGGTTTGCCTTATATACCTAGGGTAAAAATATAAAACCCTAAACATATTAGGAGTTAGGGTTAAGTTGGAAATTCTGCAGAAAAAATGCATCTGCCCGATTTTCGATTGATCAAGCCTAAGTTGCGATTAATCGAGCCAGGCCGAGATGCAGAGTGAATTCTGCATCAGCTCGATTCCAACTTTACATAAACAACACTACTTTGAGCAAGTCTAAACGAGTCTAAATAATTTGTATTGATCATGGTTTGTTAACAATACATATTAGATTTCTAAATACATTAAATCCTAAATCTTTAGAACCTAACAATAGGGGCTGTGGAAAAGCTTTGCTTATTGACCAAAATTGATTGTGCTTCATTTTTGAAAGAGGAAGCAAGTGAAATCCTCAGGATACATTTTCCGGAGTGGTAGGATTCTCCTTGCATTGATCGATTTCAAGGTATCAAAGTTAAACCTAGGTAAAATGCAATGATCACCTTCTTCATATATATATATATATATTGAACAAATATAGGCAAAACGAGTTGCATGTAATTACTTTGACACCACTTTTGCCTCTGACTAATGTTAATATCTTATTATATAGTAAAAGAAATCTAAACTTGATTAGCAATATGATTTTTTTTTTAGGGTAAATTGTAAATTACACCCCTAAAGTTTGGAGTTAATTGAATTTTATATCTTAAAGTTTTAGAATTTGGATTTTACCACCTGAAGTTTGGTGATGTTTGAATTTTACACTTTAACATTTCAGAATTTAAATTTTACCCCCTATATTTTAGAAGTATTTGGATTTTAATTCCTAAAGTTTTGGGGTGTTTGGATTTTATATTCTAAAGTTTCAGAATTTTGGGGTGTAAAATTCAAACAACCCTAAACTTTAGAGGGTAAAATCCAAATTCTGAAATGTCATGGTGTAAAATCCAAACACCCCAAACTCTATGGGGTAAAATCCAAATTCTGAAACTTCAAAGTGTAAAATCCAATCACCCCCAAACTTTAGAAGTATAATTTGCAATTTATTATTATTTTTTTATGTCAAAGAAAAAAATTATAATTTTTTCTGGTAATAAAAGTCATTTGATATTCTTTATCCATTAAGTAAATTCTCCAAACTCCAATGGGTAAAATCCAAATTTTGAAACTTCAAAGTGTAAAATCCAATCACCCTCAAACTTTAGGGGTGTAATTTGCAATTTATCCTTTTTTTTTTATATCAAAGAAAAAATCTATAATTTTTTCTGGTAATAAAAGTCATTTGATATTCTTTATCCATTAAGTAATAGGAATTGAAGTCTTATATATAAATAGTATTATAAAAAGATTTGGAGGCGTTGATCAAAATGATTCTTCCATTTGGAAACATGAGAAGAATCTTAGAAAAATGTAGAATGGCTTCTTTATAGAATTTATTTATTTTGTCTGCATACGAGCACCATTGGAAGTTTTCCGTTTTGGGCTTCTGGCTCATGAGAGTGCAAAGTTCTAAGTTGATATTGTTGGAAATTTAGACCCCTTAAACACACAGATTGCGTAGCCTAGATTAATTAGCCAAGTTGTTACTTAGTCAAATTATGCAATTCTAGGTTAAAGCAATCAAATAATCATATCAAGATATAAAGCAGCGGAAAATAAATAAACACAAGATATGATCACCCAGGAAACCACTCGGTAAAAACCTGGGGAGGATTTGACCCACCGATCCTCAAGGCATAACAGAATTCACTATGAAAGAATTGAAGTTCTTACAGAAGGACTACAAGCTCCCCGCTCGACTTCCTAATGCTACCCACCAGTAAAACTTCCTGACACGACTACGCGCAGGCTCCGAATCCACAGACTACTTCTTTCTTGAATTCTTCAATCAGCTACAAGCTCCCCGCTTGCTTTTCTTTTAAGTTCCAATGGTTGCAACTATGATGATCTTCAAGATGTTGAAATCATCTCTACCTTGAAAACCCTAAGTTTTGTGTAAAGGAAGTCTCCTCAAAGATCTCACACGAGATTCACACAAAACAGCAATGTATGAGCAACAAAGCAATATGGACAACCTTAAAAAACGTGGCTAGGGTTTAGTTTATATACCTAGGATAAAAACACAAAACCCTAAACGTTTAATGAAGTAGGGCTGAGTTGGAAAATCTGCAGAAAATTCAACCTGTGTGATTTTCGATCGATCGAGTCTATTCTTCAATCGATCGAGCCAGGCTGAAAGTCCCAAGTACTTCTACAGCCACTCGATTCCAACTTTACAATATTAAACCAACTTTGAGCAATTCTAAACAAGACTAAATACAATGTTTTGATAATGGTTTGCCAACATTACAAATTAGAGTTCTAAATACAAAAACTCCTAAGACCTTAGAACCTAACAAACTCCCCCTTTGGCAATCCGTGACAAAACCCTAATTAACAGCTCAAAGTTTTACAAATAAAAAGCCCTTTACAAAGGTAATGCTCATAAAATCAAATTCAGCCTAACTACTATCTATCAGTTGCAAGTGTAGACAGCAGCTTAGTTGAATCAACCTGTATATTTCTGAAATACTCAACAAACGCATAAACGCATGTGTGACAGAAAAGAGTAAAAACAACAGGTATAACATTCTTATAAGATTCACACAACACAAAATAAAGACATATAAAAATGAACAAGTCATAAATATAAATCAATACGCAGTGAATCATAAAGCAAGAAGAATCAATAAAAAATAAATGTATATCAAACAATGTTACTCTCCCTAACATGAATATCCCAAAAATGATATACAAAGTGAAGCACCTAGATACAATCTAAAACAATATCTCCCCCTAACTAAAAAAGTCTCCCCTATCAACAAAAACCCTCTACAAGTCAAAACTCCACTCCCCCTTTTTGTGACGGAATGCCAAAGAGCAATCATGAGTCGCCATCAAAAGGAGGTGGTGAGGAAGAATGAAGATGTGCTAAATCCACTCGAAGAGCACGAATCTCATCCAGCAAGTCCACCAAAATCTAACCATGAGCCTGCTGAACAGTCATGACAGTCTCCAAAGTACGACGAACATCAAAGTCGGCCGAAGGAGATGAAGGAACATCAGCAGCAGCAGTATCAGCACCAACTGGATCAGGAATATCCTCACCAGCAAGACCTGCAGAAGAAGAAGGAGGAGGAGGTACGCTACTAGAGGGCTCAGACCTAGGGTGTTTAGAACCAGCTCGAAGATGAGCGGCCCTCAGTTTAAGAAAAGACGCACCGATAGGAGCAATCACATGAACAGGCTCAGAGGAAGGAAAGCCACGAAGCTCAAGATGGAGCAAAATCCTATGAATGAAAATAGGATGAACAAGGGCATGTGAAGAAGATGAACTCCTATAAACCTCGTTCAAAGAACGAAGAAACAGATGGGGAAAACTGATAGGAGCATCAGTAACAAGAGCGTACAAAAATACACACCTCTCAAGAGGAATGGTGTGCACATGAGAAATAGGTCAGATGGAATGACAGGCTATCCTAAAGAAAAGATAATGTAACCCGGAGAGCTCAGCAGAAGTGATCCTAGGATCAGAACCCCACTGGACAGAAGTACCAGTGATGTAAGACAAAACATCGCTCAGCTCGGGAGACTCATCATAAGGATAGACAGGATCCCTAACCAACGGTACCCCTAGAGCAGCAGCCACTACCTGAGGAGTAATGGTGTACCCAACATCTCGTATCCAACTCTTTACCAAAGTGTTGGAATCATAGACGTGGATAGAGATGTTCGAATAGAACTCTCTAATCAAGGCAGACGGTGGAGGAGGATCAGAGATGTCTAACAAAGGTAACCAGCCCCGACGCTCAAAGTTAGCCCTAATGGCCGGATCTAGCTCATCTAAAACAACAGAACGCTCAGCCCAAATCTTTCTCTTAAGGTTAAGCTTCTCAAAAAGATCTTGGTTTTTCTCACTCGGAAAACTCTCACGGTCAAAGGAGGGAGGGGATGGAGAGGAAGAGGGAAGGGACCTATGGGCTCTAGTTTTCCTAGGCATGATGCTAAGGAAAGGACAGAAACACACAGAGAAAACCAAAAGAACAAAACAAAAAAACAAACACAAAAGCAAACTGCAAGTCAGCACAAAAAAACAATAGAATTAAAATCTATATGATGCATGAGCAGATACAATGCCATGATGCATGCACTAATGCAGTGAACAACTAAGTTCAATTGAGATTAATTTGACAAAATTGGCTTGAGCAAGGAATTTTCTTAACAAAAACCCCAAAAATTTAACACAAATTGAAAAATTTTTAAAACCAAATGATGAATTGAGCATCACAAAACACAACACATAGATTATAATGCTTAATATCATCAATCCAACAAGCCAATTGCATCAAATTCTACTCAATTTCACAAAATCCCCAAATCGGATCAATTAGTAAACCCTAGATTTTTCAATTTCACATCAAACTCAAAATTGATCAAATTAAACTTTTTAAATCATGTCTATAACATGTCCCCACAAAAACCCAATGATCAATTGCATCAATTATGGCTTGAATCAAAAGAAAAAACCAAAAAAGCAAAGTGCGAAAATCGCCCCTTAAAAGCATGAAGTTATGCATGAAATGATGAAAAATAAATCAAAAGGAAGGGCAAAAGGGTCTTACCGGCTTGAGGAGAGAGAGATTGTGCAAAGACTTCGGAAGAAAACGACAAAAAAATCACAATACCAAGCTTGCCAACGCGGAGAGAGGAAAAAGGGTTGAAAAGTTTTGAAATAGGATCTTTGAAAAAGTCAGAAAAGTGCCTTTTAAAAACCTTTTTCACGATATTCGATCGATCGAAAATTACATTCGATCGATCGAATGTGACAGTCGTTTTAGAACAAACTAAGGCATTTTTTCGATCGATCGAAAAACAGGCTGGATTGATCGAAATGGGCAGAGGCTCACTAAATTTTTTTAAAAAATCCAGTTTTGAAAGACACGCACCAAAATTTTGTAAAACAACTCCTCAAAGCATTAAATTGTAAAAACAAAATGCATGAGTATGAGATGGAATGCTTTTTCAAAAACCCAAATTTTTAAACCCAAATTATGTCAAAAACACGTTTCAATCATACTCCCTTGAATTTTCTCAAGCAACAAAAATGTTGTGCACAAATCTCAAGATATTTTCAAACTTGGTTGGTCAGACCATAAACACACACACTCGTATGTACAGAGTTTAACAATGAGTAACTTGTGTAGTGTGTGATACTAGCAAAAACTTGAGATACATGTGAGGTGATATGTGAATGGCAATCAAACACAAAGTCTACACAATTCATCACATAGAATTTAAAAGAGACTATCACCTAAAGAGTTACATCCTATAACTCCCACATCTCCTAGAACAAAAGCTTGCAATCATGTAAGTTTCTTGTATTTTTGCCTCTTATTTGTATGAGATGGCATTCAGCCTAATAGTACACACCGGTTTGAATTAAGTGAATTGGTATTAAGCCTAATAGTACACACCAGTTTTAATTTATTTTGAGGCTACACCTTATGTTCTTTTTGTGCATGTGCTACACTTTTTCGAGCACAGAATCTTATGATATGCACTAAGGTGTTCATGATTGGCTAGTGAACAGTGGTGAGATGGTTATTTATGCCTTTCTCAAAAGAATCAAGTCCGACAGTTAAATAACATATGACTTCATGATTAAGACAAGGAGAATAAAAACCAAACACATTTTTCCCACACAACATGCACTACAAAGTTTTAACTAGTCAAGTGCAATGAAAAAGTTCATCAAAGTTAAACAAGGTACACAGACCATGATATGTGTCTCAAGATAGACCAACCTTGTTTTTCAAAAATCAAGACAACTAGTGTCTAACATAATGTTTGCTTTCTCCCTTTTTTTTTTCTTTTTTTTTTTTATATATTAAAAGAGAAAACACATACATCCTAGAATGAAATGCATGAATGTAATGCAATGCAAGTCCTAGAACAAAAACAACAAAAAGACAAACACCAAAGAACAATGGTCACCAAAGGAAAAGGCAATTAAGCACAAGGACCATGTCAGAAAGACTCAGTTAGTTCGAGTCTTTTGCATTCAAGACCTTTTGGATGTACCACGAGCATTGGAGTTCATATTCACATTTGAGTGATTCCCAACTCCAGGATTGGAATAAAGGTTTAACACCTTTACCAATTCACCAATTAGTGCCATAGGGTCTTGTGCTTGAGGCACAGGCACTTTTGGTTTAGTTGCTCTCTTATCAGCTTGACGCTTGTAACAATTAGGACGAATATGACCAGACTTACCACAATAATGACAAACCCAAACAGGTTTACCATGCATCTTGTCCTTAGATTTGGTAGGCTCCCTAGGTTTAGATTCTCTTAAGTCTACCCTAATCTTCTTAGGTGGTGAAACTTCTACAGGATTTACTACCTCACTCACAGGTGGTTTGACAGTTTCACTCACAACCTCACTAGCAGAAGGTTCAGAAGAAGAAGCAGGAACAAAATTTGTGGAATGTGGAGTAGAGCCAAAGATGCTTTCAACATATCCCAAACCAGATTTATCCGCAGGATACTTTTGAACATTCAACATGTGATCAAGTTTAGAACTAGCAGATCTAGCAATAGATAAATCATGTTCTAAAGTTCTAACTTTATCAAGCAAAAGCATGTTCTCAGATTTAACATTATTCAGAAGCTCATTAGCATCAAACAGTTTAACAAGCAAATTTTTCTTTTCAAGCTCCAGAGAGTCAATTTTCTTTAGGCCAAGATCAACTTTCATAGCATCCTTTGCAGCAATTTTGCAAAGTTTGTTATAGGCCTCTTGAAGATCTGCATCTTCAGAGAGTTCCCCATCAGAAGGGTTCTCTTCAGCAGATACGCTTTCACTGACCATAGCAGTGGCTGTGAAAGCAATGAAGTTTCCATCCTCGTCACACCCGGACTCATCATCAGAAACCTCATTATCACTAAGAGTTACAGCCATAGCTTTACCCTTAGTCTTCAAGAATGTAGGACATTCAGATTTCATATGACCATACCCTTGACAACCAAAACATTGAGGACCTAAAAAATTATTAGAAGATTGACCACCTCTATCATTTGATTTTTCAAAATTATTTACCTTAGTGGGATCATTCTTCCTAAAATTTCTAGGTTCAGCAGTGTTGGTACCTCTTGCCTTTCTATTTGTATTCCTAAGAAAATTCTTAAAGTTTTTGGCAAGATAGGCAATCTCTGTAGCAGAGAGCTCATCATCAAATCCACTACCATCAACATCATCAACTGACTTAAGAGCCATTGATTTGGATTTGTTTACTTTAGGTAGGTCAGACTCATAGGATTAGAGAGATCCTACAAGTTCATCTACAGGGATGGAGTCCACATCCTTGTTTTCAGTAATGGCAGTCACTTTGGGTCTAAAATCTTCAGTTAAAGATCTAAGAATCTTCCTAACAATTTTAGGTTGATCATAGATTTCACCCAAATTAAAAACAGAATTGACAATATCATTCAGTTTGGCATAAAATTCATCAAAGGATTCATCATCAGACATCCTAATACTCTCAAACCTAGAAGTCAATTGTTGCAATTTATTAATCTTAACTGCCTTCGTGCCTTCATGCACAGTTTGGAGGATTTTCCAAGCAATATGAGCAACCTCAACATTAGAGATCCTCTTAAATTCCTCCATAGAAACAGCATTGAAGATGGCATTCATAGTTTTGCTATTGAAGCTTGCTGCTTCTTTTTCAGAAGTTTTCCACTCACTCACAGGAGTAGTAGGCTTCTCCCATCCGTATTCAACAGAATTCCACACCCTTTCATCAATGGATTTCAGGAATGCTTTCATCCTTACTTTCCAATAAGCATAGTTGTTCCCATCAAAATGAGGAGGAACAAACAAAGAGTGTCCATGCTCCATGACAACTGGGGTCAAGGATCAGCTCAGAGATAGAAATCTCAATCAAAAAGAGCTACCACGCTCTGATACCACTTGTTGTAAATTTAGACCCCTTAAACACATAGATTGCGTAGCCTAGATTAATTAGCCAAGTTGTTACTTAGTCAAATTATGCAATTCTAGGTTAAAGCAATCAAATAATCATATCAAGATATAAAGCAGCGGAAAATAAATAAACACAAGATATGATCACCCAGGAAACCACTCGGTAAAAACTTGGGGAGGATTTGACCCACCGATCCTCAAGGCATAACAGAATTCACTATGAAAGAATTGAAATTCTTACAGAAGGACTACAAGCACCCTGCTCGACTTCCTAATGCTACCCATCAGTAAAACTTCCTGACACGACCACGCGCAGGCTTCGAATCCACAGACTACTTCTTTCTTGAATTCTTCAATCAGCTACAAGCTCCCTGCTTGCTTTTCTTTTAAGTTCCAATGGTTGCAACTATGATGATCTTCAAGATGTTGAAATCATCTCTACCTTGAAAACCCTAAGTTTTGTGTAAAGGAAGTCTCCTCAAAGATCTCACACGAGATTCACACAAAACAGCAATGTATGAGCAACAAAGCAATATGGACAACCTTAAAAAACGTGGCTAGGGTTTAGTTTATATACCTAGGGTAAAAACACAAAACCCTAAACGTTTAATGAAGTAGGGCTGAGTTGGAAAATCTGCAGAAAATTCAACCTGAGCGATTTTCGATCGATCGAGTCTATTCTTCGATTGATCGAGCCAGGCCGAAAGTCCCAAGTACTTCTGCAGCCACTCGATTCCAACTTTACAATATTAAACCAACTTTGAGCAATTCTAAACAAGACTAAATACAATGTTTTGATCATGGTTTGCCAACATTACAAATTAGAGTTCTAAATACAAAAACTCCTAAGACCTTAGAACCTAACAGATATTAAGAGTTTGTTTTTGTCATAACGAGATTTGAGTTAGTTAGGCTATGTTTGGTTTGTGTGTCTTCATCATCCAATTCTCAATTTTCATAACTTATCATCCAAAAATTGTAGGCACCACTATTACAAGTGATGTTTCTTTATAGAATTTATTTATTTTGTCTGCATACGAGCACCACTGGAAGTTTTCCGTTTTGGGCTTCTGGCTCATGAGAGTGCATAGTTCTAAGTTGATATTAAGAGTTTGTTTTTGTCATAACGAGATTTGAGTTAGTTAGGCTATGTTTGGTTTGTGTGTTTTCATCATCCAATTCTCAATTTTCATAACTAATCATCCAAAAATTGTAGGCACCACTATTACAAGTGATGTTTCTTTATAGAATTTATTTGTTTTGTCTGCCACGAGCACCACTGGAAGTTTTCCGTTTTGGGCTTCTGGCTCATGAGAGTGCATAGTTCTAAGTTGATATTAAGAGTTTGTTTTTGTCAAAACGAGATTTGAGTTAGTTAGGCTATGTTTGGTTTGTGTGTTTTCATCATCCAATTCTCAATTTTCATAACTTATCATCCAAAAATTGTAGGCACCACTATTACAAGTGATGTTTAATTTGATTTTCTTTACTCAATTCTCATCACTTATCACTAAATAATATTCAGATATGTTTGTGGTTTGTGAAGTTTGGTTAGGTGTGGTTATGAACCATATTGTCAACACGGGATTTTAATTCATGTTACACAAAGGGAAACTTTCACCTCACTTATATGTTGTTGGTTGTTAGCATATGGCTGCCGAGTTGAATATTTCTATTAACATTTCAGAATTCATACCCAATATTATTCTGATTGACAACTAGAAATTTTTTAGGGGATAAAAATAAACAAAAGACACAAGAAAGAAACCATAGAAATAGTAAAATGGCTTACCAAAATCTCTAACTTGATCTTCAGAAAGAAAATGGAATGAACCCTTTTTTGATTTTATTCAAATTTCACATTTCTCTTATAGTAATTTCATAGTTTATGTCGATAGTTATTTTTTGAATTTGAACATTCAGGTTGAGAGAGACTAAAGCTAATGTAAAAAAAGATAATCACCTATGTGGACATTTGAAGTCATTGCTGAAGAGGCTCTAAGTTAGAAAACCATGACAATATTTTAAAATTTGGCCGGATACTGTTAGTACAGAAATGTGATGGATGATCACACCATAATATGGGGCAACCTTACTCATGCAATAACCCCCGCTTTGTGAATGATGTTATTGACTTACTTCACTAACGTTTCATTAAAAAATAAATTTATGTCTCTTGCCAAAAGATATGAAGAAGTCTATAAATACATAGACTTCTTATTCAATTTGTATGTTTAGATTTTCTCTCTCCATTGTTATGTTGATGATCATGAATGATTTTTTAGAGTAGCGATGCCCATAATATTTCTTGTGCTTGTGAAATTGAACAAGCTTGTCTATGTCTTAAAGACTGTTAAATGTGTAGTCGCATAGCAAGCTTATAGCAGCTTGATTAAGCAAAAGGATAATTGAATTTTGAGGACTTAACCAGAGGCTAGTTGTCAAGGGACATGTCTAGAATTCAAATCCGGCCTCTGTTGTAAGTTGTAACTATCAAATTATAAATAAATAAATAAAAAGGAGGTCAGTCACACGTACTAAATAATACAAAACCAAGGAATCATCCACCATGGGCTGTAGGATTAAACAATAATGCAAGACTATGCATAATATATGGGGTATATTCTACCAAACATGGAAGAAGCATATCATCGTAACTTGTCATTCCCAATATTAATTGGACATGCAGCAACATTGATCCAACCACAGCATCAATATTGGTAGTGCTGCTAGTGAACTGGTAACAGAATTTGTATTGTAAGACAAAACTTAAACATGATTTTGCAAATTAGAACTAATGTGGAGGAGATTAGGCATTTAATTGTCAATTTTGAAAGGTAACGGAAAAAGAGAGAGAGAGAGAGAAGAGGCATTTGTATCGCTGTGCTAGCATCGTACTTGGGTCAAGCTGCTAAACATAACCGGCCTTTCTTGTAAACAATTGGGCCCAACTTAGGCTGTCAATGAGTGGTTTTGTGCGTACCAAAAGCCCATAAGCTTTCCATTTAATTGTCAGTTTCATCTTGCCAAAGAAAGTGGTGAAGCTTCTTGAACAGAGTTTCAATCTTTTTTGCGTGTGTGTATATATATTTTAATCTCACTTTTTTAAGATTTTTTTTTTTACTCCACCTTTAAAAATAAAAAATGATAAAAATCATCCAAATACAGTTAAACTATAAAATCGAGAGAAAATATATTAAAAACACACTTAGGAAAAATAATTAATATTGGTTGAAATAATAATAAAAAACACACATATAATTATGAGGATCATGAATCACACATGATATACATAGTCCATATATGAAACAATTAAATTTACATTAGTACACGGTCCATGTATGAAACAAGTAAATTTACATTAGTGCACCTGACAATAGTTAAATTGTACATTGTTTTAAAACGTAGCTAACAATGAGTTTCAGTTAGTTTAACTAGTAAAGTCTCTAATGGTTGAATAAGAGATCTAAGGTTCAATCCTGCCTACACTAAAAACTGATTGATGTCTTAGTCTGATGATAAAAAGTTATTATCAGAAGTGAACGCTATAAGTCAAAACTCTCTTAAAAAAAATAAAATTAATAAAACATAGTTAACACTTACATTTTATTGGATGAGAATGTTTACCATACAAAATATCATGGTTTTTAAACCCGAATCGGACCGTATGGTCCGACCGGGTTAACCATGAACCGTTCATCAAAACGGTTTTTTATACATGAAAATCGGGCATATAGAAAATATGAGAGAACCGTTTGAACCGAGGTCTGACCTGAAAAACCGTTCAAACCATAGGCCAGTCCGACCGTAAGACATCCGTGAAATTTGATTTTCCGATCTGAAATTCTGGCATGGATCTGAAGTGAAAAAAAAAAATAAAAATAAAAAGAAAGAGAGAACCTGATGAAGAAGATCCGAAGATGAAGCAAGAAATTTAATGAGCACCGATTGATGGTGTAGGGTCAGTTTTTGTCGCCTAAGCCCAAGAGAAATGGGTTAAAGGCCCAACAAACCCAGAACAATGAATTTGTAGAGAGTGGATTGAAAGAGCTGGGTTGGATATGAAGCACAGAACAGTTGGCTAGGTTACGTGTAGTAATGATAACATGAACTGAAGCTTAGATAACTCTATGAATGAATGTCCGAAGAGGCATTTTATTGAATGAACCGTGATTACAAGATTCAGAGCTACAGTGGAGCTTTTCTCCCTCTTTCTCTTTCTTTTTTGCCGATCCCCTCTTATCGGGGACCCTTCTTCTTTATATAGCATCCCTTCCTATCATCTCCATCGTCCACTTGTTCTTCATCCACGCATCCACTTGAGTGCCTGTCATGTCGTGTGTCCACTTTAGTTCTTTGTGAGTGGCGGTAGTTGAGGTTGCACTGTTCAGGGGTCTTCTCCACATAAATGCGGCCAGAAAAGCTATTGCATCACATTAAATGCGGTGGTAGCAGCTTTTCCCCTAGATATTTTCTTTAGCTCTGATCATCCTTGGATCCATTCAGGATTTATCACTATCACTGGGATTGTGAGGAAGGCTATTCGGATCTTCCACATGTTTGCCTGATCAAGGCCATCAATGACCGAGAAGAAGGACGTCCTCGGACTAGCAGTGACCTCTTCGGACGGCATTCCCCCTTCATTGCTGGGCTTCCTGCCTTCAAATGGGCCGCATCAACCACCTCTTGCTCCTTGGAAATTTAGTAGCCCTTACCGGGGCGCCCTGGGCCTGTTAAGTGGTTTTGGGCTTTTACTCCCCCCCCCCCCCCCACAATAGCCCCTCAAAATCTTAATTTTTCCCTCGCATCCAAGGAGAAAAAATGGGATTTTGACCTGTCACGAAGTTCAGATTTGGAAAGCGGATAAAGGTTTGGCCTGGCACGTGCGTAAGCATGGATGAGCGCGCTCTATCATCACTGTTGCTGTTTTCCATATTCCCAAAACGCTGCATTAATTACTCTAGGGGGCGCCCTGTCCTTTGCATCCAACGGTGGGCTATTGATCCAACGGACGGGGCTTTTCATTGAGATTTGGGAGAAATAACTTCTGCCTCTTCGTTTGATCTTGTATAAAAATCTCGGATGTGGACATTTCTTCTCACTTTTCAACTTTCAGACCAATCCACAAGCACACAAACGCTCAGAGCTCTTCCAATCGCTGATCTTGCCTCTTCTCAGAGTCCTCAGGAATCCTTCCGCGAGCTCAGGGATCAATCCCTAGCCCAGTTCTTGTAAGTTTTCGCAATCTCAATCCCTCGGTTTTCTCTTCGGCCGTCTATTTTTCAGTTTGAGCGACCATTTTCTCACTGCTACGTTGTGCCTCCATTTTTCCGTTGAAAGATGGGCAAACTAGAGTATTTAGTAGACAGCCCCGCCCAGTTGGAGAAGTTTAGGGCCACGTACCGCATACCTCCAAACGTGGGTGTGAAATACTGCCCTCCGGAGAAAATACTAACTAATCGGGAAACGGGGGAGGTTGTGATCCCTCTTATTGCATTCCTCGAAGGAGTGATGACGATTCCTATGGGCCCTATCACTACTAATTATCTTATAAACCATAGGATCACCCCTTGGCAGTGCGCGCCTAACATGTTTAGGATCTTAGGAGCCATTGAGGATCTCAACCGCCTCCTATGACTGGGGCTCACTTGGCACGACGTGGTGCATATGTATGAGTTCCACAGCCAGCAAGGGGCGAGATACTATTTGAAGTCCCGGTCCGACATTGTTAGGCTCATTTCTTGCCTTCCCAAAACCAACAAAGGGATGAAAGACGACTACATGATCATCTCGGGCGCGTGGTATGATGGCCCTCACTGTCCGACCAGAACAGGGAAGCCAGGTGGGACACGTTAGACTTAGGCACACTAACCATAGGCTCAGGGTTGTCGTTTTTTTTTTTTTTTTTTTTTTTTAACAATTTTTTACTTTTCCTGTATTGCCGCTTTTCAGTTTCTAACAACGTTTTGCTGTGACTTGTAACAGATAGGAGAAACATATCTCCTCGGCTCAGCCTTACCAACTTCGCCGCGCTCAACTATTTGCTACAGTCTGAGATCTTTGTGAGCAAGGACGGACAACTCCGATCGGCTCCTCTCATCCTTGGGTACACAACGAGGCGAAAAGACCTCCAACCGGTCGGCAACACGATAGTCCAGGGAGACGAACGTCTTAACCGCATTGTCGTTTCGTTCAAAGGCTTTTTAGCTCCACACGACCTTCCACCAGCACCACACCCGAACCCTGAGGGTGTACCCCATCTCGTCCAGCCACTACAGCAAACTCAACTCGGACCAGAGGTTGAGGGTGAAAGGGTTGGTTCCTCCACCTCCTCACTAGAAGAGCAAATAGACAAGTTCCATTTTGGAGAGGAAGCTTCAGGGGCAAATCAAGCGACAGAGGTCTCGGAGGCCGAGGAAGGAGGTGACAGGCATTCCAGTGTCCACCTGCTTCTAGTAACTGCACTCCCCGACGACTCTTCGGACGAGGAGATGGTGGACCTGAAGCATCTGATGAGGAATAAGGGCCGAAAGGCCGAGCAAAAAGGCCCGGGGACCTCTCATCCGATAGAGGTCCCGCCCCCAACGCCTTCCAAGGCTCCTGAACACAGCTTGAGGCCCGTACCAGACCCACAGAAGAAGAGGCCTCACGAGCTGGAAGAGAGGGAGGTAGGGATACCCTTAAAGGTGAGTAAGCAGCAGAAGACGGCGAGGGACCGAGGAAAAAGGGCCGCTTCCACTAAAAGCCGAGACGAGGTACTCGGGGCCAAGGTACGCCGAGGAGTAGGACCTCGCACGTGGTGCCCGAGACTTGAGCTGGATGGTGCCCCCATTCTCTGGGATACTTCCCTCAGGAATTATGATGGGGGAAGAGCTGGGTATGTAGCTGAGACCCTGCAGCAGCCACTCCTCCTGCCCTACAATATGGAGTCCTATAGGCGTTTCAATCAGCAGGAGCTCTTCTTGTCCCTTAAAAGGGATATGGCCATGGTAAATGAACTTGCCCCTTTAACTTAAGTTTCTTTTTTAATTCGCTATGACTCCCACTCACTTTGAGCTAAACATGTCGTCGTGCAGATTACTCAACAAATCTATGTGGCTGAGGAGTGGAACAGAAAGTTCCACCTCGAGGCCCAAGTGGCAGCCCAGTCTCAATCTGAGGCGGAGAGGGTTCTCGGCCAGCTGAAAGATGACTATGCTGGCCTATTCGGGCAGCTTAAGGCCGTGACCCGTGAGAGGGACAACAACAAGGCCGGCCTCCAAAACGCCGAGAACCAGGCCGAAGAGCAGCGCAAGCAACTGCATGCGTCAGAGATCAACCTGGCAACCGAGAAGGAGCTGGTGAAAGGTCTTAGGGCTGAACTCCAAAAAGCCAGGGAGGACGCCCGAGCAGCTGAGCAGGCAGTTCAACTGGCCAAGGAATCAGTCGAGGCTGAGAGGAAAGCGGCATATCAGTTAGGAGTGGACGAGACTGGGACGCAGCTCACGGAGCAATTTGCTTCGGTTGATCGTGACTACTGCGACGTTACCTGGCTTCAGGCACTGGATGTCACTGGGGTCCCTTCGGACTCTAGCCTGAGGCTACCTGGGAGCGTATACTACCATTCAGATATCCGAGCGCTCCCAGAGACTGACTCTCCTCCTGCTCCCCAGCTTTTGGAGGCCATAGAGCCAAGCCAAGTCGGCGAGGCTTTCCCTTTCGCCCTTGATGCGCCAAGAGAGGCTGTTCTGCCAGTTGAGCCAGCCAAAGACAAAGGTCAGGGGTTGGACGAAGAGGAGACTCCAGCTGAATCCCAGAGCCAAGCCCTAGAAGCTGCCGCTGAGACAGGCCAGGTTGTAGACCCTGTGGGTTCCCCAGCTCAAGAGTAGATGCATAGGGCTCTCATTTCTTTCTTGTTTTTCTCTTTGCAAGAGGTTGTAATACACTTTTTTGATTAATGAAGCAATTTTTCCCTTAGCGTTTATTTCCTTTGCTGCATGTAATATAACTTCCTATTATTGTGAAGTCTTGCACATTGACTTTATCGTGATCCTTTCCCATTTTGCACGAGACAATAAGAGGGGCTCTTAAAGGGAACCGTAGCGTTAACTAACCCAAATCATCTGGTCCGAAGACTACAGGCATGAATGGATTTAAGTTTAAACACTTAAAGGAATCGTAACATAGTGTTAACTAACTCAAATCATCTGGTCCGAGGACTACAGACATGAATGGATTTAAGTTTAAACACTTAAAGGAATTGTCGCATAGTGTTAACTAACCCAAATCATCTGGTCCGAGGACTACAGGCATGAATGGATTTAAGTTTAAACACTTAAAGGAGTCGTGACATAGTGTTAACTAACCCAAATCATCTGGTCCGAGGACTACAGGCATGAATGGATTTAAGTTTAAACACTTAAAGGAATCGTGACATAGTGTTAACTAACCTAAATCATCTGGTCCGAGGACTACAGGCATGAATGGATTTAAGTTTAAACACTAAAAGGAATCGTGACATAGTGTTAACTAGCCCAAATCATCTGGTCCGAGGACTACAGGCATGAATGGATTTAAGTTTAAACACTTAAAGGAATCGTAACATAGTGTTAACTAGCTCAAATCATCTGGTCCAAGGACTACAGGCATGAATGGATTTAAGTTTAAACACTTAAAGGAATCGTAACATAGTGTTAACTAACCCAAATCATCTGGTCCAACTAACCCAAATCATCTGGTCCGAGGACTACAGGCATGAATGGATTTAAGTTTAAACACTTAAAGGAATCGTGACATAGTGTTAACTAACCCAAATCATCTAGTCCGAGGACTACAGGCATGAATGGATTTAAGTTTAAACACTTAAAGAAATCGTGACATAGTGTTAACTAACCCAAATCATCTGGTCCGAGGACTACAGGCATGAATGGATTTAAGTTTAAACACTTAAAGGAATCGTGACAGATTGACATGTTGACTAAAAGAAGAGTTTGACTAATAATAATACCTTTTGAGGTTATTTACATTCCAGGGGCATGGTATCACATGATTGTCTAGGTCTTCAAGGAAGTATGCCCCGATGCCAGCTCCCGAAGTAACACGGTATGGCCCTTCCCAATTGGGACCTAATTTTCCCCAGGCTGGGTTTTTCGCAGTGCCCACTACCTTTCTTAGTACCAAGTCACCAGGTTCCAGAGGTCTGAGCCTTACGTTGGCGTCGTAGCCTTTTCTAAGCTTTTGCTGATAATGCGCCAGTTGGACCATCGCATTTTCCCTCCTTTCGTCGATTAGGTCTAAGCTCTTCTTGAGCAGCTCATCGTTGCCCGTTGGATTAAATGAGCTACTTCTCAGTGTAGGGAATCCAGTCTCCAAAGGTATAACAGCCTCAGCCCCGTAGGTCATGCAAAAGGGGGTCTCTCCAGTAGACCTGCGCGGAGTGGTTCTGTAAGCCCAAAGCACATGCGGCAATTCTTCTACCCATTTACCCTTCGCGTCATCTAATCTCTTTTTCAAGCCGTTTACGATGACCTTGTTAACCGCCTCGGCCTGGCCATTACCCTGGGGATAAGCTGGGGTAGAGTACCTATTTGTGATCCCCAATTCGCTACAATAGCTCCTAAACGCTTTGCTATCAAACTGCAGGCCATTATCCGAGACGAGGGCACATGGGACGCCGAACTGAGTAACTATATTCTTCCACACGAACTTTTGCGCGTCCACGTCCTGGATATTGGCCAGAGGCTCCGCTTCGACCCACTTGGTGAAGTAGTCAGTGCCCACCAGTAGATATTTCTTGTTTCCTGCGGCCTTAGGGAATGGTCCCATGATATCCAAGCCCCATTAGGCGAAGGGTCATGAGCTGGATAGCGGGTTGAGAGTTCCCCCTGGCTGATGAATGTGTGGAGCAAACCGCTGACACTAATCACATTTTTTGGCATAATCCAGGGCTTCCTTTTGCATGTTCGGCCACCAATAACCTTGAGTGATGGCTCGGTGAGCCAAGGATCTTCCTCCAGTGTGGCTCCCACAGATTCCCTTGTACAGTTCCTCTAATAGTAGCTCAGCCTGTTCCGGATGCACGCACAACAGGTACGGTCCCGAATAGGAACGTTTGTATAGCTTCTGATCCTCAGACAACCAGAACCTAGCCGCCTTTCTCCAAATCTTATCGACCTCTCCCTTCTCTTCGGGCAGTATATCTTCTTTCAGAAACTTGACTAGCGGGTCCATCCAGTTGGGTTCGGCCCTGACCTAGTGTACTTCTATTACTCCCTTTCCTGCTTCGGTAGGCTTATGCAAGTCCTCAACGAGGATAACTCTCGACAAGTCTTGTGCCGAAGAGGTGGCTAAAGTGGCCAAGGAATCGGCGTGTGAGTTGCCACTCCTAGAAATATGTAGCAAGCTGAAAGATTCGAACTCTGACTACAGATGTTTAGCTCGGCTCAGATATCCTTGCGTCCTTTAGTCCTTTGCCTTAAACTCTCCCAAAACTTGACCCACAACCAGCCTTGAGTCTGAGAATACCTTCACTGCCTTTCCTCCCATCTTTTGGATCATGCTCATTCCTATCAATAAGGCTTCGTATTCCGCCTCATTATTGGTCACCGAGAAGCCCAGCCTTAATGCTTTTTCAATAACGATTCCCTCGGGGGATATCAGCACTAGCCCCACTCCGGAGCCTCTCTGGTTTGCAGCACCATCCACGTACGCCTCCCAAAGGGAAGGCTCTTGCTAACAAATCATGCCAACCGATTTTTCCTCCACGTCCGATGTCAACTTCACTTCTTCAAGTTGGGGTTCCGTGAACTCGGCTACCAAGTCGGCAAGCACCTGGCCCTTGACTGAGGTGCGTGGCATATACTTGATGTCAAAAGCCCCTAGGATCGTTCCCCATATCGCAATTCTCCCAGTGTAGTCTGCACTTCGGAGTATAGCCCTGAGTGGAAGCTGGGTGAGGACGACGACTGTATGGGCTTGGAAGTAATGTGGAAGCTTTCGTGTACCGTGCACCACTGCCAAAATAGCTTTCTCCAATGGCAAATAACGGACCTCTGCTTCATGAAGCGACCTGCTTATGCAATAAACGGGTTTCTGTACACCGCCCTCAGTTCGGATCAGCACCAGACTCACGGCATGGGTAGCTACAGCGATGTTTGTGAACAAGACCTCGTCGGGTTCGGGGCTGGACATGATTGGTGGTCAAGCTAGATAATCCTTCAACTATTGGAAGGCCACAGCACATTCCTCTGTCCATTCGAACCCTTTCCATTTGTTAATCAAGGAGAAGAAAGGCCTGCACCTGTCCCCTGATCGAGAGATAAATCGATTTAGGGCTGCTGTCATTCCTGTCAGTTTCTGGACCTCCTTGGGGTTCTGAGGAGGCTGTAACTCATTGATGGCCTTTATCTCATCAGGGTTGACCTCGATTCCCCTGTGGGTTACCATATATCCCAGAAACTTGCCTGACCCCACACCAAAAGAGCACTTGGCAGCATTTAAGCGTAGCTTGTACCTCCTGAGAACTTCGAAGGTGCTTTCTAGATCTTTCACGTGCTCGGACACCACTTTGCTCTTCACCACCATGTCGTCGATGTAAATCTCAATGTTTCTCCCCAGTTGTGGTTCAAACATCCTCGTCATCATCCTCTGGTAAGTGGAACCCGCATTTTTTAAACCGAACGGCATCACCTTATAGTGGTAGTTACCCGTGGGGGTCACAAAAGCAGTCTTCTCCTGGTCTTCCAGGGCTAAGGGTATCTGATGATAGCCTTGGAATGCGTCCAAGAAGCTCATTCGGGGATGTCCGACGGTGGCATCTACTAGCCGATCAATTTTGGGCATTGGGAATGGGTCTTTAGGGCATGCCTTGTTCAAGTCGGTGAAGTCCACGCATACTCGCCATTTTCCGCTCTTTTTCTTCACCACAACAGTATTTGCCAGCCACTCCGAGTAGAAAACCTCTTTAATCGCCCCCGCTTGCTTGAGCTTCGCCACTTCTTCCCTGACCGCTTCGGCGTGCTCCTTAGATGAACGCCGAGGCGGCTGCTTCTTGGAGGTGATCGTGGGGTTCACCTTCAAATGGTGGCATATGAATTCCGGATCCACCCCGGGGGCTTCGTAAACGTCCCAAGCAAATACATCGAGATTTTCCTTGAGAAGTTGCACTAACTCCTCTTTTTCTCGCAACGGCAACTGGGATCCGACCTGAAAAAACTTCTCGGGATTATCCCCGATGATGACCTTTGTCAAATCTTCGCATCGCGCGCCCTCATCCGGATCTTCAGTGGGCGGTAGCTGGTGCTTTGGTTGCTATAAGCCCCTGGTTGACGACTCGGCTCCTGGCTCGTGTTGAATGGCAGCCACCAAGCATTGCCTTGCTATGGACTGGTCCCCCCGAATTTTGCAAACTCGACCTTCAGAAGGATATTTGATTTTCTAGTGCAGGGTGGAAGAAACTGCCCCCAGCGCATGAAGCCAAGGTCTGGCTACAATCGCCGTGTAGGGTGAAAAAACGTCCACGACTATGAAATCCACCTCCACTACCTCCGAGCCAGCCTGCACAGGTAGTCGTATTTGGCCCTTCGGGGTGACAACTCTTCCTTCGAAACTGATCAGTGAAGAACTATATGGCGTTAAGTCACTGGGTTTGAGGTTCAGCCCTTTGTAGAGGTCAGGGTACATTATTTCTGCAGCACTGCCTTGGTCTACCATCACTCGTCTTACGTCGTACCCCCCAATTTTGAGGGTGACGACCAACGCATCATTATAAGGCTAGACAGTGCCAACCTTATCGGCGTCCGAAAAGCCTAAAATCAGCTGATCATTAAGTTTACACCTCTTTGGGCCCTGGCCAGATTCCCCCGCAGGTAACCGATCCACCGACATGACCTTGGATGGCTAGGATCCCGTTCTCCCTGGGGCCACAAAGATAACATTGATAGTTCCTAGAGGGGGGTTCAGAGGATCATTCCTCCGGGAATTCGCGCTCGTCTGACCCCCTCGGCCGCTGGTGTGATGTAGGAGATGTCGCAGTTTCCCCTCGCTGACTAGTTGTTCCAAGTGGTCCCACAAGTTCCTGCAATCCTCAGTCGTGTGCCCATGATCCTGGTGATATTGACAGTAGACGTTGCGATTACGTCTGTCAGGGTTCCCAGCCATCTTGTTCGGCCACTTGAAGAACGGCTCGTTCCTGACCTTTTCTAAGACGCGGTGGACCGGGTCCCTGAATACGGTGTTGACCGTCTGGAGATTGGCTGTCCCTGACTGCGCAGGAAAGTCTCTCCTTGGTTTGTTGTTGGTGTATCGATCCGACCTGAAGTCCCTCCTCTCCAGGGGAATAACCTTCTCCTTGCCTTTTCCTTGTTGCTAGTCTTCTTCAACTCGCTTGTACTTCTCGATGCGGTCCATTAGCTGACAGATGCTAGTAACGGGTTTACCGGACAGGGATGTCCTTAAACCATGATTGGTAGGGAGCCCGAGCTTAAACGTTTCCAGAGCCATTGCGTCGAAATTGCCCTCCATGTCATTAAACAGTTCCCAATACCTATCCGAATACACCTTCAGGGATTCTCCTTCCTGCATGGTCAAAGACAGCAGGGAAGATAAAGGTCGGGCCACTCTTTTGCATGTGACGAATCGTGAACCAAAGGCTTGGGTGAGCTCTTTGAAGGAGCCGATGGAGTTTGGGCTCAGCCCGTCAAACCACCTCATGGCAACCGGCCCAAGGCTGGAGGGGAAAACCTTGCACATTAGTGCTTTGTCCCTGGAGTATACAGCCATCCTTTGGTTAAAATGGCTCACGTGTTCCACAGGGTCTGTTTTGCCGTTGTATATGGTGAACGCTGGTTGGTTAAAGCGCCGAGGAAGTCTAGCCTCTTCGATTCTGCGCGTGAAGGGCGACCTGGAAATCTGGTTTAGAGCCCTACTCATGGCGTCACTTCCGGCGTCTCCGCGCGATGGATTTCTGCGCTGCCCCTCGTGAGGAGATTCTTGTTCATAGGTGTAGGACTCGCTAGCTGGTGTCTTGGATTTGGGCTAATAAGTGACGTCCGGTTCGCCGTCAGGGTCCTCATCAGAACACGAGGAAGCCCGTTTCCTCTTTGCATGGCGCAATTTCCTTTTTAACTTCTCAACCTCCCGCTGCAAATCTCGGTTCTTCTGTGCATGGGACATGTGGCTTCCGCCTTGTGATTGGCTTTGACCAAGGGGTACGGTGTGCACGCTACCCTCGCGATCTTGTTTTCGCTCCAGGTTAAGGAAAGGGTCCACGTGCTGAGATGCCCTAGATTCCGCTTCTTGTTCACCGTGTTCAGCCATCACGTACTGTTGTCTTCACCCCTGCGCAAGCTCTCCCCACAGACAGCGCCAATTGTAGGGTCAGTTTTTGTCGCCTAAGCCCAAGAGAAATGGGTTAAAGGCCCAACGAACCCAGAACAGTGAATTTGTAGAGAGTGGATTGAAAGAGCTGGGCTAGATATGAAGCACAAAACAGTTGGCTAGGTTATGTGTAGTGATGATAACATGAACTGAAGCTTAGATAACTCTATGAATGAATGTCCGAAGAGGCATTTTATTGAATGAACCGTGATTACAAGATTCAGAGCTACAGTGGAGCTTTTCTCCCTCTTTCTCTTTCTTTTTTGCCGATCCCCTCTTATCGGGGACCCTTCTTCTTTATATAGCATCCCTTCCTATCATCTCCATCGTCCACTTGTTCTTCATCCACGCATCCACTCAAGTGCCTGTCATGTCGTGTGTCCACTTCATCCACTCGAGGTTGCACTGTTCAAGGGTCTTCTCCACATAAATGCGGCCAGAAAAGCTGTTGCATCACATTAAATGCGGTGGTAGCAGCTTTCCCCTAGATATTTTCTTTAGCTCTGATCATCCTTGGATCCACTCAGGATTTATCACTATCACTGGGATTGTGAGGAAGGCTATTCGGATCTTCCACATGTTTGCCTGATCAAGGCCATCAATGACCGAGGAGAAGGACGTCCTCGGACTAGCAGTGACCTCTTCGGATGGCATTCCCCCTTCATTGTTGGGCTTTCTGCCTTCAAATGGGCCGCATCAACCACCTCTTGCTCCTTGGAAATTTAATAGCCCTTACCGGGGCGCCCTGGGCCTGTTAAGTGGTTTTGGGCTTTTACTCCCCCCCCACAGATGGCATGATGAGATTAAAAAAAAAAAAAAAAATAGATGAGTGCAGTTGCAGACGTGACTCATAAGGAGGAAGAAGAGGGGAGGATTGTAGGAGTACTAAACTGGAAGGCTAATGCTAGATAACCGTGTAAGAAGGAAATAAAGCTGCACAAAGTAAAAGTAAAAAAGCATTGGGAATAGATAAATCAGAAATCACGTGGGTGGAGTCTGAATGGACGAGTGAATTTAAATTTGAAAAGGAACCTTCTAGTTCCTATTTTGCAAAATGCAAATAGTCAAATCCCCACTATACTAATTTATTTCCTAATAAAAGTCTATATTTTTATTTTTACGTGTGGCACTGTTTTATGCTCAACACTAGAACATACTCGGGCTGGCTACACTAAAGCCGGGGTGACACTAAGCATGTCTATCTGTTTGAGCACACCTATAAACTTTTATCATGCTATATATATATTTCTACCTTTCTCTCCAAAAAAAAAAAGTTTATATTTGAGTTTTTTACTTTAGTCTTTTTTTTTAATAATAAATCTCATCATCTCTCCTCTTATTTGGATTTTTTTTTTTAACATTATAGTTAATTCATTAATTTATATAATTTAGGTATAATAAGAATAAATAATAAAATTTATTTTAAAGTTTGTTTCAAATTTAAAAAATATTTTAGTCAATTTTATTAATATTTATGGATTTAATACCTTTATTTTTATTTTTATTAATTATTAAATTAATTATGACATCATCACGGTTCGACTCCGGTTCAACTTTGGTTCGACCTCAAAAACCTTGAACCCCTCTTTTTTACGATTCAATGAATGATCTGGGTTTCAAAACCTTACAAAATATGCACATTTTTCTTCAGTCACTGATTGATAAGTGAAATGTGGTAGACAAAACAAACTAGAACGCCAAGGGGTAGCTGGAATAGTTTGCTCAAATTTTGTCGTGCTTGGTAAAAACTAAAATTTGCTTGTTCAATCCTGGTGTGTACGTACTTTTCTTAATAAGATTCATTGTACTTCAGTCGACTTCTTGATTATTCATTGTTAGTTGGGTCACATCACCCCCCACCCAAAAAAAAAAAAAGGTGACTCGTAGTTTGACAAAAATAAATCATTTAGTTTGCAACTTGCGAGAAATGAGTGTGACTCCTTTAAGGCTTTAATCCAATAATCAATGTAGCATCAACGACTCCCTCTTTCTTTGTGTTAGAGTTGTAGTTGTGTTTGTCTAGTCCCATTTCAAAAGCTCAAGCTAATAAATGAGGAGTTTGCTTATGTTTATCAAATTAATCCATGCACTAACATGAGCAATGGAGTTATTCTATTATCTTCATATATAATTGCAATTAGACAACAAACTAATTATATAGATAATGGGGTTAAGAGGCTTTTTTTTCTTTTTTTCTTTTTTTTTTTGGTAATTCAATAGTTGGGGGAGGAGAATTTGAACTCTGGATATTTTTGTTAGAAATATTAGAAAGTATCAACCAATTTAGCATAGCTTTGCCTATAAGGCTCTTGGCAATAGCTTTCATTTTATGAAAATTGAAAAACCCTTTTTACTCTAATCTGTAAGAGTTTTAATGATTAGTCATAGATTTATTTAAGAATCGGATAATTATATTTGAGAAAATAATCTAGTGGAAACCTCCCAATTTCTTATATCTTGAATTGTTAGTATGTTGTATAAAATTTATAAAAAATAGTAAATATGTAAAACATGTAAACATAAAACGACAAGAGACAAAATTGAGTACATTGGTACGTAACTAACAACATACCATTTTCCCTAAAAGTTTGGTTAGGGTGCATTTGAACATTGCATTCATAATCCATGTAACTCAATTATATTCAGTTAAAATAGGGGGATTTGTTTTTGGGTTTTTATGATTATGAGTGTACGTTTTTAGACCCTTGTAAACTTGATTGTTTAACGTAATTAATTAACCAAGTGAATACTTAGGTTTATTATTCAGATCTAGATTAAAACAGAAATAATCATATCATGTAAACTAGCGGAAAATATAAAGAACACAATGATATGATGACTCAAGAAAACCAAACTGGTAAAAAACCTAAGGAGGATTTAACCTAGCTATCCTCATGGTAAAAAACAAATCCACTATGAAAGTATTGAAATTTTACAATAGCGACTTAGACCACTAACATCCTATTGCTACCTCGAGTAGGAAACTTACTACCACAACCACGTGACAGCTCTGAGTCCACGGACTACTTCTTTCTTTGGCCTTTGCAACAACATAAGCTCACCTGCTTGTGACTTCCTAGGGAGGATTTAACCTAGCTATCCTCAAGGTAAAAAACAAATCCACTATGAAAGAATTGAAGTTTTACAATAGTGACTTAGACCACTAACATCCTATTGCTACCTCGAGTAAGAAAATTACTACTACAACCATGTGACAGCTCTGAATCCACGGACTACTTCTTTCTTTGGCCTTTGCAACAACATAAGCTCACCTGCTTGTGACTTTGAAACTCCACTCAAAGGTTTTGGATCTCCTTAAATGTTGATCTTGTATGCAGCAACTTCTACAACACCGGATCTTGAGATTTTTCAAGGAATAACACCGATAGAAGACATTAGAGAGTTTTTGGGTACAAAATCCCAGATCTTCAAAAGAGGCACAAGATGCACTCTAATCTCTCTAAAAAACTTTGAAAATCGTCTCTAGGGTTAACTTATAATGTCCTTTAAATACTAGAAAAAATGGCTCACGATTTGGGCTTCAAACAGTCAAGTTATGGGCTTTTTACTTGTGCCGATTTTTGCTGATATGCGATTTTCGATTAATCGAGTACCAACTGAGAACCAATCGAACGAAACAGCTTGTAACTCATTTTTTTATCCCGAACTTGAGTTTTTTGTCTTGGACTTCAATGTAGACCATTCTAAACCAATGAGACTTACTTTTTGTCATGTTTTATCATGGTTTACCAACATTACAAACTCAAAACCTAACAATGAGAATTCACAATTTCAATGTTTAAAATGAGTACAATTTTTACATACGTTCTTCTTTTCATTAATCATGAATTCTTCTCATTCTCTCATATATTTGTCTACCTAAATCCCAAATAAACTCTCCTAAAACTCTTCTCTCAAATCATAGTTAAACTCTTTTTTTTGCACTCCAACGAGGCACTCCTTTACTATCAATTGCCCATAGTAGGTTCACATAGAATAAAAATCTTCCATCTTAATTACTGCTAATGTTCCATATTATATATATATATATATATATATATATATATATATATATATTTGAGAACTATCATACTATGTTCCATTTTATATTTTGTCAACTTTGTGTGCATTTGCTTAAGGATTATTAGGCGCTTTGCATTTTTTGGGTTGGTCCTACGACACTATTCACAACCCAGCCAAACTTCAAAAAACATGTATAAGCAGGTGAGCCATGGGTCCCACAATACTATTTATAGTTTAAAAATTATTTTGCTACAGTATTTTCAGTAATAAATTTTCAGTTTTCAATCAAATAAGCAGTATCCAAACAAACTCTCTAATATATTGTGTTTGACTTGTGTACTTTATATTGAAAAAAACAATAACACATAACAAATTGCGATTGTTACAGTACAAAGTAAATTATTAAAATTGTATAAAAAAGTTTTTTTTTTTTTTTTTAGAAAGTTTCAACCTATGACGTCCGCTCCTGATAATAACTTTTTATTTATCATCAGATTAAGACATTAAGGTATTGTTTGGATTTAGGGAAACTCAGTTAACAAAACTGAGTTTTGTTAACTCATATCTCAAAATCCGTGGGCCCCACATGCACAAAGTTTTTGGCTTTTTTTTCCGAATGTGAACTCAGTTAACAAATCTGAGAATTGTGGGATATGAGTTATTAGTTTTGGAAACTCCTCCGGGCTATTTTCTATTTTTTTGAGTTTTGAGTTTTGTTCACTCAATGGCAATATGTGTAATTATTGGGCCGCTTTTGGGTCCCACAACAGTGTTACATCAAATCACAGCAGACCCACTTTCAATTCCAATGGCACTTTGTGTTTACTTTCCCAACTACCTTCAGCCCTTCACTACACAACTTTTCATTACTTCTATTTTCTTTCTCCCAAACCCACAGCACAGCAACAAGTCTGAAGCGCCACAGTACAGCAACAACTGAAGTCTGAAGCGCATCTCTCTGCCGATCAGCACCTTCAGCACAACTCCGTGAACCACTTTTTTTTTTCCAATGAGAATATTCAGCCCTTCCATCTGTTGGGTTTTATTTTGATATTTTTTGTTTTTTCCATGTTCCTCCATTTTTTGTGTTGTGTTTACTGAGACCTTGAGAAACTTTTTTTAATCTCTACTCAAGTATAGCTTTTATGCCTCTTTCTATGTTTTTAATTATTTTTTTTTAGAAGTTTCTAGGTTTGTTCCTCTGTTACAGCCATGGTGAGTGAACAATGTCTACTTTGCTCTGCCTTTGGCTTGGGGGAAAAAAAAATTATGTACCGAGTGTTATGGAAATTTTCTGTACAATGTCTGCCTTTGGTTTGTTCCTTCGTTTGGGTTTCTAGAGTTCGAGATGAGGAAGGACAAGGGAACCTTTGAAAGCACCTTCAGCCCTCTTTGCAATGGAGGGATCTAACGCAGTAGAGGCGGAGAAGTGAGGGGCAGAAAATGAGAGGTGGAGTGAGGGTTTGAAAATCTCAAGATCGGTGGTGAGAGAGTGGAGACGTTGCTGTGTGCTTGGAGAGTGATAAAGTTGGAGACAGAGTGTTTTGTTGTGGAAAGGGTGTGAAAAGGAGAGAGAGAGCCAACGCGGGTAGACTTGGTGACCGTTCTGTGCACCTGTTTTGGAATTGATTTTTGTGGGACCCAGTGAGTGACATAAAGGTGAGTGATTGAACTGAAAGCTCACTGAAATATTTCACCCAAATAGCCCACCAAACTGAGTTATAGAAATTTTGGGTATTTTTAAGTGAAGAGTGAAGAGTGATCAGTGATCAGTGATCAGTGATCAATGATAAAAATTGAGTGAAGAGTGATGAGTGAACAAAAAAAATAAACCAAACAGGGCCTAATTAGTTTTTAGTGTAGGCAGTTTTTATTTTTTTTATTCTTGTTCATATAATCATGCACATTGTAACTAGCACAATATGTTAACTAAAAAACTTTCGTCATTAAAAACTTAAACATGCAAATTTGAGAAACACTTGTTTGTACAACTGATATGTACCTAAGAGGCTAAGACTAAAAGATGATTGTGTTGGGAAATTTAGACCTCGGTTAATAGAATTAACAAGTTTTAAACCCAAGTTGTTAATTAGATTTATTATAAACTAAACTTATTAAAACAAACAAACATCAATATCATGTCAAAATCGCACAGCGGAAAAATAAATGAGACAAGATGTAATGACCTAGGAAAACCAATAAAACAAACTAGTTTCACAGTAAAAACCTGGGGGGATACCTTCCCGAAAAGCAATCCACTATAGTAAAGAGAAGTTTCAGATCTAGTACAAAACCTTTGTCCCTAGATTCTACAATTCCCATAGATGAACTCACAGCAGAAACCTTCTACCACTTCAGAATCTCTGAACTCTTCAATATATGAACGACACCCTTTGATGCAAGAATCCCAATACGTGACTAACCAATTGCGCGGATCCTAGTACACGACTTAATCACTAACTAGAAGAAGATTGTTGGCTGCAAAGTTCTTTACTTCATCAACAATAAAGATCAAGAAGCACTTAGTTACAAAACCCTAAGGCGCAAATACGCAGTAGCTTCTTTTAAAGAGAATAAAGCATCTTATATGACAGCCTCTAAAATAAGCCTTATATAGGTCTAAGGTTGTGAGAAAAGAAACCCTACACATACATGTTAGCATGGGCCGAAAATCAAATTTGAAAATCTAAATTCTCGTAACCTCGATCGATCAAGAGGTGTCAAGAAGGTGTTGAGCTTTAAATTTCGACAGATACAGCTATCGAGAAGCTTTCGAGGAGATAGGAGCTTTCTCGATCGATCCACCAACTGTTGAGAAGTTATCGAGATTGCGATAAGAAGAAGTTAAAAATCTCAATAGATATAGTTGTCGGGAGGTGTCGAGCAGCTATCGAGTTATTTGTCCAGCTTTATTGAACAACTTTTCTACACTTGTTTCTTAGTCCAATCTTCATGGCTTTAATACTAGACTTGAACAACATGTTTTTTAAAGTATTAAATACATTCTAAATCTACCCAATTACAAGTAAAATGCGTTTTGTCAAAGAATTAACCAACTATATAAAATAGTGACATATATTCTTAACAAGTGAATCACATATGTCCTAACAGATTGGATATTACTACTAGTAAAAGCTTTCTTGTGGAGGAGCCAATTAGACGATTTCATTATTTCCATTTGTTTTTTGTTTTTATAGTGCCACGTGGATGTCATGCAAACACTCATATACTTTTTAAATTGTAGTTGATTTGCTAAAGCGTTAGGCAAGATGCCTTCCGTGTGCTTACTATGATTTGTAATTTTTTATTTATTAATTTTTTGGCTCAATAATATTATAATTATAATAAATAATAATAATATAGTGCTTTCCCAATTAATACCACGTGACGTGACAAAGATTGACGTGGAACTACAAAGCATGAAAAGTCAAAACATGTTGTGATGAGACTCATTACTGATTACTCACCCACCATGGTTTACCAAGAAAAGAAAACTCAATAGTTAACCTGATTTTTATTTTTTATTTAGCTTTTGCTAAAAAGTTAACCTGATATATAAAAGAGTAACACTTTATTGCATATCCCATTAAACTTGTAATAATGGTTGTCTTCCACCGCAAAGAAAAGAAAAAGAAAAAAAGATGTAATCCTCTCCTTTATTTATACTTTTTTTTTCTTTATAAATTTTAGTTTCTTACTATTTATTTGGGTGATTAAGGTAATTTTGACCAATTACATCAAAGCAATCTATATTTGCACACAAATTAATATATATTGTTGGTATTTATAAACTTTTAAGTCTCCCATGTCTTGTCATCCGTTATTCATGAATAAATTAAATAATAAATTGAATTCATATCACATCTCATCTCATATTTTTGGGCCATCATAATGCAACTAAGCACATATCATGTTGAAAAGTTAATTCAATTGGTGCAAATATTTTTGTTGTAAGCAAGCATATTTAATCTAAAAATAAAATTGGAACATAAATTTAACAACAAATGAAAGCTTTAACAATACTCTAGAATTACGTAAAGACTTTATTTTTAAAGGTTGATTTCGAGCAACCTGAAGTGATTAACTTGGTGCAAATGGTTTCTCAGCAATCAACCTTCAATTGCAAGTTTAGATTATAGTGTCTTCCTCCGCAATGGATGCATGCACTTTCAAAGCACAAAGGTTAAAGAACTACTCAACTAGGTGTTCCTTACCAATAGAGAAGAAATAAAGCTAGTTTTGCTAATTTTCGATCCTGCATATATAGAGCATGCCAAGAGTGAGAAAGATTGAAAGTTGAAGAGCAAATAGAAAATAGTAAAGTTGTTTGTGTGTTCTTAAAGCTTCACTACTCGATATTTTATTGACCAAAAAAAAAAAAAAAAAAAAACTTGGGCTTAATAACCTAAGGTTAGGCAATAGTTTAATGCCTAAGTCGAAAGTAATAGTAGAAATTCAATTAGAAATTGAAACACTAAATTATGCCCTCTAAAATAACAACTAGTTAGCAAAAATCCGACTAGAATCTGAAACACTAAATTATGCTCTCTAAAGTCTCTAGAAATAGAATTATTCCCATAAGAGAGAGAGAGAGAGAGAGAGAGAGAGAGAGAGAGAGAGAGAGAGAGAGAGAGAGAGAGAGAGAGAGAGAGAGAGAGAGAGAGAGAGAGAGAGAGGAACACTAAATTATGCTCTTTAAAGTAGGGATGGAAAAATTGGACACGACCAATGAACCCGACACGATACGAAATTAACATGTTATGGGTTGAGGCTTAATGGATTCATGTTTTATTCGGGTTAACACGACTGACCTGTTTAATAAACGGGTTAAGTTAGTATTCAATACATAGAACCTGTTTAACCCGTTTAACATATCTGATCTGTTTAATTAAATGACATTTTACTAATATATCATTCAAACTCTAAGTATATAAATTTATTAGTTGTTGTGGTTTATTTTCTTTGACATATTGTGATTGATTATTTGTGATATTGGAATATATTTTAATTTTGAATGATTATTTGTGATGCAATTACTCGTTAGTTCTGAATTTTATATTAAAAATATTTGTTTTTTTATTTTTTTAAAAATTTCATTTTGATAAAATTTGATAAACAAATTGACATGACTGAACCGTTTAATAAATAGGTCATGTTTGGGTTGAAAAATCTTGACCCGTTTAATAAACATGTCGGGTTAGTGTTGACCTATAGAGGTGTTCATCAAACCGCATAAATCGCACAAACTGTACTAAAACCGCCAGCAAAATAGCATAACCGCACAGCACCGCACCGTAAGTAACAATACATTGCACCGCAATCTCTCTATATATTTATATATTTATTTATTTTTAATATTAAATATATTATTAATAGTTTAATAATCCTAATTTTCCCCAAAAAAAAAAATGATAACCCTAGCAAGTGTTGACTAGAAAGCCAACCCAAAATAAAGGAAAACTAACTAAATAATTTAAAACTTGGCAAAAAAAAAAAGGAAAAATTAGTTTTGAGATGGGTACAAAATGCCCAAAATTTGAAAAATATACGAACTTCAAACCTCATCTTATATATAGCACTGCACATGTGACCGCAAAAATGAAGTGCGGTGCAGTTATGATTTTAGTTAAACTCTAAATCGCACCACACCGCACATGTGACCGCAAAAATAAGGTGTGGTATAGTTATAATTTTAGCTAAACCGCACCGCAAAGTGCAATGCTAAAAATGACCCAAAACTGCACCTCGAACACTCCTATTAACCTATATAGTCAAATACTCATGAGGTGATACAATACGAATCCAATACGTAAACACGAATTGCCACCCTTACTCAAAAGTCTCTAGAAAGAAAAATATTTCTATTAAAAAAAAAAGACTTAAAAAAATTGGGTCTTATGTTTGACATATATAAAGCCAATCACTAAATTAGACATTATATCTAAAATAAATAAATAAATAGCCATAAGAATACATTTTTTTTAAAAAAAAAATAATAATAAGGAAAAGCAAGTTCCTAACCACCGTGATACTTTAAAAAGGGAGGAAATTTTTTGTTGTTCCAGACAGACGCCAAGTCACAAAGAATATTCTTTAAAAAAAAAAAAAGTCACAAAGAATAATTAAAGACAAATTTTCGGTGGATGCACGTCGGTGGTGATTGTTATTATCATATTGTTTTTTGTTTTTGGGAAGAAAGATAGTACGGTGGTGATTAAGTTGAAATTTCAAGGTCTCTTTTCTTTTAGAAACTAAATTTCAAAGTCGTCTTCACTCTTCAGTGTGATCCACTTTTATTCAGATTTTAGATAAGTCAGGTCCATGGTATTTATTTTTATTGCTTTTTTAATATAATTAAATATCAATAATCTGAAAATAAATTATACAAATTCCTTACATTTCTGGTTACATGTGGCGGTCGGTTAAATGTTTGACTTTAATATTAATTTAAGGAAAATGCTAACGAATATATATTAGTTAATAATTTATTTAAAGAAGTTTTTTATGGAAAAAAATAATTAATATTTTGATAGCTTTTTTCATTTTCTATAAAAGTAGTGTCAAAACTTTTTTAAAATAGATTGTTAACCAATGTCCTGAGGGCACTTGTTAGCATAACCCTTTATTTAATCCTCTATCTTTTTTTTTTAATTTTTTTTTATAGAATTCTACTATAGTCTAACATAAATACATGCCTGTGAAACTCGAGAAATTATATGATCTTCATAGTGAACCATATCACTTGTCTACTATTCCAATAAAAAATTTCCACATATTTAAAATTACTGAGTCATTTTATGATATATAAAAAAAAATTTAAATAGAAACTAACTTCCTTGTTAAACTGACTCAACAATTTTAAACGATAGAAATCTTTTAATGAAATGGTAAACAAGTGACGTGGACAGGGGCGGAGTTAGGATTTTTTTTTTTTTTTTTTTTGGGCCAAGTTGCAACTCTAATATATCTATCAAGACATCTCCACATACACATATATATACTTTTTTATTATATACACATTTTTTTTTATTTGATAAGTTATATTTATACACACACACCAAACAACAACAAAAAGAGTTTAGTAATTTCAATCAAAATTATGTTTGGTGGCGGTCTTACATAAAATAAAAATCATTTTTACTATTTTTATATTGAAATTCTTAAAAAAAATCATTTTCAATACAAATTATCAAATTTTATACTAAAGTAAGCAAAAAATATTTCAATTGAATTAATGAAATTTTCAAAAACATGAATGATCTAAAACTTGGAGGAATAAGTTAGACTTCAAACATATTTGAAGTTATCTTGCTGTAACCTATTATATAGTAACTAAAGAGACGTTTTATGTATAGTTTTAGTGACATTATTTTTCTTAATGAGTCAATGACTTGTTAATTGCCATATAACTGGTTGAAAAAGATATAGATTCAAATATGTTTGGCACCAAATTTTATCAAATATTTAATAGATATAAAAGCATATTTTACAATAAAAAATAGAATTGTGAAAAATAATGTTATATCTCTATAATTATTAGATCAATTTTTTTTTAACAGCATCATTGAACTAAATCAAATATTTGGTCCCGGGGGGGGGGGGGCGGAGGGAGGGGCAACTCTTATTTTTTAGACTAAATTTTGAAAACATTAAAATAATTATATATATATATATATATATATATATATTTCAAAATTTTGGGGGGGCCATGCCTTACACATAGCTACACCCTTGGACATGGTCCACTATGAAGACCTTATAATTTCTCATGAAATTCCCTCCTGAAAACTTAAAGTCCGACTTTTGCCCTTTTTTTATGATTAGTGACACATCAATTTGTAAGATTAATGTAACACAACTCTATTACAAAAAAAAAAAAGAAAAAAAAAAGAGTAATGTTAGGTTTGTTATCAATTCTAATTTGGATTTACCATTGACTTTACTTTTTTACTTTCTAATAACATCTTGCCACTTAAGATTTGTTGTGGGCCTATAGTATTACTTTTCTTTTCTTTTTCTTTTTAAATTTTTTTATTAACATGGGATGAGAAAAAAATTGTTTATAAAACTCACCTATATAGAACCAAACATATTGTAATAAGAGCAAGATTTAGGTACAGTACTTAAATATTGTGCCTTAGGTTTTCTTCTTAAGATTCTGTTATGTGGATTTTTTTCTCATAGAATAGAAGTATATTTCTTAGTTAAGTAACTGCATGGCTAAATCTTAAGAATAGAACCTAAGGAGCAACACCTAAAATAATGTAGCAAAATTTTGTCCTTGTAATAATACCAAATATCCTCTCCTATTTTAAGTCTATTTTTTTGGGGAGATAAAATGCTTTATTTTAAGTCTATTTAAAAGTTAAAACTAATCCAAATTTTATTACAAACACTCATTATTAGTTCAAATATAAATTTAAATGAAAAAGTATATTATGTTCTAATATATTGGTTTTTCATATCTTATTCGAAAATGAAAAATGAAATCAACAAATTTATTGCATTGATCACAATAACAAATTTTAAGTAGGAAGTAACCAAATAATTTTTTTCTATAATAAAAAATCAAGAAAGAACAATTTGCATACTATATCAAATAATATCCTTTCAAAGGTTTTTTTTTTTTTTTTTTTGGGTGGGAGGTGGAATTTCAATTTAATCCCTAGAGTTGTTGGACTACTCTTAAAATCTAAGGTATAAATTGAAATTTCCCTCTCTTTTTTATTTAAATTTTTTTTATTTAATAGTTATAATAATAGAGATGGAGAATTTGAATAGTATTTTCTCTTAATAAATGAGAGTAAGCTATGGCACTAGAAAAATGATCATCTCTATTTCAAATTTAGTCCATTTTATTCATTTCATGGTTCATATTAAATTTTGTAAATCTAAAGATGTACTAACTCCCAAGTTATTTGTTGTGTACGTGTGTGTGTATTAAAATTTTTTATATTTCTAACATTACTCAATCACTTAATCTAAAAACATGATGCATGCATAAGTGCGCGTGCGCTAAATAGGTTAATAGTCATTTAAAAAAAATATTATTGATATTATGGTATTTAGCACAACTCTTAAACTTTTGTTTTTGTTTTTTTTAATTAATTTTATTAACAAATCTTTTTCCTTAAGACTTATATATATATATATATATATATATATATATTGTGGGGTCAAAGAATTTGGCAACCCCGACCCATTTTATACTAAGACCAAGGCCTACGCTGAGGAAGAAGAAATGTCTGAGGACGAACGAAGAAGGCCCAAATTGCCGAGGAACATCGTCGAGGACAATCCTGTCCCCAGTCAACCAAGATCATGGAAGGAAAAAGCGGTACTCCATCAACGACAGCCTCCTAGAGCATTCCAAAAAGAAGAACAAGTGCAATGGGCCAGCCACGGGAGTATGATGGAGGAGCAATTCAAGGAGAAACTGTCACCTCCACATTAAATGCCCACAACTAACATTCTGGGCACATTGATAAGGAAATGACTCCTGAACAGTGCTACCTCAGTTACTGCAACTCACAGAACACCAAAAATGGCGTCTGATAGGACAAACACTCAAGTATAGGCTTGGATGATCAACAAATGGAATGTCAAGATTGTCACCCAACATATAAATAGGAGTAGAGCTCCTCGGATTGTGTCAAGGACAAACTTCCTCTGATAAACTTAGCTCATTTCTGTTTGATCAACATAAAAACCCATTTTAACCGTTATCCCTCACTAAAACCTAGCTTTTCGGCCCACTCTTTACAAATTCATTATATTAGGTTCACTAGGCCTAGATCCCATTCATTTTTGGGCTTAGTCCGAAAATCAAGACCCTACAATTGGCACTATCTGTGGGAAGAGCTTGTGCGATAGTGAGTGCAACGGGTAGTTAAGATAGGATTAGGCCCTCATCGACCAGAGTCCCTGGGGAAAGCCATTATGGTGGCTAGTTTACTATGCGAGTAAGACACTACATGAGGCACACACAGTTGTCATCCTAGCTCAGCTTTTGCTCAGGTCTATGCTTCAAAATGTGGATTATGCAGGGAGGATTGCTAAATAGGAGACAGTTCTAGAGGCTTCTAACACTAGGTACATGCCCCATACCTCTGTCCAGGGTCCGGTCCTCGCGTATCTAGCAGTCGAATTCCCCAGACCTCCATTAGAGGAAAGGGCAGTAACACAGAGCAATTCAAGGAGGCTCTGCAGCGGGGCTAGTTCTGGAAAGTATATGTCGATATCTTCGAACCTACTGAAGTGGTTAAATGAAACCTTAGCTATGACAAGTCCTCGGATCTCCTGCTCTGGGGGAATTAACACACACTGGCAATTATCTAAGTGTTAGACAAAACCAAGGTCTTGCATGGCTTCTCGGACCACAAACCTATAGGGAAACTAATGACTTTTGACAATACCTAAGTGTTGGACAGAACCAAGATCTTGCATGGCTCCTCGGACCATAAACCTATGGGAAACTAAAAACTTTCGACAAGCACCTAAGGGTTGAACAGAATTAGGGTGTCTTACGGATCCTCGGACCACATGCTTTAAGAAAATTAATGCTATGACATCACTTTAGAAGTACTTAAATAGAACCTAAGGCGTGCCTAGATCCTCGGATTATTGGGGAAAACCGACGCCATGACGTCATTATAAATGACGAACAAAGCCTTAATACACGTTGGTCCCCTCGGATGACTTACTTTAAATCCAACATCCTTTGTTGGTTGCACAGTTTGCGGTATAGAACACATGGTTATGTTCCTGATTATTCCTACATAGTTAGCTTATTTAAGGTTAGCAGCCGAGTGCTATTGTCGGTTTTGTTAAAGTCAGGGTGACAACTTTTGTTACGGTCAACAACACCCGTTCCAAGTTTGGAGGGAAAAATAACAACACACACATTAAATAATTGCTACAGAGAAAAGAAAAAATTCATAAAGTAAAAAGTGCATCCATTTTTTATTAAATAAAAGAAAGGTACATCATACACCAAATGGCTTAGGCAGACTTATTTTAAAACTAACTATAAAAAGAGAGGTTAAGGCAGGCTTGTTTTAAGGCTAACTATAAAAAAGAGAGAAAGCCCGTAGGAATGGTAGATTCGCAATCTCATCCCAGCAGCAATTGAGCCAGTATGGATGGTACCGGCGATGAGAAAGAAGAAGAGGCAGAAGCACCTGATGGCCCCATCCTAGGATGTTCCTTTGATTCTCTCCCAGTTTCATGATAATTAAGCATTGGAGACGCCAATACTCGAGTATCAACCGTTCGGTAATCTTACAAACCTCCATTGGTAAGTAAACTGGATGCGAATCACTACCAGCTCGAAGGGCAAGCAAAGACGCATACTGGAGAAAAATGTTATATTTCTCACGAACTTTTCTCCTAACTGCAAGATTTCCTACCATCAAGGTGAGACCCAAACTTTGTCGCACCAAAAGTCTGATGCGATCTACACTTGCTTCGGTTCTTGGCTGAAGGAGGAGGGTCTTCTTTCTTGCTTAGTTGAAAGGTAGGAACATCTTTGGCCTCTACTTCCTTTGCCTCAACTGCGTCAATCAGGATCTGGGCAGCATTCTTGGTTCTTGAAAAGGGCTTGGCTTCCTTGCCCTTGCCTTTATCTAGGGCCATCTCATTCCCTAGGCCTTGATCACGATCTTGGCAAGGTCCTTGGAAATGCTTGAAGGGTTGAGAACTTGAAGTTCCTGCCGAACTCAAGGATTTGTAAATGTGAAAGAATGATTCCCCTAGAGTGCCTTATATAGAAGGCGAAATCTAGTGGAAATTAATCTGCACGAAATTTGAAGAAAGAGTTACAAGTGAAATAACTCCTGCCCAAATTTCGAAGAAATCCTCAACCGTTAAATCTGCGTCGCTTCATAAAAGTATTAATGAAGGTGCGCTTCGTATACCGAAGCAATAGGAACGTGCCTTGGGCAGGTGAAAAGACTCAGGTACTGACAGAAAACAAGACATGATAAGCCGTGACAAAGACCTAAGGACATCAAAATCCTCCTCTCCGTCCGAGGAGCCGGACAGCAAGATTTTGAGGGGCTATTGTGGGGCCAAAGAATTTGGCAACTCCGGCCCATTTTATACTGAGCCCAAGGTCCACGTTGAGGAAGAAGGAATGTCCGAGGATGAACTAAGAAGACCCAAATTGCCAAGGAACATCGTCGATGACAATTCTGTCCTCAATCAACCAAGATCATGAAAGGGAAAAGCGGTACGCTATCAAAGGCAGCCTCCCAAAGCATTCCAAAAAGAAGGACAAGTGCAATAGGCCAGCCACAGGAGCATGGTGGAGGAGCAATTCAAGGAGAAACTGTCACCTCCGCATTAAATGCCCACAACTAACGTTCTGAGCGCACTGATGAGAAAATGACTTCTGAACAGTGCTACCTTGGTTACCGCAACTCACAGAACGCTAGAGAGGGCGTCTGATAGGACAGGCACTCAAATATAGGCTTGGATGATCAACAAGTGAAAGGTCAAGATCGTTTAAAGAGGACTATATAATTGGAGAAACCCACCATAAAGAGTGGGTGGCTGGAAAAAGGGAGAGAAAGCATTATGGCGATCTCAAGAACTCCTGTAACCATTGTCACCCAACATATATACAAGAGTAGAGCTCCTCAGATTGTGCCGAGGACGAACTTCCTTTGATAAACTTAGCTCATTTCTATTTGATCAACATAAAAACTCATTTTAACTGTTATCCCTCACTAAAGCTTAGTTATTCAGCCCACTCTCTACAAATTCATTGTATTAGGTTCATTGGGCCTAGATCCCATTCATTTTTTGGCTTAGTTCGAAAATCGAGACCCTACATATATGTATATGTATGTATGTATGTATGTATGTGTGTATGTATATTAATAGGTAATGCCGAGAGAAAATCCAATTAGATTTTAAATTAGAATTCAATTAAAGTCTAATTTTGTACCACATGTCTCATCTAATCCAAGTTTTAAAATTTTTGTGCTAAGTTAGTTAATTCAGTGTAAAAATTGTAATTCAATTAAAGTTTAATTTTGCACCATGTGCCTCATCTAATGTAAGTTTTTTTTTTTTTTTTTTAATTTTTGTGCCAAGTGAATTAGTTCAATGTAGAAAACAAGGAGTTCAATATAAATAAACCATAAAAAACCTAATCGTATATATATATATATATATATATATATATACTTAGAGAAATTTTAATTTGATTTAAAATTGAATTTTGTTTTTGTTAGCTTTCCATACAAATTAAATTGTTTTGATTTCTTCTGTTATTTTTTCTCTGAACTAATGAGCATTTTTTTTATATTTTTTCTATTTAGATATTTTGTATATTAGAATTTTGAACATAATAAATTGTAATTAAGCTGAACGATCTCATGCATCTATCCTCGTTCAATTTAGGAGATACTATTGGACCAATTTATTCTTTTTATTTTGTGTTATATTTAGTAGAATTTCATGGACAGTGATTGTAAATTGATATTACATATGTAGTATCTAATAATGACTTTCAAAATTATATACATAATAGTAGTGTAATAAGAAACTTGACGAAACCAATATTATAAAAATTGCAAGAAAAAACTATTTTAGTACCTCCAAATGTCCTGGTCAAACTAATATCCTATATGTTTTATAATCCAAGATAATATCAATAGCACTACTAAAATTCATCATTTCCGTGCATAAGCACGAGTTATATACTAGTTTCAATAATTACCAACCACCACGAGAATTTCATTTCTCTTGAATAGATATCCTACATTAATTTGTGGGTTGATAAGAATTATTTAGTGCGAAAGTTTCCATTTTGATGGCTTCAACTAACAACAATGCTATGACCAGCACAATTTATACAAATTTTAATTTGCCATAACTCATAATGTAGTGAGTTGTGAGATGTGATAAATAAGTGGACTCACATGAACCCACAATTTTTTTTTTTCACAATTCACAGCTCGACACGTGATAAATTATGGCAAAAATTGTGTAAATTGTTGTCATCCTAGTATTTTTTTTCTTCAACTAATTATGTTTACCATGCTTGTGACTCTACTTTTGGAAATGAGGACAATAGAATATATGATGTTCAAACATATTGATTTTTCATATCTTATTTGAAAAATAAAAACATGAAATCAATAAATTTATTGCATAGGTTGCAATAACAAATTTTAATTAGGAAGTAACAAAATAATTTTTTTCTATAATTAAAAAAAAAATCAAGAACTAACAATTTGCATACTTTACGAAATAATATCCTTACAAATGTTTTTTTTTTTAATAATTTTTTTTAGAGTTGGACTACTCTTAAACTCTAAGGTATAAATTGAAATTTTCCTCTCTTTTTTATTTATTTTTATTTTTTATTTGTTGGTTACAATAATGGAGGGGTGGATCTAAATGGTGTTTTCTCCTAATAAAAGAGAGTAGGCTATACCACTAGAAAAATAATCAACTCTAGTTCAAATTTAGTCCATTTTATTCATTTCAAGATTTAAATTAGATTTAAAAAATCTAAAAGTGTACTAACTTCCACGTTATTTGTTGTATATATATATATATATATATTCAAAATTTGTTGTATCTCTAATATTACTCAATTACTCAACCTAAAAATGTGATGCATGCATAAGTTATGTGCACATATATATATATATACACATATATATATATATATATATATATATATATGCTAAACAGGTTATATAATAATGATTTTAAAAAATATATACTATTAATGATATTATAGTATTTAGCATGCATGACTCTGAAATTTTTGCTCTTTTTTTTTTTTTTTTTTTGGTTAACAAATTCTTTTCCCTTAAGTCTTTTCAATAATTGCCAACCACCATGAGAGACATTTCTCTTGAATAGTTATCCTACATTAATTTGTGGGTTGACAAGCATTACTCAATGCAAAAATTTCCATTTTTATGGCTTCAACTAACAAAGACTATAAAACAATTTAAATAATTTTTGTCACAACTTGCCACATGATGAGTTGTGAGCAGTAAAGATCTAAACTCAAATAGACTTACTATTTTTTCTTCATCATTCACAGCTTGTTACGTATCGAGTTGTGACAAAAATTGTTCAAATTGTTGTAATTCTAGCATTTTTCTTCAACTAATTCTGTTTACTAGGCTTAAGTAATTAACTGGATGCTTCTGGAAACGAGGTCAATAGAATAATAGTAATTAACTAGATGCTTCTGGAAACGAGGTCAATAGAATAATAGAATATACTACAATGCAACAGATCGCTTTCGATCGAGTGTGATCAAATGGAATTTTTATGTAGGAGAATGCATTTGCAGCAAATATATACAAGTGGGTGATCCAAATTCATAGAAACCAGACACTATTCAGAAACAAACAAAGAAGGTGGACTTAGAAATATTACTGAACATATATTCAAAGTAAAGGATTCCGTGACTAGCCGACAATTTGGGCCATGAAAAATCACCGGAGAAATCAACCAAGCACGGCATTTGGAGTATTATAAAAGGTAAGTAGAAGAATAACGATGAAAACTCTTAATAAATTTAATCAGATAAGCACAAATATATGTTGGTGCAGGAGTTTGGTTGGACCACTGTGGACAAAGATTACTTCACCTATGCGCCAAGAATTTTCTGACTCAATTAATTGATACTTTTTGTCTTTTTAACGGTGACGTTCGTGATTTAAATTTCTTTATCCTCGATTATCAATGTATAAACAAATACTTTACAAATCATATAGTTTTGTCTGTATATGAGATAGAGATCCCAATCCTCCTAGTCCAAGCTAGCTTAGCACAAAAGCAATGTAAATGCATTGACCACATTGACTAACAACTTGACTTCGAAGTTCGGAGTTGAAGCTAGTGATGCAGATAGCAAACCAAATATAATATATTGTAATGTATGAACTGACTCAAACTAATTATACCTTGACTAAGAGTGAAAAAATAAGAAAAATTTTAAAGATATTATTAATAATTTTGCTACATAATCTTTATAAATGGATAAATTTGTTAATATATTACCTTTACAAATTGATAGATTTAACAATCTAATAAATAAACATCTCAATTATTTTATGTGATTGATGACATAATTAGTTTGTAAAGATTATATAATAAAATTTTTAGTGTTTCTGAGTTCTAACATCACTCAAAAAATAAAACTCTAGCATACCTATAAGCATTACATATTTCACTAGTCCAAGCAGATTTTAGTTATCAATATTACTGTGTACTTATGTTTTGTTTATTTTGATGGAAAGTAATATTTTTGAAAACTAGTTATTTTGTGTTTGGTTGCTGTCCTAAAAATAAATTAGAAAATATTTTCAATTATTTTTTCTTACATTAAAAATCATTAATATTTCTTGTGATTTCATATATTAACTAAACAACAACTTCTATTCACTAAAACATATTCCAAATAGGAAGTGTTTTATATTTTTTGAGTAGTTTGGGCCTCCCAAATTGGAAAACATAATAGAATTATATTTATCTCTTTTTTGTTTGGATGGTTGAAAGAAAATGCATAGAATTAAAAGTAATATTTTTAAAACACCATATGTGTGGAGGTAGAGAAACAACAAAAGGCAATTTGATTCGTTGGTGATAAAGGAGTAGTTGGTCAAAAAAAATTTTTTTTGAATGATGTTAATTAGATGGAGAGAGTGGTTGATTATCTTCAACACAACTCTCTACTAGTAACAAGGAAGCTTTGTGATAGATTATAAATTCATGACTAACTTGGTTCTTGGGCTTATGTGCTTGATATGATTGCAAATCTTGTCATTCGTGTTGAGTGATTAGTTGGGTGGCTTAGTTGCTGCTTGGAATTTAGGTTGAGAAGTGTTCTGGTTACCCTACATTTTGCATACTGGGATTGTTTGCAGCTTTAATTGCTGCAAGGTTGGGGTGTATTTGGACTTGATTGTATTCTCTTTTTGTTTCTATAAATTCTCTTGTTCATCAAAAATTACTTTATATAATTTATTTAACAAAAATAAGGGTATAGATATTTAAGAAAAAGATAGGGGGATTAAGAGAATTTCAATAAATTTTTTTAATTAAAACATATTCAATTCCCTCATTCTTTTTAGTGTTGGAGGATTGAAAATTGGGCTTAAAGAAAAGAATGTAAACTTGCAAACAAAGTGAAATGAATATATATATTTATATATATATTTCCATTCCCCTTATTCCCCTCTCCTAAACTATTTTTACTAAAAAATTGTCATTTGTAAAAAAAAAAAGTTAAATCAATAGAGAAAGAGGCAGCAAACTGACAAAAAGAGAGAATTTACAATATGAAGAATTTGTTGTGATGTGGACTTTACTTGTGGTTAATGGTAATTACAACGTTTCAAAAATGTTTTGTTCGCTCTTTAAAAGCAGAAAACATTAATTTCCACTCTATAGTCTATGACTATCTTGCTTTACTTTCTTGAAAAATAATTTTCATTGATTTGAATTTTAAGTCATACTAAGCACCATAAAATGCAAAACATGCTTTTCAAAAAGCTTCTACCAAAGCAAACAGAAGGTGCGAAGCAATTACAGAATATCAAATTCAAACATAGCCCCATGGCCCATCAAGCACCTCTTCTCTTCAGTCTTCATGCCCTGTGACTGTGAGTTGTTGTGGTATCCACACAATATGCATTATCTTGTAATTTCAAAGTTTCTCTTAAAAAATGCTTCAAACTTTTCATATATTTTTTTATTTGATGTAAATTTTAAAAATTTAACTATTGATTACATGTTTTTGTAGTTTAAAACTTTGCATAAAAAATAAGTTTATTTATTGAATAGTAAATAAGATCCGATTTGAATAAAATTTGGCATGTATGTTAAGAACATAAAGAACACACAATTCAACGATTAAATTTTCAAAATTCACATTTAATAAATAAATAAAAATACAAAAAGTTTAAAAGGTTTCTCTCTAAACATTGTCCTACTATGTTTTTTTTTTTTTTTTTACAAGATAAAAACTCTACTTTAATCTAATTTAAATATATATGCATGTGAAGCTTCTTACTAGAGATTTGAATCTCGATCTTTACCCTCATACCCCACAAACACTTATCTTTATAAAGTAACCACCCATTAAAAATGCGCAATGGTCCTAGCAATTTTTGTGACAAAGTTGACTGTAGGTGTAGTACAGCAAGTGGTGGTGTGACTAAGATTCCAACTTCCAAGTCAATCTATCTATTGGGGAAATTCTATATTTGGGAAAATCAAATAGTGCAAGCGTGTACTATATTTAGGGTAGTATAGGCTGGCTGAGCGACTGTTTTCTTTTGACTCCGACAATGCATTCCCAAATTTCAATCTCCCATTACTTCATGTCTCTTGGAAAAACTCACTTCTTTTGCATGGGTTGCGCCATTATTACCCATATTCGCGAAAGGACCTTAATATTACGTCCTAATTTTATGATGTAGATCTAGAAAGAAAATATTGTTCTTGTGTAATTAAACAAGATCTCGGGTTTTTTTCTTTTTCTTTTTTTTTTCTGGTTCTCAATAATGTACCAATTATATAAGCAAATTTTTTTAAAGTACAAAAAGATTTGAAATTTATAAAATTCGTTTCATGATTATTGTTGTTCAACCAAAATAATTTTTGAACCCCATATTCCCATTTTTATTTTGCAGCTAACAAAAAAATATTCCATATGTCCAGTTTAATTTTCTTATTTATTCTTTATTTTTATGGAATTAGTGGCAGCAAGCTACTTTCCAATAAGCACATTGTTAATAACTGATGTAGTTTGCAACATTGAAATAATGTGCAGTCTATTCTTCTTGACTGTAACATTGTAAATTTGTAATAACGAGTGTAGACTTAATAACTTCTTCTTCTTCTTTTTTTTGACTAAAAGACTTAAGAACCTTTTCTTTTCTGAGAAACATAAGACTCAAGAACTTAATTACTCACACGATTGCATCAAATCAATTATCCTTAGCAATTTTGACCGTTCAAAACCATATATTTTAAGAATGTGGTGTTGTCAAGTTTGTTGAAATATATTTCAGTATTAACATAAACATTATGTATCCATCTTCATTTTTACTAATATGGTAAGAGGCATTTAAATCTTACCAACTTAAAAAGAAGAAGAATGAATGAATTTCATGTTGCTCTCTTTTTTGAGTGATAATTTCCTACTTAAAAAAATTTTCCTCCAAAACCGGGTTTGAAGGAATTTCTTCCAATATATTAGATGGCTTTTAAGTAGTTTATTAAAGAACTCATGTAACTCTTAGGCTCCGTTTGGGAGTTCATAAGAGAATGGAATGGAATGATCGTAAGGGAATAAAAAGGAATGGAATGGAATGTATTTAAGTAAGGGAAATGAATGGAAAAAAAAAATAGAATGGAATGGAATTAAGTAACCTTGATTGGATGTTTTAAAATGAAGGAATGGAAATGAATGGAATATAAGTAATCTTGTTTGAGAGCAACATAGAGAGAATGAAATGAAATCATTTTATGACAATATTACTATTAGAACCCTATTTTAAAATAAAGGGTTGAATATATAGGGGTATTTTTGGAGTTTTAGTAAAAAAATCATTAAATCTAATTTCATTCCTTCCCATTTCTCTCAATTTTTAGGGGAATGAAAATTTGAGATTTTAAGGGAATAGAGAGGAATGAGTGTTCCCTCCTACCCATTCCATTCCCTCCCACTTAAACTCTCAAACAATGGAATGGGCTTTCCATTCTTTCTATTAAAACTCCCAAACAAGGGAATTGAAGAATATTCTAAAATTATTCTTTTCATTCCTTTCCATTTCATTCCATTCCCTCCTCCCAAACGATGCCTTAGAATTCATTTGATTGGAGAAGTGGAACAGTGAGAGAATAGAAAATAGGGAGGGATGAAAATATTTTAGTTTCCATTATTTGTGTTTGGTTGGTGGTGGAAAAGTGGAAGGATGGAAAAAATGAGTTTATATAAATTTACTTATACACCATTGTTAAAAAATGATGCCTAATCAAAACAAAAAAGTGTTGAACAACCAAAAAAAAAAGAACCCAATCACCCAAGTTTATTAAAAAATAAAAATTATGCACAAAAAAAAAAATCAATGTATAGTTAAAACCCATAAAAAAGAACAAAACCTGTATCACAAAAAAAAAAAAAAAAAAAAAAAAAAAAAAAAAAAAAGAGGAAGAAGTGAAAAGCAACCAGGTCCACACACTCAGGAAAGAAAAAAAGAAAGTGAAATAGCAATAGCAAGTCCACGTGAGAGAAGGATGAGCAAGTCCATGTGAGAGAAGGATGGGTAATTCAGTCATTGACTGGAAGCATTTTTCTCCCCTCTATTTTCTCCCCAAATTAGGGAGATAAAATTCTGGTGGACCAAGGGAGAAAATACCTGAGTTTTATCAATTTTCCATCATCCCTTTCTCTCTAACCAAACACACATAAAATCATTTTTCTCTCCCCTATTTTCTATCCTCCCTATTTCACCCCAACCAAACGAATCTTTACTTCGGTCATATAATTTTTTTTTTTTTTTTTTTACAAGATAAAATTTCTACTCTAGCCTAATCTAAGTGTATATGTATGTAAAGCTCCTTTCTGCAGACTTGAATCCCGGCCCTTACCCCCACACCCTACAAACACTTATAATTATGGAATGACAATCGCACCAATGGTGTGCAATGATTACTTAGGTCATATAATTAAAAGTAGAGAAATGTTAACAGATATCTTCAAAGCATTTGTTAGTGAATCATTTTAGGATTTATGAGAAAATAAAAACAAGAAATTTATAATTTGACTATCTTTTTTTTTTAATTTCCTATTAAAGTGTTGTCAAAACTTTCTTAAAATAGTGAATTAAACAACTATTTTGGGTGAAAATAAAACTTTCTTCTACACTATTTCAAGTAAAAATAGTGTATATTTTGAAAAGGTCAATTAACATAATTTTAATTTTAATAACTATTGAAAAAGTTAAATTTTTTTTAAATCCTTTTGCTTTGTATGATATTAAATTAAATAAGGTGATCTTCACATGAAAAGATGGGATTCTCTAAAATAGACAAATAAAATGAGATGGAGGACAAAGAGACATTTAGAAATAAAATCGTGTGATTATCAAAAAAAAAAAAAATTGTGCCAAATCCAATATATAAAAAGATGCAGATGTAATCATGCGGCATAATATGTTTCCGATCTCATACATTAAATATATTATTTTCCCACTAACAATAAATTGACCCTACGACTGTATGGAATGATGATAATGATTGTTGAGAAGGCTAGAAGCTACTCTGCAAGAATGATGGACTTCGAATTTTTATTTCCTTTCACACTATAAATTAATGTTAGTATTATCATGCTATATAGTATAATACTAACATTTTCATAAAAGAAAACACATTTGCATTTTCCCCAACCGTATTTGACAAGACGAAAATCACCATTAATTAATGCCATGCTTTGACAATCTATTCTCTTTTTTTTTTTTTTTTTTTTTTTTTGGGCTGAAAATTTGTCAAGACAACGAATTTAGTTCTAGTTTCTATATTTTTATTTAATGAACCAAACAGTCAAACACATTTAAATGGAATTTACAGCCATTATTATTATTATTATTATTATTATGAGCAATGCTACGAACACAAAAAAAAATCTCACAATTTTTACCACAGCTTATCACGTAATAAGTTATGAATGATGAATGTCTAAACTCATCTTTTGACCCTCACTATTTATAATTTACCACATGATGAGTTGCGGTAATAATAATGAAATTTGTTTATTTATTTATTTTTTTATGGACCTGGCATTTTCTTATTATTATATATATTCCATGCATGTAGCCGTATAGTTTTAATTTGGCCGTAGTCCACAACTTCCATCTTTGACCACCGAATGCATCTTTAGAATAATGGATTATTGGACGTCAGAAACTTAGAATTGTCTCAGTAGACTTGCGTGACTTGGTAGCATAAAAAGGATCCCCAGTCTCTTCAGTCATAAATCTCTCTCTCTCTCTCTCTCTCTGAACTCTGCCGCAGAGTAGCCGCCGCGTTTTCCTACAATTACAAGCAATACAAAAACTTTCCAAGGTAAGTCTCTTTTTTGTTGAGATAAAGAAATTAAGATCATTGTAAAAATAATACACCATATCTCATTTTGAATAATATTGTGTAATACAGTGATCAGGGCTATCCTCTATCCATTAACAAATGTGTCCTGCTATATATCCTTTGCATTTTCTAGCATTGAACCCACTGCTGATACCTTTTCTATATTCTCTTGCTACGCTTTAATGGCAGTACGTAACTGAATCGCTTCAGCATCATAGATCCCATCCAGTTTCGCTGAAAAGGGTTGCCATCAGCACCATTACAGTTTGATCTGCAAAACTTGCACCATCAACGGTGTCTTTATACCCAGTATCATCTTCGTTAATTGTCCCCAAAATCTTTTCAGCAACACCTGTGAATGAAAAGTTTCTTTAATATCCCTCTCAATTCTCTTACTCCCTACAAAATATACAACTAAGTCTATGCATTAAGCTAACCCATATAACAAAAATACAACCTGTTTTTGTATTATTTCATGGATGACATTGAAGTTCCTCAATATTTCATCTGCCCCATATCCCTACAAATCATGAAAGACCCTGTGACTGCCATAACAGGCATCACATACGACCGGGAAAGCATTGAACACTGGCTATTCACAAGCAAGAACGCAACCTGTCCAGTCACCAACCAACCATTGCCAAAAGACTCAGACTTAACCCCTAATCACACATTACTCCGCCTAATCCAAGCTTGGTGCATCCTAAATGCCTCAAAAGGTATTGATCGAATTCCCACTCCTAAACCACCTCTCGACAAGTTTCAAGTCCTCAAACTCATCAAACACCTTTGGCAGCCTGAGTTTCAGCTTAAAACTATTAGGCAATTGGCGTTACTTGCAGCTGAAAATGAAAGGAATAGGAAGTATATGATAGAAGCAGGTTTGCCAAAAGAGATGATGTTGTTTATTGTAACATGTTTCAAACAAGGCCAAATTGATGGTCTTGAAGAAGCTATTGGTGTACTTAACTTTATTCTAATCCCTTCAGCTGAAACAAAGCAAATTCTTGTCGAAAATGATCATATTATTGAATCATTGACATGGGTTTTATGTTGTGAAATGGAAAATCATCTCACTGTGAAATCTCATACGATGTTAGTGTTGAAGAAAATCATTGAAGCTACAAGCTCGAGTGTACTTGAAAGACTGAAACCTGAATTCTTTAGTAGGATTGTAAGAATCTTAAGAAGTGGGATTACTCAACAAGGAATTAACGCCACTTTGCTCGTGTTGTTAGAGGCTAGTCCATGGGGTAGAAATCGAATCATGATGGTTGAAACAAACACAGTTTATGAGCTCATTGAGCTTGAATTGGGTTTTCCTGAAAAGCGGACCACAGAGCTGATTTTAGGTATACTATTTCATTTATGTTCGTGTCCTGATGGGAGAGCACAGTTTTTAAGTCATAGAGGAAGCATTGCAGTGGTCTCTATGAGGATTTTGAGGGTTTCACCAGCAGTAGATGATCAAGCAGTTTCGATTCTTTCAATGATATGTAAGTTTTCCGGGACATATATGGTGCTTCAAGAAATGTTGAAGGTAGGGGCTGTGTCAAAGCTTTGCTCGTTGCTCCAAGTTGACTGTGCTACATCTTTGAAAGACCATGTAAGGAAAATCCTCAGGTCACATTTTCAGAAGTGGAGTGACTCTCCTTGCATTGGTGGATCTCAAGGTATCAATCCTAGTTAGAATGCAATGCTTTTACATATATAAAAAAAAAAGGAAAACAAGTTGTAATTAATTTGACACCACTTTGCAGGTGATTGATTTTATATCATATTACATAAAGAGCGCAAGGAGGTAGAGAAAGAGAGAGATTTGTTTGAGCTATTTGTGGTTACAGTATTCAACTATTTTATCTTTAAGCAAATTTTCTCGTTCAAATATTATTTTTAAGCAAAATTACTCATTTGAATACTATCTTTTTGTGACTATCCATTTAGTCATTTTAATATTCTCCTTTCAGTTACACACATTTTATAAATATGTTACTTTTTAATAGTCCAACATTTAGTACCATAAAATATATTTGATCTTATAGCAATCTTATAAAATTTTCCTTTTGCCTTATAGGTTATTCTATGAGCACACAATGTTTCTAATGCACTTCTTCACTGCATACTCATATCTTATCATTCAAATCATCTTAAATCTCTTAATCTTTATGGACTATTGATCCAATATATTGAAAGCCCTATTCTTATCTCTTAACCATTGGAATTTCTACTTTTGCTAAACCTACATTCCACGTACTCTTTTAAGTCCTACTTAATCGAAAGTTTTTAGAATTGTATATTGTATCACCAATTTTCTAACTTGTCGTTAACTTCACCTCTAATTTCATCCACTAAAACTATATCATATACAAAAGGCATACATTAAAAGACTTCCTCTTGAATTGATTTAGTGAGCTTATTCATCACCAGTGCAAGATATGGACTTAGTGTCCATTTAGGACAAGCTGAAAATTTCAGTTTATTTACAATTTTTGCTTATTTTTGCTACTATTCATGAGTCCTGCTATACTTTTTGGTACTATTTATGGGTCCTACTGTACTCTTCGGCTAATTTTTACTTTTATCTACAGTACTTTCAGTAAAAAGTTTTCAATTTCAGCTAAATAAGCTATTCCCAAACGGACACTAAATGTTAACTTTTAATGCAAACCTATAATGATAGGAAATTTTCTTGTGATTAGAGCTGTCCATGGAAACCGCCAACTCAACCCACCCTACCAAACTGACCAGACTCGATCATCGGCTACCCAATTCGACTACTCCAATAGTTGAAGGTGGGTCCCTTCCTTCCTAGACCTACGTTGGCACGTGGGTAGAGTGGTAGGTCTCCCCTTCCAAAACCCAATCCACTCGACTTGACTGTGATGGACAACCATTTCTAGTGAATTTTGCTAGATCCTAGGAGATCTCAGCCATTTTCGGCGAGATCTTAGTTAGATTTGGCGAGATCTCCATTGAATTTGGTGAGATCTCACCAGATTTTCGTTAATTTCAACCATCATTTTATTGTATCTTCACTATTTTCCAGATCTTCAAATTAAGCCAACTAAATCAACCGCCACCCGTTGAAACCTGATTTGCCTGATTCGATCACCCATTCGAGTTGGAGATGGGTTAAAATTTGATCCACCCGATCAGGTAGGGTTGGGTTCGGGTGTGGGTTGAGCCCAAACTCGATCCAACCCAACCCATGGACAACCTTACATATGAAACCTTCATTTATTCTCACACTAGTTATTGTCTCAACATGCACATATTTAATCAAATAAATATACTTGTTCATGGCTTTAAGACGGTTATATGTGTAGTCGCATAGCAGGCTTAGTAGTTTCATGAATCAATTAAATTATAAGGACTTAACTAAAGGCTAGTTGCTAAGGGTTTGGTAGTTCAATTGACCACTCTTAGTGATTCTAATGGAGACTTCTAGAATTCATATCCCTCCTCCCCAAATGTAATTATAAAAAATAAAATAAAAACAGAAAACAAAGGCTAGTCGGGCTAAATTATACCAAACCAAAGAAGATTACTGCCTATAATGGACGGAGGTATATATAAGTCGGGCAGTCATGCCCCTAGAATTTTTTTAAAAAAATGGATCTATTATATAATATATGTTTAAAAGGTTTTGGTACAAAAAAATTTATATTTGGCCACCTCAAATTGAAAACTATCCATTTCAAATTGAAAACTGACCCAAAGATCATTTAATATATTAATCACTTACATTTAAAAGTTTGAGATCTTGGATTTTGAGAGTTGTCATGCTACATTGACATCTAAATGATTGTTTGAGTGCTTTTTTTTTTTTTTTTTTTTTTTTTTTTTTTTTTTTTTGTGTGTGTGTTTTTTGTGTTAATTTTTTTATTTAATAATGCAACTTAGTTTCTTAAGTAAGAAGAATATTGGACATATAATAATGATAAATATGATTTTCAACTATCGTGGTTAATACTATTTCCTTTATAGAATAGTTGTATTTCTATTTACTTTTTTCAATGTTTATTGCAATTATGAAACAAACATTTTCGGTCATGAATATTGTCAAATCTAGTTTTGGCAACAAAATAATTAAAAAATTATTTCTTACGGATTATTTGATTTTGTAAATTGAAAGAGAAATTGTTGTAACATTTAGTTTTAAAATCAATCACAAATGATTGTTGCAATTTAAAAGGACGTTAAATTACATTTTGATACATCACAAATGATTGAGTAAAAATGTATTAAGGAATAATTATTTCAAATTGAATTCAACATTTTCCAAGAAACTTACAAATCTCAAATTGTATGACTATATAGACAATCATATGGGTACCGTTTCAACAAATTATGGTTTAGATTTCAAGAAATTCCTAATGGAACTATTGGCATAGACTTTGTGACCTATCTCCGAGGACATATAGAGCATTAACTAATGACATCGAAGCCAAAGACAAGAGGAATATCTCCAAATAGGCTTCAACCAAATGCTTTTCTTCTGTAGTAATGGTCAAGTAATCTGTCATCCTTGATTTGATTTGATGTGACTGGTTCTGGAAGGGTGGTTTCACCTCATCAAAGGAGGAAATAATTGAAACCACTGTTAAAGATAACGAGTTCTGTTTTATTATCTGTTATAGCCAATGGTCAAAACCAATTGTAGACCCGTGTAGCCTAGGATTAGCCTAGAATTTTTTAGTAAACATACCCTACATTACTTTTATTGTGAACGGGAGAGTGTAATATTACATGTGTAGCTGTTAGGGGCTTTCCTTTATAGATATAGGCCGTTAAATCAAATCATATAATTTTATGTCTCTTTTCAACCAAAAATTATAGTAGTACTATGGTAATAAATATATAAATTCAATTAATTGTCAGATGTAATATTATTCAACCAATTGTGCTAGCATACTTATTGAAACAAAATTGTTGCAAGCTAGATTCTGCAAGTATAAAGAACACTTGCAAAACTCATCCAAAGCTACAATAACTATAGGAAATTACATTAGTATTGCCCATTTGTGTTTTAGTTTTTTATTCTTTCTTTACATATCTAAGGATAAAAGAAAAGAGTGGATGGTAGTTGTGATATGTGAAGAAAAAGAAATAATTAAAAAATTAAGAAAATTTAATATTTTAATGAAATAAAGTTTAGAATAGATAATTTGATGTGAGTGTTTTGAAAAGTGATTAGATAAAATAGGAAAAATATGTTCTTATGTTAAAATAAACATGATTTTTTACACGAAATAATGTGAATGCTCTTATTGTATTTAGCCGTTAAGAGTTTTGTAGTTCAATTAGTTCGCATTTCTAGTGTTTTTCACAAACATTAATGGACCATTTGGTAACGTTGTTCTAGTAACGTTGTTTATATTTTTTAGAAATACCTGTGAGTGAAATAATGTGTAGAAATATATATAATATTGTTTAAAAACTGAAAAGTGTTGCTTAAATTATCATACTAAACTACCCCTAAGAGTTCAAAGTCCTCCTACCCATTATAAATATTGAATTATCAAAAACAATTCCCAACAAACATGAGAGTTAAATTTCTCTTGAGTATACACAAGTGGGTGATTCAAACCCATAGAAACCTGACAGCATTCAGAAACAAACAAAGCAGGTGGACTAGAATTACTGCAAATATTCAAAGGAAAGGAATTCATGACGACATTTTGGGCCATGAATTGAAAAAACACCGGATTTAGAAATCAACCAATAAGCACGGCATTTGGAGTATTATAACAGGTACACAAATATAGAAAGAATAGCAGTGTATCAAATCCCAAAGTTCTATCTGCCTGTCTGTATATGAGTCTGAGATAGAGATCCCCACCATATCCTAGCTATAGCTTTATTACAAAAGAAATGTAAATGCATTGACTACATTGACTCTTCACGTAAACAACTTCACAGTTCACACTTCGGACTGAAGCTAGCGAGGGAAGTAGAAAGCAAGCCAAATAATATAATGTACAAAGTTATCAACTGACTGAGCAAACCTTGCGATGGGTGAATTGATTCGTACCCTTATACCTTGACTAAGTATGAAAAAAACATAAGGAATTTTTATATTATAAATTTTACTACATGATCTTTACAAATTAACATGATAATGAACGTGATTAATAAATTTAACAATATAATAAATGAATATAATTATTATTTAGGCACATATAAAGATTATGCAGTAAAATTTATAACATCCTTAGCATAACTCTAAAAAAAATAAAAAAATAAAAATAAAACCCCTCTATCATACCTCTAAGCATTACATATTTCACTAGTCCAAGGTGGCAATGTTATTTATCAGTATTTTGCACTTATTTCTTGTTTGATTCAATAGAAAATATTATTTTTGAAAACTAGTAGTTATTTAGTGTTAGGTTAGTAGTCCTAAAAATAAATTAGAAAGTTTTTTCAATTGTTTGGCTTACACGAAAAATTATAAATATTTATTGTAATTTCAAATAATTATATAACAAACAACTTCTATTATATTGACGGAAACATACTCCAAATAAGAAAATGTTTGTTTGGAAAAAAATTATAGAAAAGAATGAAAATGAAATAAAAATTTATCTGATCTCTTTTTTGGATGTTTGAAGAAAAAAATGAATTGAATGAAAATTGAAAATTATCATTATTGTTTGTCTGGGAGTTGAATGGAAAAGAATAAAAATGAATCCTTTATGACAACACTTCTATTATGTATATATGGAGGTAGAGAAATAACAAGCACTCTGGTTCACTGGTGTGACTGAGTAGCATTTGGTCAAAAACATCTTGAATGATGTTAGATGAAGAGTAGGTGCTTATTAAATTCAACATAGCTCTATGAGGAAATCATGATTGACTTAGTTATTGGCCTGTTGTGGTTAACATGATTGTAAATCTTGTCATTAGTGTTAGTGATTAGTTGGGTGCTCTGGTTCTTGCTTGGAATTTAGGCTAGAAAGTGTTCTGGTTACCATGCATTAATCTTGTATACTGAGCTTGTTTGCAACTTTTCTGTTTGTTGGGGTGTATTTGGACTTGGTTATATTCTCTTTTTGTTTCAATAAATTCACTTTTTCATTTAAATTATCATGTATTTTTTATGTATAAAAACAGGGACAAAGGAATTTAAGAAAGATTAAAAATTGGGCTTAAGAGGAAAAAGAATGTAAACTCCCAAAAGAGGTGAAAAGAATATTTTCATTTTTTTTCCCATTCCATTTCCCACTATTCTCCTCTAATTGTGATATATTATAACATTCCCAACAATGTTTTTTTCTCTTAAAAGTGAAAACATTTTCCACTAGTTTTATTTTCCGTTAATCTCAAAAAAAAAAAAAAAAAAAAAAAAAAAAAAATCCATTGACTGAAATTTTAACTTTTTAAGTCATGCTTATTAAACATCATAAAATTTCAAAAAATATATATAACCTTTGAAAAAGCTCTAACCAAAACAATAACGTGCAAAGTAATTACAGAATGAAGATTGTCTCTTTCACATAATGTGTTACACACTGTACTACTATTTTATGTTTATTTTGTGTGCAAGAGTTACTTCTCTTACAAAATGTCAAATTCAAATCCTATCAAGCCATCGCTCTTGACGTGGTTTCCACCAAATTCATTGGCTTGTAATTTCATCAAAATTACGTTTGGTTAGTGAGAACATGCGAGAGGAAAAGAACCAAAGAAACGAAACCTACCAATCTACCGAGGGAGGTGTAGTAGTGGCATATATGACTAAGATATTCCAACTTCCAAGTCTATATTATTATTCTATTCTTGAAACTCTTAATGGAGCAAGTGTATACCTTATCACTAATATTTGTTTAGCTATTTTGGGTAAGTTTTGACTAGACTCAGTCTCAATGACTATTCTTTTGACTCTGATCAATAATGCAATCCCAAATTCCAATGCCCCATTACTTCTTGTCTCTCGGGAAAATCTCAAATGCTTTTGCTTTTGTTTTTTTTGAAAGGGCTCAAGTGCTTTTGCTTTTGCATGAATTTGGCTGATAAATCATCATCTATATTTACGAAAACGACATTAATTAATATTACGAAAATCATTCTTGCGTAATGGGACAAATAAACTAGATGAGTTGGGCTTTTATTTTCTCCAACAATTTAAGAAATTAATTTTCTGGCAAAACTTTTTATTGTCATGATTTTTATGTTTGTAATCAGCTTTAATAACGAACAAAACAATTTTTGAACTTGATAAATCCATTTTTCTTTACAACGAACAAAAATTTTTTTTTCAAGAAGAAAAAAACAATATTTACATTTCCCATTTTCATTCTAAAACTTGTTTTTTGTTTATTATTTTCTCATTTAGTACATATTTTTAATAATTCAATACTTAGTGATAAGGGATTAAAACCCTAAATATCTTCATTGAAAATACTAAAAAATATCAATTAGTATTTTTTTTTTTTTTTGAGAAACAAAATATATCAATTAGTTGAACTATAGGTTGTTAACTTCATGAGTAAGGATTGGGTTTAATGTTCTTGTACATTGACTCAAGCCAGTTTCTGACTTCGTAAAGCACACTGATAATAATCAATGAAGCTAGTTACATCATTATAATGTGTATTCTATTCTTTTTTACTAAAATTATCAAAGAATCAAGACTCAAGAAATTAATTACTTTCAATATTGCATCAAATTATGGATTGGGTCCAATGTTTTTGTGCTTTGAACCAATTGAGATGTAGATATATACATGACAAGTATTTGATACGTGTTTGTATCACAACTAATCCAATGCATAAGAGCACTAAATCCAAGTCAATTCCTGACTTTATAAAACACGTTATTAATAATTGACAAAGCTAATAACATCATAATAATGCGTAGTCTATTCTTCTGGACTGAAATTATCAATTTAAAGAATCAAGACTCAAGAAGTTAATTACTTGCGAAATTGCATCTAATTATCCTTGGAAATTTTGACCGTCTAATTCCATGTATTCAAAGGTCAGAGAAGTTATATATTGGAAAAAGAATGTGATGCTATCAAGTTTGTTCAAATACATTAACATAAACATTGCGTGTACATCTTATTTTTCCTAAAGTGGTAAAAGGCATTAATTTAATCTTATTGACAAAAGAAGAAGAAGAACGAATTTCATGATGCTCTCTTTTTTAGTGATAATTTTCTAACTAAAAGTTTTTCCTCCAAACGGGGTTTAAAAGAGTTTTCCCCAATTTATTAGATGGCTCTTAAGTAGATTATCTTTATCATGTAATTGTTAAGTAGGTCATATAATTCTCCTCAAAAAAAAAAAAAAAAAAAAAAAAGAAGTAGATCATATAATTTAGAGTATATGTGAATGATTTTTTGAACTCACCCACAATAAAAGTAGATCATATAATCTAGAAAATTTTCTCCAAACTAACCAAGATATATACTTTCCATACCCATAATGAACTTTAAACAAAGATAAAAAGAGGTTGGTATATATGCCGCAGTCTATAGCTATATTCATGGTAGCCAAGCCAAAAAAATAAAGGGTAGATTTTATGTTGGGGATGGTCTAGGCTAACTTTATCCCCTAATTTTGTTTTGGTATTTCCTCGTTCCATTTTATTTGTTAACTATTCATTAGATGATGGTTTAATATATTGTCCATTTTGAAATGTCACTTAATAGTTAATATAGTTTTCATAACTATTGAAAAAATCAGTACATTTTAAATTTAATAAAGTGATAAACAATATATTAAATGATATTTACATAAAAAGTTGAATTTGACAAAGAGACATTCAAAAATGAAATAGTAATAAATCTAATATATACAAAGAGATATATATAGAGAGTTAATCATGTGACATTACATATCCCTAACAGCAATAATTATCTCATACATGGAGTATATGAATCTTTCCTCTCATAAAAAAAAGAAAAAAGAAAGGAAAAAAAAAAAAGATCCTGGAGTCATATGGGATGATGATATATATGATGATTTTCTTTATGTTGAATGGAAGGCTGGAAGCTATCCAAAATTATGGACTTTGAATTCTATTTTTCTTCACCCTAGAAATCAATGTCAGTTTATCATGCTAATGTGCTATATATATTATACTCCTAACATTTTCTAGCTATAAAAGACCAACATCGATCATAACTCTCTCTCTCTCTCTCTCTCTCTCTCTCTCTTGCAATTGTTAATTCAGCCTTGTTCTCTTCAACCAATATTTCATTAAAAAAACAACAGTACAAACAATACAACCTTTGCCCAGGTACTTTTATTTGATATCCCTCTCATTCTCTTAGTCCCTACAATATATATTACTAAGTCTATATATTAAGATTGCCATATAATAAATATATAACTTCTTTTTGTATTATTTCATGGATGACATTGAAGTTCCTCAATATTTCATCTGCCCCATTTCCCTACAAATCATGAAAGACCCTGTGACCACTATAACAGGCATCACATACGACCGGGAAAGCATTGAACAATGGCTACTCACAAGCAAGAAAAAAACCTGTCCAGTCACCAAGCAACCATTGCCAAAAGACCCAGACTTAATCCCTAATCATACCTTACGCCGCCTAATCCAAGGTTGGTGCACCCAAAATGCCTCACATGTTATTGATATAATTCCCACTCCTAAACCACCTCTAGACAAGTTTCAAGTACTCAAACTCATCAAACACCTTTGGCAACCTGAGCTTCAGCTCAAAACTATTAAGCAATTGGTGTCACTTGCAGCTGAAAATGAAAAGAATAGGAAATATATGATAGAAGCTGGTTTGCCAAAAGAGATGTTAGTGTTTATTGTAACATGTTTCAAACAAGGCCAAATTGATGGTCTTGAAGAAGCTCTTGGTATACTCAACTTTATTCAAATCCCTTCAGCTGAAACAAAGCCAATTCTTTTAGAAAATCATGATCTTATCATCAAATCATTGACGTGGGTTTTAGGTTGTGAAATGAAAAATCAAGTCACGGTGAAGTCTCACACGATGTTAGTGTTGAAGACGATCATTGAAGCTTGTACAAGCTCAAATGTACTAGAATTAGTGACTCCTGAATTCTTTAAAAGGGTAGTAGAAGTTTTAAGAAGTGGGATTACTCAACAAGGAATCAATGCCGCTTTGGACGTGTTGTTAGAGGCTTGTGCATGGAGTAGAAATCTAATCAGGATGATTGAAGCCAACACAGTTTTTGAGCTCATTGAGCTTGAATTGAGTTTTCCTGAAAAGAAAACCACAGAGCTTATTTTAGGGATACTATGTAATTTGTGTTCTTGTCCTGATGGGAGAGCTCAGTTTTTAAGTCATAGAGGAAGCATTGCTGTGGTATCTATGAAGATCTTAGGCGTTTCACCAAAAGCCGGTGATCGAGCAGTTTTGATTCTTTCAATGATATGTAAGTTTTTCGGGACATATATGGTGCTTCAAGAAATGTTGAAGGTAGGGGCTGTGGAAAAGCTTTGCTCATTGACCAAAATTGATTGTGCTTCATTTTTGAAAGAGGAAGCAAGTGAAATCCTCAGGATACATTTTCCGGAGTGGAAGGATTCTCCTCACATTGATCGATTTCAAGGTATCAGAGTCAAACCTAGGTAAAATGCAATGATCACCTTCTTCATATATATATATATATATATATTTTGTTGAACACATTAGGCAAAACGAGCTGCATGTAATTTCTTTGACACCACTTTTGCCTGTGACTAATGTTAATATCATATTATATAGTAAAAGAAATCTAAACTTGATTAGCAATATGATTTTTTTAAAGGGTAAATTGCAAATTAAACCCCTAAAGTTTGGATGTGGTTGGATTTTACACCTTGAAATTTTAGAATTTGGATTTACCCCCTGAAGTTTGATAATATTTGAATTTTACATCATGTCATTTCAGAATTTGGATTTTACCTCCTATATTTTAGAGGTGTTTGGATTTTACTCTCTAAAATTTTGGGGTGTTTGGATTTTACACCCTAAAGTTTCAGAATTTAGAAGTGTAAAATCCAAACAACCTTAAACTTTAAAAGATAAAATCCAAGTTCTAAAACGTCAGGGTATAAAATCCAAATTCTGAAACTTCAACGTATAAAATCTAATCACCCCCAAACTTTAGGACTATAATTTGCAATTTATCCTTTTTTTGATGTCAAAGAAAAAATTTATAATTTTTTCTGGCAATAAAAATCATTTGATATTTGCACAAGGCACAGCTTCCCCTGAGATCCCTGTGTCCGAAAGGCCCAATGTATTGGTGCCACGTGCACGGAGCCTCTACCTTGCTAAGTGTCGGGCTTTGGACCTTGAGGGCCTTATGCGCACACATGAGCTCTCTTGGGCTCATAGACTTGATCCAGACAAGCCTTGGTATCCTTCCAAAACTCAAGGCCCACAACCATACCATTGTGATACGAGCTATAGAATGTAGTCGTTGCTGAACAACTTTAACACGACCGGGAAGTGCCAACTTCCCGAGAATACGTGCTCCCATGTGTTTGGTATTGCCCTAGGAAACAACATCGTCGGGAAGGTTTCCACTGGTGATGAACCAGTTCCAATGCCACTCTCACCACACCCCACTCCCACTTAAACATCCACTTAGCAATAACAACATTGGATCTCCTCTCCCACTAGCCATAAGAGTAATCATAAGTCATCCACTAATTTTAGGCTATAAATATGGGAAGCTAAGGAAGAAAAAGGGTTGTTGAGAGGATTTTGAAGAAAGCTTAGAGCTGAGAATAACAGAGTTATAAGAGTGAGAGTGAAGCGATACAAAGGTGTGAGAGATATCGCTAGTCCTCTTGGGACGAATCACCCAAAGTAGGAAATCCAAAGTCCGCTAAACAAATACATTGTGAGCCCGAGTGTGAACTAGCCCTTTAAGCTCAAATTTGGGTGCCCACAATATTCTTTATCCACTAAGTAAACACCTTAAACTTCAGGGGTAAAATCTAAATTCTGAAACTTCAAGGTGTAAAATCCAATCACCCTCCAATTTTTGGGGTGTAATTTGCAATTTATCATTTTTTTTTTATGTCAAACAAAAAATCTATAATTTTTTTTGGTAATAAAAGTCATTTGATATTCTTTATCCATTAAGTAATAGGAATTGAAGTCTTATATATAAATAGTACTATAAAAAGATTTGGAGGCATTGATAAAAATGATTCTTCCGTTTGGAAACGAGAAGAATCTTAGAAAAATGTAGAATGGCTTCTTTATAGAATTTATTTATTTTGTTAGCATACAGGCACCATTGGAAGTTTTCCGTTTTGGGCTTCTGGCTCATGAGAGTGCAAAGTTCTAAGTTGATATTAAGAGTTTGTGTTTGTCATAATGAGATTTGAGTTAGTTAGGCTATGTTTGGTTTGTGTGTTTTCATCATCCAATTTTCAATTTTCATAACTCATCATCCAAAAATTGTAGGCACCACTATTACCAGTGATGTTTAGTTTAATTCTCTTTACTCAATTCTCATCACTCATTACTCAAAATATTAAGATACGTTTGTGGTTTGTGAAGTTTGGTTAGGTGTGGTTATGAACCATATTGTCAACACAGGATTTTAATTCATGTTACACAATGGGAAACTTTCACCTCACTTATATGTTGTTGGTTGTTAGCATATGGCTGCCAAGTTGAATATTTCTATTAACATTTCAGAATTCATGCCCAATATTATTCTGATTGACAACCAGAAATTTTTTAGGGGATAAAAATAAACAAAAGACACAAGAAAGAAACCATAGAAATAGTAAAATGGCTTACCAAAATCTCTAACTTGATCTTCAAAAAGAAAATGGAATGAACCCTATTTTGATTTGATTCAAATTTCAAGTTTCTCTTATAGTAATTTCATAGTTTATGTCGATGATTATTTTTTGAATTTGAACATGCAGGTTGAGAGAGACTGAAGCTAATGTAAAAAAAGATAATCACCTATGTGGACGTTTGAAGTCATTGCTGAAGAGGCTAGCTCTAAGTTAATAAACCATGACAATATTTTAAAATTTGGCTGGATATTGTTAGTACAGAAATGTGATGAATGATCACACCATAATATGGTGCAACCTCACTCATGCAATAACCCCCACTTTGTGAATGATGTTACTAACTTACTTCACAAACATTTCATTAAAGAATAAATTTATGCCTCTTGCCAAAAGATATGAAGAAGTCTATAATACATAGACTTCTTATTCAATTTGTATGTTTAGATTTTCTCTCTCCATTGTTATATGTTGATGATCATGAACCATTTTTTAGAGTAGAGATGCCATAATATTGCTTGTGCTTGTGAAATTGAACAAGCTAGTCCATGTCTTAAAGACTGTTAAATGTGTAGTCGCATAGCAAGCTTATAGCAGCTTCCATCGCTTGTCATATGATTAAGCAAAAGGATAATTGAATTTTGAGGACTTAACCAGAGGCTAGCAATTGTCAAGGGACATGTCTTGAATTCAAATCCGGCCTCCCCTTTTTGTAAGTTGTAACTATCAAATTATAAATAAAAAAAAAAAGAAGCCAGTCGCGCGTGCTAAATAATACAAAACCATAAAATCATCCACCATGGGCTGTAGGATTAAACAATAATGCAAGACTATGCATAATATATGGGGTTTATTCTGCCAAACATGAAAGAAGCATATCGTTGCAACTTGACATTCTCAATATTAGGCATTTAATTGTCAATTTTGGAAAAAAAAAAAAAAAAAAAAAAAAAAAAGAAGAAGAAGAAGAGGCTTTTGTATCGCTGTGCTAGTATCCTACTTGGGTCAAGCTGATAAACATAACCAGCCTTTCTTGTAAACACTTGGGCCCAACTTAGGCTGTTAATGAGTGGTTTTGTGCGTACCAAAAGCCCATAAGCTTTCCATTTAATTGTCAGTTTCATCTTGCCAAAGAAAGTGGTGAAGCTTCTTGAACAAAGTTTCAATCTTTTTTTTTTTTTTTTGGTGGCAAACGCATGTGTCTAGTAAAGGTGGAATCAAAATTGCTTGGGCTAATGCTAGTAGAGAGGCTGGTTTGGGGTTGCAAAGCATTGACTCATTATGAGAAGCTTGGGTTCATTTGAACCAATTGAAAGGTAGATGCATTTAGCACACTATCCCCAAGTCCAATGGGGTTACCCAAGGGATTGCCATTGTGTGCTAGTAGAGGCTTCCTTGAGAGTAGAAATCATCTTTTTTTTAAAGTATTCATTTACTATAATAGTTTACTTCAATTAAACTCTACTACCAAAATATATGATGACTTATTATTTGTTAGAATAGTTTACTCTACATAAAATTTTATTATAAGTTTCAAAAAATTGTAAAATTCGACTTCAAATAAAAATTAAATAATTTTTTACTTGTACCATGTCTACGAGTGTGTGTCTATGTATATATAGATACCCCCACTAAATTCATCAATTAGTAATATTAAAAAAAAAAAAAATCATCAATTAGTGGTTTCAATTTCAAATACCACCAACCGAGTCAAAGGAGTAGTGATTTAACCTAACATATAACGTATTTCTCGTGAGGCTTGAAATTTGACCCATCCCATGAAATAGCGTTGATAGGCAAGGTTTTTAACGAAATAGAACATCTTTTTTGGGTGATTTAATTTTTATTTGGTTTACTTAATATATATATATATATATATATGTATGTATATATTTTTTAGTCTCACTTTTTTAAGAATTTTTTTTATTCCACCTTTTAAAAAAAAAACAAAATAAATTTGATAAAAATCATCCAAATACAGTTAAATAAATAAAAAAGGAGAAAACATATTAAAAACACACTTAGGAAAAATAATTAATATTGGTTGAAATAATAATAATAAACACGCATATAATTATGAGGATCACAAATCACACATGTTATACATGATCCATGTATGAAACAAGTAAATTTACATTAGTGCACTTGACAATAGTTAAATTGTATGTTGTCCTGAAACATAGTTAACAATAGGTTTTAGTTAGCTTAAATAGTAAAGTTTTCGATGGTTGAATAAAAGATTTGAAATTCAATCTCCGCCTACACTAAAAACTTATTGGTGTCTTAATTTGATGATAAAAATCTATCATTAAGAGCGAACGATATAAGTTAAAACTCTCTAAAAAAAATTAAAAATAAAACATAGTTAACACTTACATTTTATTGGATGGGAATGTGTACCATACAAAATATGCACATTTTTCTTCAGTCACTGATTGATAAGTAAGGGGTAGCTGGAATAGTTTGCTCAAATTTTGTCGTGCTTGGTAAAAACTAAAATTTGCTTGTTCAATCCTGGTGTGTACGTACTTTTCTTAAAAAGATTCATCGTACTTCAGTCTACTTCTTGATTATTCATTGTTAGTTGGGTCACACCCGCCCGCCCCCCCGCCCGCCCCAAAAAACGTGACTCGTAGTTTGACAAATAAATCATTTAGTTTGCAACTTGCAAGAAATGAGAGTGACCCCTTCAAGGCCTTAATCCAATAATCAATGTAGCATCAACAACTCCCTCTTTCTTTGTGTTAGAGTTGTAGTTGTGTTTGTCTAGTCCCATTTCAAAAGCTCAAGCTAATAAATGAGTCTGCTTATGTTTATCTTTGTGTTAGAGTTGTAGTTGTGTTTGTCTAGTCCCATTTCAAAAGCTCAAGCTAATAAATGGCCACAACACTATTCATGACCCAGCCAAACTTCAAAAAACGCGCATAAGCAGGTTAGTCATGGGTCTCACAGTACTATTCATAGTTTAAAAATTATTTTGCTACAACATTTTTAGCAATAAGTTTTCAGTTTTCAGTAAAATAAGTGATATCTAAATAGACCCTCTAATATATTGTATTTAACTTGTATACTTTATATTAAAAAAAAAAAAAAAAAACAATAACGTATAACAAATTGCAATTGTTACGGTACAAAGTAAAACATTAAAAATTTATAAAAAACATTTTTCTTTTTTTTGAGAAATGATAGTCCCAAACATACCTTCGTCCATAGAGAAAACAGTGGACGAGAGTAACTCCAAGGTTCATCCAACTAGTACTGACTGCCAAGCGAGGACGAGTTCACCCATCCTCAAATATTGACAAAGCGTAACAAAACAATGATGAGCATCCATACCGTTGGAGAAATATCTCACCATTAACAAAGGTGTTACTAATATGAAGCCACAATTAAGGCAGCACCAATGGCTAGGAGGAAAGACCTATATATACCAACCAATAAGGTCTGAACAAAGGTACAAAAAACTCTAGTTCACACACTGATATTCTAATATTTCTCATTCTAGTCATTCTAACTTTGGCATCGAAGACTTTGTGGCAGGTATCACACCGGTGACCCACATTTCCTCCTCTAACCATCCATTTTTCAAGATCAAGTTGCCTGTGGATGACTCCACTCTGGACGATCATTTTTTATTGACTTTTCGAGCATCATCAGTTTGGCGCCATCTGTGGGGACCGATTTTCATACTTAGTTCGAAAGTACTATTCCATTCAACTTACAAGTCCAGATGGAATCCCACGCTAACCAAGATCCAACAACATTAGCTCTACAAATTCAGACGCTTGCAGCCACTGTGGAAGAGCTTACTAGGTAGAACTAGGAGATGAGGCAGTGACTACAGCAAGAAGATAATCACTCGGAGATCAACCGAGGTGATAAAGGAGACAATCAAAGAAAACGACCAAACACTCCAGAAGAAGTGAACTCAGATCTCCTTAGAGAAATGAGAAAGGTGATGGATGAGTTGAAGAGCGCTATCAAAGAAAAATCAGACTGAAGTCTAGACAAAATGGTCCGGAAGACAGATTCACCCTTCACTCTAATAGTCCAGGAATGCCCAGTACCCTCAAAATTTTGTCTACCCTAGCTTGAGCCATTTGACGGATTGAAGGATCCTTTGGATCACCTTAACACTTTCAAGATGACTTTGGGTCTCCAACAGCCCCCTGACGAAATACTATGTCGCTCTTTCCTAACTACCCTCAAAGGGGCAGCTAAGGAGTGGTTCACTCAGCTACCAACATCGTCCATTGATAACTTCAAGCAGCTAGGCAGTTCCTTCCTTCGTCATTTTGTCGACAAACAACATCCAAAGGACCAACTGACCATTTGCTCACTATCAAGCAAGGAGAAAAGGAAACTCTAAGATCCTATGTAACGCGTTTCACTTGAGAAACTTTGAAGGTGGATGAAGTAGATGACAAAGTGCAACTACCAACCTTCAAGGCTAGTTTGAGGTCCAGAGAATTCGTGGTTTCCCTGGTAAAGAATCCCCTTAAAACGATGGCAGAGATGCTCTTGAAGGCGCAGAAGTACATGAATGCTGAGGACGCCCTGGTTGCGATAGAGGGAGAAGAGAAACACAAGGAGAAGAAGAAAGAAAAAGAAGACGACTGAAGAGGATAGAAAAGAGATCGAGATGATCAACAGAATGTTGAAGGGAACAAACAAAGGGATGGCAAAAACCCTTATGCAATAAAGTTCACACCTTTGGTAATGCCTGTCGACCAAATTTTGGCACAAATTAAGGACGAACACTATCTCAAATGGCCTAGGCCATTAGACTCATCACCTAATGTGCACGACAAGAGAAAATATTGTCAATTCCACAAAGATCACGAGCATTATACAGAGGACTGTCGAGACCTAAAGGAGCAAATAGAAGAGCTTACATAAAAAGGGAAGCTGCAGAAATTTTTAAAGAATGGAGACTCCAAAAGATTCAAGGAGGGTAGCAAAGACCAATGCGAAGGTTCTCAAAAGGATGAGGACCACATGAATCTTCGTCCACCGAGTACCATTAGAGAAATAAAGACCATCACAGGGGGACCGTCTACAAGAGGGTCATTCAAGTCCCTCAAGAAGTCACACCAAAGGCAGGTGAATAGTGTTCATAGTCTGCCTCCTCTAAAGCAAGGAAGGATGGACCAAGACATGTGTTTCTTAGAAAAAGATGCTAGAGGGGTGAAACAGTCTCAAGACAACTCGTTGGTCATCATGCTCATGATTAAAGGATTCAACACCAGAAGAGTTCTGGTAGATAATGGGAGCTCAGCAGACATCATTTACCTTTCTGCTTTCCAGCAGTTAAAGGTAGACCTAAAGAGACTTCGTCCATTTGAATCCCTCCTCGTCAGTTTCAGTGGAGACAAGATGTATCATCGAAGAATAGTAACTTTGACGGTCACGGTTGGCTCGTACCCTCTCCAGGTAACCAACAAACATAATTTTTTGGTAGTAGACTCACCTTTGTCCTGCAATGTAATTATAGGAAGACCTACCCTCAATCGTTGGAAAGCAGCTACTTCCACGTATTCCTTGAAGGTGAAATTTCTAATAGAACAAGGGGTTGGAGAAATAAGAGGAGACCAAGTGCTGGCAAAAGAATGTTACTAGGCGATCCTAGCCTCAAAGGAAACCATACATGGATGATTGAGGAAAAGACGCCAGAAATTGCTGAAAAACTAGAGACGATAGAGTTGGTCGAAAGAGATCCTGCAAAAACAGCACAAGTAGGGACTAACCTAAGCCCTTAGATGAAGAAAGAGATTGTAACCTTCCTAAAGGATAACCTGGACATTTTTGCATGGAGCCACGAAGATATGCCGGGTATACCAGCAAACGTCATTCAACATCGTTTGAATGTGGACCCCGAGAAGAACCCTGTCCAACAAAGAAGAATAGTCTTTGCTCCTAAGAGGAACAAGGCAATAATGGATGAAGTGAACAAGTTGCTCGCTACTAATTTCATCAGGGAAGCCTACTACCCGGAGTGGTTGGCCAACGTTGTCATGGTAAAAAAGGCAAGCGAAAAGTGGAGAATGTGTGTTGAATTCACGGATCTAAATAATGTCTGCCCAAAGGATAGCTTCCCTCTACCCAGAATTAACCAACTTGTAGACTCCACAGTCAAGCACAAGCTTCTTACTTTTATAGATGCCTTCTCCAAGTACAACCAAATATAAATGGCAAAGAAAGATCAGGGAAAGACGGCCTTCATCACCAGCTAGGGGCTTTATTGTTGCAGAATCATGTCCTTTGGTTTAAAGAATGTGGGGGCCACGGACGAAAGACTAGTAAACCAGATGTTCAACAAGCAGATTGGGAGGAACGTGGAAGTGTACGTTGACAATATGCTCGTCAAAAGCAAAGAAGAAGAGGACCACCTAGATGATCTCAAGGAGACATTCAACACACTCAGAAAGTACAGCATAAAGTTAAACCCATCCAAAATGCCTTTGGGGTCTCCTCTAGGAAATTCCTCGAGTTCATGGTATCGCAAAAGGGAATAGAAGCAAATCTCAAAAAAGTGAAAGCTATCCTCGAGATGTCCTCTCCAAAGACAGTCAAAGAAGTGCAATCTCTTATAGAAAGAGTAGCAACCCTTAGAAGTGCAATATCTCTTCAATACACCTCAAATGCCTTCCTTTCTTTAAGACCTTGAAGCGAGCTTTTGTCTGGACGGAGGAATGTGAGACAACATTTCAGGAGTTAAAGCGCTACTTAAGCAACCCCCCACTCCTTAGTCCGTCCAAGGAAGAAGAAGACTTATTCCTCTACTTGGCAATATCCGTAACTGCGGTCAGCTCGGCCTTGATCAGGGAAGAGAACAAGATACAACTTCGGCTGTACTACATCAGCCAGGCCTTTCAGGGAGCTGAAGCCCAATACCCACAGATAAAGAAGATCACCTTCACCCTAATCATGGCCTCAAGAAAACTTCGTCCGTATTTCCATGCTAACCCAATCATAGTAATGACAGACTAGCCCATTAAGAAAGTAATGAATAAACCTAAGGCTGCTAGACGGATGGTACAATAGGCCATTGAGCTCAGTCAGTTTGATATAGAATATCGCCCCCAAACGGCCATAAAAGCTCAGGCATTGGTAGACTTCATAATGGAATTCACCGCCCCTAAGCATAAAGAAAACCAAGAAGAACTTTGGACAATCCATACAGACAAATCATCCACCCAGAAGAAAGGAGGAGCAGGTATCGCCATCACCTCCCCTGAAGAGGATGTTTTGAAATATGGAGTCCAGCTCAAATTCCCCGTAACCAATAACGAAGCAGAGAACAAGGCCATATTGACGGGACTAAGAATAGCTTGGGCACTTGGAGCTAAAAACATTTTGCTAAAGAGTGATTCGCAACTCGTTGTAGGGCAGGTCAAGGTAGATTTTTAAGCAAAGGAGACAAGAATGCAAAAATACCTCAAGTTGACAAATCAATTGGTGAGCAACTTTGATCATACAGAATTTGTTCAGATCCTACTGGATCAAAATGCTGAAGCCGACAAAGTGGCCTAGAGCGCATCAACAGATGATCGGGCAAAGGTGATCGATTAGAGATTGGAAGAACAAAAATCTCCCAGTATCAAAGAATTTCAAAGCTTCCTTGTCCATCCCCACGCCGGATGGACAAGCCCCTTTCTGTCTTACCTTAAAGACGGACGGCTACCACCGAATCCTGAGGAAGCTAAGAAGATCCAGAAACGGGCTACCCATTTCACGGTGTTGAATGATGAGCTTTACAAAAGAGGCTTCTCCCAACCTTACTTAAGGTGTATTGAAGAGGAAGAAGCCAAGTATGTCATGGAAGAAATGCATAGGGGAGTTTATGGTGATCACTTCAGGCCAAAGTCCCTCGTTAGAAAGATTATGAGAGCAGGTTACTTTTGGCTCTCGATGCAGCAAGACGCAACAAAATTCATCAACAGATGTGAGCGTTGTTAAAGGTATGGAAATGTCCAACGAGTCCCAGGAGAGAAAATGACGACCATTTCTTCACCTTGGCCATTTGCACAGTGATGGATCGATATTATGGGGCCCCTACCATAAAGTAAGAGACAAGTGAGGTTCTTACTCATCGTAATCGACTACTTCATGAAATGGGTAGAAGCAGAAGCACTGGCAACAATCACAGAAACAAAGGTACAAAATTTTGTATGGAAAAATATTGTGTGTTGGTTCGGAATCCCAAGGGTAATCATCAAATAATGGTCGTCAGTTTGACAGTCATGGATTTAGGTCGTTTTGCTTGAGCCTGAGCATCAAGAACAAATACTCATCTCCAGGATATCCTCAAGCCAATGGACAGACGGAAGTAACAAACCAAACATTGCTCAAGATAATCAAGGCTCGGTTAGTGAGGACAAAGGGAGCATGGCTCGAGGAGTTACCAGGAGTTCTATGGGCTTACAGGACGACAACACAAACCCTAATAGGAGAGACACCTTTCAACCTAACCTATGACACAAAAGCAATTATCCCAATCAAAGTGGGAGTCACCAGCCTCAGGAGGGAGTTCTTTGATGAACAAAGCAACGACGATTAATTGAAACTGAACTTGGATTGCTTGGAAAAAGTCAAAGACCAAGCTTCCTAGAGAATGACCAAGTACCAGTAGAAGATGGCCGAATACTACAACCAAAGGGTAAAGCTCAAAAGATTCAGCATTGGAGACCTCATCCTTCGAAAAGTGACTCCTACAACAAAGGACTCAGCATAAGGCAAATTGGAACCAACCTGGGAAGAACCCTACAAGGTCGTTTACTATTCACGATGAGGAAGCTACCACCTGGAAGATCTCAATGGAAACAAGCTACCTCACCCATGGAATGTCAAACACCTAAAGAGGTATTACAAAAAGGAACCATAGCCTAATTGTAAGCAGTCAGCATGATCTTATACTTTTTAATGCAAATCAAATAAACGTATTATACAACAAGTCATGTATTCAAATAAACGTATTACACAGCAAATCATGTATTCAAATAAACATATTATTCAGCAATTCACATGTTCTAGTTATTTCTCTCAAAACTAAAATTGCCATCCAGATCCGAGAAGATAAAAGACGATAAGATTCCTTAAATGAATGTACATCATCCAAGTAAAAGACGATAAGATTCCTTAAGTGGATGTACATCGTCCGAGTAAAAGATGATAAAATTCCTTAAATGGATGTACATCGTCCAAATGAGACTCCCAGGTGGATGTAAATCAAAAGGAATCCCAAAAACGGGAAGAGGTCGTCCTCTAAGATGGAACAACCAAATTCACATTTGGACAAAATTCCCCAAGTCCCCAAATGGACGGAGAGGATACCTCAATGAAAATTCTCTAAGTCCCTAGATGAACGAAGAGACTACCTTCATGAAAATTCCCGAGGTCCCTAGATGGACGAAGAGACTACCTTAATGAAAATTCTCTAAGTCCCTAAACGAACGAAGAGGATAACTCAGTCCTTAGATGGACGAAAAGGGTGCCTCATCAAAAATTCTCTAAAGGCCCTAAATGGACTAAGAAACTACACAACAAAAATTTCCTATGTCCCTAAAGGGAAAAAAGGGTACACCTAAGCAAACTGCAGCCAAGTACAAGCAAGATGTATTAACGAAATTAGAGGAGCACAAAGAAAGGTAAAATGCATAGACATATTATATATATAAAGTTGCAAATTGTTCAAAAAGCCCCAAAACAAGTAGGGCGTCCAAATATAAGGTGTCCAATAGCCCTAAAACAGACAAGGCATTCTTTAAAAAAATAAAAAATAAAAAATAAAAAACTTTTCAAGGGGCAACAAATTCAAGCTTGGAGAGCGTTATCATCGTCCTTATTAGCCGCGGGAGGGTCCGCACCAATAGACGGCATAGCCTGGGCTGCCTAGGCCACCTCGTCCACCTTGATTTCCTTATCAACGGCCTCGAAATCCAACTCCTCCAAGTCTGTCCCTGGGCCGTGCTTTATCAGATATCTCCTCAATAATTCGAAGCCTTTAAAATACCATTAAAACAAAATGGTGTTATACTCGTCAATAGCTTGGAAAGCGTGGACGGCCTTAGCCATGGCAGCCTTCATCCTCTGGCCAGCTGATGCAAGAAGGTCGTCCTTCTACTTTACCAACAGCTTCTCGGATTCCAGCTGCTCAGTCAAAGCCTTGATTTGCTCTTTAGAAGTGTTGTGGGCATCCATAGCAGCAATCAAGTCTTTCTGCAGTCCCGAATCTTTGGCCTCCAAGACCTCCACTTTTGAGGTGGCCACAACGGCCTTCTCCTCGTTTGTCAAATACTGGGAAGTGATGTGCATTATTTCTCTCAATACCTAACAACAAAAAGTTTCGTCATAACCAAAGTTAGTAGAAGCAGCTAAACACTTAAGGACGAAACAAAAAGGACAAAATAAGGAAGATTACCTGCACAAGTTTATGAACATGACAGCTCACCATCTCATGGAAAGGCACGTTTGAAATCTCCCCCATCTCCTCAAGAGTAAGGAGCTCATTTGTACAATCCATGGTCGCCCCGGCATCAGCCTAGACATTAGAGCCCATCTTCTCTTTCCCTTTATCCCCCATCTTTCGTTTCTTCGAAGGAGGGTCGACCTCCTCAATTGAAATGCTAGGAGAAACGGTCTGACCTTCATCCAAAGCAGGGGTGGACAAACCCCTCTCCGCCATTTCTTTCTCTTTTTCTTTTTCCTTATCAATGATTCTTAATCTCCTTTGGCCAATGTTGGAAAGGGGCTCGTTCTTTTTCCCCTTAACCTTCGCATACATTTTCTTATTGAACTTGGTCGTCATTTCTCTCTTCCCGATCAAGTGTAGAGGATGTAATGAAAGGCTCCAGCCCCAAACAATGACGAGCTAACGTGCATGGATCCACCAGCTCGTCAAAATCCTCAATAGTACTTACGTACTTGACAGCCTCTTAAACCCTCTCCTCAAACTTACTCTCAAGCTTATGACACTTTTTTACTGCAAAACAAAAAACTACGCAAGATTAGAGGGATGACTTACATAAACAAAAGGTTAAAAAGAAAAACATCTCATGGGAGGCAAACGCACCAAGCTTAAGGGTCTCCCACTAGCGCAACAACCTAGGGACGTCCCTTCAAAAGTCATCAGAAAAAGTCTCCCAACCATTGCCCGACACGAAGAAATATCTAGACTTCCAGTAATGGAAGGACAACAAGAGGTCAACGACAAGGCGAGACTTTCTATCCCAAGTTACAAATTCATAATACCCAAACTCCTTGAACTCTTTTAAGTGGTAGAGATGGACGAACTCATTGAGCGTGATCATATCCCCATCAGCTACAATCGTCCAAATCACCATGCAGCTTATGACGATTCTCCAAGAATTCGGCATAAGCTGCCCCGAAGCAAGGTTCAGGTGATAAAGAAGCTCCATGATGAATGGATGGACGAGAAATTTGAGGCTACACAAAAATGCAGCCTCATAAAAACAAACCTCACCATTAACAAAGGCATAAGCCTTCTCACCCTTTCTAGGAAGACGAGCCATGGTCTCATCAGGGAACTGGAACCTATCCCTGAACTTACTAAAGACGTCTACCTTCAAAGTACACTTCTCTTTGAAAGCATGGAAAGGACGAGGTGTGGCAAAAGCAAAAGGGTGAGAGGACAAAGGTACGGAGGAAGGCACGGAGGTAGCTGTGTCTACCTCTACCCCAACCGTTCCTACACTAGAAGACAAACCCCTCTCTACATCACCCGATCTCACCTCGAACCCCATACGTTCCCTCCTTAAATCCCCACGCACAGATTTAAACCAAGTTAGAGATTTGTACAACAGTAAATGTAAATCACCCAACACCAACACAAGACTACTATCACCTATAACGAAATCCCTAATTTGTGGGTATGGATTGCTAGAGTAGTATGAAAGTGCACCTAATGGGTCACTAGAAGAATCTATCAGCGCCCCTAAGCAAGCAAAAAGGAAGGCGGTGGAGGGAGAAGTGTGCCTAATTTCAGAGTAATCCACCATTAAGGAAAGTAACACAACTCAAAAAAGGAAATGGGAGCACAAAAGAAGGGAATACAGTAAAACTCAGAAAAGAAAATGGCATAAATAAAGGGCGTACCTAGAAATAAGAAAGGAAACTGAGAAGACAAAGAGCAAAAAGCGCAACTGTGAAGTCAAAAAAATCAAACGCAGAATGAAAATGAAGAAATGAGAAAGGAAAGGCAAGGGTTAAAAAGGTTTGCCTTAAAAAGTGCGGGAAATTTGAAAAGGTTTCACCGGAAACGAGACCTTCTAGCCAGTCAGAGTAGGACATGTGGCCAGGATGCATGCCACGCCGCCACAGAGCAATTAATACAGGGAGCAGAACCCCAAGCGTTCTAACCGTAAAAAAAATAAAAAATAAAAAAAAATAAAAATAAAAATAAACTTCTCATATTCTTATGACCGTCCAAAACATGGACGACCTCGAAATAGGGGGGCAGCTGATAGTCCCGAACATACCTTTGTCGATAGAGAAAACAGTGGACGAGAGTAACTCCAAGGTTCATCCAACTAGTACTGACTGCCAGGTGAGGACAAGTTCACCCATCCTCAATTATTGACGAAGCGTTACAAAACAATGATGAGCCTCCATACCGTTGGAGAAATATCTCACCATTAACACCCTACAGAGGCGTTACTAATATGAAGCCATAATTAAGGCAGCACCAACGGCGGCTAGGAGGAAAGCCCTATATATACCAACCAATATGGCCTGACCAGAGGTAAGAAAAACTCTAGTTCACACATTGATATTCTAATATTTCTCATTCTAGCCATTCTAACTTTAACATCGGAGGTTTTATGGCAAGCACCACACCGATGACCCATATTTCTTCCTCTCACCATCCATTTTCTCAGGATCAGGTTGCCTGTGGACGACTCCACTCTGGATGATCATTTTTTACTGACGATTCGAGCATCATCAAGAAAGTTTCAATTTATAATGTCCGCTCTTAATGATAACTCTTTATCATCACATCAAGATACTAATTAGTTTTTAGTGTAGGCAGTTTTTATTTATTTTTATTTTTATTCCTGTTCATATAATCATGCACATTGTAACTGCCACAATATGTTAACTAGAAAACTTCCGTGATTAAAAACTTAAACGTGCAAATTAGAAAAACACATGTTGTACAGCTGATACGTACCTAAGATGCTAAGACTAAGAGATGATTGGATTGTAGTTGATTTGCTAAAGCATTAGGCCGAATGCCATCCGCAACTGCTTACTATGATTTGTAATTTTTTATTTATTCATTTTTTGGCTCAACAATATGATAATTATAATAAATAATAATATAGTGCTTTCCCAATTAATACCACGTGACGTGACAAAGATTGATGTGGAACTACAAAACATCAAAAGTCAAAACATGTTGTGATGAGACTCATTACTTACCCACTATAGTTTACCAAGAAAAGAAAACTCAATAGTTAACCTGATTTTTATTTTTTATTTATTTTTTGCTAAAAAGTTAACCTGATATATAAAAGAGTAACACTTTATTGCATATCCCATTTAACTTGTAATAATGGTTGTCTTCCACCACAAAAAAAAAAAACAAAAAAAACAAAAAAACAAAAAAAAAAAAAAAAAAACAAAACAAAACAAAACAAAACAAAACAAAAAAGTAATCCTCTCCTTTATTTATACTTTTTTTTTTTCCATTATAAATGATAGTTTCTTACTATTTATTTAGGTGCTTAAGGTAATTTTGACCAATTACATCAAAGCAATCTATATTTGCACACAAATTAATATATATTGTTGATATTTATAAACTTTTAAGTCACCCATCTCTTGTAATCCGTTATTAATGAATAAATTGAATTCATATCACATCTCATCTCATATTTTTGAGCCATCATAATGCAACTAAGCACATATCATGTTGAAAAGTTAATTCAATTGGTGCAAATTTTTTTGTTGGAAACAAACATATTTAATCTAAAAATAAAATTGGAACATAAATTTAACAACAAATGAAAGCTCTCACAATACTCTAGAATTATGTAAAGACTTTATTTTTAAAGGTTGATTTCGAGCAACCTGAAGTGATTAACTTGGTGCAGATGGTTTCTTAGCAATCAACCTTTAATTGCAAGTTTAGATTATAGTGTCTTCCGCCGCAATGGATGCATGCACTTTCAAAGCACAAAGGTTTAAGAAGAACTACTCAACTAGGTGTTCCTTACCAATAGAGAAGAAATGAAGCTAGTTTTGCTAAAATTCGATCCTGCATAGAGAATGCCAAGAGTGAGAAAGATCGAAAGTTGAAGAGCAAATAGAAAACAGTAAAGTTGTTTGTGTGTTCTTAAAGCTTCACTATTCGATATTTTATTGACAAAAAAACTTGGGCCTAGTAGCCTAAGGTTAGGCAATAGTTTAAAGCCTAAATCGAAAGTCAAATCACTAAATTAGACATTATATCTAAAATAAATAAATAAATAGACATAAGAATACATACCAAAAAAAAAAAAACTTATGGAAAAGCAAGTTCCTAACCACCGTGATACTTAAAAAAGGGAGGAAAATTTTGGGTTGTTCCAGACAGACGCCAAGTCACAAAGAATATTCTTCCAAAAAAAAAAGTCTCAAAAGAATAATTAAAGACAAATTTTCGGTGGATGCACGTCGGTGGTGATTGTTATTATCATTTTGTTTTTTGTTTTTTGTTTTTGAGAAGAAAGATAGTACGGTGGTGATTATGTTGAAATTTCAAAGTCTTTTTTTTTTTTTTTTTTTTGAGAAACTTAAATTCAAGGTCGTCTTCACTCTTCAGTGTGATCCACTTTTATTCAGATTTTAGATAAGTCAGGTCCCTGGTATTTATTTTTATTGCTTTTTTTTATATAATTAAATATCAATAATATATAAATAAATTATACAAAATCCTTACATTTCTAGTTACATGTGGTGGTCGGTTAAATGGTTGACCTTAATATTAATTCAATTACCTATCTTTTATTTTTTATTTTATAGAATTCTACCCTAATCTAACATAAGTATATGCTTGTGAAACTCAAGAAATTATATAATTCTTATAGTGGGCCACATCACTTATCCACCATTTCAATAAAAAAATTTCACATATTTAAAATTATTAAGTCATTTTAATATATATATATATATATATATAATTAAACAGAAACTAACTTCCTTATTAAATTGACTCAATAATTTTAAACAGGTGAGAATCTTTTAATAAAATATTAAACAAGTGACGTGATCCACTATAAAAACCTTATAATTTCTCATGAAATTCCCTCCTGAATACTTGAATTCCGATTCTTACCCTCCTTTTATGATCAGCGCTACATCAATTTGTAAGATCAATATAGCACAACTCTATTACCAAAAAAAAAAAAAGAGTAATGTTAGGTTTATAATATTTTTACAACAATTTTATAACAAATCTTAAATACCAAATTGTTATCGATTCTAATTTGGATTTACCATTGACTTTACTTTTTTACTTTCTAATAATATCTTGCCACTTAAGATTTGTTGTGAGCCTATAGTATTACTTTTCTTTTTCTTTTCTTTTCTTTTTTTTATTTATTAACATGGGATGAGAAAAAAATTGTTGATGAAACTCACCTATACAGAACCAAACATATTATAATAATACCAAATATCTTTTCCTAATTAACACCCATGAGAAATAACCATGAAATGTTGATATAGTTATATTATATATGTGTATTTCATTTATTGAACTTTAATATGACCAACTATAATTTGATACCAAATAACGAACACCTTCTCCTCCTCGTCAGATTCCGTTCCGTGGAATACGGGAATGCCGCATGCCTCAAGTTTAAGACGTAGAAAATGTGATCTCAACCGACTCTGAACTTTAGCGATGTACGGCGTAACGGCTACGCTGCACGCACACGGCTTATCAATCACAGTTTTCTCAAGTCGTGTGCCAGCCAAAAAAAAACGCTAGACAATACGTGTAGATGGATGTACATGTAAACAAACACAGGTCAGCCTTATAGTTATCATCATTATAATCTTCAATTAAATGCTTAGCCAATCAATAGTCACTAAGTTGGCTTGGCGGCTTTGACTTTTGTGTCTCTTTCGCTAGTGGATAGAGTTGCACTTGGCCTGTGTTGCATTCCACTACTATTCCTACTCCTTACTAACTCACAGTTGACTGACCACTTGGGTCTATGTTTTACCACGTGGATTATTAGTATTTCGTGGCCCACCCATTTAGAAATGTCGTCACGCCATACCTGCACTCTTTTGGACGCTTCAACTTTCTTTTTCTTTTCTTCCTTTTTCTCGTTCTACAAAATTCAAGCCAAAATTGATTGGTTTAATTATGCTATGGCTTTTTCCTAGACTGGATCACGTTTTTTTTTTGCTGGTTTTGTACTTTTCTTTTTTTGTAAACTTGAATTTTCAATCAATCACAAATTCTTTCCTCGTGTCAGTTAATTTGTTAGCTACTCGATCCCTTTGTAATTTTTGTAATTCTTCTTGGATTCAAACTAGTAATTTTAGTTTTTTTTTTTTTTTTTTCTTTTACTATCTTTTTAATTAGAGGCGGGATTTGGTGGGAAATTGAGATGGTTGTAAAAATTGAATTAGGTGAGAATAATGTTCCGTTTTAGGTTATTTAACAACAATGTGAAACTGATGAAACAAATTCTGTATTTAAGAATTAAGTATTAAATTTGATAACTGAGTTCTAGAGTTGAATTTTCTTAATTTATTTTATAGATAATATGATAATATTATGTGTCACGGAGGCTCATTATGTTTTTTTGCCAGTTTGTATAACTGTACACTTGTAAGTGGCACAATATCCATCACTATTCACTAGTTTAGTTATCATGCTGAGAAAAGATATATACAAAAATAGCACAAATAAATTATATATTTTCCTTTTTATTGATAGGGATTGGAGTTTATAATACAATTTGCAAGTGAATATAAAAGACTTACAGAATGCATCCAAAAATTAATTCTATAGTAATATTTCACCTTTTACTTGTTAAGATATCTGATCATATATAGGCAGCCATGTAACTCTGACAATGAAATATATTACTATTGGTTGTTGAAAGTTGAAACAATAAACAATGAAGAAAGGTGATTCTCAAATTTCTCAGATATTGCCATAAGTTAATTTTTTTTCAAACCAATTTCAACAATGTCGTACTTTTGGATAAAAAAATATATTTAATAATCCAAAATTTTACCTCGGTTCATGCGATTTCTTAGTCTTGAGCTTCAGCAATTACGTTAATCATAGATTCAATCTGTCCTTCTCTTCTTCTTCTTCTTTTTTAAAATATATAAATATATATATATATATATATATATATATATATAATTTTAATTTTATAAACTACCACTTATTCCTAAAAACTTAAGTAGATAAATATTGATAAATTTAATCATTTAATTATTGTTATAACACTCTTTCTCATGTATGGATTTAAGAGAGAAGATATTTTGTTTATCGGATGCTTGTCACAGGCTATGAGAAACTGAATGCATACACCTGATGCATATGATACTTTTTTTTTATTTAAACTCTCACTCAATAAATAAGGTCTAACACATGGATATTTTTCTTTGTTTAATTTGCAGAAGTGGGATAATGTTGAAGTAGTATTCGAATTTTGTAACCATTTTCTTTGATGTAATATTAAATTATTACGTATCCTAAAACTTTAAACTCTTGTAATAAGTAGTAGTTTGTCACATATATATCAAAGAAATTTGAGATTACTAAATTCCCCCCTACCCCCACCCCCACCCCAAACAAAGAAACAAAAACATTTTTGTTGGAGCATTTGATTTCTTGAGATTACTAAATTAAAACTTGGAGATTGAAACCAATTACAGTTCCTCAACTACTTTCTAGACATGATTGACCACTAGTAAGGAAACTAACTTCCCCTTTTTTATATATTAAGGAAAATAATTATTTAATTTGCTTCAATATATACTAGTTCAAATTGTTATAAATTTATAATGCATAACCTCCAAGGCTGGTGACAAATGCAACATTGAATCAATCACTCCCATTCCCTTCATCGATCATTATTCAAATCATATACAAATACATCATCATCACCATCCAAAATCCAAATCATATACAAATACTAAATCTAAGTGGACAAATTCATTTGAAGCAACTACGTCAAAACCCTAGAAAGTGCAAATTGGCCTAAAGGGGTATTAGTACGACAACTTAGGCCAAGTAAAGACCAAGAAGTGAATTCGTCGCCTCAATCAACACTACCCAAAATAAATAATTGTACTTAATTATGAGTATAATAATAATGATGATAAAGAAAATTTCGTTGCCTTCCACTACCTTTTGTCGGCAAGGGGCCGCTTACCATTTTTTAAAAAGCACGAGCTTTTAGGATTTGCTAATTTAGAGAGAAGAAAATAAAATAAAGAAAAAAAAGAAATCATAATTCTAAAGACAAATAGAGAAAGTCAAAAGGGTTACATTCAATATTTCATTTTGCATATATACATGTGCAATATTTCCCTTTGCACACTATTTCTAGCTGTAACAATTAACATGCACCACCCATTCCTGACTTGGTAAAGTTCCTTCTTCTTGAGCCTTTCAATAGGTTGAAGAGTCGTATCTATCTCTCTCTCTCTCTCTCTCTCTCTCTCTCTCTCTCTCTAACTCTATTTTTTGCAAACCCAAAAAAAAAAGTCATTTCTCTCTCTCAACGCTCCTATTTTCCGTGTTTTGACTTTCTCATTTTGAAAAACTCAATAGTCACTCCTCCACACGCATATATAAGCGCGCCTATCTCTCCTTCTACTTCCAAACTCTTCAAACCAATTCACACAACAACTCTCCAAACAAACACAAAAACCAAAATCCTCAATTGTTTCTCCTCTCATTTCAAGTGCTTTCCTAAACCACTTTTGTTTCATCTCAAACTTGTTTATTACTTAGTTTCTAAAATGGAAGAGATTGATGTTCCACCATATTTTCTCTGCCCCATCTCTCTAGAAATCATGAAAGACCCAGTTATAGTCCCAACGGGCATAACCTACGATCGTGAAAGCATAGAGAAATGGTTGTTTGCAGGGAAAAAGAATACATGTCCAGTCACAAAACAAGAGCTTTCAGCTGATTGCGACTTGACGCCAAACCACACACTTAGGCGCTTGATCCAATCATGGTGTACCATGAATGCTTCCTATGGAATCGAAAGGATTCCAACACCGAAGCCTCCAATGAACAAGACCCAGATAGCAAAGCTCATCAAAGTCGCCAAATCTCCACAGTTGAAGATAAAGTGTTTACAAAAGCTGCGCTCTATAGCTTCAGAAAGTGAAACCAATAAGCGCGTCATGGAGGCTGCTGGTGCGGTTGAGTTCTTAGCTTCAATTGTTATGACTATCAATACGTTGGAACAAGTTTCTGATGATGGGGTTGAAGTCCTTACAAGAGCAATCAGTGAAGCACTAGGTATGCTCTACAATCTCCATGTCTCTGAAGCTGGGCTTAAGAGTCTTATTGGTAAAAATGGTGAATTTATTGAAACTTTGCTACGGGTCATGCAAAATGGGAACTACGAGTCTCGTGCTTATGCGGTTTTGTTATTGAAATCAATGATTGAAGTGGCTGAACCAATGAGAATGATTTCTCTAAGAACCGAGTTCTTTATCGAATTAGTCCAAGGCTTGAAAGACCAGATTTCTAAGCAAGCCTCAAAAGCTACTCTACAATTACTAGTCCAGCTTTGTCCTTGGGGAAGGAATAAAGTGAAAGCAGTTGAAGCCGGAGCTGTTTCGGTTTTGATTGAAAGTCTTCTTGATTGTTCAGAGAGAAGGACTTGTGAGATGGTGCTAATGTTGTTGGACATGCTTTGTGGATGTGCCGAGGGACGGGCCGAGTTTTTGAAGCACGGGGCGGGGCTAGCCATTGTTTCTAAGAAGATTCTGAGGGTTTCTCAGGTGGCAAGTGATAGGGCTGTGAGAATTCTTTTGTCCATTTCAAAGTTCTCAGCTACACCGATTGTGCTTCAAGAAATGTTGCAGTTTGGTGTTGTGGCAAAGCTGTGTTTGACACTTCAAGTGGATTGCGGAGAAAAGGCTAGGGAAAAAGCTAAGGAGATACTTAAATTGCATGCTAGGGCATGGAAAAGTTGTTCATGTTTACCAAACAATTTGCTTTAGTTCATACCCTTCTTGAGAGGGAGACAGAAAATTGTAACTTTTATGCTTTTAGACTTTTAGTTATTCCCTTCTTTTGTACATAATTGATTGTATGATGAAATGAAACAACTATACATGGGCAAAAATTTGAAGTTAACCAAGTATTTGATGTGAGATTGAATTTCTTTCTATTTTTTGAAATTGAACGAGTGCCTTATAGTACTTAATATCCTTGCAACTCACAAGATTTGTCACTTGGGATTAATTGCTTTTTACCTTTTATTTTTCTTTTACTCTCTTTCTATGGATTGATTAATTTGGTTCTTCCTCGTAGAAATTGTTCAAAACTTGGAATATCATGGGAAGAACATTCTTAAATGGTCTCGTGTTAACGAAAAAGAGCCTTTCTCTTGGAGAAAGCAATAGTATCAGAACATAGATATGCAAGCACTACTACTACTGAATTCATACACCATAAAATGCTACCATGGTAGGATTTTATGGTGTATGAATTCAATAGTTCATCACAATTCCAAAGGATAATTGGAAGGTATGTCATTTTCCCATTTTGCGTAATTTTCATTGCTGCCTCCAAATTTGTTATTCATGAAAGCATTAGGAGAATTTGCTTGCAAATTTGCATTGCATGAGCCCTACTGAGGACAACTGTATTTCAGAAAATTCTTTAGCATCTAGATTAGACGTGGCAAAACAGGCAAGACAGGTCAGGTTCGGGTTGGGTCAATTAGGTTGCAGGTCAAAACGGGTCATTTTAAGTGGGTTAAAAAGGGGGTTCGGGTCAAGTGGATTGCGGATCGGGTTGACCCGTATTTTTCACATGAAATTTTTTTTATAAAAAAAAAAACAAGTATCAAGAATGTAACAAATTACTTTATGTAAAATGTATTACTTTGAATTTACCACTTATATCAAGAATGTACTCGGTTAAACTTATTAATACTTATTCAATAATGCTAAAATTATACAAATCTTAGCATTGCTAACTAAAACAGAATAACACATAGATAAGTAAAACAAATATACAAGTTTTATTTCTACACAATATCAACATCCCAAAATATAAAACAAAATTACAAATGACTTATTGGATGACACATTTGACAAAGAATAAAAACATATAAGAAATTTACAATCTTGAAAATTAATTTTATAATCTATTATCAATTATGGTTGTCACTCTATTTCAATTTGAGAATATACATTAAAGTTTGATTGTTTACTTATTTATACATTGTCTCTTTTATGAATATCAGATCATTATTAAGAAACAAACACTCTAGGAAATATCATAATTTATTTTGAAAAGCCATTTATTTTGGACATTATTCTTAAAAAATAGCTCTAAGTATTTATAATTTATGTTAATTTGATATTTTGGTTTCACTATTTTCACACTTATGAATGTTTTTCACACATGTCTACAACTTTAAATCTATGTTTTTAACTTTACTGTAACCAGATTATCTTGACATGTACTTTACTATTTGATATCTAAAAATATTTACTCATTACAAAATGCATAACCATCATTTGTTTCCTTAAAACTTACAACAAACAATTAAATCAATATTGTCTTTATTTTTTATTTTTTTTACCAAAAAAAAAGTTTTAAAAAATGGTTCGGGTCAGGTCAAGTTGACTTGCAAAAAACTCAGGTCAAGTACAGGTCAACCTGTTTTTGCTTTAGGTCAAAAAAATCAAGTTCAAATTGGGTATTTTTCAGGTCAAGTCAGATCGGGTCAGAAAATTCTAACATGTTTTGCCATGTCTAATCTAGATCTAGACATTCGCTCTTAGTTCTCTATCCTACGATAAAATATCTCCTATATCAGATATATACATCATTTCTCTCACAACATATGAGGCTCTCACACTACAAGAGATATGCATATATCCTGTGCAAGAGTCAATTATTATCGTCCTAGTGCTGCACTGCAATGACCAACATCAAACCCATGGTTTTGGATCCATATATTCTCGTTCATATAAATGTAATTGAGGACTTGTCCAACTCCAGCACCCCACTAGAGAAAATGAGGTATAATTGAGAATAAGAGCTTTTGAATATTCCCATCAGCCGCATTTATTTCTTTTCTGAGGAAGATAAATCAGTCCTGCGTGGCTGCGCCTATTACTGTCACTTACGATAGGTATTGGCTCCTCTCCGACCATACGTATAGTTATGCAGTTTCATATACCTAAAGATAATGTAATCCGTAAAGCTTGTGGCTGAAATATTATTAGTGAAAGACGTGTGTTCAATCTCCACCTCACACACGCATGACTCATGGCCTATTTTCATAGAAGACTTTTGTCAAGTCCCGTATCTAACTATAAAGATGATACTATAAAGATATACATGTGATAACCGCCGCACGTTTATAAAGTAAATATCCTACAAGTGTGCAAAGTATTTCTTAACAACTAAAATTTATCCTCAAAATTTACAAAAATGAAATTCAAAATACCTCAACAATTTCTTTATTCTTTATGAATAGATTTCCAATAATTTAGAAAGAACAAAATCTAAATCTCATGCGCATAATGCCAATCGGCCAAAAGATATAAGAATATCAGAAAGCCATCCAATCCCAAAATTACTAAGATTTTTCTCTTGCTCACAACATAATCTAAACTGGAGGGGAAAAGGGGGGAGAGTTGACAACTTAATAAATAACCAAAATTCTAATAAGTTCTATCAAGCAATAGATCTGTAAAGTAATAAGATGTAATATGAGTCTTTAAAAGTTATAATATGCTATGGGTTTTCAAAAATAACTAAAGAAGTTTCATAGTCTTAAAATAATAAGTTGCAAATGGATCACATACTTTAATCTTACAAATATATCAAAGCTATAACTAACAATAAGTTCCAAAAATACATAAGCAGTTTTAATGACTCAAAATAATTCAAATACTCAAACATTTCCAAAATCACATATGTAGTTTTAAGGACTCAAAATAGTTTAAATATTCAAACGTAATTCATATTCTTAACAATCTTATGACTATGGTCACATTATACCCCTATAATTGGACATCAGAGTACTAATGAATAACTCTCATCAGCTGGGTATCAAAGTACCAACGAATAACCCCCATTGATTTGGGTATCAGAGTACCAACGAATAACCCTCATTAGTTTGAGTATAAGAATACCAATGAATAAACCCATTGGCTGAGTATCAAAATCAATTCATAATCAGATTGTCCATAATCATATATATGAAATCATAGTTTCTAACAAAAATATATCATATTCAAGCATGTATATAAAAATATATACTCAGTATTAAAATATATTTGTAATAATCCTTTACTTGAAATCAGTGATACTATAGAAATAAAAATTCTAATAATTATAAACAATTTTCAATAGTTAAAAATAAATTACTATAAGCAAAATAAAACTCAATTAGAATAAGATTATTTACCTCAGCTAACTCACCGCAAGAAACTTCTCTCAAACATTTTTTTCTAAAATCCTTAAATATCATCTAAACAATTTTCAAACACTATACTCAATAATCAAATAATTTAAAAAAACTTATAACAGTACCTGATCAAAAAAGAGAATATTAAAAATAACAAATAACTGCCCACTATTAACTCACATCAAAATCCCACATAATTACAATATTTTTGTTCTTTATTTTCTGCCACTAATAGTTCCGAGGAATCAAGTCTATAGTTACAACTTACACCAAACCTTTTTTTTTTTTTTTTTTTTATATGAAACTATAGTTACACCATACCTACCAGCATAAAGGGTCAAAATTACATCGCCTAATCTTCTATTCGTGATCACTTATGTCAGACCTACTGACTTCCCCTATATGCCTCAACCAACCAAATAAACAAATATAATAATAATACCAATAAAGGAAAGGTGCTGGCGTTGCTTTGTCAAGGTGGTAATTCCATTTATTATATATACATATATAAATAGGATTTTGTTAAGATGTGTCTTAGGGCACATATTATTCTTTATTTTTAGAAAAAAAAAATTAAAAAATTAAAAAAATATTGACAATTTTTTTAATTTTTAAAAAAATATTTTTAAAAATGAATAGTTTGCCCAAACATGTAAATATATATATATATATATATATATTTTTTTTTTTTTCCTGCCACTACCGCCGACCCTAGTTTTCTTCTGGCACGAGGACAAAACTAAGAAAAGCACCGTATCAAACCAGAATCAAGCTCCTGACATGCTTTTACGGAAAAAGACTATTTGACAAATATATTTTACCTTTGTAATTTATCACACTACGGGTCTACACACCATAACTTTTTGCTATTTACCAAAACTCAATTCGGTAAGCCTGTGCAGCACTTACAGTTAACGCAACACCGACACAGGAAAAATAAATCTAATTCCTTCTTCGTTTACATCATTATACTCATTGGATTTTTTAAATAGTCTTACTATTCTCCTAAATACTCAAAAAAAATACTTTAATTTTATTTAAATAGTCTCACTCTTCACCAAAATACTCATAAAAAAATACTTTAATTCTAAATAAAACTCAGATTTAACAAGAAAAAGATTCTTAAACTTTTACCTCAATTGTGTAGTCAAGCCTTCACTAATTGAGTAATTTGAGTAGTCTACTCTCTCAAAACTTGAGAAGCTTATATATAGCTAGAATTTTAACATTATTTTCTAAAAACTCCCTTATAATTGTAAATTATAAAATTCCCTCCCCCACAAAAAAATTTACTTAAATACCCCTCCTCTTAAATCTCTTTTTTTTCCCGGGTATTACAACTTTAATTTAAGTTTAGTCTATAATTATCTAGGTTTGAAATTTTCTAATTGATTATAAACTTTAAAAATTCTTATTGAAACAAAGAGCAAATACACAACCGACAACCAAGCTAAAGCTTAAACTTGGGCTTGTGTGAACAAGTAGGGATGAAATTATAGTTCTTGTCCAGTATAAAAGCATGCTATGACACCCATTTATTGATGATTTTTTTTTATCGTCAAATTAAAAATAATTTACCAATTAAGTAACCGAAACTCACTTTTTTCATCGGTGAACTGGATTGCATTTTGTTGCCCCCATTGGGCTTAAATTGAATGAGTTTTCCAGCACCTTCTTTAATTTCAAAGGAGGAAACTACATTATAACCATCTCTAATTAATAATTACTACCACCCCCCCACATCATGTCCTAGCCATTTGGGTTGGACAAAGTCCTTTTAACAATGTTCACAAATCATGTTTGTTGGTACTTTTGAAACAAAAGAAACTCTCAAAACACCACCTTCTAGTATATGTTATCCTGAACCCAAGCCAAAAATTAATATATTGCCCACATAATAGTAAACTAGTGGTCTATGTTATACTAGTCATTTATATGATGGTGACCACGTCTTTTCCTGCCTGTGCAATCCAAGCTATAGTTGCACTGCGCACAAATCAAGGGGCTACTGATGTAATCAAGGTAGGAAATTTAATTTTCACTTCAACAACCACGATGCTAAGCAGCGTACTTGATGAGCAATCTATATGTCAAGTATTAAACTACTAATAAAATAACATTGCATGACTGGGTTGGTATATATATATATATATATATTGTGAATATTCATGCTAGCTCTTTCAAAGATTGGATTTGATCAAACTTTTGGACCCTGTACTTGGAGGATTTTTAGTGTTGTTAATTCGAAGATGATTTTGAGGAGTGATTTTCTTGGATCATGTGCTTTTTCTGGGATCATGCATTGCACCAAGTTCAATGTTGATAAGCCTTCTAAGTTTCTAAGCCAAGTTTGCCAACGTCAGCTTAGAGCTTGGCAATAATTTAATTTAATCTTTAAACTTTTCTAGTAATGAGGGACCAATAAAAAGAAGAAACAGTAGAATAATTTGAATTTTGTGTTTGCACCCTTAAACTTTTGAAGTTGAATTAATAATATAATGTGGTCTTGACCGCCGGCTACCAAGAACATGTGGTTCATAAAATCTGTAAATTTCCTACCGCAAATTACTACTTTGTCTTCACCTTAAATTTATAGGGTTGAGAATGATTCTAACTTGTTACTTTTAAGGTCAAAAAAATATAAAAAATTGCTATTGAGTAAACTTTAAAAGCAGGTCCACGAGTGAACAATCATATTTTTATGGGGGTCAATGTATTTATTAGCCACCAGCAAAATTAAGACAAGAAAAAGACATCCTTACGACCAAGTGTTTTATTCAAATAAGAAAGACGAGTACCACAGAACTAAATGGACTATCGAAGCAAATTAAGACTAAGAAAATTAGGATACAGAACAAAATAAAGAACTCAAAAAACCACTCTCTACCATCAATTTTTAGAGAACATCTTCTGCAAATTGACAAAACAATAGAGTTATCATGCTATGTGTTTAAAAATTTGCTGTGATACAAGTCTGTATACACAGGATTGGAGTCTTTTATCCTTTAATTTTCAATTACTGTGTTTTTTTAGGATTCTACTAATTTCTCACCTAACTTTTGTTAGAACAGTTGTAAATACTACTTGTGGACTATTGAGGTAACAAAGTCGACTTATCACAAGCATCTAGCTATAGTAACACTTACGAAAAGTATATACTAACGATTTTAGAGACTGCATGCGTGGGGGTTCTTATATTTCATTGTGCAATACCCTAGTCATGAATTTAGACAACCACCTTTGTGAGATAGGGAAGTTTTAGCACTCATAAAAATGGGTCTTTGGGTTCTATAATGTTGCTGCCAACTTGGCATAATAGAAGGTATGTTGCGGTAGAATTCACAAGTGTATCAACTTTAATAAAAACAAAATTGCTGGTTGAGGGCAATAAATGATGATAGGGGCCAACTCAGTGGGCTATCATCAGTTCAAGGCTGTGTAAATGGATTTGACATGCACATTAATTGTGGTGGACTTGCCTTCATCCTTATGGTGTGTATGTGTTTCCCTACAAACACAACACCCAAAAGGTGTGACAAACAACCACTTCAACAGATTTCCCTCCTCTTCCTATTAAATCTCACTTCCCATTGTTTATAACAGGTAGGGTTCCTTTGCAGGCTTAGGCTACTTTGTTGAGCCTCTCAATTTTAGATAATCTCTTTGCGAGTTGGATATAATTGTGTGTTGTGAGGCTTGTGACCCATTTGTGGCAGACTTGAAACTGTTGGATTTTCTATTAGACTCCTTTTGATATTATCTTTCTGTTCTGCCATGTTGGACTCCCTTGTCTGCAGTATGACTTGGACTAATTTTCCTAAATTTTGTTGGTTCGTGGGTTTCGGCTTTTAAACTTTTTTTTTTTTTATTAGTTTTCGGCTTTTAAACTTGGACCTTGTGAGGCCCAAGGAAAAAATGTGGCTTAAGCAGCATGTTTTTCTCAATAAGTTGGAAAGTAATTTTAAAAAGCTATGGCATTGAAAGGCTAAAACTTTTAAGGGAAAATCTTTTTAGATTTCATTTAAGTTTTTGAGGTCCACAGTATGGTAAATTATCAAAGATAATTTGATTGTGTGAGTGATTGAAAATGTAAAAGTAATATACAGCTACTCACAGTTAACCACATTAGAATTGTGACAATAACTATAACACAAAATTATGATCATAAAAGAACTAATTTTCAATCTTAGAAAACCCCATTTTACCAAATACTGACTTTTAAATATCCCTAACTTTAAAAGAAGCTAATGATAAGAACATGATATACACCCTCCCGATTGTTTATACTTTTAAAGGTTATAGATATCTTTTTTGGAAACTATTAAATGCCAGATCACTAGCTGATACCTCCTCTAATATGGAAAACGCCTTAATTAACACCTCCAAAAATTAGAGAAGCAAGTAGATGAACACCCACTTGATGTACTTCAGTGTGAGAAGGAGAGAGAAAACAATCATAATTAGAGGATTTCCAAATAAGTGAGGCTCTCTAGCTAGCACAAAATTGGACCCATATCAGCTAAAGGTTTAAATTTATTTTATTAATTAAGATGGTGTCTAACATGTTATATCAAGATTTCATGTAAATTCCAGTGTATTTCATAAGTTCAATAACATTGTTGATTCTCCAACAAAAAAAAAAAAGTTCAATAACATAGTTGAATATGGAATTATGGTGTATTTGCTATCGCAAAACTGGATTTGTATTTTCTTTTCTTTTCTTTTTTTGGGGGGTAGGGGTGGGAATAAAAACATTTTACGATTATTATTTCATGGTAATTTCCCCATCCTAATCTATACATAATTATAATCATAGTGAATAAACACAAGAAAATAGATGAAGAAAATCACATTCCTCTCATGTCCTCTAGAAAGTATCATCACTTGATAAATCGAATGGGCTCCAATTAGAAATCAAGGAATTTGGATCTAGTGCTTCTGGTCCCAGCAGCTGCGTTTCTTGAAATGCATGATTCATCATCATTTGATGAGAACTTGGCCACAATACTTCTTGGGAGGCTATTGCTTCACCTGGCAATGGTGGCAACCCATAATCGCTTGTGTCATGCCTTATAGATTGTTCACTTGATAAATACATCTGGGTGTTAACACAATTTTCCAAAGGCAGCTCAGAAACACTAGCGTGACATCCAAAAAAACCATTTTCTAGTTGAGTACTTGAGTTCAAGTTTGTATTTGACACACTTGAAAACTCTGAGGTTGAATTGAAATGATGATCACCTGCAGGCAATTCTGGCAACTCCAAGTCTTTCTTGCAATCAGGCTTTTGATTCAAGAAGTTGGCATAAACAAGTGCAAGGTCGATATGTGAACCATCAGGCATCATTGATGAGCTAGTAGTGGACTCAACCATGGAATTCCCTTTGAATGAATGCCCCATTGGGTCATTTTTGAGATTCCCATAAGCCAAACTTCTTGACTGAACACCATCATTGGATAGCCTTAAGGACTTGCTAGCCCTTCTATTTTTTCGGCAGCCACCACCAACAGGTACATTTCTGAGGGATCCACCTTTAGTCCAATACCTTCTACAGCCTTTGCAAAAGTACCTTGGTTGTGTTAAGCTGTAGTTGTTGTAGTAGCAAAACTTTGTGTTGGAAGAACCACACCGAGGACAGTTTGGTGATACCTCTACGTTTGTTTTCCATCCTCTCTCCATGACCCAATTGCCCCAGATCTAATACACTTCATAGAAAAAGCCTTTTCTTTCACTCTTTCTGTGTGTGTGTCTCTCTCTCTCCCATTGTGGAGCTAGGGGAGAGAAGGATCAGTTGGAGAGGAATGTAATACTACCAATAGAGTAGTTATATGGGGGTACTAGGAACGTCTATGCAACCCATGCACATGAGTGTGGGAATAAAAATCATCTATCTTGATATGTGTGTTTCATTTTATACATCAGTACTTATCACAATCAATTACATAACTCTTTATTACCCTTATAATGACATAATTATTTTATGATTCTAAAGTATAATGACGTGGCACTCTACACCAATAAATGCAAGCTATTTAATTTAAGAACATGAGATAATCTTATAAATTAATATGAAAATATTAATTCCAATATTAATTATTTTGCACTTATTAACGAGTAAAGTATAACGTAAACTGTATTTTGGGAATACCTTAATAACAATATTAGTTCATGAGTAGGGGGGTTAAATTTGTCCAACAAGAGCACGAGTGTAGGGGTAAAACTTGTTGGAAAGGGGCACATGAGCGTGCATGTATTGGAGGTCTTGGAAATGCTTATGCACCCCATGGCCATGGCCATGGCCATGCACATGAGAGATTTGATAGATTTTGCATTAATAGACAAGTTGGGATTTCGTGGTGCCGTTAAGAGCGTACGGCAGGTGGGTATATTTCACAGTCCCCGTAGGCTAATACAAGGTGTCGGTGTTTGCCTTTACGTGGCACGAGCATAATGGTGGGAATGAGGGTTGTATAGGAAGCAAAGATCTCGATAGCCTCATTTTAAGTTTCTTCCAATAGGAGACATTAATAGAATAAAGTAAACAAAGAAAGTACTATTCAGACTAACATTGCTAGCTAGAAATGACCCCCACCTAGTTCTTCCCTACCACCCACCAATACCATAATTTTTATGTCCTCTGCTAAAACTTACTCAACCTGACAAGGATTTTTTTTTTTTTTTTTTTTTACATTTAAAATGGAACTATTTTTGGGGTAAAATTAAATATGATAAATTTAAAAATGTATTTAGTATATAGATTTTAAAATTTTAAATAATAATAATAACAAGAGATCATGTACACAATTATATATATGTATATATATATATATATATAAATAAAATCTCAATTGTAAAATAAACTATCTAGTCCCTATATTTCACTAGAAAATTGAAATAGAGAGGATTCTATAACACAGATTTTGAATACTTATTGGATAGATTTTTTTTTTTTTAAATAACAATTTTGGTCTTAAGCCCCTGCCTTCTTTATTTCTCTAATATATTCCCCTATGTTTGATTTAATTATAAATGACTCATTGAAAATCAAAGTGAAAATTTCACTAAAAAAAGAAAAATGAAATTTAAGGGAATATAAGAGCTTGTTTGGATGACATGGAAACTAAGTGATATCACTCACTTTCCATCATCCATCATCCAAATTTCGTGGGACCCACAACTGAGTGAGTGTTTGGTTTGATTTTCTAATCTTGTTTCCATCACTCAAAACTCAAAATCCATCACTCAAAACTCAAATTTTGAGTTTTGAGTGATGGAAACTAAAAACAGGTTTGTGGTGTTTTCAAAATATGAAATATGAGTTACAGGGGCAAAGTTGTAAAAAAACCAATTTGGTGGGACCCATTCTCCTGAGTTGTCTCTATCAAGTCAAACCCACTCCACCAATGGCTTTTTTTTTTTCTCTCTCTCTCTCTTCTTCTTTCTTCTTCTTTCTTTCTTCTCATCTCTTTCTCTGAACTAGTGCTTCTTTCTTTTTTCAGGATCCTAAACATAACACACACTTAACTCAAATTTAAAGCCAATTGCACATTTAGTATACAAAATTTACATGGGTACCGATGTCTTAAACTCAGAAACACAAACCCATAAACACATGGGTACTGATCAAACACAGATCACAGAGCCATAACCATGTTCATCATAAATCTACCCAGAAACACATCAGTACCGATTAAACACAAAAGCATAGACCCATAAACATAAACCCACAAATTAAACACAAACCCACAACCATGTTCATCATAAATCTACCCAAAAACACATCGATACCGATCAAACACAGAAACACAGACCCATAAACATAAACCCACAAATTAAACACAAACACAAACGCATAAGTCTACAAAAAATTTGCCCCAACACAAACAAAACCTAGAAGTAAGAAATTTACCAAACCCTTAAACGAGAGAGCGCGAGGCCACCGGTCTAAGGAGAGAGAAAGACTGAAAATAGATCTTCAATTCTTGTGGGTTGTTGTGGGTTTGTTTGCTATTTGTAGCCTATGGGTTTGATTGCTGTGGTGAGGAGAACTTAAGGAAAAATCAAGCTTCTTTCTCATTTGTTTGTTCCTTCTTATTTGAGGAATGTGGGAGAGAGAAGTGGTGGATTCAGTGAGTGAAAGAGAGGAGAGGGGCAAAATTTTTAGGTCTTAGGGGAGAGTAAAGGCAGAGAAGTGAAGAGAGGAAAAAAGAAAAAGAAGAGGAGAGAGAACTTATGCGGGTATGCAACTACCCGTCTGACCCAGTACAGTAAATGGGTCCCACCATTATTGCAAAATTTTGAGTTACATAGAACAAGAAATGAAACCAAACAAGTTTTATTTTGAGTGACTGAAAAAATAGAGTTTAAGTAATGAGTGATGAAAACTGAGTGATAAGTGATAAATGACCATTTTTTTTAACCAAACAAGCCCTAAGCTTCTCTTTTTTGTGTGGAAAATATGAAAATATTTCCATGTTTGGGAATATTTCAATTTGTTTTAATAATCTATTTTTGATATTTCACTCGTAACATCAATGGAGTCAGGAGTTTTGAATTCTGAATGTTGATTTGAAAAATACCAGGAGGTACTAGTTGAAATACAAAACTCTTGACCTTTTAATAATCTATTTCATCATTTTCTATCTTTTCACTAAAAAAAAATCTATGTCGCCATGTTTAACATACCTCAATGAGTTGTCATTGTTTATACTATATGGTTAATGACCTAGAAGATAAAAACAACAAAAATATTCATTTCTCTTCCAACTGTTTTCTCTATTTCCCCTAACAACATCGGGCCACCAACTCCATTACATATAACTCCAAAAAAACCCCCATTAACAATGGATACTTTTATCATTTTCTGTCAATTTAGGTGGAAATTTTTACAATTAGTTCAAGCTATAGGAAAGTAAAAAAAATGCTCAAACTACATCGTCGTACTATTTAGTTTCCTCTTTTCTTTTCATTTTGGGGGGGGGGGGGGGGGGTGTCTATTTTAACATCTTAATTACAGAACGAATGTGTATAGAATTCCTTAGATAAGGAATGTTTCATTGGTCAGTGGATATTATTCATATTGTACATAAGTCAATAAGAATCTCTTGGATCATGGGCTTCTTGGATCATGTAATTTGGATGGGTTTCATTCGTATGCGTTGCTAATACCACAGTTCTATGAGATAGCAAGAATGTCATTCGTGAGGGCAACAAATCCAATCTACATTTGTTAAAACAGCACAAAAGATATTCTCCAATGAAATAATTAAACATGATAAACAACCTAGAGAGAAAGAAGTCTCAGTGACCAGAAGTAAGAAAAAAAAAAGGGAAATATAAATTATTATCTACCTATATTTTTATTACTTATGCAAGAGGTTTCAATTTATTGGAAGAACACCACCAAACACCCTTAGTGTCAATGGCAAAGCCAGGGGGGGTGTCACGACCCAAAACTAATACCCAAATTTGTAACCATGACCGGCATGTTAATATCGAGCTTAAACCTAATATTAACAAGAACCAACTAATCTTTTTAACAAAAGCTTTCCTCTTCATTTTCATTCTTATTTCTTTAATTTCTTGATATAATTTTTCTCACTTGATATTCAAAGCATCTACACTATACTCAAGGTGTGAGGTTTTAGACCCCTTTACACAATATGTTTAAACTATTGTGATCAAAAAAAATATAACGCGGAAAGTAAAGAACACAAAAATCTGATGACCCAAGAAAACCAAACTGGTTAAAAACCTGAGAAGGATTTAACATACCTATCCTTAAGATAAAAATAAATGCACTATAAAAAAATTGAAGTTTACAATAAGATTTAAACCACTAACATCCTATTACTACTACACGTAGAACTTACTGACACAACCACGTGCAAGCTCCGAATTCACGAACTATTTCTTTCTTGGATCTACAACAACCACAAGTTCTCCTATTTGTGACTTTGAGACTCGTCTCAAAGGTTTTGGATCTCCTTGAATGTTCTTTATGCAGCAACTGAAACAACCATCAAGTTCTTAATGTGAATCTTGATCTTGATAGCTCTATGTTTGTGTTTAAAGGTACAAACTTCTCAGATCTCACAAAAGACTCAATACACAACTCAACAAAGACTTCTAAAACGTAGCTAGGGTTTTTCCTTTTTATACTAGGAGTGAAACACTTAACCCTACACGTCATATGGGCTTAGGCTGCATTTGAAAATACTGCAGAAAATTTCTAATCTCCGATTCTCGATCGATCGAGTCTATTCTTCAATTGATCGAGCCTTGCAGAATTTGAACAGCAATTTCTTGTAATTACTCGATTTCAAACTTACATTAAAAGAAACTTTGAGCAAGTCTAAACCCAGACTAAATGTTTTGATCATGGTTTGCCAATATATACAAAATGAAGTTCTAATACATTTAGTTCCTAAAGTCTTAGAGCCTAACACAAGGAATAATATAATCCACCAATTATTCAAATTCCGTACTTTCACATAATACATCTCTAATTACACTAAAATATACAACTCCCATCAGAATATCCTAAAATACACAATACTACAGAGCTAAACATCAAACTGCCAAAATAGGGCCTATACTTTTAAAACTAAAACCAGCTTCTCCCAAATACTCGACTAAGGCTCCCTCTACTCTAGAATAAAACCTATTGATTGAAAAAGTGAAAGGGGTGAGCTACGCAGCTCAATAAGGATAAGTTACATGAGAATTTAATAAGGATGCATGTAAATCAAAGTATTTTATTTTATGGATATTCAAATAGGAGAACATCTTTCCTTACATAGTATTTTATATTATTCATAATAATAATTTATACACTTTTCATAGGAAAATAATTATTCTCCTTTTTCTTATAAAAATAATATTACAAAACCTTTTCAGACTGATTTTCTTTCATTTCTTACAAAGTCACCAAACTTAATATTAACTGTTTAAAATCATATATATTCTTATTATAAAATAATTATTTCCTTCATATAGCCCATTTGTTTAGGCATTTAGATTACTCAAAACAGCAATTTAGCGAATCGCAATTTCGGGCATACATTTGGTTGGGCGATATCTGCAGGATTGCGTTTTCAATTCCACAAATTTTCGCGATTCTGAAAACGCAATTTTCTAGAGCTTTTTCAGCATTGTGCAATATGGAAGATTGGGCTGCCACTAATTGTTTTGGCTGAAAACTCAACTTCAAGATATTATTTACTAAAATACCAGCCTATCCCTTCCCCATATATATATATATATATCATCAATCCTGGGTTCTCTCCTCATCAATTTCACAATATTTGCTTCTTTCTTCTTTGTTATTGCTCAATTGCTCTCTTTGATTATCATCATTGTTCTTAATCACAATTTCTAGGTAAACATTCTCCATGACCCATCTCTGAAATTATTATATTGATTTGGGCTTTTGCATGTTTGTTTAGATGACTGATTAAACTCAAAATATTAGAACTTACCTTGACTAAGGGATTTGTTGTTGTTGTTGTTGTTGTTGTTGTTTCGTTACTGGTTGCGAAGTTTTTAAAACAATTTCAGATAGATGGGGTTTATCAAAACCATTTGGATTCGATGGGATTAGTTTTTTCTTGTTGAATAGTATATGGGTTTGAAGAAAATTTCAAGTTGTTGTTGCTACTACTGTTTCTTTACTAGTTTTGAAGTTTTAAAAAAAAGAAATTGAGATAGATGGGGTTGATCAAAAATTTCAAAAAATTTCAGGTTATTGTTTTGAAGTGCTTTTGCAGTTAAGAGTGTATTACTCACAACATTTGAAGATGCTTGATGTTGTTTGCTTTTCTATTATAATGTTAATTTGAAGTGCTTTCTATTATAATATGTGCTTTTACTTTGCAGTTAAAATTGTTTTTGTAGTTAAAGAGTGTATTACTCAAAACATTTGAAGATGCTTGATGTTGTTTGCTTTTCTATTATAATGCTGTCTTTTAAACTGAACCTACACTTAAGCTAAACTAATTCTGCTACTAGTTCTGCCTTTTACTAATCTTGAACTAAAATGTATTGCTAGTTTATTATGTGTGAAATTTTATTATCTATAATAGAGTATTGTTTGTAAGAGCCTTAGAATTTTTACATATTTAGTTATATATACATTGAGGAGCTTATCTTAAATAAATGTGTATTTTAATTGATTGTTGGATTGAAAAACTGAATGAGTTGAACCCAAGCTTAGTGCTCTATGAAATCCTTCAACTAATTAGGCTTTGTTGTATTATTTAGAATTTGGCCTCTATAACAATGGAGTTTTTGTAGCTTCAGAAGTGTACCAAGTTCTTTTCTAGGAATTAATGCAACTCTTTGAAAGTGGATTTAATCATATTTTCTAGAAGGGTACATTAGAGCCTATGAATAAAAGATTTTTGACTGTACTAATGGAGTTACCAAATTTGTTTTGTCTGATTTGGGCATTAGCCTTTCAAATTGTTTTTACAATTTGAAAGCAATATATTCCATAAGTAAACTAAGCAAGGAATATTGTTTCATGAATTGGCCTAAGTTTGTTTCCTCTGTATGAGAGCTTTCTCATTTATAAGAGTAGGTCTCAGTTCAAGAGTCGCTTAGTTAATTAGACCTTTGCTGCTACACTTGGGCACTCCAACTAGTTTCTATGCCTTTTAAGTCATGTGATTATTCATTGTTGCTTTGCTTTTGACACGTGTTTAATGTATAATGGAAACAGGAATTCTTGGTACCGTATAATGGAAACAGGAATTCTTGGTACCATTTATTTTGATGTTGAATTATCACATTTAAACAACCAATTTTGGCCCTAATTTGAATGCTACTTCTTCTCTATTATATCTTCCAGTTGGCAATTAACAGCATGTAAATTACACCTTAAATTAAAAGGATACAATTTATTAAATAACAATTTACTTGGAAAAAATAAATAAAAGTAAGGATGAGAGAGAGAATAATATGAGTCTCTTAACATGTGTGAATGAAAGTCTTCATACTTATGCAATCAGTACAACTTTAAGTCTTTGTTCTATGATATGTGATGTGTTTATTTTTGAGACATTAGAATGAATCTCTATACTTGAAAAGAAAAGGTTTTTATTATTATTAGCAACGGTAAACATGTTTTCTATCCTTTGGAATAATATAGTTATGTATCTTGGATATCTTATGGATCCACCAACTTATTCAAATTCTTTGGAGGTAATTTAGATGCCATGGACACCCAATTTATCTCTTTCCTGCTTGTATATCTTTCGAAATAATTAATTGGTCAATTATGGTGTAAACTCTTCTTATAAATTGATGGTCAATTACAGTATTTGGTTGAACATTATTATTAACAAATCTATATTTTGTTTAGATGGTTAAGAACAAGGAGACCTGAAATCTCAATACTAAACAATCCCAAAATAGCTCAAATGTTAGAGTTCAATGGTCATCAAGAGTAATGACTATCTTTTGTGAAGCTTGTATGGATGAGGTATTTAAGGGTAATCGACCTAATACCCACTTTAGTAAAAAGGGTTGGACAAATATTATAGCAGCTTTTGAAAAGAAAACTGGAAAGGAATATCCTAGGGCGAAGTATAAGCATAAGTGGGATGGATTAAGGATAGATTGGGTACTTTGGAATAAGTTGAAGGGAAGTGAAACTAGATTGGGATGGGATGCAACCAAAGGAATAATAGCTACAACTAATTAGTGGTGGGAGAGGAAGCTAATGGTATGTTTTATATAACCCATTGTATGCATGTTGTATTAGTAGATAAATCATGCTAATTTGAGTTATTAATGAAAATATTCAAAATGGTAGGAGTTACCCGAAGCTACAAAATTTCGAAAGAAAGGTTTGGAGAATGTTGACTTATTAGACATTATGTTTAAGGATGTTACAGCCACAGGAGATTTAGCATAGGCCCCCACTTCAAGTGTGTTACCTGATGATCTTAAGTAGGGATGTTCAGATTAATCCGGTAACTCGACCCACCTGAAGAACCGACCGGATCCAACCCGAATCCGACTGACCCGACCGCTCCGGCAAGTCGCCGATGGGTCTTCACCACCAGAAACTGATTATGGCAGGTCAGTTTTAGTTCCCCCCCCCCCCCCTAAAACCCGAAAAACTCAAACCGACCAAAAGATTTCTAGATTCCGGCCAAAATTTCCAAATTCCAGCGATAGTTTTCTAGAATCCAGCGAAGAGACGCAGATTCCGGCAAAATTTCCCTTAGATCTAGTGAGATTTTGACCAGATCTGACAAAATCTCATCAAATTCAGTTAGATTTTCACCGGATCTAGCGAAATCTCACCAGATTTAAGGGAAATATCACCAGAATTTGGAAAACTATCGCCAAAATTTGGGTTTCTTCGCCAGATCTGTGTTTTTTTCACCGTTTTCTCGCCATCTTCTCAAATCTAAGACTCCGACTGACCTGCTCGCCACCCGTTGATGGTCTGAATCGCCCGACCTGATTACACAGATGGGTCGGCGACGGGTGCATTTTTTTCTCACCCAATTCCAGTGGGTCGATTCTGGGTTGGTCACAAACCCAACCCAAACCAACCTATGGACAGCCATAATCTTAAGACACCTGAGGAGGGATTTGGTGACACTTCTGCTGACTTATCTTCTCCAAACAATGATGATGATGTTCATGAAGATGAGACTCCTAACCTCACACAACCACCTAACCCAACACAAAACAAAGGAAAGAAACGAGCTTTACCATCATCCACACAAAGCACAGGGAAGAAAGGGAGAACAACATTACAATTGACACAACTGCTTAGTCATATCTGTGATGTTGTGGAGTTAAGGAACTTAGCTTGTTTAGTGGAGCCAAGTAGTACCATTCGTAATTTCATGGAACGTGTGCACCTTAAATGGCATTGAGAAGGGTTTCAAACTCTACCTCATGGTAACACATATTTTTCAGAAACAAAAGAAGAGAGAGATGCTTATCGTGATGGAAGAACCACATTTATAACTTCAGCTTTTGTAAGAGGAGGCAAGATTGTTAGGGGGACTCTACTTTAGCACTTAATTAGCAAGCGAAAAGTTTATAGGAAGACATTTGCTTTAAAATGTGTCCTTTGTGAGGTTTTTCATGGTTTATTGTTTTATCCTTTGAATAATGTGGCTATTAGGGTGTCTTAACTTGTTGGGATGTTTCATCAATTTCTTTAATGGTTATTATTTTTTAAATGGTTAAACTTTGTCTTTATTGTGATTTATCTAATTGTTTGTTATCATATTTTAGGTGTCATCCATATGGATTACAATGATTATATTGATAATAGTGATGATGATTATTCTTCTAATGAGGAAAATGATGAACATGATGTTGATGATAAATTATATGATCTTGTTGTTACTGGATGTCATGCAGCAATGACATATTATATGAACTATATTGATGAACAACCTTGTATAGATTCTGAACAAACTGGCTATATGTGGTTGATGGATTGTTTTACGGGTAATGAAACAAAATGTCACGAAATGTTTAGAATGAAGCCGCATGTTTTCCTTCAATTTTGTAATGTTTTACAATATACATGTGGAATTTGGCACACAAGGCATATTAGGCTTAAAGAGTCAGTAGGTATATGTTTGATGATACTTAGACAAGAAGCATGTAAGAGGTTGGTTCAAGAAAGATTCCAACATTCGGGTGAGACTATACATAGACATTTTCATAGAGTTCTGAAACGCCTTAACATAATGTCCTACATTTAGTGTAGTTCCAAGACATATACAAAAGAATCCATTGTACATGCCACACTTTTAGGTATTCATTTCATATATTCTAATTTGTTTCTAATATTTGTTAGGATTATTTACTAAGTAACTAGATTTCATATTATATTTTAGGACTGTATTGATGCCATTGATTGTACACATATCCAAGTTGTTGTTGGAGAGGACAAGAAAGCTCCATATTATAATAAAAAGGGTGTGCCATCTTTTAATATGATGGCAACATATGATTTTGATTTACTTTTCACATTTGTTATGGTTGGATGGAAAGGTACAGCACATGATACAAGTATTTTCTTAGATGCTATCCGTCAAGAATTTGTCAACTTTCCAAAACCACTACCAAGTATATAAAATTTTTATAAATTAAATATGTATGAAGGACATTATTTATGTACATCTTATATGTTTTCTTTTTCTTTTTCTTTTTCTTTCACTAGAAAAATATTATTTAGTTGATGTTGGATATCCTTTAAGGAAATGATATTTATCACCTTATAAAGGACAACCAATCACAACAATTCACATCAGGTTAAGTACAAAACACATTAAGACAAAACCATACGCACAACATGTCACATCATTTCTCTTAATCATCATCTTTATCTTTTCCATTTTCTTATTTTCTTATCTTCTCATCATTTTTCTTTTATTCTATCTCTTCCCATCTTCACCTTTATTCTCTCTTTTTCTTCTTTCTTTCATCTTTTTATTTATTATTTCATTCTCCTTTTTATATTCATCCCATTATCTTTTGTTTACTCATCTTCCGATTCCTCATTTTTCCATTTGAATATTTATCTTTCATTTCTTCTTTTCTCATCATCTCTTTTTTTTTCAATTTTCTTTCCCATTTTCAGTTCTTTTCTCAAATGACTTCTAAAAAGTACATCTTTCTCTTAGAGAATTAACAAGGAGTTTATTAAACCATTGGCTCATTACATTTTTTTTCCATTTTTATTGGGGCAAATATTCATTTCAACAAATCATTCATTTTTCTTATTCTTTTTCTTTTTTTCTTTTATATTATTCACCTTTGGCCTTTGGTTGACTATCAATTCCTTAGAATTCCTAAAACCTCTAGATAAAGATCAAAGGTAGTTGAAAGAGACTCTAGACCAATGAAGTTTTAAGCACAACACAAGTTTTAAGACAAATGAATATTTATGAGCACAACAAGTTGGAAGAAACTCTAGACCAAAGAAATTTCAAACATGACAGAAATTTAGAGATAGTGGAGCACAACATGAGTTTAAAAATAAGATAATCTTGGATGAAAACTAGGAGCATTGATGCCGTATTTTGTTCGGCCTCGATAAGCATGCCAAAATTTGGATTCAAGCCCTAAAAAGTGAGAACAATGTTTCCAAAACTAAGAAAATAGGGAAATACATGAAGGAATCTTGTTTATCTAAACAAAATGATAGGAAAAAACCATCCAAAATTTCACAATTCAAGCTGCCATTTTTGGCAAAGTTTGACCAACATTGACTAAACCCTAATTGGGATTGGCCAAAACGATGAATTTTTAATCCGACCATCCGATCAAGATAACATTTAACCATGTTAAATATTATGAAATTCACTTCAAAAAAGATAGCTTATGGGCCAAAATCGGAGCTAAAACGGATAAAATATCAAGAAAAAATACAAAAACCCTGATTAAATGTATTATTTTCAGTTCAATGGCTGTTTTTGGGGCGTTTTCGCATAATAAACTGTAATAATCCAACTACAAATGGTGCAAAATTCCTGAACCAGATTGAAGCATGATGGGTTATCTACCTTTCATAAAGATATCCATTTGAAGAAATATCTATTTTCTACCTTCTATAAAGCATGATGGGTTCTACCTTCCATCGAGATATCCATTTTCTACATTGTGTCACCTCCCTTCCAAATGTGATTTCTCGATGATCGTAGCTTCAAATCATATGACGTCAGATCCTATGGAAACTAGACATCCAGATCTTGTCAAGGACACCAACTTTGAAGAAATTCAAGCTTCCAAAAACCTCCAAACAAAAACCCAAAAACAAGATTGAAAAGAGGAAAAAGTCGAAAACCAAAAATGTGAAAGCGAATGGATAAGATTGGGTGATGTAGAGGTACCACATCGCCCTAACCGCCCTTCATGGGCGCAAGGGAGTACGCCTTAGCTTTGGAGTGGACCGTGGCGAAGGGTGAAAAATGAAGTCGCCACCTAAATTAGGTCTAGGAATCATATTGGGTTTTTTGGGCTACTCACTTATATGCATAGTTTTGTATACCAAATTATGGGTCCAAAGATCGAGTATGGCTTGGGAAGGTGTTAGGCACCCAAAACCGCTCAGCTTATAGGCCAACCTCCATTATGTGTTGCTAAACCATATTTAGATAAAGAAATTATTACGAGAGCCATAACCCTTAACCTAAACATATATCATGCATTTAAATAAAACAACACGCACAACATATTAAAGATCACATCACAATATAAATGAAACGAACAAAACACAATCAAACAAAAATAAATTTTTTATTTAAAAAAAAAAAAAAAAGGAAAAGATATCAATTAAATAAAACTCACAAGGAAAATATATTAAATAAACCAAACATGGCAAAAAACTCAAACAAACATGGAAAATAATTAAACACAATTAATTAACCTAAATCTAGTAAAACATAATTTAATAACATGTGAAAAAATTATTAAAATAATAAAAAAAATGGATTTTTTTTTCCCTAATTCAAGTTCAGGGTGCATACGCATACTCAACTATGCATACGCATAGTCGAAACCATGCACTTGCATACTCAATGTTGTGTGCGTGTGTAACACAGAATTTGAAAAATCACATATTTTTAGGTTTAATCAAACAAATAAATAAAGAAACACATGAGAAACCCTAACAATAAATATGATCAACTACATCATGGTTAGATTAATATGCATCAAATAAATATAATAGAAATCAAACAAAACACATGAATAATCAAACTAACATCAAAACAAAGAATGTGTCAATATAAATAAGAACTGAATAAAATAAAATAAAAAATTATAAACATATTATAAACAACCTAAAATCAAATTAAAACATATCAAACTTAATTAAAATCAACAAGCAAATAAAATATAATAACTGGAGAAACTATATCAATAACTTGTGTAAACCATGTTAAGCAAAGAAGGGTTTCATTTAAAGAACATTCACCTTGCTTAAGAACAAATGATTTTGAAAATGATTTTGTAAAACTAATTTAAGAACAAGTTTATGTCTTAGAACAAACTAAAGAGAACTTTTTTTAATGATTAAAAAACATGCTCAAGTCTATGTGGGAGTCTAGAAAAGATGAACTAGAGTTTTAGAAAAGATAGAGGCAAAAAGATGATCTAGGATTTTGATTAGAGACATAAAGTGAGTATTTATAAGTTAAAATTAGGATTTTTGGAGCTTCTTAATGGTCTTTGGACATTCCCAAGGGTTTAGGTGCCAACCCACATCAAAAAATAATGTTTTGGGCCCTTAAAAATGAAGTTCCACTATCCAAAAAATGAGTGTGTGTACGTATATTTCAAGCGCGCATGCACACATACTTGATTCATGCGTACACATATCCTAATTCTTGATAGCTTTGATGGCCCGACTTCAATCGGTCATGTTGATTGATTAATTGATTATATATTATAAAGATAGATAGATACATGAGACGCTATTAAATAATAGTTAAATAATAAATAAATAAATAAAAACATAATATACATGTATTTTAGTACATTATTAATACAAAATTTGGCGGACTAAACATGATCAGCAGAAGGCCAATGCCAACAAGCATTTGTATTCTTACAACGTAGTGCAATCACTTAATCTTCGGGGAATTCCCTCATACATCTGTACCAGTATAATCCACATCCTTTATTTCCTCAAGTACAATGCTATAGCTGACCCAACCTTTCCTGTTAAACCCAAAAACAAAAACAAAAAAAAACAGAAACAAATATTAAATATGAGTAACAATAACATGAAAAATTATAATCACTAACAAAGTAATGAAAATATGCATATAATGGACGAGGAGGCTAATCCATACTCATTCACACAAAGTAATATCATGGACATTGGGAAGATTCCCACACTATGATATTAAATTATTAGGACTAGATGAAAAGTAATAAATGAGATTTGGGAAAAGAGAAACGAATGCTAGCACAGCAGAAAGGTAGAAGAAGATATGAAGTAAATCTTTGAAATAATAATATATTTATAACCTGAAGCATCTGCATTAGTTTTGGATGCTGCTCCAAAAGCTGGCAAAGCTTTTCCCGATCACTCAATAAAGACTGCCATGAATGAAGATTAACAATAATTAGAAAATTAACACTAATCACATACTTTGAATTCTGACAGAGGTTACATACGAAAAATACCTGAATAGCTTCTGGAGATTTGAAGTATTCATGTAACGACATTCCTGGATCTTGTTGCTGCTGGATTCCAACATCCCCTTGCTGGTGTAGAGCATGCTGTTGAACATGTTCCAATTGTTGCTGTTGTTGTGCATGTGAAAACTCTTGTTGAGATTGATAATAATTATTGAAGGAAGAAATTTGTGACTGTTGCAGCATCTGTAATGGATGCACTTGCATTTGAGTTTGATTTTGCAAAGACACCCCTTGTTCTAACTGTTGTGAGGCTTGAATAGGTGGCCTAGGATGCTGCGGTGGATGTGGCAGACGTGTAAGCTGCGGGGGCTGCAGTGGCTGCAACTGAGCCATGGAATGAATTGATGGAATGGAAGACTGAGGGATATTGAGACTCTGCAAGATACTTTGTTGGTTCTCACCCAGCTGCTGATTTGGGGAACTTCCATAGAGATTCATGGGAATTGAACCCGGCCTATTGAAACCCATGGACGGCATCAAGGGAGGTAATGGATAAGTTGTTCCCACACTTGTCTGGTTGTATACTGAGGATTGGGATGTAGAAGTTTTAATGGACGTTAAATTGTAGGGGCTGGAAAATGGAGGTGGTGTAGGAGGAAGTGGTGGTGGCGGCCTTGCAGATCCACTAGGAGAAGAGATAGAAGTCCTGGAATACTTAGAATCTGGCATGGGAAGGGAAGACGTTGAACTGTAATCTGACTGAACCTGCAAAGAAGAAAAGAACCAATTACATAAATGAAGACAATATGGCAATGCTGCAGCAAAAACTGCAAACAAGTCTTATTTTCTCTTACTAGGAACGTTGCAGGAAGTGACTGCTGTACATCTGTTACAGGGTTAATAAATGGAGATGACTGACTTGGAACTGGATCAGAAGTCTGAGATATTACCGGCAAGATTGTTGGTGGAGGTGGCATTGGAGGTAAAGGTGGTTGGTTTGGTCGAAATCTCTGGTCATAAAGTCCCTGAGATCCTGGGGCTAGAGGTACATTAACAGCATGCTGTGGGCTGTTCTTTGGATAGATATTTTGTGGGGCTATCCTTGACTCGCCTGGTAATTGTACAGATGACGCTGATGCACTATTGTAAACAGAGGCAGCAAACCCAGAACTACTTGCTGCTGCAGAATCAAATCCAATGGAGGTCTTCACTTGGAAAACATTGTTGGTCTCATCGGACTGCTCAAAATACTTTTTATCTGAAGAGACACTGTGTTCTCGAGTCAATGGCATTCCAGTACGTGAAACTGACATCTTTGAAGAAAACTCACTTTGGGTGTTTTCATCAACATTAGATGCTATCGGTGTACCCAAGTGAGAAAATTGGCTATTTTCATTAACATCACTCTCTGTCTCTTCAACAATAGAGTGGGGAGAACTCTGCTCAACTATGACAGGGTCAGGCTGCTGTAGATTATCATCTGGCTGAGGAAAGGGCAATTTGTCATCAGATTCAGACTCCTCTTCATCAAAAACTATATCAATTCCCTGAAGATCATCATCTAGCTCTGTTTTCAATTGCTTAGATTTGTTGAACTTCTCCACTTCTGTGCCATTTGCAGAAGCTATGTTCTTCGCTTGTGCTGCTGCCTCCCCAACAACTGTCACCACAGGATTCTGCCGTTCCCTTTCTAAGGCCATAAATTTATCCACATGTATAGAGGGAGGCCGTCCACCAGTAGATCCCAATCGTGGCACAGCAATGACATTAGAATTACTAGAATTATCAATATTTCTTTCTCTTGCAACATAGTCATCAACATGCATAGAAGGCGGTCTGCTGGTATTTGGTTTCCGCCCCCTGAAGTTATCCCTGCGAGTAGAACCAGAAGGGGTATTAGAAGGACCCGGTCCCCGTGAATATGCACCCTGGGGAGTGACTTCAGCCGGTGAATTTTCTCCTCTAGCACGCTTACTTGTACCATCCACAGAAGACACTTTCCTCTTTCCAGAAATTGTTGTCTGTGACAATCTATCATCAGGACATTCCCACAGGAATTTATCTCCAAGTACTCCTAGGTTAAGATAATCATCATCCTTTATGGCGCTGCCATTTGCCAGCCGATGTATCTTTGATGATATCAAAACATCATTCGGCAACAAAGGTTCAAGAATATCATCCACCTTAACTGAACCAGTAGGCTTCTGCAACAATGACAACAATGCCTCTGTAGACTTTGTAACCTGTACAACAACAGTAAAGTCAGGTAGTAAACAAGCAGTTGAGGGGGGGAAAAGAACACTATAAAAACTAAATCTCAAATTATAGATACCTGATACAAAGTGGCATCCATGTCAGAAGAGGCTGCATGGTCATCAGCAGAGATCTTTGACCTCAATAGAGTAATCAATTCCTGTATGTAATTAATGTTCTCTACAGAAAAGCCATCAGCTCCCCACATATCATCAGGAAGCCCAAAAAGGCATTTCAATGCAACACCACTGTCCAAGTACAAACCAACCAACAAGCACACTGTAAGTCTAGCTTCATTGTACAGAAAGATAACTATAATCAAAGATTACTCATATAATCTAGATATGAAGAAATTGTAGCAGTAACTAAAGTTAATATGTGATGAGGCCCATGTGCATACAGAAAACCAAGGGACATAAATCTTAAAAAGTCACTTCAGGTCAGCAATTCTTCAGCCTTTCCGTTTATCGAAAAGAGTGAAAAGGCTAGTAAAAGAAAATGAAGTTGAAACTAAAATCAACAGCCAGTACCTAGATTAATACACTGAAAGAGAGGCATACAACCGATTGTTGATGAGCACTGCTTCAGTTTTATAAAGAGAGATACAAATCCAAACCGGTGAGATTCTATTTATACACCCTTCTATATCAGTTATTTTCACAAAAACAGTATTTAAGATACTTGATAACCTTAGTAAGTAATTTCCATATTGCAAAAAGGTTAAATACATAAACATGCGCACAAAATAAGGAGTAACCTCTCAACGCAAAAACATCCCTTTCCACAATTTGAATCAAGACCAACCACATAAATGGCATCAGTAGGCTACATAACAGGCCCTCCTCCAACCCAAAATCCTCCCCTCCTGTTTGAACCTTTTTTTTTTTATTGGTAATTTACTCATGCACCCATTTGATTTTGAACCCACAACTTCACCCTCCACCCATTCTTATGAGAGAAGTAAGTGCCACTCAAGTTAGAGCTCATTGCCCTCCTAGTCCTACTGTTTAAACCTTGGACCTACTCCTTCCAATGGGAGAGACACAACTTGGCTACAAAGGCTGGGCCACACATACAATATTTTTTTGACAAGTATGCATAAAAAATTATTTTTGGACATTTCTGTTAGCAAGGGATCTCACTAATTTCATTGGAAGACTAACAAGATCTAGTTCTTCATACATACTTGAGTTTGTGATTTAGCATCTTCTACCATATTTTTAATAAGTAATAAACTTGATTAGAAAGAGAAGAAACTTCAAGTACACAGGGAGTATGCAACAGGTTCTCAAAAATTACAAACTAAAATTCAATAAATCCAGAAAGAGAAGAAATAGGAACGCTGAAGAGCAGACATCCAACTAAAAGACTTCCCAGTAAAAAAAAATAAAAGCCTTTATTGCAATTCTGTTCATCACCATTGGATGTCTGATTGTTTCTTTATCTCCAATCATCCACAGAATGAAAATTGGAATAGAGTTCCAGATGAATCCACTTTTATTTCAACCAAATACTCCTCCCCAACAAAAATAAATAAATTAAAAAGGTCCACAACCTACTTGAGAATTTGCACCCAAAAAATGTAAATACCAAGGACTAGAATTCTTTCACAACAGAACAATGTAGCGACAAAGAGATCAAGTACCTTAAAAAATTACATGGAAATAGAAGGAAAGGTACCTATGACACCAAATCATATGCTTTCAAAATCTTACAATACTAGCCCTAAGAAGAAGTTCTCAAGCAATTAAATGCTACACAATAAAACATTACAATGCATTAGCCTATCTTGGTAACTTAAAACTGCACAAACCAAAACTTATGACAAGTAACCACTTGAAATTCTAGAAGTTTGGCTAGTAAAGGATACTTTCCACAGAATACCTTCACTAGATTGAAAGGAATCTTTATATAGGCTATCGTTAAGATCACTACCAAATACAAAAGAAGAAAGAAGGAAAGTAAAAACGGGTTGAAGTTCCACATATACATAACTAAAATAATTTTCTGATGAATGCAAATGTAAGCAACAAAATGATGGCAAACACATCTAAACCTTATTTTCTATGTGAATTATCTATACACAAAGCCACAAACACACACATCCACATAATGCATGACAAAAACTCACCTTTTCCCATCCCTACAAAAGTGCAAAGCACCCCAACACAGTGCATCCACAGCCTCAATCGCATTGGTTGACAAATCATCTTTTATATCAACTGATCTCAACAACTTCTTCCAGCAACTTAGCAAAGGGGGGCGCCTTCTCCACTCAAATTCACTAAAAAGATTATAATTCTCATCCCTTTCATGTCCTCTATCTGATTCAAGTTCCTGATTTGTAGATTGGATACGAAAGGAAATAGCTGCCAGAGCACTCCGACCTTCATTGCAAGAACCTAATTCTCTAAAGGCTGTAAGACATGCAAGTAACTCTTTTCCAACTGGCAGAACCTGGATAACGAAGGAATTCTCAGTCACCATCAATTCAGCAGGTAGTTCTCTTTTGCTCACTATGCATAAAAAGTTATTCTCATTTATATAAAAGTGTGAAGTTGATTCAAATCCTAAACAAATTTTTTTTTTTTTTTGGATAGAACCTAAACAATTAATTTTAAATTGACCTAATGTATGATAGGAAACAAACACCTGGTGACTGATTTTGATCTTTAACACAATTCATCAAAAGGCCATTCATTCATCTTCTCAGAAGGAGAAAAAATTGATAAGTACCAACACTATTTTTTTTTTTTTTTTGGGTGATGAGTACCAACACTAAAACTTTTAAAGGAATTAACCACATACTTAGACATAAATGAACTTCATTTATATCAAAGAAACAAGTACCTACCAGACAAAACTTAAGGAGATAACATAAAATCAGTGAACAGTCTTCAGTACTCAAATTTCCACAATTATGCCTGGTAAACCATCAAAGAAATTTGAAATTTACAAGGTTAGGTTCCCCACATATAGGAAACGATGAATATAAATAATATATAGGAACATGTTATCTACTCACAAATTGAGTTTGCCAGGATATTGTCGTGGTGTTCTTGCACTACAAAGTAGCGAGAAGGACTTGAATACAGGGACACACCAACTAAGCAAAGTAAACCCATATTTAGCTGGATATTTACTATCTAGAATCTGTTTTGAATCCACATCAAAGGAATCAAAACACCTATCCAACACTTGCGTGAGCATCAGAACAGCACCTTCCTTTAATAATAGTGCCTGAAAAAGAATGTTATTGTGAGTGAAATCCAATGCAGGTTTGTTGAAAAAAAAATGCATAGATAGTAAAAAAAATATAATAAGTGAAAAATAGAAAACCTTGCCACAGGGATGCTCCAATAAGCTAGCAAGAAAATCAAGTAATCTGTAAACCTGAATAAGAGAAAAAAGAATTACATCCAAGTGTTTCAGCATAGATAAACTCTAGACTGTAATAGTGACAGAAATGTTCACCTTGTAAGCATCTGTGTCTGATGGAGAAGATGGCTCAGAAACACAATCACGAATCCATGATAATATGGGTTGCAGAAGTAAAGAAGCGTTGTCAGCATTTTGGCAAGCAATACGAATTATTAGAACTCGCAGCATGTCTTGAATGACCACCAATGCCTGTTTAAAAATAAGATCAGAGACACACAAGTAGCCCCATCCCAATCTTCCCTTATTAACAATGACAAAGAAGAAAGTGAGAACTAATCCAAGGGAATGACATACAGATATGGCATAATGTTGGATAATCTGGGCAAGTTTCTCAAGCTGAGGTGTTAATTGGCTAAGCAGCTTTTCAAGGTGTGCAGACTCCAGATACCAGTTGACCTGTCTCTCCTTCTGAGGTCCCAATAACGTCCCAATCGCTAATGTTCTAAAGGCACTCAACAAGGGCATTCCATTCTTCCAAAGCCAGATGCCTTCTTCGGGAAATAAATCATTCTAGCAATACAAAAGAGATTTAAGAAAGAAACTAGTCAACAATTGCAGTTCATGGATGTAAGTTAACATAATTTTATCAATGAAACAGGAAAAAACATATGAAACATAGCAGCTAATGACCAGATTCAGAATAGAAAACGCCAAACATTCAAATTCATTTAGTCAACAAGACAACAATGTAAATAAACATTACTGGAGAAAAATCATTCCAAGTTTTGCAGTATTGACAATCATAACATCAATGAAAGTCCTTGAGAATGGAAAACTTGCATACCAAAAGACACAGCAAACTGCAGGTTTCTTTTGGACCCAATGTCAGCAATGAGGCAGCATGAACACTAGCTAGCAGTGAATGGAAAAGGCCAGGAGTCCAACCATATACCGGCCAACATGCAAGTGCTGACACAATAAGATGGCACACAGCTCCAAAACCAAGTGCCGAAACAGGATAAGGAGATGATAAGTCTGCCGCACAAGCAGCTAGCTTTGGACTGCAATGACAAAAGTTATCTCTACTATAAACAGACAACATCACCAAAGCTACCAATTGCAAACAGAAGGAAATTCCCAATTACCTGACTTCTCGATGCAATTGTAAAAGGGCGTTCATTAGTTTTGTATTTCTATGCTGCTCCTTAGTTTCCTACAACAAAGGCAATGTAACAAACTCTATTCAAGCATAAATTTGATAATGGTGTATGTTGTAAAGGTCTTCATAATACAACAATCAAACAGAAGAAGACTGAAATGTATATAGGCCAAGCTAATTCTCATACAGCCAGCCATATAGGCATTAAGCAGTCTTGAAGTATGTGTCCTAAAGAAACTATGGGACACTGCTTCCAGTAAACCGTTTTATTAATGATTAGTTACAACAATTGGGGGAGGAGTGATTTGAGCCTTAGATGTCTCCATTGGAAACACTAGGAGGTAACGGTTGAGCTACGAGGTTCTTGCAACCTCACAGTAAACCCTTACAACAAAGAGTGATAACAGACCAACAAACAAAAATATAAAAAGAAAAAAAGATACAAGAAGAATTCATGTCAACAACTACTAGCACTAAACAAGCACATTATTAATTACAAATACTCAAAAACTTTTTTTTTTTTAATAAGTAACGTAAAAATATTATTAATAATAAAAAAAGTGCCAAACCAAGTACATTGGAGATTTACTATGGGGGCACAAATCAGGAACCAAAAATACAACGATCAAGAAAAACAGGAAAAGAAGAACAAGAAAAATGAGAAAAGACCACAATCCAATCATAGAGAGTGTGCAAGAAAAAAGACTTAATTTCTAACAAAGAACGTTCACAACCCTCAAAGTTTTTAGCATTCCTTTCACGCCAAATGCACCAGATCAAGCAATGAGGCACTAATCTCCAAATATCTATGTTACGATGTCGTGCAAACTTTCCTTGCCAAGACTCAAACTCAAGAACTGTATGAGACATAACCCAGTGAATACCAAACAAGCAAAAAACCAAAGACCACAACTCCCAAGCTATGAGTCAAAGAAGTAGAAGATGATCCACAGACTCCCCACATCTCTTACACGTATAGCACCAACACACGTCTTTTACAAAGGTTGTCTATTGTTAAGATCTTACCTAAGAAAGCAGACCAACCAGAGAAAACTACCCTTGGAGGACCTTCGATTGCCATATCATTCTCCAAGGGAAGGATACAAGAGTAGGAGGGTAGAAGGAACAATAATAATCTCTAATCTCAAAACCTCTACTCCTTGCTGGCTTCCAACAAACCTTATCTGGACCAAACCCCCACACAGTCAAAGAATAGACCAACCCCATAAACTAATCAAAGGCTTCTTGTTCCCAATCTTGTGGTGGACAACGAAATTGCACATTTCAATGAAACCTCCCAACAAACCAACTCATAACTTCAGCCACCAAGGAATCCTTTGACCTACTAAGACAATAAAGCTCCAGAAAAGCCTCTTGGAAAGTACAATCCCCACACCATACATGCTTCCAAAAAATAGAAGAATTCATGTCAACAACTACTCGTCCCAATCCAAGACATCCACCATACTACATGGTCTGGAAAAGAAAAAATGTCTACCACATAAGCTAAATATACTGACAACAGAGCTTACTTACCCACATCTCAAGAATAGTACTTGACACTTGACAGCTACTGACCAAGCAACACCTCTACTTCTCAGTAAAAGACTACAACAAATCAACTGGCCAGCATCTCAACGGGACTATAATGCCATCAGCCATCCATTTCTAGCAAAGATTGTTGCCCAAAAATATTTTTCTAGCAGACATTGTAAAAAATTTACCTGCTTCTCTGAAGCAATCCCAAAGCTGAAACCCTAGAGAGTCTCAGATGAGAAAAGTTTAGCCCAAGTGTATGCATGTGGATTGTGGACTATAGTTTGCTTGATGACTAGCTTTTTAAGGAATAATGTCATTAAAAAGCACAAAAAAAGGGGAGAAACCCTGGTACACAGGGATTATACAAAGGAAGAACCAAAAAAGGGAAATAAAAAGAATAAGAAAAGATACAGAGAAGAAATTGACGAAAATCTGAAGAATCCAAGAACTCTAGCAAGTATGATGCAGAAAATGTAAGAGGCCAAAGTCCACTCGTGTGAAGTCATCAAAAATAGAACTTTAGCTTCATTAAATGTAACTCATTCCTCTCAAAATAAATGAGCATTCCTTTCTCCCCAAATACACCAAATTAAGCACAATTTTCCATGCTTCGCCATTCCTTCTCTTGCCATATTGTCCTTTCCAACAAAGATAATAAGTCCATCATGGAACTAGGCATCACCCACAAAACACCAAACAAAGAAAATACTAGAGAGTAATGTTGGTAAAAGCGCAGGGCACATTTAAGCAAAAAGGTCTCCTGGAACCTAGGCCCAAATTGCAAGCACGTGCATGATTGAAGTGAAGTGCACAATTTTTTTTTTTTTTAAATGTAATAATTTAGAAATTAATTATTAATGGACCATATAACAATCAAGTGATCAATTAATCATATAAAATTGAAATATAACATCTAATATAATTCTCGGGCTTTAAAAATATGAACAACCATCGTTTTTTTTTGCAGTGAGTTTACTATCGTAAACTTATTGTACTTTTCTTATCAATAAAGTTTTTATTACCTATCAAAAAAATACATATAAACAACCATGATAGTCATGATCAAAATGAAGACATCATCTACGTGGTTAAATCACAATATACCTAAAAGGCAAAGGCCAAAAAGCCCTAGAATGTTAAGCAGTGACTTTTATACCTAACAAAATCAATGCATGCAATCCTAGAAATATATAATCATCATCCTCATTAAGCATAGGACTATTATCATTTCCATCACAAGATTTGTAACGCTCATCATCTAATTCATCTAAATTATTAGTCTCACTTATGAGGAGTATCTCATGAACTAGAACTTGAACTTGTCACCTCCCTAGTGACCTCATTCTCGCTTGACAGCTTGAGTCTCCTTCAGTGAGGATGATTGGTATGTGAAGTGTGGTCCTGAATGGATTTTTACTTCCTAGATTTGTAAGAGGATCGAGAGGTGGTTTAAGGTGTATGATATCATACCATAAAATTGACAATTGAATAACAAAACCATGGTGCATATCAACAACATTAAGATCTGACAGCTACATTTCACATTTGGTTTATCTTTTAAATATTATAAAAATAGAAAATAGAAAAAGGGGCTCCAAAAAGCACCCTTAGGGCACAATTTTGCAAATGCGTCTTGCTTTGGAGGCACAAAGCACTAAACTTCTGGCACTTTGCGCTTAAGCATACTTTTACCAACACTTGCAGAGCCCACAGTTCCCAAACTACCGCACAATGAAGCAAGAGATGATCCTCTAACTCTCCATGATTTTTAAACATATGACACCAATCCATGAGAATTAGACATTCCTCGACTGACTTATTGTGTTTCTAGGTGTCAGATTCACATAATCCTTAAATCTCAAGACACAGGGATAGCTTCATTACCAAATTGTTAAATATTTTTTAATCTAGTCTCCACCTTTAAGGCCATAATGAAATGCAGTTTCTACTTAACATGGCTTTGAAATTATCCATCTCATAAGGGAGGAGATTTAACTGTATCACAAGGTTGTATGTGTATAAGGAATCGCTAATCAATAAATTGTCAACGTACAAGGAATCTGTCCAACCTTTGATGGAGACTTTTGTGTTAGATGTCTCCAACAGTAGTAGTGTCATACAAAGATCCAGTACACCAAATCACTAGTCTCAAGTCCAGCACAGATGCTTCACATGTTTGAAGTGGCAATTGTCAAAAATTACCCCACAGAGATCCAGTAGCAGCATTATACTGAATTTCCAAAATTTTCAAACAGATTGCTCTTGCATGCATTATAAAAATTAATATGCTGATAATTGACTTTTTCAAAATATGAAAAGAATTAAAAAAATATATCAGAGACACTAATAAACAAGTACTTCAAAATTTATGGCAGCTCAAACATCTATAAGAGTTTCTCATTACGCTTCTTGCATCAAGCATAAGTTTTTGTTTTTCCTTTTTCCTTTTCTGGTAAGTGCAAAAATTTTCTTTTAACGCTTTGTTTGTTTCAATGTAAAATATTTTACACATTTTACCATGTTTGTTTTTGTGGGTGGTTGGGGTTCTGATTTGGATATTTGGGTTTGTGGATTTTTTTTTTTTTGGCATTCTGATTTGGATTTCTGGGTGGTTGGTGTAATAGATTTGGTCAGATTTGTGCCAACTTGGTGGTGATTGTGGTGGTTGGTGGTGGCTGAATTGTGTTTGCATTATCAAGTGTGGCTGGGTTTGTGGTGGTTGGGTTGTGCTTGCATTTTCAAGTGTTTAAGTCATCCAAACACTTGAAAAAACTTTCACTGAAAATATTTTACATGCAAATATTTTACTCCAAAACAAATGGAGCGTAAATATGAAGGCTATTCAAACAAATTAGTACAAAATTAGGAGGCTAGATCTTCAAAGGCATACCTGTAATTTCTGCAAAAGGTTGATCAGCATTACCAAAGAAGGAACCAAGAGATCAACTAAGCTCTGCTCACGGTTACGTTCTAATAGTAAATCTGAAGTAGAATTGCATTCTGTACCCTCATCAACAAGGTAGTCTGTTCAAGAGAAAATAGGACAAATGTTTCAAACATGAGAAGGGAGGATAGACATCAAACACAGGAGAAATTTTTTTTATTAAAACCACAAAATGCATATGATAGTACAAAGTCATCAGCCAGTTTAACTGTGAATAAATTTTTATTAGTGTCATTATCACGAGGCTGGGAATTCTATTGTTGTGCTGGCATTAAACATAAGGTTGGTTTTTCTAGGCCACATGGTTCCATGCCTGAAAGGATGAGTTTGCTAGGATTAGCATGTTAGAGAGCAATCATGGGCCTTCCTAATCTGTGGGGAATCTAAAATTGCTCACTATTTTCGTGCTAGGACTATTTTTACCACTGTATTGGGCATATGCAAGGCCATGGAGAAGATGCCTGATATATATATATATATATATATATATATATATATATTATAAAAAGGCCAATGAGCTCTAGCTCAAACAGCACCTCCTCAGCGTAAAAGAAATGATGGAGGATAAGGTCATGGATATAAAACCCACTAAGTGTGTGTGTAAATTTACCAATAAAAAAAGGTAATTCGAAGGTTGGGAAAGTAGAAATATGAGGACCTGGGATTATTTCATTAATCAAGGAGATAAAGGAAACAGAGAACAGTCTTGACTGTTGCCAAGTAAAAGGCTTATCAAAATATCCGTAAAGGCTTAACAATTTCTTAACTTTTGGGCATAATTCTTAGAAATAGAACACCATTCTAGAATTCACTGAATCATTTAACTTTTGGGCATAATTCTTTTCTAACTCTTTTAGGTTATGGAGTGCTCACCTATGAAGCACAGGTGCATTTCCAGACTCGGGTGCAGGTGCGGGTGCGGGACTCGGCAATTTTTGAAAAAATAGGGTGTGAGTGCGAGTGCGGCGGGGTGCAGCGATTAAAAAATTATTTAAAATATTTATATTTATATTTTATATATTGCTAAGCATGCTTTTTTATATAATAATAATAGAAAACTCATATAATAAAAATAAAAATAAAATAAATAGATAGTAATAAGTACACAAAAGTTTTTGACGCGAATTATTGACAAAGGTATTAAAATGGATAGAGCTTCCCATAAAAAATAAAAAATAAAGGATGTGGCTTAGTGGCTGTGGCTCACGTGTTGGGTCAGAGAGCACAAAAACCAAAATAAAGCCTTTTAAGTGGAAGGCATTTAAAAAAAACTTATAAAAAAAAAAAAAAAAAAGAAACAGAATAGGCTGGGCTCTGGTGAAAAAAAAAGGAAGAAGAAGACAAAGAAGCAATGAAGAAGAAGAAGAAGAAAGGGGTTAAGGCCGGTGAAACTGTGATGGTGACAGTGGCTATCTTGTATCAATATCCACCGGTATTTTCGGTTAAAGTTTTTTTTTTTTTTTTTTTTTCTTACCGGCCAATTCCTTTTTCCGGCCAAAACACACCAATATTTGGCTGATACAAACCGATTTGGCCTGAGTCGGCGCAAATCGGCCTGATTCAACGCGAATCAGCCCGAGTCAGCGCGTATCGAGAAAAAAAAAAAAAAAAAAAAAAAAAAAAAAAAAAAAAAAAAAAAAAACTGGACTCAGTTCGACGCGCAGGCAGCAGCGTCCCTCACGCGTCGCCGCGTCGGACACGGGTGCGGCAGCCATTTTGCCACGTCCGTGCATCCTAGGTGCTCACCACCATAAGCATGAATTAATTAATAAAATTTAAATTTCTAATACTTAGAAAGGACAGAAATATATTTCAGGGACAGAGAAAATGCCAACTTAGAAAAGATATTGGAATAGCTACGTCTAATATGCCTGAGCTTTTGGGTGTGACGTTCTTTAAGGATTAATTGAATAGTGTATCAAGAATTGTCAATAAATTACCCAGTTAACTATTATTGTACTTATTCTGGTGTATGTCCACAAGTTGTCACGCACACACATCATCCCATATGAGCAACCCTCCCCCCCACCCCCTCCCCCTTTTTTATTCAGTAAGTATCCATATGAGCAAAACAAATAAATACTAACTTACCATAATTGTTTGAGGACCTCTCAAGCATGAACCTGCAGCTAACCAGAACTGCGTAGATAACTGCTATGGCACCTTCATCATACAGAACAGCAGCTACGGTCTATATTGAAAGAACTAAAATGAGCCAAGTCAAAATTTTACAATTTATATAAAAAATCAGATATAAACAATTACATACTGAGTTCTCAGAAATAAATGCCAAAATTCGAAACGCTGTCGTCAACTGTGCCACGGAAGAATCCCGAAGGGTAACACCATCAAATGACTTGTCAGAAATAAATTTTCCAAGAGTCTCCATAACATTGATATCAGAACCACTGGAAGATTCTCCAACAGCATTCTCACCATCCGTCAGATCTGACACAAGGATGCTGGTTGAAGTTAAGTGGGCATCTCCTCCAGAAGCCAACACAGCAGCATACCGTAGAAGACCAGTAGCCCCATTTTTATGATAAACTACACCAGCATCTATCCATTCCACCAGCCGTGTAGGAGCATCTTTTCTATTGGAGCCTGGAGAAGAGGAAAGTAGAGCCCTATGGATTTCTAAAGCATGTCCAATCCAAGAAGAAAGAGTAGACGCTGTTGAATCAGTAACAATAACTTCAAGAATCTCAGCCGCTGAGTGAGATATTGCAAGATCTAGCGGTGAAACACCTGAAAATTCCAAAATTATATCCAAGTAAGTATGCACTTACTAAGCAGAAATGTAAGAAACACATATATTTCAAAGAGAAAAGTACCAGTAAGGCCTACTTTTCTCTATATAAATTTTATGGGGAACAATCCAAAGAGCTCTAGCTCAAATGGCACCTCCTTTCCCCCATATGAAAGGGTGGAAGATAAGGTCATGGTTGAAAATGCATTGGGTGCGTGTGAACTTACCATAAATAAAAAAATAAAAAAATGATATCAAGTTTAGCCTTTCCCAGTTTGTAGGCCCATGAGAAATGCTAAAGTTGTTAAAAATGTATGCTCATCAAAATGAATAAATTTTCTGTGGAACAAGTTCGAACATCCCAAGGCAAAGCATTCTATAACAGAATTGTTCTTGTCATTTAATTTTTAATGCCCTGTAATTACCCGTTTTAATTTCAGCCCATAAACCAGACATTAAACAATTACTCAAACATATTGAAAAAGAATAAGTGACTGATTGACCAAAAGTAAATTGTCAAAAACCATCATAGAGAATCTATCCAAAAGAACCCTCATTAGATAATGATGCATGTAACAACTTATCAAAGAATCAATACTTGTTAATTCACTTCATTTTTACGATGCCAGTAAACCTATCGTACATCTTTAATGTATAAAATCCATTTATTGGATGTAGCTGTTCTAAAGATGCTTACTGAGTTTACCCTCATCCAACAGAATTTAGTTTTTGATAAAGTAATGCAATAATAATTAATACTGCATACTTTAACCTTAATTAAGTGCATTTTTACATACTTATTCCCTAGAGTTATTTATTTTTAGTTTTGGTTTGGGGTTAACAAATTAAAGTCCAAACAGGAATTATACCCAATCAAAAATGAGGCTTAGTATTGAACACTATATCATAGAGTGGTTGAACTTCCTTGGAAAGAAAAAAATTTCAGAAATAATTTGCCCAGAAACTTATTGTAGGAAGTATCAGCCCTTTCTAGAGAAAAGTATGTCTTATTTGTACTTTTTCCTATCAACCACAGAGTAATTGTACTACCACTGATCTTGGCATCTGGCTCTGAGTCCTTGACAAAGTGTAATGCTTCAATTAAAACTGAAACAGCCTACAAAAAATATGATTAAAAACTGTTACAGAATGTTACTGAAGCAAGCAGCCATCCACCATGAAGCTACATATTAGAAGAGTTTAGAAACAAAAAAAAAAAAAAAAAAAAATTAAATGCAATTGAACAGAGAAAGTTACAATAACTTTCAAGTCATTCTATACTATTTATATTGATAAAATTCACTAGAGATAACAGGGTTAGCACTAACATCTTATCCTACTAAATTAAGACTAAATCTGCAAACAGCTTTAAATTAAGATTCCACCTTGGCTGTGTTAAAGCCACAAAGGTGTCATAGTAATAGGCCTGGATACAAAGCCCATCTAGATGCAAAATTGCTGAGTATAACATTTTGCTAGCCCTAAAAATAATACAAAACAAATAAAACAGCTGCATATTTTAGATAATACATTTAATTGCTGGCATTTTTTTTGGGGAGGGAGGCTAGTATCAGGCAAATCAATCACAATAATAATAATAATAAAACCCCTGAAAATATCATATTAAATCATTTATAAATATACATATATATCATATTAAAACATTTTAGTTCATGTCTTGTAATGTGGTGACAGCATCAATGGAACTTTAAAAAAACTTTTAAATCCCACATTAAATTTTGCTAGAAATAGCGCACTCATCTCTACCTCCGGAAAATATCCAAGAGCCAACAGAGCCTGGTGACCACAATCAGACCTGCAAATTGTTTAGACTTGAGTAAAACTGGTAAAGTGGAATTAAAAGTACAATTTTTAGAAAATAAGGCAATTTAGTTCTACCTAGACAGACCACAAAGTTCCCACAATACCCATAAAAATTCTTCAGAGTGTGGAGTTGATGTAAGCAAACGATCTATGGCATTAACCTGCACCATAGCGTATTAAAACCACTATGTTTAGCAACAATCCTGAAATGGAATTGGAAAAGGCAAGGAACAGGAATAAACGGTTGCAGATTTGACTAAGAAAGGAAACTAACCACCCTCAAATGCACCCCTACAATCATGCCAACTTCCTGCAGACTGCAAAAGAAACCCTTTGATATTAAAATGGATGCATACCGAAGAGGAAGAAATTCTTCCTTATTTACATCATCACCACCCCTTAGAGCATGAATAATTGTAGCTGAAAGTTCAGGGTGATTTAGTAGGAATATTAAGCCTGAAAAGAAAACATGCAATAAGAAATGAGTATCACCATGATCTGTGGATCTGATTTTTAAAAAATATCATGTTACATTAACAAACCTGAGCGACAAAAAAGAAGTGAAAAAATTAAGGCCTCAATTGACGATGCAATATCAACAAATATGTCCATAGTACGTCCAACTTCTGAACGCAATATTGATGATGACAACAGTGCAGCTGACAACGGAAGAAATCCCCTCTCCTGAAACCAAAAAAAAAAAAGTTGAATATTTATGCGGCTAAGAATTTATCAATGGCTCTGCAAATATATAATTGATTGCACGGCAGAATACCAATCACAGTTCAGAGGAAAAGAAGTTTGATTCATTAATTATTAATGATGATGATGATGACATGAATAATAATAATTTTGTTGTTAGTAAGGGGTCTAGAAGCACAAGGTTATTTTACTAGTTGGTGTCAATAAACTGAAGTAGTGATTCTGTTTTGTGATGTAGATGTGGAGCAAATTCTACATGTTCGGATGCTACTACTTTGTTTCCATGCTGTGACAGGATTAAAGGTTAATGGTTTGAAAAGTGAGATGGTTCCCATTGGGGAGATTCATAATGTCCATGTCTTGGCAGAGATTTTGGGTTGTAGGGTTGGGTCTTTGCCTATGACCTATCTTGGTATGCCTTTGGGGGCTTCCTACAAGTCCCCTACTATTTGGAATCCTATCTTGGAGAAAATAGAGCGTAAGTTGGCTAGGTGGAAGGAGCTATATTTGTCAAAAGGTGGACGACTGATGTTGCTCAAGAGTACATTATCTAGCCTTCTAACTTACTTTTTATCTCTTTTTACTATCCCTACACATGTGGCCAATAAAATTGAGAAGTTGCAAAGGGATTTTTGTGGGGGGATTCCAAGACACATTTGGTGGGGTGGGATAAGGTGCATGCACCTGTGGAGAATGGTGGGTTAGGAGTTAGGAAATTAACTACTTTTAATAAAGCCTTACTAGGAAAATGGTTATGGTAGTTTGGGGTTGAGGAGACAAGGCTTTGGAGAAGGGTTATAGCTTTGAAGTTTGGGAAAGAGTGGGGGGGATGGACATCCAAGCTAGGTAGAGTGTGTACATGGGTGTGGTTTGTAGAGAAATATCCGGATGGGTTGGGAGGTTTTTAGCAAAAATATTCAGTTTGAGGTAGGGGTGGGGGATAGAGTGAAGTTTTAGACAGATAGGTGGTGTGGGGACTCACCATTCCAACTGACCTTTCTGGCTGTATTTGGGATTGCTTCCAATAAAGCAACCTCTGTGGCCTCTTGTCTGGAACGGTTAGGGATAGAGGACAGAGAAGCTAGGATGTCCGCTTCATTCGGAGACCAAATGATTGAGAGATGGGTGTTGTGGATGATTTTCTTTGTACTTTGAGTTCTAATTTACCTCCAATTGAAAATGGAGACCGTATGAGATGGAAGTTAACGAAGAATGAGGATTTTAATATCCACTCATTTTATAATAAGCTACGAGATCCCTTGCCTATTATCTTTCCTTGGAAAGGTATTTGGAAGGTTAAAGCTCCTCGGCGTGTTTCTTTCTTTGTTTGGACCACTGTATGGGACAGAATTCTTACAAGTGACAATCTGCAAGGTAGAGGGTTTGATTTTGTAGACTGGTGCATTATGTGTCGTTATAATGGGGAGATGGTGGATCATTTGTTACTTCATTGTGGAAAGGCTTATCGACTGTGGAACTTAGTTCTTAGATCTTTTGGGATTTCATGGGTTTTGCCAAAATCAGTTGTAGATACTCTTTTTGGTTGGTGGAATTGGTTGGGAAAGCATTCGTCTAGCATTTGGAATTTGGCTCTGTTGTGCTTAATGTGGTGTATTTGGAGGGAGTGAAATTGGCAGACGTTTGAGGACATGGAAAGCACTGATGACCAGCTACTCGCTTCTTTCAATGGCTCCCTTTTCGACTGGTCTAGGGCTTGGGGACTCACCTCTAGTGATTCTCTCCCCATGTTTCTTAGTTCTCTCTTTTGTAATTAGTTTTCTCTTTGTTTTTTCTTTTCTCTTTTGGTAATCTTTGATATGCCTTATGCCGTTTTGCATGAGGTAGTTTTTTGAATATACATCTTTATCACTTATCAAAAAAAATAATATATCAATAAAAATAACTGGAGTAGAACTGACAGAAGCATCTGGTCAGTCAAGTCCTGTTCATTCATGATCAATGGCCAAGACTGCTGTTGTGACGCCTTTGGATTGATGGGGTAACAATAGCCAAAGCAGATTGGCCCCTCCACAGTGACTAAAAGTTGAAACATTATTAATCTTATTCTATGCAACAAAGCAGTTGAAAAGGTTGGAGCAATGCTTTTCCCAAAGCACCACAATTCTCTTGGGGTTTCTAATTCTCATTTTTTTAACATAGCTTCCTTCATTTCATTAATATATATATATATATATATATTAACAATTGATGTTTTCTTTTCCTTGAGTTTGATGCCAGTCATTACACTTCTATAATTATACTTAGAAAATGTCATTACCACTAATTAAGGTTGCAAGGAGGCAACCCCCATAAATTCATCACCAAATCAGTTCACAAAGGGACACACGTAAGGCTGACCTTTCAAAAATTCTGCCTAACACAAGTATTTCATCAAATTCAAAAATCAAAACTGTTTAATACAAAATGACTTCATTACCAACTTCAAATAAGCTCCACATTTATTTCCTAACAAAAGTAATGAAGTAATGGCCTTACCCTCCATCTCTTGATTATGGGGGGAAACAGATGCCATTTTGTACAAAGACCATTGTTGATGATAATCATTACTTATTGAACATATTAGTGACAGTCCCATTCCAGAAGAAACTAAGAATGTTGTTGATCTAGCATTGTATTCTGTAATACATGCATGTAAGTTTCATCAGCACTTCACCATAACAAGCAAAAATAGATCTGGTAAATATATTTTTACCCAAAATAAAAAACCAAGACACCCCCCCCCCCCCCCAACCTAAAACCAGGTAGAGTAAGGCTAGTTATTCCTGTAATTGGTTTTTACTTTCAATAGCCATCAAAGTCTAGGTTCAAACCCTAGCTTTCAAGGGCTACAAAAGACATAAGAATTAATATGACAAAGGATTTGACATATAGCCATCTTTGCAAAATACAAAGCATTTGAGGGGTTAAAGCTCCACAGAGGGCCTCCTTTTTTAGTTTGGACAGCAGTATGAGGGAGGAATCTTACTTTTGAAAATCTTATCAAGAGAGGTTATACAATTGTGGGTTAGTGTTGTATGTGCCGGTGTAGTGAGGAGACGGTAGATCATCTATTGATACACTACACTGATACAATGGATTTATGGAGCTTTGTTTTTAGAGCATTTGGAATTCGATGGGTTTTACCATAAAAGGTCATCAATCTTATGTTTGGTTGGAAAAACTGATTTGGAAAGCATTTGTCGGATATTGGGAATATTATTTCATTATATTTGATGTGGACTATATGGAGGGAACGGAATTAATGAAATTTTGAGGATATGGAAAGTGCGAGGGCTCAGTTGTTAGCAACTTTCAATAGTTCTTAATATAGTGTCTCACGCTAGGGGCTTCATGACTAGCCATTCTATTCTATCGCTTAAAGAGTCGTTATCATTCTGTATATAATCCGTTCTTGATGTTATTTTTTACGCTGCTTTATGTTCTCCTACATGAAGTAGTCTCTCTTTGATAAAATTAATCTTACTTATCAAAAAAAAAAAAAAAAAGTATAAACGCAGAGGTGCCATTCCCCATAATGATACCTCAAACACAAACTCATCAAGAACAAACTAGTTGACAGATTTCCCACGAAAAACAAAAGACATCTTCATATCTATTGATATAATCACATGAAGCCTCAGCCAAAAATATTTCCTTTACAAGGAGTAAAATAACTGCAAGCTGTTAATAAATGTGATTGACACTTACTTTAATGTGCAATGGTTAAACACCTCAGACTATGCCAATATGTCAACATCTGTGCCTCTATCATAGCTGAAATGGTATTGTTGCCTATAGTTATTTAAATATCCATTCCAATAAACCCTATAGCACATGACTTTACTCCCAATTCTCTCTTAAAAAATAAAAAGATGAAACTTATCAATGGCAGTTTGAGATTAAAGATGAAGTGTTTGAGATTTGACACACCAGTAGATTAGGTTATAATCAAATCCTCAGTGAAGATGGGTATTGCCACATAATAATAAATTTTACAGTGTATTTTTTTTTTTAAACCATACCACTCCAATAATGACAGCAGGAACCACAAGCAAAACAGAGCAAAATGATTTTACCCCCACATATCTACATACATACACATTTAAATACACTCTATCATGCATATATATACATAAATACTGCACTAATACATATATACATACATAAATATACCCAAATCTGCTTGAGAATGATACAGATACAATATACCGACATACCTTAAGAAGTTCCAGCAAATGCAAGTCAATATCCCAATTTGAAAAACAACAATTTGATGAAGCAATCAAGCTACTGGTTGCTTTATATGACAATAATCCTTCTGTTTGACCAAGAATCAATGATCTGCTTGCACAGGCCACTGGAGAAGGATCTTCAATTGGACCACGTGAATTTATCAACTTCTGCATTAACACTTGTCAACAAACATTAACTAAGAATTAAAATTGCAAAACTGCGACATTTCCATATGCAAAAGTACTAGCTATACATGTCTCACATACTAAAAGAAAAAAATACAATACACTATTCCAACTGACCAGGAGCCTCTTAAGTTGAGATTTAGCACTGATAAGCATGTTTAAGGTAACACTGGTAACCCTAGTGACAGAAGAGAGGCCTCCCAAAACAGACAGAACTGCACACTGGAAAAGAATGAAATTACCACAAGAAACCTATAAACTAGATCTGGAGACAGAGAGGCAAATACACGAGTACATACCTCATATCTTGAAGCAACTTCATAAAATCTCAGGCGGTGGAGGACATGAGTTGCAAGAGAACCAACATCATGGCGTGGTTTTTGTAATAACAACTTCAACAGTTGACTATAACCTTCACTAATACCAGAAGGGACATTTTCATCTTCACGAGGCCACCAACCAAAAAATCCCTCACACCCAATTGAATACCGAGTAGCCTGCTCAATAACTCCAAGTAGCAGCAATGTGATGGCGGTAGAATTCTGCTTGTCATGGCAAAAAAGGTGTGCAAGCTGCTCCATTCCCCCACTATTGACAAAGTGAAAGCAGCTCTCTCTACTAGAGCACAGGAAGAGAGCCACACTCAACCCCAGAATAAAATTTTTTTCCTGAAATTCAAGATGAGATCAGAACAGAGTGGATTATATATCATGTTTAGGGAGAGAGGAGGGAGAGTCTCTCTCTGGTATAATACATGAGTGAAGAAGATTGTACTTAAATCACCTGTGAAAGCTGTTGGTGTCCAAAACTTGAGGAGTTCTTGCTAAACTCAAAGTACTGGCTAAACAAATCAACCAACTCCTTGGAATTAACCAGATCAGCCTCATAATCAAGAAAAGTGCATCCTGCCAACGAGTCAGCAGATCCACTCCCTGATTCATGTTGAAGTACTTTAAAGAGCTCAAGAAGCTCTTCTCTTGCCTCACTGATGACACCATGCAGTTCCTCACATTCTTTTGACTTGCCTCGTGTAAGATTTTTCTGACTGTTTGCGGCATAACATAAGTCACGGGTAACATATGAAGAGGCTGCTGAAACCACAATACTTACAGTTTTATCCACTGCATCCCCAAGTTTCAACAACTCTAAAATCTTCAACAACATCTGTAAGAACTGCTTAACCTCAACAGATATATCTGATGCAACAACTGGAAGGGATAACGCATTCAGAGAGAATATAGAATCCTCAATTGTCAGGTTAGTTGAGTGCAGTGCCAGAGGGAGATCTTCAAGCTTTCCCTCAGCAGAACTAACTAAATTTCTCAGCGAGTTATCATCAAATTCAATGTTGAACTGCCCCAAATCCTCTGCTGTGTTTCCATATATGATTAAACTTAGACTACGGTAGCTACCCCTTACAACCAGATGATTAGTTACAACGGCCTGCATGAAGTGACAAATTCTTAAATGCAATTAAATCCACCAAAATGCAAGACATGCTAAACAAAAATAGAAACGAATCAAAATTATAAAATACAAAATCCTAGATAAACAGAGGTGATAATCCATCTAGTTTTTATATTATAAAAGAATTCTAAATTCTCACCTGGTAGTAGATATTTAAACTTCAGTTACATTCCACATATAAAGTACAAAATCAAGAAAAAAGAGACTTTGCATTAAGTCCAAACTACTAACCAGTTAATCCTTAGTCCTCACAAATTGAACTCCTCCAAAAAGAAATGGATAAATTCATCTTTCCAATACCCAAAGAAAATTTCAACATATAATAAGAAGCCACAAATGCATAACAAACTGACCCAACAGCCCAAAGACCTAATATAACTGTAAGAGCAAAATGTAATGGAAGCAAAAACTCTATTTTACTATCCCAAGCCCACCAAACGCAGTGATATCCATGGATAAGGTTTGCTTAACCCTTTTTGTCAACCAGAAAAACAATCAAACCTTCTAATGACCTTGATGAGCAAATTGGCTATGAATTTTCAAAAATCAGGTTGATCATCTTTATCTTGTTTAATATTAGAAACATATATTGGAAATACAGTTGCCTGTTATTCATTTCATCAAAAGACACAGTCATAAATCTACATTTTAATTTTAAAGAAGGGGAGCAAGCAAAGCAGGTCCCAGAACACACACTAGCACATACATGCACATGAATCCTCCCACTTATTTCACATTTCTCTTAACCCCCAATAAGCCCCCAATCTGCTCCACTTGCCCATCATAAATTCCATGTTCGCACCCCTCTAGCTCCAGCCAAATTTCCTCCGTAGTCGGCCACTGAATCCATCATTCCATCCAATCAACTGTAACCAGGAGCAGTAGCTCAAAACAAAGACTTTCTACACCAGATGCCCCTCTCTCTCTCTCTCTCTCTCTCTGTCTCTGATTTCACTAAAATTTTCAAGATATTCCTAGATCCTCAAGGTCAACAACAAAATTCCTGTCATACTTTTCTAACAGAAGGATTACTACTGTTTCCAAATTTCCCCCAAAAATAAGTCTGAACTCTTAGGCAGTTCCTATATTATTGCATTAAAGCAATCTCCTAAACTTTTCCTAAAAGTGACCCAACGAATCAAACCCTGTACATGCATGAGCTAAAAAGAAGAACACATCACATAGAGTAAAATAACATTATATATGAGATGAAATTCAACAAAAGTTTACTAAAATCAGCACACTGTCATGAAGTTTATAAATAGACAAATGAAGCAGCAAATTATCGACATCAGTCAGATTACCTCTACTTCTAGCACATTAGATGAAGAATGAGAATAAAGAAAAGGCAGGCAGAGACGCCTAAACCTTGTTTCCCCCTCACATTTAACAAATACTTCCAAAGCAAATGAAGGTGGTGAAGTAGCCCTGCAAAAGGTAGAAGAAAGTTAGATGGTCAATTCTTACAAAATCTCTATTGTGCATCATAGAAGATGGCCAACTTCTATCTAACACGACTAGAATTTCTTTCTTTTTTTGGTTTGGCAAGTATATAAAAATAGAATTTCACAATCTAACAATTCATTATATATATATATATATATAAACTAGAATTTCTCAATCTAACAATTCATTATACATCATAGTATAATAAAACATTGCAAAACTTAGGTAAAAATACTTAAGTGATGTACCTTAGGTTCCCAAATTAAACTTAACAATGTGGCTGCAATAATACATTAGCCACACGGTCAAATTTAACTATTGTTAGGGGAAGACAAGGGCAAATCCGGGAGGGTCAAGGGGGGCAACTGACCCCCCTGGCCCACCCAAAAGAAACTTTAGCTGTTACTGATTAGTTACTATAACCCTCTTAGGCAAAGGCTGTTTTAACAAAAGCTGCTTTTCCTTGCTATTGTTTGTTTATTTTGGATTGCTAGCCCTCTGACCAGGCAGCAAGGAGGCAGCATTTTGGAACTGCAAATGGCAGCGCTACAATTGTATTTTTATTGCAGCTTTTTTGGTTCTTGTAAGACCTGAAAATTGTAGCTTTTTTGCCACAAGTTGGAGGACTGAAAATATTCATAGTATAGTTTTAGTTATTACATTTTAAACATTTTATGAGTCTACATTAACCAAAATAACAGAAATTTAATTAAACTTTATTCGGTATTTATCTAACTAGTAAAATCATTTCTATCTAACTAGTGAAAAAAATTGAACAATGAATTATTTATGTGATAGATATCCTAACAAATACACACAATATAATCAATATGCTATATTTTGTGGATTTTCTTATATTAAAATATCACATAGTGTCCAAATGAATGGCTTTTAATTTTTCAAATTGATCTCAAATACTATATACATTTACATGCACATGTATAATGACATTTGTCATATAAAAAAACTGCAAATTTTGCACACACAACCCCCCCCCCCCCTCAAGTCAAATCCTGGCTTCACCATTGGGGGAATATAACAAAATTGTGTTGCATTGGCCAATGCATCCACATGGTTAAATTTAATTGGAGAACCTAAGATACAGCACTTAATGAACTACAACTAAGTTCTGTCCATTAAAATATAAACTAACAGTTTTGATATTAAAATAGCCCATAAACTACTACTTTTGTTTCACAATATAATCAATCCACTTGCAGTTTTGTAGAAAGTTGGGAATGAAATTGTTGATTGTAATGGAAAGTGTACGTGAAAAGCAAGGGAATTGCATCATTTCGGGGTAGTCACCCTCCAAGAGAAGAAAAACAGGGATTAAGAATAGAGCCTAGAAAGAGAATTAGGAAATTTACATCAACTTTCACAATGAGCTAAAATCAAGAAAAGCTCGAAATTGGTTGTTTAACTAACTAACAACTTGAAATAATTAATTAACTACTTTTATGTATTGTCTCCCACACGTGCATTGTGCATTGCTGATCTCATTACACACAAATTCAAATTTGACACGTTTTCTTTGTTTGAACAAAGTTATTCACAAATTCAACTGATGAGTATTAAGAATAGAGCCTAGAAAGAGAATTAGGAAATTTGCATCAACTATCACAATGAGCTAACATCAAGAAAAGCTCGAGATTGGTTCTTTAACCAACTAACAACTTGAACAACTACTTGTGACAAATTAATTAACTAATATTCTTGGTTAGTCTTGCACTAGGTTCTTGATCCTAGTCTTATGTATTGTCTCTCACTACACACAAGTTCAACTGATTACAAACAATAGAGGTTAAAAGCTCGCAACATACCCGAGAAGCGTTACAGCTTGAGAGGCCGAAGAAGCGTTTTGTTCGAGAAACTCGCAGGCAGTGATTACAATGGGTTCAGAAAATAATACCTGAATAATATTAACAACAACAAAAATGCATTAGCCACAAAAACTTGCATTATTAGCAAACTAAATCTGCTAATTCATAACCTAAACTTGCCCTAAAATTGAAATTTGAAGAAAAAGAGAGCTTAATTTACACAAAATTTAGTAACAAAAATAACAAATTCGAAGATGGAGATATTGAATTGTAATTTTTGACAATGTGTGAGAAGCTTGACGAAACGAAATTCACAGAGAGAGAGAGTTTTGTACCTCGTCGACGTACTCGTCGAGATGGGGATGATTGAAGGTCTGGGAGAACAAGACGTAGGGTTCGGGTCGACCCATTTGGGTATTGCGGATATTGCAAATGGGTTCGCCCAGTGGAGACTGAGTTTGAGTCTCACTCACTCGGATTTTGAATTTCTAGGGTTTTGGGTGTTTCAGAATTTAATAGTTATTGGTTTTTTAGTCACCGACCAGGAACACGAAGAAGTGAGGGAAGGTTGTGTACTTGTGTTGTGTAACTTGTGCTGTGTTGTGTTGTGTTAGTAAAATAAATTTTTTTTTTTTTTTTTTTTTTTTTGCAAATTTGAAAAGAGCGCATTCTATTATTCTAAGCCCTTTGTGCGCTCCTGATTCAAACATGGCTTTCATAAGCTCTTTTTACGACTTGTATAACTCGATTTCACACAATTGAGTTTCATACTACAAAAGAAAAAAAATTATATATAATTTGGGTTTTCAAAAGTTGAGATCCAACTTCCAAGTGTGATAAATGTCACATTTAGTTACGTCACATTAGCGATAACTGCTTGGAACTCAAGTTTTGCAAAATCAAATTATGCTTAATACTCAATTTTTACAAAATCAAGTTCCAAACAATGCTACTTAACTAAATAAATTTCAAAAGTCTTCTTCTAGTGAAATAATTCGAAAAAATGCATTATTTTGCAATAAATACATATATATATATATATATATGTGTGTGTATATAAGAATTATATTACATGTTATAATTATTTTTTTTAATTTAGACAGATTTTACGTAAATATCAATATTTGTTTTAGCTATTAATAGTATTTTAATTATTAGTTTTTTGACCTAGTAGTATCATAATTTTAAATATCAACAACATCAATATCTATATTTTGTTTGATTAAGTATTTATATCGATGTTTCTTAAAAAAAAAATGTATCTATATCAATATTTAGTTATTTATAAGGCCTTATATATTTGTGGGGGTCAAAATCTCTTTTGCCCAACCCGAAGGATTATCTTGAAGTTCTAACCGTTACAACTAATTTATAAGTTTTTAGAGTTTTTTTTTTCTGAACAAGTTTTTAGAGAGTGTTTGTACTTATCAAAACTTTCCTATAACCTTGGCACTAGTGTATTTGTGCCTTTAAATCTAAATTGTTCGTTCAAACTCTTATGTTTACTTCTTCCTTTTTTCATTTTTCTTTTTTTGCTGAATAAGTTTTTAGAGAGTGTTTGTACTTATCAAAACTTTCTTATAACCTTGGCACTAGTATATTTGTGTCTTTAAATCTTAAATTGTTCAATCAGACTCTTATGTTTACTTACCCACTTATTTTATAAATTAGTTGTGACAGTTAGAACTTCAATATCAGCCTTCGGGTTGGTCAATTTTGACTCCCGCAATATTATTTAAACGTAGTATGACATAGCTCTATTCAAGTACACCAACATATATATTCTAAAAATAAGAAAAAAGTACGTTGACGTATTTTTCTGATATAAATTATAAAGTCAATAAAATGGAATAATTATATTTAGCTAATTGTCGTTACTTAAATCATGGCACCCAGTCCATTGACATCCCAATATCTTCACAGATAGATCATAAAGAAAGAGGACGGGGAGTGACATTATGCATAACAAAGAAAGAATTTTAGGCTGCAATTTTTCCAATGATAGACTGCTCATTCGATTGCATGATTTAAGGCCAAAAATGGATATAGCCCAATGCAATATATCACCTGTAGACCCAGAAGAAAATTGCAGCCTTTTGCCACAAATTAACTAACTAGTAATTCTTTGTCTCGATCTTAGTCTTATATATGTATTGTCTGTCTTGCACAAGCGCATTGGTCTCATTGCACACAAATTGGACAAGTTTTCTTCGTTTGAACAAAGCAATTCACAAATTCAACTGATAAAAAAAAAAGGGAATGTTAAACAACAATAGAAACTCACAACTTCAACTTACCGTTTACGTTTAAGAGAGGGAAGGTTGTGTTGCGTAAATTTTATTTTCTCTATTTTTCTTTTGTTTTTATCTTTATTTTTATTTGCAAATTTGATGAGGAGCACAATTACAGCCCATTGGGTGCTTTGATTCAAACACAACTTTCATAAGCTTCTTTTACGATTTCTTAATTTCATTGCAATTTTTTTTTTACATAGAACTCGATTTTCACAAAGTCAAATTCCATACAACAAAAGAAAAAAAGTTACATATAAATCGTGTTTATAAAAACCGACTTCTCTTTATTAAGAACTTAAGGAGCCATTTGGTAATATTGTTTTAGTAATGTTACTTGTATTTTTTGAAAATACGTGTGGGTGAAAAAGTGTGTAGAAATACATGAAATGTTGTTTAAACACTGAAAACTATTACTCAAAACACCCAACCAAACAGCCCCTAAGTTTTTAAAAGTTGGGTTCTAAGTGGGATTAATGTCACATTAGTAGTGTTGCATCAACTTTAACTGCTTGAAACTTGAATTTTACAAAGTTGAGTTGCGTTTGAAACTTGATTTTCACAAAATTGAATTCCAAACAAGGTTATTTAACTAAATCATTTTCAAAATACTCTTTCCGGTAAAATAATTCGGAAAAATACACTATTTAACAACAACAAAAAAGGCCTATATATAAAAATTACTACATGTTATAATTATTTCCTTTTCTTTTGTAATTTTAGACAGGTTTTACATAAAAATTAGTATTTTTTTTTAGCTATTAATAGTATCTTAAATTATTTTTTGGGACCTAATTGTATCTTAATTTTAAATATTAACAGTATCTATATTAATCTTTTTTTTAGGGGTAATGACACTCCCCTCCCTTAAGGTTTGAAAGGATAACACTCCACCTCAAACTTGAACGAAAAAAAACACTCTCATCCCTTAAGATTTGAAAAAAAAAAAAAAAAAAAAAACACTTCCCCTCCCTTCTGTTTATATTAGTAACAAAATATTCTAAATTTCTATAAAATTCTTTTTACCAAAGTTTAACTATGATTAGTAAAAACATAACTAAGAATTTTAGAATAATAATGCAAAGTTTATTAAGCTCTAAAATACCTGTGTTGGAAAATTAAAAATAAGAAAAATTCATGTTAAATATTTTAAATTCTCTTTAATTAAAAAATTAAATCAATGAATTTTAATTCTGAGAGGGGGTAATTTTGGAAACCTGCCCTTGAGCAAATGGCAAGTTAGTTTGCAACATTTAAAACATCAATTTAATAAAGTTCGATCAAATAATGGATGTGAAGGGGAGAAAGTGTGTGTGTGGGTGTGTGGGTGTGTGTGTGTTTTTTTTATCATTCCTCCATACTTCAAAGGAGGAGAGTATAATCACTTTATTTATTTATATATATATATATATATATATTAAGTATCAATATCAATGTTTCTCAAAAAAAAAAAAACTATATCAATATTTAGCTATTATTAGGTCTTATATATTGTTTAAAAGTATGATGATATTGCGCTATTAAAGTACATTGACAATATATATATATATATATATATATATATTTTAAAAGTACATTGACATATTTTTCTGATCTAATGTCAATTATAAAGATCAGATTTGAATTCCTATCCCAAAAGGTAAATGGATTTAGGCCCAAAAAGTCCAAAACAATGAATCTATAGAGAGTAAATTGGAAAACTGGGCTTTAGTGACTCAGACAACAAATAAGGTAAATCTTGGTGACAAAGGATTGAAGATAAACAAATTTAAACTAAAGAAAAATGTATTCCACAATGTCCGAGGAGACTTGTTCTTATATATTTCTTTCAGGCTTAATTACAAAATTAGTTCTTGATGCTACAGTATTTTTCCCTTTTTTTTCTCCGATCTCTTTCTCTTCAGGGGTCTCTTACATTATATATCACCCCTTAATTGATCTTGGCCCTCCAGTTGTTGGCTATCCAGACCATTACTTGAGTGCTTGTCCCATTGAACATCTTCTCTGGTCCTATGTGAGTTGAGGTAGACAAGGCAACACTGTTCAGGGGTCTTCTCCACATAAATGTGGCCAAAAAGTTAGCTGCAGAGCATTCAATACGGTGGCAGCAGCTTTTCCTTAGATATTTATGAGTTTCCACCCCTCCTGAATGTTCATAGTGCATGTCCCTATCAGTGGAATTTCTTGGAATGTCATTTTGAACGATAAAATATACATTTGATCTGTGCTTCGTTTATCCGAGGAGATACTCCTCCTCAAACTACCTTCCCCAACTTTTCCATTTGCATCATATTCATGGGATTCTAAGTTTAAAACCTTCACCACGGTTTATTTCGTCCTCGGACCAATCAACGTCCTTGGCCAAGGCCCAAAGCCCAATATACAATTTTGAGCTCTTATCCCTACATCAATAATATGGAATGATTATATTTAGTTATTGTCATTACTTAAATAGTGGATATATGTTGTAACCTTTTTCTCAAACAAAAAAAAAAAATTATGAATGTATAAGTTAAAAAAGGAGGGGGGGGGGGGTGGGAAGAAATACCTCTAAAACTATAAGCAAAAAAGAAATTTTAAACTAGGTTAATTAATGATGTATTACTCCATAGTCTATACTATATCATTATTGTAAATACAACAAAAAAACAATGTAAATAAAATAAAAAAAAGAACTATACATGTAAGGGCAAGATTTGAACGTTAGCCTACCAAGGAAAATGGACAATAGCCAACCAAGCCCAAAACAATATATTTGTAAGAGAATGTGTAGTATAAGGGAACGAATCTACAAATAAAATATAGGCCACAGTTGATCTTGGCCCTCCAGTTGTTGGTTATCCAGACCATTATTTGAGTGTTTGTTCCATCAGACATCTTCTCTAGCCCTCTGTGAGTTTGGGTAGACAAGGCAACACTGTTCAAGAATCTTCTCCACATAAATATGGCCAAAAAGTTAACTGCAGAGCATTCAATGCGGTGACAACAATTTTTCCTTAGATATTTATGAGTTTCCACCCCTCCTGTACGTTCATAGTGCATGTCCCTATCAGTGGAATTTCCTGGAATGTCATTTTGAACGATAAAATATACATTTGATCTGTGCTTCGTTTATCCGTAGAGATACTCCTCCTCGAACTACCTTCCTCAACTTTTCCATTTGCATCCTATTCATGGGATTCTAAGCTTAAAACCTTCACCACGGTTTATTCGTCCTCGGACCAACCAACGTCCTCGGCCAAGGGCCAAGGCCCAATATACAATTTTGGACCCTTATCTCTACATCAATAATATGAAATGATTATATTTAGTTATTGTCATTACTTAAATAATGGATATATGTTGTAACCTTTTTCTCAAACAAAAAAAAAAAAAAAAAATTACGGATGTATAAGTTAAAAAAAGGGGGGGGGGGGGGAGGTGGGGTGAAGAAATACCTCTAAAACTATAAGCAAAAAAGAAAATTTAAACTAGGTTAATTAATGATGTATTACTCCATAGTTTATACTGTATCATTATTGTAAATACAATAAAAAACAATGTAAATAAAACAAAAAAAAAAAAAAATTGTACATGTAAGGACAAGATTTGAACTTTAGCCCACCAAGGAAAATGGACAATAGCCAACCAAGCTCAAAACAATATATTTGTGAGAGAATGAGTGGTATAAGGGAATGAATCTCCAAATAAAATATGGGCCACAGTTGATAAGATTCAAGCCAATAAGAGTAAAGACACAGATTGACAAAAATAATGCTCTTCGGTCATGTCCAAGGATGAGATGTTCTTGTATTAACTCAAGTTTAGCTTAATATAGAATATAATGTGTTCTTTTTTTCTTCCTTCTTAGATTACATGCCCCTTTTTTCATGGTGACCATTTCTCTATGTAGTCCTTCCCCACTTTATCATAGCCTTCCACTTGTTGATTTGGTAGAAAATCCCTTAGATGATTGTCCCATCAAGACCTCCTGAAAGTTTTGTAAGTAACTGTGAGCTGAGATGACACTGTTTAGGTGTCATTTTTTCATAAATGCGTCCAGTTCATTTGGTACAGTCATTTAATGTGGTGATGACAACCTTCTTCCTAGATATTTCTTCTCTTACTGTTGGCAGAGCTCTATTACTTTCCCTAAAACTTATCCTTCCATAATGGTTACCTCCCTATAGCCCTCCAGAGGTGGCCCAGCTCCTCAGGGACCAGAGCTAACTCGTAATTTTTTTCCTTTGTCCTCAGCCCATTAACCCAGGCTCAACAATCCCTTTGACTATAGTCAGGCTTTTGCTCATCCTCAAGCACGACCCATAACCCAATATGCTTGCCCAAACTTCCTATCCCCACAACACACAATAGGATTCTTTGCAACATATATCATAAATTGTATTTTTCTTTTGCAATTAACAAACTAATTCAAGTTGGATATAAAATATCCACTCTGTCATCCAAAAATTAGTAAGCTAATTGGGTATGTGGTGCACTACTATGTCAAAACAAATAGCTAGGCCTATTCTCATTATAATTAACCCCACTAAAATTATTTTGGAGGCTTGTCAAGACAACTATTTTATACATCAAATGTGGTCTTACTAAGGTGCCATTTGTTGAGACTTAATTTAGAAATTAAACCAACTTATTTTTGTATGTTCAACCTTATAAATTTTCTTTTTTGTTTTGGTATAGCTTAAAAAAATAATTGCCAAAACCCAAAAGTGTTGTATTAAACTCAGCAGCATTTTATGCTCTCCTTAGAAGAAAAAAAAAAGGGCACAGTCGAGTCTCTCCCACACCAAGGCTCCCTCCAATCTCTGTTGCACCATGTATATTTGGTACCCACAAAACCAATGTTCATGAAACCGCATTCATCATGGATGTCTCGAAACATTAGCATCTGGTTCTCAAGGAAGCAAGGCTCTGTTCCATTTTCCTTTCCACATGGGATGTTTCTGAGACAAGTTTTCTACAAAATTAGCTCAAGGATCAACTTTGCATTGGCTTTTTCAAAGCAAGCTGCAATTTCAAAGGTTGAAGAGTGATTACTGGAGTTGGCTTCAATTATTATTGTAGAATAATACTAGTGAGATATTTCAAAGCAATGGCACCTTTCAAGTTTCACCCTTCATTTTCAAGATTTTGCATGCAGTCCAGTACAAAACCCCATTGCAATTCCACAATCGGTTGCAATTAGGTGCCTCAACTTGTAAAGCAGAATCATTGTAAAATAAAAGTCATGGATTTTGATATTATAATTAATAAGAAAGAGCATGAGCCTTTTGTGCCTCCTAAGAAAATTGTATTTAGCTTGAAACGAGAAAAAGTGCGTAGTCTCAGCTACTTGTTGAAGAGTAATGGCAATTATACATTTTAAGGTCTGCTCATGTCTGTAACCATGAAAGCTTATAATATAAAATTTGCAATTCTTTTTACATATAATAGCTAATACCAACTGAGATCTATAAAAATACCCTCCATGTAAATCTGTGTACATAAAATTAGTATTACAGCCACCCTGCTAAGTCACATCCTAATGCAATGCCTAAAAATATTAGTGGCAAAATTTTATGTCTCTCAAGTCTCAATAGGGAGGACAAAACGAAAAAACGGGGAAGGCCGGACTCCTCTTGAACAGTGTTTAGTATTGGAGAAGTACAGAATTTAATAATGTATGGTTTGACTGTGCAGTAACTCAACTGCGGCAGCAACCACTCCCTTTCCCTCCATAGAAATGTCCAAACCCGGTTCCTCAATTTTCCTATTTAGAAGCTTGACAAGTTCAGTGCGCAATTTCTGCAAAAGAACCCCTTACAACACTTAATCGAAGTTGCAAACAAAGAAAGGGAAACATCATTTAAGGAGTCATAAAAATATACAAAAAATCTTGGGGGACATTACCCGTATCAACTCTAAAACACTCTTCGATGCAGAGAAATGAAGGTAACCACCAAGCATCTCAATGCCCTCCCCAGTTTTGCTAGGGATGAGATTACCACCAAATAGAAGTAGAGCATAATCTGATATATTTGTCGAGTCTCGGATGTATATGCTAGTTGTTTTCACCTTTTCACTATAAACCATGTAAGGTAGAGGGAAGAGATGAACTCCTGCATTGACGGATGATGGATGAATGTCAACTTTCCCAACTTCTTTAGTGTAGAATGCTGTCCGCTTTCCTCTTCTTTTGCATTGCACCACATTTGGGTAGAGTCCAGCACAAAGGATTGCGGAGACCATCTCCAAATCATGGCTGTATTGGTTGTAAGCCTACACACATATCACAAAGAGAAAATCCTTCAAATCTTTCTTCTCTGGATAGATATATGATACAATTATTCCAATGGTTAAATTGAGAAGGAAAGAGAGTAGCAAAACTGCCCTACCACAAAACTCAGTGAGAAATCTCTTGAATTGAAATGGTGTTATAAATTGTTCTAAAAAATATGTAAATAAAAATAATAATAATGAGGGGATAGAGATACTTCATTTCAAAAAGGAAAATTAAAAATATTAAGAGCTTACGTTAGCACCCCTTGATTTGTCTACAAAGCCAATGCCTGATAATAGATCTACAAATTGCATTCTCATATCATCCATCATCTGCAAGGTAACTGGGGATAAGAAGTTATCCCAACAGAATGCTCTTTCCTTTCCATTACGTTTTGCATCCTTCCATCCTTCAAAAGCTTTAAGAAGTGCAATGTGGTCACTGCATAAAGAATTTTTGTGCAAGATTGGAATCAGTAACAAAATCAAGGTCAATCACAAAAAACTCCACAAATGCCATAAGAAAGGACAGTAAGCTTAATGATTAACCTGCAAGAATCACCAGCAAAGGATCTTTTTGCTTCATCAGCTTCCTCTTTCCTATTTATTGGTAGCACAAATGGGTCACGATGAGCAAGAGCAGCTGCAATTGTTAAGGCTGGATTGAGGCATTGAAAGATAGACCCCATAAGAAGCATCTTCCCAATATTTGGGTCCAATGGTAGAGTACAAAGATGGCGACCTGTTGCACACAATTCTTCTGATTACAGTCAACATCCTAAAGCTGATATCCAATACAGAAACCTGTATGCAATGGTATATACCAAGTGGGGTAAGTTCCTCCATGTCATCTAGAGCCCCAATTGTTTTAAGAAGTTCAATCGCATTTTGAACAGCAAGAGCATCCGGTGGCTGAAGTGCTTTTGCCAAAAATGATCCAATCGTTCCAAGCTGCAAACTTTTGATATGCAGGCATAGTTCTTGCAGAGGCGTTCTGAGAATCTCAGGTAACTGATACTGAAGCATTGCATCATGGATCATCTTTGGATACAATCTATAACAAACTCCAGGTTGCACACGACCAGCACGACCTCGTCTCTGAAATTACTCACCATATATCAACCAAAAAGATACAGAAGAAAAGGGAGGAAAGAAAAAAGGTAATCCAATGAAGCAACAGATAAATTAGGCTAAGCTGGAGAAACATGATTCACAAAGAAAGAAACTCCTATTTGCTATTACACTTTCATGGTGCTCCCTGCATACCTGATGTGCCGAAGCCTTGGAAATCCATGATGGTAATAGACAAGCCAGTTTGTTCAGGGCATCATAACTAGTTTCCTTTGCCTTTCCACAGTCAATGACATACACAACATCATCTATGGTGATGCTACTCTCAGCAATATTGGTTGCCAGCACAATTTTCCTACAATAATGGACGAAGTATATATAGAACTTAGCAGACACAATTGCAAGAAGTTCAAAGATGTTTGTAACAATTGAAATTGTGAAGCTCAGTAGTGCTCCAATTGACATTCTACTTTTAAATACAGGGGGATTATTTTCATAAACTATTAACATTAACGGTACCGCATAGGGTGGTCATTGTCACACTGACAATCATATGAGGTTGCAAGTAAGCAGAAAAATGTTTATACTTATGCCCACCAACAGGGGAGTTGTGAATTAAAAAGACACCAATGAAGTTGGGCAACAGAACTACAGTACCATTACTTGGTGCAAGGTGCTATTGAGCTATGCAGTCCAATATGCACTATCATGGTGATGAAAATAAAGGAATACTAAATAATATTTCCAAAGGACGAGCCAAAAACAAGCAAACGAACAAGTTGATCTTAACATTAAATACTTAAAATTATAAAAAAGAAGTATGCTTGCCTCTTGTTAGGGGGAGGACGATCAAATATTTCACATTGATTGATGGTGGGCATTGACCCATGTAGGGGAAGGACTAGAAACTTGCTGGGATCTCCAAGGAAATTGTTTGCTTTAACTTTGTCAAGTAGCTTAGAGATGTCATCCCAGCCCGTAAGGAATACAAGAATAGCTCCATCACCTTCATGGCGACAGATGTGTTCAATTGTTGCCTCCACCTACAACACAAGACCAGTGATATGACTATAAACAACAACAATAACAAAGCCTTTGTCCCAAAATTTTGAAGTTAGAAAATGTATATTAATGATAAATGATATTGCATAGAGGAATGCAGCGACAGAAACCTCCTATCATTGGTATTAAGGGAAAAAATACATATAAGAAAACTGTCATCCCAAGCTCCCCACCCGAGCAATATATAATGACCTCATCCAGCAATCTCCAACCAAGAAGTTATGAGTCTGAATTGCCAAAAGGCAAATTGCCTGGCTGACTTGACTGCCACCGAATGTAAATGGTGTATATAACAGGCTTCACAGAGCACTAGCATCCTAAACCAGTCCCATGGTATATGCTTTTGCAGACAATATAATTTTAGTGGATGAAACTGGATGTTGAGTCAACACCAAGCAGGAAATTTGGAGGATGCTTTAGAATCTAAAGACTTTATAAGAGTAAAGTAGGGCATGAGATCATGGGTTCAAGGTCCACATACTTCAAGTTACATTTAACATGTGCCACACAGGAAATAGAACAAATGGCCAAGCAATTCTCGAAAATCTTTACTAATATGTTCTTGCTAGGACTATAATACTTCCCCCGATGCACATTTTCCCATTAATCGCCTTACAGAAGGTAGGTATTACCTTTTAACATTAAGGTTTAAGTGCTCATTCGGGAGAGCTTATATTTATTGGCCTGTTGGGCTTAAAAAATAAGCTGGGCCATGGTACAGTTGTATGTAGAAAAAAGAAAAGCTTTAAAAGAGTTATACATTAGCCAAACAACTTAATTTCACCCTACCGCGCATCCAAACAAATACTAAAGGGAACTAAATACTTGAGCAAACACACATCAGTCAAAATGCTCAGCATAAAGTCAGATACAATACATATATTTCTTTCAAGCAAGAAAAATTCAAGCAGGACGTAGAGAAAGTTTGTTCCATTTGTTAATAGATTACACAAAGTGCATACCAGACCCAAATCAAGCTGAGAACCAGACCAAGCTTCAAGAGACTTTCTTGTGGATACACTGTAATTTTTGTATTGAGAATCAATATCAGCATCCTGCAAAAAACACAACAATATTGCAGTAAATACATTATGTAATGAAGTATAAATTCCAGAATGACCTATTTAGAAATACTGAATAGTGTCATGAGTTACTCTATATATAATTGCAAAAAGATGTTCATTGGGAAAAAGTTAATTTGGAACTGTTCAGGTCCTCATAAAGTAATATCATGGATACATATAATTACTAGAGATGTGAATCACGCATTACAGATTAACAAATTTTGCAATTTACAAGGAAATGGCTTAGTCAAGCAATGGTCTATGACTTCCAAAATCATATATACATCGGTGGAACTAATTTGCTAATAAGACAAACAGCAAAAACTCCATGTGCTGCAGTGTCAATCCACATCAAAGCTCACACACACACACACACACAAGAAAAAGTTACCAAAATGCACAAATGAAATCAATAGCCCCATGGTATGCAGAATACAGACAATGGTTGGTCACATGGTATAAGCATTGCTCCCTTGGTAGTTATTTTTTGATAAGTAATAAAGATTCATTGATATCAAAAAGTAAGAGACACCCAAGTACAAAGGGAGTATACAGGGGTGAACAAATCAAAAACGAACGTTACAAAAATCAAGTAAATCCAAAATAGAAGAAAAAGGATGGTTTCTCCACACAAAGAACCAATCAAGTAAGGTTCTAAAAAAAAAAGAAGCTTGAGGTCAAGCATGGAACGCTCCTTGTTTTCAAAACACCTACTATTTCTCTCCTTCCAAATACACCATATCAAACAATGAGGAACAACCATCCATATATCTCCATTATGATGGCAACCAAAACAACCTTGCTAGCAAGCCAAAAGCCCAACAACAAAGAATGGCATAACCCAACAAACTCCAAATAAACCAAAAACCATATCCCACAACTCCAAAGCAACAGGGCAACAAAGGAAAAGATGGTCAATAGTTTCACTATTACACTTGCACATATAACACCAATCCAAAATGCAAACCTTTCTTTTCCTTAAGTTGTCAATTGTCAGACATTTCCCCAAGGCTGCAGTCCATACAAAGAAAGCCACTCTAGAGGGAATCTTCTGCTTCCAAATGCTTTTCTAAGGGAAAAACTGCTCACTATGGCCAACTAGAGGATGGTAGTAAGCATTGACTGTGAACCCCTTACTCTTACAAGGCAGCCAACATCTCTTATCCTCCCCGTTCCCCCTTACAAGAGTGCAATAAATGGAATTGATGAAGCTCCTAAAAGCTTCAAATTCATGATTATGCACCTCCCTACAAAACTAAAAATCCCAATGGAGGACTCCATCGGTGAACCTCATTAGATCCGCCACACTTGCCTCTTTGCTACGACAAATCCTATATAAATCAGGATTGCGGTCAGCGAGAGGAGAAGTTCCACACCAACGATCTAGCCAAAACTGCACTTTTGATCCATCTCCAATCTCATACAGAATAAATAGAGATAAAGAGTGCCACCCCCTTCTAATATTTTTCCACAAACTAACTCCATAAGGACCAAAGAAAGAGCTATAACACCAATCACCCCAGTCACAACCATACTTCACCTCTATCACTTGACGCCACAAAGCATCCCTTTCTTGCCCAAATCTCCATAACCACTTCCCTAATAAAGCTACATTGAGGGTTTTCAGGTTCCTAATCCCCAACCCACCTGAAGAAAGCAGAGTACACACTGTAGACCAATTAACCAGATGAAATTTGGGCTTGTCTCCTAGGCCATCCCACAGAAAGTCCCGTTGAAGTCTAGCAATTCAGTTGGCCATAGAAGCAGAAATAGGGAATAAAGAAAGAAAATGAGCAGGAAGATTTGAGAGAGTGCTTTTAATTAAAGTGACTCTACCTCCCTTGGATAAATATAATTTTTTCCAACTTGCTAATTTTCTTTCCATCTTCTCTAGAATTGGATTCCAAATAGACTTGTCCTTAAATTTTGCCCCCAAACGAAGACCCAAATATTTCATTGGGAGAGACCCTTGCTTGGTCGTTATACATGCATTGGCAGTTTGAGAATCCACATATAGCATACAGTACAGTTTAAGTGTTTCCAGGAAAGACCAAAACTAAAGTGAGTAAAAAGGTCAGGTGCCTAAAGCAACCGACAAGGACATGGAGTTACAGATCTATGCAGAAACCATTTAATTTTTTTTTCTAGAATTTTTATTAAAGTAGGATACATTGACAAGGACATGGAGTTACATTGTTGACACTTCCATTGTGTCTCTATTTGTTGCAGACTTGGAGATCATGAACCATGAAGCAATCAGATGCTAAACTCATAGAAATTAAACAAAATATATCATAAATCTCATTTAGGGCAATATTTCAGAATCATGTGACTGAAACATGAAACACATTTACATGACCAAGTTCACTTGCCTTTGCAAATAAGCATGAGCTTTCATGCTTGGTTTACGCAAAATAAGCACTATTTCGACTTTCCATAGCATGGTCCTAAACATTATGCACTTTTGCATAAGTCAACACCATATAAACACTTCTAAAGGGTTCCCTAAATGGAAATGAAAATGATGAATAGTAAATGCCGCACATGATATGGTACTTACAAAAAAAAAAAAACCAGGATGATATGGTCTGCAAAATTATTCTCACACTATTGGCTTAAAGAATATCATGTCCAAAAATTAATGATTTGTGCACATCAAATGTACCTAATATTGCACCAAGATGATAAATGTGGAAAAAAAGAAATATAACAAGCTATAGATCACCTAACCAATGTAACAGAGGAATTGCAGCCTAATCTGTTTAGAGAAAGATAGTTTTTTTTTTTTGATAAGTGAGAAAGATAGTTACATCAATTGCATTAGAACAATGGTAGTTTATCTCCCGAGCAGAATACATGACAGTGATTTTATTATTTTCCATTTTTAAATGATAAGTTGCAAGCACATGCAGTAGAGTCTTAAAATCACAACTTCACCCCGCATTCTATTAGGGAAAGACAGCGCCACTGAGCTAGAGCACATTGGTAAAAAATTTACCATATAAAAACAGAAAATAAGGGATATAGAGATTGCAAGCATGCCTCAAATAATTCTGTTAAAGGATCCTTCTTGGAATCTTGTTGCCTCCTCCTCCTCCTTGAATTCCCCTCAAAGTTGTCAAACTCTGACTTGATACTGTAATGAGTTTTTTCCAGCACATCCTCTAGAAAAGACTCTGCCACAGGGAAAGTCACTTCCTGCCATTTTGTCAAAATAATATTATGTGTGAAAAATATAAGTCTTCAACTACCTCAATTATTCATGAATAAATGGTAAATGATTAAAATGGTTAAAGAAGTACCGGTATATGTATAGTTGGGGCATTTCCAAAGTATTTGGAGAACAAGTCAGCATTAATGGTAGCACTCATTAGAATAAGACGTAAATCTGGACGGCGAGGAAGAAGGTCACGCAGAATTATTAGTAAAAAATCTTCATTCATGCCTCTTTCATGGATTTCATCCACTAGTAGATGGCTCACCCCAGCTAACTTTGGGTCTTGAACCTGCAGTCCAACATCAAATATATCAAACAACGTGAAATTTTCCTAGAAGATAAGAATCAATGGCTCTATTTTGATGACTCTTTAATGTATGGTAGGATATAACTTTGCATTCTCCACTAACACATATACCTATGTAAGGTTTCAACAGTGAAGACATAGAAAACCAGGCAGTTTGCTGTGCTCAAAGCTTGACGCCCAAGATCATGAAAGTAATTATTATATTGATTCTTACAGAAGCAAGATATATATAATACATGTCAAAGAAAGAAAACATAGGCAGGACTAATCAAACTACAAGCTTCAAACAACAATTGACGCAGTTGAGAAATATCATCTTACCAACTGTCTAAGTAATACTCCTGTGGTACAAAATAGCAACCGTGTTTGAGCAGAACGTTTAGCTTCCAGGCGGATCTGATAACCAACAGTTTCACCAAGACTCTCCCCCCTTTCAGATGCTATACGAGCTGCAACAGAAATAGCAGATATACGGCGGGGTTGAGTGCACATTATTCCGCAATCAGCACCACGCAAACATGATATTTCGTTCTCCAGAATAAATTGAGGCAGCTGAGTTGTTTTACCGCAACCTGTCTCCCCTGAAACTACCAATACCTACATTGCAAACCAAACTAACATGAATCAATGGAAACACGTAATTGCTACTAGAAACACCTGCAAACTGAAAGTAGGGAAAGTAATTAAGGATTCATTATCACTAAAATATTGAAGGAATCAACAAATTTCTCAAGACCTTTCTTTAAAAAATGCAAAAAATGGCAATGGAAAATGCTTGAAAATTTCATTTAAATGTTGTATGTGGTCAAATAAGATTAAGCGGATCAACTACGATTGCCCTGTCATCCTATATTTCACATGAAAGAACATTTGGCTAACGTTCTTCAACATCTCACTCAATTATTTATTGGTAAGTTACACAAGCACCTAATGGTTTTGTGAGAGACCGTGCCAGGTTTTGAACCCACAACTTCACCTAGCAACTGTTTTTATAGAGACAAAACTCATTGGCCACCTCACTCACAAAATATTCTTTATTTTTCATCTTCTCCTTCCCCCTTTTATGCTTACTAGCATACACTTAACTATTTTTCAAACATGCATGAAAATTCCAATGTAAAACCATACTTTTGGTCCCTAAAATTTGGGACAGGTTTTATTTTAGTGAAATTTCAAAAGTTCCTTTTAGCCCTCAAAAAATCAATAACATACCAAATTAGTCCTTCAGTATTGTCACCATTATAACAGAGCGCAACTTGGTTTTGTCAAATTTTGCCACGTAAGCAAGAATTATCATGGCAAGGCTATGAAAGGATTAACTTGGTCTCTTTACAATTTTTTGAGGGCTAAAAATGAACTTCCAAATTGCAGGGACTAAAATAAACCTGACTAATTTTAAGTATCAATTGTCAATTTTGCCAAATTTTGAACGTAGGAAAAAGTAAATGAAGATTGTACAGAAATATTTAAGGACACATCATAGGCAAAAATTAAGGTACAAATTTAACTACAAGTATTAACTGTCCACAAAGTGGAATTTTTGGCTCATAAGATTTCATGCCAATACATTGCAAAAAGAAAAAAATGCAGCAAGCATGCAATCTTAGGGCACATGGCATATCTTGAACATATAGCATAAAACACCCCACGCATCAAATTGATACATGATATAAATATCAATGATATTCCACATGGAGAACATCGTAGAACAAAGTTGTCTGCCCCTCCTGTCTCTCTCTCCACGCACATAAACATAGATATGAAAACATTACTAGAGTTAATTCCAAAGGAAGACCGGATTTGTGTTAAATACTTAAATCATGGTCAACAAATATTTTCATCTTGATACAGACAGAATATCAGACCTGGTTTTCAGCAACAGCTTTCAAAAACTCAGATTTCATTTCGAATGCAGGAAGATTTTCTCTGAATGACCGCATTGCCCTTGAAGAATCACTTACCTGCATGTTGGCAATACATAACATGAATATTACTTGACCTTAACATACTCCTTAAATTCAAGTGAATAGTGGTTTGAATATTATTGCAAGTAGAAATAACTAATATCAAAGCGGGACCAAATTGGCATATGCACCTTCATTTTTTCCTGCCTCTGCTTAAGTTCAAGACTAAGATTGTCCTTAGCAGAATCAATATCTGACAGGGAGTCAGGTTTGATTATATTAACACCAGATGATGATGGCTTGCCTTTGCCGCCCTGGCTGGGTGCTACAGAAGAATCTATAGAGGTTAATGTCCCCTGTGACTCTGAACTATTCAGTAGATTTCCAACTCTTCTCTCAATTTCTGTGGACATTCGTATCTGTAGAAGGGTTTAAACATAGGATCTTTATCAAATTGGCAGAGATAGTTTCAGCATAGATATAAATATTACCTCTTTCTGTGTGGACCCATGACGCTCATCGAGATCTGCCCGGTAATCTGGCAATGGAACTTTGCTGACCACAAGAGTCTTCCCTTTATTATACGCATGGCTTTCTTTCCACAAGTACAAAGGCAAGAGGAAAAAAGTGAGATGGAAGGTTCAAAAAATAAATTATAAATGTCAAACAAAACATTTTTATAAGGTTTTCTTTATAGGCATTTCTCATAAGTAATTCAATTAAAATAAATGCACAATAAAGAAATATCAAACAAAACATAATCATAAATTCCAAACCCTTGACATTTTTAATGAGTGTAACATTTCAAATCTAACTACTAATGCAAAAAAAAAAAAAAAAAAAAAAAAAAACAATCATCTTAGTAGATTGGATAAGACTTACAATAGGTTTCTTAGGTCAAGTTTGCTGTTAAGCTTAAAAAAAAAAAAAAAAAAAAAAAACATCTTATTAACAGCATGATGAAATATGAAGACCCATCATCCCATAAGTCTCACTGATTATGAAAAACAAAAAAACAAAATTGTATTTTAAGATTTGATCTAGCCTCTTATTTTCATCCCATAAAATTTGAACCATCTGCATTTTCTAATAAAGTTCGCTAATATATAAATTAAAACCATCATTTCTAACTGAACTTCTCCACATTTCTACATCTAATCTACCAAACAACACCTGTTAAATACTAAAGCACAATCGTTGATCTAATTATCATTTCAGTGAGTAGCTTTGATCTACTTATCAAAAGTGATGCACGGACACGAGTACGGGTACGATATGGCGACACAAGCAATTTTTAAAAAATTATAACATGATACGGCAGATTGGACACCGTTACGACACGGGTACAGCACCCCAAATGAAATGTCCGTTTATCCTAATAAAACAAATTTAACCTAAGGAACTTTACCTAAGTCTTGTCCAAAGCATATTTTATGTCACTGTGAAGAGAGTGAACCATACTCATGTGGAAGTACATAATAATAAAATAAAAGTAAACCATCCACTGATCACACATCACATGGCTCACATAAATAAATTATACAAAATCAATCAAACTATACTCTTATAAGCTAGAAGCTAGACAATACAAACAGCATTTCCTATACACCCAAAGTACAATTCACCTATGCACACAAACCACTCTTATGCCAATTCATCTAAGCTATAAGCACTTACAAGTAAAGCCCCAGTTGATAAGCCATATCATATAAGGTTTGTTGGTCTGCTCGACTGAAATTACGCTTAATTATCATCTCCTGTTCCCCTCCTCCTTTCATCTGCTCTATTTTGCCCCACCACTCATTCACATCAAGTACTTCCATCTGCACATAAATATCATTTTCACAACACAAAAATGGAACAAATAATAATAATATATATTTTACAAGTTTTTTTGCATAATGCTAAGTTTTGTTAATGAAATTTTCTGATTAATATTATGAATTTAGACTTATCTGAGCCTTATAAACATGAATAAACACATGATTACCACTTTTAATTCCTTTTTCGTTTCCCAGCTTCTCGGCAACCAAACAAGTTGTAACAAACAGAGCATCATATTTGCTTGAGCTATATTTAAATTCAAGCAAAATAAACCCTAAAAATAATACATAATTTATAAATTACATGTTAACGCTTATTCCAAAAGGCTTATATACCTCAGCCTGTTGCTGCCTCAGGCGCTCGGCTCGCCAGACGGGGTCCCACCACCGCTGCTCGCCGCGTCCTCCTCCCCGGCCTCCTCCTCCACCGCCGCCGCCACGGCGAGCTCCACCGCGTCCTCTGCTGTTAGGGCCGCCGCCACGGCGACCGCCTTGGAAGTTGGGCCGATAAGACATGGCACGAGCTGAGATCCGAAGCTGCGAAGCAGAGAATCGCCGAGCGAAGGAAATGTGGCTAGAGAGGCAGTGACAGCAATGGTAGCAGTAGCTGTAGTTAGCGCCGAATGAGCGAAGAGACATTTACAAATTTTTATATATATCGCAGTGTTGGGGTGTGGACGGAGCTTTATGCCTATGTGTCGTGTGGAACTAGTGAGTAGTAATAGTTCTTTGTTTAGTTCGTGTGGCGTGCAATGTGTCAGAGCGACTCAAAATTCAAAGCCCGTAATGTGTTACAATTAAGGGTCATCAAATAGCCCACGGCCCATGGGCCGACCCAAAAACCCGACAGCCCATCGGACTAATGGGCGGCCCAGCCCGTTGTTATTGAGGCCCATGGGTAGCCCACTAGCCCAGTGGGTTAGGTTGTGGGCTAGTTTTTATGCCTATGGGCACCCGGTGGGCTAGCCCAGTAGCCCAGTCCGTTGGCCCAACCCGTTGCCCAGTCCAATAACTTAGAATTTTTAACAAAAATATATAGGAAGTGTATGAAGGATTGATCTAGAGATATTGTAATAGAATTTCTTAAGAAAACTCTCCCAACCACTAAGATACTTAAAGTAATTGTACTAAACTTAGTTTACTAAATATATATTTTCCTAGTAGTCTAGCAAATTTGAATTAATCATTTGATTTTTTTTATTAAAGATAAAAATAAAAAACTATTTGAAGCCTTATTTAAAAAAATTAAATAGATTTGACGAAAAAAAAAATTGTAATTAAGTATTAAATTCTTTGATTCTTTCCTTTAAAAAAAACTAGATTGATTATTCTCTTATTAAAAATTGATTATTTATTTCTAAAAATAACAAAATAATATGCTAACACAATCTCATGGGTAGCCCATTAGGCCCAACTTAGTAACCTAGCCCATTAAAGACAAAATGGGCATTGCCCATGGCCAGGGTCATGGGCTGGGGTTTTCTCTTTTGGCCCAGCCCGACCCGGCCCATTAACTAGTTAATAGCCCATTATGCCCAGCCCATTGTGCCCTTGGGCCAAGTAAAAATGAGCCGGGCTAGCCCGACCCGACCCATTGACGACCCTTAGTTACAATTCTAAGGTTAGGGGTAGATTTAATTTTATCTTCTATAACTTCAAAATTTTAATCCACTCCCTTAATGTTAAATATCATTTGAATTTTCTCAAAATATTGTAATTTTGGGTCGGACAAAGTTTGGTTATAAACTTAGCTGTAATCTATGATTACAATTTCTATTAAAAAAAATTAACATGATTATTGTAAGAGCCAGATTTGTGTCCCTAGCCTAAAAGGTAAATGGACTTGGAACCAAAAAACCCAAAATAATGAATTTGTAAAGAGTGAGTTAGAAAATTAGGTTTTAATGAATCAGACAACCACTAAAGTGGATTCAAATAATAAGAGAATAAAGATAGACAAATTTACACTAAAGAAAATCTTCATCGACACGATCTGAGGAGATCGGTTTTTATATATTTTTTTCAAGTTTAATTACAAAGTCAGTTATCGAGGGCTACAATGTTTTTCTCTTTGTTTTTCGATCCCCCTTACCATGGAGGGTCTCTTCCATTATATAATTTTCTTTAAACAATCTTGGCACTCTACTTGTTAATCATCCAAATTACTACTTAAGTGTTTATCCCATCTAACACCTTCTCAGACCCTCTGTGCATTGGGCAGCCAATGCAGCACTGTTCAAGGGTCTTTTCCACATTAATGCAACTAGAAAGTTAGCTGTAAAGTATTCAATGTGATGGTAGCAGCTTTTTCCTTAAATATTTTAAGACTCCCTCATGTCTTATGTTTCCGTAATGCTTATCCATATCAACAGAATTTCCTAGAATGTTCCCCTGGGCGGTAGACCACCCCTTCAGACCTCGGCTTTGGTTAGCCAATAAGGCATTCATCCTCGGACCATCCTTCTGTATGACTTTAACTGGATTTCACCTCTTTACTTACTAACACGGATCCTTATGAAATTGTTTACCCATCCTCAAACTGTTTAATGTCCTCAGATTAGGTCCCTGGCCTAATATATATATATATATGGGCTTTTGGGCCACACACACCCCTACAATTATATATATTTAAAATCTAATTGTTGAATTGCGTGTGTTTTTATGTTATTAACACAAATGTTAAATTTCATAAATATTGAATACTATTTACTATTCGATTTATAAACTTGCTTTTTATGCATTATTTTAAATTACAAAAACTTGAAATTTAAATATTTGATTGACGACATTACTATTGAGTTTTGATATTCTATAAATTTTGCAAGCATGAATAATATAAGAATAAAATGCAATCTAATAGTGAATTTGTCAAAATTCATATTTTATTTAATAAAAATATATTGAGTGAAGTTGTAGTCTTAGACAACAACTAAGTTTGTTGTCGAACTTTATCCTTTTGGGTCTGATTCTTCTCTCATTGAAAATTCTCTCATTATCCCTCATTTGTATCTTGATGAATGGCACATGGCATATAAAAATATGATCATTGAATACAATTCATGTCACATTATAATTTTTAGCTGAATGTGAAAAACATGGAATTAAAAAAGTCCAATTGTCTTAAAAAACACATTTAACCTACACAAATTAAATAATGCTACATCTCTACATATAACTAGTAATTGGAGTGAAATTGATGACTCAAAATGGGAGGGAATCTTTCCTCAGCAAATTGAAATGCTTTTGAAGTACTAGGTATTTGCTTAATAATTTTAAAGTTTAAAGTTTGATCCAAAATCATCTAAAGCTTGTTTGTTGTGGATAAAACTCATGTTAAAATCCTTAAATGTTGTACTTTAAGTTCCTTAAATTTTTTTTTTTTTTTTTGAGAAATTCAACCATGTGATTGCATTAGTTAGTGAACCACATAGATAGATTTAACTAGTGTGTAGCCCCGATGCACAAATACAATTAAAAACTATCACAATTACACAAATAAAATTATACATTTTTTTAGAAGATGTTCAAATTATACATAGAATTAGCTTACACTTTTTTTAAAACTATATATTTCTAAAATATGTAATGGTTTCTCATGTATATATATATATATATATATAATAATTTAATTGGTTTTAAACTCTTTTATTTTTGCACTTAATAATTCATTTGCCTCAAAAATTAAAAACTTAGATGAACACATGGTAAAAATTGGACTCCAATTAAAATCCAGTTTATAATCTAATTGAATTTGGACTCTTCGACTTATACACTCAATAATTCACTTGGCATAAAATTAAAAATTAAATGGGACACGTGGCACAAAATTGAGAATTTAATTGAATTTTTTTTTAGCTTTGGCTATATATATATATATATAGAGAGAGAGAGAGAGAGAGAGAGAGAGAGAGAGAGAGAGAGAGAGAGAGAGAGAGAGAGATTGTCCTTGTGAAATACAACACCACCCAAGCAATTGTACATAAGATTTGTCAATTCTTTAACTAATTAAAAGGATGAATAGTCAGGTGCTTGAAAGGACTTGAATACTCGCTAGAACCTTTTTACCCGTTGGCATTACTTGACCCTTTTATGAGGATAGCTAATCCTCTTTTAAAGAAGATATTATGGAGTTGTTAGATTTACTCCATCATGGAGTTCCTACAATCCTATATTAATATGTTTTAGACCCCTAGCTTTGATACAAATTGAAGAATCATTATGAATTTTACACAAAGTATGGTTTAAGTCTAATGGGATCAATTTTTTTTAAGCTTCATTTGTGAGTTCATATGAGAATGGAATGGAATGTATTTATGCAAATAAAATGAATGGAAAAGAAATGAATAGAATGAAATTAAGTAACCTTGTTTTGAAGTTTTAAAATAAAAGAATTTAAAGGAATGTAAATTAATGGAATGTAAGGAAGGGAATAATATTCTTTTTATTCATTTCCATTAAATTCCATTTCTTCCTCCCAAAAAAGAGCTAGAGGAAATCTAGATTGTAAATTGCCACATATCCATTTAAGAAAAATTGCAATTCACTTTAGTGAGATTATTGGCGTTGACCCAATTATGCCAACTTCGAACAGCTATATATTTTCAAGATTAGCAAAACAACTCTATCTTGTCATTTCTAATCATTTAGGCTAACTTTGTGTCTATTTTGAAGTACTTACTTTCTAATGAATATAGTCCCACTTAGAATTCAACACAACACAAAAGATACTAGCAAAAGACTATCAACTTCTCATATTTGAGCAACTTCATACCAAGACCCAATCCTATGAGCATTCCCACCAAACACTAAAAAACCACTCTCATCAAGTGTTTTAAATACTAAAATATTTGGCATTGATGAATAGTGCAATCTCAATTTTGAGATTGCACTGTTCACAAATGGTAAAACTTATATTATTTTTTTATTCAGATGGGGCCCGTTTTCTTTTCTTCTTATTTCTTTTTTCTTTCTTCCCTATCTTTCCCATTCTAGGTATGAGCCTTCGATAATTTCTCTGCTGTCTCTTTTTCCCTCTGCTCGACATCTTTGCCTCCCTCTTTGACGAAACCCAGGCCGGAGCATCAAACCAGGGCAATCTCTATTGCAATGTGTGTGTGTGTTTTTTTTTTGGTGATTTGATGGTGGATTTGGCGTTTTAGATTGGCGTTCAGTGGCGTTGTGTGGGTTGAGGTTTTGGGTCGGTTGGGGTGGGGTTTTAGGTTGGTAGTTGGTTGAGTTTGGTCATTGATTGATTGGTTAGGTTGGGGTTTTAGACCGTTTTTTTTTTTTTTTTTTTTAATATAAATTTGTGGGAGGATTTCGATGGTGGTGACTATAAGTTTGTGGCATTGGTGGCTATGGGTCTGTGTTGGTGGTGGTTGTGGGTTCATGGTGTTGGTGGCTATGGGTTTGTGCTAGTGGTGGCTATGGGTTTGTTGTGGGTAAGAGTTTGATAATGGGTTTGTGCTGGTGGTGGCTATCAATTTCGTAATGGGTTTATGCTGGTGGTGGTATGGTTGCTGTAGTGGTATGGGTTTATGCTGATGGTGGTATGATTACGGCAGTGGTTGTTGTTGGTGGCCGCAACCCACTAGACGTGTACTGTTATGAATTGAGTAATTAATATATTATTTTAATATGTTGTAAATATTATTTTAATGTATAAAATTGAAGAATAAAACATATGATGTAGAGGATATTATAAAATGATATGCTAAAATAATAAAGTAGGTTTTTTGGAGTGTAAAAATGACATTTTTATAGAACAAAGACTGCTATAACACAATTTTATTGATATAAGATATAATTAAATTGTGTCTAAATCTGACACTAGAATTTGTGTACACACAAATACGAACACTCAATCTGTTTTTGAACAAATGTATTCAATTTTACCACATTATTAATATTTAAAAATCCATTAACAATTATTTTTTGGTATTTATTTAAATGATTGAATATATTTTTCTATTTTTGAGATAAATGTTTGAATATCTAATAAAATCAAATAAACTCATTTCAAAAATATTGTAAGAACTTATGAGAATTATAATGCATCCATCTTGTAATCATTATTTTAAATCGGACTAAAATAGGTCAGTTTAAATGGGAACTGAACCCTAAAGTTTCGCTTGGGAGTTCATAAGGGAAGGGAATAGAATGGAATTGAATGAAATGATCATAAGGGAATTGAAAAGAATAGAATATAATGAAATGTATTTAAGTAAGGGAAAAGAATGAAAAAGAATAGAATGGAATAGAATTAAGTAACATTGATTGAATGTTTTAAAATAAAGAAATGGAAATGAATGAAATGTAAGTAATCTTATTTGGGAGCAGTATGAAAGGAATAGAATGAAATCATTTAATGACAATATTACTATTAAACCCCTATTTGAAAATAAATAGTTGAACATATAAAGGTATTATGAGAGTTTTAGTAAAAAAATCATTAAATTTAATTCAATTCTCTCCTATTCCTCCCAATTTCGGGAGGAATTAAAATTTGAGATTTTAAGGGAATAGAGAGGAATAAGTGTTCCCTCCTACTCATTCCGTTCCCTCCTACTCATTCCATTCTCTCCCAATTAAACTCTCAAACAAAAGAATAGACTTTTCATTCACTCCATTAAAACTCCTAAATAAAGGAATGAAAGAATATTCTAAAATACTTATTTTCATTATTTTCAATTTCATTTCATTATCTCTTCTCAAGCGAGGTCTAAGGGAAATGAATAGATTGGAATGAAATAAAATTAAGTAACATTGATGGGATGTTTTAAAATAAAAGAATGGAAAGTAATGAAAATGAATGGAATGTAAATAATCTTATTTGAGAGCAGCATGGAGTGAATAAAATGAAATCATTTTATGACAATATTACTATTAGACCCTTATTTTAAAATAAAGAGTTGAATATATAGGGGTATTTTGGGAGTATTAGTAAAAAAATCATTAAATTTAATTCTATTCTCTTCCAATTTCAGGGGAAACGAAGGAATAGAAAAAAATGAGTGTTCCCTCCTACTCATTCCGTTTCCTCCAACTTAAATTTTTAAACAAGAGAATGAACTTTTCATTATCTCTATTAAAACTCAAAAACAAGGGAATGAAAGAATATTTTAAAATAATTTTTTTCATTTTTTATATTCTCTCTTTCCAAGCAAGACCTAAACCAGTCCCATAAAAAGAAGGGAAAAAATCGAAACTAGACATTTTTTTTTTTAAATTTTTGATGGTTCAAAATTTTAAAACAACATGCTTCATGCTTCATTCTCAAAAAAAAAAAAAAAAAAGCTTCATGCTTTTAAGTTGTAACCATTAAATTAAAAATAAATAATAAAAATGCACGTTGAAAAAAAAAAAAAAAAAAACCAACTGACGCCACAGAGGATTCTCAAAAAACAAAACAAAAAAAGGGAAAAAAAAAATTTGACGCCACATAGAATTATAAAAAAAAAAAAAAAAATTGACGCCACAGAGAGATCTGAGAGCAGAGAGGAGAGAAATCTGAGATCCTGACCCAAAAACCAAAGAGGCGGAGAGAAAAGAAAAGAAAGTCATAAAACCCCAGCGAGTGACCTTGAGTGACCACAGTGCGACCATAGCATAAAGCTCAAAAAAGACAATGGATCCGGCGAACACGCCACTTGGCAAAATGCTATTGGACGAGATCACTCCGGTCGTCATGGTCCTCTCTACTTCTCTCGTCGAAGAAGCTTCCCTCAAGAACCACCTCTCTTTTGTTCAGATGCTCAGCCCGTTCTGCTCCTTCAACAACATCGACGGTAACCTCTCACTCTCTCAGAGAAATGTGTGTGTTAGGTTTTGATAGACTTGTGCGTGGTTTGATTGGATCGTGTTTTTTGCAATTTGTTGCAGTACCTGTACGGACAGCGAGTGATCAGCCTTATCGGCTTCAAAAGTTCAAGTTGCGGTTGTTTTCCGCTTCGGATATTCGGCAGCCGAATTTGGAGGTAATTGCTTAGAAATGTACCGTTTGTTTGCTAAGAAAATGTAGGAAAATTTTTAAGAAAGTTTGACATCTTAAACCTCATCAGAATTGAGCTTAATAGAAGATCACTATATGTTAGTTGTTGTTGCTTTAAAGAATCATCAACAGTAATTGATTGCTTGCGAAAAGTTGATTTGAAAGTTTATGAGTGTTAGTGCCATTAGAAGAAGCAGGGTATGGTTATGAAGTAGGCTCTAGTTGTGAGAGTTGGTGATCTGATGAGGTTAGGGGGCCATATACCGTTTGGTTGCTAAGAAAATGTAGGAAAATTTGTATGAAAAGTTCAAAATCTTGAACATCATTAGAACTGAGCTTAATAGAGCTGTTTGTCTTTATTATGACAAAAATAAAAGATAGCTGTGGATTAATTGTTGCTTTAAAGAATCATCCATGGTAATCGATTGCTAGCAAAAAGTTGATTTGAAACTTTACGAGTGTTAGTGGGCAGTAGGCTCTAATTGGGAGAGTTGGTGATCTGATGAGGTTAGGGGGCTATATGGTGTGGGTTTGTGGACAAATATTAGAAGATGATGGGACGTTTTTGTGCGTTTTGTCAGATATGCTGTTGTTCGCAGTTCTAAAACTTGGTTTTGGTGTGTTATGTGGGATGGCAAGACTACTCTTAAGGAGTGAGGCCGAATTGCTGGGGATAATGATACTAAGGTGGTGGATTGTCTAGAGTACTGAAATGGTTGCTTTTATTGGAATCCATTATTCATTCGTGCGGTGCATGACAGGGAATTAGAACTTATGGCTCAATCATTAGGTGATGTTGACATTTACGTTATGGAGATTCATTGTGGTGAGGTGGTTACTTGGAATGGATCCCTTTGCAAAATCAAGGCTTCTAAGTGAAGAGCTACTTTAAGGCATTGAGGGGACTTGGCAGAGCATTTAGAAAGTTTGTGCTCTGCCAAGGGCGGGCTTTCTTCTTGTGGTTTGTGCTGTTAGGAAAGTGTTTGACTACGGATAATCTAAGGAAGCAAGGGATAACTATGATGGATTGGTGATTTATGTGTAAAAGCCATGGAAAGAGTGTGGCTCATATTTTTCTATGTTGTGTAGTGGCTTGGGAATTATGGTCTATGGTTTTTTGCTTGTTTGGTGTATTGTAGGTAATACTTTATTCAGTGTTGGAGTTGTTATCATGCTGGGAGGGATATTTGGGAAAGAGAAGCAATGAGAGTTTTGGAAAGCTGTTCCTTTGTGTTTAATGTGGTGCCTTTGGATAAAAGGAAATTCTTGTTGCTTTGAGGGAAAGAGTTGCACACAATGAAGTGGAAATTCTTATTTTTGAAGACCTTATATGAATGGGCTTCAAGTCTTCAACCTCTCATACCTCTTCTATTGCGGACTTTATAGAGTCCCTAGATACTAACAGTTTTAATTTTTATTTTATTATATTATTTTTTAAATTTTTGCTCAGGCTTGGTCTTTGTATACTTCACGGTGTACTAGGGTTGTGCCCAAATTATTTTTATTTTTATTTTATTTTTGCTTTGGTTTGTCCTTTGTGTACTTTTTGTGTACCAAGGTTGCGCCCTTCTGTGCTTTTTCTTTAATGGTTTTTTATTACTTTAAAAAAGGAAAAAGGAATTCCACTGGAAAAAAATTCCTGGATCAAAACTTGTTGTATGCTAGTTGGCAGTAATGGTTTGAACTTTTTTCATGTGCAACTATGGAATGGACTAAGGGAGATCATGGAAGTATCATGTTCTAGTTTTGGTGGATGTTGGTCTTGCAAATATTGGTTGCATTTGCCTTAATTTTGCAAATGTGATATCTTTCTTGTTGATATTTCGAATGGTCTCTGTCTGAAATTGTGTTTTTGTACAATTAGGTAGCGAAGGAGCGACTGAAGCATTTTATTAGCCAAGCTGGGGACAAAGATGACATGTTTTCAGACCCGCCCCAAATTAGTAATCTACTCGCCAGTAAGTAATATTTTACTTTTCAGAATCCCAGGTTGGCTTCTGATTAGAAGAATAATGAGAATGAACATGATCATTTTTTAAGCTCCTGCACTGCAATTTTACCGTGGCTGATTTCTTTTTGGCATTTGGGTTTTGGCAGCCATCTTATGCCTTGTTTCTTTTTGTCGTTGTTGAAAAGTATCCATTGCAGATTATTGTCTCTTTAATCAATAATTCAATTAGATTATTTTACTCTTACAATTAGTATTTAGAGGAACGGTCATAATTTTCATGATTGCAGTTTTTATGTCTTATTGTGTTAAATTTATAAACGACAACTTCCTTGTGCAGGCTCTGAATCTGAAATTCAACCCTCATGGTTTCAGTTTTTCAATAAAGAGCTTGTACGTACAGTGTCTTTTTCAGAACATGAAGCTTTTGACCATCCTGTGGCATGTAAGTCTCTTAAACTTGTCAGAACTATTTGTTCCTTTTTCTCCAATCTACTTATTAGGCTCAGTGGTTTTGTTCAAATTTATCTGCAGGTCTTTTGGTTGTTTCCTCAAAGGATGAACAGCCTATTAACAGATTTATTGACCTATTTAACACCGACAAATTGCCTTCTCTTCTTAATGATGGTGCGATGGACCCAAAAATTTTGAAGCATTATCTATTGGTGCATGATAATCAAGATGGCAGTCCAGAGAAGTATGCTGGTTCTCTCCTTTCTTGTTATATTAGAAACTATTATATGACAACGCTTGGCATTATACTGGTGTTATATACAGGCTATGATATGGAAAGCACATAATATCATATATGTCTTATGAAGAGCTTAATAATTCAGGTGACAGAAATCCCAAATAAACAAGTATTTTATGTTCTGGATCACGTGATCTGAACTGAGTTGAACTTCCAAATCCAAAACATTAATTTACTTTAGCTAGTAATTTATGTTTTGGACACATATACATTATAGAGCTGATTTAGGGAATTGAATAATTCACTCTAACTGAGAAATTTATCTTAGCCTACTTTATGTGGATTGTTGCTCTAGACCTGAGACATTTATTCATCTATTTTGTTGTGGATTTGAATAGGAATCTAAATTTCTGTCTTACTCAGATTTAAACTACATAATGACTTATTTAACTCATTATCGTTGTGAGAATACCAAATTTTAGGTGGATTTGTATTATAGATTTTTATACTAGTGTAAGTTGTGTCACTTGTGCTTTTCAAACTGTTGATCAAGCTACCTTTTTGTGTGTGTGTGTGTGTGTGATAAGTTTGGCCCCAAGAGTGACCTCCACTTCATAAGATGTGGTCCCCAGCCAATTGTGATACTCCTTGGGGTTTCAAACTTTTAATCATGCTATTGTGTCAACTGCATGCCATAATGCCATTGGTTTTGATATTAATAATAATTACAGCTCATTTTTGGTAGGGAGTTTGAACTAGTGACCCCTGCTTCGTAAGATGTGGTTCCTAGCCAATTGTGCTACTCCTTGGGGTTTCAAACTGTTAATCATGGTGTTGTGTCAGCTGCATGCCATAATGCCATTGGTTTTGATATTAATAATAATTACAGCTCATTTTTGGTAGCATGACTTCTCTCTTTGAAGTAAGTTCTGCCACTTATCAAAAAAAAGATTCTGCTACTTATTTGCTTGAATTCTTTCTGCAGAGCAGCTAAGATTTTGACAGAAATGAAGAGTACATTTGGCCCAAATGAGTGTCAATTACTTTGCATTAATTCTTCTCATGATGGGCCGGTTGAACGTCAAGATAATCCTTGGGCTCCTTATGTAAGTTACTTCAAAGATGTAACTTTTTTTGTCTTCACCTCTTTTTTTAACAGGTGTTCATCTGTTGTTTTTCATTCTCTCTCTCTCTCTAAACACACACACACACACACACACACACATTCTTTTGTTAGGTATTGTTTTTCATGATATTTTTAATTTGGTAATGTTAAGGCCATTGTCCCATTTACTTTGGTGACAGGAATCTGACGTTTCACCTAGCCAGTGTGTTGGTTGCTTTCTTAATATTGACGACTCTAATGAGGTAAACCACTTTTCATCAACATAATGAATTGTTTGAAAAAGTTGTTAAAATTAGTTATTTTTGCATACATCAGAAAGATTGACTTTGGCATCTGTTTATACAAACTGGGAACAGATAAAAGATCTCATGCAAGATTTATCATCTAAACACATCATTCCCTACATGGAGCAAAAAATACGTTTTCTGAATCAACAGGTATTGTATATCCAGCACTTCTTGAGTTCATATGTGATGGGGAATCTTGTATCGTCAAATGTTGTCAAATGTATAATTGCTCAAAAGCTTGTTTCTCATCTTATTCTACATTGTGTAACATTCTATGCTAATTAGGTTTCTGCCACACGGAAAGGTTTTAGAAACCAAATAAAAAATTTATGGTGGAGAAAAGGGAAAGAAGATGCAGTGGATTCCCCAGATGGTCCTATGTATGCTGTTCACATATTCTAATTACCTTTCTCTGCTTGCTTCTCATTTCTCTTGTTGTGTTCTAATTTATTTATTAAATTTACTGTTGAAGGTATACCTTTAGCTCCATTGAGTCTCAGATTAGAGTTTTGGGTGACTATGCCTTCATGTTACGGGATTATGAACTTGCGTTATCAAATTACCGTCTAATTTCCACAGATTACAAGCTTGATAAAGCCTGGAAACGTTATGCTGGAGTACAGGTAGTTTCAAATCTCTGATTCATCAGTGATGTATCTTTAGTTCATTTCAATGGTCAATCTTTACGGTACTCTGAATGACTCTTCAGGTGATCTCTTTCTTGGGGGGTAATATGGGTGCAGGTTTGGGCGTTCCTTTGGAAGCATTGATATTATAAACTGAAAATTATTCTGCTTGTGTATTATGACTGTATTCATGCTGCATAAATGGGCTTGCATGCGATTGATAATTTTAGTTGATAATGTTGCTCATACAAAAGATGCAAGGGTAGTCTCATTGGATTGTATTTTTCTTAATTTCTCTTTTCCTGGAAAGTGTAGTTATGATTGCTTCAGTAGCAAGATTTTTATTTTTATTTTCAAAATTTTTGTCCCTTGTCATGTTGGGTTGTGATTATCTTTAGATCTTCTAACAAAAGCCTCGTCATATTGCCAAAGCATCATTTATAGTTTCATTACTTTCTCATTGAAATAAGGGATTTAAGTTCATTAATTGGTCCAAATTAGGGTGTCTACAGCCTGTTTGCCTGAGTTCTGTTTGTTTTCTCTTTTGATTGTGACTGTTACATTATCTTCTTTAAATGACCCCACAATGCAACAGTCTAATTTATCTCTTGTTCTTGCAGGAAATGATGGGTCTTACATTCTTCATGTTGGATCAATCAAGAAAGGAGGCAGAGTATTGCATGGAAAATGCTTTTAATACTTATTTGGTATGTTTAGAATGTTCTTACTTTATCCTACTTGGAACTGGGGAATAACAATAATTAATTGGTTTTCTCTTATGACTGAAAGTGGTTAATAATAGAGTTAATTGAGCTTATATGGAATCACAAGAATCACTCCATAATTTTGCTGTTTATTCCAAAACATCCTTTTTTGTACGCTTCATATTCCTTTTGCACCACAAAGAATTTATTTATTTATTTTAATATCCAACAATGCTTTAAAGGAGATGGTTCAGAGGATGCTTTTGACCTTCTTTGTGTATTTAAATTGAAGGCGATACAAATCAACTAGGTTACAGTGACATCATTGTCAAAAAGCATGGATGACTTTGGATGGAGATATATAATGCGAGTGGCCAATGAGCTCTAGCTCAAATGGCACTTTCTTCTCCCATAAAATGGGTGGAAGGAAAGTTTGTGGGTTCAAAACCCACTGTATGCGTGTGTAACTTATCAATTATGATACACACACACACACACACACAATGCAAGGGTGTTTTTGGAAAGTAAGAAGATATTGATGATCATTGGAATATATAGTGAAATATTGTTATTCGTATGCACTTCAATGGTTAGAGCCAAAGGTAATCTGTCAAGCAAATCTTGAAGAAATATTGAACACTCCAAAAATTTAAACGTGAGAAGAAGTCAAGACCATGGAAGTAGAGTTGAATGTATCCAGATGAGAAAGTGTTAGTTACTAGAATCCACTCTACACCATTCAAAAGTGTTTTGTTTGTATTCTTTTGCTGTGGGATGTTATGTGTCATATTGTTCATCATGCTTCTTATTTCCTATGTTCCCTCCCAAATTAGATGAGACCATATTTAAGGGAAACGATAATTTTGTGTTCAATTAGACTCTCCCCAAAGTAGCTAATCAGTCGAGTTTGTATGTTTTGGTAACTGCCTGGTATGTATGGTAGTTTAGATCGATTCTTTGTTAAGCCTTATTTTTTTGTTGGATTGGATGTTATGTTGCAATCATGGCATCACCCCTGGAGACAGTTTTTGTTTGACTACCGTATGAGAGTGATTTTGTATATGCATATCCTTGTGAAAATTTTCTAAATATGAGTGGCTTAATTTGCAAATCCTCTGAGTAATATGCTCTTGCAATTTGTTGTCATTGTTTGGGCCTTGATGAATGTCCAATGGCATTAACTTGAAATTCATTCAGAAAATTGGGTCATTAAGTCAGCAAAATGCGACACGGTGTGGCCTTTGGTGGGTAGAGATGTTAAAGACAAGAGATCAGTATAAAGAGGCTGCTGTTGTTTACTTTCGCCTTTGTAGTGAGGTAATGCATAACTTCTTTGAAATAAAATTGAATGAGAGATTTATTTTCTCTTCCTGACAGCATTATTTTCTTAGGAACCTCTACATTCAGCTGTATTTCTTGAGCAAGCATCTTATTGCTATTTGTTGTCCAAACCTCCTATGTTACGCAAATTTGGATTTCATCTTGTTCTGTCTGGTGATCGGTACAAAAAATGTGATCAGGTACGTATCTTACAAAGTTATAGAAAATGTTAGTTAGCTTGCCAGATGTGGGATCCTTAAAAATGCTTTTACCTTGTGTCCTCCAGATTAAACATGCAATTCGCACATATAGAAGTTCTGTGTCTGTTTTCGAAGGAATTATGTGGGGCCATATCAAAGACAATGTTCATTTCCGCATTGGACAGTGAGTTATATGGGCTAGGTGCATTCATAGTTTTCATGATTGTGGTATCTGTAATGTGCAAAAGTTCATTATGAAACTCATTTGGTTTAGGTGGTATGCTATTCTTGGGATGGATGACCTGGCTGTCAAACATATGTTGGAGGTCCTGGCCTGTAGTCATCAACCCAAGACAACGCAGGAGTTATTCCTGAGAGACTTTCTTCAAATTGTTCAGGTGATTTATATTCTATTGATTATCCTTTTTTTTTTCCCCACTCTCTTTGATTGGTAAGTTTCGCACCCCATTTATCAAGGGTAAACTGGGTTTCAGCATCACTCTCAAAGGTTTGAGAAGCTTGAGATATAGGAAACAGGAAAATCCTGAGAGGAAAATGCCTCTATGTAGGAACTTAAAACTAGGAATAATCAATTCTTCATTGAAATCTCTATTCCTTTATGCCTAGTGTGGATTTTTTGGCAAGAGTGTAATAATCGTATGTTTGAAGGAATAGAAGGCTTGCCCTTGGATATTAAGATGTTGATTGGATGGCTGTCCTACGTTGTCACTCTTTCTGATTTGCTAGAAATATTAGATTTATGTACTTGCCTTTGATTTTTAACTACTGCTGTGCACTTCCCATGTACTGTGGTGTTGCTGTAATTATTTTTCATTGAATAAATTTTGCCGTTTAATGATATATATATATATATATATAAAACTTGATTGGAAATAAGAAAAAACCTTTTACTCTAAAACATCTACTACCATTTTCTACTTTGCCAAAAAAGGAAAAAAATGAAAAAGAAGTCAATGGTGTTTGCACTAATGGCATGTCCAACCCCTTTTGAACAAAATTGGAGTTAAGTTTCTCAAACCTTGTATGAGCATTAAATTTCTTAAAGATCATTGTATGAGCTTTGTTATATTTTAACAGTTTGCCCTCTTGTTTTGTTTGTTTGTTTTTTTGTTGTTAATACAGAAAACAGGGAAAACATTTGAGGTATTGAAACTTCAGCTGCCTCAGGTCAACATCTCTTCACTTAAGGTTGTTTTTGAAGACCATCGAACTTATGCATCGCCTGCTGCTGTAAGTTGAATTATTTTTGCTTGTTATGCTGAAATGTAAAGTAATTTGTTAGACCACGAGGATGTTTCAATTTTAATATACTAATATGTTGGTATATGGTTGAGTAAATGTCTAACCTTGTGGGATCAAGACCACTGGGTGCATATGTAATTACCAATAGAAAGAAGTCTGACTGATGGTCATGAATAATGATCATATGATGTTCTTATGTATGGATTATATATATATATATATATATATAGTTATAAATTAAAATTTTATCGTGAAAGTCAAACCAAGTGGTTTTTCTGTGTTTTACAAGTTATGAACACCCATCGTGAAGTGTCCTATTGATCATTACTGAAGTAATGTCTTGAATCAAGCTTGTGCTACAGTACTTGATTCTTATAGAATGAACTTTGTTAATTTTTTTTAATTGAGCTTCGTCAGAATTAATCATACAATGATTTGCTTAATATAACTGTCATTTTACAGTGGTTTAGGTTTTAGTTGATGTCATTTTTGACTTTTTACTTTCCAGGCTGCTGTTAGAGAAAGTTTGTGGCAATCTTTAGAGGAGGACGTTATTCCTTCATTGTCTAATGTCAGGACTAACTGGTTGGATTTACAATCAAACTCAAAAAAGTACAAAGAATCAAACGTTTGTGTGGCAGGAGGTATGAAGGTGACAGAATTCTTGCATTACAAATAATGTTGTATCATATGCTTGTAGCATCATATTACTTTTTAATTACTCTTCTGCAACATTTAAGCTCAAATAACTAATTTTCTGCCCTTGGGCCATATAGATCAGGTATAGATAGGGGCCACAAAATGTGGTATACATACACTCCATCTCATTTTGTTTGTCAATATTTGTAAATCCAACATTTTGGGGGAACATCAATTATTGATTTCACTTCAAATAGAAAGTGTATACTTTCCTTAGCTACAACTTCTTTATTTATGTTTTCATTCTATTTGGTATTCCTGCTCAAAATAAGGGCAGTTTAGGAAAATTATATAGGGTCCGTTTGGATTGAACTTATTGTTGCTGAAACTGAAAATACTGTAGCAAAATAATTTTTAAATGTGTAAATAGTACCGTGGGACCCATTTTTAATATTTTTTAGTACGTGAACAGTGCATAAACAGTATTTTTTGTCTCCTGTACAGTAAAATCATGTGATTTTACTGTTCACTTGCCGGGGGGGAAAAAAAAGGGGAAAAACGCAAAACGTGGACTCAGCTGAAAATGCCCTCATAGTTAGTATTTATTTTTAGGAAGTAGACATCTGTGATGGTATATCCCAAGCAGCAAAAGTGGGGCAATCAAAATTTTACTCCTTTAGTGCATGAAGAATTTTTGTAGGAGTACATATCCTCTTTGAATATCCTTTTAGTCAGAAGTCAGAACTACAAATATTGGTCTTTATAAAAAGTTCAGTAGTCTGGAACAAAAAGAAACAGTAAAAATGGCATTGACATATGATTTTAATATTTTGATGCTAATCCCTTTTGCAGAAGCAGTAAAGGTGGATATCGAATTTAAAAACCCACTGCAGATCCCTATTTCCATCTCCGGAGTTTCTCTGATATGTGAGCTTTCTGCAGGATCTGATGGTATGAAATCTGGTTGGTTACTATCAGTTTTATTTTACATATATTTTTTTAATGTATTTTGTTCTCTAGAATATAAATATTTGTCAAAAAGGGTAATAGTTTTGTCATTGTTGGTGCAGATGCAAGTAGCTCAACTGTGGAGCTTCAGAATGATGATGACTTCAAAAATTTGATCACCAATAGGTATGGCTTTGATTTTTTTCATGTTCTCTCCTTCCTTTTTTTCATAAAAATGAGGCTAACATATTTCAGTGGTGTTTTTCTCACACCTTATTGTGTTTGCAACTGTTAAGCTGGCTTTGCTTGATTATGGCAGGGACATGAGCTCTGACAATGTTTCATTTACCTTATCTGACGTTGACGTTTTGTTGGGAGGGGCTGAAACAACTGTGGTGAGTTGTCCTTGGTAACAATTGAATAAATGCATGAAAATATATCTTTTGTTGAGATATTTTATTTATTGTAATTTTACTACTGTAGAAATTTGTTGCCCAGGGACCCTGGGAGAGAAGTTTTCGATTCTTTACTAGTCAGCGTTGATTGAAGGGTCTCCTCTTAAGAATTGAAACCATGCCATTCTGCATAAAAGCTCCAAACTTTTTCCATTGTGTTTTTATTAGGCAGTGGCAACCTTGTGATTTTATTACTATCCTTTTTTTGGGATAAGTTTTTTATTACTTGAATTTCCTAAATCTTTTTGCAGTTAGTGGTGCTCAGTAGTTTGTATGGAGGTGGTCTCATTTCTAAATTCATATGTTTAAGACAACAAATATGATTAATACTTTATTTTATTCTTCTTGTACAGGCTTCTAGCTTATTTGTATGTTTACCTTAAACTTCACTCTGCTAGATTGTAATACCTGCCTTTTTAAAACCAGTAAAAAATAATCTTGTGCTAGATAAAAGATTAAAAAAAAAAAATCTTTAAAAGCTGTGGCTATTGCAATAGTTACCTATTGTGAAGTACTTGAGGTAAGGAGTGGTTCACACTCAGCCTAATGGCTGGGATTTGGGAGCAGTTTAGGAATCTTACGTTTTTTTTTTTTTTTTTTGGGTAAAAAAGAGAACTACTGAAAACATATTTGAGCATATGGTTTAGAAGTACTTGTTTGAATAAAATGTTGTGTCTTGTCTTCTCAGGTCCAACTGACAGTTACTCCCAAAGTTGAAGGAGTGCTACAAATTACTGGTGTCAGGTGGAAATTGTCAAGTTCAGTAGTTGGTTTTCACAACTTTGAGTCCAATCATATGAAGAAAAAAAATGCAAAGGGAAGAAGGAAATCTAAGCATTCTCGTAGTGATAACCTGAATTTTATAGTGATCAAGGTACATGCTATACCCCAACCCTCCCTTTTTCTTCTCTCTCTCTCTCTCTCCCCCATTATTTGTAATCTAGACTAAGGATGATTTTTTCCTTGTTTCTCTATATTCATTGTTTTCCAGAGTCTACCCAAGCTCGAGGGTTTCATTCATTCTGTACCTGAAAAGGTATATGCAGGAGATTTACAGCGTCTTGTTTTGGAGTTGAGGAACCAATCAGAATTTGCTGTGAAGGTATGATAATTGCAATTTAATGGTTCTCATTTATAGTAGCTCTAAGTAGTTTACCTATGCATGTTCGTTGCACCATAATTTGAGTATCTCGGGAAATATTTCATGTTGGCCCTTGTTGTAACCATTGATTTGTGCATGAGTATTCTATTGTTGTCTTATTCTATTGCATAAACTTATTTTGGCTGTAAGTGCATCTGTTTATTTGAACAATTGATTTAGCTAAGCTTGCCTGTATCTCAGGTGGGTGCTAATTTATACAGCTGGATGATTTGATGTGTGTATACCATGCTTAAGCCATTTTATCTTTTGGCAGAATCTGAAAATGAAGGTTAGCCATCCTAGATTTCTGAACATTGGGAACCAGAAAAATTTGAACTCAGAGTTTCCAGCTTGCCTAGAAAGGAAGACAAGTTCTGATCCAAGTTGTGTAGGTGATAGTTCCAGTAGCTTGTCTCAGAACGTGTTTCTGTTTCCTGAGGTCGGTGATGAATGTTTTCATTATGCATTGTCTTTGGCCATTTACATTGCATTGGTAATATTTAGAGACAACTGGTCTTATGGTTCTCAATTGTGTGTCATTCAGGACACACTAATTCAAGAGGGAACACCCTTACTGTGGCCTGTTTGGCTTTGGGCTGCCATTCCTGGAGACATTAACTTGTACATAACTGTATATTATGAGATGGCAGATATATCACGCGGCATGAGATTCCGGACGCTACGCATGCATTATAATCTGCAGGTGTGTTTGTTTGAATCTGAAAGATGGAATGTGTTGGTTTGATTTACTTTTCTTGCTTTCTAGTGTTTTTTTCAGTGGGGTAGCCAACTTTGGTGCTGATAATTAATGAGTTCCCAGCGTAGCATGATAATTACCGAGTCCCTAGATAACTATGAGTTACTGCTTTCTGTTTTGCCAAAATATTTTATTCAGGTTCTCTTGTAAAAAATTCTGAATTTTTTCCTTGCGAGGATCTTAGTGTTGTTGCATTGGTCTCTTAGATGAGCACCATCTTCATATTTACTGTGTAAAGAAATTTTGTTTAGGTGGACTGGTGCTGCCAATGCAAACTGAGTGGCGAGACAGTTATCATTCATCACTTCATTGATCCTTTGTGAGAGACTTGTGATTATTGGGTTCTTTTTATTTGTGGTTCATTGGATGATACCTAAAAAGTTTATTGATTTGTTGAGTTGGAAAGGGAAGTTTGGGCAACATAGTAGCAGTGTTATATGGGATGTTGTACTGTGTCTACTATGGTCTATATGGAGAGAAAGAGGAATGAGATTTTCTATGGGTTGAATTTATTTGATAGAGTTGAAATCTATATTTCTGAGATCATTACATGACTGGATACTAGTAAGCATGGATATGGAGAAACCTCCTGTGTGGTGTCTGACATGGATACAGCTCGTACATGGCTAAACACATGTCCGATGTGTGACAATGAATTAAAAAACATCGTTTTAAAATTGGATTTGATTGGGACACGGACTGGGATATTGGCAAGAAATGGACTGACAGCATAAATTTTCAATTGAGAGAGAGAGAGAGAGAGAGAGAGAGAGAGAGAGAGCCAATCTCACCTTTGACGACCCAGACTTACATGTCGTCCATCTAGGAGGGATCTAACTATGGAGGCATTCTTGGGGGGTTGGGTTGGTGGTGGTGGTGGCAGCATTGTGGCTGGCTAGGGTATTTGAGGGAGTTTTTGGTTGGAGTATGGGGGTGCTATGCATGACTAAGTAAAAAGTTGATCTTTTCAGATTTCTAGATGAGATGTTGAATGACTAAAATGTCCTAGGCTTTGAATGCAATTTTCTTGCTGGGCTTGAATGGTGCGTTGCACGTATGTGTGGTGGATCAGATTTGTTTGGGGCCTGATTTTCAAAACAAAATAAGCTCATTTATACTAAGGTGTGACACCCAACAAATATAAACATGAACCATTGCTTCACGCCTAATGAGTTAGATCAATAAAAAAGGTGGGTTGTAGGCCCATTACCATGTGGTCTAGATATACTATTTTATATCATTTTGTATGTCCACTGTATCATATCCTTCTTGTTTTTGTTTTAAATCTGTATCACTGTATCCGGGTCCCATGTTGGCATCAGTGCTTCATAGACTAGATGGCCGCCTTTGGAAGTGTCACCTATTCCTTTTTTTGTACAACCTGTGTACTTTATTGTTATGTGTATTTATTATCTATACAACTGATAAATGCTAATTTATTAAGGTTTTGTTAACGGGTGCTCTTAGGAGATTTGCTAATAGACCATTTTTTAGGAAAGTTTTAATATCACTTTCATGAAAAATATAAAAAGCTGTAAAAAAAGTTTGTTACTTTTTTCTTTTCCTATAAAAAGTTTCTAAATATAGTTCCTAAACCAATACCCTTAGGGCACCCACTAACTTTTCCCATTTATTAAATTCATCATTTACAGGTAGTACCGTCCTTGGACTTGTCATTCAAAATCAGTCCCAGTCCATCAAGATTGCATGAGTTCCTTGTGCGCATGGATGTTGTCAACAAGACTAGCTCTGAGAGTTTCCAGGTTCATCAGCTATCATCTGTTGGGCGCCAGTGGGAAATCTCACTTCTTCAGCCTGTTGATACAATATTCCCTTCCCAATCTTTAATGGCTGGTCAATCATTGTCATGTTTCTTCATGCTTAAGGTTGGTAGAAGAGCTGCACTTTTCAGTTCATTTTCTTGTAAAATGATGTCTGTATTTGTCTATATCTACATATGTTGTGGGTGGAGTGGCAAACCATTTTGTTTTACTCTTCTAGTTATCTCCTACAACACAATTTCTAATTAATCCCATAATTGATCTTGCACTAATTATAATTTAATGAACAAGGTCTGAAGGACATTATTTGAATTTTGTTATTTCTAATAACGTATGCTGTAATATGAGACATACGTTGATATTTCAGATCTCGTATCATGTGATGCTTGAGCTTCCTGGGTTTTGGGTTTCATGTGTTGCCCCTTACTATCTTTGCATATTTGCCTTTTCATGCATAAGTTTGTTGTTGATACTTTGATATGCTTACGATCTTAAATTTGTTTTAGTATATCCACTTGCATGTTCTTTGCTTTCAATAATGTTTTTTACTTTTCATTATTGCTAATTAATTATCTTTTGGTACCAGAGTTGCAGGAAGTCATTAACTTCTGAAGACAAGACTACACTTTCCCCAGTCCTTGGAAGTGATGTAGGATTGGGTCCTGAGGATAGTAATCAACCACTTTTTGATGTTTCTAGCTCACCTCTGGCTGATTTTCATAATTATGAAAGATTGCACCAGGAAATGTCACATCAGGTTTGTGACGTTCTTGCTATATAATTCTTTATCTTTAATGTCAAGTGCAGCATATAGTCATCTGCAGCTCACTTGCAATATATATATATATATATATATATATTTTGTTAATGATTTTCACTCTGGGTTATATCACCGTTAACGGAAGTATACTGTTATATCTTGGTTGGCATTATATTTGTTCTGGCAACAGTGCACGTGCCATTTGTCTGCAAAGATAGTAATAAAAGATGGCAGGAAAGGAACTCATCTTTGTTCACTATTTGCTGAAGTGCTAAATGTCCCCTTTAAAACATTTGAAAAAAAAAGACTTGCATGCTTGAAGGAGAGGGTGATTCATTTCGATCTGATGTTACACATACATACCTACTTATTGATCCAAGTTTAGAAGGTTGCACACTATTCTTTGATGGTTTGTTGCTTTACTGTTTAAATGAACTTTTTATTTTTGTATGGATCAGGGAGACCCAAATGCAGTTGACTTCATATTAATTTCTCGGCCACTGACTTCTTGGGATTCTGAAACACCTCATCTTTTTTCTCATCATGCTTGTCACTGCAGGCAAGTTCCATAACAAAATTCAGGATTTTAAATATAAATCTGAAATTGATACTAATTCTTGTTCTCTTTCCACTCTCATTTCCTTTTTGTTATGTTTTGTTTTTTATAATGACTTTTCCCATCTTAATATATAGTACTTCGAATGCAAGCCCAATATCGTGGCAAGTGGATGGGCCTCGGACGCTATATCATGACCTCTCTGCCTCCCTTTGCGAAATTAATTTTAGGATGATCATTTACAACTCATCAGATGCTGTTGCATCTGTTCATGTTAAAACCTTTGATTCAGTCAATACTGGTGGCCATCTAAGCGAAGGAACTTCATCCCCTTCTGGAAACCAATCAGGGTGGCATTGGCATGATGCTTCAGTTGAGAAAGACATTAAAGTCACATCTGACGTCGTTGGAGCTAGAGTCAGAAAGTCATTGTCACTGGAAAGTGTCACCCCATTCGTTTGGTCGGGGACGAGCTCTACCAGCATCCAAATTCAACCTATGTCCAAAACTGAAATTCCTCTTCAGATATGTGTATTCTCTGCTGGGATATATGATCTGTCAAACTATGTTTTGCAATGGAATCTTCTATTGTCCGAGGGTCCAAAAAGTCTGGAGGGAACAAGACAGTCATCAGGTACATGCCAAGGGTATCCATATTATCTTAGTGTGCTCCAATCATCTTAAAATTTTAGCTTGTGTATTTTGGTACTGTAACTTTGGCGTGTAAATCGTAGTGTTTTGATGTATTTTTCACAGTAGGATTTATAAAAGAAAAAAGCTAGTGAAGGTAGGAACAGAAATTAAATTCTTTTTTAATTCTTGGAAGAATAAGAGCAGTGGGAAAAAGCGAATTTATTGCCAAATGATGTACATGGACCGCCATTTTTGAATAGAGAAATTCAAAGTTATTTTTTTTTTTATTATACCCCCAACCCCAACTGAATATTTGTTAGTCGTTATCTGGGCAGTTGTATCTAATGTATATTCTATAGTTCATGTGCTTCCCAAACTAGCCGAAGTTGCTTATAAATTTCATGCGAATCGGTCTTTATTTACGCATTAACAGGTGCCCTTGGTGTGCATTAAATAACCACTAAACTTTATGCACGCAATGCGACCAAGTCTCACCATGGGAATTTATTGAACATGCCCTACAAATGGAATGGGGGCGATGACTTGATTTTATATGCAAACCCAACAAACCTATTTATAAATATTTCTATACTATAATTTGGGGTACACCTTATAAATCAATAATTTTGGCTGAACAATTATAATTAAAATTTTTCAAGAAAAAGTACTAGTACTAGTTGATTGCACAGTTCAGTTGGATGCATTTTATTAAGTTTTCAACATCACCAAAAGTTAAATCGTTAAATATAACGTAGTTGAAAATTACTGTTATATTAATGGCTTAATTGATTCCCAACCTCAGCCTACAACTGGATAAGAACTCTGTACAGTTTTAAATCTTAAAAAAAATATCCTCCTTGTTTTCAGTTCACTTGCTATATTAGCATATTTGTTTATTTGTTTCTGTCCTGTTGTTCACTAAAAAAGAGTTTTTTTTTTTTTTTTTAAATTGACGCAAAATCAGTTGCTAAGAAAAAGCCTTAAATATGTCTGAGAGAGAGAGAGAGAGAGAGAGAGCATTGCGACCAAGTCTCATTTGCATTTAAAATTATTTAAAACAAAGTTTCCATTTTCTCACCAAAGCTCAATCATTTTAAAGAAAGGGCCATAGAGTCATCAATCATTTTAAGGAAATTCGAATTCTGACCCACCCAAAGGGATAATATTACTACTACTGCTACTATTTCCATTTCCAACAACGCGTTTTCCAGCTACACATTTCTACACACAATCGAACAAATCTCATCCCATTACGCAGAAAACGAACCTTCCAAAATTTCAACTTTCAAATCAACTCCACTCGGTAAACGACTCTTTCCTCTCTCTCAGCTACTTCTCTGCTCTTTCCTTCCTTTCCTGTAGAAAAAAAAAATCAACAAAAAACAAGCATGAAACATGAAAAATACATAAAATACAAATGAGAAAAATCACCATCTTATTGAGACAAGTTATAAATTTATAATAGATAAAAACCTCACTCTTACGTAAACTTATTATTAAATCAATTAAGTCACAAGAATTTTCACAAGTTATTTTATAATTATTAACGTAACACACTGTTTTTTTAATTACAATAGTCGAATATTAATTATATATAAAAATAAAAGATAGTAAGAACTTAGATATTGTGAAAAATTGTTACATCTATTGCATTACTTTTACTAAATATCATTTTTATTGTACATTGATCATAACATACTATAGTATACTGTCATAACGTGTTTGTCATCCAATTGTCACAACTTGTTAAAGTGATAGATTATAATTGGAGTAACAATAACAATATTTCAAACACAATAGATTTTGAATCTCACCTCACTGCATCGATGCATGAACTCTAATACTATTTTCTTTACAAATCATCTAAGGTCAATTATCATAAAAAGAAAAAAAAAAAATTCATAGAGGACAAATCTCAGGTACAATATTTATGTGCTATTTTTTAGGTTTTTCCTCTTAAGATTCAACTATATGACTATACTTAACTTAAAATACACTCCCATTAACAAGAAAAAAGCCATATACCTAAATCTTAAGTGGAGAACTTAAGAAATAATACTTAAATACTATACTTAAATTTTACCTCTATATAAAAATTGTACATGAAAGTATGAAACACTAAAATATGAAATAGTTTAATTGACACCAGACTATATTTTTGACCCTTAAAAATTAAAATTCCCCACCTCAATTATCAATTTCTTTCTAAAATTTATTTTTTTTTTAAAAAAGTTTTTGAGAAGCAAGGTCCACGTCACCCCATCCACGTCCTCTCCCACCCCATTTGACTTCATATAACTTCAAAACTATTCCACCAGCAGTCTGAATCTCTTAAGTTGAAACGGCAGGCACGTAGACCCCATTTGAACATTCCTCATTTCTCTCTCTCTTTCTCTTTTCCATTCATTACATAAACCTCTTCCCAAATCCTCATTTCCTCCATACTTTTTCACAATTCCCCGGAACCCATTTCCCAATTCTCCCAAAAAAAAAAACAAAAAACAAAAACGGGTGTTTGGAAACTTTGAACTTTGAATTCCCCACAATACCAATACCAAAATGAATGACTTATTTTCCGGCTCCTTCTCTCGCTTCCGCAACGAACAGCCCTCCCCCGATCACCACCACCACCATGATATCGAAATGGGCCCGGCCGGGCACACCGGAATTAACCTCGACAAGTTCTTCGAAGACGTCGAGTCCGTCAAAGACGAGCTCAAGGAGCTCGACCGCCTCAACCAAACGCTGCGCTCCTCGCACGACAATTCCCAGACTCTCCACAACGCCAAGGCCGTGAAGGACCTCCGATCCCGCATGGACGCCGACGTGTCCCTCGCTCTCAAGAAGGCCAAGCTGATCAAAGTCAAGCTCGAGGCGCTGGACCGCTCCAACGCCTCGAACCGGAGCTTGCCTGGCTGTGGACCCGGTTCGTCTTCGGACCGGACCAGGACCTCCGTGGTGAACGGGCTGAGGAAGAAGCTGAAGGATTCGATGGAGAGTTTCAATAATCTCCGGCAGCAGATTTCGTCGGAGTATCGGGAGACCGTACAGCGCCGGTACTTCACCGTCACTGGCGAAAATCCCGACGACAAAACCGTTGACCTACTCATCTCCACAGGTCAGCTATTTTATTTTTGTTGAATATGATATTTAAATAATTTTTGATATTTTAACTTAGGATAATTTTTTTTTTTAATGTATACAAAAATAATTAACTTTAAGCATAAATAGTTAAATAATCTAAAAACATGAATTTTTAAGCATTTAATTATTTTTCTAATATATTTTTATAGTTCACATGTGAGTTCTATTAATTATGAAAATGATCAATTTAATTATTTAAGTAATATTTAGACATTTTTAGGGGGGAAAAAATGTTTTGACTACCCTTGACAAGGACTTGTTGCTTTGATAGTAAGATTACTTTCATTTATCTAGGAAGTTTAAACTTATGAAAATGTGGATTTTAGTTATTAACCATTATTTACATATCTAGGATAAATTTTTGTTCTATATAAAATAATTTTGAAGAATAAATGCTCAAAATCTCAATTTAGTCTTTCAATTTTAAATTATTATTCTAATATATTTTCATAGTTCACATGTTAGTTCTATTAATCATGGAAAATCATGAATTTAATTATTTAACTATTAATTTAGACTCAGTGAAATACTTGCTGCAATGTGGGATTACTTTCATTTATCTTGAATGTTTAAACTTATAAAATAGTGAATTTAGTTATTAACTATCTAGGTTAAATTTTTGTTCTATATAAAATAATTTTGAAGAATAAATGCTCAAAATCTGAATTTAGTTCTTCTTTAAAAAAAAAATAAAAAATCAGAATTTCGTCTTCAATTGTTTAACCATTATTCTAATACATGTGTGATTTCTGAAACACTCCTTAATATATGACTTGTCAACTTAGAACTTAGGACTCTTTGTAGTGACTTACAATTTAGGACTTGTTGTTATGATCTTGCAATAACTACTGCTTATTTCGTGAATTTAATTACTTAATCACAATTCTAATGTGCATTTTTTAACAAAAATAGAAACAAATGTGATAATGATCTTTATGTTATGTATTTTAGTAAAAAATAGAGAATAAAATAAAAAGAGATACCTTATAAATAAGAGCAAGGTCATGGTAGGTTTTGTGATCTATATAAAATAATTTTAAGAATAAATGCATAAAACATGAATTTAATCACACAACTATTATTCTAACACTCCTTATGTGTGGGTTGATGGGTTCTCACACATCCTCAATTTAGGACTTGACAATTCTAGACTCCTTATTTTGATACAATGATTACTATAGTTTATCTAAAAAAAACTTAAGAAAATGATGGGTTTAATTATTTAACTATAATTTTGGTGTGCACCTGACAAATGCAGGTGAGAATGAGTCATTCTTACAATAATCCATCCAATGACAAGGTCAAGTAGGGTTTTGTGATCTATAGAAAATAATTTTAAGTTAAAACATGAATTTTAATCATTTAACCACAATTCTAATACTCTTTCTTAGGTGTGAATTCTCACACATCTTCAATTTAGGACTTTTGAGGGTTTAGAAACTATGGTAGCTCTTAATTATTTAACAATAATACTGACTTGCATTTTTGAACAAAAAGAGAGGCAAATGTGGATCAAAATCTTAATGTTACATATAGATTTGAGGCCAATTAGAAAACTTTAGAAAGTAATATTAAGAGAAATGCCTTATGAATACAGGTGAGAGTGAGACATTTTTGCAAAAAGCCATTCAAGAGCAAGGTCGGGGTAGGGTGTTGGACACGATACAAGAGATTCAAGAGAGACATGATGCAGTGAAAGATATAGAGAAAAATCTCAAAGAGTTACACCAGGTGTTCTTGGACATGGCCGTGTTGGTCCAAGCTCAAGGCGAGCAATTGGACAACATTGAGACCCACGTGAACAGGGCTAATTCGTATGTAAGGGGTGGGACCCAGCAGTTGCAGACTGCCAGGTCGCTCCAGAAAAATACCCGGAAATGGACATGTTATGCTATCATAATTTTGCTGGTGATTATTCTAGTGGTGATACTTTCACTCCAGCCTTGGAATTGGAAATAGAACGATAAAGCTTCAGTGTATCTGTAGCTTTGTCCTGAGCTGCAGTGCATTTTATTTCAACCCTTGTTATAGTTTGAGATATGGCCTTTTTTTCTTTTGGTTCCAATTGATGTTATATAGTTTTGTAATTAAATTTTATAGGAGTGAGTGAGGTGAGATAGACATGGTTCTTAGAGCCGTTGGCATGGAGCCACCTACTACAGCCAATAGAATGAGATGTGGCTAGGTCTCATGGAGAGAGGCTTTGTTGGATATACACAGATACCCCTTTTGATGTTAGATTATCTTCCTGTAATCAGTTTTCCTGATTCGATTATAGAATGGAAAATTCAAATATTTCACACTATTCTCACATACTATGTCAGATAAATTTGTATTCTATAAATTTGAATAAATGCACAAAATGTAAATCTAGCCATTCAAACATAGAATGGAAATTTAGCTTTCCTGTAATCTGTTTTCCTGATTCAATTATACAATAAAAATTCAAATATTTCACACGATTCTCACAAACTATGTAGGATAAATTTGAATTCTCTCAATTTAACTTTAGGAATAAATGCACAAAATGTAAATTTAGGCATTCAAATATTATTCTAACATGTAAATCAGAAAAATAACTTTAAATTTCCAGAAAATTTGTCAATATTGTAGAACAATATAAAGAAAAATATGTGATAAATACAGGTGAGAGTGAGACATTCCTACAAAAAGCCATTCAAGAGCAAGGACGGGGTAGAATTTTGGACACAATACAAGAAATTCAAGAGAGGCATGATGCTGTGAAGGATATGGAGAAGAATCTTAAAGAGTTACACCAGGTGTTCTTGGACATGGCCGTATTGGTCCAGGCTCAAGGTGAACAATTGGACGACATTGCGAACAACGTGGGAAGAGCTCATTCGTTCGTGGATCGTGGGACTCAGCAGTTGCAGACTGCCAGGGTGCTCCAGAAAAACACCCGGAAATGGACCTGTTATGCTATCATAATTTTGGTTGTGATTATCGTGCTTGTGGTGCTCTTTACAGTCAAGCCATGGAAAAATAACAACAGTAGCCAAACTCCAGCGAACTCTACTCCAGCAAGCCCCGCTCTAGCTCCTCCACCTCCAGTAGGAGCATAGGTAGGATTGCCAGAGTGCCTATGGCTTCGCCCTGGGCTGCAGGGTATTTTAGTGTATCCCTTGTTATTGAGATATGGCCTTTTATTTTTTATTTTTTTTATTCTTTGAATTTGAATATGTTGAATGGAGTGAGGTGAGATAGACTTGGTTCTTTGATTTTATTTAGAGCCGTTGACATGGAACTACCTACTACTAGAGCTAATATTTTTCATTTTATGGAAGGCAGAGCCAATTTTGTTCATGTGTATACAATAGAATAAGATGTGGCTAGGTCTCATTGAGGTAGACTTTATTGGAGACACACCCCTTTGATATTAGATTCATTTTCCTGTAATTGCAGTTGTTTTTTGGGGGTATCTTGTTGCTTGGTTGCTATTTGTTTTCTTTTTTGTCTCTATGTACATGCATGCATACTGTTTATTCAATACACACACACACACACACATGTATACTGTTTTTGTTTTTATTTTTTTAGTTATAGAAATATTTCACACCCTATCAAATAGTGTGTACACAAAAGATTGAAATAGGCTTTCTCGGGTGTTATAATTTTTTTTTCCTGGAGGATCTGATTTTTCAACTAGCAGCCCTGTTTGAATAGAACTGCTGACTGGCAATGGTTTGGAAATTTTGTTACCAAACGACAAGGAAAAAACTCCTCGCAGAAAATGACTTCTAATTCTGGGTTAAGGAATTTGTGCTAACAAGTGGTTTGCTAGAGAAAATTCATGCTTTCAAGATTTATGAACTAGAAGTCGGTTTGGTGACGTCTGTTTGGGATGGTCTATTTTCATTGATTTATTTTTCTTATCATGATCCAATTCTCATAATGATATGGTTATGGGAAACCATACGCAGTGTATAGAAGATTTGTGTGTGTGTAAAGTATTAATTAAAGCCCATATTTTTAGGAGTGATTTCAAATTAAAACGTATAATTTCAAAACTTTCAAAACAATTTAACTAGTTCAAATTGAATCATGAGCTTCTAAATCCTATTAATTATAACTTAGGATGTTTTGAGTTTGGATTTCAAGTTTAATTGGGGGATTTAAATTGATAAGATTTTAAAAGTTTGGGTTTGATTTGAAACTAATGAAATTATAAGATTTAATTAGTAGCCATCTAAAAAATTCAAGTCTTAATTTGAAAAATGAAAATTTTATGATTTAATTTGAAAATGCCCTTCAAATAAAGGGTTCAAAACATTATATAAATGTGTGTGTATATATATATATATAATTTAATAGTTAGAGAATGAGAATTTAAACTTGGACGTTTTCAATAATAATGCTGGACTACCACGCACTTTTGGTGCGGTGGTCACTATATAAGTATAAGTGCTTGTGGGATGTGGGAGATAAAGGCCAAAGTTCAAGTTTTTAAGGAGTTTCACACACATATACACTTAGATTATGTTAAATGAAAAATTCTATCTTGTATAAAATAATAATAATAATAATAATGCCAGCCTATTGACATTATTGTTCAACATTAATTGGCCCAAAATCTTACAACGAGACTATCTTTCTATTGCACTTGCTTAAAGATCATAATAAGATTTGAGGATTGTTAAACGGATTGTCTTTTCATGGTTGCTGACATGACAAATAAATCATGATACAGTATAGTTTCTCCAAATAAATCATGACAAATAAATCTTGTATAAAATAATAATAATAATAATAATGCCGGACTATTGACACTATTGTTCAACATTAATTGGCCCAAAATCTTACAACAAGACTATCTTTCTATTGCACTTGCATAAAGATCATAATAAGATTTGAGGATTGTTAAATAGATTGTCATTTCATAGTTGCTGACATGACAAATAAATCATGATACAGTATAGTTTCTCCCAAAAAAAAGAAAAAAAAAAAAAGAAGAAAAAAAACTAACATGGTACAAAATACTTTTTTTTGAGAAACACATGGTACAAAATACTAATTACAAAAGAAAGAACTGTAACGGTAACGGAGAACCTTTTTTTTTTTTTTTTTTATTTTTTATTATTTTTTTTTTTTATGAGGAAGCTGTAATGGACAACCTAGTAAAACTATTTGCCTTTCTGAGAGGTCGTGGATAAATATAGTCCACAAATGCATCCCTGAATTCCCGTCACTCATTAACCAACAATATTCCAAATAGTCCAAACTAAACCCCCTTCTCCAAGCAAGAACAATCCAGAGAAAACTCACCCCTATCTTCTCTAAATCTATATAAAGATACCGATAGTATCTCAGTCTCTCTATAGCCAATTCTTCAAGATGGGTATGGTATTGGGAAAGATCAGTGTTGAAACCCCAAAGTATAAAGTGATTCAAGCCTTAGCTGATTATGAAATCCGCATGTATGCACCTTCAGTCATAGCTGAAGTCACATATGACCCAACACAATTCAAGGGTAACAAAGATGGTGGCTTTACTGTATTGGCCAATTACATTGGTGCCTTAGGCAATCCTCAGAATACTAAGCCTGAAAAGATTGCAATGACTGCACCAGTGATAACAAAGGCCCCAGAAAGCTCAGCTGAAAAGATTGCCATGACAGCTCCACTTGTGACCAAGGCTGGTGCGGATGAGGAGAGTAAGAGGGTGACTATGCAATTTTTGTTGCCAGAGAAGTATCAGAAGGCAGAGGAGGCTCCAAAGCCGGTGGATGAGAGAGTGGTTATCAGAGAGGAAGGGGAGAGGAAGTATGGGGTGGTGAAGTTTGGGGGAGTGGCAACTGAGGAAGTGGTGAAGGAAAAGGTGGAGAAGCTTAAACAGAGCTTGGAGAGAGATGGGTACAAGATAATTGGGGAGTTCTTGTTGGCGAGGTATAACCCACCTTGGACTTTGCCTCCATTCAGGACCAATGAGGTTATGATCCCAATTGAGTGAGGTTTGAAGCCTAATGTTTATGTAGTAGGAGCTGTTGAGTTTTTATCTGTTTCTTTTGTCTACTGGTTCAGTGTAACTCAGGTGGTGATGCGTAAATTATTGGGATTTGAATAAAATGCATTGTCAGCTGTTGTATTTTAATAGCCAAGTTGTTGGTCTTCTCTACTCCCTAGCTGCTCTTGAAAGCATGCCATATTTGTTTGGCATGGTTTGGTTTATCTTGATTGTCCAATTAGAACCTCCATTTGAACCCATTTTTCAATTGAGTCATACTTGATCACTGAACAGTATATAATTAGTTTCCTCAAAATTATTCAGCATTCCTTCATCAACGCTTTAAGGCTAGAAACCCATGAAAACAGAGGCAACTTATTTTGGCAAATAAACCAAAAACAAAAAACGTAAGGAAAAATAAGATATTGAGAATGAAATTTAGAACAGATGTCTCTAACGAGTAACTCAAGAGCTTCTCTGAATATAACTAATCGATTAGGCAATAATTCACAATGTGCCCAAATATTATATGTCACACTGGTAATCAATTTTACCATCTTCACCCAGTGAAGAGCTTTAAAACAATAACGATAATATTTAAAATTATTAGGGGTAGTCTAAAAAACTGGCATGCATGTATGAGCCCTATGATCTGCCCTTTAAGGGAATTTCTTCCACTTCCAGGAATTTCTGCCAAAGTCCATCCTCTCCGAGCAAGGAATCGATCTTCATTCAGTATTGCCAATGCATTTGCAAAAAGCAGACAGGCTTCAAGCAAAGTCCATAAACCCATTTCCTGCACAGCAAAGGATTCAACATTTCACTTTTACCAAACAACTGCAAGTCAATATCCAAGAGGAGATTCTGATGGAAGTGTTGTGTTCATACATGTAGTGGGTTAGGAGTCCTATGATCAACATGGTACAAAAAATGAAAGAAAGAAAAAATTACCCTACAATTGACCCCCCCTTCAAATAGAAAAATTTAACAAACCCAAGCCCGTTCATTGGAAGTCTAACTGTAGTCTTACATGCATCATGGTTATTTTTGTCCAATGTCACAATGTCGACAAATAAAGCTGCTTACCTACAGTTTTACTAACAGAAGTTCAACATACTCCATTGCAAAAGGTGATAGAATCAAATATTGTAACCAGAGTTAAATACTTCAAAATTTTGTTTAACATGATCCTCTAATCACTTAGAGATGGAGCTGGCATAGACCTTACTTATGATGGGCTCCATAAACATGTCCAGTAAGCCATAGGACACTGGCAAGTTCACCTACAGTGATTATCTAGTCTGCTGGCAATAACAGCATATAGTGCAATTGTAGTTTGATCAACGCAAAAGAACATCTACATCAACAATCAAATCAAAGGGGTGTTGCTAATTGCTACCCCCTCATTCTGTCTAACTTGAGCTTACTGACTTAGCGTGTGTGTGTGTGTGTGTGTGTGTTTCCTGTGTTCTCACAGATAGTACTAGATTCCAGTTGTCTAGTTGGTAATCATGCTAAAGCCATCTCAATTAGCCAATTAGAGCTGCAATCAGCCAGCTAGGCAGCACTCGATATATAATGTGTCGTGCAGAGGCATGAACTCTAGTGCTCTCCAAATACAAAGCAACACCGTAAACATATTTTGTTTGTATCTACAGAATAAACCTTAATAAAAAAATACTCCAAAGGGATAGCTTCTCTTTTCACAATCTATAATCAAGAACTAATACATATCACATCTCTACATAGGCTAAACTTTTATCAAATAGAGTTCCACATCCCAAATGCCATAATAATTTCCAACCAGGCCACATGTGTCTCTTCAATTTTATAGCCTTACAAAACTAAAATTGCCATTTACACCATGTCAATTGACTCAATTCCAAGCCCAAATATCTAGTTCTGGCTCCTGACAAGCATTATATAGTATAATCAAACAATGATACTTTAACCAACAAAATAAATATCTAGAACTATAGCGATCATTAAACGATGGAAATAATTGAGGCCACCATTTTCGGTTTACCTCCATAGTCTCCCAATCATATTCACACTAGAACTGAAAGTGACACTGTGCAACCCTTATTATCTCCTGGGCTAACAGAACTGCATACTAAATGGCTTATGAAAACAACATTTTGACAGTCACATGCTTATTAGATCAATTAAAATCAATAAAATGAGATTTTACATATAACCACAACCTTAAACATATTAAGATCTTAATTTTGTTTTGGTCACTATAGATAACCTCATCTTTTCCTTGGTCAGAAACTGGCTAAAAACACCTACCTTAAAAGCCTCAGTTCTAGATGAAACTAGTATATCCTATTACCAAATAAAAATCAGAACGCAGCAAAGGGCAAGAACCCAAATCTAAAAATCTAAGTAGAACCCAGATTTGGGCATAAACAAAAGATCCATGAACTTTTGAAACAAAAACAACTTCATACACATATGACAGCAACGATAAATTGAACTCCAAAATCAAACAAACTATCAGACAATCCCATACAGCTATTTCAGTTCAATTAAACCAAAACACGCTTGTACATAACTTAGTATTCTCCGAAAAAAAAAAAAAAAACACAAAAACCAAAACAAAAACAAATAGGAAGCCTCACCAATAATAAGATGAAGCAAATCCACTATGGAATTGATTCAGAGTTCAGACCCTTTTCCTTGATTTGTTTTACAAACAGAAAACAGAAAAACCCAGTTCAAAGAAAGAATTAAAGACCAAAAGTCAGAACAATTTATTAAAGTGTATCTCATCCAACGGTTTAGAATGCTTTGCTTACGCAAACGGATACCTGATATCCGTTCGATTAAAATATCAGCTATCATTGCTCTTAACCGCCCCGTACCCGACCCGAATAAAACAAACACTCCTATATTTACGACCCGATATACTCTCGCAATCCATGGCTTCATTTCAGCTACTTCACTCTCTTCCACTCTTTCTCACAAGCCTTAAACTTCAAAAAAATCACAAAAAGGCTTCATTTTTAGCTTCAGATTCAGAGCCTCAAAATAGTCATACACTCACACATATTGCTAGAGATTCATACACTTCTAACAATGGAGCTCTTGACTCGCCAAAACCCACTCGCCGAGTCAGAACAAAGAAACCCACTTCGTCCTCTTCTTCTTCTTCAACCATTACACCAAAGAAAACCAAGCGTTTGACAAAAACAAAAGTCGAAAAATCCAAACTTGAAGCTAAAGAGACCACAAACGAAGCTAAAAACACAGACCCAGATCCAAATTCCGATGCACTCTTCGACTACGACGATGGAATTGACTTTCCATACTTGGACCCACCTCTGATTTGCTGCTTCGGCGGTGCACGCAAAGAGTTTGTGCCCACAGTCCGAGTCTCCGATAACCAAATGGACCCTGACATTTACTCGGAGTGGAAGAATCTCCAGTGGGACCCACCAGAGTTCGTGAGAGCTCCAGGTGGGCCCCCATCCAACGTGGCGATCTCGCACGTGCGGCTCGGCGGGCGTGCGGCGTTTATGGGAAAAGTTGCGAAGGACGAGTTTGGGGAAGAGCTGGTGAGGACGATGAATGTGGAGAACGTGCAGACTCGAGCTGTGAAGTTTGATAAGAGTAGCGGTGTTAAAACTGCTTGTGCGTATGTGAAGATTGTGTTTGATGAGGATGGGAAGATGAGGAGCGAGGTTGTGAAAGAGGCTGCTGAGGATTCTCTTCTTGTTGATGAACTGAACCTTGCTGTGCTCAAAGAGGTCTGTCTTTTATATTTATGCAAATATATAGTATAATGTTTTCAGAATAATGATGTTAAGAAAGTTTTTATGAAAAAAAGATAAAAAAAAAACAATTAATGTTTTGATATATATATATATATATATATATATTTATATATTTGTTTTATAAAATTAGTGTTAAAACTTTTCTAAGATAGTTTGTTAATAATTGCCTTAAGTGTACCTGCTAACATGACCCATATATATATATATATATATATATATATGTTCGGGGAGTGGGGATTTGAATCTGAAGTCTGCGTTGGAAATACTAGGAGGACTCATTTGAGCTATGAGGCTCTTGGAACAAAACTTATATATAGGTGATTGTGCTACTACATTGGTATAATTAGTCTAATACTTATAGGAGGGACCTAATAATTACGCAAATGTTAAATTCAATACCAATTTTAGGAGAAATGATAGTTTATAGGAAGGAAAAAACTTATATACATATATAGGCCTTTGTGTAACATTGGTCAATGTACACATGATTGAATTTAATTGGGGCACAACAAGGAACCGTGTCTTAAGTTCTGCACTCATAGAAAAATATTAGACTTAATACCAATTTTATTATAAAATATTTACAAACTAACGTGACAATAATTATGATTGGTGCCATATTATAATTAGAGTAATGTTATAAACACAAACTATTTTACAATATTTTTATAAACTGCTGATGTGGCTTTAGCATTTTTCAAATAATTATTGTAAGAAATAATGTGATGTTAGTGATGGGCCGATATTAGAACTAGTAAGAATTTGCCACATCAATAGTTTGTAAAAATGTTGTAAAATAGTTTATGTAATATTACTCTTATAATTACTTACTTTTGTCTCCTATTTAAAAGTTGACATATCATTTTTTTAGGTTAATGTAGTAACATTTATGGTATTGGAAGAATCACTGAGAGTGATTAAATTCATTCTTTACTATCAGCTTAAGGTTCCACATATACCTATTGAGTTTGTCTTCCTAAAAACAAAAACAAAAATTACAACTTGGTTCTGATTCTAATCTACACACAGAATGATACATATTCTGAAATTTCTAGGAGCTCCTAATGCTTTTTAGACAACGTGGCAGATTTTAGAGGTTCTTGGCTCATTTGATGTTAAGGCTTATATTGTAGTGAGTGAATCCTCTGTGTGAATAATATCTAGCAGTCTTACATTTCTTGCAAATTTAATAGCTTTGTAACTGCAATAGTTTCTATGTCTTTAGCTTCATGAAAGTGAAAGAAACAGAAATTATTGCTGGTTAGGTTTATTTAACAATTAGAGGCATATAGCCTTTTCCAATCATTGGGCTGAGAAATTTGTTTTAGATTGATTAACTCAGCTACAAAAGGAGAATTATTTATTTTTTTACTTGAGTTGTAGGTAAGGCAATCATTCCATTGCTAAACTTAAAAAAAGCATTATTCTTAACTATGTTAATGATCCCATTTTATTGTTGACAAGTGAATGAACTTATATTTACTAGTGACCAATTTTATTGTTCTTACGAAGGATATGTTGGTTTGTTCGGCAGTAAAATTTATTTGATTGATACGGTGGCATTACTTTGCATGTGAAGAAAGTTATTGTCTCCAAGAATTGTGCTTGTTAACTTATTATGAAAACTCCTCTCTACTTATATGTTGCAGGCTAGACTTTTTCATTTTAATTCAGAAGTTCTGATCTCCCCTTTGATGAAATCTACCCTTTTTAGGGCAATTGCATGGTCTAAAAAGTTTGGAGGTCTTATATTCTTTGACTTGAATCTGCCCTTGCCTCTGTGGAGATCACGTGATGAGACAAGGGAGATAATCAAGAAAGCCTGGAGTGAAGCAAACATCATTGAGGTTTCAAGGCAGGAGCTAGAATTTCTTCTAGATGAAGATTATTATGAGAGGAAAAAAAATTACAGGCATGAATATTATGCTGAAAATTTTGAGCAAACCAAGAACCGGCGAAATTACTACCATTATACACGAGAAGAAATCTCTCCGTTGTGGCACGATGGTCTTAAAGTTTTGTTTGTGACTGATGGAACTCTTCGAATTCATTACTATACCCCTTCGTTTGATGGAGTGGTGATTGGGACAGAAGATGTGCTCATCACCCCATTTACCTGTGACAGGACTGGCTCTGGTGATGCTGTTGTGGCAGGTATTATGAGAAAGCTGACCACTTACCCTGAGATGTTTGAAAATCAAGATATTTTGGAGAGGCAGCTTCGCTTTGCAATTGCTGCAGGAATCATATCACAATGGACTATTGGTGCTGTGAGAGGTTTTCCTACTGAAAGTGCAGCACAAAATTTGAAAGAACAAGTTTATATACCTTCAATGTGGTAGAGCAGAAAAGGTTTACGTACCTTGAACACAGAGCAGATCGTAAAACATGATCATTCGTAGCTTCCAAGGCGTTTATTGTATGTTATCTAGAGCATTGAGAATTTTGTCTCTGATGAAGGTAAGGAAGAAGTTTTAGAAAAGATTCCATGAAATTTTTCAAAGGTCCAATTTGATGGATTCCAGGCCATACTGAATCAGTTATAATAGTTCACTTGATTATGTGCATTTTGTTGGTGAGATATGACTTAACAGTTCCTCTTGTAATGATATCAGAATTTTTGTGTGTCAACATCTCTCTCTCTCTCTCTCTCTCTCTCTCTCTCTATATATATATATATATATATCATATCCACCCTTTAGTTTAGCCTTCAAAGCTGTTAATCTTCTAAAGGGTTTTTCACATACAGCAGGATTCATTTTAGTGATTTTGGTTATGGATTATTCAACCAACATTTGATCTATTAGGAACTTGCATTTTACCTGGATAGTTAAGCCACCTTAATTTTTGCCAAGATGTCTCATAAGTAATACCTAACTGCAGTGGCTCATATTTGAAATTAAAGGGACAAGTTTCCCGGGGACAATTAGGTCAGAATCACATTTATTAAAGTCTTCATTGGCAATGCCTATGTGAAAAAATGGTCTGCATTGGCTTCTATGATAATCCTCTGCAACTGTTGAAACTTGCATGAGATTTCATCTTATTCTAATTGAATAAATTAAGAAAACAAAAAAATTAAAATGATATCTTCAGGGAACATATGGAAATCAGTTTCTGTGGCTAACTACGTTCTATAATGCCCATTTTGGCATGTAATTTTGAGAAGAAAATTAAAGAAAAAAATAATGAATCAATATAGTACTATAACTCTACATGTGATGGCGATAATGTGTCTGTGCCAGTGTAGGTAACCTGGTTTGCCTTAAAATGATGCCCAACCTTCTCCAATCTCCACTTCCCCCTGGTAAGGTTCTCCTCTGCTGCTATGCCAAAAATGCGCATTTTTTTAAGAAAAAAATCCTAGGAGAAACTCAAAACTTGTAGACCCTCTTGGCAGCTATTGCTTCCAGACTGGGCAAAGATGCAGTTCATTTCAGAAACCCTTATAAGCAGCCTGTTAAGCAATTGTAATCTTATACTCCATATCAAATAATCTCAACAAACGGAAATGCTATCTTTGCGCTGCCGCCCTCAAATGTTTCTGATCAAGAAATTTCAGGTTATTGAGGTGCTCCTGAGACCTGTCACAGATACAACCAGGATAAGGATTTGCATAAAAATTCTCCTCCAGTCTTGGTGACTCTCCTGCCTGTCTAGGATATGGTGCTCCAAGCCGGTCGGAATGCAAACTCTTAACCTCTAAAGAAAATTTTTCTGACGATATTACTCCCTCATCCAGCTGATCAATCAGTCTAACAAATTCCAACCTGAAACACAGGCAGCTTAACATATCAGAAATCTTAAGTTTATGTCTACAAACTCTGTACAACGAATAAAGTTCGATAAAAAATTATGCTTAATATTAGTGTAAACAAACCTTTCAGGGTTGATCGATTTTCGAAATCCTTCAAACCTCCTATGTCCCTGCACTGCCTTGGCCATATTTCCATCGTATGTGTAAACAAAGACATCGCTTTCAAGTGCCACAATATGATCCAAGGCAGCCATCTGATTCTGATATGGTCTAAAGGGCTGTAACTCTTCTTCTGTAGCAAGAGTGGAATGAGAGAAGACATTAGGGTACTCAGAGCGAAAGGCGGCCATGCTATTGCTGCCATATATCTCTCCTGCAACTATGTAAATAGTTGTAGTGGAAGGGTAACCCATGGCCTTAAGGAAAAGGGCTGCTTCTCTAGGGGACATTGGGCATCCCCCTTGGAGACGCTTCTCCTTACTGTCTATCTCTTTCTCCTTCCAATGCTTTACATTGTACCTCATAATCCTAAGTTCCTCAGCCTCTTCTGCAGTAAGGTTGTGGCTGCATCCAGTGAAAGCAAGCATATCTTTCTCGTATCTGCAAGCAAGATTAGATTAAATATTAAAAATCTAAAGGTGTATGTCACATCATTTAAAATTTTAAATGACTAATCATTTCCACTTCACTTGAAATGGAGAGGATCTTATTACTTTTAAAAACACTTATAATATCATGATGATACCTTAGATGCAGAGCAACATATGGCTCACTATTGTTCCTCAATCTATCAACCAGAATTCTCCCAAGATCTTCAATCTCCTTTTTGTACCGGAGAGCCTCATAATTGGCACGGCACCTGAGCTTCTGGATGTTGGAAGCGAGGCCATTATTAACCAGTCGAGAATCAGTGTGGGTGAACTTTATCACCTTTTTTTTCTTTAACAATGGCATCATCTCATTTCTGTAGTAACTAGCCTGCACATGAAAGCATCTGAGATGTAATTCCCATGATAGGGAAAAAAAATGGACTTGAAAAAAGTATATTTTAATTGCACACTATTTCCATACCTTAGACCAGGAAACAGGGGCCTTAGAAAGGGGCTGGATTGCTGCATACTTGGGTGGCAAATACTCAACTATCTCAATATCATCTTTTAAAACTTCCATGAAGTGCCTCCAGTCAAAGATATCTTTGAAGTCACTGCAAAGCATTAGGATATTTGATTAATAGGATTAAAAGATTAGAAACTAAATCTATTCATTGGACGACAATAGTAGCATAGAAAGTTAGAATAATACCTTGGATCTGTCCAAAATGACTCATGATCAAGAGAAGGAAGAACCAAAGTGGCATTCATTATCTTGGCAACAGCAACCATATCACATATCTGAAGTCAATAATTAACAAGGTTAGCTTGAAAAACACACATATCCATGAGACTGAGAATAAATATGAATAAGTTTTTGTAAATTCTTACTCCTGTTCTCATTTGATTCAATCCACCATTGGCATGAACAAGAAGATAGCCATTTGTTTTCGAACCCGTCCCTGAGAGCAATTTCAATTAATTAAAAATCAGAACAAAAAATTAAAATAGTTATGTTCATAAGCATGCAATTACATATTTTGGTGTGGCGGAATGGAAGTAGATAGACATACTTATTTTATTCCTGGGTCGTTTAATGCATTGATAATAGTTGTCACTGTTTGGTTTCATCCATATCTCAGGAGTCTGTAAAAAAAATAGAAAACAAAAATTAAAAGTCATGAGCTAATCATAAAACCTTAAATTTCTTTTTCTTAAATACAATAGCAAATATAGTAATAGCAATGTCATTTGCCATATATATATAAAAAAAAGTAATAGCAATGTAACATCCTTTTTTTTTTTTTTTCTCTTTTTTTTTTTTGGGATACAATAGCAAATATAGTACTAGAAATTGCCAACAAGCAACAAACATACTATCTTATTAGCCAAAAAAAAAAAAAAAAAACACAACACAACATACTATCTTTGTAGTAAAAAGTCAAATGCAACTGTATCATAAATGTCATCATTGAAAGTAAGGACAGGCGGTGTGAATGAAAACACAAACAGCCAGTTGCCAACTAAATAATATGAAAAGCAAGTCATTCAGCAAAAAATAAAATACCCAAAAAAAAAAAAAAAAAAAAAAACTGATACGCGTGAAACAAAGCAAAGCAGCCCAAACAGTCTGGACTCCGAAATATTAGTCATAGCCACCCCTCAAGAAAGTTCAAAGCACTAGCTGCCACCCTCTTTATGTTTTTATCAGTCAAAGCAACAACAGGAGGACAGAGATCCGTTCCAAACCCAATAGTATCTGAGACCCATTTTAATTTACCAACTCAAAATTTATTAATAAAAAATTTGAGACGGGTATATACTTAAAAAAACCTAAAATAATAATTTAAAAATATTAAATTACAGATTATATTCTCTAATTTTGAACTGTTTCAAATCCCAATTCAGTCTTTTGAATTTCTATTTGTTTTCAATGTAGTTCTTTGGTTTTAACTAGACACTAAATTTAATAAAACGCTCAAATTAAGAAATGAAAAAATTACAAATGGGGTTAAAGCTAATAAAACAGCCTTAAAAGCTGTACCTATATATAAGGAAATGCCACTCATTTGTATGATACTAACAAAAAAAAAATTAGAACCACATAACTGAAAGTTAATTTTAATTGCAGAAACTAATGTACAAGTCTAATACGTAATCTAAGTTAGAACCCAGATTAAAATTATTGAACAAAACAAAAAACCAAATCATTAAAATTAACCAAACTAGAAACATTAAAACTCAAATGGGTATCTTCAAAAACTTACAGACAATCTTTCAAGAACACGTTTTGGCATGGAGTTTTGAGTTTCAGAGAGAGCACGTTGAGCCATAGCCCAATCATCCTTAAAGCTCTGTATAATCAAAAGCCCACGATCAATCTTCTTCACGTCCACCCTTTGATTACGCAAAACCGAGACTTTAACGAAAACCGACAAAACCGCTAATACCATCAAAGCCCCGAAGATCATACGGCCCATATTGCTCCTCCTCCCTGATCTCAACGACTGGAACATCACGGCCGTCCAATAAAACCCATCTTCAATCTTGAGCAGCCACGTGTCCGGCAGACAGAAAAACGCTCTCCAACGTAAAAGCAAACACCTGATCAGTAAAAAGCAATGGTTGTGGTGATGGTGGTGGTGGTGGTGGTGAAGTAAATGGGACCCACAACTTGAAACGACATCGTCGTCAAGGTCGCTAATATCGTTATGGTGGTCATTGGAAAGATATTCTGGGTCGTCGGAGAATTCGGAGGATCTGTCGACGTCGTTTAAGTCTGCGACACGTCGTCTGGTGGTGGTGGGCAAGGAAGAGAGTCGTGGGCTGGCGGTGGCGGAGTTGGATGATGGGCCAACGCCCAACGACGACGACATGTCGTTTTTTTTTTTTTTTTTTTTGAAAATCGAAACCAATGAAATGAATATATACTATGTTTATTAATGGAAGAGAAAGAAAATGGAAAGTTGGGTTTTTTGGGTCTGTGTGTGTGTGTGTGTGTGTGTGTCTCTGAGAGAGAGAGAGAAGAGAAGGAACCGTTTGTGTTGGTTTTGGTGTTTGTGAAGAGAGGAGGTTGGTTCCGAATATTAAGGCCAGTTGAGAGGTGTCAATTTTTTCTTGTATGTATGTATATAGACTATAGAGATGGAGAGAGAGAGAGTTCTCTCTCTCTTTCTTTCTCTCTTTCTCTTTCTATAAAGTGTCTGTGTGTCTAAAACCTTGTTTTGGAGTTGGACAAAGTTGTTTTTCGTCTGAATCCTTTTTATCATTGTGGCATGAGAGTGGAAATGGCATATTTGCCCTAAAAGAATTTGACCAAGTTCAATGCAATAAATCATGATTTTATGTGATAATTAGGTTTATTGATACGAATTTTTTTGGGACAAATTTAGCTCCAAACCGGTTTAGAGTTATTTTTTTGTGCTAACTCACAATATGATGATTTGTAAGGCTCTATATATTTATGATTTAAACAAATCATATGACTCGTTAGTAATGATATTTTGATTTTAAACTTGTTTGAAACTATTTTTTCTAAATCAATTTATGAGATTATAATATGTATTTTTTAAATAAGTCATATAACTCCTTAAAAAAGTTATCTGACAAACTATGCACGGATGATTTCTTCAATCAACACATAATAGGTTGAAGTAGGAAAGTTTCAGGCATGTTTGGAGCCAAACTTTTTTCCATTAAAAAGAGTCATGTGACTAAAAATATACATAAATTCTCTCTTTAATCAATACGTAGTGGGTTGGAGCAAGATAACTCAAAACTAGTTTGGAGTTGAACTTTTTCAATTTTTTTTATTTTTATTTTTGGGAAAAAAAGAGAGATTACTTTCATACTAGTTTGAAGCAAGTCCGGCTCAATAGGTGATACAATTGACGCAATCGGCTAAGGCCCCCAAATAAAAGAAGGCCCCCACTTGTAAATATGTGTATATATATATATATATATAGATAATATTTATCTATATATTTTAATTAAAAAAATTAAGTACTTTTATTGGTCAATAAAATGCATTAAAAAGGCTCCATTGTAGCCTGTGCAGTGTGTAGTGTGCAACTGTGCACACCACATAGTTGCACACTACACACTGCATAGGCTGCATAGCCCATAGTCATAGGACAACAAGTTTTCTTATTTTATCAATTATTATAAATTATCATACTAATTAATAATTTGATGTGTATCATATCAACTCATTTGTATTATAGTGACACTAATTTATTGAACCATGTAATAAATTAATTTTTATTTGTGCAGGTTTAGACTTTAAAGTAGTCACAACTTTAAAAAAATTGCAATAACCATGTTCTATTATTCTATACTTTAAATTTTATTTTTAGTTAAATTATCATTTTTAATTATAAATTGTTCAAAAATTCAAAATTAAAATTAATAAAATCTTATTTAAGGTCTACTATGTCGCGAGAAAGATTAAGTGGATTAGCTATATTATTAATTGAAAAAAAAAATTAGAGGAACTTAAATACAAAAACTTAATTAGCAATTTTGCATCTCAACAAGTAAGAAAAATAGATTTTAAATAAAAAAATTCAATATATATTATTTGATTAATATTTAAATATAAAAAATGCCCTACTTTAAATTTTCGCATAATGCCCCCAAAATTGTTGAGTCAGCCCTGATTTGAAGTAAACTTTTTAACTACCACCTCAAAAATACCATTCATTATAATCATTATACTTTTTTAGTAAGTGATGTGACTTTTTATTTTTGAAAAAATTTACTTCCATACTAGTTTGAAGTTAACTTTTCAAGTACCACCTCAAAAATACCATTCTAGTTACATAACATTTTTAATAAGTCATGTGAGTTGTTTAAATAATACATGTGAATGATCTTATGAATTGCTACATATTTTTAATATTGTTTTCTAAATTATTGGCATGGCCTATTATGAATTTATAATTTGTGAGTTAAAAAAATAGTGTGTACTTTATATATAAAAAAGTAGGGGAAATATTATCTTATATCTTATACTTATCCTAAATCCATTGTTGTATACAATATTTATGATTGAAGTGTTGATGTATACATTTTAAAAGGCGAAAATAAATATTCAGGTTTAAAACATGAAAGTAGATGTGAAAAAATGGACATGAGAATAAAATATTCAGATTTAAAACATAGAAAGTAAAGGTGAAAAAGTAGATGTGAGGGTATCATTCCTAATAAAAATAATGTTAATGAAAGATTGATGTGGAAGTAAAATAGCTCCAACCACAAGTTAGTGAGCTCCTACTTTAATAAATTATGAAAACTTTGTAGCTCTTGTAAGTGTTGGTGCAAGACGAACGATGAACTTAAAATATGGTATATGCATACAAGAAAATCTGGTTTGTTTGCCGTGAAGAATGGGGATTTTATGTGACACCTGCACATTCTTGTCTTATCCAAAAAAAATTACAATTATCTTTCGCCTTAATCCTAGTAAAGATAATGACATAAATATAAATTATCATATAAAACTTTCTGAGAGGTAGAACTAGCTAGTTAATTTGGAGGCTAGCTTTGTCATTATATGTGTTCTATTGGTGTTGAGACTTAAGAAACCATGACCACCATGACATTTTTTTAATTTTTTCTCAAATATATATGACCATTTCTTTGCATTTTGATGTCCACTGCTTAACTGAAAATAATGAGTGAACAATGCGTATGGATTTGAATGAAGATAATTTTCCTTCTCAAAAAAGAAAAAAAGAAAAAAAAAAGAATGAAGATTAATTTTTGGTATTTAGCCCATATATATATATATATATATTATAACTTGCAGAATGGTAATTACCAAAGATCACCCTTTGATTTGATCTATTTAGGTTTTGGATAAAAGGAATTTGATAATCTTGTAAAATTTGAGAAGGTGTACTACATGGTAGATACTACTACATTAAGGTATATTAGAGTGAAAACTTTAGAGAATGGCAAAGCAAATCATAGAACAACAGAGATAAATAATAGCCATGGTTGTTGTCAATCAGTCTATTATCCCTACAGAATCAATTAATCAAATCTTGCAAGACTCAAATTAAAAACCAACAATTGGCTCATTTTAGTTTATAGGAATTTTTTTTTAGTAAACAGTAAAACTTATTAGAACATATACTATTTTTATAACTCTAGTTTACAATTATAAATATTAAACTTTTTTTTATAATTATACTTTAGTTATATAATGTATTATAAACCTGGTTTAGTTTATAGGAATTGATATTTCTAAATTCCATTGTTTCCACGACATTTTAACAGCCACTGCTTTCATTTCGTTAATGGTCTTGTGTTGTTCATGAGGAAGAAGCATTGATTAATCATGCCTATTATGTCATTTAATATCTAGGACAACAAATTGAATGCAAGTACATTGATCACTAACTTTTGAATTTCCTTTCACTTTAACATAATTAATAAAGGGAAATGCTAACGAATTTATTTAATATCTAGGACAACAAATTGAATGCAAGTACATTGATCACTGACTTTTGCATTTCCTTTCACTTTAACATAATTAATAAATTATTCCTTGCACTCTAGGCAACTGGCTACCTATAGGATTCTTGGAGACCAGGAACCTAAGAACTCATAGCTAGGGTGGCGAGAGGCGTCTATGGAATTATTCAGAGGTTTTACTTGTCTTCAACCTTTTGCCAAATGATTGAGAATACCTTTCCAAATCTCTGTTAGGCACCTTATTCAAGCAAAATCTGAGAAAATGCCACATGAATATTCTACCATAATGGGTATTCAAGAATCAGTACATAAAATTTTAATGAATTTGAAAGAAATTGTATTGAGAAGTAATTTGTATGGAATTAGTGGTGCGTCCATTTGTGTCAAGGGTACCCGATATGTAACTATTCAAGATATCATTTTACCACCTTCTGTGCAAATTGTTGATAATACACAGCATATAACTAACCTAACGGAACCAATTAATTTATATATTAAATTACAAATCGAAAGGGATTGCAGATATCGTATAAAAGTGTATTACATTTCTCAAGTGAATAATATGTTCACTTGAGACTTGGATCTTAGCGTACGGGATCAATAACTACGAAACCTTTTACTTATCGTGTTTAATCTATTATTGAATTATTAATAAGAAACTTAATTTGATCACCGTGTGCTCAACGATTGGCTATTTATCCATGTGAAAGGGGTTGAGAAGGTGACTGTTATGTTTGCACACAAGAAAGCTATATTTTGTCGGATTGATTAGGTAATGGCTCCTTTTGCTTAAGGTAATAGTATATAATAACAAGCATTGACATTTATTTGGTTAATTGTGTACCAAAAAGTTTTAAAAAATAAAATAAAAGAGAGCCTCACATTGATTTAATTAATGTGTTAACATATGAAGCTATAAGACTAAAAACAGTTAGAGCTTATAATTGTTACGCAAAATGATCCACTGACTATATTGAAACAAAAACATGCATTGGATTGAAAGCTCTGTTAAATTGATTCTCTACCGACAGTTGGTTACTTGTCCTCGTAGAGAAATCATTTATGATCTCATAATTTTTTTTTTTCCATTGTTTTTTTAGAAGTGTTATGCCCACAATATTTTTATAATACTTTCATAAAAAATCTTAGGTGGCAAGTTTTTACTTGTTCTAATTTGAATCTATCATTGAAATTACTTTTTTGCCTACTAGTAATAGTTAATAACAACATATTACTAAAATTTGTTGTGAAAATGTTGTTTTTTTTTCATTGTTTTTTGGAATTGTTACGGCCACAATATTTTTATAACATTTTTACAAAAAATCATAGGTGGCAAGTTTTTACTTGTTCTAATTTGAACCTATAAGTAAAATTACTTTTTTGTCTACTAGTAACAGTCAATAACAATCTATCACTTAAAATTTGTTGTGAAAATATTGTGGACAAAACGTTTCCTTGGTTTTTTTTCCCTCTTTTCCTTCTTTCTCGTGCAAGTGATTGATATTTTTTTTATTGCTACTTGATTATGTTGTCATCTCTTGCAAGGAAAAAATTTGTTTTTTCATTTCAATTTTCAGATGAGCTTAAGATTTTTAGCTATCCCTAGTTCTTTTCTGCTTGCAAAATGATTTTATTGATAATTATTTCAAGAGTATGAAATAAATTAAATACACAAGAAAGCCTTGAGAATTTGGGTTTGTACAAGAAAAAAATGCTAGAGATACCATAATTGTACAAACTAATATATCACCAATCACAAAAAAAAAAAAAAAAAAAAAGTCATTTATTATGTTTTTATAAACTATTAGTGAGCACTGACCAGGGTCGGCTCAACAATTTTGAAGGCCTTAAGCGAAAATTTTAAGTGGATTCTTTTTTAAACTTTATAGTCTAAACTTGCACAAATAAAAATTAATTTATTACATGGTTCCATAAATTAGTATTACTATAATACAAATGAGTTGATATAATATACATCAAATTATTAATTGGTGTAATAATTTATAATAATTGATAAAATAAGAGTTTGCATTAAAAAAAAGTGATAATTTATTAATTAGTGTGGGGCCATTTGGGCCAGCTTAGCTTAGGCCTTGTGATGTGTTGGGGCTGGTGGACACTGGACAAGACTACATAATCCACATAGCACTATGCAATCTTGTTCTATCAAGTTGTGTGCATTGTTATTGTTTAGTATTTTGCATTTTATGATACAATGTGACATTTTTAATGCATTTTTATTGACCAATAAAAGTACTTAATTTTTTAAATTAAAATATATAGATAAATATTATTTATATATATATATATATATATTTTTACAAGTGGGGGCTTTTTTTTATTTGGAGACCTTAGGTGATTGCATCAATTACATCTTTTATCCAGCCGGCGCTGCATTGAGCACCAATCTTTTTCATTTTTATATCATTTGTAAGCAAAATTTATAATACCTTTAGTATTTTTTAGAAAAATTAAAATTAAAAAAATAAAAATGAAAAACGTACCTGTCAGTTTTTGTAAAATATGGAACAATAGGACCACACCACCCCCCAAACAAAAAAAGTCAGATTTGGAATATGAGCATCGAGAAGTGTTATGTGAGGAAAGCTATGAAGTATGCAAAACAAATCGTGTACGATGACGTAGCTAAAGCATTAGTAATTTAGTACTTAGTACTTTAGAATTAGGATCTGACGTGTTTTTCTTTTTTCTATTTTGGAGAGTATAATTCAATCGTTTTATTAATCTAACGAATCAGAACCTGTTACATCAAAGCATAAGCTGGTTTTGGACAGTAGAAGGAACCTCCAAACTCCCATTACCGTGGGTGTATTTTTATAAACTGATCCAAAGCATTTTGTGTTTAAAATAAGCATTTTACAAAAGTTGCTGTTTTTGGACAATAGGAGGAACCTCCAAACTACTATTACTGTGAGTGTATTTTTATAAATTGGTATAAAGTGTTTTGAGTTTAAAATAAGCGTTTTACAAAAGTTGTTGTTTCAAAATAAAGTTTGAAAATTTTAAAAAATAGACGTTATATGTTGAAACTTATTAAAAAAAAGAAAAGAATCCCAAAATACCTAACCATACGTACTCTATACATGCTTTGTGTGTCTAGCCAATACCCAATTTGTGAGCAATAGAATTTGCTTCACGTTTTGCAACAGATAACCCATTTCTCAAATTGTGCCAATACCTATCTAAGCCTCTGTAAACCATGCTAACCACGCTTTGAGCCTCTCAATTATACAATAATCAAATTTTCCGCCTTCCCTAACACACAGCCAACACAATTATAATATTATAAATAGATTATTCGTTTGTTTATTTTATTTAATTTTAATAGCCAGAAGATTTAAGATAGTTGGCAAACTCTTTACTTATAATGATTATTGCTTCGGCTTGATCAATTTTGTAATATCTTATCAATGGATGTGAAGAGGGGTGTTGTCAGTTGCTACATCCACAGGCTGTAAGAATCCTGTGATTTGGAATGTAATCTGGCACACAATTTGATAATATTAATATAATATGATACATTACCCTTGTTTTCCTTCTTATATTATTATTAAATGGCATACGATATAAAGTTAAGCATATATACATTGTACAGTACAGCATATAAACGCATTTCATTCAGCTCAATGTTAAAAAAAAAAAAAATAAAGAAGAGATTTTATAAATTTTTTATGAAAAATGTAAATAAAAATACTTGTGAATATATTATGGATTTGAATGAAAAACCTAGAACACAACTAAAATATTTCATTTATTCTATACCAATTATGTACGTATCACAAATATTATCTTAGCATTGATTAAGAGAATTTCTTTGTTTTAAATCTTATATTTTTGTGTGTTTATTTTCACTTATTCTCATTTCAATTATATTCATTTTATGAATATGTTGTTTTTTAATAAATCAAACATTCAGTATAACTAATCTTAGAGCAGTCTTAACAAATTTTCACTGAAACTTAATAGAAATTTCACAATCACAAATATTTTTGATATGCTTATGCCTTTCATACAAACTACTTTATCCTATGTCGATAAAGAGGTTAAAGTTTACTTAAATTAAACCATTTTTATATAAATATAATATGGAAAACCTTTAATTAATACATATTTTATACTTTTAACTATAGAAAATACATATTCTTAAAGTACTTGTTTTTAATACTATATATACAAGATTTTAAAAAGTATGTTTGTAGGGACTGGATTTGAGCACTTCTTCTATTGAATGAATAGACTCAGACCCAACTAGCCCAATACAATAAATTTGTAGAGAGTGGGTCAAAGAGTTAGGCTTTAGTGCGTGGATAATAGTTAATATGGTGTTCATGACAATCAAACAGAGATAAACTGAGTTTATCAAAGAAAGTTTGTTCTCGGCACAATCCGAGGGTAAATATTGAATGAGAATGGTTACAGGAGTTCTTGAGATTGTTACAGTGCTATTTCCCCTGATCCCAGCCCCCTCTCTATGGTGGGTTTCTCCTATTATATAGTCCTTTTTAAACGATCTTGGTCTTTCACTTGTTAATCATCCAAGCTTATACTTGAGTGTCTGTCCTATCAAACACCCTCTCTAGCGTTCTGTGAGTTGCAATAACCAATGTAGCACTGTTTAGTGGTCATTTACTCATTAATATGGTTTGAACGTTAGTTGTGGGCATTTAATACGGAGGTGACAGTTTCTCATTGAATTGCTCCTCTACCATGCTCCCATGGCTGACTCATTGTACTTGTTTTTTTTCTTAGGATGCTTTGGGAGGTTGCCCTTGATGGCGTGTCGATCTTCCTTTCTGTGATTTCGACTTGGTGAGGACAGGATCGTCCTTGGCAATGTTTCTTAGCACTTTGGACTTTCTTCGTTCGTCTTCGGACATTTCTTCCTCCTCGGCGCAGGCCTTGGGCTTGGTGTAAAATGGGCTGGGGTTGTCAAATTCTTTGGCCCCACAATGTTATAAATATAAGAAATGTAAAACTTAATTTATCAATGAGGTGTGGCAAATTAGTACAAGTTAAGTTTCATGAATTGTGATACTTTTTTCACGTGTGTGTAGTATGGCCTAATTTGATAGTAAATCAATTTTTTCGTTTTTATGGAATAAAAAATCAAGAACAAAGTTTCTCTCCAAATTAGTTTGGAGAGAAATCTTACAAACTCATTATATATTTTTATATTGAGTGTGAATTTTGAAAATCTAAATGTTAGATTGCATGTTTTAATTACATCCTTAATGCTTACAAAATTTTAAGAAAATAAAAAATCAATTGGTATGTCATCAAATAAATGTTATAATTTCAAGTTTTTGTAATCTAAAGTTATATATAAAAAATAAGTTAGTTGATCAAATAGTAAATAATATCCGATTTAAGCGAAATTTGATATGTATGTTAAGAACATAAGGATCATAAAATTCAATGATTAAATTTTCAAAATTCACAATATATATATATATATATATATATATATGAGAAGTTTGAAGAGTTTTTTTCCAAGCTAGTTTGGAGAGAATCTTTGTTCAAAAATCAATTTTTGTTTTCATCTAATCCTTATCTTCTTTTGGTATTAAAAGTTTTAGTAAGTGCTAAGTAATTGGTTTCTTCTGTTTATAGTTTATGATGTTCGAATACATATTCTTCATTTGTTCTAATAACTGAATCTGGATTAAAATATCATTATTGTTAATCAGCATCAGTGCCATAAACCAGAAATATTATACAGATTCATTTTTGCAAAAAGTTAAAATTCCCATAGTTATGAATTGGGACTATATTGGAAATATACCAATCTAGAAGGACAACTCAAATGCTAATAAGTATTTTTAACGTTCCTCGATCCTCGTATTTTCTGGAACTACATCGATGCTGTCAGTTTTGTTTTGTCGTTGACTTAAAGTCTGAGTTTTTTGGCTTTTAGTTTTTCACTTTTCACATTTACATTCAAAGGTACTATTGTCTCTGACTCCGTGACAATCCACTTTTGGAAACATTCTTTACGTGTCACCATTCCCCAAGCCCCACCACACAAAAACTTACCGTTAGATTTGATGATGACATCTCTCAGCTCTGTACCGTTAGATCAGACTTTTTTGTTTTCACGTTTTTTGTTCCCATTTGTTGCTTGGTTGTCATAACGTGATTTATACGATTTGAGATTTTTTTTTGGCGGTGATAAGATGATTCCTATTTTCTTAAGCGTGGATTTGCGGTGTTGTACGATTTTTCTTGGATAGTGCGATACCAATCATAGGGAATGACCAATATGAAAAGTTCAACGCGAAAAGGAATCTTAAAACGAGTGTAAAGCTTGCACGTTCCATGCCTTTTCATTTTTTAGATTTTTTGCTTAATAAGGACTATATATTATTAAAATTAAAATACATTTAAGAATAGTTTAAAATTGTATGAACCTTGAGTTAAATTGTAATTTATGGATGTCCTATAAGAGCTACTTCTGGATGATAGATGATGTGATTGTTACTCCACAGTCCAAGCCAAAAAATATAAACCAAATAATTTTATAATTAACTTTTGAGTAATGTATGTATTTTAATCATTTTTACGATAAGTATTCAAAATGCGTATATTTTGGACAATGTTAGAAAATAGCTAAATGATTAGCAGTTAGCACATCTATTAACTTATTTTTAATTATCTCATGGATAAAATTTTATTTTATTGAATTTTTTAATAATGTATAAGCATATTTTATATAGGTGAGTCGTATGACATTGAATATACTTTTTAATTTGTAAAATTTAATTAGAAATTGTATTACGAATTCCATTCTAAGTGGAGAAGTGCATTTTTTACTCCATATATGCTTCATTGTAATAATTGTTAATCTATAGTGAGTAATGTCCCGTAGTCAGAATTTAAGGTGTTAAAACATTTAGGAATATAACTAAATGTAGTCAAAACTAAATGTGTATGAACAATGGGAGAATCAACTAATATCCGAAAATCCAAGCAAGATTGAGGCCTTCCCTAATAGCTCATAATTCTACCATACAACTAGAAGTATTAACCAACTTTCACATAATATGGTCAACTAACTAGTTACCTAAATGATCTTTAAATATTCTTATTGTTATTATCTCTATTTGAAATGAATCAATTTTATGATTTATATTAAATATTATAAATTTAAAGGTGTATTGAGTACCATGTTATTCAAAATTTTAAATGACGTGACACTCTATAATGGAAGATAAAATAAATTAAATGTTTTTATCATAATTAATAAGTCATACAAGAATAATGTAGATTTATTGATTATAATTAAGTGAAAATATTTGAAATAATACTTTAGTAACAATGCAACCAATTCTTAAGCTAAAATGGCTCGTAGTCTGAGAACTTGTATGGCTTGAAGAAGTTTAAAAAGTATTTTAGATCAAGATGTACTCCCTTAATTACAATATTTAATGAAGCTTGACTATCTTGCATATAAAATTAAGATATTATGATCTTTTTAAAATATGAGTTTGTTTTATATTAAAACTTGTTCGACTTTTAATTAGAATTTGGGTAATGTTTTTTTATATAACAAAAATGACAGAATAGTGTCGGTCGACAATTTAAATTTTGCCTTTAAAACAGTTTCATTTATTTTAAGAGTTTGCACAAAAAAAACACTTCACTTATTGTGTGACGACAAGAGTTTTCTTTTTATGTATTTTCCCCTCTTCTATACTAATCTTTTTATGCCAACAGCATTTAACTATTTTAGAAAACTGTTTGAATGGCAACATCAATTAAGCCATCTGAATGATTGATGTGATAAGTGAGCCCCAAAAAAAAAAAAAAAAATTCAGATAACGGGTTGCCCTTAAAATATTTGTTAACGAATTATTTTATGAAAATTTTGATACTACTTTTATTAAAAGTAAAAAAAAGTTGTCAAAAAATCATTTGTTTTTTTTTTTTCTATTCTTTTTTTCATAAAAAATTTTGCAAAATAGTTTACTAACAAATGCTCTTAGGCATCTGTCAAATTTTCCACACAAAAAGAGATAAAAAGACATGCGTTCGGCTTATATGCATTTAGGAGAGGTGCAAGCAATATAATAAAGAAGATTATGTACAATGTGTGGGAGACTACAACTTTTAAAAAATAATTATTGATGTAATGCGGCATAACTTGCAAGTAATCATACCTAAATATTATAGAGAATTGGATTAATTCTTATCTAATCTAAAGAATTAGCAATCATAGTACTCTACTTGAGAACCGGTATTAGTGACGTTTCTTTTATTATTTAAACATTCTAAGTTTCTAACAAGGCACTTGGCCTGTATAACTATAAGTGACGATCCCATCGAAAAAAAAAAAAAAAAACTATAAGTGACGATTATACTTATATATAGAGATTTTATAGTTATAAACTTATAATTTGCAACACATGGCATTCCGATTAGGTAGTGTTTCTGAATCAGAATTACTATTCTGAGTTTTAAAAAATATACGTAAACCAATTGTAAAGTCAACTTGAATGAGGTTGACATGAAAATGGAGATTTCATATCAAATCCTTATGTATTTAGGACCCTAGGCCTATCAAATAAGAGATTTTATATATTGTCAATGTGATTTGGTATGGTTTATAGTTTATAAAAAATAAATTTTTTTAAATTTTCTACTGTAAAATATGTGAAATTTTAAAAAGTTATATATATTTATATATATATTCTTTTTTCATGATGGAAATGAGTGTATATGAAAAAGTTTTGTCTGTGTGTTTAAGTGTTTTTTATTTTATTTTATTTTATAAATTTATAAATCCTTTACTTGGCATACTAATTAGTTTTTTTTTTTTTTTTAGTTATAAAGATATCGAACATATAATAATGAGATAATAAATATGACTTTTATTTGATTTATAGATAAAGAGAAAACCAACTACAATATTTAAATTTTACAACTATGAATATATTGTCAAAACTGGACTCTCACAACAAAGTCAAAGTTGATTTTCTAAAAATACAAAATTAATTATAAATAATTTTTTGATTTAAAAGTACATTGAGCTCAAATTTAAATAGATATTTGAGTTGAAATATACGAAGAAATAACTATTTTGTTTTCTATTTTATAGTACTAAATAGACATTAGTTTGAATTTTGCATATATTCATTAAATTTAGAATTTTTATTGTTTTTTATATTGTTGAATGGTGAAATTTTTTGTTTGTATTTTAGCCTCAAAAGATAAGATTGTGATTTCATCCATCATAATATGAGATTGCGAGCCACTAATAAAAAATTTAGGCGTGGATTTTAGACTTTTAGTTAGCTCAACTGGTAAAGTTTTTTATGGTTGAATAGATGTCATAAGTTGAAATTATCTCTATTAAAAAAAGAAAAAACTCTTTTCTTGTTGATAGATACATGGAAATTTAATTTATGGAGTTTGATTCACAATAATTACTCTTTATCGAAAAATTAAAACCTCAATCAATTTTTAGCATAGGTAAAAGTTTGAATCACAAATATTTTATTCAACAACAAATGTTTTCACCAGGTGAGCTAACAAAACCTGTCTCTCCATTAGACATTGAGTCTTACATATATAAAAACCACTTGATGATATTATACTCTATCAAGCCAAGAAACTTGAAGGAGTGTCTCTATAGTCTATATAGCAAGACTAGTTCAAGTTTTGTCAAATGATGGATATGGATTATTATTATTTTATTTTTAAGTCGTTTCCCCTTTTTTTTTTTCTATTTTTTGGTTAAGACAACCAAGGGCGGTTCATCTGTTAAAATGTCAAGAAGGAAGAAGTAAGAGTGTTATGGGTAAATGTACAAAGTCACACAACATGAGACAATGTCAAAGTCATTTAATAGACAAGTTTACAAGACAACAGTCTAGACTTTTTAAAAGATCTTTTTATCCAATTTCTAATAACAAAAAAGGTAGAATTGAATTACATCCTTAAAGTACGAGAGTATTTGAATTTTATATCTTAAAATTTCATAATTTAGATTTTATTCTTTAAAATTATATTATGTTTGCATTAACAGTCTCTCCATTTATGTTTTGGAGTATAGTTTACAATTTACTATTGACAAAAATATAATCTTAACCTAATAATAATTTTTTTAACCAAAAAAAATAGAAGCACAAAGACTTGGTGCTTGATCCACAGCTCAATGGTGGACTTGAAAGTGAGTCACATTGTTTTAGGGTCCACACGCCTTTAGGAATCTTGGATCGATGCTATAACTAGACCCAAAAGCAAAAATATTATATTAGTGCATTTTGTGTGTGAAATCTTGGAATTACATTTAAATTACATGGAAATTGAGTTGGAACTTGCCGACTTGGTTTCTCCCCTAACCATATAGAAATTGAGTTTAGGACATTTTCAACTCTTCAAAAATGAACACGCCCACGGTGGTGGTTGGACCTTTGACTCACGCTAGTGCCGTGTGAACAATAGTGACAAAGGGAAATTCATTCACGTATTTTTTTTTTAAAAGTGGATACACACTTATCACTCATTTGACAATAGTGCATCTCCATCAACACCAATGGCGGCTAAATGGCTCACATCACTTATTAGAGATTGTTTTTTTAAAAACTAAAAACAAAAACAATGGAGTTTTAGTTTGACTCTTGTTGAAACATTCTTTAGTCAAGTCATATATTATGACTAAAAAACTTTGAAGCTGCTGGCCTGTTTGTGGTTGTTGCCCTTGTTTGGAATTCTTTCATAGAAAAATTACAATAGTTCGTAGAAAATATGAATATCTCTCAGAATAATTTTTTGTTTTGATGTTATTTTTTAAAATAATGTTTCTACGTTATATTAGTGGTGTACATTTAACTCACCAATCCAACCAACTAGTCAGGCTGGTCAGTCCCACTCAACCCAAAGACAATCGTGTTGAGTTGGGTTGAGATGAGGATCATTTGGTTTATGTGTATATTATTTTTATTGGTAGGCTCATTACACTTTATACATCATATTTATCTAATAATTCTACCATCTTCTTTCTTTTATCCTCATCCTCTGGGTTCTACCGTTGTCAATCGTTATTCACGCCACATTGTCAGTTTTCATATATTATAAAACTTTCTTAAGCTTGTAATTTCTATTTTGTTCGCCTAACGTATTAGATATTTGAATGAAAACTGATTAGTTTAATGCATTTTAGACTATCTTTAAAAAATATGTATATATTGATCCATATAGAATATTTAATTATAATATTTAAGATAAGTGTCTAATGACCTACCAAAGAAGACTAACCTGACGAACCCAAACTAATCACTGAGTTCGTTTGGTCTAATTCGGTTAGTTATGTAATAATGGATCGTTGATTTCCCAACTCATTAAGGTTGGTTTAGATTGAAAATTCTCCTAACACAATTTGTGCACACCCCTTATATGTTATATAGGCCAGAGATGCTACGTTCATAACATTTTTACAACAAATTATAAGTAGTTGGTTGTTATTAGTTCAAATTTGAACTTAACATTAGGATTATTTTTTTACCCCAACAATAACAATCAGTAACAATCCACTACTTGAAATTTGTTGTAAAAATATTGTAAAAATGTTATGAAAATATCATTTTTCTATATAAATTCTAGAATCATACATGCCACGTTAGCAAAGGTAAGTAAAAGTTTAAAATACTACCAAATAATCCCAAAGAGTTGGTCTAGTAGTTTTCAATAACTCATACAATCCGTGAGCAGTAGCGAAGTTGAAAATTTTTCTCAAAAGAAGCCAACTCAAATGTATCATTATATTCCAATATTCTTAATTCTCTCAATATAAATGTGTAAACTTTTATCTCTCAAAATTCTTAACCAACATCTTGGAACCGTCACTAGGAGAATTTCTCTCTATAACTTCATGCGTGTGTGAGTAATTACGTAAGAACTACACGCATCTTAAAAGGGTTTCTTTAGTGAAATGTTGACATTCTCAACGAGCAAAAAGATTTGTGAAGTCATTTAGAAAGTCATCACTTGAGGTCTTTCTTAAACCTTTTTTCTTTACTTTTTTGGTTCTTGTTTTTGTTTTTTTGAGAACAAAGTCATCCTTAACGTTAAAGCTTGACTTAGATTATAATAGTAGGCTTTTTTCTAACACCTAACTTACCGCGCGGCATTTCGGAAACAATCTCTGTGAAATTGAGTCATGTTCACTGTTTAGGTTGCTTTCTTAAGGGGACTATTTCATGTTTGGGCTGCTTTTTTCTATTTGACCATAGACTTTTAGGAAATATATATATTGAAACATCAATACTTAGCTAAGAATCCTCTCAAAAAAAAAAAAAAAAAAAAAAAAAGCTAAGAAGGTTCTCTGTGATAGCAACAATCTGCTGGAACATTGTTGGAAAGTACAATTTTAAACATCAAACCGTGTGGATTTTTTTTCTTTTATTTTTTATTTCTTATGACACTTGTGTCCATTTGGTGCAACTTATTTTTGCTTTTAAATGTTGAAATCAATTGTTTGAATATGATATATAGAGTGAAATTTTTAAAAGGGTAAATTGAAAAGGTACAATTTTAAAGTTCAAGACTACACTCCTAAACGATTGGCGTTGATTCGATATAACTTATTTTGTTAAAAAAAAAGGGGATCGAAATATAATTGTAATTAAACCAATCTCTATCATACAATTTCAGATAAGGCCCATTACAAAAAAGGGTTGGACTTGGAATTACTCAATGAATATTGAGCTTAGAAGAAAAGAAAAAACCAGCTATAGTCGTTATTTGGGCCCATACATGCATGATTTGCGCCTGTGAAACATGCATTATTTGACTCGTTATTTGGTCTGTAAACTATGTACATAGAAAGAAAAACAAAATATAATAATAAAAGATTCTCTCCCTAGTAGGAGTTTATCTCCTCTCGTTTGAATACGAGTTGCTCCATCCCTAACCTTCCGTTTTAGGGGTTGTATAGTTACTCTTTTGTTCCCGTTAGGAAGGAGTCAATATTTCCGGTTATGGATCTAAGTATTCTCTCTAGCTTACAGAACTTGCAACTCACAAAAGAAGAAGAAGAAGCTATTCCTATCACTGTCACAACTGCTCAGGTCTCTTTGACAAATGTTCCCTAAGTCTTTTTGGGCGGCTTCTCTCTGATCGACAACAAAACCAACGTGCTCTGAAAAACACCCTTAGATTAGCATGGAAAATGGGTTCAGACATGAGAATTGTGGAAGTTGGAAATAATATACTCCAATTCAAGTTTAGCTCAAAGTATCAATTGGAGTGGGTTGAGAGGTGTGGGCCTTGTAGCTTTGATAACAACCTCCTCTTACTCTGTAGATGGAAAAAAGTGTTGACTTCCACAAATATTTCTTTTACCCATTCTCCTTTTTGGGTTCAAATTTGGGGTCTTCCTTTTGAGCATATGTCACAGGAAGTTAGGGAAGAGATTGGTAGCAAGTTAGGTAGATTTATTGAAGTTGATAGGCGTTCGTGGCAATTTGATCAGGCAAAATTCATGAGAGTTTGTGTGGAGTTGGAGATTGATAAGCCACTAAGAAGGGGAGCTTATATTGCAAGCTCTGATGGTGAACGACTATGGCTTACGTTTAAATATGAAAGGCTACCTACTGTTTGCTTCATTTGTGGGAAGCTTGGGCATGATAATAAACATTGTCCAACGTCTGATGTCTGGCAAAGTGCTTGCTATCAATATGAGGACTGGTTAAGGGTTGGGTGGACCGCAAAAGTGGTAGCCAAAGAAAGGAACTCGAGCAAGGACACAATCCGTGTTGTCTCTGATGAGCTTGAAGTGCAGTGAAAGACTGGGCCGGCAATTGGTTCTGCTTCGGCATGTTTCGAGGTTTTAGGTCTTGAGGGTGGGAAACAAAACTTGGAGAAGGGTGATACCTGGGGAAGCGATAACACCACATGTGCAGATGGACAGCTTGCTGATAAAGTACGAGTTTTCAATGGATCTCTAGAGCAGATAATGAGTGAAGCGGCAGGGCAGGTTATGAGTGTTTTAGGTTCTTGTGAGAAGTCACGTGTTCATTTAAGGCAAGATATTTCAATTGAGCATAGAGGCTCTTTCTCTCATGGGCCAAAAGGCCTTACTTCACAAGGCCCAAAAAGCTTTATTTCTCAAGGGAGCCCAAGTACTAAACCTCCTTTAGATAAGAATGACAAAAATAGCCCAGTGGAGATAAATGCGGCCAGTGCTGTCCAAGTTGGTGTGATTTTTCAGGCCAAAGCTAATGAAAAGGGAAAATAGATTTTGGGTAAAGGCAATCTAAAAAAAGTTGCCAAAGTTGCCCATGTGAAAGGAAAAGCAAGCGATGATCAAACTCTCACCTAGATGATGGAGATAGGAACAAAGCGCTTAAGAGCGAAAGAAGCTTCAAAGGAAGAGAACAACTGGGCTCCTAAGCGCTTCTGTAAACCGGTCTACTCGAATTTAGCTGATTCTGTCTTAGAGCTAGTTTAATTGGCTGCACTTTTCGGTGCTTAGTTGGGATCCTTGGGCTTTTCTTGTTTCTGTTAGTCTTGTCTTCTTGAAAAGGGTGTTCAACAAGGTAGTACATAAGCTTTTTGCTGGCTGGTGTGTATAAGGTTAATCTTTTTAGGTTTGGGAAGGATCTTCTTTGTTTGATGTTCCTGCGCTGGCAGGTTAGTAGCTAGAGGTCTCTTTTCTTCTTTTTGTCTTTCCTGTTGTGCTTCAATTTCTTGGGGCAATGAATCTTTGTTCCCCATTAAAAAAAAAAAAAAAAAAAATTCTATGTACATAGAATTGGTTTCATTCTAATAGAAAATGTTGCTGCACCTTATAGCTAACGAATTCGATTATCATCCCTGATTAATGGACTCTGACCCAAGTGGACTACACAATCACAGCACCACTCCCTATATTTCATGCAGTGTAAGATCTAAGAATTACATTAGGAGAATCGACCCAAGCCACAAAACTAAGTTGAAAAAATGTCAAGGATCCAAAGAGACAATAAGTGATAAAGAACTAACTTTATGCAAAGAATTTCAACTTTCATTTTGCTTAAACAACATTCCGCACACAAGAACATATGAACAAAGCCCAAAATAATAGATACCCCGTGATATATTTTAGCTTAACACACAAGTGCATCAAAGCAAACCAAATATTTACTGACAAAAGAAAATTATTGTCCCCAAAATCATAAAGGTAGAATCCAACAACTTATTGCCTGGCAAAGGAAGCAAAGATCACAGAACTCTCTTGAAGATGAAAATTTGCTTAATTACAGCTTCAACCATTCCAAACAAGGACATAGCCCCCAACAAAACCTAGAAGGATAATAGTCCTTCAAGTAGACCTCCCTGCTAAAGCCAATAATATAGAAACTGAAGGATCGATTACGATGAGACATGGTGACACGCGTAACTGGCACAACGGAGATGGTATGCCTCTCACATATGACTCTAGCAGAGGGAGGTACAGGTGCTCTCTCCGCAATAACTTCAGAAGAAAACTTGTTGAGGGAGAAAGAGTCAGCAAAAAAGGCAGGAGTGCATTGATATGCCTGAGTGTTGCACAACTGGACACCTTTGGCTCTGTGGAAAACTTCATCAGGAACTGATGCTGCTCCACTTGTTGCACTAACTTTTCGAGTTGAAAGTGTCTTCCTGTAACAGGATTTTGTTTTCTCATTCATTATTCACTTTCATGCACATCAATACATGCAACAGCACAAAATCATAAGAATGCAAACTATGACAGCCATAGAAACACAATAATTCATATATTGGTCATGCTAAACAACCCCACCCCACACACCAAACCCCCCCCCCCCCCCCCCCCAAAACCACCTCCCAAAAAAAGTTAGATAACATAGAATCTGCTAAGCTAATTTACAGGCGCAGTCAGTCACTCTGGTTAAACATGAAAGGTGATATATTACAACGCTAACATGGTGTGGAGGCAAATGATTTCAAGAAGAATACAATTGCCTGTCTAAAAATCATAGTTGTAAAAGAGATTATATCAAGTAAATCTCAGTCCCTATATGCTTATGGAGACAGCTTACAACTCAGACCTTAACCGAAATTATGTATAAATCCTGTGGACGCTTTGGTTTTTCTTTCAGAAACCATTTAGTCAATTAGTAGCTTTCTAACAAGAACAAAACTCCTGCTAAGAGATGATGTTCATACACAAACTACAATAAATCATTCAATTTTTAATGCAGCCATACTGCCAGTGGAAATTATATAGATCCTATATGTTTCACGACCACATACAAATCACTTGACAGGGACATCTTCAAGGTTGTGTCCATATTAAAGAATGTAAACCATAACATTACTTGAAGATAATAGATAACTCATGATAGAGTGACTACCTCTAAAATATGAATTATAATGAACTAATCTTATTAAAAAAATTTACTCTTGAAAACCTTCTGAACCTCATTCATTAAGTAATGTAGGTGGGTTAGCTTATCCAAACTGATAGCATTCTGGCCTTTATAGGCAGAGTGTTTGGAAATATTTGCTTCACAAACTAGCAGCATACCATTAACCGATACTTACAAAAAATAAAATAAAAACATACCATCGAACAATGGCGACCTTGCGCGACCGAAGAGAACCACTTGTATTACATGTCTCACATTTAATTAGTCCACGAGATGCACAAGTTGCACAAGGAATCTTTCCCTTGCCATTACATTTCACACATCTGCAAAGACAAAATTATTCTGAATGAATGAACCATGAAATTTACACCACCAGAGTACCATCCAGTTCCAACACGTGAAGCTAACATCAAACTGCACTCAACAGTCAAAACTACTTTCAAATATCCTGTTTTAGTATTTATTTGGAAGTGAAGTACATGAGCAAAGCTTTAGGTAAAGACATGTAAAGAACAAAAGTTGAAGTATGACAGCATGCTTCTTATTTTAGAGTTTGAAACAAGATTTGACTGCATTCACAGATAGATGAATCATCAAAAAATAAACAACTCACTTTGTGTCTGATCCATCTCTATGGGCAATTAAACCTCTTCCATAACAATCAGGGCATTCAGTCATCTGATTTTCCTTAAAAAATCCAGGTTCTTGGTTTGCATTGCATGTAGGACAGACAATATTTCCCCGTCCATCACATCCTGCAAATCTCATCCAAGGTTGAGTTAGGACAAAACAATGAGTGCTACCATTAGTACCTAAGAGAATAAAATGACACAAATTTGAGTTTCTTTTACATTTAAATTATTTCTTCACCCCAAAAAGTCTGTAATTTCAGAACCCCTACCTGAGCATTTCTCAATGGTTTCAGAATGGGGAATTTTTGCCCGTGATTCTTCGTAAGATGTAAATAGGAGAGGAAACTGAGACCTTAAATCCAATTCCCAGATTCCAAGTTCAGGTCCATTATCCTTTCCATCAATATTTCCACCGGGGTAGGCCTCTGTTTCTGTTATAAGTTCCCTTTCCTCTATAAACGTATCTAGAGTTCCTACATAAACATTGCAGTCTTCAACCGTATGAATCTTCCACGTCCGAGCTGGACGACTTCCCCAGCAGCAACGATGACCAACATGATCAATGAGCAATTCTCGTATCTCTACTTCATCCAATATTTGCCTACAACGGATTTTTGAGTTAACAGAAGTTTGCAGTTTGACACTACAATGTTGAACTTGATAAAGATTCCATCAAGAAAAAGAGACTTAAACAGAATAAAACAACTTAGGCATAAATGAAAAATTTAAGTGAACATGTACAAGAAGTGTAAAGCTGTCTGTGATTCATGCTTAAGCCAAGACCAGTATTTGACATAAAGCAGAAACTATAAACGGGGAAGATCTCCAGGTGGGATCTTCTACAACTTATCTCATAAAAGCACCAGCATGCTTTGGGCAGTAATGGATGAAACAAAGTGTTTTTTAACTACAACATCATGATTGGTGTAAAAGAAACAACTTATTGAAATTTCTAATTTCATATGCATGATAATGCACATATAAATTATCTATGAAAATAAATGGCTAGAGGAAGATAAAATCCTCGTTTTTCAAGCAAAAGTCTTGAAAATAAATACAGGTTCACTAAAATTCTTGCTAACAAGCTGTTCCCACTTCGACATATGCTAATATGGCAATGAAATCGCTGAAATTCTTCTTATTCTTCTTCATCCCCAAAATTGCCTCCCCAGAAAATAAGCTGTCCTCATCCCTTAATTGTCATTCTTCCATACTAGAGACAATTTCTATTTCTTGTTTGTGCCTTGGCAAAAGTATGCTACCCCTTTTGTTATTATCATATGCAAGCACGAATACTTAGCACAAATAATGGATGATTTTGGTCAATATAATATATGCCCCACAACACAATATGCCTTTTGGTTGTTATATGCACAAAATGAAAGAGTGCAAGACAGCTTAGAAAGAGGGAATGTCTTAAGGCTCATCTTAAGTATATCATGTCATATCATATTATGCCAGCATTGCAGCAACATGATACATACTTTTAAGATTGATCACAGGACTAACAATCTTAAAACTAGGCAACATATATAAGATCAATAGGATCAATTCCATTTAATTTTGTTACTTAATAACAAGTGCGTATTATTTAAATTACCTCTGGAAATCAGCAGTGGTTCCAGTTCCACCATATTCTCCTCCATATCCACCTTGATAAACAACAGCTTGCACTGCAATAAGTGACTCATAATTTAACACCCACCATAATGTGTACAAAGTAAAAGATTCAAGGAAGAGAACAACAATTTCATTGTGTTAACGTTAAGCATAACTAATATAAACCAGCTTTAGTTGATGAGAAAACAATGAATCATTTTATGTCAGCCTTAATTTCTGAAAGTGAAAAACTTGCTTCATAAGCCAGACTCTACTATAATCTTTGTCAAATTGAAGTTTTTGTATCTTAATTTATCTTCTTTCCCTACACTTCTTCAGCAACACAACAATAACAGCAGCAGCAACAACAACAACCAAGTCTTCGTCCCAAAATTTTGGAGTCAGCTATGGATCCTCAACGTACTAATTAAGGTCGGTCACATGTATTCTTTTCAGTGATTCTATTCTATCCATACTATATGTTAATTGACTTGTCCTTCCAAAAAAAAAAAAAAAAACACAAATGAAACATAGAGAACAAAACAGGGCATTGTCAAACACCAAACCATAACCTTAATCTTGACAAACAAAAGCTCTACTATACCTCAAAATAACATAGACCCATTAACAAAAATTCAAAACCCATATCAGAATTAGCCAATTGAGCAACATAGGCGTACCATTAGGATCAGGCTCAGGCGAACTAACCAAAGCGGCATGAATGGAAGGCGGGTAATGATCGGAAAAAGAACCCGCCGTTCGAATCTCTTCAACGCTGACCTCAGTGCCGGGCAACGAAGCAGTAGGAATCGCAGAACCGGTTCTTCCCAAGTACTGGTACGAGCTCCATTTTCCACCTTCTTTCTCTGTTGCCGCTTCACTTCTTTGTTCTTTCACATAAAAAAAAAAAAACAAAAACAAAAACCCCATAAAGAAATGTTAGAGATAAAGCTATAAAGGTTGGAAATTTAAATGCATAAGTGTTTACAAGTGTGGGAATTGTGCATACCTGAGACTGATGAGAGTAGAGGCTCCTCCATGTTTTTGTGTTTGTGAGAAAGATAGAGATTTGAGAGTGGACTATAAATACTGGGAAATATTTTTTTCTTAGCTGGTAAGGAAGTGGATCAAGGTCAAGGATTATTAGTTATTACAAGACAGCGAAGCGACGATTTGGGTTTCAGACTTAACAGGACAAAAAGAGTTGGGTCCACACCCATCAGTTGTTCAAGTCGGTTAATTGACGCAGAAGAGCAAGTGGGGTGGAGAATTGGTTCGGTGGATCCAACGGACCAATTCCACTGGCTCGTCCTTAGCCAGAGTGTATATATAGTTTGCGTAAATTTATATTAGTTTTTTTTTTTTTTTTTTACTTTATTTATTTATTTATAGATATGCTCTATTTAAATATCAAAGGTTTTTCAAAATGTTTCATTTCAACTTTATAGTTTCAGATTCTATAAAAAGCAAAAGAAAGAAGAAGAAAAGGTTTCAAATAGTTTTATTTAAACCTTATAATTTTGTGTTAGTTTCGTTTAAACCTCTAAATTTGATATATATCATTTAAACCAATTATCATGTGATATGATATATTTATATTTAATAATGTCAATAGCAAACATAGGATAGAAGTTTATATTAAACGTTTTTATAAATTTTGAGGTTTAAATAATTTTTTTTAAAGTTTAAGGTTTATACGAAGCACTTCAAAAATCAGCCTGAAAAAAAAATGAAACATATCCTAAACTTTAAGGTTTAAAAAGTAATTTACTCAATTATATTTTAAACCATATATAACTATATTCAAGATGGTTTTAAAGTTAAATCTTATTCGTACTAAAAAAAAGTTTAATCTTAATTTTTTTAAAGTTACAAAGTAAATCATGAAGTTCAACATTGTTATATATTAAACTTTATAATTTCGTTGGTTTAAAACCAATTTCTTGTTTAAAAAATATATATATTCTCAAAATAAAAAGTTAAAAAATAAAATCAAGTTCTAAACTTTTAAAATTATATCAATTTAAATCTCGTGCCATTTGGGTTTGATGTTGGGATTTGTTTTTCAGGCTAATTGGGGATTTGAATTTTAAATTAATATAGTTTTAAAAGTTCATAGTTTGAATTAAAACCAAAAATATTATAGGATTTTTTTTGTAACCATAAACTTCAATATCTAATTTGGAACTTTTGAAATTGTAGTTTAATTTGAAACCAACCCTAAAGTACAAGGATGGGATTACAAAATAAAATTAAAAAGTTGTGAAAACAAATTGAACTTCATTTTCTTCTAATTTGTTAGCTCATTTCTTTTTAAGCCTTATTGCTTCAACATACATTTGTACTTGTGTCAATTTTCAAGGTGAAACTAATGTTGGTCCCTTAAATTTACCCTGTGTACATAATTGATCCCTCAAATTTGAAACGAGAACAATTAGGTCCTCAAGTTTTAAAATTAAGTTGTATTAGTCTTTTTACTAACTACCATTAGTGATGTTACTTATGTGGCTAACGGAACAATAACATGATATTTTTTTTAATGATGTGATATTTTTTTATTAAAAAATTACAAAATAAATTTACATGTAAAAAATTCACAAACCGGTACCAAATTAAAACCAGTATTTGCAACTAATTCACAAACCCACCGTTTCTCAAAAAAAAAAAATCACAAACCCACCCACGAGAGAGTGAAGAAACCCAAGCATTGACCCGCCGCCAATGGAGATCCAAGCCCTAGCTGCCGCTGGCTCCTTATTTCTCCAAGTTTGATAGGCTTAGTGTTCGTGTGCCAACAATTATGGTCTCTCCTTGTATCAAGAAAGGGAGTGGTAAGCTCAAATTTTCATGCTTTAACCTTTGTTTAGTTTGTCAGTCCAGTTAAAGACATTTTGTGTTGAACTATTGATGTTAGAAGTTCAAATTTATTTGGTAAGCTCAAATTTATTTTGTAATTTTTTAATAAAAAATACCATATCATTAAAAAAAATGTTAAGTCATTGTTCTGTTAGTCACGTAAGTAACACCACTAATAGCAATTAGTAAAATGAGTAATATAACTCAGTTTTAAAACTTAAAGGAGTAATTGTGTTCGCTTCAAATTTGAGGAACCAATTGGGCACACAGGGTAAACTTAAGAGACCAACATTGTAGTTTTGCCAATTTTCAACTAATAAATAAATAAATTAAAAAAAAAAACTAATTTAGGTTGTGTTTGGTTCCCGTAAAATATTTTTCAAAAAATAGCATATTTTCCAAAAATGCTATTTTCGGGAAAGGAAAATATTTTCAAGTGTTTGGTTACATTATGAAAATTGTTGTAGAAAATATTTTCATGTGTTTGGTTTTATTTTGAAAATGCTATTTTCCTACACATTTTTCACATTTTCTCAACTATCTTCTCAGCATCCAAACAAATTTTCTTACAAAAAATTTCAAAATCACAACCAAATTCCAACACCACACACCACCGAAACTCCAATTCAACCCACGGCAGCAAACTCCGGTAATCAAAAGCCACAAAACAAACAAAACCAAAGAAAAAAAAATCATCAAATCCGGTTAGATTGTTGCGGTGAGGCGACTGGGTATTCAAATCTGGTGTGACTCGTAGTTCGTGGGTTCGCAGTGCGATTCGCGACGCGGTGCGAGTCGTTGGGTCTGGGTCTGGGTCGAAGGCGATCGACGATCGTGGTGATGGGGTTGGGTCTCGGTCTGGGTTGCCGGCGATCGAAGATCGTGGCGATGGGTCTGGGTCGCCGACGATGGGCTCTGGGCTTGGATCGAAGGTTCGTGCTCTCTCTCTCTCTCTCTCTCTCTGTTTTCCGGAAAAAGGAGATTTGAAATGAAAATAAAAACGGAAATCGTTTTCACTCTTGACTCATGGTCAATTGAAAACAATTTCCGAAAAATTGATTTTCCATGCACAACCAAACACCTGCAATTACAGAAAAGCATTTTCAGAAGTGGTTTTCACCCAAAACAAACGCAGCCTTAAATATAGACTTAAGTAACAACTGGGTTGTAATAAAAAAAAAAAAACAGCCTTAAATATAGACTAAAGTAACAACTGGGTTGTAATAAAAAAAAAAAAAAAAAAAAAATATATATATATATATATATATATATAAATGTACTATATATAGTTATATACAAGACTTAAAAATCAATGAATCATTTTATGTCAGCCTTGATTTCTGAAAGTGAAAAACTTGCTTCATAAGCCAGACTCTACTATAATCTTTGTCAAATTGAAATTTTTTTATATTAATTTCTCTTCTTTCCCTACACTTCTTCAGCAACACAACAATAACAGCAGCAACAATAACAACAACCAAGTCTTAGTCTCAAAATTTTGGAGTCAGCTATAGATCCTCAATACACTAATTAAGGTCAGCCACATGTATTCTTTTTTGTGATTCTATACTATCCATACTATATGTTAATCGACTTGTCCTTCCAAAAAAAAAAAAAACACAAATGAAACGTAGAGAACAAAACAGGGCATTGTCAAACACCAAACCATAACCTTAATCTTGACAAACAAAAACTCTGCTATAACTCAAAATAACATAGACCCATTAACAAAAATTCAAAACCCATATCAGAATTAGCCAATTGAGCAACATAGGAGTACCATTAGGGTCGGGCTCAGGCGAACTAACCAAAGCGGCATGAATGGAAGGCGGGTAATGATCGGAAAAAGAACCCGCCGTTCGAATCTCTTCAACGCTGACTTCAGTGCCGGGCAACGAAGCAGTAGGAATCGCAGAGCCTGTTCTTCCCAAGTACTGGTACGAGCTCCATTTTCCACCTTCTTTCTCTGTTGCCGCTTCACTTCTTTGTTCTTTCACATACAAAAAACAAAAACAGAAACCCCAAACAGAAATGTTAGACTTAAAGCTATAAAGGTTGGAAATTTAAATGCATGAGCAGTGTTTACAAGTGTGGGAATTGTGTATACCTGAGACTGATGAGAGTAGAGGCTCCTCCATGTTTTTGTGTTTGTGAGAAAGATAGAGATTTGAGAGTGGACTATAAATACTGGGAAATATTTTTTCTTAGCTGGTAAGGAAGTGGATCAAAGTCAAGGATTATTAGTTATTACAGGACAGCGAAGCGACGATTTGGGTTTCAGACTTAACAGGACAAAAACAGTGTTGGGTCCACACCCATCTGATCTTCAAGTCGGTTGGTTAACGCAGAAGACCAAGTGGGTTGGAGAATTGTTTCGGTGGATCCAACTGACCAATGCCACTGGCTCGTCCTTAGCAAGGGTGTATATATAGTTTTTGTTTTATATAGTTTGGGTAAATTTATATTAGTTTTTTTACTTTTAGTTATTTATTTATAGATATGCTCTATTTATTTAAATCTTAAATGTTTTTCAAAATGTTTCATTTCAACTTTATAGTTTCAGATTCAAAAAAAAAAAAAAAAACCTATGGTTTCAAATAATTTTATTTAAACCTTATAGTTTTGTGTTAGTTTCGTTTAAACCTCAAAATTTGATAAATTTCATTTAAACCAATAATCATTTGATATATTTAATAATGTTAATAGCAAAAATATGATAGAGGTGCAAATGAAACATTTTTATAAATTTTGAGGTTTAAATAAAATATTTGAAAGTTACAAGTTTATACAAAGTACTTCAAAATTCGGCCAAAAAAATGAAACATACCATAAACTCTAAGGTTTAAAAAGAAATTTACTCAATTATATTTTAAACCATATATAACTATATTCAAAAGGTGAAACATACTGCAATTTCTAAAGTTTTTGACTTTTGGAAACTACGCAAAATCTCAACAGTTTCTAAGTAAAAACACAAAACTTTATGAAGTGTAACAGAATTATAAAAGAAATAGTAGCTAACCAAATATTTACTGACAAAACCTAACCAAATATTTACTGACAAAAGAAAATTATGGTCCCCAAAATCATAAAGGTAGAATCCAACAACGTATTGCCTGGCAAAGGAAGCAAAGATCACAGAACTCTCTTGAAGATGAAAATTTGCCTAATTACAGCTTCAACCATTCCAAGTAAGGACATAGCCCCCAACAAAACCTAGAAGGATAATAGTCCTTCAAGTAGACCTCCCTGCTAAAGCCAATAATATAGAAACTGAAGGATCGATTACGATGAGACATGGTGACACGCGTAACTGGCACAACGGAGATGGTATGCCTCTCACATATGACTCTAGAAGAGGGAGGTACAGGTGCTCTCGCTGCAATAACTTCAGAAGAAAACTTGTTGAGGGAGAAAGTCAGCAAAAAAGGCAGGAATGCATTGATATGCCTGAGTGTTGCACAACTGGACACCTTTGGCTCTGTGGAAAACTTCATCAGGGACTGATGCTGCTCCACTTGTTGCACTAACTTTTCGAGTTGAAAGTGTCTTCCTGTAACAGGATTTTGTTTTTCTTGTTCATTATCACTTTCATGCACATCAATACACGTAACAGCACAAAATCATAAGAATGCGAACTATGACAGCCATAGAAACACAATAACTCATATATTGCTCATGCTAAACACCCCCACCCACTCCCAAAAAAAATTAGAGAACATAGAATCTGCTAAGCTAATTTACAGGTGCAGTCAGTCACTCTGGTTAAGCAAGAAAGGTGATATATTACAACATTAACATGATTTGGAGACAAATGATTTTGAGAAGAATACAATTGCCTGTCTAAAAATCATAGTTGTAAAAGAGATTATATCAAGTAAATCTCAGTCCCTATATGCTTATGGAGACAGCTTACATCTCAGACCTTAACTGAAATTATGTACAAATCCTGTGGACGCATTGGTTTTTCTTTCAGAAACCATTTAGTCAATTAGTAGCTTTCTAACAAGAACAAAACTCCTGCTAAAAGATGATGTTCGTACACAAAACTCCTAGATGTTTCACGACCAAATACAAATCACTTGACAGGGACATCATCAAGGTTGTGCCTATATTAAAAAATGTAAACCATAACATTACTTGAAGATAATAGATAACTCATGATAGAGTGACTACCTCAAAAATATGAATTATAATGAACTAATCTTATTAAAAAAATTTACTCTTGAAAACCTTCTGAACCTCATTCATTAAGTAATGTAGGTGGGTTAGCTTATCCAAACTGATAGCATTCTGGCCTTTATATAGGCACAGTGATTGGAAATATTTGCTTCACAAACTAGCAGCATACCATTAAACGATACTTACAAAAAATAAAATAAAAACATACCATCCAACAATGGTGACCTTGCGTGACCGAAGGGAACCACTTGCATTACATGTCTCACATTTAATTAGTCCACAAGGTGCACAAGTTGCAAAAGGAATCTTTCCCTTGCCGTTACATTTCACACATCTGCAAACTGCAAAGACAAAATTATTCTGATTGAATGAACCATGAAATTTACACCACCAGTGTACCATCCAGTTCCAGCACGTGAAGCTAACATCAAACTCAACAGTCAAAACTGCTTTCAAATATCATGTTTTAATATTTAATTGGAAGTGAAGTACACGAGCAAAATTTTAGTTAAAGACATGTAAAGAACAATAGTTGAAGTTTGACAGCCTGATACTTATTTTAGAGCTTGAAACAAGATTTGACTGCGTACACAGACAGATGAATCATCAAAAAATAAACAACTCACTTTGTGTCTGATCCATCTCTATGGGCAATTAAACCTCTTCCATAACAAGCAGGGCATTCAGTCATCTGATTTTCCTTATAAAATATAGGTTCTTGGTTTGCATTGCATGTAGGACAGACAATATTTCCCCTTCCATCACATCCTGCAAATCTCATACAAGGTTGAGTTAGGACAAAACAATTATTGCTACCATTAGTAACTAAGAGAATAAAATGACACAAATTTGAGTTTCTTTTACATTTAAATTATTTTTTCACCCCAAAGAGTCTGTCATTTCAGAACCCCTACCTGAGCATTTCTCAATGGTTTCAGAATGGGGAATTTTTGCCCGTGATTCTTCGTAAATGCCCTCTTCATTCTTTTTTTTTGTATTTCCAGCACTGTCTTCATTTTTATGCTTGCGTTGGTTGGTGTATTTATCCATACAACCGAGGAGCTTTGTTACTGCACTGGTAGTTATATATGTACTCATGTCTGGGATTGCAAGATACACATCATTACATCATCCTCTTTCTATTGTTAGCTTGAAGGAAAGAACTGGGTTAGTCTAGATGAATTCTTTCTGTGAATTTAGCTTAGGCAGTGGTGCTTCTTAGAGTAAGACCTGGTGAACTTACTTGATTTTTTTTTTTTTCCCATTCTTTGCTTTAGGTGAGGAAACACATAATTAAAATTTTAATGTGTTAAAATAGAAGATCTAAAAGTTGATTCATGAAAAGATGTAAAAGTTAAGTTTTAATTTTTACAAAACCTAATTTTTAGATCTTCTTTTATTTTGTATTTTTTAATTTTTATGTTTTGAAAGGAGAGAGACATAAAATGGTAATAAAAATACAAACTTACCCTTGTTTTTAACAGAGGTGGGTAATGGAAGATAACTGGAGCAAGCCTCAGGTGGGTAAACTGCTAATTTTTAAATCAGGTAGGCAAAATGTTTTTGGAGCAAACCATAGGTGGATAAAGTGTAATTTTTTTTTTTTTTTTGTTGATAATATGCTCTACTTGTATTCATTGCAAAACAAGATGTATTTTTAAAATTTTGAAGTAAAAACAAGGCTCAGGTGTAAAATAAATTACTATTATTATTATTTTTTTGATAACAAACTTGAAAACTTTTATTAAACAGAAGAAAACATTACATCATGATGGAGAGCTTGTTCCAAGAAACAAGGATGCTCTTCTATCCACACCATAAAGTCATTAATGCCAATAGCATGTTTTGCTAACATATGGGCAGGCTTATTCCCATTTCTACATGCATGAGAAAATAACACTTTCCTAACATCATGGGTGGAATTTTGAATCCCATAAATAATAGGTAACACCGAAACTGGCAGAGACGATAAACCTTGAAGGGCACGAACCACATTGAGAGAGTCACCTTCCAAAATAAATTCTCGTAATCCAACATCTTTGGCAAACTCCAAACCCAATTCAAAAGCTTTGGCTTCCACCTCTAAAGGACCCAAAAGAGCGTAGATTTTTTTGCTCAAAGCAGCCACCACCAAACCATTAGCATCATGAATTATTGCACCAACCCCAAATTCATTCCTTGCTTTGAACACAGCCCCATCCACATTCACTTTGTACAACTGATCAGAGGGAGGTAGCCAACGTTGTTGAAGAACCGATTCAGTCATCCACGGTAATGCAGAAACAGTAGCTTCTTGATATTCCAATAGCCACATTGAAGCATCATGACACAACCCCATTTCACTTAGCCGTTTTCCACCGTTGTGTATTTCATTCTGATTGCCCCATAACCTCCAAGCAATAGTTCCCATCAACGCAGCAGCATTTTCATCACACCAATCCACCATAATCATCCTCCATGCTAACTCCATAAAGCTATTGAAATGAAGTGCAGAAATCGAATAAAAAAAAACCTGCACAGCTCCAAACTGTTTTAGCTCTCGGACATGACCAAAATAAATGGCCTGAAGTTTCGGGCTCTAGCAAACAGGCATCACAAAGATCTTCAGTTAACACCATACATCGCTTGAGATTTGATTTTGTTGGAAGAATATCCCTATAAGCCCTCCATAAAAAATGTCTAACTTTATGAGGAGTTGGTAGCCGCTATAGTTTCTTCCAAAAACAACGTAAGTGACTGCCATCCGAAGAAGAAGCACCACCAAAATTACCTGAACATTCCAAAGCAAGTTTATAGGCACTTCGTATAGTAAACATCCCATTAGAGGTACTTGTCCAAATGAGCTTATTAGGGAGAAGAGAAGAACTAAGTGGAATACTTCTTATTTCCTCCACCTTAAACGGCAAGAACAGCTACTGCAATAAATGGAGATTCTAGCACTTGATGAATGACACAATTTACAATTTAATTATTGTAATTTATTATTTTTGGTATTTTTATGTAAAAAACGTTATTTTAGGTTTAGGTGATTTATTTCCTTGTTTTTAGGTGCATTTAATGCTTTTTAGGTCAGATTTGATTCCTGATATGGTTAGGTATCAATTAGGAGTTATTTTAGAATATATTTTCTTGTCTATCAAGTTTTATGGAGCCTTTAAATAGGCCCCTAAGTCTGTAAACGTTTTTCATATATAATTGAATAAAAAATCAGAAAAGGTGAGGCTTTGCACTTCTTTGGTTCTTCAAGAACTATGAACTTATCAGGGATTCTTCCTTGTGGCGTTCAAACTTTATACCTTTGGTTCATGATTCCATTATAATCATTGGGTCAAGGTCTGTTACTTATACCTTTGGTTTGCGTTTCACTTATAAACGTTGGGTCAGGGTTCTATCAAAATCTGAATTTTAGCTTTCTTGGGCAATTATTCCAATACTGTTTGCTGGGTCTCAAAGCGTGTCGTTTGAGGTTCGCATCAGCACTTATTTTCTGAATCAATAAGTTCAGAAACATGAAGATCCAATGGGGAATTCAGCCTTGGGGAAACAACTCTAAAAGTTGAGGAACTTGGTAGCCATTTGTCCTTCCACACCTGCACGTTGAAGCCATTACCAATCTGCCACCTCAGTCCATGTTGCACAAGCTTTTGGGAAGCCATAATACTACGCCATACATACGATGGATTATTACCAAGTGACGCATCAACAAAATCACATGTAGGAAAATATCTTGCTTTGAAGACACGATAAACAAGGAAATTATGACCCATTTGCAATCTCCAACCTTGTTTAGCTAGTAAAGCCAAATTGAAAGGTTTCAGCTGTTTAAAACCCATAGCCCCATCTACTTTAGGCTTGCAAAGATTATCCCAACTCATCCAATTTAGTTTTCTTTCATCCTGTTTTTGATCCCACCAAAAATTACGAATCATACTAGTCAATTCGTCACACAGAGTATCAGGAAGTTTGAAACAACTCATGAGTTGGAATTGCCAGTGCTACCGCCTTGATCAAGATTTCCTTACCTACTTTAGAAAGCAATTTTTCCTTCCATCCAGCTAGCTTCTTAGCAAGTTTTTCTTTTATTTCATTAAAAGTGTTGCGCTTCTTTCGTCCAACCAGCGAGGGAAGACCAAGATATTTCTCATGTTGTCTAATGAGTTGAGCACCAAATCTACTTTTAATTTCCTCTTGAACTGAATGATCAGTATTAGAACTAAAAAAGAGGGAGGTCTTCGCTCTATTTAATTGTTTACCAGAGGCTCGCTCATAAACCTGAAGGATACTTTGTAGTGAGTCACATTCTTCCAAGGATGCCCTACAAAATATGAGGCTGTCATTTGCAAAAAATAAATGAGATAATTTGGGCCCACCCCTAAAAACCGCAATACCTTCAAGTTGACCATCATCAACCCCTTTTTTAATCAAAGCAGAAAGGCCTTCAGCACATAACAAAAAAAGATAAGGGGATAATGGATCTCCCTGCCTTATTCCCCTTGATGGTACTATATGCCCATGTGGTCTCTCATTAATCCGAATAAAGTAAGTAACAGTAGAGATGCATGTCAACAATAACTTTCTCCACCTACTCTCAAACCCCAATTTCTCCATAATTTTATCAAGGCAGTCCCACTCCACCCTATCGTAGGCTTTACTCATATCCAATTTAAGTGCCATCTCCCCCTTTTTGCCACCCTTTTTCATATTGATATGATGTATAGTTTCAAAAGCCACCAAAACATTGTCTGTAATTAATCTTCCATGCACAAAGGCACTTTGAGTGTCACTGATAATAGCTGGCAAAATCTTCTTTAATCTATTTGCAATCGCCTTTAAGGCTAGCTTATAAACAACATTACACAAGCTAATAGGGCGATAATCAGTAACTTTTTTTGGCTCTTTAATTTTAGGAACTAAAACAATATGAGTTTCATTAAAATTCAGAGGTATAATTCCAAAATTAAGAAAATCAAGTACTGTTTTAGTGACAACATTACCAATTAAAGGCCAAAAATGTTGATAAAAGAGAGGAGGCATACCATCTGGATCAGGCGCTTTTAGTGGATACATCTGCTTCAAAGTTGTCTTCACTTCACCATCCTGGAAATCCCAAAGAAGCATTTGGTTCATGACATTGGTGACTTTAGGCTCCACAACATCAATTAACTCCATAAAGTCCGAAGGATTTGAAGATGAAAATAGTGCTGAATAGTAGTCCACAATTATACCCTCTACAATGCCCATATCCTCCTGCCAAGTACCACCCGAATCCTCCATACCTTCTATTATATTATTTTGAAATCTAGCAGAAGCTTTAGAGTGAAAGTACCTGGTATTTCTATCTCATTCCTGAAACTAGTTAATTCTAGATCTCTGCAATCACATGGCATTGTCTTTGTCCAGCCAGCAATTTAATTCAACTCTTGTTTTCTGAATTTCAGTAATGATTGAAGGAGACGTAGGTTGTAACTCCAACCACTGAAGAGTTTTTTTGCAACCGTGCAATCTGCTGGCCCACATGTCCAATGTTATTCTTATTCCAATCATCCAAACATACACGACATGATTCTAAACAAGAGTTTAAAGGGAAGGCCAAGTTCCTCAATAATCCCTCCTCCCAAGCTCTATGAACAACCTCTTCACATTTTTCATTTTTTAACCACATAGATTCAAATCTAAATGGTTTATGATACCTGCGCTTCTTTTTTCTTCTAGCAAAATGCAAAGCTAGCGGACAATGATCAGAAGTAGAAGAGGAGAGATGGTAAAGTTTGTTGGTGTGGGTGTGTGTTCCAAACACTTTTATTTTTATTTACTTTCTAGCCGTTGGAAATTTATGAGTAAAATAGCCGTTAGGCAATTATGAGTAAAATAGCCGTTGGGCAATTATGAAAAAAATAGCCGTTGGGCAATTATTGATAATATAGCCGTTGGACAATTATTGATAATATAGCCGTTGGGCTTTTAAGGGTTATTAGTAACCAATAACTATAGGCTATTATCTTCATAGATAGCCTATATAATACTCATCATAACATATTTTCTAGAGAGTCTTTTTACTACTCTATGTTTTAGATACACAACACTACTATCTTTCTCTCCCACATATTTTTCCACAAAAATATTTGTTATAAGGAAAGGCAATAGAAGGTTGTTCTTAAACCTTTTGTGAGTGGAAGTGCGTACATCACAAAGGTCGACGCTATAGTCTAATCCTGGGGGGTTGTTTGGCCAAGAGAACCAATCGCACCAAGTTTTACTTTGGGTGGCACGAATCAACCTTTAAGGACAACGCTTTCGCAGCGTGATTCTATAGCACTGTGAGATTGTTCCTAAATTTACTTAAATTTATTTTATTATTGCTTATTGACATTCTTGATAATTATTTGAGATATTGTTTTTGTATCAAAACTTGTTTATTCACTATTATTTTTCCAACAAAGTTTAGCTGTAGGAAACTTACTCAACCAATCACTTGTAGCCAAATCCCGATCCAACCTCTCTCTAATTTGTGACCCATCAAATTTTTGATATAACCAAGTAAACTGAAGACCAATGAAACCAAGATCCTTAAACCCACACGCATCAATCGCTTCCTTAAACCATGCCATTTGACTTACAAGTCTAGAAGCCCCTCCTTCCTTTTCAAATAAACCCACCAATTCATTGAAATCACCAATAACAAGCCAAGGTAACTGTGAATATGTACTGAGAGATTTAAGAAGGGACCAAGATTCACATCTTCTAGATGTTTCCAGATTACCATAAAAACAGGTTAGGCGCCACCACCCATCAACACCCCCATCAACAAACGCATCAATGTGGGAAGATGTGTAATTTTGAATGTGTACTGTTATCTTCTTCCTCCAAAATAAAGCTAAGCCACCACTAGCGCCGTCATTAGGCACAAACAATCCATTTTTAAATTCACACTGATCACAAACATATTCCATCCAGCCTGTATTAGATTTAGTTTCCATAAGGAAAACCAAATTAGGAACTTGTGCCTTAATAATCTTTTTTAAGGCATTAACTATCCGTTAGTTCCCAAGCCCCCAGCAGTTCCAGCTTAATAGACTCATTGTTCCCGGCGGGGTTGTTTAATAGCCTCCGCCGATCCCAATTGTGAAGTGAAGAAGTTACCCTGCTCATCTGAGTTTAGGTTTCTTCTCATTTTCAGTATCCACAACCACAGCCCCAAATGTACCAGAGAAATTTCGTTTTGTACCTGATCTGTTAAAAGTGTTAGTCTGCAAGTTATTCACCCCAACACGGCTGTGTAATCTGGTCCACCTTCCTGTTTTAACTCTACTCCTGTTACCACGGTCTAAGTTGATTCCAGTAGTAAGAATTGCCCTTCGTGCTGTATCAATATGTTTATCCTCCTTTGCAATAGTCTTATCTTCAGTATATAAACTATGTGTCCCTTGGTCAATCGCAACATGTTTATCCTCCTCTCTAATGCCTTATCTTCATTGTGTAATCTATGTGTCCCTTGGTCAATTGCAGCCCCACTCCCAGTAGGAAAAGCAGTAGAAAGTGGACTACTTTGAGTTTCATAAGAAGACAAAATCGCATGATCCATATGAAGAGCAACGTGTGGTGGATCAATATTAACTCTAGGACCCACAGTTCCACTCAAATCCAAATTCCTTGACACAGATAAATTCTCTTTGCTCCCTGTAACATAGGCTACGCTATTAAATGAGTTGGACGACACACATGCCTCATTAAACACCTCGGCAACAACTGGCATTTTATTAGCATCCAACGTGACATCGTCTTCCGTCGTTGTAGCAGTAAATTGCTGAAGCCGTTCCTCTTCGCATCCCAACGGTTCACACTGTCTAGCAACTCCTACCGGTACCAAATCCATAACTGTTACTGAATCAGCTATAGCAATAGTTCCAATGGCAAACATGTTACGGTCTTCTTGTTCAGATGAAGAACTCTCCCCTGTTTTGCTTGAGACCCTAGAGTGGTGTTGAGCATTCGTCTTTTCAAAACCTTTGACTTCCATAACAAATTTCCTAGTTGGATTGATTTGTGTACCCCTAATCCAGGGACCAAATTGTTGGTCATCAACTTTCAAAGACCCCTTACTATTTATCCAGAGAGAGCAATCTTTGTTAGTATGGGAAACCAGTCCACACCAATAACATATATTAGGAAGTCTCTCATACTTAAATGATATAAATCTGTCGTCATTGGTTCCTAAAGAAATTATCCTGCCACGACATAGAGGACGTGTTATATCAATAAGCACCCGGATCCTCATAAAATTCTCACCAACCATATCTGAGACACTGACTGATTTGTTAACATCCCCTAAAGATTCTCCAATTTCCATGGCAACATCCGGAGTCAAGCAAGTGAGAGGAAGATTATGAATTTGAATCCAAAAAGAGGACTTCGAGAAATCCACTTGTTCCATAGGCAAAATCCCATCATATTTTTGCAGAACAATCAAATGTTGATCGAAAGACCATGGCTCTCCCATTAAGACCTTTTCTAAATCAGACTCAAGTTCAAAAGTAAGAAGAAGATGATTGTCACCCGCATCACGGTTACAGAAATCTCTCCTTGTACGCCATAAAGGTCGAAAGGTTTTAGCCACTGTATCAACACTGACATTCCTCTTTGTAAGAAACTTGGCCGCTAGGACATACTCCACCCGGTTTTTGTTCTTTGCCAATGTCAATTTCTTTCCCTCCTTATCAGTCAAGAAGAGATTATTCCAACGTGAAGCAAGATCCTCCATAGTAAAACCAAAATATAATACAGTAATTAAGAAAGCAAACCCGAATATAAAGAACTCTGTGATAGTGCAAAAGTAAAGAAACTGACTAAGAACTATTGAGAAAACTATTCATCTTCACAATGATAGGAAGGAAACGGACTAAGAACTAGTAAAAAAGACAGTCATCTTCACAAAGTTTGGAAGGAAACGGGCTACTACAGCAAAGGAAGTTAGGGAAAGTAACTGCCAAGGCTGAGAACGAACAGGTGTAAAATAAATTATTATTTATTTATTAAAAGATTTTTTTAAAAAAAAGTCAATTCGGTAATAACACTATAAATTTTTAACCATTTATTGGAAAATAAAAATAAACGGTTTGGATTAGTCCACCTCAATCAGAAACCGACATGGAAACCGACACGTATATTACCGTCTATAAATATAAAAGCAAATACTTAAATTACCTTTCCGGTTTATTAAACTTCTGTTGTTTACGTTTATTTCGGTTTCTCTTCCTTTTCCCCAACCCAACAAAGAAATATCTGCTTCTGTTTCCGCCGTTACCATGGCGGTGGAGTCAATCAAAATCACAAACACAGACACAGACCCAGACTTTTCTCTGGTTTTGTCATGTAAAAGAAGAAAAGAAGATGATGTTGAAGAGGATCCGAAGGAATTTCCGATCTTGTCTCCGTATCGCAAAAGAAGAAGATTAGAAGAAGAAGAGCCAGATCCGGATGATTCGACCCAGCTGCCTGAATTCATCAAAATCGAAGAACTGCCAGATGCTATACTGTTCGAGATCCTTTATCGACTCCCTGGCCGATGGGCTCTCCAATGTAAGTCCGTGTCGAAGCGCTGGTGTTCTGTGATTTCTCATCCTTTGTTTGTTCGCAACGCCATGCTCCACCGACACCCATTCAGTAAGTCAAACACAGACCCCTTTACTCTTGTGTTATACCATGACAAAAAGATGCTCGCTCTTCCATTCGATGAGGACTGTGGCGGTGTTGGTGACGGTGACGGTGACGGTGACGTTGACGGTGACGGTGACGGACTCGATTTTCTCGACTTTCTTCCCTGTATCGAATTTGCAAGAAAAAATTATCCCTTTTGCGTCGAAGCATCGTTCAACGATTTATTACTGATACGCAGCGTAGTTCTGCCGATTGTTAATTCGGGCTTTACTGAGTATTGCATCTGTAATCCTATTACCAAACAGTGGATCATTCTCCCTCGCCTTCGATACGAGGTAAATCGCGGAACTGTTTTGGTCGGCTTTATATGCAATCCAGATAGCTGTGATAAAGAGCAGGGATGTATTACCAATGGCCATTACAGTTATAGAGTGGTGCGCATTCGTTCTCCCACTCAATCAAACACTACTCAGATACGTATGCAGATCTTTTCTTCCGACACCGGTGAATGGTGCGACTCTCTTGTTTCGTCACCGCGCGGATTGAATTCCTTTGTTGGAAAGCCTGCGCATGCTGGTGTTGTTGCCTGCAATGGGTTGCTGCATTGGGTGGATGTAAATGATGGAATGATCAGAGGCTTTGTTGTGTTCGATCCATTCAACAGTGCACAAGGATGCCGCTATATTGATCCACCCATTGACTTTTCCCGTGGAGAATGGGTCTCCTTTGGAGTGTTCCAAGGCCGTCTCCGGATATTCCAAGATTCTTCTTTGCAATGCCCTCGCAGTTTTTCTGTTTGGGAACTCGAAGATTACAATAATGCTGGTACATGGTGTCTGAAATACAAAATTTACTTCAAGGACATGGTTTCAGAATATTCCGATCTCCTCAAGATGGCAAAGGAAAAGATCTCAACTGGGTCATTGTTAGCTTTCCATCCAAATGTTGGCGAATTTGTTTTTTTACAATTTCGCAAATACATTGTTTTGTGTAACATGCGGACGAGGGTATTAACAATTGCCGGCCGACTGGAAAAACTTATACCAGGCAAAAGTTTATACTCTGATAGCATACCTGCAAAATATGTCTTCTTAGTTGGGCAACCATCGTGGCCAACACCAGTACCTCTCCCATTGAAGTTTGAATGCCCTTCCCCATTTTTATTGAGCGAGTTTGTTTCTAAACGTCAAAAGTTCAAGAAGCAACAGCAAGAAGTTGAGAAGTTGAGGGCAACGCCAACACCAATTCCTCTACCAGTTTGAATGCCCTTGGTTCTAAACTACAAAATTCAAGAAGTTGGAAGTAAGTTGTTATTTTGTTTTTTAATCTTTCCTCTCCAACTTTTATGATGCTTTTAGAACTCATTTGGATTGGAAATTATATCTTTTTTTTTTTATAAATCCCTAAGTAAGAGCATTTTGCTTGTCTCCATCTCTTTTCCTCCATTTCCTCCATCCCATGCAGACTGTTTTCTGTTTTGAGATGACAAAGAATCAGTTATCATGAAGTTGAAGGCAGTCATATCTCTAACAGTGAAGTTTAGATGCTCAAATCATAGTTGGGACAGATTGTGGGATGTAGTGCATTGCTTTTTAGTATGCAACAAAATTTGTACTTATTCATGGCGGGCCAGCAATTCAAGTGTCTTGTTCTTTCTAAATATAATGAAATTATTGTTGACACTTAAATATAATGAAATTATGTTTTGGAATAATTAATTACCAATATGAATTTTGTAGCTGTACCTTATATATCTGTCTTTCTAAATTATAGTTGTTACTTTAATACAGTGAAATTATGAATTGGAATAATTAATTACCAATATGAATTTTGTAGCTGTACCTTATATTTCTGTGAATGAAGGTTTAAAAGTTAAGTTGTAGCAATTGAGTGTACCTTATATTTCTGTGAATGAAGGTTTTAAAGTTGTGATCGGATTGTCCTTCCAAATTTCTACTAAACAAGAGTTCCGGAGTTTTATTTATTGATTTGTGAAGCAGGATTTTACCTTAATTTTGTCTTGTAATTAAGTTTTGGTGGTGTGTTTTGTATGTATTTTTCTTTGATTGTGAATGCACAATTTTAACTTGTTAAAGCAATGAAATACCTCCAATTTTCTGATCAAATGATGCACTACAGATTTTTATTTTCTTATGCTTTGCAATGGGTTAAATTTCATTGGTTTTCAACTAGTTTCTGCTATGCATAAGCAGAATTCGTTTATATTTTTGGAACTTGAGGATTACGGTAGTGCAGGTGCATGGTTCATGATACAAAAAGTTTACTTCATGGACATCGTTTTAGAATATTCTAGGCTTGTTGAATAGTGAAGGAACTCTTGCTGCTGCAGATTTGCTAGCCTTCCACCTAAATGATGGCGAAGTTGTCTTCTTATAATTCATCAATTCCATTTTCTTGTGCAAAATGTGGAAGAGAGTATTGAAAATGGCCTGCCAACTATGAAATTTGGGGAAAACCTTAGCTGGTCACTCCTGTTACTTTGTGTCTGTACCTGCAAAATTGATATTTCTACTCGTGCAACCATCTTGGCCAACACCATTACTTCCACTCCCATTGAAATTTTAATACTCTCCTGATTGTTAGCCACTGAGGTTCTAAACTACACAAGTACCTGCTTTCATAAACAACTTCTAACCTTTTAACACAAATTTCTATTTCCTCGTGCATTTTGGATTACTTGAATCATACTTTTGAGTCCATTGATTGAAAGAGATGGATATATATACATGCAAGGCTAACTTTCTAATCTGTGAGGATCCATAGCCCCAAAATTTGGGACTAAGCTTTGTTTTTGTTATTGTTGTTGTTGTTGTGTGTATATATATTATGTATATCTTTTTCCTTTACTGGTAATTTTTTACCTATCAAAAAATATATATATATATATATATATATTATATATATCTTAAGGGTTTCATGACAGTTTTTGTAGGTCTGGGTAGTTAGATTTGATAGAGACCGATAACTAAATTGATGATTGCTCCATTGAGCGAATGTAACTATCAGTTTTAGTATGCTCTGCGTTTTCCCTATTTTAGAGCCTATCTGTTTCTATTGCTATCTTTGTTAATGTAATAGAGTGAAGCTGGACAAGGGATGTTAGATGCTTTCGAGCCTGACATGCCTACTATATTCATGTCAGCATTTGGTGATTGGGTATGGCAATTCTTTGTGTATCATAAAAATGGATGTGCATAATCTTGCGCTGTTGGTAACACCAGCAATCTCATCTTCTCACCATTAAAAGTTTTATTTCATGTGCAGGTTTAGATACCGCAGGGTGTTCTACCAGCTGCCATTCGATAATCAAATTAATTAGATTTCTAACTCTGATACCTATTTTGGTTTTCTTTTTCAATTTGTTGTTTGGTTTAGTTTTCAAGGCATCTTTTCTGCATTTAGTAATTTATTTATAGTAAAAGGCCTTTCATTTGGAAAAAAATGGAAAATGGAAGTTCACATCTGATTATATCATTATAAAGCTTCTTTAATCGTAGTACTATGATTTTTTATTAGTAAGTTAACCATGCACTCAATGGGTCTTATAATTCATGACAGTACCCTCCATCTCATTATTACTTGTAGTGCTATTATGGGATCACACACTTCCATTCCTTTATACTCTCTATTTCTCTTGAAATTGATATACAAATTTTCTAAGCTTTTGATATTCCTGGTCTATGTTTGCTTTGTGTAGGGTTTCCTCTAATCATTAAGAAACCGAAGGATCTTATGCCAGTTCATGTCAATTTTTTCAAGGTTTATATCACTGGTTCAAACTCTATGATGCAATCATTTGACTGTATGTTCGGCATACTCCGTTCATTGATGTCTCAGTCAAATTTTTTTTATCTATGGGACTAACAAGGGTAAATTAGAATACCAACGTCCTCACAGAATACCTGATGTGATGGTGGAATGAAAATCTCCCGTCATTGTGCAAGCTAACTTTTTCTGATTGGTCTTAGTGTTGGGGTTTCTTGAATTGTTCTTCTATCATAGTTCTTTTTTTTTTTTCTTTTTTTTTTCTTACAATAGTCTCTTGAGTTCTTTATTTCTTTGTTTCCGTTTGTTGTTTTTTACTGTGTTTTTTTATCATGAACACCTTCATGTGTGCATGTGTGAGTAATTACGGTACTGTGTTTTTTATCATGAGCACCTTTGCGCGTGTGTGAGTAATTACGGAAGAACCACATGCATTTTAAAAAGAAATTATTGTGTACTTCTGGAGTATAATAAATGAGTACTTCCTTCTCTCACATGAATGGTGGGTCTCACTAATTTAAATTCATGGTGAAACTTATCATTCATGTGAGAGGGAGGACTATACATTTATGGTATTCTAGGAGTACCTAATAATTTTTCCATCTTAAAAGGGTTTCTTTAATAAGGCAAAAAGTTTGGCCTTTACAGCCTAGAGTGGCCTTTATAGCTGATCTAGTGAAATGCCCACATTCTCAACGGGCAAAAAGATTTGTGAAGTCATTTTAGAGAGTCATCACTTGAGGTCTTTCTTAAAAAAAATTCTCTTTTCTTTTTTTTTCTTTTTTTTTTTTTAGAACAAAGTCATCCTTAAACTTAAAGCTTGACTTAGATTTATAATAGTAGACTTTATTGCAACACCTAACTTGCCGCAGCATTACGGAAATAATCTGTGAGAGTGAGTCATGTTCACTGTTTAGGTTGCTTTCTTAAGGGACTATTTCATGTTTAGGCTGCCTTTTTCTATTATTGAAACATCAATACTTAGATATGAATCCTCTCACCAAAAAAAAAAAAAAAAAAAAGCCAAGAAGGTTCTCTGGGATAGCAACAATCTGCTGGAACATTGTTGGAAAGTGCAATTTTAAACATCAAACTAGGGAAAAATGTCCATACACTCTATGAACTTTAAAGTAGTAGTTAAGACACTCTTTGAATTTTTTTATTAGCCAATTTACTTCATAAATTTTACATATCAGCCAAATCAGTACTTCCAGTTAGTGTAATGTCATAACTAACAGAATAGTCACGTAAGATGCACATGAGGTTTAAAAATACAAACTCAAACCCCTTAATTGAAAACTCAATGGATTAAACAAAGAAAAGATGCAATGTTTGAATGAATAGAGGTTAGCTTCTCTAATATCTCTTCAAGGCTTAAGAAACTCCATTATTGCTTCCCACTTGAGACTTCAAATAGCACCACAGCTTGTAGCTCAGTTCTCTCAACCCCACATCATCCAAACCTCTCTGCACCTACGCACTACCCAATAACCTTGACTCAAAGGCCTACTGCCACTGCAGTAGTGGTGTCTCTCACCGCCAAAGCACCAACACTCAATACAAATCCCACCCTGAACCTTCTTCAAGGTAATAGAGTAACAGGAAGAAGAACCACTCCAATGTGCAACAGATGAACAGTAATTAGCTTAGCAATAAAAATGAGTGACCCATTATGCAGTGACCCACCAAATGTTGGTTTTATGGGTTTGTGTGAGGAGGGCAAGGTTGAACAAGTTGTGGAATGGATTCATTTGTGTTGAGTGGGTTCGTTCAGTGTGGCTGGAGGAATTGTTTTCTACTTGGGCTAACAACTGGCCTTGGCGAAATTGTGGCCTATTTTCCTAGGTGATTTTTTTTTTTTTGGGGTAATGTTTAGTTGCTGGTAGTTTGGTGTGGTTAAGGACTTCTCTGTTTGTTTAGTTTTGTTATAATAGTTGATGTGTAATCTCGTGTGTTGTAGTTAGTGTTTGGTTACTCTGGTTTAAGTGTGAACTCCGATTTATCTTGTATGTTTTCTTTCATCAATAAAATTTCCATTGTTACGCAAAAAACAAAAAAAGAAGTTGTGGAGTATATGGGTCAAGGTGTTTGTGTTGATTATGGTGTTTTCTGTGTGTTGTTGAATTTGTGTGGGGATTCGAAGCCCCTTCAAGTTGGTAAGAGTGTCAATGGGTTCTTGAAATGTTCTCTATCAATTCGGTCAGACCTTGCTCCTCTTCTTTGCATCAATCCACCAGGTTTCAAATTAAGGGGTTTAAGTTTGTTTTTTTTAAAGCTCATGTGTGTCTCACATGATTATTCCATTAGTTTTTTTAACAGTAGATTAACATATTTATAACATATTTATAACATTTCCTAACCATATATAGTGCTGCTTCACAAATCATAGCCATGCATCAGCTAGCGGCAGCAACACTTCCTAACCAATTGGGATTAAAAGTTATAGTTAAAACAATGAGCAAATATCATTTTTCAGTATCGATTTCAAAACGATTTGAGCATTTTTGAGTTGTAATTACTTCCAAACTATTTTGAAATCTTTAATTACCCTTGGTTGACATATGTCAAGTTCATCATTGGGGCCGAGGATCAAAATTTATTAACAAGTACGGTGTCTACATGGGTACAAAATGAGATGTCTACATTGACACTAATGAATCTCCAATAAAGATGCAATAACTTATAACAGTTCTTCTTGCATCTAGACATGAGGCCCAATATGAATCTGTAAAGTCTTTCACATGAAACTCTGTAGTAGAGGAAAAGAATATCACTTTGCCAAGCTCACCCTTTAGATATCGCAGGATTCTTTATGCTACAATTAAGTGAGGTTTCCTAGGCTTTGCCATATATTGACTTAACCTCTGAATTGCAAAAGTAATGACATGCCTTGTGATTGTCAAGTATAACAGTCTACCAATTAACCTTCTATATGCACTTGGATCTTTAAGAATGTCACCTTCATGCTTGCTTAGTCTAAAACTTTGTTCCATTAAGAGTCTTGACAGGTTTGTAGCCAACTAATCCTACATCATTGAAGACCTCCAATTCATATTTTCCTTGCCACAAAACAATACCTTTATCTGACCTTACCGCTTTTAACCCAATAAAGAACTTTAACTCACTGAAGTCCTTGAGTTTGAATTTTTGGCCTAACAATAACTTCTACTGATTCACTTCTTCCTTATCATTGCTAGCAATCAACATATCATCTACATAAACTAGAAGAGCAATGAAAGACTGATTTTGTTGCCTAGTGAACAATGAGTAATCTGCCTTTGATTGAACCCTAACTAAACCAAAGTGCCAAAAAATTTTGATGATGATGTACTGAAATCGTCAGTGAGTTGTAGGCTCCAAATCACGCCAATGGGTACTTGTGGATGTGAAAGACCACGCTTCCGACCCCTCATTTTATAGGTGTTGAGCCAAACTCATGTAAATGGGTGGAGTCGTGTTATTGCGTCTCAAAATAGAGATTTGACTAATTATATTTTCTCTTTTAGATTAAGGGTTTTACAATGAAGTCGCCACTTATTTAATTATTGGAAAAAATAAGAAAACCAAAATTGAAAAATTCCTCATTTTATTAATTTGAAATTGAATTTACATTAATCATAGGAAATTACATGGTTTTGGTCCTAGATACAATCTAAGATAAAGTACATGACTTTGTTTCCTAGTTACAATTAAGAAATAAAAAATTACATGGATAAGCATTTGATCTACTAATTTTTTATTTAAGCTCGGAGGCTATGTTACAAGGTGGGAAAGGTGTTAGGCACCCACCTTACCTGGTGAAACCAGTCTTCTAGACTATAATGGCCAACATTCATATCATATTGTCTAATATGTCAATCAATTTGAATGTTGAATTTAATGTGTGTGCATGTGATAAACTCTAATTCAATTTATTAAGTATTGCATTTGGATTGAAAAATAAACTCTAATGAATGTGTGTGGATAGTGATATCCTAAATTCAAGGATTTGAAAGAATTATGAAACAAACACCTTTTTTTCTTATTTTTGATGTAGATTTAAAATCAAAACTAGGGTTATGCATGAACATATGATGAACAACCAAGAACATGTGAAGAATATATAAGAACATTTAAGAACATTCAAACATATTTAAGAGAATTTAAATAATTACTATCATACTTTAATCTTAAATTCTCATCATAGCAACATAAAAAACCAGTTAAGAAAAAAGATTATACCTTCATGCAAGATCTATATAGTAAAGGAGGAGACTCTTGGAGGTCCTAAAGGTAGAGGAAAAGAAGAGTTAGGAGAGGTAGAATGAGTCTTACTCAATACCTTGAGTCTTAGGAAGACCAAGATATGACAAGACTACTCAACTTCACTAGAACATAAGAGAGGAGAAAAGAGAGGATTTTTTGTGTTCTTTGGAATGGAGGAGAGGGGGGGTTTATATAGTAATAGTGGAGAAAATATGAATGGAAGGTCATTTAATGAAGGTTGACAAAGAATCTTGAACCTAGACCTTATTTAGCCTTTGTGGAAATTAGGTGCATTAAATGTAGAGATTGGTGGAAGTGAGAAGCAAGCAAAATTCGGTTTTTCCATAGCTACTGTAATAGCCCGTAGAGCCAAATTCAAAAAATCATATCTTACTCAATTCTGATCGGAATTGTCTCGTTCATGTGCTCAAATTGAAGCCCTGGATGTTTAGTTTCTAGGAAAATTAATCACATTCATAAATTCAAAATATTTCGAGAGATATCAATGAAATGGTGAGCAGAGGCCATTTGTTAAAAAATAATTTCAGCACAATGAACATTAACTAGCCTTATCGCACGCGCTTCGCGCGTGCGATGAGACTTTTTTTATTGTTAGGGTTTAGTGTCATAATTTTTCATTTATCCCAATTTGAGGTTTACATGTTTGTCTGCCATATTATGGCATTTAGAACTACTAATACTGTTAGGAGTGTGATGAGGCTAGCTCCAAAAACTGAACACCTAAATAGTATTGGATTTGTTCATTTTTTGGAGCTAGTCTCATCACACTCCTAACAGTATTAGTAGTTCTAAATGCATAATATGGCGGACAAACATGTAAACCTCAAATTGGGATAAATGAAAAATTATGACACTAAATCCCAACAAAAAAAAAGTTTCATCGCACGCGCGAAGCACGTGTAATGAGGCTAGTCTACGTTAAGAGGATTCAGACAAATAGTTATTGCTTTTTTTACTGTAAAAAATACTCCTAATTTAATTAACTTATCATTATTCCTGAAAATATAAGATATAGATATGAGGTTAGAATTGTAAATTGTCAAAAAATTTTAAAATATTCCTATTTAAAAAAAAAAAAAACAGACTACCCCACGTCCCTTACTCAATTACTCCTATAAAATAAAATAAAAATCCTATTAAAACAATTTATTCCTTCCCACCACTCACACATCCTTATAAATTTATTTATAATCCTAAAATGTAGTTTTTTAATCCTAAAATTTAGCCACTTACTACACATCCATAAAAGAAGTAAATAATAGCTTAAATTTAAAAATTTGCAACTATTTTTTTTTTTTAACTACAAAAGGTTCACAAAATTTTTTTTTTTTTGGTATTAAAGGAAAGGCTCACAGTTATCAATTTTTTTTAATCTAAAAATTTAGTTTTTAATCCTAAAAATTAGCCACTTACTACGCATTGATAACAAAAGTTAAAAAGACTTGAAATTTAAAAAAAAAAAATTTTGGGGTGTTGTTGTTGTTTTTATTTATGCTTTAAAAAAATATATATTTATGACAGTTATCAAGTTTATTTTAATCCTAAAATGTAGTGTTTTAACCCTAAAATTTAGCCATATACTACACATCCATAATAAAAAGCCAAAAAGAGCTTAAATTTAAAATTTAGTAACTACTTTTTTTTTTTTTTTTTTTTTTTATGGTAAAAGCTCAATATATATATATATATATATATTTTTGGGTTAAAGGAAAGGCTCTAGGATTCTTAAAAAGAGCTTTAATCCTAAAATTTAGATCAATGCCGCATCCACGTTTTTTTTTTTTTTTTTTTCTTTTAGGTGGTGTTGTTCCCCTTTTTTTTTTTTTTTTTGTTAAAGGAATGGCTCACAGTTATCAATTTTTGTTTATTTCAAAATTTTAGTTTTTTAATCCTAAAAGTTAGCCACTTACTACATATCCATAACAAAAGTTAAAAAGAGCTTAAATTTAAAATTTATCAACTACCTTTAAAATTGAGATAAGGTATGTAACATTTTTTATGGAGTAGTAAATTAATAATTATTAAAAAAAAACGTAAATTGAATTTTACATAGAATTATACAAATGATAAATATAGTTTCTGTTACATAAGAAATTTTTTTACAACAATTTCTTAAATAACAACCATTTCATGTGAGGTTTGAATCTCACCTGAACTTATCTAATATTCCATTCCAGCGCTTCATCAATACAATCCAATAAATTTGTACATACGTCAACCTGACATATCAAAGAATTTTGGAACTTTTTCATAAGACCCAACATTTTATTTTAATCCTCATATACATTAGCATATGTTACATCTTCGTTATCAAAATAAAAATGATATTAAAATAGGAAATGGACAAAGCAAAAGTTTGCAAATATCTATATTCTAACCTGGAATTTGATTATAGAAGCCAAAGAGATCTTAGTGTGTGCAATCTAACTATCAAAAACAAACTCTTAGAGAAGTAACGTTTCCAACAGGTAAGGTACAAAGACACAAACAGAGGGCTGCAAATTAGTCTATTTAATAAGAAATATATTTTGTTGTTGTTGTTGTTTTTTTGTTTTTTGTTTACAAAGACGTAAACCATTTGAATTTTTATATAACTCTGTATTTAGAATCCAATTTATAATAACCATGTGAGCAGGTTTACTATACACTCTTCTGTGCTTTGGTTGACCATAAATCATTCCAAATGTATTCCACTTTCTTTGTTGCACTTCAGGCTCTTCTTCCCTTATCTAGATTGATACCACCCTTGATAGCATGAGTATCTTGAATAGGGAATACATTTAAAGGATTGGTTCACGGAACATCAAACACATCGCCCTTATCTTTTGAACCCAACTTATTACTTAAATCTTAATCTTAAATAAACTTGAACTAATATCTAGCCTCAATTCTTAAATCTTAAATAAACTTGCAGATGCAGTTAACATTTTTGTTTTTTAGAGCTCTTCCATTTTTTTCCCAAAGTACAATACTTTCAATTCAACATATTTGTTTTTTAGAGCTTCATAAGGACTAAGAAATTGTAACAAAGAGAGAAGATGTTAACAATAAAAAGTAAATCTCAACAAATGCCTGCTAATAATCAGATAGAAACAACCTAGTTTTGAAAAATTTTCACATCAAGATTTTTTATAGAAGCAATTCAACCTAGTTATAAATATTTGCACTCCCTCTCTTTCTTTGTGATAAAGTGTGTAGTTATATATATATATATATATATATAAACCGGCTAAGAAACACATCAAAATCATAAAGTAAATACCTAAAATCAATAATTTAATTTTCTCACCTTTTCAAAAAAAAAAAAAAAAAACTGTACACTTTATCACAAAGAAAGAGAGGGAGTGCAAATATTTATAAAAACCGGCTAAGAAACACATCAAAATCATAAAGTAAATACCTAAAATCAATAATTTAATTTTCTCACCTCTATTACTTAGATTCTGTAACAAATTAGCACTGGGACAATTCACTGAAGACTAACCTCTTTTTCGTCTTCAAATAAGTAAAGAATTTTAGTTTTGAATTTGGATTGATATAATGTAATCGTCTTTTATAGTAGAAAATCGTAGCTTGGTTGGATAATGTTTTGGGAGTTATTATTATTATTATTATTTTTAAATAAATAAATAAATAAACTGTTATAAAAAAGAGTGATAACTATCTATTAAAACGTGGATGAGAAACTAATTGTAAGTTGGATAATTCAGGGGAAAAAAATGGAAGTGGGATAACCGGATAAGGGGATTGAGGGAGAAAACCAAGACATGGATTTAGATGGCTATTTAAAAAAAAAAAAAAAAAAAAAAAAAAAAAAAAAAAAAAAAAAAAAAAAAACACACACATAATTTAGACGGCTATAAAAAAAAAAAAAGAAAAAAAATTGATTAAAGAAAGAAACTTTCTTTTTAAAATTTCTAAGTAACGTGTTTTGACAGGAGTGATTAGAGCAGATTTGAATTCCTATTTAATAGGAAATGTTTTAGGTGAGACTTAAGAGTAAATTGTCCTATTTTATAGATAGTGTTTTACGTGGAAGTTAAAGAAGTATTTTTATCAAATTTTGCCCCTACTTAAACATAGGCTATAGGGGCATTTGGAACCCAAAAAAAAAAAATTCTGGTCCAAACAGATGTAGCCCTTTAAATAGTAGTATAGATAAGTCCTAAATTAGTTTCCAATTAACATTAATAGGCTCCAATTACTTCTATTTTAGACTTAATTAGTTCCAAATTTACCCTAATTAAAAGATAATTGCATAAATTACTCATTGAATAATTAATGTTTAACTATCTAATTAATTAAGTGTGTGCAACATTACCATAAAATGTAGTCCTAACCAATCAAATTATGACATGTTATTAATCTCAAATTAATTGCAATTATAACTAATTGGAATCAATTTTTCATAATTACATCGGACTCAATTTGGGATAGTGCATATCGGCCATTATAATTTGATTTGATAATAACTTTCAATCTGATGGTCCGATTAGGGCTTATAACCAGTTGATTTGATCGTTACAACATTAAGATCATTTTGGTGAAGTGAGATTAAGGATCTAATGATCAGAATTAAAATGCATATTTTCAAGGTGAAATTACCCTTTTACCCTCCATGTGAGGTTAAATGCAGGTTGCAAAATGGGATGTCAACAGTGGAATAAGAAAGAAAAAAACCAAACAGAAGGCACCGATATGGTATCGACTAAGAACCTTCTATGTGAGGTTAAATGCGAATTGCAAAATAAGGTGTCAAAAGTGGAATAAGAAAGAAAAAGACCAAACAGAAGGCACCGATATGGTACCAGCTAAGAACCCTCCATGTGAGGTTAAATGCGAATTGCAAAATAAGGTGTCAAAAGTGGAATAAGAAAGAAAATGATCAAACAGAAGGCATTGGTGTGATACTGGCCAAGACCCTCCGAAGGTTAAGTTAGTGAATAAGAAATCTCCAAGAACTCTATAGTGAGAGAGTTAGAGATTTTCTACGTACCTGAGGAAAGAGGAGGTCTGGTGCTTATATAGTGGCGAGTAGGGAACCAAGATCCCTTAGAAGTAGGGATCTTGTAGAGGAGATCTGATATTAGGGTTTTTGAGATTCTAGGGTGTCTTTTCATATGGGGAAGATGTGGCAATGTGATAAGGTCTTCGTGCATGCTGTGCAAGATATTTCCATACATAAGTATTCATGAGGACCAAGTAAGGCCACATAGGACTTGTTAGCTTCTCCACCTCGTCGGCCTTATGGTTACCCGTCGCTTCAGGTTCTCCCATCGGTTTGTGGGGGAAGTATCCATTGGTTCTTGTGGTGGCATTACCCATTGAAAGTATCGTTAGTTTCTTAAAGGTATGTTACTTCTATCAGTCTTTCCGGAGTCTTGGTCATTTTTTTTGTGAAGTTGATGGCCTCGTAGAGGTTGTTTGCTCTCTTAGCCTTCTGCTTATAAGTCAATTTACCTTTGTCGAAAATACCCCTATCATTTGAGAACCACTATCTAGAGGCTAGATTAAGGCCATTGAGGGATTTATTCTATTTTTGGTGTGGATCTAACATTGTAATGAGCAGTTTTGGTAAAAGGGTAAAAGAATATTAACTTTTTATGTAAGGGTTGTGATTAGTCTTATTCATACTTCAAATGATCCAAACCAACCAATTGACTTAGGAATTTTTTTTTCCCCAAAATAACATAAGATTTGAGGGAGGGAGTATCAAGTAGCATGAAGAACTATTGTTGAAAGCAACCCATGAATCACAATTCACTAAAGTTTTCAAGTTTGAGCATTCATATTAGTTTATGCAAAAATTCATTTCTATTTTAATATAATAACCTACTTTTTGTATTTTACATACTCATTTTTCAAAATACCTCACATCAGATTATCTATTATACATTACATTTTATTAAAAAATCAATTTTTTATTTTTATTTTTTAATTGTTTATCTTTTTTCATACACAACAACTACCATTCACTCTATTCTATTATACACGAACCAATATAGGTTATTTTAAAACAAAATTATATAAAATTTATATATTTTTTCTATTATACAAGAATTGACGTGAATATTCTACTTTTATTTTATTTTTTTGGGATAATATATATGCTTTACTTGCATTCATTGTAAAACAAGATGTACTTTTTAATTTCAAGTAAATACATGGCTTAGGTGTAAAATAAATTATTATTTATTTAGGCGAAAACATCATTTTGGTCCCTACATTTTGGAGTCACGGTCAACTACCATTCACTCTATTCTATTATACACGAACCAATATAGGTTATTTTAAAACAAAATTTTATATATTTTTTTTCTATTATACAAGAATTGACGTGAATGTTCTACTTTTATTTTATTTTTTTGGGATAATATGCTTTACTTGTATTCATTGTAAAACAAGATGTACTTTTTAATTTGAAGTAAATATAAGGCTCAGGTGTAAAATAAATTATTAATTATTTAGGCGAAAATACCAAGGAAGCTGATACCGTACTGTACCGGCTGGTATGACCGGAATTCTTCATACCGGTCGATGAACCGATACCGAAACACCTTCAAAATGTACCGCTCAAGATACCGACTTATATTGGACAATACCGGCCATACCGAAGTATACCGAACCTTTTGGCTGGAAAAGAGAAATTCGGCCAGTATAACAACTAAAAGGAAAATTAGAAGAAATGCATGATTTGAACAAACCCCAGTGCAGCAAGTTGCCACCACATTGACATTGTCGATTAGATCTTCTTCTTCCTTTTTTATTTCTTCTTCTCGTCTGTTTTCCTTCTTCGATGCTCTGACTTCTTCTCTTTTTGGCTGAACAAAAACAATGCTATACGGTTTCTCTTTCATTGTTTTGTGTCTTATTTGAAATTTCCTAAGCCCTTTCACACTTGACTAACCTTGAAAATGTCAAAAACTTATATTTTTTGGTCACGTTAACGATTGCCGTATGGCATTGGTTAACAATCCAATTAAAGAAAGTTTTTATGGGAAAAGAAAAAAAAACAATTAATATTTTGACAATTGTAGGGGCTCCTTTTTCGGAGGTGGGCCCCTGACAATGAATTTGTAGAGAGTGGGCTCAAGAGCTAGGCCCTAGTGAAGGACGCAACGGCCATGCATGGTTGTTCATGGGTTGTGATAGTCCTAATACGGGCTGAGGGGACACAACAGGGCTTCTCGGATGTCTTATGGAGGTAGCAGTTGTTCCTATCTTATTCGAATAAGTTTTACAGTCTCTCAAAGGAAATGCACTGTTACAGTATATATCTCTCCCTGGTTCTCCCCTCCCGTCCCCCTCTCAGGGGGGACTCCTTACATTATATATCCCTCTCTAAAATGATCTTAGCCCTACATTTGTCGATCAATCCGGTCTTCACTTGAGTACCTGTCCTATCAGCCGCATTCCCATCTCTCTGTGGGTTGCGGCACCCAAGGTGGCGCTGTTCAGAGGTCCTATCCTCATTAATGCGGCCAGGACATTAGTTGAGGGCATTTAATGTGGAGGTGATAGTTCGTCTGGGACTTGCTCCTCCACCATGCTTCCATGTCCGGTGCTCGGCACCTGCCATACGCCCCTTGGATTCCCTGGGAGATTCCCCTTGATGGACTGCAGCTCGCGTATTTCCTCACTTCGGGTTTCCAAGGATGTGACCATCCTCGGCGTGTCTTTTTGGACTACAAGACCTTCGCGCCTTGTCCTCGGACCTAAGGCACCTCCTCGGATCCCAGGTGATCCTCGGCATGGGCCTTTGGGCCTGATTCAAAGTAGGCCGGGGTTGCCAACTCTTCGTGGCCCCCACAATAGCCCCTCAAAATCTTGCTGTCCGCATCCTCGGGCGGAGAGGAGGATTTTGACACTCTCGGATCTGTTCCACGTCCCATCGAGTCCTGCTCTTTGTCAGCGTTGAGGACTTTTCGCCTGCTCGAGGCGCGTTACTGGCGCTTCGACGTGGGTGTCGTGCCATGCATTAAATTCGGGCGGCTTTATGCTCCCCACGTTCAACGGGTTGATGGTGATCAAACGGTGGGGATGGACTTGGCATTTATGGGCGGGAAAACTCGCGCGGCTCTTCCGCCTAGGGTATAAATACCCATTTGAACCGCTTTTTCCCTTCTCATTCGCAATCATGAGCTCTTGCGCCTTCTATCAGAGTCCAGCCAAATCTCCACCTATACCTCCAGCATAAAAAGTCAATCCGAGGAGCTCTTCCTCATTCCTGTAAGTCGCTCTATCCCTCTCTGAGCTTTTTCTTTTCCTTTCCTCCCTCTTTGATTCGCTTTCCCCCTTTAGTCCCTTAAGGCGTTGTTTGGGATGGGTAGACTTAAGAAATACGTTTTTACTGAGGAGGCGATGGAGGAATTCGTCGCCAAATGCAAGATACCGGCCAACGTGGGCTTGAGGTATTGTGAGTATGGGGAGTGGTTGCTCCGGAGGCAGACGGGCGAGGTGGCGATACCCATTATCGCCTTCCTTGAAGGGGGGATGAGGATCCTCATGGGGCCTGTGATGAGGAATTACCTCATATACTTCCGGTTAACCCCCACCCAATGTGCCTCCAACATATTCAGAATTCTGGGCAGTGTGGACGCCCTAAACGAGAAGATGGGTCTGAGGCTGACCCATCATGATGTGAATTATTGCTACAATCTTCAACACCTGAAGGGCAAGTCCTACTATATGAGGACGAGGGACGACAGGGTCCGGCTCATCCAGTGTCTCCCCAAGTCCAACAAGGGGATGAATGAAGACTTCCTCATTGTGTCTGGAGAGTGGCACGATGGCCTTCACTATCCGACGACAGAGGGGACACCAGGTGGGGCAGTGGGAATAGGAGGGGACTCAAAGGTTCTACCTTGTTTACCGTATCATTCCTCTTTGTTCTGCTTGGTAACTAACGTGAATGTGTTTTCTTTTTGCAGATCCGCACACCCTCGAGCCCAACTTCAGCCTGGTTAATAGGGAAGATCTACAGACAGTGCTCAGGTCTGCGGATTTTGAAAACGAGGCAGACCACCAGGTCAGGGCGGCTCACAAGATCTTGAGGTACACTCCGCTCCAAAAGTCGTTTGCGGCCCCCAAGTACGTGATCAAAGCAAACGATCCTCGGCTGTCAAAGATAGAAGTGACCGAGGAAGGATTTAAGTTTCCCGAGGATCCCTCCACTTCCGAAGGCGTCACAGTAGCAATCCCCCCTCCCTTCCCACACATTCTTAGGGGCCGTGGGAGAGGATAGAGAGAGAGAAGGGGAAACTGCTGACCCTGGTTTTGCCGAGGAGGACTTCAGTGCTTTCGAGCAACTCCACCAGTCCGAGGACCCCTCCGGAGACTTGGGTGGTCCTCGCTTGTCCGAAACAGAACTACAAGAATCAGGGACATCTTCTCGGTCCAAGATGGGTTACAAAAAGAAGCCCCAACCCAGTTTGTCCAAGTTGCTCGAGGGATAGCCGGGGAAGTCTAAGCCGAAGCTGCCTCCTCCTCCCCCCAAGACCCGCTCTGCCCATACCAGGTCGAGCTCATCCCAGTCTCGGCTACCCCCTTCTCCGCCTCAGACGACCTCTCTGTCAAGGCGCGAACTTGCCGACCCTAAGCAGAAAAAGGATAAGGGCAAGAGGGTCATGGAGGAGAAGTCTGGGCCCACGCGGGAGGGCGACGATACTCGGCGGCCATCAAAGCAGCTGAAGATCGGCCACAAAGACCAGGACAAGCAGGTCGAGGACCAGCCTGAGGCTCAGGCATGGCTCCCCGCCCCAATGCTCCGTGGGAGTCCTTTGAGGGATGACGCCTCCCTCAGGGATTTCAAAGAGGGCGAGGGCGCGTACGTGGCCGACGCGGTGGAGAGGTGCCTACTGCTTCCTGCTGACATGGCGCAGCTTGGAGCCATGAGGAGCAGGGAGGTCTTCCTCTGCCTCAAGCGATACTTGGGGATGGTAAGATTTTGGACACTTGTGCTTTATCTGTTTTTAGCTTTGCCTTCCTTTCTCTATGAGCTAACTTTGCTTTGTACCTGTTTTGTTTGGCAGGCTGTCCAGGCAACTTACAGGTTGGAGGAGGCGGCCAACGACCATGGGAAGGCCATGGACGCCGAGCGTGAGAGGCGCTTGCAGGCCTCTCGGGTCCTCAAGACCTCCGAGGAAGACCTTGCCAAGGCCAGGGAGCAGCTGAAGGAGATGGCCAAAGAAAGGGACAACGCGATATCCGGCCTTGAGGGCGCCCAGAGGCAGGCCGTGGAGCAGAAGAGGCGCCTGGGTGAGGCCGACGAGCAGCTCAGGATCGCCCGAGAGCTGATAGACGACCTCCAGAAGGAGAAGGCTGCTGTCGAGGAGGCCAGGCTTGAAGCGGAGAGGGGAAGGGAGCAGGCCTTAGCAAGCAAGGAGGGTGCTGAGGAGGCTGCCTATGAGGTAGGGGCAACTGAGACAACAGCTGAATACAAATCCCAAGTCCCCGGGTTATGTCGGCACTACTGCTCTGAAACTTGGCGCGAGGCCCTGAGGCAAGCTGGGGTGGAGGCCTCTTTTGCCCTGTGGAAGGAGGAGGGTGTATACTACCCCCCCGCCATCCGCGAGGCTGCCGCAGGTGGCTCAGAGGTCGAGGAGGCCACTGTGGAAACTCCTGCAACTCCAGGGGAGGGGGCCTTGGACGCTGGGGCCACTGGCGAGCCAGTTCAAGGGGGTGATCCCTCCCCGGTAATTGAATTGGGCGGCGGCTCCGATGAGGACAATCCCCAGCAGGTCGTGGAGTCCGCCCCTGACACCCAGGCCCCATCTGTTGAAGGGGTAGCCGTTCCTGCCGTGCCTCCCAGCGAAGCGGGCGACTAGACTGAGGCGCCCCTTCCTTTTTTCCTTTCATTATGGAACTCCTTTTGTGTAATCTTTTAGACTTAATGAAATGAAAGCTTCGTTTCTTTTTCTGCGTCGTGGCTGTTTTCTTGCTTGCATATTATTCATTTTTGTTTGCCAATCGTGGTTCGTAACTTAAAATTTTAGACCGAGAAAAGTTTTATTAATGAAATGGTTTATAACTTACACTATATCCCTGCCAATCATGGGTTGTATCAGTTGCTATAGCACGTCCTAAGGAACAGGTAGAATTTTCGAAGTAGACACTAAGGTTCTTTTGAAGTAGAAAGCTTCCCCACAGGACTGAGTCCGAGGACCACACAGTTCTTTGGTTCTGTCTAACACTTAAGTTTTCTGAAGCAACTAGTTTCCCCATAGGACTGAGTCCGTGGACCATGCAGTTCCTTGGTTCTGTCCAGCGCTTAGCGTTCTTAAGTAGCTAGTTTCCCCATAAGACTGAGTCTGAGGACCATGCAGTCCCTTGGTTCCGCCTAACACTTAGTTTTCTTTTTAAACTGGTTAGTTTCCCCATAGGACTGAGTCCGAGGACCATGCAGTTCCTTGGTTCTGTCTAACACTTAGTTTTCTTTTTAAACTGGTTAGTTTCCCCATAAGACTGAGTCCGAGGACCACACAGTTCTTTGGTTCTGTCTAACACTTAAGTTTTCTGAAGCAACTAGTTTCCCCATAGGACTGAGTTCGTGGACCATGCAGTTCCTTGGTTCTGTCTAGCGCTTAGCGTTCTTAAGTAGCTAGTTTCCCCATAAGACTGAGTCTGAGGACCATGCAGTCCCTTGGTTCCGCCTAATACTTAGTTTTCTTTTTAAACTGGTTAGTTTCCCCATAGGACTGAGTCCGAGGACCATGCAGTTCCTTGGTTCTGTCTAACACTTAGTTTTCTTTTTAAACTGGTTAGTTTCCCCATAAGACTGAGTCCGAGGACCATGCAGTTCCTTGTTTTTGTCTAACACTTAGTTTTCTTTTTAAACTGGTTGGGAGGTGAAGAACGTAAGCAAAAGAAGCCAACAACATGAATTGAAATAGTTCCTTTATTAATAGTAGTACCTTTTCAGGTTATTTACATTCCATGGACGAGGTACAGGCTTGTCATCTAGGTCCTCCAAGTAATATGCCCCTATCCCTGCTATTGAGGTAATCCGGTAGGGCCCTTCCCAGTTGGGTCCCAGCTTTCCCCAAGAAGGATTCTTGGCCGCCCCAACAACTTTCCTCAGCACCAGGTCCCCCGGTGCTAGCGGCCTGAGTTTCACGTTAGCGTCGTATCCTTGTTTGAGCTTCTGCTGGTAGTGGGCCAATTGTATCATTGCTCGCTCCCTTCGCTCGTCCACCAGGTCCAGGCTCCGCTCCAGCAGTCCATCGTTGCTGGCTGGAGTGCAGGAGCTCGTCCTTAGTGTCGGGAGATTTGTTTCTAGGGGGATCACTGCTTCGGCGCCATAAGTCATGGCAAAAGGCGTTTCCCCCGTTGATCGCCGAGGCGTGGTTCGGTACGTCCATAGCACATGGGGTAGTTCTTTTACCCATCTCCCCTTGGCGTCGTCCAGTCTTTTCTTGAGCCCATTCATGATGACCTTATTGACGGCCTCCGCCTATCCGTTCCCCTAGGGGTAAGCCGGCGTCGAGTATCTGTTTGTGATTCCAAGTTCGCTACAGTACTCCCTGAAGGCCTTGCTGTCGAATTGGAGCCCGTTGTCCGATATGAGGGTGTGAGGGGCCCCGAATCGCGTAACAATGTTCCTCCAAAGGAATTTCTTGGCGTCTACGTCCCTAATATTGGCCAACGGCTCGGCCTCGACACACTTGGTAAAGTAGTCTGTGGCCACCAACAGATACTTCTTATTCCCTAGTGCCTTGGGGAAAGACCCCACAATGTCCAAGCCCCACTGGGCGAATGGCCATGGGCAAGACAAGGGATTTAGGACCCCTCCTGGCTGATGAATACTCGGGGCGAATCTCTGGCACTGGTCGCACTTCTTGACATATTCCTGGGCCTCCTGCTGCATCCCCGGCCACCAATAGCCTTGTGTGATGGCTCGGTGGGACAAGGACCTCCCCCCTGTGTGGCTTCCACATATTCCCTCATGCAGCTCTTCGAGTAGCGATTCCGCCGCTTCAGGGTGGACGCATAGCAGGTATGGCCTGGAGTAGGAGCGTTTATACAGTTTGTGGTCCTCGGAAAACCAGAACCGAGTAGCTTTCCTCCTAATTTTTTCAGCTTCTGACTTGTCCTCAGGCAGGATGTCATCCTTGAGGAATCCCACTATGGGGTCCATCCAGCTGGAACCCACCTCGATCTGATGGATGGGGATTCCTCCCCTTGGCGCTCCACTTGCCCTTCCCAAGTGCTCCACGAGTATTGTCCGAGGCAGAGACCCTGCTGAGGAGGTTGCGAGCGTGGCCAATGAGTCGGCGTGGCTGTTCTCGCTTCTGGGGATGTGAGACAAGCTGTAAGGGCCAAACCCCACCTGCAAGCGCTTAACTTGGCTCAGGTACTCTTGCATTCGTGGGTCCCTGGCCTCCATCTCCCCATTCACCTGTCCTACCACTAACCCTGAATCCGAGAACATCTCTATTGACTTTCCTCCCATCTTTTGCACCATGGTCATCCCTTGTATTAATGCCTCGTATTCGGCCTCGTTGTTTGTGGCCGCGAATCCGAGCCTCAGGGACTTCTCCATGACGTGACCTTCAGGGGACACTAGGACTAGTCCCACTCCTGAACCTCGCTAGTTAGCCGCGCCATCGACATATACCTTCCAGCATGGTGCCTCAGGGGTGGAGATTGCCCCAACTAACTTCTCACCATGATTTCCCTCCTCGGCTATAACCTCCACAGCCGGTTCGGCGAACTCCGCTGTCAAATCTGCCAGAACCTGGCTTTTTATGGAGGTCCGAGACATGTACCTGATGTCGAAAGCCCCTAGAATCGTATTCCACTTCGCGATTCTTCCCGTGTAGTCGGCGGTTTGCAGCACAAATTTCAAAGGCAATCGGGTTAGGACGACCACGGTGTGAGCTTGGAAATAATGGGGGAGCTTCCTCGTGGCGTGGACCACAGCCAGGATAGCCTTCTCCAGGGGTAGGTATCTCACCTCCGCTTCGTGCAGCGACTTACTGACGTAGTAAACTGGCTTTTGAACGCCGCCGTCTTCTCGTATCAATACTAGACTTACCGCATGGGGTGCCACAGCAAGGTATGCGTATAGGACCTCATCGGCCTCTGGATGGGACATAATAGGAGGCCGAGATAGATAGTCCTTGAGTTGCTAGAAAGCCTCGGCACATTCCTCGGACCATTCAAATCCTTTCCATTTGTTGATCAGGCGGTAGAAGGGCCTGCACCTGTCAGCTGACTTGGAAATGAACCGGTTCAGCGCTGCGATCATCCCGGCAAGCTTTTGGATCTCTTTGGGATTCCGGGGAGGCTTCAAGTTGTGGATGGCCTTGATCTGGTCGGGGTCAACTTCAATCCCACGGTGGGTGATCATGTACCCTAAGAATTTGCCAGAGCTGACGCCAAAGGAGCATTTTAAGGCGTTAAGGTGCAGCTTGTGCTCCCTCAGGACGTCAAACGTAAAGCCAAGGTCCTCTAAGTGCTTGGACTCCTGCTTGCTCTTTACTACCATATCGTCGACGTAGACCTCGATGCTTTTGCCCAACATTGGCTCGAACATTCTTGTCATCATCCTTTGGTAGGTGGATCCTGCGTTTTTCAAGCCAAACGGCATGACCTTGTAGTGGTAGTTCCCGATGGGCGTGACAAAGGCTGTTTTCTCTTGGTCTTCCAGGGCCAGTGGGATCTGATGGTAGCTCTGAAAGGCATCAAGGAAGCTCATCCGAGGATGGCTTGCCGTGGCGTCTACTAGCTGGTCTATCCGTGGCATTGGGAAGGGGTCCTTCGGACATGCTTTGTTCAGGTCGGTGAAGTCCACACAGACTCTCCACTTTTCGGTCTTCTTCCTGACCACCACCGTGTTGGCCAACCATTTAGGGTAAAAGACTTCTTTGATGGCTCCTGCACGCTTAAGCTTATTGACCTCTTCCTTGATCGCGTCAGCGTGTTCTTTCGACGAGCGCCGAGGCGGCTGCTGCCTCGGGGTCACAGATGGGTTGACATTGAGGTGATGGCAGATGAAAGAGGGATCAATCCCAGGGGCATCGCAGGGGTCCCATGCGAACACATCAAGTTTCCTTTTGAGGAACTCAAGCAATTCCTCCTTTTCTTGTGGAGGCAGTTAGGCTCCGACCTGGAAGAACTTTTCCGGGCTATCGCCGATCAACACCTTTTCCAGGTTCTCGCACATAGCACCCTCGGCAGGTGCATTAGGAGGCGCCGCCGGGGTCTTTGACTGCTATAAACCTTCCTCGGCGTGAGCTGAGGGCTGTGCATCAAGCCGGTAGGATATGGCGGCGACCGTGCACTGCTTAGCCGTGGGTTGGCAACCTCGGATCTCCAGGACCTGATCCCCAGACGGGAATTTCACCTTTTGATGCAAGGTGGAGGCAACTCCCCCTAGAGTGTGGAGCCAAGGCCTCCCCACGATGGCTGTGTAGGGGGAGTATGTGTCCACCACCACGAAGTTCGCCTCCACCACTTCTGGGCCCGTCTGTATGGGTAACATTATCATGCCCTTTGGGGTGACGAGCTTTCCGTCGAAAGTCATTAGGGGGGAGCTATAGGGCGTCAGATCCTCCGGTTTTAGCCCCAGCCCCTTGTAGAGGTCTGGGTACATGACCTCGGCCGCACTGCCCCCATCCACCATCACTCTTCTCACGTCGTATCCCCCAATTTTGAGGGTAACGACTAGAGCGTCATCGTGGGGCTGGACGGTCCCCGTCTTGTCATCCTCCGAGAAACTCAAGACTGGTGGACAATTCCTCCTGGCCCTCTTTTGCCCTGTCCAGGAATCCTCGGCTGGCTGTCGGACTATAGACAGCACCCTCGTGGGTTGCGTGCCTGTTCTTCCTGGTGCCGCCAGGATGACATTGATCGTTCCTGTGGGCCGCCCCATGACGAGGTCCCTCTGGGGTTCCTGGAAGTTCTAGTTTTGCTGGCTGCTGGAATGGTGGAGGAGGTGCTTCAACCTTCCCTCCCGGACTAACTGGTCCAAGTGGTTCCAAAGGTTCCTGCAGTCCTCCGTATTATGCCCGTGGTCCTGGTGGTACTAGCAGTAGTGGTTCTGATTGCGCTTGTCAGGCTCCCCAGCCATCTTGGCCGGCCACCTGAAGTACGGTTCGTTCTTTATCTGCTCCAGCACCCTGTGTACGGGTTCTCGGAACACGGCGTCGACCGTTTGAGTGTTAGTTGTTCCGAATTGCCCACCGAAATCCCTCCTCGGATGGGCGTTAACATAACAGTCCGACCTGAAATCCCTCCTCTCCTGAGGGATAACCTTCTCCTTGCCCTTGCTTTGTAGCAAGTCCTCTTCTACCCGCTTGTACTTGTCGATCCGATCCATCAGTTGCCGCACGCTGGTGGCGGGCTTACCAGTTAAGGACTTCCTCAGGCCATGCCCCATTGGTAGCCCGTTCTGGAATGTATTGATTGCGACAGCATCGTATTTGCCGTCCAGGTCATTGTAAATCTCCTAGTACTTGTCCGAATAAGCTTTGAGGGTCTCCCCTTCGCGCATGGACAGGGATAGCAACGCGTTCATGGGTCGAGGAGGCCTGCTGTTTGTGACAAAGCGGGAACCGAAAGCCTGGGTCAGCTGCCTATACGAGTCTATGGAGCCCGACCTTAGACCGTTGAACCACCTCATTGCCACAGGTCCCAGGCTGGATGGGAAGACTTTGCACATCAGCGCTTCATTCTTGGAGTGGACAGCCATTCTTTGGTTGAATTGGCTCACGTGCTCCACGGGGTCCGTCTTGCCGTTATAGGCGATGAAGGTTGGCTGCTGGAACCACCGAGGAAGTTCCACCTCCTCTATGCGATGCGTGAAGGGCGACCTGGAGAGCTGGTCCAGCGCCCTGCTCATGGCGTCGCCTCCTAAGCCCCTGGGGGTTGGGTTGGTACGCCCACGCTTCTGGTAGCGCACCTCCTCGTGGGAGAAAGTCTCGCTGGGGGGTGTCCTTGACCTTTACCTGTATTCGTCGTCACTTTCGTCTTCGGAGTATGGATCAGGGCTGGGCTCGGACCGTCTTCGCTGCACACGGCGTAGCTTCCTCTTTAGATCATCTATCTCACGCTGCATGGCCACCTTGTCATCCCTTCTCTGGGAAGCGTGGCTGTGGGCCTCTTGTGATCGCGCGGCCTGGCCATCGTCGCGCTCCTGGGGAACGTGCCCCTCCCGGCGGGTTTGGCTTCCGTCCGCCGTTGAAGTATGCACGCTTCCTTCCCGAAATCGCCCATTGTCGTTCTGACCGCCCCCCGGGTCGCCATAGTTGCCCTGATGCCGCGACTTCGCCGATTCGGGTCGATTGGGAGTACTTTGGTGAGGGCCTGATCCTACCATGCTTGACTATCGTTCCTGCTAGCGCACAAGTTCTTCCCACAGACGGCGCCAATTGTAGGGGCTCCTTTTTCGGAGGTGGGCCCCCGACAATGAATTTGTAGAGAGTGGGCTCAAGAGCTAGGCCCTAGTGAAGGACGCAACGGCCATGCATGGTTGTTCGTGGGTTGTGATAGTCCTAATACGGGCTGAGGGGACACAACAGGGCTTCTCGGATGTCTTATGGAGGTAGCAGTTGTTCCTATCTTATTCGAATAAGTTTTACAGTCTCTCAAAGGAAATGCACTGTTACAGTATATATCTCTCCCTGGTTCTCCCCTTCCGTCCCCCTCTCAGGGGGGACTCCTTACATTATATATCCCTCTCTAAGATGATCTTAGCCCTACATTTGTCGATCAATCCGGTCTCCACTTGAGTGCCTGTCCTATCAGCCGCATTCCCATCTCTCTGTGGGTTGCGGCGCCCAAGGTGGCGCTGTTCAGAGGTCCTATCCTCATTAATGCGGCCAGGACATTAGTTGAGGGCATTTAATGTGGAGGTGACAGTTCGTCTGGGACTTGCTCCTCCACTATGCTTCCATGTCCGGTGCTCGGCACCTGCCATACGCCCCTTGGATTCCCTGGGAGATTCCCCTTGATGGACTGCAGCTCGCGTATTTCCTCACTTCGGGTTTTCGAGGATGTGACCATCTTCGGCGTGTCTTCTTGGACTACAAGACCTTCGCGCCTTGTCCTCGGACCTAAGGCACGTCCTCGGATCCCAGGTGATCCTCGGCATGGGCCTTTGGGCCTGATTCAAAGTGGGCTGGGGTTGCCAACTCTTCGTGGCCCCACAACAATTTTTTTCATTTTTCATAAAAGTGATATCAAAACTTTCTTAAAATGAATTCTTAACCAATGTTCTTACGGCACTCGTTAGCATTTTTCATATTTTTTAAATAAAAGATGGGCTGAATGGTTCAGCCTTTCCTTTCTTTTCAATTTTGAGCCCCACTTTATGTGATGCATTAATTGCATCACATCAATAGAACTTTTTTTTTTTTAAGTCGCAACTTTTTAGTTTTGTTTGTATGAATATGCAATGAGTAATTAAGTTTTTTGTTTTTTATATTGTGTTTTTCTTTTTATGCAATGAACAATTGAACTAATGTTTTATAGTACATAGAGATTTTTGAGGTAATGTTTTATAGTAAATAGAGATTTTGTGTGTGTGTGTGTATATATATTAAATATATAAAATAGCGATAAATCCGAAACGGTACACCGGTAATGACTGGTATTCGAAATATATTGTACCGCTGGCTAAACTGGTACAGTCTCCGGTATGGTATTGACTCATTTGAAAAATACTATTTTGGTCCCTACATTTTAGAGTCACGGTTAATTTGGTCCTTGTATATTTATAATAGTCAATTTAGTTCATATTATTTTCAATTTAGAGTCAATTTGGTCTCTATCATTAAATAACTAATGAAAAATGTCAATGTGACTAACAGTGTTCTTTGTTATACATATGGCAAAATATAACACGTGATAGAGTGAGGTTTCTGATTGAGGTGGATTAGTTGAGGTGGATTAGTCGAGGTGGATTAGTCCACCTCAATCAGAAACCGACATGGAAACCGACACGTGTATGGTCGTCTATAAATATAAAGCACATCCATAAATTTAAATACTTAAATTACCTTTCCGGTTTATTAAACTTCTGTTGTTTTCGTTTATTTAGGTTTCTCTCCCTTTTCCCCAAATATCTGCTTCTGTTTCCGCCGTTACCATGACGGTGGAGTCCATCAAAATCACAGACACAGACACAGACCCAGACCTTTCTTTGGTCTCTTCTTATAAAAGAAGAAAAGAAGATGATGTTGAAGAGGATCCGAAGGAATTTCCGATCTTGTCTCCATATCGCAAAAGAAGAAGATTAGAAGAAGAAGAGCCAGATCCGGATGATTCGACCCAGCTGCCTGAATTCATTAAAATCGAAGAACTGCCAGATGCTATACTGTTCGAGATCCTTTATCGACTCCCTTGCCGATGGGCTCTCCAATGTAAGTCCGTATCGAAGCGCTGGTGTTCTGTGATTTCTCATCCTTTGTTTGTTCGCAACGCCGTGCTCCACCGACACCCATTCAGTAAGTCAAACACAGACCCCTTTACTCTTGTGTTATACCATGACAAAAAGATCCTCGCTCTTCCATTCGATGAGGACTGTGGCGGTGTTGGTGACGGTGACGTTGACGGTGACGGTGACGGACTCGATTTTCTCGGCTTTCTTCCCTGTATCGAATTTGCAAGAAAAAATTATCCCTTTTGCGTCGAAGCATCGTTCAACGATTTATTACTGATACGCAGCGTAGTTCTGCCGATTGTTAATTCGGGCTTTACTGAGTATTGCATCTGTAATCCTATTACCAAACAGTGGATCATTCTCCCTCGCCTTCGATACGAGGTAAATCGCGGAACTGTTTTGGTCGGCTTTATATGCAATCCAGATAGCTGTGATAAAGAGCAGGGATGTATTACCAATGGCCATTACAGTTTTAGAGTGGTGCGCATTCGTTCTCCCACTCAATCAAACACTACTCAGATACGTATGCAGATTTTTTCTTCCGACACCGGTGAATGGTGCGACTCTCTTGTTTCGTCACCGCGCGGATTGAATTCCTTTGTTGGAACGCCTGCGCATGCTGGTGTTGTTGCCTGCAATGGGTTGCTGCATTGGGTGGATGAAAATGATAGAATGATCAGAGGCTTTGTTGTGTTCGATCCATTCAACAGTGCACAAGGATGCCGCTATATTGATCCACCCATTGACTTTTCCCGTGGAGAATGGGTCTCCTTTGGAGTGTTCCAAGGCCGTCTCCGGATATTCCAAGATTCTTCTTTGCAATGCCCTCGCAGTTTTTCTGTTTGGGAACTCGAGGATTACAATAATGCTGGTACATGGTGTCTGAAATACAAAATTTACTTCAAGGACATGGTTTCAGAATATTCCGATCTCCTCAAGATGACAAAGGAAAAGATCTCAACTGGGTCATTGTTAGCTTTCCATCCAAATGTTGGCGAATTTGTTTTTTTACAATTTCGCAAATACATTGTTTTGTGTAACATGCGGACGAGGGTATTAACAACTGCCGGCCGACTGGAAAAACTTATACCAGGCAAAAGTTTATTATACTCTGATAGCATACCTGCAAAATATGTCTTCTTAGTTGGTCAACCATCGTGGCCAACACCAGTACCTCTCCCATTGAAGTTTGAATGCCCTTCCCCATTTTTATTGAGCGAGTTTGTTTCTAAACGTCAAAAGTTCAAGAAGCAACAGCAAGAACTTGAGAAGTTGAGGGCAACGCCAACAACAATTCCTCTACCAGTTTGAATGCCCTTGGTTCTAAACTACAAAATTCAAGAAGTTGGAAGTAAGTTGTTATTTTGTTTTTTAATCTTTCCTCTCCAACTTTTATGATGCTTTTAGAACTCATTTGGATTGGAAATTATATCTTTTTTTTTATAAATCCTTAAGTAAGAGCACTTTGCTTGTCTCCATCTCTTTTCCTCCATTTCCTCCATCCCATGCAGACTGTTTTCTGTTTTGAGATGACAAAGAATCAGTTATCATGAAGTTGAAGGCAGTCATATCTCTAACAGTGAAGTTTAGATGCTCAAATCATTGTTGGGACAGATTGTGGGATGTAGTGCATTGCTTTTTAGTATGCAACAAAATTTGTACTTATTCATGGCAGGCCAGCAATTCAAGTGTTTTTCGTGTTCTCTTGTTCTTTCTAAATTATTGTTGACACTTAAATATAATGAAATTATGTTTTGGAATAATTAATTACCAATATGAATTTTGTAGCTGTACCTTATATATCTGTCTTTCTAAATTATAGTTGTAACTTTAATAGAGTGAAATTATGTTTTGGAATAATTAATTACCAATATGAATTTTGTAGCTGTACCTTATATTTCTGCGAATGAAGGTTTAAAAGTTAAGTTGTAGAAATTGGGTGTACCTTATATTTCTGTGAATGAAGGTTTAAAAGTTGTGATCGGATTGTCCTTCCAAATTTCTTCTAGACCAGAGTTCCGGAGTTTCTTTTATTGATTTGTGAAGCAGGATTTTACCCTAATTTTGTATTGTAATTAAGTTTTGGTGGTGTGTTTCGTATGTATTTTTCTTTGATTGTGAATGCACAATTTCAACTTATTAAAGCAATGAAATACCTCCAATTTTCTGATCAAATGATGCACTACAGATTTTTATTTTCTTATGCTTTGCAATGGGTTAAATTTCATTGGTTTTCAACTAGTTTTTATTGATTTGTGAAGCAGGATTTTACCCTAATTTTGTATTGTAATTAAGTTTTGGTGGTGTGTTTCGTATGTATTTTTCTTTGATTGTGAATGCACAATTTCAACTTATTAAAGCAATGAAATACCTCCAATTTTCTGATCAAATGATGCACTACAGATTTTTATTTTCTTATGCTTTGCAATGGGTTAAATTTCATTGGTTTTCAACTAGTTTCTGCTATTCAGAAGCAGAATTCGTTTATATTTTTGGAACTTGAGGATTACGGTTAGGGCTGTCCACGGGTCGGGTCGGCTCGGGTTTGGGCCTGACCCGGACCCGACCCGACTGGATCGGGTTAGCAAAATTGTGACCCGCAACCGACCCAATATATAGGTCAAACCGTGCGGTTCGGGTCAACGGTTTAACGGGTCGGATTCGTCGGTTTGTCGGGTTTGGGCTTCGAATTGGGCTTGGGCTTCGAATTGGGCTGAACTTGTGAATTTGCATAATTTTTTTTAATTTTAACCCAATTTTTGATAGGCCTTTGGGCCCAAATTAATGGGCTTCGTTTTAACAAAAATTTAGATACTTTGACTCATTTAAATATATGGTACGGGCTCATCCTTCATTTCAAATTGGGCTTTCAAGTTGTATGTCATTCCACAACTTTAAATTTATCGGGCCTACAGGCCTTTTTAAGTACAAATTTTTATCAGTACAAATTTAATGTTTGATATAAAAACATTTGCAAGCACATAAAAACAGTACATCACTGATAAAAACTGGACAATTAGCAAGCACATAAAAACACCTAATATCATATTCTAACCACCTGTTAAAACCAGAGACAAAGAGTACAAAAAGAGACATTTTTCAAAATGCCACAGCCTTAATACTTGGGCACTGGGCAGTACATAAAAACACACAATACAAGAAAGAATTTTTTCAAAATACCTAGGAATTAAGACCTGGGCAGTACCCTTAAAATCCAAAAACAAATAAAAAAAGTCTAATAATATCACATTCTAACCACCTGTTAAAACCACACAATACAAAAAAAGACATTTTCAAAATGCCACACCCTTAAGACCTGGGCACTGGGCAGTACATAAAAACACACACAATACAAGAAAGAATTTTTTCATAATGCCTAAGAATTAAGACCTGGACAGTACCTTTAAAATCCAAAAACAAATCAAAAAAGTCTAATAAGCACAAAAGCACATCTCAACCATTCCATACATGCCAACCATTCCATACAAAAGCACAAAACCTGCCAAGTTGTGCCAACCATTCCATACATGTAACACAACTTTTACACAAGCCAGCAAAACAAATTCTAACAAATATAGCAATATGAGCATCTTGCAATATTTCCATAAGAATCAAAGAAGGCAGAAAGATAGTTACTGCAAGTGTGTAAGGCAGTAAACTACCAAAGCAGTAGCTAGTTATAATTAGTTACAATATTATGAAATACCTAAGTATTTCCAAAAAATAGCTTTTCTAAAGCATTAAAGAACAACTACTCTATAGTTTAGTCCATTACTAATAGGAAAGAAAGCATATAAACCTAATAAGTTTTCTTCCCTATAAGCAAGAGTTGATCTATAAGTTATAAGCTAGAAAAGCACTATACGTCCAAAAGAACTTCCAATCTGTATCCAAAAATCTGCCTCCTATACAAAATGTGTCCCTCCTACAAGAAAATGGGCAAAAAGATATTTATCAATAGAAAATATAAAGACAAGACCAAAAAATACAGAATAGCAATAACCAAAAAGTAAGGGCAGAAACTTACCCAGTTCGTGATCAGTCATCAATAGTAATTGAGATACCGCTTGAGCTTGAACTTCCACCACCTGCTGCTGCTTGACGTATAACTAGAAAAGAGAAAGAAATGAAAGCTATTAGATTAAATTTCATTTTTATAAGACACATTTAATAGCACTTAATAGACAAAAACTTTGGAAGTTAACATTTTACCTAAATCATGAAATTCATCTTCCAAGGCCTCTACCTCATCCTTTGACTTGCGAAAAGATATTGGAACCAAGGCTTGAAGCCAATCTTGTGCACAAACAAGATTTTGAACCATGAGTGGAGAAAGTGAACTCCGAAATGGATCAAGTATGCGTCCTCCAGTACTGAAGGCTGACTCAGAAGCAACAGTAGACACAGGTACAGCCAGCACATCCCTAGCTATTTTGGACAGCACTTGATACCTATCTGAATTTGCCTTCCACCACCCCAATATCTCAAACTTAACATCCCCCCTTCTATTTTCACAATTTTCGGCCAAATATTTGTCAATCTCATTACTACACCCTATGGACTGCTCAGCCTCCAAGAAACGGTCAAACCTAGAATTAACCATCGCATATGGATCACTACAACCAATTGACTCACCTTCTATGTGTGTCCTCTCACTCCCACTTGGTACTTGTACATTTGGTGAATCAACATGACAGTAATAATCATACAAGTTGACCAAGGAACCCCTCACCAATTCAACCATCACATCAGCCACTTCATTCCCATGAATTTCAGAAAAACAAAACTTTAAAAACCTCAACTTCTTTCTTGGATCAAGAATCACAGCCACATACAAGAGATGATTCATTTTATCCCCTTTCCCCCAATACTTATCAAACTTAGATTTCATTTTAGTTGCCATGTTTTTCAAGAGGTGGTTTTGAGATTTACTTAAATGGGAAATATTCTCTTGAATGACAAACATCTCATCAAAAAAGGTGTTTGCAGTAACATACAAAGAACCTGAAAATTTTTTTGTGGCATTGTAAAAAAGCTTCAAAAAACCCACAAATGTCCTACAATTTTGGAAATCAAAACCACTAGGAGATCCCATACCACCACTATTCTCCTTGTTCATAAAGTATGAAGAATAACTATCATCCTCAAAGCCCATTCGTATGAATACTTTCTCAAATTTTTGTGCGGTTTCTAACATGAGGTAGGTAGAGTTCCACCTAGTTGGTACATCTAGACAAAGAAGAGACTTAGACTCAATACCTAATCTCTCAACAAAACCTACAAAAGTTTGATTCCTATTTGGTGAGGACTTGACATACCTCACAGCTTCACGCACCTTGGCAATGGATGCATCAATTTCACTCATACCATCTCCCACAATCAGATTTAGGATATGTGCACAACACCTCATGTGTAAGAACTCATGTCCTAAAATAGTCCCATCCCAATCTTTAGTTACATTTTCCAAAAACTTAATGGTGGCACCATTTGAGCTAGCATTGTCCACTGTTAAAGTGAATATGCCATTGATACCCCACTCACGCAAACACATCTCAATCTTTCTACCTATAGTCTCCCCCTTATGGTCTTCCACTAGACAAAAATTCAAAATTCTCTTATGCAACTTCCAATCATCATCAATAAAATGACCTGTAAGGGACATATAACACAGATTTTGAATACTAGTCCATGTGTCCGTAGTAAGACACACCCTACGACCCTTCAAGGCCCCCCTTAGTTTCTCTCTCTCAACACCATAAATGCCAATCACATCCCTAGCCACAGTTTGACGAGATGGAATATCCCTAATTCGTAACTTAGGCTGTAAGGTTGTCGAATATCTTTGAAACCCATACCCTTCAACAAACCTAAAAGGCAACTCATCTATTATAACCATTTCAGCAATTGCCTTTCTAGAAGCCTCAACAGTAAAGGTTGTTGGCACAAGCTGAAACCCTTCCTCCCCATCCATTTTGGGTTCAAACGCTAAGGTTTGTTGCCCTTTAAGTGTATCTCTATTAGGGTTCTTAACACAAACTGGAGTATGATTCAATAAATTAGCAGTACCATGCCCCTTACTATCAGCTAGATAAGTTTTTTGACAGTAATTACAAACAGCCTTAAAATGACCCTCACCAATATCTATTTTCTCAAAATGGTCCCAAGCAACAGATTTTTTCCTATTACTACACACCTTGCCTTTACCCCTAGGTGGAAGTGGAACCTTAGCATTAGTTGGAGGGGCAATAGGGGTTGTTTGGGAAGGGGGTACAGCTTGGGCAACAGGTTCAGTTTGGGCAGTAGGTGTTGTTTGGGAAGGGGGTGCATCACTAAAGGGTTCCATAACCTAAAGAATCAAAAGTATGCATTAGCAAACAACCAAAAAAAACTAATCCTAAGAAAATACAAGTACATTGATCATGGAAAAAAAAAACAAAACAAGGAATAAAACAGGCAGATAAGATAATAAAAATGTGTTTGGATTTTATCTTTTTAAAACAGGGGTTCATATTCTTCTTTTACAGTGAAGATACAAGTACATTGATCATAAAAAATAAAAACAAACAAACAAAAACAAAAACAAAACAAGAAATAAAACAGGGCAAATACAAATCACACTCAGAGCAAGCTAAAATAATAAATCAAACTAACTATAATGTCTGTCTATAAAGAGTAAACATGAAAATAAACACAAAGCACACTTAGAAAAGTGATAACTCAAGTCTCCGAAAAATGATAACAGAAACAAACACACTAAAATTAGGGGTTCCATCTTTAAAAAGAGATAAATCAAGTCTTAGACCAACAAATCAAATAAAGAAAAATTAGGGTTTCATCTTTGAATGATTGAATCCAATCTATTGTTCAGTTTTGGTCCCTAATCTTAAAGTTTTAAATCATTTGAATAAGATCCCTTAAGTTGCTTTTCATATCATTCTTATTACATATCAAAAAATAAATCATTTGAACAAAATGATAAACCCATATCACAAATACACAATCACAAAATACAGAAAAAGAGGGATGAAAAGGGAAAAAAAAATTACCTGATCTACGACTAGGAAGCTGAGACCGAGAAGACCCGTGGAGTGAAGACGGCGGCGTCAGGTGGGCTGTGAGGCGGCGGCAACAGCAACCAGCAACCCAGTGGAGTGAGTAAAAGGCTTGGTTTGTTTCAAAATAAAAAAGAAAGTTAGAAATCAGTAGAGAGAGTAGAGAGCACAGAGAAAAGTAAGAACTCAGAGAGAATACCCATTTATAAAAGAGAGAGAGAGAGGGATGAAAAGGGAAATTTTTTTTTACCTGATCTGAGACTAGGAAGCCGAGACTGAGAAGATCCGTGGAGTGAAGACGGCGGAGTGAGGTGGGCTGTGAGGCGGCGGCAACAGCAACCCGGTGGTGTGAGCAAAATACTTGGTTTGTTTCAAAATAAAAAAGAGAGTTAGAAATCTATAGAGAGACTAGAGAGCAGAGAGAAAAATAAAAGCTCAGAGAAAATACCAATTTATAAGAGAGAGAGAGATGAGGTTTGAGACTTGAGAGTTGAGTCTTAAGTGGGAAAATTCTGATTTGGATTTTGATAGGGGTAGCCGTTCCATACCTTCAGATTGCTGACCATGGGCATGGGGAAGTGGTGAAAATTTTCCATCTGATTTGAGGTGTAGCCGTTCTGCCCGTTCAGCCCATTCCATATCTTCAGAAGAGATTTTTTTTGTGTGAAAATTGAGAAATATGAGTGGTATTCTCTTACTTTTAGTCCCATCACCATGGCAGACCTAAAGTAGCGTGGAGCAGTGACCAAAGTCCAATCAGTAGACTCTCCTCCTTCAGACTTCACGTGTTCTGGTTCTGCAATTTGGTATATATATATATATATATATATATATTTTTTTTTTAATCTTAAGTAATCGGTCGGGTCGGGTACTACGGGTTTTTAACTCATTAACCCGCCACCCGACCCGATTAATCGGGTTTTACTAGAGAGAGACCCGCAACCGACCCACCCTGGACTTCGGGTCCACCCGTTGGGCCTCGGGTCGGTCGGATTCGGGCGGGTTGGTCGGGTCTTTAACCCACTGGACACCCCTAATTACGGTAGTGCAGGTGCATGGTTCATGATACAAAAAGTTTACTTCATGGACATCGTTTTAGAATATTCTAGGCTTGTTGAATAGTGAAGGAACTCCAGCTGCTGCAGATTTGCTAGCCTTCCACCTAAATGATGGCGAAGTTGTCTTCTTATAATTCATCAATTCCATTGTCTTGTTCAAAATGTGGAAGAGAGTATTGAAAATGGCCTGCCAACTATGAAATTTGGGGAAAACCTTAGCTGGTCACTCCTGTTACTTTGTGTCTGTACCTGCAAAATTGATATTTCTACTCGTGCAACCATCTTGGCCAACACCATTACTTTTACTCCCATTGAAATTTTAATACTCTCCTGATTGTTAGCCACTGAGGTTCTAAACTACACAAGTACCTGCTTTCATAAACAACTTTTAACCTTTTAACACAAATTTCTATTTCCTCGTGCATTTTGGATTACTTGAATCATACTTTTGAGTCCATTGATTGAACGAGATGGATATATATACATGCAAGGCTAACTTTCTGATCTGTGAGGATCCATAGCCCCAAAATTTGGGACTAAGCTTTGTTTTTGTTATTGTTGTTTTTGTTGTTGTTGTTGTGTGTGTATATATATTATGTATATCTTTTTCCTTTACTGGTAATTTTTTACCTATCAAAAAAAAAAAAAAAAAATATATATATATATATATATTATATATATCTTAAGGGTTTCATGACAGTTTTTGTAGGTCTGGGTAGTTAGATTTGATAGAGACCGATAACTAAATTGATGATTGCTCCATTGAGCGAATGTAACTATCAGTTTTAGTATGCTCTGCGTTTTCCCTATTTTAGAGCCTATCTGTTTCTATTGCTATCTTTGTTAATGTAATAGAGTGAAGCTGGACAAGGGATGTTAGATGCTTTCGAGCCTGACATGCCTACTATATTCATGTCAGCATTTGGTGATTGGGTATGGCAATTCTTTGTGTATCATAAAAATGGATGTGCATAATCTTGCGCTGTTGGTAACACCAGCAATCTCATCTTCTCACCATTAAAAGTTTTATTTCATGTGCAGGTTTAGATACCGCGGGGTGTACCAGCTGCCATTCGATAATCAAATTAATTAGATTTCTAACTCTGATACCTATTTTGGTTTTCTTTTTCAATTTGTTGTTTGGTTTAGTTTTCAAGGCATCTTTTCTGCATTTAGTAATTTATTTATAGTAAAAGGCCTTTCATTTGGAAAAGAATGGAAAATGGAAGTTCACATCTGATTATATCATTATAAAGCTTCTTTAATCGTAGTACTATGATTTTTTATTAGTAAGTTAACCATGCACTCAATGGGTCTTATAATTCATGACAGTACCCTCCATCTCATTATTACTTGTAGTGCTATTATGGGATCACACACTTCCATTCCTTTATACTCTCTATTTCTCTTGAAATTGATATACAAATTTTCTAAGCTTTTGATATTCCTGGTCTATGTTTGCTTTGTGTAGGGTTTCCTCTAATCATTAAGAAACCGAAGGATCTTATGCCAGTTCATGTCAATTTTTTCAAGGTTTATATCACTGGTTCAAACTCTATGATGCAATCATTTGACTGTATGTTCGGTATTCTCCGTTCATTGATGTCTCGTCTCAGTCAAATTTTTTTTATCTATGGGACTAACAAGGGTAAATTAGAATATCAACGTCCTCACAGAATACCGGATGTGATGGTGGAATGAAAATCTCCCGTCATTGTGCAAGCTAACTTTTTCTGATTGGTCTTAGTGTTGGGGTTTCTTGAATTGTTCTTCTATCATAGTTCTTTTTTTTTTTTCTTTTTTTTCTTACAATAGTCTCTTGAGTTCTTTATTTCTTTGTTTCCGTTTGTTGTTTTTTACTGTGTTTTTTTATCATGAACACCTTCATGTGTGTGTGTGTGTGAGTAATTACGGTACTGTGTTTTTTATCATGAGCACCTTTGCGCGTGTGTGAGTAATTACAGAAGAACCACACGCATTTTAAAAAGAAATTTTTGTGTACTTTTGGAGAATTATAAATGAGTATTTCCTTCTCTTACATGAATGGTGGGTCTCACTAATTTAAATTCATGGTGAAACTTATCATTCATGTGAGAGGGAGGACTATACATTTATGGTACTCTAGGAGTACCTAATAATTTTTTCATCTTAAAAGGGTTTCTTTAATACGGCAAAAAGTTTGGCCTTTACAGCCTAGAGTGGCCTTTATAGCTGATCTAGTGAAATGCCCACATTCTCAACGGGCAAAAAGATTTGTGAAGTCATTTTAGAGAGTCATCACTTGAGGTCTTTCTTAAAAAAAATTCTCTTTTTTTTTTTTTTAGAACAAAGTCATCCTTAAACTTAAAGCTTGACTTAGATTTATAATAGTAGACTTTATTGCAACACCTAACTTGCCGCAGCATTACGGAAATAATCTGTGAGAGTGAGTCATGTTCACTGTTTAGGTTGCTTTCTTAAGGGACTATTTCATGTTTAGGCTGCCTTTTTCTATTATTGAAACATCAATACTTAGATATGAATCCTCTCATCAAAAAAAAAAAAAAAAAAAAAGCCAAGAAGGTTCTCTGGGATAGCAACAATCTGCTGGAACATTGTTGGAAAGTGCAATTTTAAACATCAAACTAGGGAAAAATGTCCATACACTCTATGAACTTTAAAATAGTAGTTAAGACACTCTTTGAATTTTTTTATTAGCCAATTCACTTCATAAATTTTACATATCAGCCAAATCAGTACTTCCAGTTAGTGTAATGTCATAACTAACAGAATAGTCACGTAAGATGCACATGAGGTTTAAAAATACAAACTCAAACCCCTTAATTGAAAACTCAATGGATTAAACAAAGAAAAGATGCAATGTTTGAATGAATAGAGGTTAGCTTCTCTAATATCTCTTCAAGGCTTAAGAAACTCCATTATTGCTTCCCACTTGAGGCTTCAAATAGCACCACAGCTTTTAGCTCAGTTCTCTCAACCCCACATCATCCAAACCTCTCTGCACCTACGCACTACCCAATACCCTTGACTCAAAGGCCTACTGCCACTGCAGTAGTGGTGTCTCTCACCGCCAAAGCACCAACACTCAATACAAATCCCACCCTGAACCTTCTTCAAGGTAATAGAGTAACAGGAAGAAGAACCACTCCAATGTGCAAAAGATGAGCAGTAATTAGCTTAACAATAAAAATGAGCGACCCATTATGCGCGGACCCACCAAATGTTGATTTTATGGGTTTGTGTGAGGAGGGCAAGGTTGAACAAGTTGTGGAATGGATTCATTTGTGTTGAGTGGGTTCGTTTAGTGTGGCTGGAGGAATTGTTTTCTGCTTGGGCTAACAACTGGCCTTGGCGAAATTGTGGCCTATTTTCCTAGGTGATTTTTTTTTTTTTGGGTAATGTTTAGTTGCTGGTAGTTTGGTGTGGTTAAGGACTTCTTTGTTTGTTTAGTTTTGTTATAATAGTTGATGTGTAATCTCGTGTGTTGTAGTTAGTGTTTGGTTACTCTGGTTTAAGTATGAACTCCGATTTATCTTGTATGTTTTCTTTCATCAATAAAATTTCCATTGTTACGCAAAAAACAAAAAAAGAACTTTAACTCACCGAAGTCCTTGAGTTTGAATTTTTGGCCTAACAGTAACTTCTACTGATTCACTTCTTCCTTATCATTGCTAGTAATCAACACATCATCTACATAAACTAGAAAAGCAATGAAAAACTGATTTTGTTGCCTAGTGAACAATGAGTAATCTGCCTTTGATTGAGTGAACCCTAACTAAACCAAAGTGGCAAAAAATTTTGATGATGATGTACTGAAATCGTTAGTGAGTTGTAGGCTCCAAATCACGCCAATGGGTACTTGTGGATGTGAAAGACCACGCTTTCGACCCCTCATTTTATAGGTGTTGGGCCAAACCCATGTAAATGGGTGGAGTCGTGTTAATGCGTCTCAAAATAGAGATCTGACTAATTATATTTTCTCCTTTAGATTAAAAGTTTTACAATGAAGTCGCCACTTATTTAATTATTGGAAAAAATAAGAAAACCAAAATTGAAAAATTCCTCATTTTATTAATTTGAAATTGAATTTACATTGATCATAGGAAATTACATGGTTTTGGTCCTAGATATAATCTAAGATAAAGTACATGATTTTGTTTCCTAGTTACAATCTAGAAATAAAAAATTACATGGATAAGCATTTGATCTACTAATTTTTTATTTAAGCTCGGAGGCTATGTTACAAGGTGGGAAGGTGTTAGGCACTCACCTTACCTGGTGAAACCAGTCTTCTAGACTATAATGGCCAACATTCATATCATATTATCTAATATGTCAATCAATTTGAATGTTGAATTTAATGTGTGTGCATGTGATAAACTCTAATTCAATTTATTAAGTATTGCATTTGGATTGAAAAATAAATTCTAATGAATGTGTGTGGATAGTGATATCCTAAATTCAAGGATTTGAAAGAATTATGAAACAAACACCTTTTTTTTTCTTATTTTTGATGTAGATTTAAAATCAAAACTAGGGTTATGCATGAACATATGATGAACAACTAAGAACATGTGAAGAATACATAAGAACATTTAAGAATATTCAAACATATTTAAGAGAATTTAAATAATTACTATCATACTTTAATCTTAAATTCTCATCATAGCAACATAAAAAACTAGTTAAGAAAAAAGATTATACCTTCATGCAAGATCTATATAGTAAAGGAAGAGACTCTTGGAGGTCCTAAAGGTAGAGGAAAAGAAGAGTTAGGAGAGATAGAATGAGTCTTACTCAATACCTCGAGTCTTAAGAAGACCAAGATATGACAAGACTACTCAACTTCACTAGAACATAAGAGAGGAGAAAAGAGAGGATTTTTTGTGTCCTTTGGAATGGAGGAGAGGGGGGGTTTATATAGTAATAATGGAGAAAATATGAATGGAAGATCATTTAATGAAGGTTGACAAAGAATCTTGAACATAGACCTTATTTAGCCTTTGTAGAAATTAGGTGCATTAAATGTAGAGATTGGTGGAAGTGAGAAGCAAGCAAAATTCGGTTTTTCCATAGCTACTGTAAGAGCCCGTAGAGCCAAATTCAAAAAATCATATCTTACTCAATTCTGATCAGAATTGTCTCGTTCATGTGCTCAAATTGAAGCCCTGGATGTTTAGTTTCTAGGAAAATTAATCACATTCATAAATTCAAAATATTTCGAGAGATATCAATGAAATGGTGAGCAGAGGCCATTTGTTAAAAAATAATTTCAGCACAATGAACATTAACTAGCCTCATCGCACGCGCGAACTCATCGCACGCGCTTCGCGCGTGCGATGAGTCTTTTTTTATTGTTGGGGTTTAGTGTCATAATTTTTCATTTATCCCAATTTGAGGTTTACATGTTTGTCCGCCATATTATGCATTTAGAACTACTAATACTGTTAGGAGTGTGATGAGGCTAGCTCCAAAAACTGAACACCTAAATAGTATTGGATTTGTTCATTTTTTGGAGCTAGTCTCATCACACTCCTAACAGTATTAGTAGTTCTAAATGCATAATATGGCGAACAAACATGTAAACCTCAAATTGGGATAAATGAAAAATTATGACACTAAATCCCAACAAAAAAAAAGTTTCATCGCACGCGCGAAGCACGTGTAATGAGGCCAGTCTACGTTAAGAGTATTCGGACAAATAGTTATTGCTTTTTTTATTGTAAAAAATACTCCTAATTTTTTTTTTTTGAAAACAAAAATACTCCTAATTTAATTAACTTATCATTATTCCTGAAAATATAAGATATAGATATGAGGTTAGAATTGTAAATTGTCAAAAATTTTAAAATATTCCTATTAAAAAAAAAAAAAAAAAACAGACTACCCCACGTCCCTTACTCAATTACTCCTATAAAATAAAATAAAAATCCTATTAAAACAATTTATTCCTTCCCACCACTCACACATCCTTATAAATTTATTTATAATCCTAAAATGTAGTTTTTTAATCCTAAAATTTAGCCACTTACTACACATCCATAAAAGAAGTAAATAACAGCTTAAATTTAAAAATTTGCAACTATTTTTTTTTTTTTAACTACAAAAGGTTCACAATTTTTTTTTTTTTTTGGTATTAAAGGAAAGGCTCACAGTTATCAATTTTTTTTAATCTAAAAATTTAGTTTTTAATCCTAAAAATTAGCCACTTACTACACACTGATAACAAAAGTTAAAAAGACCTTAAATTTTTTTTAAAAAAAATTGGGGTGTTGTTGTTATTTTTATTTATGCTTTAAAAAAATATATATTTATGACAGTTATCAAGTTTATTTTAATCCTAAAATGTAGTGTTTTAACCCTAAAATTTAGCCATATACTACACATCCATAATAAAAAGCCAAAAAGAGCTTAAATTTAAAATTTAGTCCCTACTTTTTTTTTTTTTATGGTAAAAGCTCAATATATATATATATATATATATTTGGGTTAAAGGAAAGGCTCTAGGATGCTTAAAAAGAGCTTTAATCCTAAAATTTAGATCAATGCCTCATCCACGTTTTTTTTTTTTTTTTTTCTTTTAGGTGGTGTTGTTCCCCTTTTTTTTTTTTTTTTTTTGTTAAAGGAAAGGCTCACAGTTATCAGTTTTTGTTTATTTCAAAATTTTAGTTTTTTAATCCTAAAAGTTAGCCACTTACTACATATCCATAACAAAAGTTAAAAAGAGCTTAAATTTAAAATTTATCAACTACCTTTAAAATTGAGAAAAGGTATGTAACATTTTTGATGGAGTAGTAAATTAATAATTATTAAAAAAAAAAACGTAAATTGAATTTTACATAGAATTATACAAATGATAAATATAGTTTCTGTTACAAAAGAAATTTTTTTACAACAATTTCTTAAATAACAACCACTTCATGTGAGGTTTGAATCTCACTTGAACTTATCTAATATTCCATTCCAACGCTTCATCAATACATTCCAATAAATTTGTACATACGTCAACCTGACATATCAAAGAATTTTGGAACTTTTTCATAAGACCCAATATTTTATTTTAATCCTTATATACATTAGCATATGTTACATCTTCGTTATCAAAATAAAAATGATATTAAAATAGGAAATGGACAACGCAAAAGTTTGCAAATATCTATATTCTAACCTGGAATTTGATTATAGAAGCCAAAGAGATCTTAGTGTGTGCAATCTAACTATCAAAAACAAACTCTTAGAGAAGTAACGTTTCCAACATGTAAGGTACAAAGACACAAACAGAGGGCTGCAAATTAGTCTATTTAATAAGAAATATATTTTGTTGTTGTTGTTGTTGTTTTTTGTTTTTTGTTTACAAAGACGTAAACCATTTGAATTTTTATATAACTCTGTTTTTAGAATCCAATTTATAATAACTATGTGAGCAGGTTTACTATACACTCTTCTGTGCTTTGGTTGACCATAAATCATTCCAAATGTATTCCACTTTCTTTGTTGCACTTCAGGCTCTTCTTCCCTTATCTAGATTGATACCACCCTTGATAGCATGAGTATCTTGAATAGGGAATACATTTAAAGGATTGGTTCACGGAACATCAAACACATCGCCCTTATCTTTTGAACCCAACTTATTACTTAAATCTTAATCTTAAATAAACTTGAACTAATATCTAGCCTCAATTCTTAAATCTTAAATAAACTTGCAGATGCAGTTAACATTTTTGTTTTTTAGAGCTCTTCCATTTTTTTCCCAAAGTACAATACTTTCAATTCAACATATTTGTTTTTTAGAGCTTCATAAGGACTAAGAAATTGTTACAAAGAGAGAAGATGTTAACAATAAAAAGTAAATCTCAACAAATGCCTGCTAATAATCAGATAGAAACAACCTAGTTTTGAAAAATTTTCACATCAAGATTTTTTATAGAAGCAATTCAACCTAGTTATAAATATTTGCACTCCCTCTCTTTCTTTGTGATAAAGTGTGTAGTTATATATATATATATATATATAAACCGGCTAAGAAACACATCAAAATCATAAAGTAAATACCTAAAATCAATAATTTAATTTTCTCACCTCTATTACTTAGATTCTGTAACAAATTAGCACTGGGACAATTCACTGAAGACTTACCTCTTTTTCGTCTTCAAATAAGTAAAGAATTTTAGTTTTGAATTTGGATTGATATAATGTAATCGTCTTTTATAGTAGAAAATGGTAGCTTGGTTGGATAATGTTTTGGGAGTTATTATTATTATTATTATTTTTAAATAAATAAATAAATAACTGTTATAAAAAAGAATGATAACTATCTATTAAAACGTGGATGAGAAACTAATTGTAAGTTGGATAATTCAGGGGAAAAAAATGGAAGTGGGATAACCGGATAAGGGGATTGAGGGAGAAAACCAAGACATGGATTTAGATGGCTATTAAAAAAAAAAAAAAAAAAAAAAAAAAAAAAAAAAAAAAAAAACACACACACACACACATAATTTAGACGGCTATAAAAAAAAAAGAAAAAAAAATTGATTAAAGAAAGAAACTTTCTTTTTAAAATTTCTAAGTAACGTGTTTTGATAGGAGTGATTAGAGCAGATTTGAATTCCTATTTAATAGGAAATGTTTTAGGTGAGACTTAAGAGTAAATTATCCTATTTTGTAGATAGTGTTTTACGTGGAAGTTAAAGAAGCATTCTTACCAAGTTTTGCCCCTACTTAAACATAGACTATAGGGGCATTTGGAACCCCAAAAAAAAAAAAATCTGGTCCAAACAAGTGTAGCCATTTAAATAGTAGTATAGATAAGTCCCAAATTAGTTTCCAATTAACATTAATAAGCTCCAATTACTCCTATTTTAGACTTAATTAGTTCCAAATTTACCCTAATTAAAAGATAATTGCATAAATTACTCATTGAATAATTAATGTTTAATTATCTAATTAATTAAGTGTGTGCAACATTATCATAAAATGTAGTCCTAACCAATCAAATTATGACATGTTATTAATCTCAAATTGATTGCAATTATAACTAATTGGAATCAATTGTTCATAATCACATCGGACTCAATTTGTGATAGTGCATATCGGCCATTATAATTTGATTTGATGATAACTTTCAATCTGATGGTCCGATTAGGGCTTATAACCAGTTGATTTGATCGTTACAACATCAAGATCATTTTGGTGAAGTGAGATTAAGGATCTAATGATCAGAATTAAGATGCATATTTTCAAGGTGAAATTACCCTTTTACCCTCCATGTGAGGTTAAATGCAGGTTGCAAAATGGGATGTTAACAGTGGAATAAGAAAGAAAAAGACCAAACAGAAGGCACCGATATGGTATCGACTAAGAACCCTCTATGTGAGGTTAAATGCGAATTGCAAAATAAAGTGTCAAAAGTGGAATAAGAAAGAAAAAGACCAAACAGAAGGCACCAATATGGTACCGGCTAAGAACCCTCCATGTGAGGTTAAATGCGAATTGCAAAATAAGGTGTCAACAGTGGAATAAGAAAGAAAATGATCAAACAGAAGGCATTGGTGTGATACCAGCCAAGACCTTCCGAAGGTTAAGTTAGTGAATAAGAAATCTCCAAGAACTCTATAGTGAGAGAGCTAGAGATTTTCTACGTACCTGAGGAAAGAGGAGGTCTGGTGCTTATATAGTGGCGAGTAGGGAACCAAGATCCCTTGGAAGTAGGATCTTGTAGAGGAGATCTGATATTAGGGTTTTTGAGATTCTAGGGTGTCTTTTCATATGGGGAAGATATGGCAACGTGATAAGGTCTACGTGCATGATGTGCAAGATATTTCCATACATAAGTATTCATGAGGACCAAGTAAGGCCACATAGGACTTGTTAGCTTCTCCACCTCGTCGGCCTTATGGTTACCCGTCGCTTCAGGTTCTCCCATCGGTTTGAGGGGGAAGTATCCATCGGTTCTTGTGGTGGCATTACCCATTGAAAGTATCGTTGGTTTCTTAAAGGTATGTTAATTCTATCAGTCTTTCCGGAGTGTTGGTCATTTTTTTTGTGAAGTTGATGGCCTTGTAGAGGTTGTTTGCTCTCTTAGCCTTCTGCTTATAAGTCAATTTACCTTTGTCGAAAATGCCCCTATCATTTGAGAACCACTATCTAGAGGCTAGATTAAGGCCATTGAGGGATTTATTCTATTTTTGGTGTGGATCTAACATTGTAATGAGCAGTTTTGGTAAAAGGGTAAAAGAATATTAACTTTTTCTGTAAGGGTTGTGATTAGTCTTATTCATACTTCAAATGACCCAAACCAACCAATTGACTTAGGAATTTTTTTTCCCCAAAATAACATAAGATTTGAGGGAGGGAGTATCAAGTAGCATGAAGAACTATTGTTGAAAGCAACCCATGAATCACAATTCACTAAAGTTTTCAAGTTTGAGCATTCATATTAGTTTATGCAAAAATTCATGTCTATTTTAATATAATAACCTACTTTTTGTATTTTACATACTCATTTTTCAAAATACCTCACATCAGATTATCTATTATACATTACATTTTATTAAAAAATCAATTTTTTATTTTTATTTTTTAATTGTTTATCTTTTTCATACACAACAACTACCATTCACTCTATTCTATTATACACGAACCAATATAGGTTATTTTAAAACAAAATTATATAAAATTTATATATTTTTTCTGTTATACAAGAATTGACGTGAATATTCTACTTTTATTTTATTTTTTTGGGATAATATGTTTTACTTGCATTCATTGTAAAACAAGATGTACTTTTTAATTTCAAGTAAATACAAGGCTTAGGTGTAAAATAAATTATTATTTATTTAGGCGAAAATATCATTTTGGTCCCTACATTTTGGAGTCACGGTCAACTACCATTCACTCTATTCTATTATACACGAACCAATATAGGTTATTTTAAAACAAAATTTTACAAATTTTATATATATTTTTTTCTATTATACAAGAATTGACGTGAATGTTCTACTTTTATTTTATTTTTTTGGGATAATATGCTTTACTTGTATTCATTGTAAAACAAGATGTACTTTTTAATTTGAAGTAAATATAAGGCTCAGGTGTAAAATAAATTATTAATTATTTAGGCGAAAATACCAAGGAAGCTGATACCGTACCGTACCAACTGGTATGGCCAGAATTCTTCGTACTGGTCGATGAACCGATACCGAAACACCTTCAAAATGTACCGCTCAAGATACCGACCTATATCGGACAATACCGGCCGTACCGGAGTATACCGAACCTTTTGGCCGGAAAAGAGAAATTCGGCCAGTACAACAACTAAAAGGAAAATTAGAAGAAATGCATGATTTGAACAAACCCCAGTGCAGCAAGTTGCCACCACATTGACATTGTCGATTAGATCTTCTTCTTCCTTTTTTATTTCTTCTTCTCATCTGTTTTCCTTCTCCGTTGCTCTAACTTCTTCTCTTTTTGGCTGAACAAAAACAATGCTATGTGGTTTCTCTTTCATTGTTTTGTGTCTTATTTGAAATTTCCTAAGCCCTTTCACACTTGACTAACCTTGAAAATGTCAAAAACTTATATTTTTTGGTCACGTTAACGAGTGCCGTATGGCATTGGTTAACAATCCAATTAAAGAAAGTTTTTATGGGAAAAGAAAAAAAAAGCAATTAATATTTTGATAATTTTTTTCATTTTCCATAAAAGTGATATCAAAACTTTCTTAAAATGGATTCTTAACCAATGTTCTTACGACACTCGTTAGCATTTTTCATATTTTTTTAATAAAAGATGGGCTGAATGGTTCAGCCTTTCCTTTCTTTTCAATTTTGAGCCCCACGTTATGTGATGCATTAATTGCATCACATCAATAGAACTTTTTTTTTTTTTTTAAGTCGCAACTTTTTAGTTTTGTTTGTATGAATATGCAATGAGTAATTAAGTTTTTTGTTTTTTATATTGTGTTTTTCTTTTTATGCAATGAACAATTGAACTAATGTTTTATAGTACATAGAGATTTTTGAGGTAATGTTTTATAGTAAATAGAGATTTTGTGTGTGTATGTATGTATATATATATATATATATATATATATATATATATATATATATTAAATATATAAAATAGTGGTAAATCCGAAACGGTACACCGGTAATGACTGGTATTCGAAATATATCGTACTGCTAGTTAAACTGGTACAGTCTCCGGTATGGTATTGACTCATTTGAAAAATACTATTTTGGTCCCTACATTTTAGAGTCACGGTTAATTTGGTCCTTGTATATTTATAGTAGTCAATTTAGTCCATATTATTTTCAACTTAGGCTGTGTTTGTTTTGTGTAAAATGTTTTCCGGAAAATATGTATTTTCCAGAAATGCTATTTTCCGGAAAAGGAAAATATTTTTAAGTGTTTGGGTGAATTATGAAAATTATTGTGGAAAATATTTTCATGTGTTTGGATGTGTTAGGAAAATGCTATTTTTCGGAAAATTTTTCACATTTTCCGGCAACAACAACAACACCAAGAACAACAACAAAAAAAAATTCCGGCAATAACAACAAAAAATTCCGGCTCTGTCGACAACAACAACACCAACGACATCAATAACAAAAAATTTCGGCAATCACAACAACAAATTGGCTCCGGCGACAACAACAACACCAACAACAACAAAAAAATTCCGGCGATCGAAGGCGACAACAACAGCAAACAAAAGTCTGGTCTGGGTCGAACACTTTGGGCGATGGGTTCGTGGGTCGCCGGCAGAGGCGAGCTCGAGCGGAGGCGAGATCGAGCGAAGGCGACGCGGTGCTTGGTGTGGATCGGAGCTCGGTTCGAAGGCGATCGCCGGCGATCGAAGGCGAGATCGAGCGAAGGCGACGAGCTCGAGCGATGGCGACGCGGTGCTTGGTGTGGATCGGAGCTCGGATCGAAGGCGATCGCCGGCGAGATCGAGCGAAGGCGACGCGGTGCTTGGACCGGATCGGACGTCTGAACTTGCTGCTGAGCTTGGAGCTTTGGTCTGGACCGGATCGGAGTACTGCTGTGTGAGAGAGAGCTTGGAGATGTGTTGCTGTGTGAGAGAGAGCTTGGAGAGTTGAGAGAGTTTTTTTCCGGAAATTGATTGAAGGTAAAATGAAAGGTGAAATGGATTTCCACCGGATGAGAGCTTATTTTCGGTCAAAGTGTAAATTGATTTCCGTTGACTGAATTTTCCGAGGCAGCCAAACGCATCAGTTTTACGGAAATTGATTTCCGGAAGTAGTTTGAAGTTGAAACAAACACAGCCTTAGGGTCCGTTTGGTTTCCGTAAAATATTTTCCGGAAAATACATATTTTTCGGAAATGCTATTTTCCGGAAAAGGAAAATATTTTTAAGTGTTTGGTTGTATTATGAAAATTGGTGTAGAAAATATTTTCATGTGTTTAGTTCAATTAGGAAAATGCTATTTTCCTACAGCAAATTCCGGCAGCAAATTCCGGCCACAACAACACAACAACAACAACAACAACAAATACCGGCAACCACAACAACAACAATAATCAGTTCATCAAAAAAAAAAAAAAAAAACAACAACAGCAATCAAACTTAAAAAAAAAAAAAAAAAAAAAAAAAAAAAAGCTGAGAGATCGAGGAAGAGGAAGAGGCGCGGCGACGACGATCGACGGCGAGGCGCGGTGCGAAGAGCGTTGGGTTCTTCGGGGATCGAGATCGAGATCGAGCGCTGGGTTCACGGCGAGGCGCGGTGCGAAGGCTAGATCGCGAGATCGAGCGAAGGTGATCGAAGGCGATCGCCGGGGAGATTGGCGGTAGTGCGATCGAAGGCGAGATCGGCGCGGTGCTTGGGGTTCGCCGGCGACGTCTCCGACGTGTCTGGGCTCCTCGGCGGGGGGCTGAAGGTGCTCTCTTTCTCTCTTTCCCTCTCTCTGTCTTCATGCTCTCTCTTTCTCTCCATTTTCCGGAACTCATTTGAAGTGAAAATGAGTCCGAAAATCATTTTCACCCTTGACCATGAGTCAACTGAAAATGATTTTCGGAAAATTGCATTTTCCGGCGCAACCAAACACCCGAAAATATAGAAAACTATTTCCGAAAATGAATTTCACCCAAAACAAACACATAGAGTCAATTTGGTCTCTATCATTAAATAACTAATGAAAAATGTCAATGTGTCTAATACTGTGCTTTGTTATACATGTGGCAAAATATAACACGTCATAGGGTGAGGTTTCTGATTGAGGTGGATTAGTTGAGGTGGATTAGTCCACCTCAATCAGAAACCGACATGGAAACCGACACGTGTATGGTCGTCTATAAATATAAAGCAAATCCATAAATTTAAATACTTAAATCACCTTTCAGGTTTATTAAACTTCTGTTGTTTTCGTTTATTTAGGTTTCTCTCCCTTTCCCCAACCCAACAAAGAAATATCTGCTTCTGTTTCCGCCGTTACCATGGCGGTGGAGTCAATCAAAATCACAAACACAGACACAGATACAGACCCAGATCCAGACCTTTCTCTGGTTTTGTCTTGTAAAAGAAGAAAAGAAGATGATGTTGAAGAGGATCCGAAGGAATTTCCGATCTTGTCTCCATGTCGCAAAAGAAGAAGATTAGAAGAAGAAGAGCCAGATCCGGATGATTCGACCCAGCTGCCTGAATTCATCAAAATCGAAGAACTGCCAGATGCTATACTGTTCGAGATCCTTTATCGACTCCCTGGCCGATGGGCTCTCCAATGTAAGTCCGTGTCGAAGCGCTGGTGTTCTGTGATTTCTCATCCTTTGTTTGTTCGCAACGCCATGCTCCACCGACACCCATTCAGTAAGTCAAACACAGACCCCTTTACTCTTGTGTTATACCATGACAAAAAGATGCTCGCTCTTCCATTCGATGAGGACTGTGGCGGTGTTGGTGACGGTGACGTTGACGGTGACGGTGACGGTGACGGACTCGATTTTCTCGACTTTCTTCCCTGTATCGAATTTGCAAGAAAAAATTATCCCTTTTGCGTCGAAGCATCGTTCAACGATTTATTACTGATACGCAGCGTAGTTCTGCCGATTGTTAATTCGGGCTTTACTGAGTATTGCATCTGTAATCCTATTACCAAACAGTGGATCATTCTCCCTCGCCTTCGATACGAGGTAAATCGCGGAACTGTTTTGGTCGGCTTTATATGCAATCCAGATAGCTGTGATAAAGAGCAGGGATGTATTACCAATGGCCATTACAGTTTTAGAGTGGTGCGCATTCGTTCTCCCACTCAATCAAACACTACTCAGATACGTATGCAGATCTTTTCTTCCGACACCGGTGAATGGTGCGACTCTCTTGTTTCGTCACCGCGCGGATTGAATTCCTTTGTTGGAAAGCCTGCGCATGCTGGTGTTGTTGCCTGCAATGGGTTGCTGCATTGGGTGGATGTAAATGATGGAATGATCAGAGGCTTTGTTGTGTTCGATCCATTCAACAGTGCACAAGGATGCCGCTATATTGATCCACCCATTGACTTTTCCCGTGGAGAATGGGTCTCCTTTGGAGTGTTCCAAGGCCGTCTCCGGATATTCCAAGATTCTTCTTTGCAATGCCCTCGCAGTTTTTCTGTTTGGGAACTCGAGGATTACAATAATGCTGGTACATGGTGTCTGAAATACAAAATTTACTTCAAGGACATGGTTTCAGAATATTCCGATCTCCTCAAGATGGCAAAGGAAAAGATCTCAACTGGGTCATTGTTAGCTTTCCATCCAAATGTTGGCGAATTTGTTTTTTTACAATTTCGCAAATACATTGTTTTGTGTAACATGCGGACGAGGGTATTAACAATTGCCGGCCGACTGGAAAAACTTATACCAGGCAAAAGTTTATTATACTCTGATAGCATACCTGCAAAATATGTCTTCTTAGTTGGGCAACCATCGTGGCCAACACCAGTACCTCTCCCATTGAAGTTTGAATGCCCTTCCCCATTTTTATTGAGCGAGTTTGTTTCTAAACGTCAAAAGTTCAAGAAGCAACAGCAAGAAGTTGAGAAGTTGAGGGCAACGCCAACACCAATTCCTCTCCCAGTTTGAATGCCCTTGGTTCTAAACTACAAAACTCAAGAAGCTAGAAGTAAGTTGTTATTTTGTCTTTTAATCTAACCTCTCCAACTTTTATGATGCAGTTATCATGAAGTTGAAGGCAGTCATATCTCTAACAGTGAAGTTTAGATGCTCAAATCATTGTTGGGACAGATTGTGGGATGTAGTGCATTGCTTTTTAGTATGCAACAAAATTTGTACTTATTCATGGCAGGCCAGCAATTCAAGTGTTTTTCGTGTTCTCTTGTTCTTTCTAAATTATTGTTGACACTTAAATATAATGAAATTATGTTTTGGAATAATTAATTACCAATATGAATTTTGTAGCTGTACCTTATATATCTGTCTTTCTAAATTATAGTTGTAACTTTAATAGAGTGAAATTATGTTTTGGAATAATTAATTACCAATATGAATTTTGTAGCTGTACCTTATATTTCTGCGAATGAAGGTTTAAAAGTTAAGTTGTAGAAATTGGGTGTACCTTATATTTCTGTGAATGAAGGTTTAAAAGTTGTGATCGGATTGTCCTTCCAAATTTCTTCTAGACAAGAGTTCCGGAGTTTTTTTTATTGATTTGTGAAGCAGGATTTTACCCTAATTTTGTATTGTAATTAAGTTTTGGTGGTGTGTTTCGTATGTATTTTTCTTTGATTGTGAATGCACAATTTCAACTTATTAAAGCAATGAAATACCTCCAATTTTCTGATCAAATGATGCACTACAGATTTTTATTTTCTTATGCTTTTCAGTGGGTTAAATTTCATTGGTTTTCAACTAGTTTCTTCTATTCAGAAGCAGAATTTGCTTATATTTTTGGAACTTGAGGATTACGGTAGTGCAGGTGCATGGTTCATGATACAAAAAGTTTACTTCATGGACATTGTTTTAGAATATTCTAGGCTTGTTAAATAGTGAAGGAACTCCAGCTGCTGCAGATTTGCTAGCCTTCCACCTACATGATGGCAAAGTTGTCTTCTTATAATTCATCAACTCCATTGTCTTGTGCAAAATGTGGAAGAGAGTATTGAAAATGGCCTGCCAACTATGAAATTTGGGGAAAACCTTAGCTGGTAACTCCTGTTACTTTGTGTCTGTACCTGCAAAATTGATATTTCTACTTGTGCAACCATCTTGGCCAACGCCATTACTTCCCACTCCCATTAAAATTTTAGTACTCTCCTGATTGTTAGCCACTGAGGTTCTAAACTACACAAGTACCTGCTTTCATAAACAACTTTTAACCTTTTAACACAAATTTCTATTTTCTCATGCATTTTGGATTACATGAATCATATTTTTGAGTCCATTGATTAAAAGAGATGGATATATATATACACGCAAGGCTAACTATCTAATCTGTGAGGATCCATAGCCCCAAAATTTGGGACTAAGCTTTGTTATTGTTGTTGTTGTTGTGTGTGTGTGTATATATATTATGTATATCTTAAGGGTTTCATGACAGTTTGTGTAGGTCTGGGTAGTTAAAATTGATTGAGACCAAAAACTAAATTGATGATTGCTCCATTGAGCAAATGTAACTATCAATTTTAGTATGCTCTGCGTTTTCCCTTTTTTAGAGCCTATCAGTTTCTATTGTTATCTTTGTTAATGTAATAGAGCGAAGCTGGACAAGGGATGTTACATGCTTTCGAGCCTGACATGCCTACATATTCTGCCAGTATGTGAAAGCAATTTATACCTTACTTATACATGACTATATTCATGTCAGCATTTGGTGATTGGGTATGGCAATTTTTGTGTATCATAAAAATGGATGTGCATAATCTTGCGCTTTTGGTAACACCAGCAATCTCATCTTCTCACCATCAAAAGTTCTATTCCATGTGCAGGTTTAGATACCGTGGGGTGTTCTACCAGCTGCCATTCGATAATCAAATTAATTAGATTTCTAACTCTGATACCAATTTTGGTTTTCTATCAATTTGTTGTTTGATTTAGTTTTCAACGCATTTTTCTGTATTTAGTAATTCATTTATAGTAAAAGGCCTTTCATTTGGAAAAGAATGGAAAATGGAAGTTCACATCTGATTGTATCATTAAAAAGCTTCTTTAATCGTAGTACTATGATTTTTTATTAGTAAGTTAACCATGCAGTGCATGCACTCAATGAGTCTTATAATTCATGACAATACCCTCCATGTCATTATTACTTTTAGTACTATTATGGGATCACACACTTCCATTCCTTTGTACTCTATTTCTCTTCAAATTGATATACAAATTTTTTAAGCTTTTGATATTCCTGGTCTATGTTTGCTTTGTGTAGGTTTTCCTCTAATCATTAAGAAACCGAAGGATCTTATGCCAGTTTTGGTCAATTTTTTCAAGATTTATATCACTGGTTCAAACTCAATGATGCAATCATATGATTCTATGTTCGGCGTACTCCGTTTATAGATGTCTCAGTCAAATTTTTTTTTCTATGGGACTAACAAGGGTAAATTAGAATATCAACTTCCTCACAGAATACCCGATGTGATGGTGGAATGAAAATCTCCCGTGCAAGCTAACTTTTTTCGATTGGTCTTAGTGTTGGGGTTTCTTGAATTGTTCTTCTATCATAGAGTTTCCTTTTTTTTTTTTTTTTTTCTCTTACAATAGTCTCTTGAGTTCTTTATTTCTTTGTTTCTGTTAGTTGTTTTTTACTGTATTCATTATTATGAACACCTTCGCATGTGTGCGTGAGTAATTACGGAAGAATTACACGCATCTTAAAAGGGTTTCTTAAATATGGCGAAAAGTTTTGCCTTTACAGCCTAGAGTGGCCTTTATAGCTGATTTAGTGAAATGTCTGACATTCTCAACGAGCAAAAAGGTATGTGAAGACATTTTAGAGAGTCATCACTTGAGGTCTTTCTTAATCTTTTTTTCTTTTCTTTTTTTGTTCTTGTTTTTGTTTTTTTTTTTTTAAAGAGCAAAGTCATCCTTAAACTTAAAGCTTGACTTAGATTTATAATAGTAGACTTTTTTGTAACGCCTAACTTGTCGCAGCATTACGGAAATAATCTGTGTGAGAGTGAGTCATGTTCAATGTTTAGGTTGCTTTCTTAAGGGACTATTTCATGTTTAGGCTGCTTTTTTCTATTTGACCATTGAATTTTAGGACATATATACATATATATAAACATCAATACTTAGCCAAGAATCGTCTCAAAAAAATAAAGCTAAGAAGGTTCTCTGGGATAGCAGCAATCTGCTGGAACATTGTCGGAAAGTGCAATTTTAAACATCAAACCGTGTGGATTTTTTTTTTTTCATTTATTTTTTATTTCTTATGACAAGTGAGTATTTGGTGCAACTTATTTTTGCTTTTAAATGTCGAAATCAATTTTTGAATGTAATATATGGAGTGAAATTTTTAAAACGGTAAATTGAAAAGGTACAATTTTAAAGTTTAAGACTACACTCCTAAACGATTGGCGTTGAATGTTGATTTGATATAACTTATTTTCTTTAAAAAATAAAAAAGGGATCGAAATATAATTGTAATTAAACCATTCTCTATCATACAATTTCAGATAGACCCATTACAAAATGGTTGGACTCGGAATTACACAAAGAATATTGAGCTTAGATGAAAAGAAAAAAGCAGCTATAGTCGTTATTTGGGCCCATACATACGTGATTTGCGCCTGTGAAATATAAGCATTATTTGACTCGTTATTTTGTCTGTAAACTAAGTAAGTAGAATTGGTTTCATTCTAATAGAAAATGTTGCATCACCTTATAGCTAATGAATTCGATTATCATCCCTGATTATAGGACTATGACCCAAGTGGACTACACAATCACAGCACCACTCCCTATATTTCATGCAGTGTAAGACCTAAGAATTACATTAGGAGAATCGACCCAAGCCACAAATTTTCATCTTGTGGAAAACTTCAGAAGAAAACTTGTTGAGGGAGAGAGAGCAAAAAAGGCAGGAGTGCATTGATATGCCCGAGTGTTGCACAACTGGACACCTTTGGCTCTGTGGAAAATTTCATCAGGAACTGATGCTGCTTCATTTGTTGCACTAACTTCTCGTTCATTATTCACTTTCTTGCACATCAATACATGCAACAGCACAAAATCATAAGAATGCGAGCTATGACAGCCATAGAAACACAATAACTCATATATTGCTCATGCTAAACACCCCCACCCCCTCCCAAAAAAAATTTAGAGAACATAGAATCAGCTAAGCTAATTTACAGGTGCAGTCAGTCACTCTGGTTAAACATGAAAGGTGATATGTTACAACACTAACATGGCTTGGAGACAAATGATTTCGATAAGAATACAATTAAATCTCAGCCCTTATATGCTTATGGAGACAGCTTACATCTCAGACCTTAACTGAAATTATGTATAAATCTTGTGGACGCTTTGGTTTTTCTTTCAGAAACCATTTATGTTTCACGAACAAAAACTCAGTCCCTAGTAGCTTTCTAACAAGAACAAAACTCCTGCTAAGAGATGATGCTCGTACACAAACTACAATAAATCATTCAATTTTTAATGCAGCCATACTGCCGGTGAGAAGTTATATAGATCCTATATGTATCACGACCAAATACAAATCACTTGACAGGGACATCTTCAAGGTTGTGCCCATATTAAAGAATGTAAACCATGACATTACTTGAAGATAATAGATAACTCATGATAGAGTTAAGTAATGTAGGTGGGTTGTTAGCTTTTCCAAACTGATAGCATTCTGGCCTTTATATTGGCACAGTGATTGGAAATATTTGCTTCACAAACTAGCAGCATACCATTAAACGATACTTACAAAAATTAAAATAAAAACATACCATCGGACAATGGTGACCTTGCGTGACCAAAGAGAACCACTTGCATTACATATCTCACATTTAATTAGTCCACAAGATGCACAAGTTGCACAAGGAATCTTTCCCTTGCGTTACATTTCACACATCTGCAAAGACAAAATTATTTTGAATGAACGAACCATGAAATTTACACCACCAGAGTACCATCCAGTTCCAACACGTGAAGCTAACATCAAACTGCACTCAACAGTCAAAACTGCTTTCAAATATCCTGTTCTAATATTTAATTGGAAGTGAAGTACACGAGCAAAGTTTTAGTTAAAGACACGTAAAGAACAATAGTTGAAGTTTGACAGCATGATACTTATTTTAGACCTTGAAACAAGATTTGACAGCAGACACAGACAGATGAATGATCAAAAAATAAACAACTCACTTTGTGTCTGATCCATCTCTATGGGCAATTAAACCTCTTCCATAACAAGCAGGGCATTCAGTCATTTGAATTTCCTTATAAAATCTAGGTTCTTGGTTTGCATTGCATGTAAGACGGACAATATTTCCCCGTCCATCACATCCTGCAAATCTCATCCAAGGTTGAGTTAGGACAAAACAATTATTGCTACCATTAGTAACTAAGAGAATAAAATGACACAAATTTGAGTTTCTTTTACATTTAAATTATTTCTTCACCCCAAAGAGTCTGTAATTCAGAACCCCAACCTGAGCAATTCTCAATGGTTTCAGAATGTGGAATTTTTGCCTGTGATTCTTCGTAAGATGTAAACAGGAGAGGGAACTGAGACCTTAAATCCAATTCCCAGATTCCAAGTTCAGGTCCATTATCCTTTCCATCAATATTTCCACCAAGCTAGACCTCTGTTTCTGTTATAAGTTCCCTTTCCTCTATAAACGTATCTAGAGTTCCTACATAAACATTGCAGTCTTCAACCGTATGAATCTTCCACGTCCGAGCTGGACAACTTCCCCAGCAGCAACCATGACCAACATGATCAATGAGCAATTCTCGTATCTCTACTTCATCCAATATTTGCCTACAAAGGATTTTTGAGTTAAAATAAGTTTGCAGTTTGACGCTACAATGTTGAACTTGATAAAGATTCCATCAAGAAAAAAAAAGTTAAACAGAATAAAACAACTTCAGCATAAATGAAAGATTTAATTGAACATGTACAAAAAGTGTAAAGCTGTCTGTGATTCATGCTTAAGCCGAGACCAGTATTTGACATAAAGCAAAAACTATAATCGGGGAAGATCTCCAGGTGGGATCTTCTACAACTTATCTCATAAAAGCACCAGCATGCTTTGGGCAGTAATGGATGAAACGAAGTGTTTTTTAACTACAGCATCATGATTGGTGTAAAAGAAACAACTTATTGAAATTTCTAATTTCATATGCATGATATTGCACGTATAAATTATCTACGAAAATAAATGGCTAGAGGAAGATAAAATCCTCGTTTTTCAAGAAAAAGTCTTGAAAATAAATAAAGGTTCACTAAAATTCTTGCTAACAAGCTGTTCCCACTTCGACATATGCTAATATGGCAATGAAATCACTGAAATTATTCTTACTTTATCCCCAAAATTGCTTCCCCAGAAAATAAGCGGTCCTCATCCCTTAATTGTCATTCTTCCATACTAGAGACAATTTCTATTTTATGTTTGTGCCTTGGCAAGAGTATGCTACCCCTCTTGTTATTATCATAATCAAGCACGAATACTTAGCACAAATAATGGATGATTTTAGCCTATATAATATATGCCCCACAACACAATATGCCTTTTGGTTGTTATATGTACAAAATGAAAGAGTGCAAGACAGCTTAGAAAGAGGGAATGTCTTAAGGCTCATCTTAAGTATATCATGCCATATCATATTATGCCAGCAATGCAGCAAAATGGTACATACTTTTAAGATTGATCACAGGACTAACAATCTTAAAACTAGGCAACATATATAAGATCAATAAGATCACTTCCATTTAATTTTGTTACTTAATAAGGTGCGTATTATTTAAATTACCTCTGGAAATCGGTGGTGGTTCCAGTTCCACCATATTCTCCTCCATATCCACCTTGATAAACGATAGCTTGCACTGCAATAAGTGACTCATAATTTAACACCCACTATAATGCGGTACAAAGTAAAAGATTCAAGGAAGAGAAAAACAATTTTATTGGGTTAACGTGAAGCATAACTAACATAAACCAGCTTTAGGTGAGCAACATAGGCGTACCACTAGGATTTGGCTCAGGCGAACTAACGAAAGCGGCATGAATGGAAGGCAGGTAATTTTATAGTTTTGTGTTCTTTTTGTTTAAACCTCAATATTTGATAAATTTCATTTAAACCAATAATCTTGTGATATATTTAATAATGTTAATAGCAACAATAAGATAGAAGTGTAAATGATATTTTCAAGGTGAAATATACCGCAGTTTCTATAGTTTTTGACTTTTGGAAACTACGCAAAATCTCAACAGTTTTTAGGTAAAAACACAAAACTTTATGAAGTCTAACTAAATTATGAAAGAAATAGTAGCTATTCTTACTAGAGTACCATCTAGCCACTAAGAAGCTACCGTCTAGCCACTTAGTAACTTTGGTTTGTCAGCAATCTTCACAAAACTTTATGAGGTTTTAAACATGAAGTCTAACAGAATTATAAAAGAAATAGTAGCTATTCCTACTAGAGTACCATCTAGCCACTTAGTAACTTTGGTTTGACAACAATCCTGGTAAGCATCTCTTTTACCTCTTCCCATTTAGTAACATGTTTGGTTTCCCACTGTAAGAAGTCATCTACCTCATCTTCTTCAGAATAAGAAGAAAAACCAATCCCTGACACCAAAACATTTCCTGCACTCTCTGAATCATCATCATCAGTAGAAGAATCATTATCAACCCCTGCTATATTTCCTGCCATCTCAGAAGCATCATCGTCCGTTGAAGAAGCATCATCAATCCCTGCTACAACAGAAGAAGCATCATCAATATCTGCATTCACTGTCATCAATTCATCTTCTTCGTTATTGGAATCCATGGAAGAGGCAACTGTTGCAGTATCAAACTCTAATAATCCCCTTTCTTCCCATAACTGTCCAGCTGACCTCCAAACCTTGTGAGGTGGAACAATGATATTTTGATTGGATAGCAGATATAAGCTATATCCTTCCCAAGGCTCTTCAGAAGTGAAATGATCCTCAGGATCTGTATTTGTGTATGCAGAACCTAAAAATTGGAGAGCACGGTAGAAAGAAAAGAAATTTTCAATTGCTCCAATGTCCAATTTCATAATTTGATCAATTCCTTCAATAGGAATCTCTTGACCAACAAGCACATCATATTTCTGAGTGATACCTATTTCATCAATTCTTGATTTGAAGAACGCCCATGGAGTCATCATGATATTAAGGCTATTATCATCCAAATCCGCGTAAGTGACGGCAAATTCAAACAGAGGATCCAACGCAGAAACAACATGATTCTTGTATTCTTTAGTCACTTTACCGGAAAGCTCTCCCACCATGCATTCAAGCTCTCTCACGAGGCTTTGAAAGCCTGTAATGTTTTCAAGATCAATTTTTCCCCAACATATACGGTCATACTGCCCATATACAGTTTCATATATTGCAATACTCCTTGGTTCCCCCATTTCTTTTCTTATGTTATCTGTACTACATGGTAATAGAAGAAGCATAATAACAATAATCAACCAATAAATAAGAAGCATAATAACAATAATCAACCAATAAGTAAGAAGCATAATCAGAAGCATAATAACAATAATGTTTTCATAAATAAGAAGCATAATAACAATAATCAACGAAGAGTATTCTAAATCAAAGAAAAGTGCATCAATATTATAATATTATAATCTTTTATATAATTTTGCCATCAATATTATTTTCTTCAATATAGTTTGTGCACTGACTCCCCACAGAAAGAAAAGTGCATTCTAAATCAAAGAAAAAACTAGAGCCTTGAGAGTAGAGAAGAAGACTTACCCAAGAGCGTGAGAGTGGAGACTTGATTTGTGTACAGAATCAAAGAGACCACGAATTGAGATAAAGAATTGGGGTTGAAAAAGATTGAGATTTTGATAGTTGTGGGGGAAGCTGGGGTGCAAAATCTGAAAAAGATTGAGATTTTTTTTTTTTTTTTTTGGGGGAAGAGGGTTTTGGATTCAAATGTTCAAATTCAAAATCTGAAACAGAGAGAGAGAGAGAGAGATGACCGTTGCTCGGTTAGTGGACTATATATATATATATATATAGTTAAATATTAAAAGTAAATGTGTTTGAGTTTCAAAAAAAAAAAAAAAGTAAATGTGTTTAAATTTATTTTATTTTGATAAGATGGGCGTGCTTTTTAGTTTCATCTATTTTGAAATATTGTTTCTCAAAAAAATATAAATATATTTTTAAATATTAGTTGTTTATTTTTAAATTTATAAATATTAGTCTTTAAATGCCCAAAGTATATTTTTACATGTATCCATTATACATATATTTCCTAAAAAATATAATAAGTATTATTTTAGTTTTATACCAAATTTTGACATCAAAGATTTTCAAATTAAGTTTTGAGTATTTAAAAAGTCTAGGCCTCTTTTTTTTCCTTTTTTTTTTTCTTTTTTGTGGGTCATAACTTGTATGTTCAACATGTTACTATGATGTTTCTAGTTGATTCAACTAATAAACAATAAGCCCATTTGGTGTTTTGGCTCAGTGATAAAAAAAATAAAAAATAAAAAATTATCATGGAACGAACGCGATAAGTTTCAATAATAATAAAAAAATGTTAGCTATGGTTGAAGTTCAAGACAGTTATGTTTTTCTCATATGATTTGATTAACAGGGGTAAAGAGTCACCGGCTATGTGGAAAATTGAGCGCTATTCAATTGAGAAAGTCGCTGGAGATGGCCAATGTCTTTTTCATGCCCCAGTATCTTTATTTGTTGTTTGCTCTTGTAATATTTACCCCTGCCGAATGAATTTAAAGTTTATTTTATTTTTTGAATTCTGATAAGTAATAAGAGTAGGCTTTTGAATGTTGTAGAGTGAGTTATGTAATGGTTGTGCATAGCTCGAAACAGATTTAAATCAGGGTCCTAACTTCAGGTCAAGTTTGCCAGCAAGAGGAAGAGTGAATTAATATTTGGGCTTTGTGATCAAGTTAGCATTTTGAGCACACAGTTAATGCTTGAAGACTGGGATATAGCAAAGAAACCAATGACATGATGTCACAAAACCTATTTAGTAGTCCTGTTGTTGTTAGAAATTGATCCATAGACTGTAGTGATAGACTTTGGCAAACCGTAGAAGAAAACAAAGTGTGAATATCAATCTATACAATGTAATTTTTTGGTTGTCATTTTAATTAAAAACAGAAAGAAAGTGAAAAATTATCTTTTAAATGAAAACTCAAGGTAAAGAATTGCATCCAAGAAAAGACTAGCATAGACTTAAAGAAACTGGTGACAATTGTGTATATCCAAAATGATCTAATTCTTAGATACACAACACAGACTAAATATTAGCCTAGATAAGAAAAAATGGTACTATTTGTATGGTAATTACAACCAAACCAAAGATAATAATTAATTCAATTAATTCGTATAAGAAGATATGCACTGGAAAAATCAACTACTCTCCATCTAATTTACAGTTATTATAGTTAATGAATGAAAATGCATAATTGAAATCATTTATTGTAAATATTCATGTATCATTTGCATTGTAAGAATTTGGTACACAAAGAATGCAGTCCCTTGTAGAATAAAAGATAGGAAGGGTCTAAAATTAAAGAAGTTTATAATTGATAGATTAAAAATATTTGTTTATTTTTCAACTTTTAAGGAGATGTAGACTTTTTTTTTATACTAATTCTTTAGAAAATTGAATCCTTCAATTATGAATGGTTAATAACTAGCGAGAGTGTTTGTCTTCTTTTGTTACTTATGAAAAAAAAAATCAGTTCAATCAGTTCAATATCTACCCATTTTTAGGTCTTGGATTTGATAAAAATGTATTAGTTCTCCTCAATCTAAAACTAAAGGATAAAACTTAGGTATATTTCTTTAGGTCTTATACTTTTGGGTTTCTTATTATTTTCAAACATGTGGCTGCATTGAATTTAATTGTATTTGGGAAAAGATAATATTGTTTGTGCTACATTGGTCAAAGTAGCCATATGTTTTAATTAAAATTGAAAACTAAGGTACAAAAATTAAGGAAATGTACCTAAAATTTACCTAGTATTTACTGGAATCTGAATTTCTTCCGGAAGAAACACTTGTTTCCTTCATTGTTGTGGCATATATCTGAAGGTTCAATTAAACTCGAGAGTACTTTTTCATTGCCTCTTAAACTAACTTCTAATTTATGAATTAAGGTCAAAGGAATGGCTTTCAACAAGAGTATTTCTCTAAATCCACCAGAAGAAAGAGAGAATGCTGGTTTACTGGATATGTTCTTATTCATTTAGCTACATGCCAATCGCGAGCATATATAAGTAACTTATATTAAAAAAAGAAGTCTTTCATGATGAAAATTTTGCTGATTTTTCCACTCTACATAATCTGAATGTATTTATTAATTAATGGCTATGGCACTTTCTCTTTAATTTTTCAAGGTCGCTAGACTTAGTCAATTTATATTCTCTTGATATTATGACTTTCTTCACTATTCTAGATTAAAAAGAAAAAAAGAAAATCATAAGATGCTTCGAGCCATATTATGAATAGAATGTGAAACATATTTGTTTTGAAATAAGTATTTAATATTTATTTGAGTAAAGTAAATATATATATATATATTTCGTTAAATTATCCTATATAATAAAAATTTGGTTTAAAAGTCGTGGTTGCGTTAAATAATTACACTAAATTGCAGAAATTTCATTAAATTTTTTTTAAAAAATTAAATTTAGTTGATTGGTGCCATATAACCATTATACTTAAGAGAGGCGAAAATTAAGCTATATAATAAAATGATGAATTTTATATATTCATTGGCTTTAATACAATGTTTTGTTATCTAGGAAATATCTAAGCAATAATCAATTAAGCTACACATTTGGGTGTTTCAACTTGTTTACATACGTGGGTTTTGAAAAATAATGATGAATTTTATATATTCATTGGCTTTAATGCGTTGTATTGTTATCTAGGAATCTAAATAATAATCAATTAAGTTAAACATTTGGGTGTTTCAACTTGTTTGCATACATGAGTTTTGAAGAACAATGATGAATTTTATATATTCATCGGCTTTAATACACTGTTTTGTTATCTGGGAATCTAAATAATAATCGAGTAAAAAATTTGGGTGTTTCAAATTGTTTGCACACATGGGTTTTGAAGAATAATGATGAATTTATATATTCAATGACACTTTTTATTTTTGGGTGTACAGTAATAAAGTGTCAATCGGTGAGATACTAGTGAAGAAACCCAATTCAGATAATTTGTGTTCAATAACGAAATCGAAGAGTTCTGAAGGAGTAATTAAGATGAACGAGAAGAGAACTTATGCTCAGTTGCATTTTGATTTGGGTTAGTCTGATTTTAATTTACACACATGTTCAACATGTGGGGTCAAGTATGCTATTGGAGAGAAAGAGGATGAGAAGGCTCACAAGGGGATTTCATAGAGACTATACCCTTGGGATTCCATTCAAGGTATATTACATTAAGAACTATGTGATTCACTATTTGTTTTTAAGTCTGGTAACCAAAAAAATCATGATATTTCCACAACTGTTGATTAAGGAAATGTACCTAAAATTTACCTAATATTTACAAGAATCTGAATTTCTTCTGGAAGAAACACTTGTTTCCTTCATCGTTGTGGAATATATCTGAAGGTTCAATTAAACTCTAGAGTACTTTTTCATTGCCTCTTAAACTAACTTCTAATTTATGAATTAAGGTCAAAGGAATGGCTTTCAACAAGAGTATTTCTCTAAACCCACTAGAAGAGAGAGAGAATGCTGGTTTGCTAGATATGTTTTTGTTCATTTAGCTACATGCCAATTGCGAGCATAAGTAACTTATATTAAAAAAATGAGTCTTTCATGATGAAAATTTTGCTGATTTTTCCACTCTGCACAATCTGAATGTATTTATTAACTAATGGCTATGGCACTCTCTCTTTAATTTTTCAAGTTTGCTAGACTTAGTCAATTTATATTCTCTTGATCTTATAACTTTCTTCACTATTCTAGATTAAAAAGAAAAAAAAAAATCACAATATGCTTCGAGCCAGATTATGTATAGAAGGTGACACATATTAGTTTTGAAACAAGTATTTAATATTTATTTGAGTAAAGTGAAAAAAAAAAAAATATATATATATATATATCGTTAAATTATTCTATATAATAAAAGTTTGGCTTAAAAGTCATGGTTGCGCCCAATAGCTACACTAATTTGCAAAAATTTCATTAAATTTTTTAAACATTAAATTTAATTGATTGGTGCCATATAACCATTATACTTAAGGGAGACGAAAATTATCACTAGGAAATTTTTAGATAAAAACAAAAAATTATTATATTTATCTTGATTGGTTTTAAAGATCAACTTTTTTTTTTTAATAAAAGGTAGAAAATTTATTGCTGAAATGATATATATTACAAAGGAGTATGATATGCTTAGAACTGCGAACTAATAGAATTTAGTAGTATCATGACATTGTAAATTTATCCCAAAAAACTGTATATATCACCCACAAGACAATAAACATTAAATTTAATTGATTGGTGCCATATAACCATTATACTTAAGGGAGACGAAAATTATCACTAGGAAATTTTTAGATAAAAACAAAAAATTATTATATTTATCTTGATTGGTTTTAAAGATCAACTTTTTTTTTTTAATAAAAGGTAGAAAATTTATTGCTGAAATGATATATATTACAAAGGAGTATGATATGCTTAGAACTGCGAACTAATAGAATTTAGTAGTATCATGACATTGTAAATTTATCCCAAAAAACTGTATATATCACCCACAAGACAAGTATGCGGGACTAACTTGCAAGTAAAAAAGCCAATCCTTATGCAATCTCATTCATGTTTCTCTTTAATAAGACCTACTCTTTTGTCTGGTGTTTAAATTGACAGGCTTATTTGTATAGATAGGCAAAATGTTTTCTTTTAACTTGAGTTATAATTTTGCAGATATTCAGTGGCACATGGTCCGGTAAACAGCAGGAAAAGCCATTTATTTTCACTTCTTTCTTTTTTCTAAAATTTGTTTCACTAGTGCCGAGCAATTGGAGGTCTCGTCTTCTTCAGGCTTGACTTGTGCTTTTAAGAATTATTAATTGCCAAGACGTTGTACGTGGCAAAGCACATCCATTGAATCTCCCTCCTCTTTATTAGATTCTGTTCAAGCACATGAAAGCATGTACTTGGACACAACAAACACAAGACAACAACATAACAATTTTTGAAAAATTAATACACAACACGTTGGAGATACCACAACAAATTTTTAATATAAATAACTATTGAAATCTATAAATACATATCTAAAACTAAAGTAATTTTTTTCAAGAAAAAATATCTTTTTCTCCCAACATAATGAGGACACGTATAGAAGCAGAGCCAGGGGGGTGAGAGGGGGCAGTTGCCCTCCTGAGCTCGCCAAAAAAATCATGTATAATATACTCTTATTATAGTTGAAAGTAGTTTGCACCATCCACGGATAGAAAGCCTCTCAAAAGCAAAAAACAACAAATAGTATTCTCCTCACGGTAAGTCATGGACTCTAGAGTCAAGATTGAATAGCATGTGCCAATCCCACGAATTTTAAAAAAAAATTAAAAAGCCCTCCCATGCCTTAGTAGAAGTACACCACTGAAAAGGAAGTAATGCTAATAAACAAAATATTTTTAGTAATAAATTTCACAACTTTTGAGATGTTATTTATTTTCATTTAGATTTATTATTGACATTATTTTATTGTCTATCATTTACAAATTGTCAGCTTAATGGTTATGAAAAGAAAAAAAAAAAGGTGACCCTAGACTAATTGTTAAAGGAAACCTTAGAGCATCTACTAATCTTTCTCTTCCATCTCTTCACAATTCCAAATTTTGAATTTTTGCTATATTCCAAAATTTTAACTAATTACTGCCGCGCATCTTGGGTCACTCCACAAGTATAGATGCTTGTGAGATGTGGGAGGCAAAGGCCAAGGTTCAAGTTTTCAAGAGGCTAGAGTAGAAATTCTATTTTTTATAAAATAAATAAATAAATAATTAATTAATTACTTAGAATAATAGAAGAAGAAAATTGAATTTTACTTAGTTATTTAAAAGTATTCCTACAATGAGACACGTATACAATATTGTAGGCATATTGCTATATTCTTAACACTTTGTTATTGATTTATTTTTACAATTTCTTTGAAGAGACCATCAAATTATATGATTAAATTGTACGCATTCAAGTTAATTTCTCAATTTGATTATCATTAATTAACTATTTACATTGAGGGCATTTGAGTAAATTAAACTAAGTATTAAAAAAAATTTAAAGTTTACATTTATATTAGATTGTGTGTGACAAATGACAATTTCATTAGCATATAATTGCTTATTTATTTGTTATTAATATTGAATTGCTATTTTTTAGAATAATTTTACTTTCAATCTTTTGCCTTTTAATCTTGTCCCCCCTAAATTGAAATTTTGGCTTTGTCACTAGACACGCATGCAGAAGTGTTCCCGTTGAGTCCAACACATACATGAATTGGTACATAGACACGCTAGGAGTTTTGAAGTGTCAACGCTTCTTAGGCATTTAACAGGATATTCAAGGATTGCCATCAGGGTGTCTTCATTAATATTGGCATGCCTTTCCACATCTTCAATTGGAGAAGGAAGATAGGCTGTAACTAGATTCAAGTGATCCAGAAATATTAAACTAACTGCGAAATATGGGGAAAATCTTAGCTGGTAACTCAAGCTACATCATGTCCATACCTACGAAATCTATTTTCATAATTATGCGACCAGCATATGGACAACACCTGTTCCTCCATTCCAGCATTCCCATTGAAATTCGAATGTTGGTTAATGAGGTTCTAAACTACACAGGTATTTGTTTCGGTTAATAAAAAAAAATATTTACACAATCATTTCTTACGCATTTTGGATTGCATGATTGTTCTACCTGTGTGTATATAAACTTATTCAATTAATTGAAGGTATAAAGATGTATTTTGTTTTCTTTTCTTTTTTCAACTCTAAGTATATGGGAAGCTTTTTAAGCTAATCAGTTGTGGCCCATATGATTCAGTTCCTGGTTTTAAGATTTGATCCTTGTTTTAGTTATTTTAGTGCTTCCTCTCTTGTTAAAAAAAAAAAAAGTAGATATTTTCATTATGTTTTAGCAATTCTTTCTAGTTACATATTTTGCTCTTCTAAGATGGTATCTCATGCACTTGGCGCATAAACTATTTTTCCTTTAGTTTCTTTATTTGATTTAAATTGTTTATTAGGGATTACATTTTATGCACAATAAGTTTAAGCTTTTCTAACCCCTAGGGGTTGGCTCAAGTGGCCAGGGCATTGAGCTTCGTGGTATGCTCCCTCCAAGTCTAAGAATCGCCTTGGGTGCAAACAAGTTTTGGGGGCCACTTCTCATTGGCGAAGCCGATGATTTACCTGACATGATGCTGTGCACGGTCTCTGAGGATTCATCAAAAAGTCAAGTTTTTCTGGGGGTACGCATTTTGAGCTATTGATGTTTTATCTCGTCTCTTGTAAGTTTCTCCAGTGATCCAGCTCTGTTTTCATTTGAATGATGTCTTAAATTTTGAATCCGTGCTTTCCTGTATTAAATACTTAGGAATAATATTTATGCATCAGTCATCATATTAAGTGTGAGTTTGGATGTTTCTCAAAAAAAAAAAAAAAGTGTGAGTTTGGATTAGAATGAAAAATTAAAATTATTTCACTATTTAACTTTTTTTGCTACTATATTCATAGGTTTCACTACACTTTTTGGTACTATTCATGAGTTCCACTGTACTATTTTAACAAACTTTTACCTTTATTTATAGTACTTTCAGTAATAATTTTTCAATTTTAGCAAAATAAGCGATATGCAATGTCGTGAAACAAGTACTTAAAGAACACTTCAGTGATGTCACTATTTTTTCCACTTTTTTCTACCATATTAGACCCACGAACAAGGTCATGAAACAAATACTACTACAAAGAGTCTAATATATGGATCTATGGAATTAAGGATGATCTCAGTTGTATCAAAAATTAGTCTTCTAATTTCACTTTCCTTCAATTGAGTCAAATTTTTAAACTTATTCAAGTAAGACTTCCTAGCACTTTCGGTTAAGTGATTGCCTTTAAATGTTCATACAAATTAATTAAAAAAAAATATTTTCTTTTGAAATTTCAAAATATAACAAAATAGAATTTAGTATTTAGTATTTAAAAGAAAAAGAAGAAATTGAAACCAAAGAAGAACAGGGCAAGAGGATCTAACTTTGTTCTCAGGGCATTGGCTGTGCCTCGTTGGTTTGGGCTTAGCCATGCCTAATTTGATTCTTTATGCATAAAGATTTGACCCTCTTCTAAACCTAGCGTCAATTTCAAAAACACCACCTAACGACAAGAACAATAACAAAAAGAAAAATGTCATAAAACCTCGGGATTCTCTAATTGAGCAATGAATATAATATATATGGAAACCACTTAACTCAAAAGAGTTAAACTTATAAGTTTGAGTCTAGCTATGTTATATTAATCATTTACTCTTCTCATCATTGTTCAACGTAGGATTTCACTTGCACTTGCATTCTCAACAATCTCCCCCTCACCTATGAGTCTCTATCATTGGTGGGCCACAAACAAGTCTTACTAGCTCCCGCTACCTTATGGGCTTTTACTATTACCAGCACGTTATTCATGGGTCTCTTATGCACCATTCATAGGAACCACGTGTCAATCTTGTACGCTTATCCATGGAAACTAGCCCACACATTCATATCCAATGGAAACATGCTCTTCACTATGATCTAGCATTGTTGACAATACTTCTTTGTTGGGCCTTTTTTCAGAATCGTTTGTGTAGGCTAGGGTTATCCAACAAAATTGTAGACTCAACCCACCAGTCTAAACTGACAAGACCCCAATCCGTCTACCACCCAATCCAACTACCTGGTGGTTGACGACGGGTCCCTACCATCCCAAACTGATTCCAGCGAGTCAAGTGGCAGGTCTTCCCTTCCAAAACCCAATCTACCCAACCCAACTGTGATATATAAGCCTCAATACTTAGTTAGTTTATGGTCTCTTCAGTTCAGACTCTTCACCCTTTAATTTCTCAATTTTCTAGATCTCTCTCAGTCTCTAGATCTCTCTCATTTTCTCAATCTCTCAACCGCCAACGCCTTTAGTTCAAAATCTTCAGATGCTTGATTCTCCACCATTATCAATTTGTGATTCTCCTTCATCATAGACTTACTGATTCACCTCTAGATCTGTGATTCTCGCTCTCAAGTTTGATTTTCAGTCATTTTCTCTCTCTATTTCTTCATTTCAATCTCTCGTACAATTTAGATATGTCGTCATCTCTCTCTATTTCTATTTGTGTTCTTTGTATTTGTGGTCTATTGGTGTTTAGGTTTGTAGATATGTTCTTCAGTGTACCAAGTTTGGTCTTTGAACTTAGTCTTTCAATTAAAGTTGAATTCGACCGTCATCCACCCAAACCCAATCCTACTCAACCCATGGTTTTTCGTGATCAACGATGGTTTGCCATCTTGCACCGTAATGGGATCGAATCAGGTCTTGGTTGAGCCCAAACCTGAATTGACTCGACCTGTGGACACCCCTAGTGTAGGCCCTTTAGGCTTGCTTTGTCCTTGTTAGGAAAGGGACACTGAACACCGCGCCACATTTGTCGCACACCACCTTGAGCTCTAATACCATTTGTTAGAAAGATAATAATTAATATAACATATAGAAACACTACTTAGAGAGTTAATCCAATAAAGGGTTGCCACTTTAGGTTTTCTACAATAAAAGGATAGTGACTACCACACTTAATAACCATCCTAATAAAAGGATAGTGTGCCAACTTAGCAATCCATTTGCCACATAATATATTTTCATTAGTGAAATGATGGTAGGAACCAAAACAAAACGTGTTTTTCAAAATAGGGACTAAAAGCAGTAAAAATAAAAAGTATGGATCAAAGTGGGAATAGGGTGAAAATTTTGGGACGAAAATAGTATTTCCACCTATATAAAACGTAAGTTCTTAACCACGCAACATGTTTTTAAGCAATACTAATAAAAGAAAAACACCCCAATTACATAACACATATTTGACTATTTCAATCAACTCTTTCAATAAAAGCACAGTTCACCATAGATCAGGCATTTTTTAATATTGTTTCTCTAGCCAAAACAACTGGAACATCTTATTATGCTTATTTGCTGCAAGCATGTGCATCGCACTTTGATTTTCCATGAAAAATAAGGAACTAAACATATGGAGGCAATGACCTGATTGCATCCCAGGAAGACTCAACATCATTTCCATAACTACTTGAACCTCAATAGCTACTACGGAAGTAAATGGTGCATGACTACTTTTACTTTTGATGATGACATCTGTCATACTCTTCAAAGAGTTGGATATTTCTTGCACAATTGAATGTTTTTTACCACACTTTTTGTGAATTCCTTTGAAGAGGTGGACATTTCTTGTGAAGCCTTCTCCCTTATTGATTTCCAGTCTTGCTCTCAACACTAATGGTCATTCAACATCCATTGGGTCAATGTCCACAAGAGACTGATATTGGGGGTCAACAAATTCTTTACTATCAGAAGAGTCCCTAGAACCTTCAGTGCTTTCTTTTGGTATTTGACTATTTGGGGTCCATGCATGTTTTCCCGTTGCAATAGTGCCTTTAAACATGATTTCCATAGCCCTTGCATTCGGCAACCCTTTTCTACGAAACACTTTTACTTTTGGACATTCCTATATGTTTACAAATAATAGTTATGGTACTATTTATTAGTTGTAGAAAACTAAGGTTGCCAATATTCTCTAAAGTAAATTAACCTTTAGCTTTCTTTCCCACCATTCATCACTTGCATCAATTTTTCCAGTGTCAAGATCATAACCCAACCCAGTCTCACGCTCAAAAAGCTACTTCCATACCTTCCATACACCTCTTAGATGATTCCATTTGTTTTTAACTTGCAGCTGACTCACCACTTTGTTGATCAACTTCAACTACTTTATCACTTCGTCGTACCCTTCATTTTTCCAAGATCCTCCACTCTTATTGCCTATTAGAACTTGAGCAGCACATAAATCACAAAAGACTTTTAGTTCTATTGGATCTTTCCACTTTGTCCGATCATCTTTTTGTTCAACATCCTTTGATTTCCCCTTATCCATTTTGGCTACAAATAAATTCTATACTCATAAGCATCCTTTCATATGGTTCATATGCTAAAAAAATTACTGGTATAAAACACAAACACCTTCCAAGCCATGTTTCATAAAACCTTCCTAATTGGAATCTTATTGTTGTGTGTAATTTTCATTATTGCACATTCATTTAAATAACAGCCCACATAACATTGTGTACATAAGTCTCTCAATAAAAAATAAACATTGTGTACATAAAGACATGAAACAAACAAGAGTAATAATTTCATAAAGTTATAATTGTGTAATTGTTAAGATCATCATCAAAGAGTTACCTACTATGGAGCTATTCTTGTTGATGTGTGAAACTAGTACTACTATTGTGAGGATTGTGGAATTATTTCCTTTCTGCTACTGTGGAGATGTTACTGTTGCAGTATGGACTATGGAGCTGTTACTAGTTTAGTGTGTACTGTGGTCTACCTTATGGACTGAGTTTAAGGGATGAAAAATCTTTGAGCCCTTCACAAGACCAAAAAAACTACATACAAAGAACAAGGCACATTCAACCCTTTTTTAGGGAAGTAGATGTGTTAAAGAAGAAAACACAGATTGCACACACAAAATACACACACATACACACACACACACACATATATTGCACCTCATAATTTTCTCCAAGTATCAAAATCACAGACTGCGCCTCATAATTTGATCCACCATATTTCTCTAAATCCAACTACAATTCTCTATTTGCAAAAAGCTCCTTCCTTGCTATTATCTGTTGGAGACTCTTTCCTTCCTGTGATGACTAATGATTAAGCCTTTAGCTGCATGCTGCAAAATGAATCTTAAGATCCCAAATTATCAATATCTGTCAATCCAAATGCAATTTTTGCAGACCATATAGTTAATGTAGATACCAAACTCAAATTCTGCAAGCCAAACAAGGCCATGAATAGATTTCATTTTAACTAGCAGCCAAAACTCAAATCATCTGAACATAGTTGTGTTGTAGATGTGCTTATAATATGATCTTTTATAAAGAGATGGTACTCATACCCAACTAAATGCAATTGAGTCCTGCATTGTAGCAAGATAATTTGGTTGACAGATTGACCAATATCTCTAACCACCTTAACTTCGAGCAAATCAACTAACCAAACAATAACAGAGCTTGATATGCTTCTAACATCTATCATATTCACCCCACAACCGCCCATCAAAGCCAATATTTGCCTTTGGCTTCTCAAATTAGTAAGCCAAAATATATAAAACTGAAGGCATCTACAGAACATAAATTAATGAAAAAAGAATGAACAAATTTGCATTGAATTTTTTATTTGCAAGTGTAACAACTAACAAATCAAAGAATATTGTCGGTCTTCCCTGTCAAGAATAAGCAAGAATCTATTTAAAACAAAAAATTCTAAAGGAAAATCAAGTCAATAATTATCAAAGTATCTATACCCGTCATAATTATCAAAGGGAAATGTTAACGAGTGCCGTTAAGGTATTGGTTAAGAATCCATTTTATGAAATTTTTGATATCACTTTTATGAGAAATGAAAAAAGCTGTCAAAACATTAATTACATTTTTTTCTTTTCCCATAAAAACTTTCTTTAATTAGATTGTTAACCAATGTCTTACGACACTCGTTAACATGACTCATTATCAAATTATCTATACCCAAGAGTCTATAGCCATCATAATCATCAAATAAACCTTAAAAAATCAGCCACACCCAACAAAAGGGAAAATACATTAATAAATATAATAAATTTTTTTATCAAAAAAATAATAATAATAAAACTCATTGTCACATCGGCTGATCTTTGTTTTTTTTTTTTTTTTTTTTTTTTGAGAATCAACTTCAAAAACTATTATTAAGTGGTTGCAGAATCTGAAATAACAAGCTGTTCTATGTCCGATGGAACATGCTCCATCCACACAAGTAAAGGAAAAGAAACAATTGCTCTCTTAGCCAAAGCATGAGCAACACAGTTACCCTGCCGCCTAGTATGAGAGAAACAAAAGGTTCTAAGCGAACTCGCGATAGACATAATGTCTTTGATAATCTGGCCAATGGAAGGGTGGCTCCAATCCCTTGTCCATAACGCCCTGTACACCACCTCCGAGTCCCCCTCAAATTCAGACAACGAGATGCCCAGCTCCACAATAAATTTTACAGCTCTTCTTGCAGCTAATGCTTCTAACAGCACCACTGACCCCAGATAGGAAATTTTTTCGGCAAGAGCTGCAATAACCTCCCCCTTTGCATCATGGACTACAACTCCGATACCAGCCTCGCCCGACTCACTGAACACAGCCCCATCATAGTTAGTCTTATATAACTCATTCAACGGAGGCCTCCACCTTATACTCACCTTGGATGGTTTAAGTGCAGGCCTTGGAAGTTTCAACTGAAAGTCCGAGAGGTACTCCTTGGCAGCTGTGAAAATTCTTTCAATCGCCATGCCCTTCTCATTCAGTCTCAACCTATTTCTGTGGTTCCAAATACACCACGCCACAACTGCAAATAGCTCCAGACCTTCCTTCCGCTGCCCAACAAGATGAATAAGCTCCTGCATGTCTTGAATTTGAGGATGCTCTGTTCGGACCCAGCCGAAACAGGGTGTCCAAATTTGAAGCAACTTCTCGCAACTCCAGATGGCGTGAAACGTGGTCTCCTGGGCCGAGAGGCAAGCACATCATTTTGCATCATCAAGAATCTTCCTCCTCTTCAAATTTTCCTTTGTTGGCAAAGCATTTGAACATACTCGCCAAAGGAAAAATTTTATTTTGTTTGGAACACGCAACCTCCAAATACGTTTCCAAAAGAGAGTCTGCTTTGACCTGTCCGAGCTCGATGCAGCACTAGAATCATCTTCTTCACACAGGAGCTTGTAACCCGTTTTTACTGAGTATTCCCCACTGCAACAAGCCGGCCATATTAGACAATCTTTCTGAGCTGTCCAACAAAGTGGTATGGCTTTTATGCGTTCAGCCTCAAAGCTCAGAAAATTTTGTTGTATCATATTCTAATTCCAGGTCCTTGTGTCCGGGTTTATGAGAGCAGCAACTTGTGCACCTTCCAATGTAGGCATAAGTGGAGATACAACTTTGGCCGAGCCCATCCCAGGTAGCCAGTTGTCTTTGTAGATATTTATGCTTTTTCCATCCCCTATCCTCCATCTCATACCCCCCGAAATCACCTTCCTAGCTTTGAGAATACTTTGCCAAGCATATGACCCTCCTGCCACTTGAGCTTCAAAGATCGACCCCCTTGGAAAATATTTTGCTTTGAAAACCCGAAAAAAGAGGGAGTTTTGATCTTTTAGTAGTCTCCAAACCTGTTTTGCCAACATTGCATCGTTAAATTTTCTCAAGTCTTTGAATCCCATCCCACCTTCGGATTTAGGCTTACATAAAACCTCCCATTTTTTCCAGTGAATTTTTCTTTGCTCCCACTTTTGTCCCCAAAAAAAATTTCGGATTAAAGCTTCAATTTCATCACAAAGGCCCCCTGGTAGTTTGAAACAGCCCATCGCAAAAGTGGGAATTGCTTGCACTACCGCTTTGAGCAAGATCTCTCTACCCGCTTGGGACAAAAGCTTCTCTTTCCACCTTTGGAGTTTGCTCCATACTCTCTCTTTTATATAGTTGAGGCTTTCTTTCTTCTTCCTCCCCACCACGGCCGGTAAGCCAAGATACTTTTCATATTCTTTTATCTCAGGTACCTCTAAATAATTGGAGATTTGGGTCTTGGTGTCTTCTTTTGCAGCTTTACTGAAGAAAATGGCTGTCTTCTCTCGGTTCAGCTTTTGGCCAGATGCTTTCTCGTACAATGATAAAATATTTTGAATGACTTGTAAATCTGACAAAGAGGCTCTGCAAAACAATAGGCTATCATCTGCAAAAAATAAATGTGAGATTTTTGGCCCCCTCTTACATAAGGAAAAACCCCTAATACCATCATCAGCTGATGCCTTTTGAAGCATCCTATTCAATCCTTCTGAACAAATCAGAAAAAGGTATGGAGACAAAGGGTCCCCCTGCCTTAGACCCCTTGAAGGTCTAATATCTCCCCTCGGCTCTCCATTCACCAATATTGAGTAAGACATCGTGCTAATACACTCCAAAACAAGAGACACCCACTTCTCACAAAAACCCAACTTCTCCAAAATTTTCACCAAATAAATCCACTCCACCCGATCGTACGCCTTACTCTTATCTAACTTCAAAGCCATAAAACCCCCCTTCTTGGATTTTTGATTTTTCATATGGTGCAAAGTCTCAAAGACAACTAGAATATTATTAGTAATTGCTTTACTGGACTGAAAAGCACGGACATCGGCTGATCTTTGTCTTTCTTGATCTCTCACAACCTTTTATATTACCATTGCTAAATGGCTCGTTTTGGATAAAATAAGCTTGCTTTTTTTACACAATAAATGGGCCCCATGAATAGTGAAAACAGACTCATTTGATGCTAAAAAAAGCTAAACGTAGAATAAATTGGAGAAATAAGCAATGCCAAACGCAGTTAGAGTTCATTTAAGAATAGCTTATTTAGTTGAAATTAATTTTTTTTTTAAAATACTGTAGATATAGCTAAAAAGTAATTGAAATAGTATAGTGGAACCCATAAATAGTACTAGAAATATAATGAGACCCATAAATAGGAGCAAAAATAAGTTAAATAGTAAAAAAAAAATGGTTTTTTAAGCCAATGTCAAACGCAACCTAAATTTGAAGAGAGAGAGAGAGAGAGAGAGAGAGAGAGAGAGAGAGAGAAATGGCTCAAGTGAGTAAAATTTGTAGTAGAGCTCCTTTTGTATACAACTGGTCTCAACTCTAGCCCAGAACTAGAGATTTGTACTTTGGGTTTGTAAATTTATGGAGGTAAGCAGTTGAATAGTAAAAGTTCCGTGTTTGAAATTTTAGAAGAGAAGAGAGAGTCATGGTTCTCAAAACTTGGTGAAGATAAAGAGAGAAATCCTATGCGAAAAGTGAGGAGATTGAAAAAAAAATACTAAAATTTGTTGTTACTAAGATTCGACCTCTAGCGCTAACTCATTAAACGAAACAAATTTATTAAATCAAGTACATGTTTGCATTGGCTTTTAAAAATTAGAAACTGAAAACAATCTTTTATCTGTTTTCAATAACCTTAACTAAAATTGAGCTTTTAAACAATTTTTATTTTCTATTCATTTTGGGCTATCCAACAAGATTTTTAGTCTTAAAAATAGAAAGTTTGTTTTTGAAAATAGAAAAAAAAAAAAAAAACGGTTACCAAACATACTCTTACATTTTTTATTTTCCCATAAAAAATTTATAAAATCAATGAATATTTATAACATACCCTTGCATTCGTTAACTTTTTCTATGAAAATAAATGGTGAATTAATCATGTGATGTCATATTCTACTTAAAATTGTATTTTACATAAAATAAAACTACTATGGGGGTTAAGTGTCACATTCTCACGTGCCAAACTTCAAGGGTTTCGTATTTTACAAAAAAACCATATGAGAGTTTTTTTTTTTTCTTTATTTTTTATTTGATTTTTTCCAAGAAGAAGAAGCCTTCTGTTTTAAAATATTTCTTTTCTGGTTCAAATAATTGAAATAACAAAGGGTAATATTTCCCTAAAAAAAATATCATCTTTTTAAATTTTTTTTTTTTTTTTATAGGTAGAACCCTAAAAAAAATATCGGGTAATATAATAAATACTAACACTTTATCAAGCTTATTCACATTTATAGCAAAAAACAAGGACCTCGCTCGAAAACCACAAAATTAGCCTTCCACGTGTATGAATCATAAATGATCAATTGGCACCAAATGTCCAAATCGACGGTCATCAACCATAGAGACTCCACAAAGAACTTTATAAGAACATATACACCATACAAAATCCCGATACTATATATAGTACACGTTCCTCCTTGCCTACCCTCTTAGTCTTCAATTAGGGTTTCCGTCTTTCCCAGACCGCAGAGACACACAGCTCGAACTCGAAAATGGTGAAGGGTCGTCAAGGAGAACGCGTCAGGTCCCAATAATCTCTCTCTAAATCTCTCATTTTTCATTCACTTTACTTCTCTAATTCTCTCATGCATTTCGTCGAACAACTTAAACTCATTCTTATCGTGTTCTTATTTCTGCTTTTGTTTTGTAGACTCTATGTACGAGGAACCATCCTCGGATACAAGAGGTAAATAGCTAAAAAACCCATGTCCTTAAAAATCCAGAAGCTTAAGCTAAGGTATTGTTTGGTTTGACACGTTTTTGGGTTTTTCTTGTTTGCTTTGTTTTGTTTTGTTTTTTAAAGGTCGAAGTCGAACCAGTACCCAAACACATCGTTGATCCAGATCGAGGGTGTGAACACGAAAGAGGAGGTGGGGTGGTACGCAGGTAAGCGCATGGCTTATATCTACAAGGCTAAGGTGAAGAAGAACGGGTCTCACTATCGGTGCATTTGGGGCAAGGTGATTAGGCCTCATGGTAACAGTGGTGTTGTTCGCGCCAAGTTCAAGTCCAACCTCCCTCCCAAATCCATGGTAAGCGTTGATCGCTGATTCTGTTTCATTTTCTTTGATTTTGGTGATTTGATTTGTGTTTGGTTATTAATGTCGTTTTTTCTGGTTTAACAGGGAGCTAGAGTGAGAGTGTTCATGTACCCCAGCAATATATGAGGTATTTACTACGTTTTCCTTTTGATTGTGTTGCCGTTTGGTTTGTTGGGTCATGGGTTTTAAGTGTGTAGGAGATTTGTAACTACTTTAGTTTTTGTCTTTTTGGAATGTTATATGACTAGATAACAATGAGAATGAATTTAGATAGAGTAGAATGGCAGAAAAGAATAAATGTAGTAGCCATGAGCAGTCTGTTGAGGATCTATAGCTGACCCCAAAATGATGGGACTAAGGCTTGTTTATTGTTGTTGTATTATTGAAATGCATGAACATGTAATAGTGTGGCATTGCATTGTTTGTCTGATTGGTATGAGGTTTATCTTATTTGTAATTGTTGGAGATGATTTAAAGTTAAAGTTCGGTGGGTTGTTTAATTGTATGCCGCTGTGGGGGGTTGCTACTGAGCATTGTGGTTTAACTTATTGCCTTGTGGTTCAACACATTTGGATATAAAATTAGTTATGCTAATTAATTTTTTGGTCTTTCTGTTGCATAAGTAGTAGTAACAGATAGGATTCAGAATGAGTAAATCCCCTTGAAGATAGTGGTGGCCCTTTTGATGAAAACAAGAGGGAGAGTCACCTGAGATGGTTTGGTCATGTTCATAGGTGAGTTAGAAAGAGTGAATTGATTATAGTTGAGGGAAAAAAAAAGGTTGAGGAAGAACACAAATAACATACGTAATAGTCAAAAGGACATGCCAATTAAAGAAGTAACAAAGAGTAGACTTAAGATAGAATAGAATGGCGGAAGAGATTACAAGTGGCTAATATTGACTAATTTGTTGAGGATTTATGGCCGATCCCAAAAGATTTGGGAGAAAGGCTTTGTTGTTGTTGTCTTTATTTTGCATTAGTTCTCGACTTCTAGTGGTGACTAAGAGAAAGTTTTGCTGCTTGAGGAACGGTTTTCTATATCCATTCCTAAAATGTTCTGATTTTGTCATGATTTTGGGTTTTTGAGACAAATTATGTTCGGTCCGTATATGTCTTGATGAGAATTTATGAAGCACCCAATCCCCACACCCTTAGAAAACAGACTCAATGTTGAATTTTTTGGAAATTTTTCCTGAAAATCCATATAATCACCCAAATGCAGTCTATGAATAAATCTTAACTGGACACTGTTTCCACTTTCTATTATGATTTCTAAAAGCATCATAGCTTCTGGGAAAGCTGAAAAGGCGTAGGCTGGCAGGAAAGAAAATGATAACAATTATTATTTTGTGATTGAATTATAAGTTTCTTGCTTGATCTGCATGACATGGGTGGGACCTTGTTAGTATCAGTATATAAATTTTACTTATCAAAAAAAAAAAAAGTATCAGTATATAAGTTTTCCTTGTAGTTTCTGTTGATCTGATATCTTATTGTTCTCTTTCTTCTCTGGCCTGCAGCACAGTGGTTTATATAGAGGCTAGTTTGGAGGTCAGCGGTGACACAGTGATTTTCAATTTATTTTTGTACTCATGAATCGAATTAGATTGTTCTGTTTTTTTTTTTTTTTTGTTGCTTACTTTGGTTATTATTGATATGGAATATTTGTGGAACACTTGTGCCATTTTTGAATTTGTAACCTGTTAGTCTTTTGCTCTTTCATGCGGAGTATTTATGTTTTTCCAGTTATTGATTTGTGCTACATCCAGAAATTCAGTCATTGTCAATCATGCACAGGTGGAATGTTGTAAGCCTGTTTTATGCATTGGCTACCACCTGCTAAGGTGTTCTACAGTCTTATGAGCCAAAGTGTCCCATATTTGTTCTCAAATTTGGGATATGCCTCTGGGTGCTGCTCTTTAAGCCTCCAGCATCAATTAGCCAATTACTTATATATATAAATAAAAAAAAAAAAAAATCAATTGACCACTTTGATAATTAGGTTGTTGATAGTACTCATTTGTTTGCATGGCAAAGAAATGCTGGAAGGTGAAAATCTTAGGTTATATGCTTTTACAGCTAAATATATCATTGGACAGTATGGATTTGCAGGAGGTAGCCTTGATGGGCTAAATAGTTAAATCTTGGGACTACTTACAGTGTATACGTATAGAGTGGTCAAATGAATGGACTAAAATGCTCTGGAAATCTTTAGTTTATGGACAAATTAGGCAATTGAATATTTTTCAACATTTGTATTCATCCCCTTTGCCATGGGCCTCAGAAGTTAGTTTGAATCATTAAAAAAAAAAATAAGCCAGAGCTTAGGCCGAATGTGATTTTATGTTTGTCTTGGTTGTCCTATGCGTAAATAATAGGTGAATGCCTAATAGTGTGCCTCTGTCTGACTAATGGATGCCTAAAGAAAAACCAGTGATTTTTGTTAACCCCGCTTAATTCTAGAAACATGGTCTCCCTGATGAAAACTTTTGGCTACAGTCCTGGCTCGAGTACTGTAATTAATGAGGCTTGAAAAACCGTGCACCGTTATCATGTATTAAGGATTGGAAGCCTTCTGATGGTAGATTCTAAAAGCTTGATTGGCTAGTCTGTTATAGTCATAAAGTCTGTTATAGTCATAAATTATTTTATAACATTTTTACTAGTGTTGATATGATAAATTTTTATTGGTCATTTTCTGAGTATACTACAAATATTATTTTTTTACTCGCCAATAATTACTTATCACATCACCAGTTTGTAAAATAGTTTGTGGTTTTAGCGTGTTAAATTTATGGAATACATTTGATGGTAGAAATTTTTAATAATTTTTTTGATAAGAGATCTTGCAATCTGACAGTAGAATTTCATGACATTAGCTAATCTTCTTGTACTGGATTTAATCATTTAAATAGAGGAAGCCATATGACATGAAAAATGTGGAAGGCATAGAGGCACGATTTGAAGTTTAGCATTGGGAACATACCATTAGTTTTGTTTTATAAATGCTCAATCCAATTTCCCGAGCTTAATTTTGAATAACGTGATGCAAAAGGTCCCTAGTTGAGAGAGATTTTCTACTTTGACGGGCATAGTTAAGCTTGATTCTATATGCATGCCCCATTTTTAGGAGTTTCATTGTATACTCGAAAATTGAAGGTTCATTAGGTTGCTCTTACTCAAGGTCTTTCCCTACTCTGGAAGTGTGAGCTGAATTGTTAGCGTCACCATGATCATGCTCCACTCTCTGATCCTTGTTTATTTCACAACTTGGCTGAATATCTTCACACTTGAGTGTTTTATTTTTTTGGGGCACAATTTGAAGTCTAGCATTGGGAACATACCATTAGTTTTATTTTATAAATACTCAATCCAATTTCCCGAGCTTGATTTTGAATAACGTGATGCAAAAGGTCCCTGGTTGAGAGAGATTTTCTACTTCCCTTTTTTTTTTTTTTTTGGGAGAGATAGAGAGATTTTCTACTTTGATGGGCATAGTTAAGCTTGATTCTATATGCATGCCCCATTTTTAGGAGTTTCATTGTATACTCGAAAATTGAAGGTTCATTAGGTTGCTCTTATTCAGAGGTCTTTCTCTACTCTGGAAGTGTGAGCTGAATTGTTAGCGTCACTATGATCATGCTCCACTCTCTGATCCTTGTTTATTTCACAAGCAGTTTTAGTGTTACATAAAATGTTACAATTTTTGTCACAATTATTCTACATATTAGACTATAATTGAGACTAAATGTTTGTCGCTTTTATATAGACCTATCACTTTTTTTCTATCATTCAAAGTCTGTTACATGGCACAAGTTGTAGCATTTTATGTGATCTTTTGTTATTTAACAGTGATCAAGAACCATGTCATGCAAAGAAGTTGTTGAGGGGGAAATTGATGTTCTCGAGTGAAATATGGGAAAGCCAAGCCGAAACTCAATAATAGGCTCTTGAGATGGTGTCCAAAGACTTTTAATATAGTAATAAGCCTATTCAAGTAAGAAATAAATGTTGCACCTTAACAAAACAACAACAAAGCCCAATAAAACGCTTCATAATAGTAAATTGGTAGATTAGTGGTCCTATTACAACAATACAAGAAAAAAAGATTCTCTAGCCATAGGGTGAAATTAAACTTAAAGTCTAGCAGTCAATTATTAAACAAATTTAAGAAAGTGTTTACTTTTGAAAGTCCTTGTATGTCTTAGTCAGGGGGGTTTATGATACTTTCAGCCATCATTACATCAATGAGGGAAGAATTTCATTGTTACAAATATATTATATCCTTCAATAGTAAAACAAAAAATAAAAACTAATGGTTTCATGATGAAAAGAAATGGTTATTAGGCATGGTGTGAAGGGAGAGAGAGATTTCAGCTTAGTACAATAGATATTAAACTAAGATTCTTGGGGAACATATATGTGAGGCATGAATGGGGTAGTATAGGTTGTTTTTGAGTGAGTGGGTATGTAAGCTTATGACAGTATGATAGAGTTAATGCTAAAACTAAGTCTTTAATGGGGGAAATGGTTGTTTATGATTGATTAGGAAACATTTATAGACTTAGAATATGCAAAAAAGGGAAAATGAATGTCTGAGGCTAAGTGAGTATGGGTTAAGAGGGGTGGTTTATGAGCTGGGGAGAGTTAAACTACAAGCTAAAATGTGGTAAAGTAACAAGAATAACAGAAATTTCAGAGGGGTTGGTGTGTATTTTGTGGGCTGATGTGCTTATCCTTTTATAGTGGAGTTTAGGGAGGTATTAATTAGCAAAAGCCCAAAAACGTAGGATTGATTAAAAGGCAGAATAGCAAACTTAGACTTGATCATCCTAGGATTTGGCTATAAATAGTGGATTCTCTTTTGGGTTGTCTTGCCCTTTTGGGCAATGTCACACATGGGTAAAATCAACATAATCTTGCATTAAATGCTTGGATCTCTAAGTTTATATTCAGGCAATGAGGTTAAGACAGGCATTAAGGAAAGATGCTATTGCTACAACTGAGATTTTGACACTAGGAAATAGGATTCAACACTCCAAGCCAAGTGTCAAAGTTTAAACTCACCTAAGAGGGTTTTGCTGAAGATCCCTTTTTGCCTTCGAAACCACATGTTCTCAAATTTTCCAGTTTAGGATTAATGGGCTTGACACATGAATCAGTTCTTGAACGTTTTTTACACTTATAACATTGATTTGTTAATATTTGGATAACTTGGTTATGGCTCTCTTTCCGTTGGAGATATAGTCTTGAGGAAAATGATGAAGTTCTGTTACCCTTTAGACTTCAGCTGTTGATACAACCTCTGGACACTGTTCATGTTAGGGAGAGGGTGCAAAATGTTGATGCGACAACCCCTAGTTCCTTCTTAAAGATTTGGTTCTCTTGTAGATGCCTCTAGCTGGACCTTGGTTAAGGATAAATAAGAGGGAAGTTGGTTTGTCTATTTTAGTCCTCTACCCTTGCTGGAACTTTTGGATCGGGCTTACTCACATGGGCTAGACCTTTTGGGCTGGGCTGGGCTCATCCCCTTTTCACTTAGGCTTGTTCTCCTTTTATAACATATTTGGACCTACAAAATGGACATCTATGACACATATTGCCATGAGTTTTCATCTCCCATGGACTCTTGTTGTTAGTTGATATTCAATATAGTTTGGGCTTTGATATTTGTAATGGGTTTTTGGGTAATGACTTTTTTAATATTCAAGATAATAGCATGAGCCTCAATTATTTCAAAATGCTTTGCATTTGATATTTTGAAATGATAAATTTCATAGCATAAGTAATGTTTATGGTTAATAATCACGTTATAGTTTAAATGATAAACTTGAATAATTACCATGAGTTTTGAAAATAAGGCTGTGTTTGGTTTTGGTAAATATTTTTCAAAACTGCTATTTTTGGGAAAGGAAAATATTTTAAGCTATTTGGCTACGTTGGAATTCATTTTACGGAAAATCAATTTCAGTGTTTGGTTCGTTCAAACATTTTTACGGAAAATGCTTTACATAGCCAAGCCACCCAATTTTCTATACACTTCCTCAACTGTAAACATGTGGAAAATGAATCAATTCCACACTCACTCACAAAAGAAACAAAACTCAGCAAAAAAATTCATCAAATCCGGTCAAATTGAGAGAAGAAGGAAGAGAGAGAGAGAGGCGATTGGGTTCGATCTAGAGGCGAGATCGTGCAGCGGAGGCGAAGGCGAGATCGCGCGGCGGAGGCGAGATCGAGCGGCGTTGGAGTCGGACTGGTGCGATCGACGATTTGGTGCAATCGTTGGACTGGTGTGATTGACAATCTGGTGTGATCGTTGAACTGGATCTGTGGTTGTCGGACTGGAGCTCAGGGTTCGCCGTCAAAGTCAAAGGCATGATCTGGGCTCTCTCTCTCTCTCTCTCTCTCTCTCTCTGCGCATCTCTCTGCGCATGAGTTCGAAAATGGTTTGAAGTAAAAATAAAAATGTAAAACCATTTCCGGGTCAAAGGCTCATTTTACACGGTCAACTAAAAATACTTTTTGAAAAATTTATCTTCCATGCGCAACCAAACACCCGTATTTACGGAAAACCGTTTCTTGAAATGGTTTTACACCAAAACAAACGCAGCCTAAGTATTGTGATGTAAGATAGATAGTTAACATGTGTTCTTATATAGATCTGGTGAGCTTATAATATGGTATGAAATAAATAGATTTCATGGGTCTGAGATAAATAATTATAATTTTCCGTGGACTTTTATAAGTTGATTGCCATGAGTTTTGAAAATAAATAATTGCCATAAATTTCAGGGGCTTGTAATATTATAGTAGGAGGTTTAAGAACTTAATACATTGTTTATCATTGGACTTTAAATGAAATAATTATGATATAATATCTTGCCAAGTGTTAATAACCTTGGGCTTTTTAAATTAGTGCCAACGTAAATTGGGCCTTAAATATCTTGCCAAGTATTAATAATCTTGGGCTTTTTAAAATAGTGTCAACGTAAATTGGACCTTAAATATTGGGTTTTTGATATTGCCAATGAAAATAGGGCTTTTGATAGGCTGTCTATGGGTCGGGTCGGATCAGGTTTGGGGCTGACCTGCACCCAACCCGATTGAATCGATTGAACAAAAATTAGACTCGCAGCCAACCGAATGTTTGGGTCGGACCCATCAGCTTGGGTCATCGGTTAAGCGGGTCGAACCCATCGGGTGATTTTGGGTTTGAAGCAAATAGAGAAATCAAAACCCAGATTACAGAAATCAACACAAAGAAAATAAAAAATCCAACCCTAAAGAACATAGAAATCAAAACCCAAGCACAAGAAGTCAACTTAGAGAAAATCAAAAACCCAAAGGACAGAAACCACAATCCAAACCTACAGAAAATCAAAGAGCAAAAATGAGTCCACAAAACCCAGATCTATGAAACTGAAATGAAGAGAGAGAAAATACTAAACCGACGCCACCACCAACACATACATCACAAGGCCAATGTGAAATTAGAAAGGAAAAAAAAATTGACTCACCATTAAATGCACAAGATCAATGCCAGATCAAAGGAGGTAGAGAGGGGTTTGAGCGAGACTCAACCTATGGACAGACGATGACTACAAGTTAATGACAAAGGCAGTGGCATCAACTTGACAACGGCAGCGGTAAGAAGAAGGCTAGGTTTACTGGTTTAGGAATTTGAGAGAGAGAGAGAGAGAGAGAGGAGATTGTGAATTTGAAACTGAAGCGTGAAATTGATCTAGTGAAACCCATCTTTTTTTCCTTTTAAATTTCTCACAGGTCGGGTCAGTTTCTACGGGTTAGTAAATATGGAAACCGAATCGAACCAAAAACCCAAAATTTTAACTCTAAAAGACCTGCACCCGACTCATCTGAGCATTCTGATTCACCCGTGGGCCTTCGAGTTGGATTGGGTTAGATGGGTTGTTCGGGTTTGACAGACCCATGGACAACTCTAGCTTTTGATATTGCCAATGGGAATTGGTCTTTTTGATATGGCTAGTGAGAACTGAGCTTTTAATGTTGCTATTGAAAATTGGGCTTTTGATGTTGCTAATGAAAATTAGGTGTTTTGATATTGTTACTGAGAACTAGGCTTTTAAATGATTTGTCATGAGATTGAATCATGAGCTTTGAATATGGATTGAATCTCATTAATAAAATTGTTTTGCTATGTATTTGAATCATGGATTTGAATTTCATTGATAAAATTGTTTTGCCATGTTTTTGAAATGTGGGCTTTTCAAATATTACTAAGCAGAAACATTCTTGGGCTTTTAAAAAAGAATGAGATTTTGACTTGCTTAAATAAATAAATAATTTGGGGGTGAGTCCAAATTATTGGCTTTGCAAAATTATTTGGTCTTATAACGTTTTATATTTATAGCCCAATTTTGTGGTAGAAAGAAGAATAATTGTGGGATAGTATCATAATAGAAAAAAAAAAAAAATACTTAGAGAAACTCAATAATTTGTTGGTAATGTTTAAAAATAAATAGGTGGCATTTAAGCAAAAATAGGTTTGAAAAAAAAAAAAAAAAAAATATATATATATATATATATATATATATATAAAATATACCCTACCAGGAGTCACATTTTTTCTGTAGACTGACGTGTTGTCTACATAAATCATGACCTGTCAAGACTCAGGAGCCTCTTAGCTCGCGAAAATTGCTGTACCCAGCTGCTCGGTGGGTCGGTGCTACTTTGGGAATGGGAGGTGCTTTAACTCACTGTAGCCCCCAAAAAACAAAAACCTGACCTAACCAATACAAGGAGTTAAGGACAGGTGTGGAATCAACCAATCAAATAACTAGAAAAGCAAGATCTCGACCAAATGACACAAGTGTGCCATTCATGGTTGTTATTTCAATTATGTTTCTTATGCCGTCAGAATCATTGCTTATCATTAAGGCAATGAAAAATTATGATCAAAATGCTACATTTGTAAAGATGAGGCTGTCGGTTGCTCTTGCTTTAGTGCCACACCCACAAAGATCATCACCAAACCTACCATTTTATTCTACCAACTACACAATTCGCATTGAATGCACACGTTTATAACTCAGCCACTTGTGAATTCTGGAGAGAGTCAAAGTGGCTTACAAGAAAGGTTTTTGTAGTGGAGCAGTCCGCCCCTTGCAATAATGAGCTTAAAGAAAAGATAATAGTATTATTCCCACGGCCTTACAAGCATTTCAGTTCGTGTTTAGAATGAATTATTATTAATATTTTTGTTAATGTGTAACTTTGAAAGTTTTTATTTTTATTTTTATTTTTAATATATGATAGATACAACAATAGGAGATGGGAGATATGAACCAAGGAGAATAAACAATACTTTTGATCTACAAAATGATGAAAATCCTTTATGGATCATAGTTTTTAAGGGAGAGAATCCATTTCCTACAAAATGATGAAATCCTTAATGACATACATTGTATCATGTTATACCAAATTCTATTCCATCAAACAATGAATGACGAGTAAAAGGAAAACATCATTTGTTCATTCCTTTGAGTTTTGCTTTAACAGTACTTCAAAGTTCAAACTAAATTCACGACTACACTTTTATCTTCTTCTTCTTCTTCTTCTTTTTTCCCCCTCAACAAATAGGAGTAGGAGATTTAAAATTAAACTCTACATAGTAATCAAATCGAGTAATATCATTGAGTTAGAAGACTCTTGACTGCACTTAAGACCAATTCGATGTATTTTGGAGTCTAAGACAATAACTAAATTAAAGCGTTTTATATAATTAAATTTCAGTTATATAATTTTTTTTTACTTAAAATATATTCTTCTGGCTTTTTAAGATGCAAATTTACTAATGAATTTTTTTTAAAAAAGTTTTACTAACATCTATTTTTCAATTAATAATATGATTAAACCACTTAACATTTCTTGTGATATAGTCTGATTTTATCAATTTTATTTTTCAAAAACTTCTTTGTGCGTAAGTAGCAACAACAAGTGTTGAAGTGGGCTTGCGTGTGGCTTGAATTGCCACAAGCCCATGTTTGTTTAAGTCAGTCACAGTTGACCGAATTCAACTAGGAATATAATTCCTAGTGATAGTCGACCTATATATATATATATATATATACATATATATTAGGTTTGAGATGAGAGGGCAGCCATGTGAATTAGAGAATTCCTAAAAACCTAGCAGCAGCCGTATAAGAAGAAGAATAGTATTTTCTTGTCATGTGGGTGAGAGAGAGTGCTAGAGTGTAATTGGGATTTGGGTTTCTTGAGAGTGTTCTTATGCACTATTGTATCTCCCTATTTTTTATAGTGAAATTTCTCCGTTGTCTCCGTGGAGGTAGGCAGTTTGCCGAACCATATAAATTCTTGTATTCTTTGTGTGTGCTTGTTATTTAATTTCCACTTATTTACTGTTATTGATTTGAACCCTGGGGTGCTATCAGCACAACAAGTGGTATCAGAGCAAGGTTAGGATTCAATCATTTGAACACAGTAAAGATGTTAAGCACAAAGTATGATGTAGAGAGGTTTTGTGGTAAGGGAAATTTTTCTCTTTGGCAAAGGCGGATGAAGGATCTCCTAATTCAACAAGGAGTTCATAAGGCCTTGCTTGGGAAGGAGAAGAAACCGGAAACAATGAAGGATGTAGAATGGATAGAGATGGATGAGAAAGCAGCTAGCGCTATTCGTCTCAACCTAGGTGATGAGGTCATTCATAACATCCTAGAAGCAAAGACCGCAAAGAAGGTTTGGGAAAAACTAGAAAGTCTTTATATGAGAAAGAATTTGACGAACAAGTTGTACGTGAAGAAGCAATTGTATAGTTTGCATATGAAGGAATGTTTAGATCTATTGGAGAATCTCAACACGTTTAACATGTTGAATACCCAATTGTCAAGTTTTGGGGTGAATTATGAGGACGAAGATAAAGCATTACTCTTGTTAGCGTCGCTTCCTACTTCTTTTGATCATCTAGTGACTACGTTGATGTACGGGAAAGAGACTATAGTACTCGAGGAGGTGACTAGTGCTCTCTTGTCACACATAAAGATGAAGCAAGATGGTGATGGTTCTCAAGCTGATGGACTTATTGTAAAGCCTAAGTCAAGTAATAAGGGTAGAAGCAGGTCAAAAGGACGGAACTCCAATAGGAACAGATCATAGTCTAAATCACGTGCAAAAAAAGATGTAGAGTGTTTTTATTGTCACAAGAAAGGGCATTACAAGAATCAGTGTAAAGAGTTGAAAGAGCATTTAGAGGAGAAGAAGAATGGAAAGAAGCCCCTAGAACCAGCTAGTGTTGCTGAAGAAATATCAGATGACAGTAAAGTTGGTGTAGATTTACTTTAAGTTTCATCAAGTAACAATGTTCTATCGGAATCTTGAGTTTTAGATTCAGCATGCTCATATCATATGACTCCAAAGAAAGATTGGTTTGACACGTATAAGCCTTACAACGGTGGTATGGTCCAAATGGGTAATGATGCTACATGCCCGGTTATTGAAATTGGTACCGTAAAGATCAAGATGTTTGATGGAGTTGTGAGAGTTCTTAGTAATGTCAGACATGTTCCAGATCTTAGAAAGAATTTAATTTCTTTAGGAGTATTGGATGATTTGGGCTATTCATACTCATCAAAGGGTGGAATCATGAAGATTACCAAAGGTGCTTTGATGGTGATGAAGGAATAGAAAGTAAACACGTTTACAGATTGATTGGGAACACAGTTGTAGGAAAAGTTGCAGTTACCACTCCAATAGAGTCCAGCACTGACGACACAAAATTATGGCATATGCAACTTGGCCATATTGGTGAACGTGGTATGTTAGAGTTGCACAAGAGAAATTTATTGAAATGGGTGAAGATATGCAAGCTAGACTTCTGCAAATATTGTGTGTATGGGAAGCAGCACAGAGTCAGTTTCAATACAGGCTCTCATACAAATAAGGGTGTTCTTAACTACATTCATTCAGATGTTTGGGGCCCAATATCAGTTTCTTCTCACAGCGGTGCTCAATACTTCGTCAGTTTCATTGATGACTACTCTAGAAAGGTATGGATTTATTTTATAAAGCATAAATCTGATGTGTTTGACATATTTAAAAGGTGGAAATCACAAGTTGAGAATCAAACTAGCAGGAAAATAAAATACCTTAGAACAGATAATGGACTAGAGTATAGAGATAAAGAATTCATAAGATTTTGTGAATTAGAAGGCATTACTCGTCACTTCACACTTAAAGGAACTCCACAGTAGAATGGGGTTGTAGAGAGAATGAACAGAACCTTAGCAGAAAAAGCTAGATGCATAAGATCGAATGCAGGGTTGCCTAAGGTGTTCTGGGCAGAGACAGTTAACATGGCAAGCTTCATTATTAATAGATCTCCATCATCAGCCATAGATTTCAAGATTCTAGAAGAGGTTTAGTCAGGTAGACCAATTAATTATTCAAGTCTAAAAATCTTTGGTTGTCCATCTTATGTACATGTGCAGAGTGGAGAGCGTTTTAAATTGGATTTGAAGTAAAAAAAAAGTGTATTTCTTGGTTTTGAAAAAGGTGTTAAAGGCTACAGGTTTTGGGATCCAGTCTCAAAGAAAACGGTGACCAGCAGAGATGTCATATTTGATGAAGCCTTTATGTTAAAACAGAATGAAGCAGAGACATGTGATGAGAGTCCACAGGAGAAATTAACTGTTGAGGTGGAGTTTGACGAGAATAGTTCATCTAATGATAAGGGTGATGCTGAAATTGATCCACAGCAGTAACAAGAAGAGTCTTATTCAATTGCTAAAGGTAAAGAGAAGCGAGTTCACAAAGCACTACAGAGAAATGGCTTTGAAGATATGGTTAGTTTTGCTCTCATAACTGTGCTCATCCCCTTTTCACTTGGGCTTGTTCTAATTTTATAACATATTTGGACCTATAAAATGGACATCAATGACACATATTGCCATGAGTTTTCATCCCTCATGGACTCTTATTGTTAGTTGATATTCAATATAGTTTGGGTTTTGATATTTGTAATGGGTTTTTGGGTAATGATTTTGTAATATTCAAGATAATAGCATGAGCCTTAATTATTTCAAAATGCTTTGTGTATAGGGCTGGGCCTCAGGCCCATGGGGCCTAGGGCCCAAGCCTTGTGATACATTATATGACCCTGTCCCCATTTCAGATCTTTTGCCTCAATCCAAACGCCTCAAGGCCCAATCTAGGCCCAAGAGCTGAAATGAGGTTGCGCCGTCCTAGATACCCAAAGCAAGCCCCTCCCGATCGTCTCTAACTTGGTTGGAGGTGTTATTGCTTAGAGACACCCTGTACTCGAGAATATCGCTGCCATGCGGGCTTTTGGAGGTGGAAATTAGTTCCAATGCCATTACCACCTTTCCTGACGGCACATCCACTTAGAGATGATGAAATTGGACCCCCATTTAGACTAGTAAGGAGGAGTAATCATAACACCTTCACTTATCTTAGCTTATAAATAAGAGAAGAGAATGAGGAATGACGGTTGGAAATTCTGGAGAGAAAAACGAAGAAGAAAAGAGTGACTTAACCAAGAGAGAAAAGGAGCGATTCTGTGAGGTAAAGAGAAGGGTTTAAAGAAACAGGAGTGCATTTGGGTCACTGAGGATAGGACCACCCATGGTAGGAAACCCAAAACCCATAATACAAATAGATTGTAAGCCCAAGTAGAGGTTGAGCCCAATAACCATATTTTGGGTACGCACACTTTGCATTTGATATTTTGAAATGATAAATTTCATAGCATAAGTAATGTTTATGGTTAATAATCACGTTATAGTTTAAATGATAAACTTGAATAATTACCATGAGTTTTGAAAATAAGTATTGCGATGTAAGATAGACAGTGAACATGTGTTCTTATATAAATCTTGTGAGCTTATAATATGGTATGAAATAAATAGATGTCATGGATCTGAGATAAATAATTATAATTTTCCATAGGCTTTTATAAGGTGATTGCCATGGGTTTTGAAAATAAATAATTGCCATAAATTTCATGGGCTTGTAATATTATACTAGTAGGTTTAAGAACTTAAAACATTGTTTATCACTAGACTTTAAATGAAATAATTACGATGTAATATCTTGCCAAGTATTAATAACTTTTGTGTTTTTTAAAATAGTGCCAATGTAAATTGGGCCTTAAATATTGGGCTTTTGATATTACCAATGAAAATGAGACTTTCGATAGTGCCAGTGAGAACTTGGTTTTTTGATATAGCTAGTGAAAACTGGGCTTCTAATGTTTCTAATGAAGATTGGGGATTTGATGTTGCCAATGAGAATTGGGCTTTTTGATATTGCTAGTGAGAACTTGGCTTTTAAATGATTTTCCATGAGATTGAATCATGGGCTTTGATTATGGATTTGAATCCCATTGATAAAATTGTTTTGCCATGTATTTGAATCATGGATTTGAATTCCATTGATAAAATTGTTTTGCCATATATTTGAATCATGGGCTTTTCAAATATTGCTAAGCATGAACATTCTTGGGCTTTTAAAAAAGAATGAGATTTAACTTGCTCAAATAAATAAATAATTTGGGGGTGAGTCTAAATTATTAGCTTTGCAAAATATTGGGTCTTAACCCAAGTGGGTTGACCAAGTGGTTGGGCACTTGGTGTCAAAGTGCTTGTCCTAGGTTTGATTGAATGTGCTCCCCAGTTTGAGTCTGGGTATTTGCACTTTGAAAAAAACCCCTCAGCCAGCGATTTACTCCACTAGGGCCCACCCGTTGTGAATAGTAATTAGTCTCAGGTTGAAAGTTTTGAGAATACACTGTGGAAAACCAATATATATATATATATATATATTGGGTCTTATAACGTTTTATATTTATAGCCCAATTTTGTGGTGGAAAGAAGAATAGCGGTGGGCTAATAGGAAAAAAGAAATACTTAGCCCAATAATTTGTTGGTGATGTTTGAAAATAAATTGGTGGATTTAAACAAAAATAGGTGTGTATATATATATATATATATATAACACTAGCGTTGGCTACACGTGCAAGGCAAGTGCTGCCCCAGTAATGAGAAAATCAATATAGATTTTGTGTGTGAAACTGTGAATCTTGGCTCACCCAATTTGATTATATTAAAAAAGAAGTCTAAGAAAACAACAAAATATAACAATATTTTCATTTTTAGGATCCGAATAGATTTTTTTTTTTTTAATTTTATTTGAGAGAAATGCTACATTTATAACATTTTTAGAACAAATTTTAAATGACAAGTTATTATTGGTTTTAAGCTGGTAACATTGTTATTATTATTCTCAAAACATTTATTTTCAGTTGTGGTTGGTCACAGTTAAAGAAAGTTGTGTTGATTTGTGTAACACAATCACTGAGATAAGAATCTAGAGTTAAAGCAAGATAGACTCTGTTTGTGAAGCAAGAAAGATTAATAGAAAGAGATAGAAAATGAGAAGAAGAAAAGAATCGAGAGAGAGAGAAAGAGATTTGACAAAGGAGAGAAATCTGTATTTCTTGCATAATAATAAAAATGGGAGTACAAGAATATATATAGTACACTAAGACTACCTAACCGCCTAACCATCAACCCACAATATGCGGATCTTATAACTGAATCTACACCAGAATTATAATTGACTTTGGCGCCAGAACCAACAGCTTCAAACCACAGGCAGGACGACATCGTTTCTTTCCTTTAGAAGCTTGAATAACTATTTCTTAAAACGGTGCACTGCGTGTTAAGTAAAACGGTGCGTTTGTGTCCTTAACTTCAAGTGAAACGGTGCGTTGCATTGTACACTGTAAACTCATCTTCAACCTCGCACCCACGGTGTGTAATTCAACTATTGTCATCCTTCTTTTGATTCTTTGAATTCAAACTACCATGAACATTAACAACAATCTCATATTTTATTATTTTATTTCGACTTGTAAGAAATTGATACTTCAATATTTGTAAAAATATTGTGAAATTTGTTGTATCGGTATAACAATATATATGCCAGCTTACATAAATATTTAAAAGGAAAAAAAAAAAAGGCAAACCGATTACTGGGGAAAAAAAATTAGGCACGATAAAAATTAATGTTAAAATGTTGTGGACTTAGCATTTTTTTATTTGATCTATAAGAAACTAAGATCTCAACAATTATGAAAATATTGTGATAATAATAAGTGTTGCAACATTTTCTCAAAATATTTATTTTCAATTATGGTTAGTCACAGTCTCATATTTTATTATTTTATTTCGACTGATAAGAAATTGGCACATCAATAATTGTGAAAATATTGTGAAATGTATTGTGTTAGTATAACAATATATATGCCAGCCTACACAAATATTTCAAAGGAAAAAAAAAAAGAAGCACAAACCGATTAATGAAAAAAAAAATTAGGCAATGTAGCTACAGTACCAGTTGAATAAACCAAAAGCACTGTAGCTCTAGTGCTATCCATCAATAATAGCTTACCTATGATTTGTTGTGAAATTAATGTTAAAATGTTGTGGATTTAGCATTTTTTTTATTTGATATATAAGAAACTGAAATTTCAAGAATTGTGAAAATATTATGATAACAATAAGTGTTGTAATATATTTTTTAAAACATTTATTTTCAATTGTGGTTGACTACAATCTCATATTTTATTATTTTATTTTGACTTGTAAGAAATTAACACGTCAATAATTATAAAATTTATTGTGTCAGTATAATAATATAAATATCAGTTTATATCAATATTTAAAAGAAAAAAACACAAACCGATCACTGCAAAAGAAAAAAGAAAAAGACTCATGAAATCAAAGTATTGTTTTTTTTTTTTAAAATGAGAAATCAAAGTACTGTTGCAGATACAGTATTGTACAGTGCCAATACTCTGATACACAGTATCGAAATACTGTAGCGGCATAGCCGCTTTTAGGATCAGCATCAGGTGCAATACCTAGTGCAATACCTCAATTTCCTTCACAATTTTTTTTAACTTTTTTACTCTTTTTTAATATATTTTATTTAATGGCTGAGATTGAAAGTTACTTTTTCAACTTTCAACCTCAACCTTTAATAAGGTATTGCACCAGGTGCTGTAAATCCCCGCTTTTATTATAAAGATATACCTACCAGAAGTCACATTTTTTCTAGAGACCGACGTGTTGTCTACATAAATCATGACCTGTCAAGATCCAGGAGCCTCTTAGCTCGGTGCTACTTTGGGAACGGGAGGTGCTTTAACTCACTGTAGCCCCCCAAAAACAAAAAGTCAAAAACCTGACCTAACCAATACAAGGAGTTAAGGACGAGTGTGGAATCAACCAATCAAAGAACTGGAAAAGCAAGAGCTCGACCAAATGACACAAGTGTGCCATTCATGGTTGTTATTTCAATTATGTTTCTTATGTCGTCAGAATCATTGTTTATCATTAATGGCTTGTTTGGAAGTTTAGAGAGTAGAGGAGAGTAGAGGAGAATGATTCATCTTCACCTTATTTGGATGTTTTTAAAATTAGTAAGGGGAAAGGGAGTAATTTGCCCTTCCCCTTGTGTAATTTTGTTAATATAATAAGAGTAAATTAGGTAATTTACTTGGTCAATAGTTTATGTACTCTACTCCCCCTCCAAATCTCTCCAATTTGGGGAATTAAAATTGGGGGGTTAGAGGGAGTCCAAACCCCTCTAAACTCCTCTAAACCCTTCCCCCTCATTCTTTAAAAAACTTCCAAACAAGGTAATTGCATTACTCTCCCTCCCTCTACTCTATTCCTCCTCCTTTTTTAAACATCCAAACATGCCATAAGGCAATGAAAAATTATGATCAAAATGCTACAGTTGTAAAGATGAGGCTGTCGGTTGCTCTTGCTTTAGTGCCACACCCACAAAGATCATTACCAAACCTACCATTTTATTCTACCAACTGCACAATTCGCATTGAATGCACACGCTTATAACTCAGCCACTTGTGAATTCTAGAGAGAGTCAAAGTGGCTTACAAGAAAGGTTTTTGTAGTGGAGCAGTCCGCCCCTTGGAATAATGAGCTTAAAGAAAAGATAATAGTATTATTCCCACGGCCTTACAAGCATTTCAGTTCGTGTTTAGAATGAATTATTATTAATATTTTTGTTAATGTGTAACTTTGAAAATTTTTATTTTTATTTTTATTTTTAATATATGATAGATGCAACAATAGGAGATGGGAGATATGAACCAAGGAGAATAAACAATACTTTTGATCTACAAAATGATGAAAATCCTTTATGGATTATAGTTTTTAAGGGAGAGAATCCATTTCCTACAAAATGATGAAATCCTTAATGATATACATTGTATCATGTTATACCAAATTCTATTCCATCAAACAATGAATGATGAGTAAAAGGAAAACATCATTTGTTCACTCCTTTGAGTTTTGTTTTAACAGTACTTCAAAGTTCAAACTAAATTCACGACTACACTTTTATATCTTCTTCTTCTTCTTCTTTTTTCCCCCTCAACAAATAGGAGTAGGAGATTTAAAATTAAACTCTACGTAGTAATCAAATCGAGTAATATCATTGAGTTAGAAGACTCTTGACTGCACTTAAGACCAATCCGATATATTTTGGAGTCTAAGACAATAACTAAATTAAAGCGTTTTATATAATTAAATTTTAGTTATATAATTTTTTTTACTTAAAATTTATTCTTCTGGCTTTTTAAGATGCAAATTTACTAATTAATTTTTTTAAAAAAAGTTTTACTAAAATCTATTTTTCAATTAATAATATGATTAATCCACTTAATATTTCTTGTGATATAGTCAATCTTTTACTCCTATATATGATTTTATCAATTTTATTTTTGAAAAACTTCTTTGTGCGTAAGCAGCAACAACAAGAATTGTTAGTAAAATTCTATAAGCCATATATGCATTAAAAATAAAACCTAAAATTTTGATTATAGTTTTATTTAATAACAATTAGATATATATATATATATATATATATATATATATGTATATATATTGTAGAGATCATTTTTGCCAAGAGGACCAATAGCTTGCTTGTAATCCTTGGCTCAGAATCCCACATCGAAAGAAAACCCCCCCACTTTCCCACTTATAAGCATGAGCTGAAGTGGGGAGTGTACCATTGCCGAGAGGAATAGCTTGCTTGTAAGTACACTCCCCACTTCAGCTCATGCTTATAAGTGGGAAAGTGGGGGGGTTTTCTTTCGATGTGGGATTCTGAGCCAAGGATCAAGCTATTGGTCCTCTCGGCAAAAATGATCTCTACAATAAAAGGGCCCTTTTGTTTTGTGGCGGGGAACCATTTTTGCCTCTGTCCGAGCAAGCGTTGCACTTGTACTCGGTGTTAGCTCAGAGCCCCACTCGTCCCACATCGCTAAGAAACCCCCCCACTTTCCCACTTATAAGCATGAGCTGAAGTGGGGAGTGTACCATTAGCTTGTTAAGTAGAGATCATTTTTGCCGAGAGGACCAATAGCTTGCTTGTAATCCTTGGCTCAGAATCCCACATCGAAAGAAAACCCCCCCACTTTCCCACTTATAAGCATGAGTTGAAGTGGGGAGTGTACCATTAGCTTGTGTAAGTGGGAAAGTGGGGGGGTTTCTTAGCGATGTGGGACGAGTGGGGCTCTGAGCTAACACCGAGTACAAGTGCAACGCTTGCTCGGATAGAGGCAAAAATGGTTCCCCGCCACAAAACAAAAGGGCCCCTTTATTGTAGAGATCATTTTTGTCGAGAGGACCAATAGCTTGCTTGTAATCCTTGGCTCAGAATCCCACATCGAAAGAAAACCCCCCCACTTTCCCACTTATAAGCATGAGCTGAAGTGGGGAGTGTACCATTTTTCTACATATATATATATATATATATATTTATTTATTTGACATTTTCTTTTGTACAAAACTTAATTTTTTTAGATTATCAAAAAAAATTTGTTAACAACCAATATATTCCTTAAAAAACAAAACGACTGAATGTGGAGCACTATATTAAGAAGTTGAAATTAATTAAAAAAAAAAAAAAAAAAAAAAACCCCAAAGAAAGAGGTGTGGATGTGGACCACTACATTACTACTTTTTTTTCTTCTTAAAAAATAAAAATAATAAATAAATAAAACCTATTCTACTCAACTAACTTGTGAATGGCAGGAGAGCTACATTAAAAACAGTGAATGCAGTAATGCAGAATGTGTGAATGTGATCTGTGTAAAGCTGTTGTATAGTGTGAAGCATGGTTTGTACGGATAAAACATTAAAACAGTGCCTTTTGACCTACGTGCCTTCTAGACACTAGACTCAGCTACCAAAGAACTAAAGACAAATACAAACTAAAAAGCTAGTCTACAGGTACAAAAAACCAAACCAAGTGAGAGAATTTTTACACAAATTTGAACAGAGATTTTAAAGTCAAACCTGAAGGGAATGCCTAGTAGAAGAAAGTTCAAAGCACAGCTACAAAGAAGCTTCAAGAAATCACTTTTAAATTTTAATGCTTTAAAACGAAGAGTGCCAAAATTTTCAGCAATGAGTAAAAAAAACAAAGTTTGAGATTGAGTTTTTTTTAGGTCTTTTGATTTTAGTATTCCTAGCATCAGATTATATTTTTGGGTGCTATTAATAATACATTGACTTGTATGCTTAAATTCATTGTTTAACTTTATTTTTTGAAAAATGTTTAAAACATTGTATATAATAAAGCATTAAATGCACCGCCTTTGAACTTTAATGACTCATTCGTTAACAAAATCTTATATTTTTTTTTTACCTATTGCCTAATATTTGGGGGTCTTAGGCACTGCCTAACTAATCTAAGGAATAGGCCGGCCTTGCCATACTTTCACCTTCTACTTATAAGGATATAAGGTTCTTTTAAACAAATAACTCTTACACACAGGCCAATGCACACAAATGTACACGCTTAAATCGTGTGCATGTACATTTGTGTGTGTTCAGCGTATGTATAGTAAAAAACCCCGGTCATTTCCCCATCATTTAAGCTAAACTCCCAAGCCCGCCTTGGGCATGATGCTTAATTTCATTCTTCAACAGTAAAATGATGTTTATTGTTTACTGCTTTTTTTTCCCCCAAAAAAAAAAATTGTGTTTCATTTCAGAAATTAATTTTGTAATTCAGTGGCAATATTGACCTATTCTTTTGTTGGGTAAAACCTGATTTCAAATCAATGCCTATTTACCTGGAGTAAAGGCGATAAAGTAAAGTTGTGAGTTTTGGAGAAGAAGGAAAAAAAAGTGCTACTTTTTCTATTGAAATGAAGTGCTCCCCTTGGTTGTAGCGCTAAGCCTACGAGGCAAAGACTCGTACTATGGGTGTATGTATAATGTATGTATGTATAGCATCGTAACTAAGCCTATATAGTTGTCTTTTCAGTGACCCCACATTTTTTTTTTTTTTTTGATAAGATAAGCAGTGACCCCACATTTGGAGTGGACAAAATTGGGGTCTGTGAACTGTCAAGGCTCAGGAGTTCTTTACCCTTTTTCTCACTTAACCTCTATATTATACTGTTGAAGATCTTCTCGCCATTGGTGTCACTGAGTTGAGTTCTTTTTTCTTTTTTTTTTTTTTTTCTTTTTTTTTTTTTGTGACAGTGAAGGTAACAGATTGTTTTATATGGTACCTATGTTAGTCTTTGCTTGCTGGTTTTTCTTTTCTGTTACATTGAGTTATTGCATGGGGACCTCAGGACCTGTTTGTGGAAACTTTTGAATTTGTTTGGATGAGTTGGGTCATGATTTGATAATTCACTATGTCAAAATTGGCCTATGTTGTCTAATGTAAGAGTAGTTTTGGATATGATAGTGTTCAGTTGTTTGTTTTGGACAGTTTATGTATTGTTTTCCTTTGATTTCACGTATTGTTCTTATTTATGGTTATGAAACAATAGTAAAATAAAAGGTTGTGAGCCTGAGAATGGACTGGGATTGAATGATTATAATGTGTTATGTGTATGAGTGTATCCAATTTTTATTCTATGCAAGTTTAACATATGTTTAAGAAACGTCTAGACTTCTTTGCTCTTTTGGGATGCCATTTTTTTTTCACTAGTTAGCTGTATGTCGGCCACAATTCTTTGATGTTACAAGTTAGGTACGTTTGTATGAATTAAACGATACACCTCTCATGGTTTATCTTTTGTATTGGTGAAGGATAGAAATAGTGAAATTTTTAATCTATGATTTAGAAAGCCTGGACTTTTATGCCTTTTGGGATGCCATTTTTTGGACTATTAAGCTACATATCAAAAAAGAAAAAAAAAAAAAAAACTATTAAGATGTATGTCGGCTACAATTCTTTAAATGTTACAACTTAGAAGTTAGTACCTATCTACGAATCAAATGATATACCTCTCATGGTTTATCTTTTCTTTTGGTGAAGGATGGAAAGAATTGAGTGAAGGGTAATTATTTCTTCAGAAGAGAGCTATGGGGATGCTTGCTTTTCTTCTCTATGGCCATATACAGTGGTCATCTGCAACAATTTGGTTCCTGGGTTTATTGTTATTCTTAGTAGATAATATTAGTGGGGCTTCATCTGCTTCGAATTACTTGATTGGTCTCGGAAGCTATGACATAACAGGGCCTGCTGCGGATGTCAATATGATGGGTTATGCAAGTTTGGGGCAGATTGCATCTGGAGTTCACTTCAGATTGCGAGCTCGGACATTTATTGTTGCAGAACCTCAGGGGAACCGTCTAGTATTTGTAAATCTTGATGCCTGCATGGCCTCACAAATTGTTACAATCAAAGTACTTGAGAGATTAAAAGCAAGGTAGACAACTCTGAACTCTCATTATGCTTTAATGTGTGTGTGTTCTTTTTTCTTTTTTTCATTGCAGTAGTACCTATATGGTAATTGAATAGAAACATAACATGAGCTTTTGTGAATATAATCAATGCTTGCATACTAATATATGTCTCCTAGCATTTGGAATTTTTTTTTAAAAAGGAAAATTTTTCAATTCAAATCCTACTGAAAGGAGGTCTAACCAGGAATTATATATCTCACCGTCTCCCAAAATAAGATTACGTGGAGCGAGTAAGATAAAATCTATTACAGGAAGACCTACCCTTTCAATTTTCAATTGTACATGTAGGGTGTCTATATAAAAGAGGGTATGTACCAGAAAATTCAATTAGAATTTAATCTGAACAATGAAAGAAATTAGTCTTTCTAACAAGCTCCCATCTGCAATTTTTTTTTTTTTTTTTTTTTTTTAAATATCTAACATAGAAATCCAACTCTAGTTTAATCTAAATGTACGTGTGTGGAGAGAGCTCCTGAAGAATTGGACCTTGGCCCTTACCCTTGCACCTCACAAGAACTTGTACTTGTGGAGTGACCATCACGCTAAAGGTGCATGGTGCTAGCTCCCATTTGCAATCTGTACTGCAACTTTCTTACTATTTGTTTTCTTTCATTATCTTGTGTAAACACAACATTAATGTTCAACCATTCAAATGAAATATTGCTTCCTTTGATTAACAGCTACCTCTTCAATCCTTGAGAGAGATATTTAAAATCATCACTGATTTTCTGAACCACTCTCTGGACATGCTCTGCTTTCTTTCTGAATATTTTTTCATTTCTCTCTTGCTAAATATAGCAAATAGTTGCAAAGAAATTCACTCATGTTCTCATGCATACATTATTCTTCTCTTTAGTTTTCTGACACTCCAATCCATTTGTTTGACCCAAGGAAGCTGTTGCCTTAAAATCTACATCTCCTAATGATGTTTTGTTATCTTAGGACATGGGAACCTGAATCTTCCTTACAAATATATCCTTTTAGGTTTTTATTTTTTGTGCTCTAATTGGATTGATACCAATGGCTTGTCTGAGATCGTCAAATTTCTTCCTTTGTTCAGGTATGGGGACCTCTATACAGCGCAGAATGTTGCCATTAGTGGTATCCACACTCATGCTGGTCCTGGAGGCTATCTCCAATATGTTGTGTATATTATAACATCTCTTGGATTTGTACGCCAGTCATTTGATGTTATTGTTGATGGCATTGAGAAAAGCATTGTACAAGCTCATGAAAGTCTTCGACCAGGGTCAATTTTTGTTAATAAAGGTTAGGAAGGTGACTCGACATATCTGTACTCTGTTTGTGCAACTCTGCAAAACCATATCTCTGCATAAACTTAGGTGAAAAACTTACCCACTAAAGGTTCATGTTTCACCAAGCTACTTACCTGTAAAAGTAAAAATGGATACAGCTGATGCATATTGCATGAAATAATGAGAAGAAAAATGTTGTTTCTTACATTTAGGTTTGGTTAGAGGAATATAATTATGATGAAGCAAGTGGTTCCTCTGACATATTTGCTGAATAAGTACAATAATTTTATTTGGGAAGTATATCATATAATCCAATCCTATTGAGAGATCTGGGCATTGAAGTAAGGGACCATAAAGCTTTAACTTTATAATGGTGATGAAATGGTGTCTGACTGATTAATTGGTATATTTGTTTATTATTGAACTTTCCAGTTGTCTATGAATATGGGTATTTGTAATCAGGCATATTTGACACTTTCTGTCCACAAGAAATATGCTGTTACTACTTAGTATGTAGTGATGCATTTTGCTCATTCTCTGTGCTACAGTCTGAGGTTGAGTGGGGCTTTGGTGTTTTTGTGTTTTTTCTAATTTGAGATATGTTTTAATGTATTATGAGAATTCACAACTTTAATCCTGGTTTCACAGGGGAGCTTTTAGATGCTGGGGTGAATCGTAGTCCTAGTGCTTATCTCAATAACTCTGCAGCAGAACGGGCTAAATATAAGTATGATGTTGACAAAGATATGACCCTCTTAAAGTTTGTAGATGATAAATGGGGACCAGTAGGTAGCTTCAACTGGTTTGCTACTCATGGAACTTCAATGAGTAATACAAACTCATTAATAAGTGGTGACAACAAAGGAGCTGCAGCACAGTTTATGGAGGACTGGTTTGAACAGAAGGGTTTAAGGGAAGGTTCTGATACACTATATTTCAATAAGTCTGAAGATGATGGAGTCCCGCAAAGGGTATCAACAATAGTTCCTAACCCTAATGAAAACCGTAAGTGAAATCAAGTAAAATCATAGTGCATTTTATAAATCTGGTTTCCAAAGTTGTTGTTAGGGGGTCATCAAAATATTATGTGCTTTGCTCATCTATGTTTTCAGCTCAGAAAAGCCAGCCAGAAATCACTTTCATTTAGATAAGATTATCTTAACCACAACCTAATTAGCCAAACCCACCGAACATGATTATTATATGTTCAATTTTAATCTTGAAAAATAATTTTAAAATGTCATAAATTTATTTGCTAGCAGTTGAACCACTTCATTGTAATGTCGCCATGCGGCAGACTAGGCATCCATAATTTATTTGCATAAATAATATTGCATATATTACACCGGTTTAAAACTTGATAACAACCCACTGAATCTTATACTCTGACTCCCAACAGAAGCCAACACCGTTGGAAGGACTATCAACAAAGACTAATAAATAAACTTACAAGATCTATTTCAATTGGTTCGTTCATTCAGAAAATAAGATTGCAGGACCTATATGCCAACTTCTTAGAATTTGGAAACTTCATTAACAAGCACAGATAGGTAAGGTTTTTGGATTATACTCACTCTTTCAAGTATTGGCTTGAATTATTAAAATGATGCAAATAGATCGTAGGTAGGCCATATTCACAGCGTGACATCTTCTACAAGAACTTTCTTTCATTAGGAAACAGAAACATTAAATGCTTCCAACTTCATTATATACAGTTTGTTTGAAACAGGAAATGAGTTGCTGAGACTCGCCTCCTCCTTTCAGCCTTCTGAAGGAAAGCCTGCAACAAGCATTTTAAGTTTTGCAAGTAGGGTCAGGAATGCTTTGAAGCAAGCTGACAGGCCTCAGTTTGTATCTGCATTTTGTCAATCAAACTGTGGTGATGTGAGCCCAAATGTTCTTGGTGCATATTGCACAGACACTGGATTGCCTTGCGATTTTGATCACAGTACCTGCGATGGTAAAAACGAATTATGTTTTGGTAGGGGACCAGGGTATGTAGTTTCAAAATTCTGAAAGTTCTTCAAGTATTGTTGTTAAACTATTTTTTATTGGTAAATTACACGTGCACGCGTGCAGACATGCCCTCCATCTTACTCTTACACGGGAGCTCATTGGAAAATTTTTAACTGTTTATGTTTATTTACAGTTACCCTGACGAATTTGAGAGTACTCGTATAATTGGAGAAAGGCAATTCAAAAAAGCTGTCGAACTGTTTGACAAAGCATCTGAGCAGCTGAAAGGGAAAGTTGATTACCGACATGCATATCTAGATTTCTCCAGCCTTGAGGTCTCACTTCCTAAAGTGGGAGGGGGTCAGGAGGTGGTGAAAACATGCCCAGCTGCAATGGGCTTTTCTTTTGCTGCAGGGACCACTGATGGTCCCGGAGCATTTGATTTCAATCAGGGAGATGATAAGGTACGGAATTGCTGGTACATGTTTGACCCATCTTTATACAATGCCCCTGTTGAAGCACCTAGACTGGTAATTGATTCTTTTTCTTGGGTACTTCTACAGGGGAATGCGTTCTGGAGGGTGGTGAGGAACTTGATAAAAACACCGAGTCAGGAACAGGTCAAATGTCAGCTTCCAAAGCCAATTCTGCTTGATACTGGGGAAATGAAGAAACCATATGACTGGGCAGTGAGTACCTAATTTATTTTCCACTTAGTATCTATATTGAAGAAGCCTACAACAGTACATTAACTTTGTGGACAAGCTCTGCATGTTGAGGTGCTCTGCAACTGCACATGTAGGAGGACTAAAGTCAATGGCAGTGTCTGGAAATCTCATACATCAAATCACACCAAGTAATTGAACTTGTTATGAATATCCCATTTTAGATTTCCTTTTGAGAGAACATTTTGGGGAATCCTCGTAACAATCTAATTGAATTAATTTCTGGAGTTGGAAATAAGTATTTAATACTTTCGCCTACTTATGTTTGCATTAGGTTATCATTCATTAGTAATGGAACAGATTTGGGGCAAACATTAGAGTTTAGTGATACTTTAAGATGATTTCTTTAGTATTTTGTATGTGGATCAATTAGCCAGTGCTTTAAATTTTTTCAAGTATGGGTTACTGGTGATACTGACAGATTGAATTACTTTTGCAGCCCTCGATACTTCCAGTTCAAATTTTGCGGATAGGGCAACTCGTGATTCTCAGTGTTCCTGGAGGTATAACTATCCTGCTGTACTCTTAGTACTTCTTCCATTAGAAACTTAGAATGCTACTTTAACTCTATCCACATTGTTAAGCAAAAGTTGCTTAGGGATGGAAATTATATTCTTACAAAAATATTGTTAAATTACATTGTCCAAAAAGCATTGGGATATCGTAAATTTAATCATTTAACCACACAATTCTAACAAAGATATTAGGGATAGTTTCCTAAGGTCCCAAGTTATTTTATTTCTTGTAGAATTCACAACCATGGCCGGCAGGCGCCTCCGTGATGCTGTTAAGACGGTGCTTACTTCTAAAGGTAGCGGAAAATTTGACAGCAATGTCCATATAGTCATTGCAGGGCTGACCAATACATATTCACAGTATGTGACCACCATTGAGGAGTACAAAGTGCAAAGATATGAGGTTTGTATCACCAAATTCTCTACTTCCTTGTTGACAACAACCTGGAATTGTCCACCTTGTCTCCAAATATTTTTGTCTGTTCAGCTATGCAGTTCATTTTCCCACTAGTGTCATCCTTTAACCTTATTCTTTAGGAGATTCATAAAAGATTATTTAAGAGTTCATCCTGAAGTGAAACACAATTTTTTTCTTGTCTCAAAAATGATTCCTAATGTTGCATAAATTCTCTTCTGACCGGGTATTCTGATTGTCAGGGAGCCTCCACACTGTATGGTCCACACACGCTTGATGCCTACATTCAAGAGTTTAAAAAATTAGCTGCAGCTCTCATCAGTGGCCAAGCTGTTGAACCAGGACCGCAGCCCCCAGATCTCCTTGACAAGCAAATCAGCTTACTTCCACCAGTTGTTGTAGATGCGACCCCTCTTGGCGTGAACTTTGGAGATGTCAAAACTGATATTCCTTCAAATTCCACCTTTAAAAAGGGTCAATTGGTTACAGTCACCTTCTGGTCTGCTTGCCCAAGAAATGACCTTATGACTGAGGGCACATTTGCACTGGTTGAGATTCTCCAGAACCAAAACAAATGGGCACCAGCTTATGATGATGATGATTTCAGCCTACGGTTTAAATGGTCAAGGCCTGCAAAACTTAGTCCGGAGAGCTTTGCGACTATAGAATGGAGGATTCCTGCATCTGCAGTTTCTGGTGTGTATCGGATAAGCCATTTTGGAGCTTCCAAATCACTTCTTGGGTCAATCAGCCATTTCACAGGTTCATCTAGTGCCTTTGTAGTGGCATAGATAGATGGCAATATATACTGAAGTCATTGTAAAAGTTATCCACTTTCCACAATGAGAAATACATAAATGATCATCTTCACTGCTGTTTCTCCGTCATATAGCTCCTAGAAAGTAAAGGATGGCCAAGACATGAAATGAATATTAGCAGGAAGTTAGAAATTGTAGGTTCAGAGAGAAACCCACAGCAGGAAATGGCAATTTCATTCTTTAGGAAAATTAAATAAATAATTCATCAGCTGTATGCTCTGACCATTTCTGTAGAGTACATTGATTTAGTCTCTCTTTCAATTACATTGAGGAACCAGCTAGCTATGATAAATGTTGAGACTTTTTTTTTTTTTTTTTGGTGGTAGTAGTAGTAGTAGTAGTAGATAAATGTTGAGACTTAATACTTCATAAACAATATAAGTTGTTTCAAAATCTGTCTCCATAGTTATCATAGCGTTTCAGTACGTCTTTTCAACTAAATGTTAAAATATTATGCAGCAAAGAAATTAAAAAAAAAAAAAAATGTTAGAAACAATTTGCTTGAGGAAATGGGTAAAATTTAGGTAAATCATCCAAATTGAATTCAATTATGTGATTGCATTGACCAATACATCACAAATGGTGTTATCTTTCCTTAATGACAATTCAAGTCAATCATGTGGCTTGTTGTTCAATACATTCTAGACTTGGTGAATATCTAAAGAACTGTACCTAAATTTTGTTAAAGAAATGTTTAAAAAAAGAAGAAAAAAAAAAATGGTGCAGTAAGGAAGCTAAGTAGCTAACCAACCTAACAGGTCTTGAGCTATGCATGATTTAAGCCACATTAGAAATGGTTCGTCATAACTCATAAATCACAGGCATAAATACTTAGGGGTGGACAATGTTCCAATGGATCAAATTTTAACTAGGATTTTACTAATATATGCCTTTAAGATATATGTTATTAAGCCATTTCAAGAAAATTTTTATCGGAAATTTTTTTTTTTTTTTTTTTGAGAATTCCATCAGTGGATAACTTTATTAAGAAAAAGGTAAATCAGTGTTTACAAAAGCTATTAAATCTGGTGGAACAGACTCCAACCAAATAGCAAATGGAAAGGAAAATTTTGCTCTCCTAGCTAAGACATCAACTATTGCATTGCCTTGCCTATAAAAATGAGAGAGCGACCAATTCTTAAAAGAATTTAAATGGGACAGCGTGTCAAAAAAGTTTGACAACTTTTTTAATTCTCGATAAAAATTTTCCTAAAATAGATTGTTATTGTATGTCCTAAGGACATATATTAACCGGACCCTTTTAACTAATACAATTGCCTAAAACTGCAGTAAAGCCAAAATAAGGTGATTTGAAATCTGAGATTGCCTAGTCATGAACTAAAAAAATGAGGCTCATATACTAATCCAAATTGATCTGCTGGCATTGAAATTAGAATGAATCAATTTGCAGTATTTGATACACAGATTAGTTTCCAAACACAAAGCTATTCATAATGCATGTCAATTTTGGCGTGGAAGTGGTGCGTAATTAGTCAAATACTGAGAACTACCTGACAGGGACTTTGAAAACTTCCTAAAAAAACATGGCACCACGTGATTAGAATTTGATAGTGCCATGCAACTCTCATTTACAACACAGTACAGACTCATTTAAATTGTTGACAACAGCCGTCTAATTTAGGTACCAAAACTTGTACATGATCATCTGATCAGTATGTACCAAAATGGGTCCAAACTGCCAGCCTCATGAGATTATGATTTATTTCAATCAGAGGGTCCAGACTGCCGCTATATATGAAGAAACTCCATCATTGAATTGAATATTAAAACGATTATTGGGGGAAAAAAAGGGAGGAAAGAGTGTTAAACGAGCTTGGTTTATCAGATTGAATAAGTCTACTGATACAATTTTTTTTTTTTTTTGTTGATATTATATTTTGTGAATGATACACAACAAAATTAGTATCCGGCTACAGGTTTCTTGTAGGGATGGCAATTTTTGTCCGACCCATGGGTACCCGGCCCGACCCTAATGGGCCGGGTTTTACTCGGTCCGATTAGGAATAGGGACGGGTATAGGTTTTAAAAAAAAAAACCCCTAAAGCGGGTCCGGGTTTTATAAAAAAATCTAAGACTCGACCCGAAACCTGATCCGGTTAAAAACCTGGTAAACTAAAATTACAAAAATACCCTATCTATATATATATATATATATATATATATTCATATATTCATATATTCTAACCCTAATCCCTCATTTTTCACTCTTCAACAGCCTCACTCTCCTCTCCCACTCGGCTACTCTCACTCCCTCTTACTCTCCTCACATCACTCTGCTCTCCCCAACCTCTGATCTCTGTCACCACCAGCCATCACGTGCACAGGATTAGGTTGTTTTCTCTCTTTCTCTCAATCTCAGCTCACATGGTCTCACTCACTCACTTTTAAGCAATGCCACCCAAGTAGCGCTGCCCAAGATCTCAGACTCTCACCGCCGTTCCAAGCATTCACTCACTCTTAATCTCATCGCCAACCCAAGTTCTCAACGTCAATCTGTTCTCTACTTCTCTTAATTTTTTTTTAATTTTTTTTTTTTGTTTTTTTTGTTTTTTGTTTTAATATGAGTCTCTGAGAATATGAGATGTTTGTTTCAATTTTTTTGTTTGGTGTTTTCTACTTAAACTATGGACTTCAATAGATGGGTTGTGCAGCTTGTGCTACTTCTAGCTATTGTAGTTTAAAGACTTGAAATTTTGAGACTTTGTGGTGTACCTGTAACATATTATGGAAGAAATTGTGTATTTTTTGTTTTGTAATTGTTGTAAATGCAGTGCCTAAACGGAGATGGGAGACAAAAAGGAATTTGGGATTCATTCAAAAAAAATTTTTGGTTGGGCCATGATTTGGGCCTCAAGCTAAACGAGGCGGGTTTGGGCCCCAGGAAAAAAACCCGATTAATAATCGAGCCGGGTCTAGGTTGTAGGTCCAAACCCGCGGGTCGGGTCCGGGTATGTAAAAACCTGGCCCAAACCCGACCCGTTGCCATTCCTAGTTTCTTGCCAAAGACAAACCAGGCCCATTGCCAACTCATTACTCCCACCTTGAAGCCACAAGTATTTGGAGTCATATATGGAGGCTTTCGGTTCCAAATAAAGTCAAAAACTTTCTTTGGAGGGCTTGCAGGGAAGCCCTGCCAATTAAGAAGAATCCGGTCCACAGAAGAGTCCTCGATGAAGATGTTTGCTGCCACTTTAATCTGAAGGCCGAGAATGGTTACCATGCTTTGTGGGACTGTTCTGAGCTTTCGGCCATTTGTTAAACTGATGTGATGTGGCTGTTTTACAGGTCTAAGAAGTTTTCTAATTTTTTCAAGCTTGCAAGATTCGTGTTGGCTGGAGAAAGACAAATAACTTGAGCTGTTTGCGTCGATCACGTGGACAATCTGGTCTCGACGGAACCAACTTCGAACCAGTAACAAGTCATTCCCATTATCTCAGGTTATATCTTCAGCTAAGCAAATGCTCCAGGAGTTTACCGAGGTGCATCCAACAGCTCCAGTGCAGACTTCATCCCCTCAACAATCTCAGCCAAAGTGGGAGCCTCCTCCTCTATCGCTCCTTAAGATTAATTTTGATGGTGCGATCTTCAAAGAAACAAAGGAAGCTGGGTTAGGAGTGGTTGTCTGGGATTCTCATGGTTTGGTGCTTGCGTCCTTGGCAGAGAAGATCAAGCTTCCATTATCCTTAGACGAAGTTGAAGCTCTAGCAGCAGTTCGAGCTATCACCCTTGCTATGGACCTCAACCTACCCTCTTTTATTGTCAAGGGAGACTCGGAGGTGGTTATTTCAGCCTTAAGAAGGGAAGAGGAATCTCTTGCATCTTTTGGTCATCTTATTTCTTCAATTAAGCACTATTTAATTTCTTGTAATTGCATTTCTTTCTCTCACACCCGGAGGTCGGGGAATTCAGTTGCTCAATTTTTTAGCAAAACTTGCGAAAACTATTAATGGTGTTTTTGTGTGTATGGAGGATGTTTCACCATAAGTTACTAATGTACTTTTAGTCGATTGTGACTGATTTTAATTTATACAATTTGGAGCCAGATTCTCAACAAAAAAAAAAAATCTGTATCAATAATACGTCTATACAAGTCAATGACCTCTAAGTAAAACAATATTTTCTAGTATTTCCACTCAAGACCTCTAGGTCGCAAATTCTCTCCTTCTCATTTAAAATGTATTTAAAAGGGAGAAATTCATATGAAAAATATATATATAAAAAAAAATGTCCATATATACGAGAGTCACGATGCTTCCAAACACATTTTCCCCTTTCTTTTTGCTTTCCCTATCCTAATTTTTTTTTCTCTTCTCTTCTCTTCTCTCCCATTCCATGCAACCGAACGTGATGTAAAGTCCACTTCAAGATTTGAAACTAACAAACAATAGGCTTTAATACAAAATAGTTTCAAATTAAACCTTTTTTTTATTTTTTTATTTTTATGGTTAATCAATTGAGTATCTTCATAGATTAATTAAATAGCTAAAACAGAGTGAGCTCAAAGTATCATAATAGGACAGCAAAAAGACTACCAAATACAACAAAATCCTAGTTTAATTCCGTCCATTTTCCGGCCAATGAATCCGTACATTGATTTTCTATTAAGATTTAATTTGAAACTTTTAAAATTATAGTATTTTAATTCTAAACCATGATAAGAACGATATATGAATATGATACAATATGTCGCTTTTGGCCCCAATAAATTAACCATGCAACTGGCACGACCGTAACCTCTTACCGTTACGTTACAAACTCCTCCCAATAATCACACAGCTCTGTCTCTCTCCCTAAAAACCTCGTTAAAGCTAAAAGCTCCAATTTTTTCAATACCCATTAGGAATTTTGTACATAAACATAAACCATGACGAAGAGCCTGATCCCATGGTACACGATTGGGCTCGTGGTAGCATGGTACAGTTCCAACATCGGTGTCTTGCTTCTCAACAAGTACTTGCTCACCAACTATGGTTTCAAGTACCCTGCGTTCCTCACCATGTGTCACATGTCCATGTGTTCTGTGCTCAGCTACGTTGCCATTGCATGTATGAAAGTGGTTCCATTGCAACACATTGCGTCAAAGACACAGTTCGTCAAGATCGCTGGGCTCAGTGTCGTTTTCTGCTTCTCCGTGGTTTGTGGGAATGTGTCGTTGAGGTATATTCCGGTGTCGTTTAACCAGGCAATCGGGGCCACCACGCCTTTCTTCACAGCGGTTTTTGCTTACGTGATGAGCAAGAGGAGGGAGTCCTGGGTTACTTATGTGACTCTCATTCCTGTTGTTGCTGGGGTCATCGTCGCAACTGGGGTAAGACGTGATTCGCGTGAAATCATTTTTACATTGAGTCACCATTTTTATTATGCACCAATTATAACATGACGCATTAACAGTTGTGATGTTTTTTGTTTCACTAGGCTTATTATGATGATTTTAGTGGGTGAATTAGTGAAACTCTTGGTAAATTTGGTCAATAGGGGATAAGAAATTGTTTTGGATGTTATCGAACAATGTGGATTTTTTGTTTGTACTGTTTTTGGAGCTTTTTCTTAGTGAAAATGGAGAAAGGTCAAAAAAGTTGCATATATAAATTATTCATTGAATAGAGAAATATGTACAGTAAATTGTTTTTAAAAAGTCCAAAGAAGAATTTAGTTCCAATCCACACAAGTTGAGGTTAGGCACTGTTTATTCAGTTATCCATGTTTCAATCCTTCAATTTTGTCTAACAATTAATCAATATCTTAATTTTTCAACCAGGTCTACGATTTTCTCTAACAATCAATGTTTTGATATATAGGGTTTTCAATGACATTGTTGGTTGATTAGAGAGAAAGCAATAAGATTGTAGAATAAAAAATCCAAATTATTGAATAAAAATTGGTAATTCATTCATGAATCAAAGAAATTGAGTGAACTATTCAAACCTAGCTCTGATTAGTTCTAGAAAATTTGTAGGGCAGGAAAATGATAAATATTTTCATTTTGTATATTTCTCCCTTTTCCTTCCTACTTTCTGAGACCCAAATAGAGCCAGAAGGAACTGTTGAAAAGTTAGAGGTGATTAATGAGGAGCTCTAGGATGAACAGATATATACTCTGGTGCAGCTAATCAGTAATTATCAATAAGGGCTGCATTAAGGAATGAATTAGTTTTAGTAATGGTTTACAGGAAGTCAGAGGGGGTATAAAATTTTCTGTAATAGATTAATGCTAAATGCAATATATGGTGTGGCACTCAGATTGTCTAGATTGGTATTGAATTGGATGAGTGTGAGTTGTGCAGGTGTGCGCTGAGTCTCATGTGAGGCGTGTAGTTGATCAATTGTTTCATTGCTTGCTCTGAATGGTTACCCACTTACCTATTGTGTGTGTTTTTTTTTTCAATTAATTAATTAATTTCTTTTAATATCAGAGAAGATGTTTATGTACATGTATTATTTGGTTGTAGGGTGAACCGAATTTCCATTTGTTAGGGTTTATCGTTTGTGTTTCAGCCACAGCTGGAAGGGCATTCAAGTCAGTGCTTCAGGAAATTTTGCTATCCTCAGAAGAGTATGGATCTATCTTTCTAGCTATTGCAATATTTCAGGAAATTTAAGAATTTAGGCCTTAGTTTGGTACTCATTTTTGATAAGCTAGATTGAGAATTTGAGATGATCCCAATGTTTTTTCCAGAGAAAAGCTGAACTCTATGAACCTTCTGCTGTACATGGCACCAATAGCTATAGTTTTCTTACTTCCTGCAACACTGTTGATGGAGGACAATGTGTTTGAGATCACAGTAGATCTTTCCGGAAGAGATTCCAAAATAGTCTGGTATCTGTTGTTCAGTTCTTCACTTGCATATTTTGTGAACTTGACCAATTTCTTGGTCACTAAACACACAAGTGCTTTGACTCTCCAGGTATGCCCCATTTTTTTTAGTTTCTTTCTCTCCTTTGTGCTTTACTAAAGTAGTCACACATGATGCTTCAGCAGGTTAATTTTCCATATGATTGTTATGTGTTACCTGAAATTTCAACTAAGAAATGATTTTTTCTTGCTTCTAGGGGCTTGAACTGTATATTACCTGGTTTCAGTATTTACATTCTTGCTCACATTGGTACATACTTGATTCAAATCATTGCTCTTAAACTCCTTAGCTCCAATCCAAGTTCCATAAAGGAGTTCTTTTTATGTTATATATATATATATATATATCCTCAACATTAGAACTTTCTTTTTAACAGTGGCTAAGTCTTACCTCAAGTCTCCTTGTACTACCACAGGTTAATAAGTTGTTTAGTTGTCTGGTTTGCCTTCTGTCTGAGTTGTTTCCCTTAGGCCTTAAGTCCATCCACTCTCAAAAGTTTTTGTATTGTCAATTCCCTTTCTTGACAAATTACTGACTCTGTATATTTCAGTATAGATTTTAAATAACTTCTTTGCTGGCAAGTTTAGGGAACTCAAATTCGAAGCCTTGAAAAGACTTGTTAAGGGTGATGCTCATGCGCGGTCACAAGCATGTAACAAATTCGTAGTGTTTCATCTAATTTGGGAGGACTTATTTTCATTGGTTTATTAAATAACATGGGCAAAAGTACACCATACCTAAAAGGTGTAAGCTTTTAAAACGCTGTACATAATTCAAATAAGCTGAATAAACTAAAAATAAGCTATTATACATAGGCACTAAGGAAGACATTTAGTTTTGACTAACTTACCAAAAAATAAAAGACAGAGTAATCCCAAATTCTTAATAGCTTGGCTGGATCAGTCTTGAAAGATTTATCAAATGATACCACTGCTGACATTTTGCTCATGAAAGACCATCTTCTAATAAGATTTAAATTCTTCAAACATTTTCAGGTTCTGGGAAATGCAAAAGGAGCTGTTGCTGTGGTCATTTCAATTTTGGTATTTAAAAACCCAGTTTCATTTATTGGGATGGCAGGCTACGGGCTCACGGTCATTGGAGTTGTAATTTACGGTGAAGCCAAGAAGAGATTCAGATAAAAGTTGTGTATTTGATCGGCAAGCAAGCACATTGATCTATCATCCTTTTGCTTGGCACGCAGGGACACTATCAAGATTTCAATAACATGGTTCAACCTCTTGCTAACCTGATGCCTATAATGTGCCTGCATAACTTTTACCATTTGGAAGCTATAAAGATAATATCCATGATTACACACCAACCAAATTCAGTAGCAAGCAAGTTCTATACAAAACCATGGATCTCCACTCACTAAGCTGCAGTATCAGCTTTTGTTTCAGGGTACTGTTTGACCTGATGCATTCAAGTATTTTTTTTTTCCTCCTCAAAAGCCTCAGACTCAGTGCCATACCTTGATTACATACAGACAGGTATTTCAATATTGTATTCAACATAATCATCGTTAGGATTCAAGTTATTTTGTTGTATGGGAGCTGTTCAATGTTATTCAATCTGCAGGGACATGTTTGATCGTATAATTTGTTTCTACCTTTCACAGAAAATTAGAACTTTTTTTTTTTTTTGTGTGGATGTTGTTGGTACCTCAAAAATCTTCAAAATGATTTCCTGCTTTCATTCTAATGTCAAGTTAGTCAATAAATTGTGATTAAATCTAGATACACCATGAATCATTCCTAGATCACTGTCAGGAATATGATGCTGTTGATATAGTGATATTCTTTAGTTTCCTCAACTTGACCACATATATACTCTTCTAGAATCAATAAAGCTGTCCTCTTTAACATGGAAACATAAAGCAGTGTTGCCATTGTGGTTGCTGCAACTATTCCAAGTTACTAACTCTTTATATTGGCACATTGGATAGAGGGAATTATGCCGTGTGAAGGCCACTGATTTTAGGCTAAGATTACTTAAATGAATATTGTGATATCGGCATCTAAGTCTTAGTCTCAAAATTTTGGAAATCGGCCATGTCAAGAGATAAAATAGAAACCTAAACTCTATTTTTCCATATGACATCTTAACCACCCCTTCTTTTATTAGAGTATAAGTATAATTAAATTGGTGACTTTGCAAAAAAGAATAGTTTCAATCTGATTTCCTTTTCCATGTGACATCTAAACCACCCTTCTCCGTATTCTAAGCATAATTAAATTGATTATTTGCACACCTTTGTTATTTATAAACACGGAAACATAAAATAATGCACAGAATAACAAGAGGAAAGCAAATTCCTTATATTTAACAAATATTATACGATGATGGTCCCACTTTATAGGTCCAATTCACATGTATTCTCTTGGATAATTAGTATCAACTTCTAAGAATGGAATAGACTAATGAGTCACTTAACAAATAAAATTCATATAAATCAAAGATTATTTCTATGCTTGGTTTGGGATTATTTCAACAATCTGATATTACCCAAAGAACTTAATCAACTGTGTAGTTGAGGCACGAGTCAAATTCCACTATAGGTGGGAAGCTGCATTATGCACCAATGATACAACTAGTCATTGGAACTTTTATCCTTCTTCTTGATGATGATTCACAATCACAGGCCACTGCCTCCATACATCACAAATGGCCCATGTGGAAACCATATATTCTTATCCCATTGGCTTTCATGTACTTCTTTATATTAACCAATCACAAATGGTCTCAGACGTGACATAAAACCTGAAATCTTATATTCAATTCACTATATTATTGGTTAATAGATTTTTTGGGTGTCTCATGTGTAAGGAGTAGCATAATCCATGAAAGGCCAAGAGAGCCAAGACATTACTTCTTCTTTTGTTTTTTTATTAAAAAAGTTTATTTCCAAACTAGTTTAGACAAAAACCATTCAAACTCTACCAATATCTTTTTATTAAATGTGAATTTTGAAAATCTAATTGTTGAATTGCATGTTAATATTATATCCCTCATACTTGCAAAATTTCAATAAGATTAAAAATCAATAGGTATGTCATCAATCAAATGTTTAAAATTTTGAAATTTTTGTGATTTAAAATTATATTTAAAAAATAAGTTTATTAATCAAATAGAAAATAACATTCAATTTAACAAAATTTGACGTGCATATTAAGAACATGAAAATTCAACAATTATATTTTCAAAATTCACTTCCAATATAAAAGATATAAGAGGAATTTAAATAATTTCTCTTATTATCTCTATATATTAATAGAATTCAGAAAGTTAGTTATGGTTTTAGAAAATACCAAAAATACCCTGAATCTAATTAGATAATCTTTATTCTTAAAAGATTAAAAAAAAGGGGTTAAAATTGTAATTCAACAAAATTTAAAAAAAAAAAAAACAATTAGAGAAACTTTTTTCTTAAAAATTAGCACGCTCTCTATCTAAATATATTTCACGTACATTTGATACAAGTTTTCCTAAAAATTAACACATACTAAACTTAGCAATTTACTTCATTTCAAATCTTAAATTTTAATTTCTTAAAAATTCATTCCTGTGTAACCTTACTAATAATAAATAAATTCAAATTGAAAAACTATATTAAATTTAAAATAAAAAAAGAGTCTCATTGTAAGTATGGAGTAGGTGTGTGATGAGCCTAGTATTTTTAACTAGCGTTGATTATTATAAACTGGCATGTAAGAACTGACCTATAAGAAATTTAAAAATGTAAGTTGAAAACTTGAAATTGTATTATTGTGAAATGACTACTTTATTTGGATAAATTTCCCCTCTCTATTCAAAGAAAAAAAAAGGGGCACTACTTATGAGTGCCAGATTACACACGACTCATCATCCAAATCCAAAAGTTGTTGGCCATTAATAAAAAAATACTAACTTTACTTTAATTGATTTTTTTTTATTATTAATTTTTGTCAAGTTACCTACATCAAAGTTGATAAGAACAAGTACGCTTGGTAGTTTTGTAAGTATTTGGTATGTACAAGTGTCGCTTTCAAAATTACATTTATATCCTCTTGCTTTCCTTATATAGTCCGTACTCCTTTGTGCGTGGCGACTCGTAGTTATCCCATTTCAATGTATAAACTATTAAACGGCAGCAGAAAAGAAAAAACAAATATATATATATATATATATACACCCACACTAGTATTATTAACGTGTGCTAGACTTGACGAAGATTCATATTTAAGCTAGAAAATTTTAAAATAATTAAAATTAAATTATTAAATAAATAATAATAATAAATTATAAAATAAGTAAATAATTTTAATAAAAAAATTACTTTAAGTTTCTAGTTGTTTAGAGTTTAATTAGTCTTTATAAGTGTTTATCTATTTTTATATATTAAAATTCTCTTTGTGCTTTGTGTTATCTTAATATGAGATATAGAATGAGTTTGATCATTGTTATTTAAGTTATGTTTAGTTTATGCTGTAAAATAGTTCTTTAATACCGATATTTTTTTCTCATGATAGTCTAATTGAAAAAATCCACACACACAAATTAAATACAATAAACAAAACCAAAATCAAAATATACACAAGAGTTCAAAAATTTAGAATATAAAAAAAAAAATTAATAAAAACTTACCTAAGAGAACTAAGAACTTAAATGGGTGTCTATTATTTTGCTTCTTTATAGTAAACTTCCTTTAACTTTATATCTTGCATGCAAATTTAGAAGTAGAGAACAATAAGTAAGATGAATTTATTAGATTAAAACATAAGAGTAAGTTGCATTTTTAAAAAAATACAACAACATGGAGTGTATTGTGTGAGATTTAATTATAGAGATAACTTATTAGTTAAGAAAGATTGTATCGAAAAACCATGACTGAATATCTATGTGTGTGTCTGTGTGTGTGTGAGTGGGGCGGGGGGGAGGGGGTGGGGGGACGAGAATCGAAAGTAGTTAATAGAGACAACAAGAGTAACTCTAAGGAAGGGAACTTTACTGAGAGGACTTGTTTAAGTAATAAGGAGTTTGGGTTGATGTTACTGATGAAGATGCCAAGAGTTCTTACTTAACCTCAAGACGGTCGAGAATCTGGAATGAAGGAAGCATGGTGCAATCCCAGGGGAATAAAGGTAACTTGGTCCTGAACAAGGAAGAGAAGAAAAAGGAAGGATAAGGAAACCATCCCCTCTACATTAAATGCATTGTAACTACTTAACTGACCACATTAATGGAGAAATGACCATGAACAGTATCCCTCACAGCTCATATTTAGTTGTAAAAACCTTCTAGTAAGGTCTTGATGGGACAAGTATCAAGAAAGTCTAATCTCAACCCTCCAAATTTAAGATCTAGATGCATCCTTGCTAATTTATATAAAGCCAAGAAGCACCTAGATCAAGGGGACTAAAGATTGGGGGGTAGAAAAAAAAAAAGAGAGAAAACCCATTCAATTATACCTTTATCCTTGAACTAAACTTGAGGACGAACACTTAGCCAATATTTCCAGTTGAATGTTACCACTTCGCATAGAGTATTTTTACTCTGATTTTTGTCTCTTGTTACAGCATGGGTACTTAAAGGTTGACCTTGCATCCTATCTCTACAAATTAATTGTATGAGTGAGCAGTAACTTAATTAAAACAAAGTCTGAATTAGTTAAGCTATTTTTCTCCCGCCACAATATAAGTTATGAAAATTTTAATAATACAATTTTAGTTAAAGAAGAATTTAAATTTCTAAAACTTAGATGATAAAGTTTTATCTAAATTACATTTGAACAAAGTTTAGTTATAAAATTATACATAAAAAAAAATAGAAATGAATATATTTTTATTGGAGGTGAATTTTGAAAAATCCACCATTGGATTATATTTTCTTCTTATATCCTTCATACTTGCAAATTTTTTAGAAAATTAAAGATCAATAGCGCTACCATTAATAAATTATTTAAATTGTAAGTTTTTTTAGTTTAAAATTATACATAAAATATAAGTTTATAGATCATATAGTAAATAATATCTGACTGGTACAAAATTTTACATTTGTATCAAGAGCATAAAGAACATGCAATACAACGATTTTGATTTTCAAAATATGTAGTAATTTTTAAAGGAAGTTTTAGCTAAAATTTGTAGCTAAAGGAAGTTTTCAAATTATAGCTAAATTTTGTCCATTAAATTATTATTAAATCTTATTCCTTAATCAAGAGCTTTGTATAGCTTAATATCCTAATAAAATATTAATTTAATAAGATACAACTTGAGGGGAAAAAAAAAAAAAAAACAAAAGCAAAAGTGTGGGTATTTAAGTTTAGAAATTTTTTATAATAGATTTTTAGTTTGAATAGAGTTTAAATTCATTTTAAATTATTGTTAAATCATGCAACTTGAGGAGAACAAAAAAAATGTGATTATTGTTAAATTTATCCCTTAGTCAAAATGTGAGATTTTTTTTTAGAAAGAAAACGTGGTGTTTTGTGTGGGATTTAAGTTTATAAATTTTTTATAAATGACTTTTAGTTTGAATAGAATTAAAAATTGTTAAAATTTAAATGATAAAATTTTACCTAATTTAAACAGTTGTTAAATATTATCCCTTAATTGAGGAAATATATCATAATATATATATATATATATATATATAAATTAATTAGTGAGAATAGCTACTTGGCTCAACCATGAAAAGCCATTGCTGAATATACATAAGTTATGAAAATGTTGATAATAAACTTTTAATTGGAGTAGAATTTAAATATCTAAAACTTAGATGATAAATCTTTATCTAAATTAAATTATTGTTAAGTGTTATCCTTATACAAGAGCTTTGTAGCTTAATATACTAATAAAATATTAATTTAATAAGATGCAACTTGAGAAAAACAAGTGTGAGTTGTGTGAGATTTAAGTTTAGAAATTTTTTTTTTATAATAGACCTTTAATTTGAATAGAATTTAAACTTGTTTTAAATTACTATTCAATCATGCAATTTGAGGGGGGAAAAAAACTTGGGTTGTGTAGCAGTAGGATTTAAGTTTAGAAAATTTTGATAATAGACTTTTAGTTTGAATGGAATTTAATTTCTTTTAATTATTGTTAAATCTTATCTTACCCTTAGTCAAAATGTGGACTGTTTTTATTTTAATTAATAAAATTAATTTACTAATTAGTGAGAGTAGCCACTTGAACCAACTACAGTTTCTAAGCCTAACTTTTAATATACTTGAGGAAAAAAAAAAACAAAAAAACGTGGGTTGTGTAGGATTTAAGTTTAGAAATTTTTGCTAATAGACTTTTATGTTTGAATAGAATTTAGATTTGTTTTAAATTATTGTTAAACCTTATCCTTTGGTCAAAATGTGAGTTTTTTTTTTTTTAAATAAAATTAATTTATTAATTAGTGAAAGTAGCCACTTGCTCCAACCACTACTTCTAAGTCCAAATTTTATTATATTTCATTAAAAAGAACAAAAACAAAAACATGAGTTGTATGGATTTAAGTTTAGAAATTTTTAATGATAGACTTTTAGTTTGAATAGAATTTATTTTTATTTTTATAAATTATTGTTAAATCTTATCCTTAGTTAGAACGTGGGGTTTGAATTTTTTTTAATTTACTAATTAGTGAGAGTAGTCACTTGGCGTAATCATAGCTTCTAAACCAAACTTTTATTATATAGTATATAATATATATAAATATATATATATATATATATATATAATTTTTGCTACATCATTTTCATTTTAATTTAAACTCATCACTCAAATTACATTTTTGCTCATCAATAGTAACTTGCCATTTAGGAATTTTTTTTTATAAAAATATTGTATACATAACATTTCTTAATAAATAAAACTCATACCCCCAGCTTTTAGTGGTCTTGTCTTTAATTTGCCAAAATATTTCATAATAAGTAATAAAATTAAAATAAAGTTAAAATATAATTGTATAACTTCAGTTTTTTCTTTTTTAATAATTTGGCAACAAGGCCATTTTTATTTGATTCATTTAGTTCGGTGAACTTTGAAGGTCTCTGTTAGAAGCATCAAGAAGTATTAATTGAATTATGAGACGCTTGATAACGGTTAATAAAATTAATACTTATTAGTTAGATAATAACTATAATTTTTTTTTAAAATAAAGTAAAAAAAAAAAACTATTATAATTAAGGAAAATGCTAAATATATTCTAAATTTTATTACAAAAAGATGTTGTAATAACTGTAACTTTTTATGATTTATGATAATCAATTTCAAATTTTTATGTAATAAAAATTGTATTATCTTTCACGTTACTTAAAAAAATATTTATTTGTTTTTAAAGAAGAAGAACATTACTTTAGAATTAAACTAAACAATGATTGCAACTACAATAATTGGGAAAATATTCCTTAAAAAAAAAGAGAAAAAAATGTCACTTGATTAAACTAACATATCTTTTTTACTTAATAATTGGGTAGAAAGAAATTAAGAAACAAGAGTAAACAAAAAGCAACTCCTCCCCAAAAAAAAAAAACAAAAAGCAAGGAAATAATAATTTCACACAAGTGGGGAGGAAAACAAAAGAATAAACAAAAGCTGACGAAGAAGAAAGATAAAAAAAAACTGAATAAGCTGCAGCAGAGGAGAGAGAGAGAGAGAGAGAGAGAGTCTGCCTACCTTCCGTACTCGCTTCTTTCCTTTTCCCGAGATACCCGTTGCCCCATACAACTCTCTCTACCTCTCTATAAATTAGCCTATTTTGTCTCTCTCAGTTCTCTCTCTCTCTCTCTCTCATTTTTTTGGCACAACAAAAAACACTAGTCGCTTTGTTTTCTCTCTTTCACTCTCACTCTCCGCCTGCTAGTTCCGCCGTTCGTTTTACGCAATGGTGGCCGATAGCAAGTCCAAATCCGATATCTCCTTCGCCGGAACTTTCGCTAGCAGCGCTTTCGCCGCTTGTTTCGCCGAGGTACTTCCAAAAAATTTATAAGAATAAAATCACTCATTATTCATTAATTTTAAATTAGAACTTTTTTTGATCGTATAATTTGTTTCTACCTTTCACAGAAAATTAGAACTTTTTTTTTTTTTTTTTTTTTGTGTGGATGTTGTTGGTACCTCAAAAGTCTTCAAAGTGATTTCCTGCTTTCACTCTAATGTCAAGTTAGTCAATAAATTGTGATTAAATCTAGATACACCATGAATCATTCCTAGATTACTATCAGGAATATGATGCTGTTGATATAGTGATATTCTTTAGTTTCCTCAACTTGACCACATATATACTCTTCTAGAATCAATAAAGCTGTCCTCTTTAATATGGAAACATAAAGCAGTGTTGCCATTGTGCATTGTGGTTGCTGCAACCATTCCAAGTTACTAACTCTTTATATTGACACATTGGATAGAGGGAATAATGCTGTGTGAAGAGACCACTGATTTTAGGCTAAGATTACTTAAATGACTAGTGTGATATCGGCATCTAAATCATAGTCTCAAAATTTTGAAAATCGGCCATGTGAAGAGATAAAATAGAAACCTAAACTCTATTTTTCCATATATATGACACCTTAACCACCCCTTCTAGAAACATAAAATAATGCAGAGAATTAATAACAAGAGGAAAACAAATTCCTTTTTTGTTTTTTAACAAATAGTATAAGATGATGGTCCCATTTTATAGGTCCAATATCGACTTCTAAGAATGGAATAGACTAATAAGTCACTTAACAAATAAAATTCATATGAATCAAAGATTTTTTTCTATGCTTGGTTTGGGATTATTTCAACAATCTGATATCACCCAAAGAACTTAATCAACTGTATAGTTGAGGCACGAGTCAAATTCCACTATACGTGGGAGGCTGCACTATATATGCACCAATGATACAACTTGTCATTGTTACTTTTATCCTCTGCTTGATGATGATTCACAATCACAGGCCACTGCCTCAATACATCACAAATGGCTCATGTGGAAACCATATATTCTTATCCCATTGCCTTTTATGTATTTCTTTATATTAACCAATTACAATTCCTATACGTTCTCTTGATGGTAAGTTTCACGGTTTTGGACATGACATAAAATCTGAAATCTTATATTCAATTCACCATATTATTGGTCGATAGATTTTTGGGGGTGTTTCATGCGTAAGGAGTAGAATAATCATCAAAAGGCCAAGAGAGTCAAGACATTACTTCCTTTTTTTTTTTTGGAAAAAGTTTATTTCCAAACTAGTTTAGACAAAAATCATTCAAAGTTCGCCAATTTTTTTTTATTAAATGTGAATTTTGAAAATCTAATTTTTGAATTGTATGTTCTTATTATATCCCTCATACTTACAAAATTTCAATAAAATTAAAAATTAATAGTTATGTCATCAATCAAATATTTAAAATTTTCAAACTTCTGTGATTTAAAATTATATATAAAAATAATTTTATTAATCAAATAGAAAATACTCCCATAACATCCAATTTAACGAAATTTGACGCACATATTAAAAACATAAATAACATGAAAATTCAATTATTATATTTTCAAAATTCACTTCCAATAAAAAGATGTAAAAGTAGTTTAAATTATTTCTCTCATTATGGGCAATTTGGTACTGTTGTTTAAATAATAGTTTTCAGTGTCATCACAACACGTATTTTTGCAATATTTTTTTACCTATACGTATTTTCACAACACTTAAACAACATTACTAAAAATTTCTTACCAAACGAGTCCTATATTTTTTATGAGTATTGATTATTATAAACTAGCGTGTAAGAATTGACAATTAAGAAGTGTGAGTTGAAATTGTATTATTGTAAAATGACTATTTTATTTGGAAAAATTACTCCTTTCTATTCAAAGAAAAAAAAAAGGACTACTTATGAGCACCAGAATACACATGACTCATCATCCAAATCCAAAAGTTGTTGGCCATTAAAAAAAAAAGTACTCCTAACTTTACTTAATTGATTTTTTTTTTTTTTTTTTTTTTTGTCAAGTTACCTACAGGCTACGTCAAAGTTGATAAGAACGCGTACGTTTGGTAGTTTTGTAAGTATTTGGTATGTACAGGTTTCACTTGCTAACTTGGCCCATCTTTGACCAATCCGGGCAGACCAAATAATCAATTATGCAAAATTACTGTTATATCCTCTTTGTTTTCCCTGTATAGTCCGTACTCCTTTGTGCGTGGCGACTCGTAGTTATCCCATTTCAATGTATAAACTTATAAACGGCCGCAGAAAATTCAAAGAGCGGGAAAAAACAAATATATATATATACAAACACACTAGTAGACTAGTTAGTATATGAAAATTCACATTTAAGCCAAAATTTTTTAAAATAATTAAAACTAAATTATTAAATAAATAGTAATAATAAATTATAAAAAAAAGTAAATAATTTTAATTAAAAATTACTTTAAGTTCTAATTATTTAGAGATTAGTCTTTATAAGTGTTTATCTATTTTTATATATTAAAATTCTCTTTGTGCTTTGTGTTATCTTAATATGAGATATGGAATGAGTTTGATCATTACTATTTGAGTTATGTTTAATTTATGTTGTAAAATAGTTCCTTAATACTGATTTTTTTTTTTATTTTTTTTTTTTTTATGATAGTCTAATTGAAAAAATCAACACACACAAATTAAATATAACCAAAACTAAAATCAAAATATACACAAAAGAGTTCAAAATTTGAGAATATGAATAAATAAATAAAAACTTACCTAAGACAACCAAGAACTTAAATGGTTGTCTATTATTTTGCTTATTTATAGTAAACTTCCTTTAGTTTTATAGCTTGCACACAAATTTAGAAGCAGAGAACAATAATTAAGATAAATTTATTAGATTAAAACATAAGAGTAAGTTGCATTTAAAAAAAAAAAAATACAACAACATGGAGTGTATCGTGTGGAATTTAATTATAAGGATAGCTCATTAGTTAAGAGGAATTGTATCGAAAAACCATGACTAAATATATATATATATATATATATAAGTTTTGAAAATTTTAATAATAGAATTTAGTTGGAGAAGAAATTTTTTAAATTTAGTTGGAGAGGAATTGTTTAAATAGAGTTGCCATCAATAAATTGTTTAAATTGCAAGTTTTTTTAGTTTAAAATAATACATAAAATATAAGCTTATAGATTATATAGTAAATAATATCCGATTGGTACAAAATTTGACATTTGTATCAAGAGCATAAAGAACATGCAATATAATGGTTTGATTTTCAAAATATGTAGTAATTTTTAAAGAAAGTTTTAGTCTTATGATACAATCATTTTTGTTGTTAAACTTTATCCATTAAATTATTGTTAAATCTTATCCCTTAGTCAAGAGCTTTGTATAGCTTAATATCCTAATAAAATTTTAATTTAATAAGATACAACTTGAGGAAAAAAAAAAAAAAAACCAAAAGCAAAAGCGTGGGTATTTAAGTTTAGAAATTTTTTATAATAGACTTTTAGTTTGAATAAAACTTAAATTTGTTTTAAATTATCATTAAATCATGCAACTTGAGGGGCAAAAGATGAAATAAAAAATATGATTAATCATTTTCATAAACAAAATAATATATATATATATATATATATAATTTTTGCTACATCATTTTCATTTTAATTTAAACTCGCCACTTAAATTACATTTTTTCTCATCAATAGTAACTTGCCATTTAGGATTTTTTTTTTATAAAAGTATTGTGAAAATATTATATACATAGCATTTTTTAATTAAAAAAAAAAACTTATATCCCCAACTTTTAGTGGTCTTGTTGTTAATTTGCCAAAAAAATTTCATAATAAGTAATAAAATTGTATAACTTCAGTTTTTATTTTTATAATAATTTAGCACCAATGCCATTTTTAGTTAATTTATTTAGTTTAGTGAACTCTGAAGGTCTTTGTTAGAAGCATTAAGAAGTATTAGTTGAATTATGAGACTTTTGATAATTATTAATAAAATTAATACTTATTGGTTAGATATTAACTATAAATTTGTTTTTTAATTAAAGTAAAAAAAGAAAAAGAAAAGAAGAAGAGACTATTATAATTAAGGAAAATGCTAAATATATTCTAAATTTTATTACAAAAATATTTACAAATTGATGTTGTAATAACTGTAACTTTTTGTGATTTATGATAATCAATTTCAAAATTTTATATAATAAAAATTGTATTATATTTCACATTACTAAAAAAAAAAAAAAAAATTAAGGAAGAAGAACACTACTTTAGAATTAAACTAAACAATGATTGCAACTACAATAATTGGGAAATTATTCCTTAAAAAAAGAGAGAAAAAAATGTCACTTGATTAAACTAACATATATTTTTACTTAATAAATAAGTAGAAAGAAATTAAGAAACAAAAGTAAACAAAAAGCAACTCCTCCCAAAAAAAACAAAAAGCGAGGAAATAATAATTTCAAACAAGTGGGGAAGAAAACAAAGAATAAATAAAAGCTGACGAAGAAGGAAGATCAAAAAAACTGAATAGCAGAAGAGAGAGAGAGAGAGTCTGCCTACCTTCCATACTCGCTTCTTTCCTTTTCCCGAGATTCCCGTTGCCCCGTACGACTCTCTCTCTCTCTCTCTCTCTCTCATTTTTTTCGCACAACAAAAAACACTAGTCGTTTTTGTTTTCTCTCTCTCTTTCTCTCTCACACTCCGCCTGCTAGCTACGCCGTTCGTTTTACGCAATGGTGGCCGATAGCAAGTCCAAATCCGATATCTCCTTAGCCGGAACTTTCGCTAGCAGCGCTTTCGCCGCTTGTTTCGCCGAGGTACTTCAAAAAACAAAATCACTCACTTTTCATTAATTTTAAATTATATTTGGATTTTTAATAGATTATATTAATATTGTTTGTGCATGTGAAAATGTTAGCAACATTATCCTTCAATTGAGTCAACAATTTTCTAGTTTGTACCTTGCGATCTCTCTCTCTCTCTCTTGCTCTGTTTGGTGATTGATCAAATAGTATCTGTAAGACTGTTTGTTTGTTTGTGTGTTTTTAAATTTTTTTTTTTTTGACAGTGAAATAACTAAATAAGCTTTTCCGTTTTGAAAATTATTATAAAATATTAAAGAATTTTGTGAAGGCTAGTTATGATTTGTTCTTATTGATATCATTGATATGTGAGAGATGTGGCTATCTGAGACACTGAGTTTAGCAAATCAATTTCTAGGTCTTGGAAATTGGATTCACTAAAACAAATTGATTGCACTTGCACATTTCCATGTTGAATTTGAGCGTTATACATAGGTTGGAGAAAGCATGACCTCTGAGCTTTTGGAGATCAATACAGTTCAGTATGAAATGACTAAGATTTGCTGATTTTGTTTTTTAACTCTGTTTTTTGTGTTTTAGTTTATCCATAATAGACAAGGATCCTTTAGAGCTCTTAGGATAACTCGAGTATGGAGTTCTTAAAGTTCTTAACTCGAGTGGATTGGATTTTGTTATGTCATCGGCTTTTAAACAAATGTCGACTATTATTGTTTTGGTATCTGCTTAAATTATTGATGATGTGGCAAAATCCAATTTACTCATTTTATAATAGATGGATTAATCCATTTAATGATATTGTTGTTCTAATTGCTGAATGTTGGTACAATTGAGTTTTAAGAGATCATTTGTTTAAACAATAAGAATGGTAGGAGGGGGAGGTCAGGGATTCAAAACCAATTGGGTGCGATGCGTGTGTAACTTATTGATAAAAGAAATATTTAGCTGCATGAACTTGAACCTGATGCAGATTTGTACTATTCCTTTGGACACTGCAAAAGTTAGGCTTCAGCTCCAGAAGAAACCCATTGCAGGGGATGGATTGACCTTACCAAAATACAAGGGTATGCTGGGCACGGTTGCCACCATTGGGAGGGAAGAAGGTTTGGCAGCACTATGGAAAGGCATTGTCCCGGGATTGCATCGTCAATGCCTGTTTGGTGGTTTGAGAATTGGGTTGTATGAACCAGTGAGTTTTTAAATCGGTGCTTATTGAATTATTCTAAATGTAAATGTTTTGTTTGCTTGCTGATTTCTGATATGGTTATATTAACTGTCTGCTTGACAGGTTAAAAACTTATATGTGGGCAAGGACTTTGTTGGAGATGCTCCTTTGTCCAAGAAAATACTTGCCGGACTTACCACTGGTGAGCACATTGTTGGAGTTTTTGTAGTTATTATTATTTTTTTTAATTTGCTAGTTAAGAGAGTATTTTTGTTTTGACGCGTCTTTGTCTTATGGAATAGGTGCCCTGGCAATTATGGTAGCAAATCCAACTGATCTTGTGAAGGTTAGACTTCAAGCTGAAGGAAAATTACCACCTGGTGTGCCAAGGCGTTATAGTGGAGCTCTAAATGCTTATTCGACAATTGTGAAACAGGTTGTGCATCAAACCTTTGAGATTAGAAAAGAATGTCACTTGGTCTCCTTTCAGTTGATAATTTTATTCTCTTTTCCTAAATTGTTTCTTAACTATTAGGAAGGATTTGGGGCTCTTTGGACTGGTGTCGGGCCCAATGTAGCACGAAATGCTATTATAAATGCCGCTGAACTAGCCAGCTATGATCAAGTGAAGCAGGTAAATTCTATAATAAAAAACTCATGATGGTTAAACTTTCCTGTCTTTTGGAGTAAAACTCTTTTTGATACTCCTAACCGATTGGGGTATTTTATTTCAATGCAGACAATCTTGAAAATTCCAGGGTTCACTGATAACGTCTTCACTCATCTCCTTTCTGGTCTGGGGGCAGGGTTTGTTGCAGTCTGTATTGGCTCCCCAGTTGATGTGGTAATCTATCTACATTCCACATGTTCTCTTTCTGAACAGTTTTTTTATTGTATTTTGGTGCATGGTGTCAATTTACATTAAGCAGCATTGTGACTCGCATATGATCTCTTTCTGATATGCTTTTGATTTTGGATATGCTGTTGACTGGACTTTGTAGTGGTATCTCTTTGGTAACTATTATGTAAGATGAAGAATTAAAATGATCTTGTTAACTGAGGATAAGACTATGCAGCTTTTACATATTAACATTGGAATCCCTTCTATGTGTCAGTGAACATGTAGCATGTTGACAGTGGATTCCACCACCCCCATTCTTATAATGTTGTTGTTGTTACTATAACTGTGTGATGATTTAAAACTTCTACTCAAGCTGTGAATCCTGTGATTAAGAAAATTTATCCATCATCTTTGAGCCAATTCCATATTGGAATGTTATCAGTCCCAGTTCGGTACCCACCAAATTAAGTAATACTACAACCAGAAAGAGAATAATACAGTCCTAAGAGAGTATTAGCAATGATAGAGTTTATGTTGCAGGGAGAGAGAATAGGTGTCATAAACATGGACATACTTGTCCCACTTGTCTTGAGATGCAGATGGGGGCTGAGATTTTGGTTTCTAAATTGAGAAGATGGAGTGGTCAGATAAGGGTCTTGGAGAGAGGGTTCCGCTGGTTAGGTGCCATCATGAACAGTCCATGGCTACACACTACCTTTTTCAATTGGAAAGTCTGTTGCAGTGCTGCTTCCCCTAGCGGTGACTTTAACATGAAACCCACCACTCATCCTTACATAAAATGTCTTTAAAATGGGAAAAAGGTAGTAGACATTCATTGGTTCTGTCAACACACACTGGTCAATACTACTCTCAAAGATGCAGAGACCTGAAAATGCCAAAGGGTCAAGTGTGTGCCTTGTGTGACCACCATGGGCCTTCAATTTAAGCTGTGATTATAAATTTTTTTAGTACTGGCATCCATTTGGAAGATTGGAAAGCTGGTCACTTTTGTGCAGGTGAAAGTATGTTTGGTTCAGTCTTGTTTTTATTTTTAGGGACTGAGTTGGTTGCCTGTTATCTTTTCAACTTGTTCAGGACTATGCTTCCTCTTTCTCTTTTTGTGCCTTCATATTTTGCTGCAGTAAAGGTGTTGCTTCATTCTATTGATGTTTTAAGTCAGACAAATTTAATTGCTTTAATGGTTTTCTTTTGACAGGTTAAGTCAAGAATGATGGGAGATTCTGCATACAAAAGCACGATTGATTGTTTCGTCAAAACTTTGAAGAATGACGTATGTTTTCTCTTCTTTGACTCTAATAGAACTCGTTCTTTTATTCAGTGGGTTGGGTGGGTAAGAAAAGGAACATCTGCAACCTATAGAAAGTTGCAAAAGTGTGACATAAAATTTGGTGACTTCTGATGTCATTTTGCCTTTTTGCTAATGCTCCTCTTGTGGGGTCATTGTGTGTGAGATGGTCTAGCGAAAAGCTTTTGTAACTGCAAATTGATTTGAGTCTGTTCACATTGATGCATGAATCATAATTCATTTCCAGGAAAAAAAAAAAAAAAAAAAAAAGAAAGGAAAAAAAGAGAAGTAGAAGTTTTGCATTGCATTATTACATTCTTCCTTGATTCTTATATTAAAAAAAAAAAAATATATATATATATATATATGCTTCTGTGATTAAAAATATAAAAGTAAAAAAGAAAAGAAAACTAAAGATCTCTCTTTAATTTCTAAGTTTTCATTACATGAGAAATTATTCTGTTAGTAGGAGGGCCTTGTTCCATATCAATGTTAAACTTAGCATTTAAACACTCTGCAGGGACCATTGGCTTTTTACAAGGGCTTTATCCCAAATTTTGGTCGGCTGGGATCTTGGAATGTGATCATGTTTCTAACATTAGAGCAGGTACAAATTGCAATCTATATATTTTGATTTTGATACTTGCAATTCCCTCTTTTAAAGTGTCTTGCATTTTCTCATGTTTGCTCATACACCGGTTTCCAATTTCTGCTTCAGTGGTAAGATATTATAATTTGTAGTAGGATCAAAAAGCCCATTTCAGTAATTGGGGGTTTAGATTCTTCTGTATTAACATCAGAATAATATTAAGAGAATTTGTTCATGGAGATCTTCTATTGCCTCTTGAATCAGGGGACGACAGTAATGCAAGAACAAGCCTCTCTCTTTTTATGTATATTTTTGCATTTATAAGAGTGCTTCTGGAAAAGCTTGCTCATCTTTTCTTCTTTGTTTTGCTTTTCTTCTTCATGACAGGCTAAGAAGTTTGTCAAAAGTATAGAATCTTCATGACCACAAAAGTATACAAGCATAGAGCTTATGGATTTTTCGAGTGCTTTGCGCCTGCAGCAATGGAGGCTGTTTAGAAAATAATAATATTTTCAGTTCTCGCTGCCTCTTCATTTTGCTAATTCAGATGAAGGGTCCTGCAAGAGAAACATAGAGAATATTTTTTGCTGGATAATAATGATGATCATTGTTTTCTCGATAACATGTTGCTTCCCTGTCATTTCTAGGGATCCATTTAAACTTTAATCACTAATGTAGCCTTGCTTTCTTTGCCTTGTGCTTGTCCAACTTATCTCTAAATTGCAAGCCCGCCAAAACAAAGTCTTAAGTAAAGATAAACTCATTTTGAGAATTTGCTCAAAATTGAAACAAAAATATATTAGAAACATGAGGAAGAGCCACTAACTTTGAAGATTAATGAAGTGAGAAAGAAGGGAGCGAGGAGAAGTTATTTAATTTTATCATTTTATGTTCTTCAAAGAGTTGAAAACCACTTGTTTTGAAACAAATATGGAAAGTTGGTTTAGGTTGGTTGAGTTGAATACACATTGATTCAAATCTGTACTATTTCTTAACATTAATCCCAAAGACAGGCCGACATGCATGAAAGAAATGCGTTATTGGGAAACTAGAAAATCATATAATTCAACACAGGTTGCTTTATTGGTATTTTGGCCCACAGCAACACATAGCAGACTTCATGATTGTTTTATTTTAGAGTTAAACAATCAATAAATCTGCAAAAATTTACAAATATTTTTTTTTACAACTACTGATCAACTTATGATAGAAATTGTGTTAGTAACAGACACAAGTGAAAATGATATTATTGTAAAAATTTACCTTTAATATCTATATATATAATATCTAAAAGTTGAAACCTAATTTTTATTGTTGTCACATTCTGGTTGAGGTACATATCGTAGAATTTTGATCAATTTGGCTTACTTTGGTCTAGTTCGGTCATTGATTTAATAATAGTTTGGTCTATTTTGGCCCAATTAGGTCTACTTTGGTCCACTTCTGTCTATTTAGTCAATTTCAATCCAATTTGGTCTAATTCTATCAACCTTAATGCAATTCGGTCTAGTTCATTCCAATTCGGTTTATTCAGTCTACTTCGGTCCAATTCAATCCATTTCCACCTACTTTGGTCCAATCAATATTTTAGCTTATTAATTGTTATGCCAAACAGCACCTTGGCACCTCCAAGTTCCATTAAAAAAAATATTACCCTTCTTGATTTTTAGGATCTAAATCCCCTCGCCTCACTTGAAATGCGTATTTAAAAAGTTTCAATAAATTTTGAATTATACTCAATAATAATTTTATTACTAAAAATTTCAAATAAAATATAATTATTTCATCATCTATCATAATTTTTGTATTTTAATATAGTACAAGTTGCAAACTAATTACTGCTCTTACTCCAAGTAACTAAATATATGGATGAATCATGATAGATAATTAGCCTAATTTAATATAGGTGAAAGCTCTATTAAAGTTTCAAATGTTTAACTAATTGCTATGACAGTTTCAATTATATTATAAAATATATTTTTTGCATAGAATTTTTAATTAATGTGTATCACATGGGCATGCTATTATTTTTTTTCATAATCTATAATGATTGTAATTAACCCTATAACTTAATAAAAGTTTGAAATAAGACAACATACGTTTTTTTTGCCCTTAAGACAGGCATAAAAAACACCACACCGCACTAAAACTACCCACAAAATGGTATAACTGCACCACACCACAAATAATAGTGCACCGTACCGCACCACACCACATGGTGCAGTGCGGTTTGCAGTTTTATAATAAAAAAACCACACAAACTACATCGTACCATACCCTCTCTATATATTAATATATTTATTTATTTTTAATATTAAATATATTATTAATAGTTTAATAACCCTAATTTTTTTATAAAAATTTTTTTTTAATAACTCTAGCAAGTGTTGACTAGAAAAGTCAGCTGAAAATAAAGAAAAACTAGCTCAATAATTTAAAACTTGGCCCAAAAAAAGAGAAAAATTAGTTTTGGGCTAAGTAGGAAAAGCCCAAAATTTGAAAAATATACCGACTTCAAACCGTATTTTATACATAGTGTCGTACATGTGATTACAAAAATGAAGTGCGGTGCAGTTATGGTTTTGGTTAAACTCTAAACCGCACCACATCGCACCGCACATATGACTGCAAAAATAAGGTGCAGTGCAGTTATGGTTTTAGCTAAACCGCACCGCAAAATGCGGTGCTAAAAATGGCATAAAACCGCACCGCACCACGAACACCCTTATTCGTAATTGTAGTTGCGGTATGTAAACCCTTTCTCACACAAGAGCACCTACATCAATCAATGTATAATAGCATAAGGATAAATTTTGCACATCTAACTTCAAAAATCACCTACCTATATCAATTCATGTGAACTTACGTAAATTTAGATTGTTGTTGTAGGGTCAATTTTGGTGGCCCAAGCCTAAAAGATCTAGAGTCTAAGCCCAATAAATGCATAGAGAGTGAGTGAAAGAATTGGGTTAGATAGAAATTAAACAATAACTAGCATGAGATTCAAAGATAAATAAACATAAAGACACTCATAAAGCCTGACTGAATAAACATCCGAAGAGATAGTTCATAAATTATAATATTATTTTTGAACTCTAACAATCTTTTGTACTACAGTTTCTCTTCTTTTTTCTTCTCTCTATTTTTCTTCATCCCCTTTTTATAGGGGATCTTTCACATTATATAGTGCCTTTTGGATCATCTTGATTGTACACTTGTTAGTCATCTGAGCATCTTTTTGAGTATATATCACATTACACCTCTTCTTTGGTTCTCTATGAGTGGTGGTGGTTGTGAGTGCACTGTTTAGGGGTCTTCTCTACATTAATGCAGCCAGAAAAGTTGTTGCAGTGCATTTAATGTGGTGGTAGCAGCTTTTTTTCTAGATATTTATCCGTTCTTATCATGTCCATACATTCTTGAAGTTTATCCTTATTATTGGAACCGTCAGGAATGCCACTTGAACCACCCAGGTACTTGCTTGACCGAGAATCACCATATTCGAGGAGATCATACTCTTCGGACCACTGACGCTCTCTTCGGACTATATTCTTCGCTCATTTCCAAGTATATTTTGCCCACCTGTGTCATTTCTCAATCACTTTCTCCTCTTCAGACACGCCCTAGTCTTTGTTTAGGACCTTAGGCCCATTACATAACTTTGGGCTTTTACCCCCACAGTTGTTATAGTAATCGTGTAAATATATGAAGTTACTATTTATATGTAAGTACATTTTTAAATGCTTCTTTACTTATATATAGAGAGAGATGATTTGAAAGAGTAATAAATAATTGCTAAATAAATAATATTTTAATAAAATATAATGTGAAATAAATAATTCGATGTGGGTGTTCTTAAAAATGATTATATAAAATAGAAAAAGTAGGTTCTTATATTCAAATAAACAAGAAAAATTTGCACAATGACTATAAAAGTGCTTCTAGATTGATTATTTGTGGGTCTAACTAAGGTGAGAGAGGTATTATTTATTTGTTTATTTTTGAAATAGAGGGAGGGGTTATTAAAAAAATAAAAAATAAAGGGCCTTGTAAATTGTAATCATGGTTTTAAAATCGAATTGGACTAATTGAATCAATCGGGAAAAAACCAATAAAAATTAGGAGCCAGACCTATTTTCCATTCTTTAACCATTTAGGTTTTTAAAACCATGCTCGTAATTACCATTATTTAAAAGAATAAAATTATTTAAAAAAAAAAATTATATTCCTCAAAAAAAAAAAAAAAAGATAAAAAGAATAAAATTATATTTCCGATAAACCTCTACCAGTTCAAAACTCTGCGTTTTGTTGAAGAAGAAAAAAAGAAGAAGAGAAGCAACAGAGAACAACGACGAAGAACAACAAACACAGATCGGCAAAACCACAGCGATTGTCATAGTGTAAGCTTTCTTCAGTTCCTTTATTTTTCTTTCACTTTTTTTTTTTTTTTTTCATATATTATTGGTCGAAAATTATTTTTATTTCTATTATCTTAGGGTTCTATCTGAAACAAAATTTGTTCGTTTGTTACTATAAATTGTGTTCTTTATTACTATATGCTTGAATTTATCAAGAAAGGAAAAATAAAGCTTTGTGAATGTGGTTTTGGATTTGTGAAAACCAAACACGGCCTTATCAGATTGATTGATTGATTGTTTGTTAATTGTTAAATTAGAGGTAAAGGAATTGATTTTTTTTTAGTTACATGATTGATTTTGAAGGGAATTGAGGAGAACAAGTGAAGAAGAAGAGAGAGAGAGAGAGAGAGAGAGAGAGAGAGTAGTTGGGTGTTAAAGATGCTTCAGATTCGGCTTAGCAAGGCTCCGGCTGCAGAAGGTGCCGGAGGAACGAAGCCCTCGCCAGTGGATACTGTGACGGTGGCGTGCCCTGACCACCTTGTCCTTGCCGAACTCCCTGTGGCAAAGGGCATTGGTGCAGCCACTTCTGCTTCCCTTGTCAAGACTGTTGGTCGCAGGTCCCGCCGCCCGCTCGGTGAGCGAGTCCACTTCTGCGTTCGTTGTGATTTCCCGGTCGCTATCTATGGACGCCTGGTACTTACACTCTTCTCACGGTTGCCATTGAACTTTCTGTTTCATAATGATGGTCTTTAGTATGATATGTTTTATATCAAATTTCATTTTTTAGCATTATTTTTAATACAAGGATTTTCTTCCATAAGGAATGAATGAATTGATTAACCTCGAAAGAGGCGAACGGTTTTGTCATGGGATTTAAGGGTCAATTTGGGATTTTGATAATAAAGAGAATCTGCCTAGCATTGCCTAAGGATCAAAATAAGATTAAAAACCTTTTTTTTTTTTTTTTTAAATCTCAAATGTAATTAGTTATTTGATATATAATTTCACCATGTCTAAAGAGCCCCTCTCACTATGATAAACTTACAAGGTAAATGAAAATCTAAAGTCGTGCACCAAAAAAAAAAAAAAAAAAAAATTGACGGAGAGCCAACTAACCTGGTTACGGTAGATGATATATCCAAGGCAGAAGTAAACTAAGAGGAAGGGTAGAATTAGTGGAGCAAGAAAAAAAAATGTGATACCAAGAAGTCCAAAGAATAGAAATCCTGGAATGTCCCTGTGGTAAGGAATAGGATGAACTAAAAGTTCATCATCTGTACTGCTTTTACATGGTGTTGTTATTAGACTGCCAATAAGGCGGATTAAGCGAAAGAGTTCCAATGAAGTTATTGTCCATCCAGATGTGACAACATGAGCAATGAAAAATGATGCCTATAGTAACATTAAACTTGATGGTATCAGATAATTGCACTAAACATATAGTCAGAGACAATGATGCACTTTGTATTCTTTATGTATCACTGTAAAGTAAACTACATGGTAAGTTCATTTATATTTTGATCTTTCTCATCAGATGATTATGATGACAGCTATTCATTGGCTGCAAATCTGCAAAGGTACTAAGTTGTTACTTTTTGTAATGAAAACTTCTAAGTTGTGACAATTTTATGCGAAAGACAACCTCAGAAGTGAGAAAAGAATAATGCACCAGGAAGCAGATATCATGGGAGTCAATGCAAAAAAACAATTTCTAAGATATAATTTGATTTTAAAGGCAAACATGTTTTAATATGAGTTTCAGAAGCATATCTGCTTCCTGGAGTGCTGAAGCTTGGAGGAAGTTATATTCTGGTAGTGACAGGTCATAGTTGTTAGATTGTGCAATTCAAATCACTAAATCTAATAAATTGACTTTACTAAAACCAATTCAATCTCATAGACAATCAAAAACTCGATCTGATCATGAGCCCAATCATACTTAGTATATGAATCCGTATCTGGGATGTGGGGGGAAAAAACTGACAAATCCTTCTTTTTGTTTTAGGTTTTAATTTTCTTCAATTCTTACTTATAAGGCTATGAAATATTCAAATGCATGTGTTTTTTAAACCCTTTATCATGTTTAACTCATTCAACCATCCTTGACATTTAAAACTTCAAGGCTTAACTATAAAATCATAGGGATATCTTAAATAATCTTGTTTGATATTGAACTGTCACAGGCAGCTCTTTTTTTTAGGGGCATTTTGTGCATCAAATAATGATCTCTGAGAAATGCTAAAGGTTAGGACGGTTTCTAAGGCACTCCTCCTAGGACCTTACTAAGACGGATCCATAACTAGATAATTATCTTTAAATAATGTTTTCCAACAACTATAAGATATTTTCATGTGGCCAACATTCCAATTCAAACATATTCAGAATTTCATGTGGATTCCTTCTGATATATTGGCAATGGGGTGTTATTTGTGTGGTTTTACTTGTTCAGTTGATGTGATATAATCCTTTGTTAACTTTTGGGTCCTTGTTTCACCTTTTTGTTTCTTGTAAATACATTACTTTGTGGAAAGCTCAGGGAGTTTTTAATAATAGTTCAATTAGTGGTTATTTTGCTGTGTGCTCAGTTGTTTAACTCTGTATTTTTCGTATGCATTCATATATTTTGAGGGACACTTATTAAAAGGAATTGAAAAGTTTGTTACCCCTCATTAAAGCCATGTTATGTAGTTGGCTGCTGATTATCAATTCCATATGTAAAAGTGTGAGCCCTATCAAAATGAAGGCTGCTTGTATCTGTTTCTTTTCAGTTTAGCTGCATAGAACATGTATACTAGAAGTGTTTTTGTAGCTTTGTGTGGATTTATCCTTGTCTAACATGTTTATGCTCTTGCAGAGCCCTTGTGAGCATGCCTTCTGTCTTGATTGTGCTAGGAGTGATTCAATTTGCTACCTGTAAGTGGATATCTGATCTGTTCATCACTAAGATAAATAACTTGCTTCTTTCTTGTATCATTGCGATGCGCTACTCAATATTATGTTGTGTGACTTTTTCTTTCCTTTTAGCACCCTGCTAAAAAGCAAATATGCAAGATTTTTTTAGGGTTTTTATAGTACTTATGAATTTAATCACTTGTTTGTGCCCACTTTTCTTTCACTCTTGCACGTGTACTTAGATGATTAATTGTGATTTTGAGGTTCTCCACTTACAATCAGTTTCAACTCATGAATGATTTCTAGAGTTGTCAAAGACCTAGGAATATTACAGAAGCTGGGTTTTCACTTAAAAAAAGGGTGCTCAAATGGTACCTCCCCCTATAAGAGCAAGTTGGTGAGGCGGATGAGACAAAAAATAGCGTTAGTAGAAGTAGTAAAAAGGGACATGTCAATTAAAGAAGTAACTGCGAGTATGACTTCAAATAAAATCTAAAAACAGAATGGAAGAAAACGATATATGGGGCCAACCCTAACTAATTTTTTATGGATGTATAGTCAACCCCAAAAAATTTGGGACCTAGGCTTTGTCATTGTATTCAAGGGAGGAGGCCGCCAAATACCTTCTCCTCACTTCTTACACAGATTCAAACCCTGATACTCTTTAAATGAGGAAAAGTGCAGTTATGTTATTGAGTCCTTCTGGCACTGCTCAGGTGTGGGAGTCACTGAAGGAAAAAAAAAAACTACTTTCCAGGTTTTTTTATATTCTCGTGCTAGTTACCTCACATGATTTTAAGCTGTATCTATTTAGCACTTAGGATTTAAGAATCAAATTCTTAGAACATTGTGGAATGGGCTGTTGGAACAACTAATCTATTAGCAATCAGTCTTGTGACAAGATAAAAACTGTGCTGATATATATATATATATATATATATTCTAATAGAGCGTCTATATTACTATAAATTTCTGTGAAACTTTATGTCCACCAATTTAAAGCCTTTTGTACTAGAATCTGTGAAATGATATGAGCTAAGCTGTCATTTCTTGCCTGTTGTTGAATACAGTTGTGATGAACGTATACAGAAGATTCAGACAATTAAAATGATGGAAGGGATCTTCATCTGTGCAGCACCTCATTGTCTAAAGTCTTTTCTGAAGAGGTCTGAATTTGAATCTCACATCAATGAGAGCCATGCTGACCTTCTTCAACCCAATGCTGAGAAAGAAGATGGAAATGAATCAGAGTCTCAGAGTGTTAAACAATCTGGAGCTTCTGAATCCACAGCCCGGGCTCCCCCAAGGCCAGTCTTTTCTCCTGGTTCAAATTCCCAGATTCATGATCGTGAAGACAAAACTCGTCGACAGCAACCTAGAGAACCACCACCTTCAAGACCAAATGTACAGCCAAAGCAACCACAAAGTTTTGGACAAGTACAAAATCATCCATCAGAGCTCCAACCAGATAACAACCGACCGCAAGGATTTGACAGGCTGGGTCCTCAAAACCGATTCCATCAACAGGGTTTTGACACCCAAGGTGGCCCACAACAAGAGTCTGGTCAGTTTCCAGACAAGCAGCAGGGAATCCTATCTGAGAACCAGTTTCCTGAATACCCACCTATGCATTCCATTCAGACACCTAATTTTGCTGTGCCAGTCAATACAAATCCAATGCTAAATCCCCCTCCACCTTTTGGTTACCCTCCTTTCCAGACTGAGGGAGGTCAACCATTTTATGGTGCTCCCTATGAGGTGACAAGGCAAGATTCAGCTTCAGAAGTAGGAGCGGAACAGGGGTCATTGTTGGGTTTCCCACCGGTTCAAGTGGGTGGTGTAAATTTCTCAGGAACTTATGCTCAACCCTGGAATGGAGGCTATGTTGGTGCGCCTTTTGAGCATCCACACGGTGGTCATGGAATGTTAGATGGCTTTGCTAATGCATCAGATTCTCATGGGAAAGCTGCATTCCATCAAGGTGACTATGGACGCAATTCTGGAGGTTTGCTTTTAAATCCTCCACCTTTGGCTAACAAGGGCATGGAACAAGCACAGAGTGGCAATGCGATGGATCCAAGGGATGGCAAGGGTATTTTGGCACCACAGCCTATGACACTCCCACCGCCACCACCACCCCCACCTCACCAGTCCCAGCTTAAAAGGAAGTTCTATCCTGAATCAAGCCGTGATGGACAGGGCTATGGCTGGCAGCATGAGAACCGTGACAGTTTTGGGAGTGGCCAGGACTAGCAAATCTGCCATTTTAACTTTCATAAATTTTCCTTTTGAACTCATTGCATCAATCAAATTAGTTCGTTGTGTCTATTTTTTAATTAGTTCCATGAGAGCATTTATTTCATCCTTTGCCGGTCCAGTTTTGTATATATATATTTTGATTTGGTGCCAAATCGGGGAAATTTATTCATCAAAACACATGATTAGATAGTATATTACTGGTTGCCTGATCAGAAAGTTGGATATATTCACTTGTGCCCGCTTCGCTCTTCCCCCCTTTTGAACTAACCAGGCCACAACTCGCAAGGGCTCGAGCTCATGGGAAAATATCAATAATGGTTCCACGAAGCTGCCTTTATCCTTTCTGTTTGGAAAAATTCTAATTCCACATAAAATGGTACAACTTGTGCTATAATTGTTCACGTTGTAAATTGTGAATGGTTAAAAAAAATAAATAAATAATAATGGGTTCATGTAAAAGTGACAAGTAGTCAATTACCGTTTAACACGTAAAATAATTGTGGCAAAAATTGTTGACAATTTGTGTAGTATTAGAACTATGTTTGGGTTGAGCAGAAGTTAGCCTTTCTCAAAGAGTCAAGAATAATGTGAAAGAGCTACCGTAGCTTTTTTTTTGCAGTCAAGTCCCAAATAATAATCCAATTGTTATTCTTAAATCTTAATTATAATTTAATTCAGAGCCTCAGGATAAGTTTGTTTGGAGCTCTAAGGATGAGTTGACTTGTTAATTGTTTAGAATAAAAGTAAATTTTTATTTCCCAAGTTTTAAAAAAATTTATTCGTAATAAAGAAAGTTTTAAAAGATTTAAAATATTACTCCAACTTAAATTCTCTTACCAAGTATTTCAAGAAACTTAGAATAAATTTATTATTTTATTATAAATATTTTGATCATATATCATAATTCTGTGTTTTATTTTAACACATCCTATATATGTATATATATAATGTATTTACCTAAAAAAAGAGTTAATACATTTTTGTGATGTGCCTATTTAGGTGATATTTTTTATTTTATTTTATTTTACTACTAGAATCTTCCAAGTATATCTTCAAATAAACCTTTCACGAGTCAATGACTTCGAACCAACAATATAATCCTTTTACAACATCACTACCAATCGTGCACATAAACAAGACTTCATATATATGCCTAGAAACAATGTTTTTCTCTGCATTAACTATTAAGTGGAAAGCTAATAGGAATAGGATTTTTTAATCATATACATTCAATATTCAACATTACTACCAATCGTGCACATAAACAAGACTTCATATGCCTGCAAACAGTGTTTCTTTCTATATTAATTATTAAGTGTCTATTTGAGATCTGCTTATTTCATTGAAATTAAAATTTTTTTGCTAAAAATAATGTAGATAAAGGTAATTAAAAGTTAACTGATATAGTATAGTGAGACCTATAAATAATACCAAAAAGTGCAATAAGCTATAAATAATAGCAAAAATAAACTAAATAGTAAAATAAATGGAATTTTTTTAATTTGGAGCCAAACACACCATATAAGTCAAAAGCTAATAGGATTTTTTTTAATCATATACATTCAAACCGACCTGTTTCTTTCTAGGAAACTATTAAGTCGATGGCTACTAGGATCTTTAATCCTATGGCTACTAGGATCTTTAATCCTATATATATATATATATATATTATATTGCCCTACAGCCCAAGAACTCAACCTAGGCCATCCTATTCTTCTCATCTTCTTCTTCATCAATTACCTTTGTTTCCTTGTGTCGCGGTCATGTTTATGGCCATGGCAACTCCACCTAAACCAACAGTTATTGAGATCAATCTCATCTCTGCACAAGATTTGCCTTCATACAAAGAATCAAGCATCAAAACCTACGTGGTCGCATGGATTAGCCCGCAAAAAAAGCTTACTTCAAGGGTTGACTATGCCGGAAACAAGAACCCCACATGGAACGACAAGTTCATATTTGCAATCAATAAAGACTTGGTGTTTCACAAGCCTAACTCTACGTTGGTACTTGAAATCTACAGCAAGCGGCTTTACAGGAAGGACAGGCGCATTGGTAAAGTTCATATCTTGTTGGATAGTTTGATGGATAAAACTCAACACGTTATGGCATTTCATGTGCGTGATTCGTCAGGCATGCCTCATGGGATTCTTAACCTTGGTGTAATGAATTTGGATGGTTTGTTCAATCGTTCTATACCAACTTTTCTTGGTTCAAACTTGGCTATTGACTATAGGAAGTTGATGGGTGTCAAGTAGGGCTATAAATTGATGGGTGGCAAGTGAAGGATTATGCAAGCTTGATGTAGATCAAAATCTGCAATTTTTGTTATTTATTATTTTTAGTATTTTTTGATGTAATTTTTAAAATTTTAAGTTTAGGGTTATTATTAGGTGTATTTAATACTTTTTTAGTCAAATTATATCTATTAAGATATCTATTAGCATTTTTTTTCTTCTCTCCAAGCCTGTAAACGAAATATATTTTGCTTCTTGTGACTTTTGGTTTGAGTTAGCTGATATCAAAATCTTGTCTTTACCTTGGTTTGACGTGACAACAGTCACTCTAGTGATGATGAAGTTGGTGAAGCAAGTTGAGTTCCTTCAATTTCGTGAAAAAAATCCATTCCATTATTTGTTCTTGCTACGAAGTCATTCCACGGCAACACCCATCAATCTATTCAGAGACACATTCCTAAATACAACAAAATTATGCGTATATTGAATTATTGATTGGATTCTTGATTTGGAAGAATATTTTTATTATTGAGAGATATGTGATAAAGAAAAAGTATATTTGATGAATTTAATAGTATTTTAAACTTTTTGATAAATTCGTTAGTATTTTAAATTTATAATATCTGTTTTATGATGATTGTCACAGGTTAAAATATCAATTGGTTTTTAGTGTAGGCAAATATTGAATCCTTAATATAAAGCTGATTATAGGATATGTCTTATTTGATTTATTAATTTAAACACTTCATTACTATAACAATTTATAGTAATGATCTTTTTAGTTGGTTCGTAACTTCAAATTTTAATATGATTGAATCTATTCTAAATTTGACATGACCTAGTCATAGTGGATAGCCAAGATCATCTATATATATTATTATTATATATATAAAACCGAAACTTTTAAAGCTCCCACAATTTTCCATATCACCACTATTTTCTTTTTCTTTTTATTTTAGATTCTTTTTATTTTAGGTTTTATATCTTATATATTTATTATTTCTCTTTTCAATGTTACAATAGTTTAGTTTAAGTAAACTCTATTAGATATATTTTGTTGGCCTCTTCAAAGCTTATCACATCATTGTTATTATCTATATATAATATAAAATTGAAGATTAAAAATTAATTATAATTTTTTAAGATACCTCACGTTAGAATTAAAAAAGAAAAAAGAAAAAAAAGACACCCCAATAAAAAAAAAAAAAAAAAAAAAAACTTTAGGCTTAAGAAAAAAAAGAGAGAGACTTCTGGTAGGACTCTCTCTTCTCTCCTTAAAACTCTAGCAATTACCATCTCAAAGCTTTAAACTTAACTTCACGTTAAGATTTAAAAAATAAGTAGAAGAGAGACTCACGTGAAAAAAAAAAGTAGGTTTTTTCTTTTTTATTTGCTTTCATATATGCTTGAAATTTTCATTCTATCTTATTCTTTTGTTATGTTTAGAATTGATTTTCTTTTAAGTATTTAAGTTAATCTCTATATTTTGATAGTGTTTTTGTGGGTTTGGTTTTTGGATTGAAATTTCTAATAATTATTTTATACTATATATGGCAGATGCTTAAATCAAAGCTACAACCTATGTCTTCCAGCCTAAGGAGTTGTAAATTTTTATTTGGTATATTATATATGAATTTTTTGAATTTGAAGGGTTTTGTTTGGTTTTGAAGTAGAATTTGGGGATTCTATAAAATTTGGAAGTTTTAAGTTTTGGGGTTTTTGGTATTTGAGTCTCAATAGGTTAATCTTAATTCTTTACGTTATACGTTTTTGCTTTATTGAGAATTTTTATTTGGGTTCATGTGATTTTTTGATTTCTTAATTAAAGTTTTGATTTTTGGTTGTTTAATTTTTTTTTTTAGATTAATTTCAATTAATTATTTGTTTGGATTCAACGTAAAAGATAACGGAATTAGGTGCTATAAATTTGATAATGTTCCATGTTTTGAATTGTTTATATTGTTATTACTACGACTAAGTAAGATTGTTTATATCTTTGTAGTTTATATCAGTTTTGAGTGTGTATATATATATATATATATATATATAACTTTTGGGAATTTTGCTTTATTAATTTAAGAATTGTAAATTACTTTGTAGGTTTCACTAACTATGCACCTGCAGTGAGATGTTGACAATATAAGCATATATATATATATGGTATTAACATTTTATAAAAATCTTTCTTATAACCCAATAATATTCTATGTTAAATAACACTTCTAAATTATAGAAAATCATAGAAGTTAAATATTTCTTCCCATTGCATTTTATTTAATTATGACATTTTTTTAAAAAAAAATGCTAACTAGCAAAATGTCTATAATATGCATATTATTAACCCAATTTTCTATTTCTAAATTTCTTAGATTTTATTATATTAATCTTTTTTTCTTTTAAATTCTTGGTGGGCAAATCAGTTTCTCATTAATTTTTTTTACCTTAATGTGATGCTGGTTAATTGTCATAAATTCTTGTCAACCGATTATAAAAATAAAAAGTAAAAATCATTTGAGCATCATTCTAATCCATTTATAACTCAATTACTACGTACGTACTTAATCAAAAAAAGAGAAAAAATAAAAATACACAAGTACCAAAGAAATCGTGCCTCATTAACAATTCTATGTACGAGGACTTCGCATCCCACCAAAACTCTATTTTCCACACCTATAACTAAAATCATTCTTTTTCATCGCAATCTCTTTTTGTCAAGCCCATGGCCAGACCACCCAGAGCAACATAAAAACCTGGGGTGAATGTAGTAGTAAGGTTATGACATTCCATGTGACTCAGTTTAAATCCACCACCTAATCCCATTTTTATAGTATTTAAGAAAGGGTGTACCAAACAAAACTTTCTGCCTCTAGCTTCTTGTACTTGTTGTTTGGGCTGGGCTTTTACATGGAAACATACCATGATCCAAATTTTAGCAAGTCCCTTAGGCCTTGTCCAAAACGATTGGGCCTCCTAACCCACACTGAAGTGAAATCAACACCACCAATGCCGTTGTGCACAGTACACACACGCCAGTACACTACTCTCTCTCTCTCTCTCTCTCTCTCAATTTTGGTGATACACACACAGAGACCATAGACGAGTAGTCGCGTGAGTCTGTAGCAGAGCATTGGGAGAGTAATTCTTCAGCTTCACCTCTCGCTTCTTCAGCTGCCAAACTCATATCTCTCTCGCTGTCCTCTGTTGTGGTAAGCTTCCATTTCCTTGTTTCTTTCGAAGATCTAATACCCTCTCATTATTTCAATTACACTACATGGTAATGGTATGCCCAGTTCTATTAAATTTTAATTAGCTTGCTCTCTCAGCTTAGAGAGTCTGAGATCAGAATGTTATTTTATTTTATTTTATTTTATTTTTTTTTTTTTTTGGGGGGGATGGGAAATTTTCGTTCTGGGTCTTTGATTCTCTGTGAATACATTCATCGTAAGGTTTTGCAAAAAAAATTGGATTTTGGATTTGGGTATTGTAGGTTTATATATATATATATATATATATATATTTTAATTCCATTCAGTTTGTGGGTTTTTAATTTGATGTGGTCTTTGGGAATGGGTTATTAGAGACGTGTAGTTAGTTAGTTGCCATTTTTGTCATTTTTGCATTTAGTTCTCAGAGATTATGGTAGATTTTGAAACCCATTTGTTGGTAATATTGATTGGAGTTTTAAGAGTAGTCAAGCTGTACACATATTTGCTGGATTCTTTTTTGGAATTGGATTTCATTACTTGCTATGAGTTTGGTTGTGTTATTCTAGGTTACTGAAGAAAAGAATTCACCTGTTCGGTAAAATTCCTCTAAGAACTTTGCTCTCTTTCCCCCTAAAACATTGTGTTTGTATAGGCTTTAGTTCTTAGTGGTGTTTGCTAAGATATATATAAATATATATATATATATACATTTTGATAAATAATTAAGTTAAGATATATATTATTCAAAACTAAATAAGAAAATCCCTGATATAATAAATTTCAATTCAAACTGTCTAAGATTAAAATAATTACAATCCAATTTAAAAATTTTGGGTTTAAATAAATTTTCACTTACCTCAATTTTTTTTGTCTTCCTCCTTTTTTTTTTTTTTTTTTTTTTTTCTCATCCATATTGACAGATTGTGATGTTTAGATGTTTGCTATACGGTATGGTATGGGGGTGGGGAAATGTTGAGTAATAGGTTTTATCTTTTGGGACCAACAACAACCAAGCTTTAATACCAAAATTTTGTGTTGGCTATGGATTCTCAATATAACCAGTCAGGAATAAAAAAAAAAAAAAAAACTTTTTTCTTTTCATTATTTTATATTTTAATATACCTGTAAGTTTTTAAAATTGCTGGATGATCTAATCTTTTAAGAAGGTCCTCAACTTTGTCTCCATTTTTTTTTTCAGTGTATGCAATTCTAAAACAGTTAAAAAAGTTTTTAATATTTTATATATGGATATCCCCCCTATAAGTTTGTAACGATAGGATTGATCATTTTTAGGATTCAACATTTATATCTTGGCAATAGGTTCTACCTCATTGGTGTTTTGTTTGTTTGCTTTTCACTCTTCATTGGGTTATGCCTGAGAGGGTGTTAGAGTTGTTGGCTAGCTGGAAAGGAGGCTTTGGTGGTCACCACTGTGCTAATTTATACTGTGCTAATTTATGGGGGGCAGATCTTTTTTTTCACTTTCTTGTAATTTTTGGTGTGCTCTGTGTTTTTCATGCATAGAGCAGCCTTTTTTGCATATATATCATTCTTACTAACCAAAAAAATAAAAAAATGAATATATGATTGGATGGCTGCATTGAGTAGCCATTCATTTTCCAATTTGGAGGATTTTTTAGATGTCCGTAATTTTTGTAGCTACCCTAATATACTGCCTGTGTAATTGGGGTGCATTTGATTTTCTTTAAATTCAATAAAATTTTACTAGTAAAAAAGGATTGTACCTCACACATGTTTATCTTGCTGTATGGGAGCATCCTGGTGCTTCCATTGTTTCTATTCTTTGATAATTTCTCATTGGTGAACCATGAAATTGTTTTAGCTAAAAGAAAAGGGAATTTTTTTTCTTCATGAACTTAATGGTATGCTTTGTAGATATGATGTGTAAATTGATGGTAGTCTATAAAGTTCAGCCCAACTCATTCCTTTCCAACTTGGTAACCATATCTAAGTAGAATTGACAACTTTGTAAATATGATTGTACATGTAAATCAATCAACTTCATGTTTTCAAAGACCCAATTTTGTGGTGTGGATACATAGTGCCTTTGTGGTGTTTTAGTATTTTTACTTTCTAGATTATTTCCAAGCCTGCTGGTAAGGAAGATGAATACGAAGAATCTTAAGTTTCTCTTCTATTATAAGCATCAGCTAGAATTCAAAGGGAGTACAGGCTCTAGTGATGTTTCAGATGCCATAGACGATATTTATTCAGATACTATGATTCAGGGATATCATTATGCTCTTAAGCATCTTGTGCCAAGTCCACCTTTTATTTCTTGTGGTAATCAGCCTAAGCACTTCTATTTACTTTTGAAATCCAGTGCTGTAGTGAATTGTAACTCGCATCTTTAAAAGCTCAGCCCTACTCTTGTGGATGCTTAAAGTTCAGGCCTACTTTATTCCTCTCATAAATGACATTGTTTGTTCAGCTGGATTCTATATTTTTAAAAGCATGACTTTTGCTTTGTATTGAAGACCAGATTTGCTGACCACAAAAGAAGGATGTGGATGAATGTGCGTGGAAAGAACTGTGAGTGTCTTGTGTCTGGAATCTGGATTTTATCCAACACACACATATATATCCTCAGATTTTGACATGAGTGTCAATTTGGTCCTTGGACTTTCAACTTGAACAACTAACCCTTTTGACACTAGGTTTGTGACAATTCAAACCTTCTTTTATAATTTTTAGTATAAATGTAATGTGCTCATGTTTATATGACATACAAAATTATTGATGATGTGGCAGAAACTGTGTGCACATCACATGATTAAATCTGTTAAGCTTTAAAAGAAGATTTACTTTGCCACAAACCTAATATCTAGTGATTAATTGTTTAAATCTAAACATCAATGGCCAAATTGACACTCACACTCACATGAAAGTCCAAGGGTGATATTTATTAAAAGCTCTATGAAAAAAAAAAGGTTCTTGAAACTTGAATGTTTGCAGCAGTGCTTGAGTTCATTCAATCTTAGATCCCTAGGGGTGTTGGGAGTGATACTTCTCATTGGTGTCTCAATGGGAATGACGAGTTTGATACTCGGTCCTACTACAATAACATTCGGGGTGCTTCTACCTCCAATTTTCCGTGGAAGGGTGTTTGGAAAGTTAAGATTCCTAAGAGGGTGGCATTTTTTGTGTGGACAGCAGTTCATGGGCAGATCCTTACATTGGATAATCTTATGCTTAGGGGGCGCATTTTGGTGAATTGGTGTTGTATGTGCCATCGTAATGAGGAAACTGTGGATCATCTCCTCCTCCATTGTCTTGTAGCTCATTCATTGTGCGTATATATGTTTCAGATCTTTGGGATCCAATGGGTCATGCCAGGCTCTGTGGAAAGCTTGGTGTATTATTGGAGCTATTGGCTGGGAAAATTTAACTCTATATGGAATATGGTCCCTGGTTGTTTGATGTGGATTCTTTGGACGGAAAGAAACCGGCGCTCTTTTGAGGATACTGATAAATCTTTGGTTCAATTACTAGCTCTATGCCAGAAGACTTTATTTGATTGGTCTAGGTGTTGGGGCTTTTCGGATTCCTCTACTATCTTGAAGTTTATTTCTTCTTTTAGTATTTCACTTTAAGTTTTTCTTTGTTGCTTGATGCTGATTGTTTGCTTTTTGCATTTCTTTGTGTTCACCATCATGAACACCTAGTATTTGCTTACTTTAGTTTTATAGTTTTTTTAATAATACTCTTATTACGTATCAAAAAAGAAAAGAATGTTTGCAGCAGTGCTTTACTTGATGTACACATAATTGAGAATGAAAAAGATTTCAAGGGGTGTTTGGAGCATTTCGTTGTTTAACCAACATTGTGTTTGAGACTCTAGAAATGGCACTAAGGAGTTGGTAGACATATTGTTTTGTAATTTGTTCTTTACATCATAGAAGCCCTTATGTATTTGATGGATAGCTTTAAATGAAATTTAAATGGATTTTGGAAAATATATTTTTCAATCTTTCCATCATTGATTTTTTTCCCTATTTTAGTAGTGTTTGTTAGTCAAGAGGTTGGGCCTTGGTGTAATAGCAAGTGCCTTCTGCCAAGAAGCGACAGGTAATGGGTTTGAGTCAAGGGATCAGCCTCTTCCAAAAATTGGGGGGTAAGGCTACCTACCATGAACTCTCCCAAACCTGCAAAAGTGGGGGCTTTGTGCACTAAGTACGACCTTTCCTTTAGCGCTTGTTAGTCATTAGGAAAGAAAAAGAATAAAAAAGTGAAAAAACAAATTTGTAAGACAAGCTGGAAGACAAAAAAGGCTAACAAGGAATACTAGGAAGACTGAGTGGATGTTCGTATATCTCGTTTCAGTGTTTTTTTACTTTTTGTAAACTGTTATAGTTGATATAGTTATGTATCTGCAGGAGGAGCTACATCTGGGATTTGATGAATGGTGCTTCTGCATCTAGAAGCCTACGGTCAGCTTTCTCCCACTGTGTACAACAAGTGCGTAGCTATGATTACCATCACTATCTCTGCCTCCTTGAACTTCCCCCTCGAATGCGGAAGGCTGCTTTTGCACTCCGTGCCTTTAATGTTGAAACAGCGAGAGCCATGGATGTTGCTTCTGATCCCAGGGTTGGGCTTATGCGCCTTGTCTGGTGGCAGGAAGCTATAGACAAAATCTATGCTAAAAAGTTAATAGAGCACCCCACAGCACAGGCTCTATCATCAGTGATATCTGAGAACCAAATCAGTAAGGGATGGTTGAAACGGTCTATTGAAGCTCGGATCAATGATGCAAGAAGAGAGGATACTGATATTCCTGAATCTGTAGAAGAGTTGGAGAAATATGCCGAGGATACTGTATCAACTATTCTGTACATGACACTTCAAGGTGGTGGTATCAGGTCTACTGCAGCTGATCATGCAGCATCTCATATTGGTAAAGCAAGTGGCCTCCTTTTGCTGCTTAAGTCACTACCTTACCATGCCAGTCGTAACCAGCATTTTTCATACATACCAGTTAAAGTGGCTTCCAAGCATGGCTTGTTGGTGAAGGAGGGCGGTCGTTCAGAGATCCTCTTGGATTCTCGTGAGCATTTGTGTGATGCAGTCTTTGAGATGGCATCAGTAGCTAATATCCATCTACAGAAGGCTCGTGAACTAGCTGGAACAGTGCCGGCTGAGGCTCGCCCAGTGCTTCTGCATGCTGTTCCCGCTCAAGTTCTCTTGGATTCCCTGAGGAGGGTAAATTTTGATGTATTTGATCCAAGGTTATCAAGAGGGGTCCTGGGTATTCCTCATTTGTGGTATCAACTTAAACTGAAGTGGAATTCATGGAGGGGGACATATTGAGACTTGGTTCTGGGCTTTTACCAATTTCAACAAGAAATTCTGTCAGGTGGGAAATAATTTTGCAGATAGAGTATATTGTAGTTTTAATTTATTTACAATAATGGGATTTTTTTTTTCCCATGAAACCCTCAAGTAACTTCACTTTTTTGTCTTATAAAAGCAAGGAAGTTCTTGCAGAGTGATTTATATGTAGCCCGAAGCCATGTTCTATTTTGACGCACTCAAGATTTTCATTTTGTTAGCCTCACGAACAAAATTTGACTGACTTTTTTTTTTTTTAAAATGAAAAATGAAAATAGGAGATGAGACTTCTCAAACCCTTTTTAAAATGATGCGATTATTTTTTAATAAATTATAGTTGATACAATATATTAGATTTTTCAAAATTAAGCTATTTATATTTATTATTTCGTTGTGCTTTAAATTTTGTAAGTTGAGATTTTTTGTAAGTAATGTAATATATAATTAGAATTTTTTTCTAATGTTTCTTACAAATAGTTCATCCTTTGTATGTCTTGAATGACTTAAAGAGTAAGTAGTTATGAGTAAATAAATCACTTATATCATAAGAAAAAAATTACAAAACTTTATTAACATGAGAAAAATATAATTTTATCAAGAGCTTCCTAATAACATTATGTTGAGAATATGATAATTATCAATAAAGCAGCTCATCTTTCTACAAATCTCCTCCCAAAATTCACTGAATGTACCAGATAAACCGAAGTGGACCGAATGGATAGAAATGTTACATTGATGTAGCTTAACGTAATAATAATAAATGTTATACTTTAGTTTTAAAATATTTTGTAGATATGAATTGTGTTTGTATATGTGGTAAATTTTTGAGGTCAAATAAAAAATTACCATAATTATAAATGGATTACATGACGATGACAATGCCCAAACCAGCTAGATAAACGATCATAATTGCTTCTAAAACTACAATTCAATTAGGCATCTTATTGTTTAAAAATGTCAATTTGACCTCTTGGAGGTTTTCAGGCTGTGTTTATGACATCAATGGTTAGAACTCAGAAGGTTGGAGAGGAATTATATTGGAGCTACCGAATACTAGAAGAACCATACAAGTAGATTGTCATCATTAACATGTGTTTTTCTGAATTAATTGCAAAAATTATATTGTTAGACATAATTGTAGGCACTAATAGAGAGAAAAGTCGAATATATAAGTGCATCATAAGCACAAATTGAGGGCTGCTGGGAAATTTCATTGTGCAATTTGCATAGAGGGCCATTCATAGGCTGCAGCATAGGTCTTAACAAATGCTTAATTACCATAGGATAAAGGGCAAAGGAAGTGTAACTTCATAAGTAAAAGAATAGGCTGCTAGAAATTCAAGTCATCCACTTTGATTAGTAAATCTCAAAACTGCAATAAATTGTATATGTATAAACATCTTTGTCTATCAATGGAATAAATTTCTGAATGCAAAGATTCAAATAGTCCAAAATGCATTAGAAAATAATACTAGTTATGTAAAAAAAAAAAAAAAAAAAAAAAGAAAGTACAAGCTGTTAAAACATCAGTAGCTAACAGTTAGGAGGGCATTCAAGTTCAAATGGGAGAGAAGGAACTGGTGTTGGCCACAATGGTCGCGAAAGTAGAAACAAAGAGACATCTGTACATTTTAGTTTGAAGGCGACTTCCAATACCCTAGTCCGATAGTTGCACTTGACAATGTAATCCGGGAATTTGAAGAAGAAAATTTCACCATCCTTCGGGTGAAAAGCTAGAAAATTCAACTTCGAACAACAGAAATTCTTTGCTAACTTAACAAGCTCAGAATTTTCCAAGTTCTTGAAATAAACTGTGTGTTTTCTACACCATGTACCTTCATTACCGTAGTCCTCTAGTTCCCAAATTAAAAATTTGAAAGCAGAAGGGTAGTATAGATGCCAAGGACGCTGGAATATCCGAAGGCGCCCTTGGCACACTCCAAAGAAGAATTCATCTGGAGGTAAATGGGGTATAGGTAAATCGATATAATGGCATTGTTCTGCATCGTTGAAAGGATCGAAAACCACAAAGCCTTTGATCATTCCATCTACTTCTGTATCCACCCAATGAAGCATCCCATTGCAGGTAACAACATCATCATGCACGACCTTAGATGTGAAGGGATTCAATCCCCGTGTCGACGAAACAATTGAGTGGCACCATTCACCAGTCTCGGAAGAAAAGATCTCCATATATAACTGAGTAGTATCGGATTGAGTGGGAGAATGAATGCGTACCACCTTATATCTATAATGCACATTTGTAAAACACCCATGCTCTTTGTCACAACTATAAGGATCGCATATAAAGCCGACTCTAACGGATGTATTCTCTCTCAGGAGTGGAATATGAGGGAGTTTGAACCATTGTTTGGTAAATGGATTGCAGATGTAGTACTCGCAAAAGCCTGGCTTCCTTGTAGTCCCTGGAACTTCGCGGAATACCAGCAACAAGTCGTTGAATGATGACTTGATACGAAACTCATAAATATTCTTCGGTGGAAGAATCTGGATATCTGGTGGTGTATGACACAACAGAAGAGTAAAGGGGTCTGAATCTGACTTACCTAACTGGTGGCGGTGGTGAATGAAGCGGCTAACAAAGTAAGGATGAGAAATAAGAGAAAACCAGCGCTTGGAGACGGACATGAACTTGAAAGCAGATCGGTAAGGGAGTCGATAAAGGATCTCGAACAATATAGCATCAGGGAGGTTGTTGATGAATTCATAGGATGGTTCTGGTTCTGGTTCATCAGGATGTTTTATTCTTCTCTTGCGATATGGAGACTGAATCGGATACTCTGGGTTTTCTTTTCTTCTTTTGCGACGTGAAACCAAAGAAGCGTCTGTGCTTGACTGTACTGCCATGGTAGTAGCAGAAGCAGAAAAACTAGAACGTATGTGCATTGTGAATTGTGTATTGTGTATGTGTGTATATATATATATATATACTCTCCGTCAAAGGGATTTGCTTTTCAGTTTATACGCTTCCTTGTAGGTGTCGGAGTCACACAGTCGGTGTCCTTGTTGTCAGGGGCGGCTATTTTTAAAACATTATACTCTTTTTAAAGTTGATTTTTTTTTTAATAGGAGTTTTTTTTTTTTCTTTTTTTGAGAAGCTTTTATGGGAGAAGTTGAACATTCTATTAATTGTTAATTGAGATTTACTCACGAATGCATTTTTATGGGAAAACAAAAAAAAAAGTGATTAATCTTTCAAATTTTCATAAAAATATTTAGTAAAATAGATGATTAATATGTGCTCTATCCGAGCCTTGTTAATTTTATATAAAAAATTAATTTGATATTTTTAGATTAAACTTTTTAAAATATGTTTCACAAATATATGAAAAATTTTCAATTAATGTTCTAAATTATATAAAAAAAAAAGTTGGATTTTTAATTAATATATTACTTATAAAATATTAAGTAATAATGCATTTATATTTATATTTGTGTTTGAACTCAAAATATGTTAAATTAGCCATAAACTAATTAACTCTATTTTTGTGGATTGTGAATTTGAGCGAGATATAAAAAAATTTGTTTGAAACTAAATTGAAATATTTAATAGAAATAACACTGTTTAGAATTTACAAGTTTTTAACACTTTTAATTTTATATTTAAAATATTCTACACATATGAAAAATCTTTATAAAAATGTAATCATGTTTTGCATGAAAAACATTTACCATGCCAATAACATGGTTAGTATTGCATAATTTTAGCATGATCATAATGATATTAGTACAACGAAACCAATTTAATGAAGGCTAAAGTTGTTAATATATATATATCTATCAAATTGATGACTTTTTGCAAAGAAGTATACATTTAATGATAGTAATACCATTAGGATATTGGAAGAAACTAAAGTTAAGATTTGGTCAGGTTAGACCACGTTCATAGCCACCCATAATTGACTTGAGTCTTATTAGGTATGAAATAGGCCTAACTCACATATTTGGATCTATGATTGGGTCAGGTAAGCTGGTATGAATTTTAATTCTCTTAAAAAAAATTGAAAAGAGGGAAATAATAGATATAGAAAGTATTAAAGTGTGATTGATGTAAAAAAAAAAATCTTGATTTGGAACTGTAGGGACTCAGTTTAGAAATGTTCCCCAACAATACATTTTTAGAGAGTGGATCGAAAGTTTAGGCCCTAACAGACTAGCAACGGAATACAAGCCCGCCTTCTTCCATTGAAGGGGAGTGAGCCCAGTTTACAACTAAGGGTAGCTCCTCGACACTCGTCCAAGGAGACCCCTCTCCCTGAAACTAACACCACCTCTCAGTCCTTCTATGTCATTCCCTTGAATGATCCAAAAAATCCCTCCTAATTGCTTTGCTCGCCTTTCTTATATAGTTCTCTTCCTCCTATCCTCTTCTTCCTTCTGTTGATCATCCATTGGCCTTCTCTCTAACCGTCCATCCCATCACAGGTCTTATCCGTACTCAAGTGGCTCACCATGATCGATGTTGCCCTGTTAAGGGGTTACATCCCCATTAATGCGGCCAGAGGGGGTTAGGTGAGCGCATTCAATGCAGAGGTGGCAGCTCGCCTAAGGCTTGCTCCTTCGCCGATGCATGGCACTGGACCCTTCCTCCTCGGACATTCAAGGAGTCCCCTTTGGTGGGGTGTTCCTCGTGTTCTCCCGAGGTCTCGGACGCTCAAGGACGGGGTCATCCTCGGATATGTTCCTTAGGGGTTGGTCCTCGCACTTTCATCCTCAGACCCTTCATGCATCCTCGGCGTGGGCCATTAGGCCTGGCTTGGAGTGGGCCAAGGCCACCTGTTTTTCTGACCCCACAGGAACAATTATTATCAAATCTTGTACATGCAAGTTTAGATTTTGGAGATTATCTAGCCAAAAATGGTGTCTTTGTGTTTGTTAGAAAATGAAGAACATGAGAGCAAAGTTGTGAGAGATATATACATAGGTATTTTTAATGTGGAAAACTTCTATGTTGGGAAAGGGAGAAAACCATGGGTACAAGCCAGTCGAATATTCCGCTATTTTCTAAAAATGGTTACAATGAAGGTATTGTGTTACAATGAAGAAAAAGAGACATAAGAGGTGGGAAAAGAGCTTCCACACAGTGTTAAAAAGTGTCTCTTGTATCTATCTCCTTTTCATTCAGTTCTTTATCATTCTTTAATAGTGGTGGAAATGGGCACATGTCACTTTTCTAATGGGTAAGGTGTTGCCTTCCCTTGACAAAATGGGACCACATGCATTTGGTGCTTCTTTGATAAGCGTGCTTGTGCTATACGCAATAATGCTTCCTTAACAAGTTGGCCTTCCCAAAACCTGTAGCATGCAGCTGTAATGGTCTATGACTGATCTTGCTATCACTTTCATCTACTATCTTGGACATATGGATCACAACTAATGGCTACATACTTGTTATGCCTTGGACTCATGGTAATGGCGGATTGGTTCATTATAAAGCAAATCCAATATGCCCCTCTTTTGGATTGGTGACCGTACAAATCTTATTTGTACTTAATTGTTGTCCTTTTTGAATAAAAACTTTAACCGTTACCATTCACATCCACCTAATTATGTGATTATGATATTGTGAATACTGAATAGAAAGAAATTTGGTTGAAAACACAACTAGCATGTCAAATAGTTGTTGTTTTCAATATTAATGAGCCAAACAACATTAAAAAAAAAAAAAAAAAAAAAAAATTAGACATTTATAGTAATAGTTAAATTTTCATTAAAATGAATAAACCAAATACTCATTTGTTATTATCCTAAACGAATACAAATGTTATGACTGAATGGACCGAAGTGAACCGAAAGGATCGAAATAAACCGATTGGACCAAATTGGATCGAAGTAAATCAAAATGGACTGATATAGACCGAAGTGAACTAAATGGAGTGAAGTAGACCGAATAGAGTGAAGTGGACCGAATTTGACCAAATAGACTGAAATGCTAGGAGTGTAATAATAATATATGTTAGGTTTTGACTTTTAGATATTATATATAGATTTTGTGTGACAATTTTATCATTAGATAATTGTATATTTCCATTTTATTGATACCGATTAATATTTATAGGATTAATTTTACTTCCATTTAATTAGATGGTTAACCTTCTGCTCAAAAAAAATAATATCTTAACCATAATCTAATTTGCCTGCTGCGCATGATTATTATACATTCAAATTTAATCTTCATTTGGAAATTGCATAAATTTATTTGCCAGCAATTAAACCTCCTCATTGTAATGTCACCATGTGGTAGACTAGATATCAACCTATTAAATCTTGATAACAACCTATTAAATCCTGTACTCTGACTTCCAGCAGAAACCAACGCTGCTGGAGGAACTATCAACAAATACTAATAAATACTCTATCCACTTTGATTGGCGCATCCATTTAGAAAATTGGATCTATATGCCAACTTCTTAGAATTTGGCAACTGCATTAACAAGCACATATAGGACAGCAACAAAGCACAAAATTGACATATGAGAAAAAGTAGAGCAAAAAAAAAGTTGGGGACAATCATGTTTTTTTGATAAACATTGGGGACAATCATGTGATTGTCCTTAACCATGTCCTTTGTTTCAAATGAATTCATCCATCTACAACAAAGCAATTCACTAAGTCACATAAAGGGTATTGGGTAATCTCAAAAAATAAACATCAATTACTAAAGATTTAGTCAAAGTGACTTTGTAAAACCAACCGTCTGCTCATATCCATACCTCAATCACAGATTAACAGAAAGATTCATCAATAACTCTGTACTACTTTACCAAGCAATGATTTACGAAATCAACACATAATGTTTTTGAAATAAATGACTGAATAAGCCAATTACAGATTTACAGTATAGTTACATTAACATATCAAAATATGTGTAATACAAGTATTATATGCGCCACACATTGCTATTAATATAAGATATTCAATAATGGTGTATAGTTTCCCCATTTGACCTCTAATAAATGAATAATACATCATTTTGAAGTTCACCCTTGCTCTCTCTCCCCCTCTAGGAATTACGGACACAAACATGAATTTAGGTACAAGTATGACATGGCAATATAAACAATTTTAAAAAAATTATCACATGACATTACGACGAGTATGGCACCAGTATGACATAGATATAATACTAATACGATACCCCAAATGAAGTATCTCTACTTCCTAATCCTCCTTATCATTTAAGTGAAAGAAGATGCTATAATCAAGATAGGATATAAAGCTTTACTAAACTGAGTGCATCTCACAAAATTAATCAAATCTAAAATCTCAATAATAAAGTTAACATAAACTCTATAATATCAAGGTATAACTAACATATAAGCGCCATGGACTTAAAGACCTTAAATTAATATAGACATCCTGCTAATCCTTATGGCAATTGTGAATTTGGTCTGACCAAAAAGTCTAGGAATATACTCAAATTATAGAGTGATTGAACAGTAGAAGTGCATGTGCAAACAGATTAGATAATCAGAATCATAGTTTAACTATTGAATAAATCAAGTAGGTTAATATTTTTATTTTTAATTTTAACCAAAATAAACTCCAAAAATATGATAAAAATTTGTTTATTATATATTTCCTCACTCTCAATTTTCTGCAATAATGCAGAGGAGAAGTCATAGTTTAAAATCTCGAACAAACTAAACCGGTAGCCAAAAATTAATCAACTAGAAGGCAACCACACTGAGCAATGTTTTATACCATACTTAGCAGTACTGTTACTTTCCAAGCAAAAATCATAAGCAAATTCTACTTCTAAGAACCAGCGAAACTAATTCGAAACAGTTGGAATTTAATTGTTTGCAAAGCAAAGAAAATAGAATCTGTAGTGCATCATTTGATCAAAAAGTTGGAAGCACTTCGTTGCTATAAGAAGTTGAATTGTGCATTCACAATCAAAGAAAAATATATCCAAAACACACAGCCAAAACTTATTTAGAAAGCAAAAGTAATGCAAAATCCTGCTTCACAAACTAAACAGATAAAATAAAAAGCCAACCTTAGGCGCTGTTCCATCAAAAGCTTTTTTCACAACACATAAACATTTCAATGCTGCAAGTTAGATTTCATGAAAAAGTTAAACTTCATAAGAAAACCTTCGATACGGTCGGGACAATAAGGGTGGAGGAATTGGTTTTGGAAACAATTGTGTTGGAAACAATGGTTGACGAAGCACGAATGCAGATTTTGCTTGTACAGTCACAAAGTTGTTGGAGTTACCAAGTAAGATTTTCCCCATATCTTGTAGTTGGCCGGCGAATTTCAAGACCCCTGTACGCATGTTGCACAAGACAACGTAATTCCGGAATTGTAAGAAGACAACTTCACCATCATTTGGGTGGAAAGCTAGCAAATCTACAGGCGGATGGAACCCCTTAGCTATCTTAACAAGCCCCGGATAGCCTGAAACCATGTCTTTGAAGTAAACTTTGTGTTTCAAGCACCATGTACCCGCATTAATGTAATCCTCAAGTTCCCAAACATAAAAATTGCAAGCTTTGATTGGAAGCCAAGGACGTTGGTATATCCGGAGACGACCTTGGAACACTCCTAAGGAGATGAACTCGTCGCGCAAAAGGTCAGTGGGTGGATCAATGTAACAGCATTGCTGTGCATCGTTGAACGGATCGAAGCCAACAAAGCCTTTGATCATTTTATCTCTTTCGTCTACATCCACCCAATGCAGCATTGTATTGCAGGCAACAACACCAACATCTATAGTATTATAATCGAAGTAATTGAGCCCCCGTGGTGACGAAACAACTGAGCTGCACCATTCACCAGTCTCAGAAGAAAAGATCTCCATCTCTATCTGATTGCGTTGAGTGGGAGAACAAATGCGCACCACCTTATATCGAGTGGTGACACAAGGGTCTTTGTCATCTTTGTCTTCACAGCTATAGGGTTCGCATAGAAAGCCCATCATAACGATTGTTTCCCTACCCATTGGGTATGGAAGCATAGGAAGCGTAGACCATGTTTTGGTAAGTGGGTTGCAGATGTAGTAATTGGGAAAGCAGTAAACCAGCAACAAGTCGTTGAACGAAGCCTCGATGCGAAACGAATACTGCTGCTTTACTCGTTCGACTATAGAGGGGAGAAAGTTGAGGAAATCGATTCCACCATTGCTGCCTCTGCTTATGAAAAAATCGGAATTATCTGACGGAATAGGCAGAATATTTTTGTGATCATACGTGTACTGTAACAGAAGAGTAAAAGAGGGCTCTAGATAATGCATACCGAATTGTTGACGTCGGTGGTGAATGAAGCTTTTAACAAAGTATTGGTTGGAAATAAGAGAATTCCAGCGCTTTGAGACGGCCTTGCATCGTAGAACCGATAGCCATGGGAGTCGATAAAGGATCTCGAATAACAAAGAATCGGAGAGATTGTTGATGAATTCATAGGATGGTTTTGATGACCGGGTCCACGTCCGATCTTCTTTTCTTCTTTTTAGGTTTGTGATTGGCTCTATCGCCATAGTAGAAATCAGATATTTGGTTATGAGAGAGAGAGAACCGGAACTATATTTATCTAAGAGGATTCAAAATCTTTATGTATTAAAAGGATTCAGAAATATAATTATTGTTTTTTTAGGTCAAAAATATTCATAATTTAATTAATTTAAATCAATTAAAATGGAATTAAAATAGTAAATTCTCTCCTAAATAAATTCTTTAAAAAAAAAAAACTCTTCCTTACGTAACGTTTAAAAATTCGAGCACCCACGTTCCTATTGAAAAAAAAAAAAAGGTTCTATTCCAATTAAAAATTAAAAATAAAAACACTCCCAGTACACCAAAATACTCCCTACATTCATTGAAAAAAAAGCACTCCCCATGATGAAGTAACACTCTCCAGCACTACAAACAAAAGACAAAAACTTATAAGTAGTTGAACTTCTCACAAACACAATCTCTCCACAGTAGTTTAAAAACAATAATAATAAAAAAATAAAAATAAAAATAAACCTCTCCCCTATGTATACAGGAACTATTATTTCTATTCCTAATTGAAATAGAATTTCTATCAGCAATCTCAATCGTTTGTTACATCTATTCCTATTTCTAATTGATAGCCCAATTCTGTCCGTCGCTACTTCTTTATATAAAAGTAAAGCATGTGTAGTTTAATTGAATAGAAGAGAAAAACACACCAGAAACTAAAAGAGAAAAACACATTCTTTGAGTTATACAGCTGTTGAAGTGTGCTACAATTGAAGTGAAAAAAAAAAATTGTTCTACAAACCTTGCTTTATTTCATTAACAGGTATGTATCTTTTCTTCAAGGTATTGTTTTTTTTTTTTTTTTGGAGATATTGTTTATGATTGCTATAATTAAGAATCGTAATTAAGAATCAGTGCATCATTTTTACTTTTAATATTTTTGTTTATTATGTTATTTTGGTGTTTGTACTATTTTTTTCCTCACATCTCTCTACATTGTATTTTTTTTTTCTATTAATTATATACTTTTCTCTGCATTAATTTCTAACGTGGTAAAAAAAAAAAAAAAACACAACAACCATGTATTTGTTTCAATGTCCAAAAACATAAAACAAATTTAACTCATATATATATATATATATATATATTTTTTTTTTTTAATGTAGGGTGACTTTTTTAGTGGATTGCATAAAGGCCAAAGCATCACAATTTGGTGTTAGTTGAGTTTGGGTGAGAGAAGTTAAAACTTGCATGCAATTATGCATGATAGGCCAAAAATGTATTGACCCTTTGTGATTTAACTTAATTAATTAATTAATCAAATTAACATGCAAAACACGTGGTAGCACAAACAAATCACCAATTAAACTAAGTACAACGAAAAATAAATTAACATAATGATTTGTTTACGAATAGAGAAAACCTACACAGTAAAAACTCCATCGGGTGATTTTCAGGTCACCACTCCTGAAATTCCACTATTATCATAACAAGTGGTTACAAGTAAAGAAATATCAATACCTTATACCAACCTACAATTGAACCCTTACCCAATACCTAATTGAACTTGTTTTGTAGTGACAATTTCTCCTTTTGATGCATAGCTTCCAAGTACGTGAGTAACTAATTACGCAGATCCTAGTATGTGACTTTAATCACCAACTAGAAAAGGTTGTTGGCTACAAATTTTTTTGGTTCATTCTAACGATGAAGATCAGGAATATGCTTGGTCACAAAACCCTATGGTGCACATACACAGCAACTTCTTCAAGAATGATGAACTGGGGCAAAACTTTATCTCCTGTCACAATTTGCTTGAACAGACTTTGCTCAATACTTGTGAAATTTATGAACTCTTTGACAGCTCTTAAAACAATCTTGTTATATGTCTAGGGTTAGGAGAAAAAAAGGCCCAAAGACACATTCATGGATTCCAAGAAAATCAAATCAGAATTTTAAAATTCTTAAACTTGGATAGATAGGAGGTGTTGAGCAGGTGTCGAGCACACGGGGCTAGAACAGTTTTCTTAAGCTCGATAGATGCAACTGTCAAGCCAGCTGTCAAGTTTTAATGAATTTGCACTTCTCAGCTTGTTTCTTGAATAGACTTGATGACTTCAACACTTGATCTTGAAACACAGTTTCTTGAAGTATTAAGAACACCTAGATTTATCCAATTACAAGTAAGGTATGTTTTATCAAAGGATTAGCCAAGTACATAAAAGAATAACATATGTTCTTAACAAGTGAACCACATATGTCCTAACAATGCACAACTCCTTAGTAATTCTTTGTTTTGTAAAATAAACTAGCATGTGCATGCTCAGAAGTTTTTCTATTTTTTGGGTAAATTTTAATAATTTGTGTGGGGAAAAAGGGCCCAAAATTTCATATATTGGGTCTTGGACCTTATCTGAAGGCACTATTACGTCTGACAAGAGACAAATAGAGTGGAGAAATTCTAATTTAAAGTCTAACGCATAAGAAATAAATAAAGGGTGGTCCGAGTAGTAACCTATCCTCGGCAACGGGTGACACGCCTTAAGTCTGAGTTCCAGCTGTAAGAATGATCTCCATAGAATCTCTAGTGGTGAAGATATACCTCTAAGACACGCAAGAGTAAAGGAGGCTAGGAAATATTTAAAGGAAAGCTGTTGTCATCGCATTAAATGCTTTACAACTACTTTTTTGGCCGTATTTATGTGGATAAGACCCCTAAACAGTGTTTTCTTGATCACTGCAACTCACAAAGAGGCTAGAGGAGATGTTTGATGGGACATGCACTCAAGTGAAGACTTAGATGACCAACAAGTGTATGATCAAGATGGACTAAAAGAAACTATATAATGTAAAGAACCTTGCATGAGAGGGGGATCGGGAAAAAGAGGAAGAGACTACTATAGCATGCAGAATGGAGTTGCTAACCATCTATATCGATTTATATCATTATCTACCTCCTCGGATGACAATTTCAATCATTTTTACATGTATTACTTGCGTGTTCTTCTTTAAAATCTATACTAACTATTATTAACCTTCACTAAAGCCTAGTTTTTCATCTCACTCTCTAAAAATTTATTGTATTGGGCTCATTAGACCATCAACCAATTCTTCTGGGCTTGGGCCGAAAATCATGGCCTTACAATTTGGATCAATTATAATTTGGGATTACTATATTTTCCAATTACAAAAGATTCCTAAAGGTGTGATGAGTATTATGCATTTGTGGGTGAAATAATTTTTTCATCTCACTCATAGGTTTTTTTTGTGATTAAAAAATGTATTAATCCCAAATTATAATGGATACAAATTATTAAAATTTATCCAAAAAATAGAAGAATCTCTAAGTACGCATGTGAGCGCGTACTCAAATGCTAGTATATATAAAACACATCCAAAATTCGGGATTGAGATAATGATGCAATTGGTATAAAATATAAATGGCTGAGATTTAAATCTCAGCAATTGAATATAAAAATTAGTAAAAGTAAAAAAATATTGTGAGAAGGTGGGGTAAATTACACAGTTAAATTGCACTAGATCTCAATCTCAAAATCCAAATCTATATCAAAGTTGGACTCTGTTAATGATTAATATATATATATATATATACACTTTAAATGAAATTATACTTATCAAAACTTTCGAGTTACCATATTACTAAGATACTTTAATTTGGGTCAATTTTTAGCATCCAAATTTCAATACATTTAGAATACTTCTATGGTAATACCATTTTCTCTCTCTCTCTTATGTGTGTGTATTTCATTTAAAAAAATAATAATAATTCAATTTTTATTTCCCTTTTCTAACAAAAAAAATTAATAATTCAATTAAATTATATTAACTTTTCAATAAATTTAAACTACTAGTCGCTGACTCTTTGTAGTCAACTTTTCACTATTTTTAAAATTATCTTTGATGTTTAGTTTAGAACTTCAGATTGATTTTTCCAGAAATACAAATTAAAGATTAAAAAAAAGTATTTTGGAAAATGGTTAATAACAAAAATTAGAATTAAAAAAATACAGATCAAAACGTCAAATTGATAAAAAAAAAAAAAAAAAAAAAAAAAAAAAAAAAAAAAAAAAAAAAAAAAAGAAGAAGAAGAAGAAGAAGAAGAAGAAGAAGCTCTTAAATCATATCATATACTATGTATGAGCGTTGTTGTGCCAAATAGCTCAATGTGTGTGTTATATACATGTCACACAATTTTTTGAAATGGAATTTAATTAATTGAAAATTCTAGGGTACACCCCAAACGTGTCATGTAACTCGTTAATTATTAAAATAATTATTTTAATAATTAATAAAACTACCAAAATATTATAATTTAGTTTTAATGAAATTCTATACTACCAAAATATTAAGTGGTCTATTAATTGTTATGGTAGTTTATTCTGGGTACAACTCAATCACTTTAAGTTTCAAAAAATAAAAATAATAAAACTAAACCAGCTAAAATTCTTTTACCAAAACTTTTAAGAAATTTAAAATTTGTTTTAATTATTTGAAATTTTGGATCATTTATCATTATTTTATATGTTAATAATTATGTTCTATGTACTATGTTGTTGAGGAATGTGAGATTCTAATTAGGGATGATAAAAAAAATTCTCTATCTTCCATCTAATTAGGGATGTCAGATTCTCTGGTATATTGGGGGCAACTTCTTTAGGAGCAACATATATCCCTTTTGACCTATTGTATTTCTACCTTCCATCTAGTACTGTACTCATATATGATATATGCATTGTTGTAGAAGTTTGTCCATGACCAACTATTCTATGTGACTTTTATACACTCGAAAATACTGGCCGTAGGCATAATAGCGCTTCTTGTGTTTGTTTTCGCCCGCGGGGGGGGGGGGGGGGGGGGGGGGGGGGGGGGGGTGGGGGGTGTGTGTGTTTGTGGGGTGTGGTGGGTGTTCCTCATCTCATGTTCAAGGACTGGAGTGTGTCAATTGCTTTCGGTATGCGACTATTAGCAATGAATTGTGTAATGACAGGAGAGACAAATTACTATAGACATTAATATTCTACTGATCCTTAGTGCAGTTGTGGATTTATTTATTTATTTTTTTTTTTTTGATAACAATAGCAGTTGTGGATTTGGTTTGACCAAGAAATGCAAGTCAAAGACCCTTAAGGAGATTATATAATCTATATATCTATATAATATATAAAGGTTGAAACATAATATTTACTGTTACTACACTTAAATTATACTACACTCCTATTAAACCACATTAGTATAGCATTTTGGTCCACTTCAAACCATTCGGTTTATTTCTGTCAACTTTAGTCCAATCAGTCCATTTTGGTCTAATTCAGTCTCTTTCACTCCACTTCCTTCCTATTCAAACTACTTTAATCCATTCAGTCCACTTAGGTCTATTCTGGTTCACTTTGGTCCTTTTGATTCTTTTTGTAAGTTGCCTTCTTAGTTTTGGGCTAAAAAAATTATTATTTTTCCTTAATTTTTTGAAAAGTATGATATTTCATTGTATTTTGGTTAAAAAATACAAACAAAATAAGCAATATAAATTAGAAATATGGGCGTGGATTCCAATTAGCTCAACTGATAAAGTCTCTAATGGTTGTATAAGAGATCTAGGGTTCAATCTCCGCCTACACTAAAAATTAATTGGTGTATTAATCTGATGATAAAGAGCTATCATCAGGAATGGGCGCTATAGATTAAAACTCTCTAAAAAAAAATAGAAATATGAGCCCTAAAAAAGTAATAAAAATGATAAATGTACACAAGAATGCTTTAAAATTCAAGTTTCAATAATATAAGCATTATACTTATATTTAGAAAGGAAAAAAAATGCTACAATTATAAACTTATATAATAATTTAAACTTAATGTAACATGTTACATATGTTCTAAGGAATATATATGTTCATTTTTTTATAAATATTCTTGAATATGTTCAAATTAGTCCACCAATTATGATATATTAAGAAAAATCATTTTAATAACATCTTATCCATTTATATAAAAAAATATTATAATTATGTAATTTAAATTTTTTTATTATATTAAATTATGCTTTTCATTATATATGTACAAAGAATCACTAAGTGCCTTATAAATATGGAGCAAAGAAGAGCCACAAATCCCATAAACTAGAACTTAGAATGCTACATGATAAACTTCATAAATACATTGATGCGCAAGTCGACATTCATCGTTGCCAATTCAGCATACAACCAATAAGGTGGCATCCATCAAGATATTGTTTTTATTCATCATATAATATTCTATTTTTGTTAATCTTACTTTGGAGACTTCCACATCTTTTACCAGTAGAGCTAACCACAGGCATTTGATACAAAAATTTTGGGGAAAAAAAGCATTAGCAAGGTTTAATTTAAAATGGTTCAAATAAAAACATAGGAGGAAATATATATCAGAAATAACTAATGCATTATAAAGATTTATACAAGTAATCTGTGGTAAGAAAATTCACTGAAACAGATTACATAGATGATGACCCAAACCCAGGCTGGAGGATAACAGAATTACCGCTAAAACTATAATATCATTGGTTCATATTAGGGTTTAAAATTGTCATGTCAATTTGACTACTTGGAGGTTTTCAAGTTGCAATGGTTCCAAGTAGTCAATTTGACTACTTGGAGTATTATAAATTATTCAACTTTTTGCTCTAGCTCTATTGTGGCAGACTATGAATAACTGGTTATCTGTTACAAATAAATCTATAATTTTTTCTTTAGTACTCACACTCTATCACGTACATCCAATTGTAGCAAAGAAATTGTGTAATGGTTTATGGTCCTATACTGCAAGTACCCAATACAGGTAGAATCAGATAAGAAGAATGCCATATCAACATACGTGTTTTCCTAATTCAATTAAAAATTTTATATTATTGGTCATAATTATAGACATTACTGGAGAGAAAAGTCAAACAAATAGGGGCACTATAATTAAGCACAAAATGAGGGTTCATTGCTGGTTCCTTCATCGTGCAATTTGGCATGTAGAGGGTAAAACTAAGTGATGCGAGTGGCGGTTCCAGTTCCACATGTTCCAGTTTCACATTCAAGTCAAGCTGTTTACAGGAATACCTGACTTGCAAAAACAAATGTGTGTGTATATATATATATATTTGTAAAAAAAATTATATACTAAATTAGCCTATTTTAACGACCCTAAAAAAAATATTAAACACTATCTTTATAATTAAAAGAATTTGGGTTCAACAAAAATAATAATAATGCTATGTTTATATCACTTTCACAACAATTTTTTTTATGTGGATGTAGCATAACTTTAAAAATAATTATGGCCTCCGAACATAATTCTTAACCCCTTGAAGAAAAGAAAATAAAAATTTAAACAACAACAATAAAAATTAATCATTAAACCAAATAAAAATAAGACTAGGCCAAACAACAAGTGACCTTTCGACAAAAATATATTCAAAAACCCAAAATAAAAATAAAATCTCTAATCATTCAAATATGTAACCCCTTACATAAAAATAAATTCCAAATTTTATTTTTGTTAAAATACAGTATCAAAAGAGTTATTATAGTTGTGTGCTCAAAGTTGTAACAAGTATCATCAATATGTCTCTCTCTCTTCTCTATTATCAATTTAGACTCGAATTTTATTACTGTCATTTTGATATTCTTAGTTCTCATTTTATCTTTTATTAATCCCAAATTGATCATCGGTGACATTGATATATTCAAGTTATTTATTTATTAGATTTTATTTCTTATAAGTTTTTTTAGTGACCACCTGTGAAAAACTCCTATAACTAGAGGATCATTCATAGCCTATAACAAATATAGGCCATAACAAAAGCTTAATTACATGGTAAAAGGCAAACGAAAGTGTAATTTCATAAGTGAAAGCATAGCACCAGAAATCCAAGTCGTCCACTTTGATTAGTAAAACTCAGAATTACAATAAATTATCTTTCAATCAATGGAATAAATTAGTCTAAAATGCATGAGAAAATAGCGGTAAAAGAGAAATAATAAAAGCTGTTACAACCTCAGTCGCTAACAGTTGTTAGTGCATTCAACTTGCAATGGGAGGGGAGGAACTGGGGTTGGCCACAATGGTTGCGAAAGTAAGAATACAGAAGGAAATTCATCCCAATATGGATTTCTTAGTTTGCCAGCCACTTTCAATTCCCTCGTCCACATGTTGCACACGACAAGGTAATAGCGATATTTAAAGAAGACAATTTCACCATTATTTGGGTGAAAAGCTAGGAATTCCACCATTGAACAGCAATTCTCTGCTAACCCAACATGCCTAGAATCTTCATAAACCATGTTTTTGAAGCAAACTTCGTGCTTCATGCACCACGTACCTGCATTATTGTAATCCTCAAGTTCCCAAACATAAGAGCTGAAAGTGTGGTTGAGATGAGCCTCAGGATTCAGGAATATGCGAAGGCGCCCACGAAACGCTCCAAAGTAGAAATCAGGGCAATAGGTGTCGATCAAATCCATATGTGCGCATCGAACCGCTTCAAAGTTTAAATTAGGGGGAAGGTTTTTGGGTAACTCAATATAATGGCATCGTTTTGCATCGTTGAATGGATCGAACACCACAAAGCCTTTGATCAATCCATATTCGTCTATATCCACCCAATGCAGCTTCCCATTGCAAGCAACAACATCATTACCACCCCTAAACGCATGTCTGACGGGATTCAATACCCGCGGCGACGAGACAACTGATTTGCACCATTTACCAATCTCGGAAGAAAAAATCTCCATATGTAACTGAGTAGTATTGCGTTCATTGTGAGAATGAACGAGTACCACCACCACCTTATACCTGTAATGCGCATTTTCGTCACAGTAATGGGCATCGCAAATTAAGCCAGCCTTAACGATTCTGTTCTCTCTCAAAAGTGGGAGCTTGAGCCATTGTTTGGTACGTGGATTGCAGATGTAGTACTTAAGAAAGCTTAGAGGAGAACTCGATTTCCTTGGAATATTTCGTCTGTATACTAGCAATAAGTCATTGAAGGATGCCATGATGCCAAACTTATAAAACAAGTTTACGTGTTTGAAACAGGGACGGACCCAGAAGGGGGGCAAAGGGGGCCCGGGCCCTCCCTGGGCCCTGGGCCCAAAAAAAAAGTTTTAACATCTTAAATTTTCTTTAAAAAAAATTGGGCCCCCCTTAGTTTTAGCTCAGGCCCCCTCCCAAAAATAAATATGAACCCTGCCTGACTGCCCATCAGATTCCAGCCAGCCCATGGCCCATGTAAAAAAAAAAAAAAAAACAAACAAACTCAGTCCAAAACCAACCCAAACAGAGAAGAAAAACAACCCAAACGGAGAAGAAAAAAACGAAGGAAAAAAAAGAACAAAAAAGAAAAGAAAGGAAAGTAAACTTGAGAGCCCATAAGATTCCAGCAGCCCATGATCCATGTAAAAAAAAACAAAAACAAAACAAACTCAGTCCAAAACCAACCCAAATGGCCAAACGGAGAAGCAAAAAAACAAAGGAAAAAAAAGAACAAAAAAGAAAAGAAAGGAAAGAGAACTTGAGTTCTGGAGCTATACTATTTGATATCTGCTCCTTTGCTACCTTTGCTACTATGTGCTTTCAGTTGTATAGACTTATTAATTAAATTTCATTCATCCAAAAAAAAAAAAAAAAGGGAAAACTGCTCCGATGACTTGTGTGAACGTAAAGTAAAACGGCTTGAATATTTTTATTCCAAAGTGTGTGGCCTTGGTGGTGCATCATGGTCCTAAAAAATTCCAGAGTTAATTGCATGAGCAAGTACGGAGTCAGGTCTTGGAGTTAGGAGAGCGGTTTTATTGTTAGCTAGATATGGTGGCTTTAGTTTTCAACTCTGCTGCTTAACCGGCAAAGGCTTATTATTATTATTATGTGTGTAGAGTGTGTCTTTTGTTGTTAAGGACTACATTATTTTGTTTAAAATTTTTTAAAGGATTAAGTTGTTTGTTTTTGGTAAAATTAGTTGATTAGTCTAAAAAAAAAAAAAAATTAGCTTTGCTATCGCCAATCGGTAATTTTTGTTGTTAGGCTAATATTTTGGGTTTGTATATATATATATATATATATATATTTTAGATTTTAGATTTATAAATTTTTTTACGGACTTTAGAATGAGGAAAATATTAGATCTACAAATTTTTGTTGTGATTAGTGGTTATTAGTAAATAAAAAAGTGATATAAGTGGTGAACCCAAATGCAAATTTATAATAATTTGTTACTTCAATAGTCTGTAAAAATATTATAAAAAAATTTGTGATTATAGCATTTCTCTTATAATGATCAATAAGTGGGAAAAAATGTAATTTTATTGAACAAAGTGACTAAAATTAGTACCTAAATATATAGTTATATAGAAAATTGTCACACAAATTTAAGAAAATAATGGGGATTCTTATTTTATTTGTAGATCATAAAAAAATCAATTATAATGCTTGATTTTTTCAAAAGAAAAAGTTCAACTTCAAATTCTTCCGAAGTCAATGTGGAATTGCCAACAACTAATGTTGCTATTCCAATTCCAGAAAATGTGGAATTGCTAACAACTAATGTCTTGGTTGTTAGTTTATTAATACTATATGGATGTGTATTTGAAATTTTTTTTTTCGCTTATCTCCGACCCCCCCTAACTTAAAATCTTGCGTTCGTCCCTGGTTTGAAACGAGGAAGAAAGTTAAGAAAACCAAGTCCGCCAGGGCTCAACTCAGAATTATTGGATGTGTTAACAATATAAAGAGAGAGAGAATGACTGAATAGTCAGTATTATATTGTGTATCAAACAATGTACAAAAGAGAGCCTTTATATAGGCTAGGTATGTGTGCAGTACAAGTAATAGAAGTATAGTACAAGTAAAATACTAGGCTAAACCTAATGGGCTAATCTATACACTAAGCTAAGCCCAATGGGCTAATCTATACACTAACATCCCCCCTCAAACTCGAGGTGGCAAGGAAGAAGCCAACTGGAGTTTGGATATAAGATCTCGAAGACGACCAGGTGGGTGAGACTTAGTGAAGATATCAGCAGGCTGGTCAGCAGATGAGATGGAGAATAACTTGAGATTGCCTTTCTTGAGATGCTGGCGAGTAATGTGGCAGTCGATCTCAATGTGCTTGGTGCGTTCATGGAAGACATCATTATGAGCAATGTAGATAGCACTACGATTGTCACAATAAAGAGGAGTAGCAGTGGGTTGTGGAGCATCCATGTCAGCCAAGAGCCAGCGAAGCCAGACAAGCTCGCAGGTGGTGTCGGCAAGGGCACGATACTCAGCCTCAGTACTTGAACGGGAAACAACATCCTGCTTTTTGCTACGCCATGAGACAAGAGAAGTACCTAATAGGAAACAGAAACCTGTTATAGAGCATCGATCAGTCGGATCACCGGCCCAGTCCGCATCTGAATAAGCATGAAGCTCAAGAGAAGACCGAGAGGAGTAGTGTAGACCATGATAAAGTGTACCCTTGACATATCGAAGAATCCGAAGAACAGCAGCATAGTGGACAGAACGAGGGGCATCCATGAATTTACTAACCATACCCACGGCATGTGAAATATCTGGACGAGTAACAGTGAGATAGATCAGACTACCAACTAACTGACGATAGCGAGTAGCATCAGATAGAGGTTCACCATCCAAGGGTGTGAGCTTGGCATTGTATTCCAAAGGAGTGGAAACAGTCTTATTGTCAGTGATGCCGGCTTTGGAGAGAAGATCAGAAGCATATTTAGCTTGGGAAAGATAGTATCCATCAGAGGATGAGGTAACCTCAAGCCCAAGAAAATAGCTGAGAGTGCCCAAATCTTTCATCTCAAAATGCTGACTAAGGAAGTGCTGGAGAGAGCGGATACCTGCAGAATCATCTCCAGTAATAATCATATCATCAACATAGAGAAGAATAAGAGTGATACCAGCAGAGGATCTTCGGACGAAGAGAGCAGTGTCATGAGGACTCGAAGTGAAACCCTGCTGAGCAACAACTGAGCTGAACTTTTCAAACCAAGCTCGAGGAGCCTGCTTGAGGCCATAAAGAGCACGGCGAAGGCGACAAACTTGACTGCCTGAATGTGGATAGCCAGGGGGTGGTTGCATGTACACTTCTTCTTGAAGGTCACCATTGAGGAAAGCATTCTTCACATCCATTTGATAAAGAGGCCAACGGCGAACAGCAGCCACAGCAATGAGACATCTGACAGATGTAAGGCGAGCAACAGGAGCAAATGTTTCCTCATAGTCAATGCCATACTCTTGGGTAAAGCCCTTGGCAACTAGGCGAGCCTTGTATCGTTCAACAGATCCATCAGCCTTGGTCTTGATCTTGTAAACCCATCTACAACCTACTACAGACTGACCAGGAGGCAAATCAACCATATCCCAAGTGTGATTTTTATGAAGGGCATCTAGTTCATCATTCATAGCTTGCTGCCAAAGAGGGTCAGTATGGGCCTCACGATAGGTGTGAGGTTCATAGAGGGTGGCAAGGGCAAAAGAGCAGTGATAATCAGAGAGATAAGGGGGAGGAATGCTTACCCGAGTGGAACGACGAAGTTCAGGACCATCAGGAGACTCAGGAGAGGGTGGTGCCACAGGATCCGAGACAGGCAGGTCATATGCCGGAGACAGAACCGGAGATGAGTCGTCTGGAGAGGCAGCCGATGTTGAAGAATCCTCCACAAGTTCAGGATAGAGAGGGAGGAAAAGATCAGTAAAAATGGGAGACTCAGAGGAAGAGGATGTAGAAAACTGCTGAAGACTCGTAAAAGGACGATGTTCCCAAAACTCAACATGACGAGAGACACGAAGACGATGAGAAATGGGATCATAGCAGCGAAACCCCTTTTGAGATACACCATAACCAAGGAAACAACAGAGACGAGCACGAGGTTGGAGCTTTGTTCGTTCATGAGGAGGAAGAGAGACAAAGCAAGCACAACCAAAAACCCGAAAAGAGGAGTAGTCAGGGGTTTGACCATAGAGAAGCTCAAATGGTGATTTGTTGTGTGTAGTTGGTGAAGGGATACGATTAATGGTGTATACAGCAGTGAGTGCAGCCTCACCCCAAAAGCGCTCAGGAAGAGAGGCAGAAATGAGAAGGGTGCGGACAACATCAAGAATATGACGATGTTTTCGTTCTGCACGACCATTTTGTTGAGAGGTGTAAGGACAAGACCGCTGAGTAAGTGTACCATGATTGTTTAAAAAGGATAGGAAAGATTTATCATTATATTCTTGAGCATTATCTGATCGAAAAACTTTGACGGTGCGATTGAACTGTGTTTGAATCATTTTATGAAATGTTTGGTAAATAGACACAAGTTCAGACCTATGATGAAGCAGATAAATCCAAGTATATCGAGAAAAATCATCCACAAATATGACAAAATATCTAGATCCCCCCTCAGTAGGAACAGGTGCAGGACCCCAAATATCAGAATGTATAAGATCAAAGGGTGCAGAAGAAAATGAGTCACTATTATTAAAGGGTAATTTTGTTTGTTTGCCAAAATGACAGGAAGTACAATCAAATTTTTGAAACTGAACTGAACCTAAATGACCTTGAGAAGCTAACAACTGAAGACGAGATAAGGATGGATGACTAAGACGAGCATGCCATAGATCAGGTGAGGAGGTGGTAGTGGTAGCAGCTGCAGAAACAACTTGTGAAGGAATCTTCAAGTCACGAACCTCAAACATGCGACCAACCTTACGGCCTGTCCCAAGCACTTGACCTGTCCGGGGATCCTGCACATCCACACCATGATTAGTAAAGAGAAGATCTACGCCTAATTCACAAAGTTGACCAATAGAAAGCAAATTGAGGGATAAGTTTGGGATATGAAAAGTGTCACTAAGGGATAAACAAGGAGAAGAGATTGTTCCTTTATGACTAACAGGCATAGGAGTTCCATCAGCAGTGTAAATGGTGATTGGATGTTCTAAGGGTGCCTTATCAGAAAATTGGGACTCATCAGGAGTCATATGGTTACAACATGCAGTATCAAAAAACCAAGGTTGTTTACCTGAGGTGACAGAAAGGGCAGTGAAAGTGCGGGATAAAACCTGTTGAACAACTGCCTCAATATCAGCCGTAGTAAGTGAGGAAGTCAAAGATGGACCTGTAGGAACCGATGGATCTGAAGGACATACAGCAGCTGCCCGAGGAAGAGAAGCTTTATTGTGCTCTTGCACAAATTTCTGCAGTTTGCGACAAACTGAGATGTCATGGCCTTTAGCACGGCAAAACTCACAACGAGTACCTTTGGAAGACTGAGAGGTGGGACGCCCAGAGTTTATCCGTGGAGGAGCAGTGAATGCAGCAATGGGAGGCTGTGGAGATGGTGTAGCCAATACATGATCAGATGATGACATGTGATAAGCAGGCCGACGGTTTTCCTCAGAGATGAGCTCCTTCACTGCAGCATCAAGAGAAGGAGTAGGAAACCGGCTAAGCAGAGAAGCCCTAGTAGGCTCAAAATCCTCACGCAAACCCATCATGAAGTGCATAAATTTACGGCGATCTCGATATTTGGCAAAGAGCTCAATGTCCTTAGAACACACTAGTAGAGGATCTGCAGCAGAGAGTTGTTCCCACATAGTAGAAGTCTGAGAATAAAAATCAGAAATGGACTGACCTGTCTCTTGTCGCATTTGATAAAGTTTTGATTCAATGTGGAACTCTAAGCTTGAATCATTAGTACAATTATAGCGATCAGCCAAAAACTTCCAAGCAGCCTCAGCAGTCTCAAGACGAGGAAGAAGATTATGAATGGAGGGAATAGAGGTATTAATAAACCAAGACAAGATCTTACTTTGAATACTCTCTCATTCCTCTAGGCGATCTTCATAATCATCTGTTGTAACAGTAGTCGTGGAAGACTCTTCAGCGGCTATGACTTTGGACTTAGGGTTTGGTACTGGCTTAGGAATTGAACCAGTCACATATCTCCACAGTTTACGACCCTTGAGAAAAACAGTCATATTCTGAGACCATGCATGATAGCTAGTAGGACCATCCAACATAATGGTGATCGGACGTATGATGTCGCGTTCATTTTGTTGAGCCATAATGAAGAAAATGACCCAAAAAATGATATTTAGAGACCTCAAATGCAGAAACGGAGCCCAAAATCGGAATCTACGCAAAAAACTGAGCAAGACAGGTCCTGTTGAAAAATTTTGACCACGGTCAAAGTCAACGGTCAAAGTCAAAGTCAACGGTCAAAGTCAACGGTCAACGGTCAACTGCTGATGCTGACGTGGATGCTGACGCAGGACGATGACGTGGGATGATGACGTCACCCTAGGGCTGACGTGGCAGTCCGTGAAACGGAGCAGGGCGCGTGGAGGCGCGTGGCCGGCGCGTGTCTGGCGCGTGAAGCGAGTGGACCGGCGCGTGAAGCGCGTGTAAGGTATAGACGGCGCGTGGCGGCGCGTGGTAGCGCGTGGAGGCGCGTGGCGGCTCGTGCTGGTGAGGCAGAAACTTCTGGAGGCGCGTGGGGGCGCGTGGAGGTTTTTTTCTGGCAGATTTTTGTTGGGTTTTGCTCGGGACTGTCAGATCTGTCAAAGTATGCCTTTACTTTGGCGGTTTGATCAACAAATTGACGAAATCCGAGTGTTTTAGGGTTGTGGGCGTGACGGCGGTGACTCGCTTCTGACAGTGACTACCGGATGAAGGCGAGGGCAGCGGAATAACGCCGGAGATGTCCACTGGAACCAGAAAATCAGAGGAAAGGCTCTGATACCATGTTAACAATATAAAGAGAGAGAGAATGACTGAATAGTCAGTATAATATTGTGTATCAAACAATGTACAAAAGAGAGCCTTTATATAGGCTAGGTATGTGTGCAGTACAAGTAATAGAAGTATAGTACAAGTAAAATACTAGGCTAAACCTAATGGGCTAATCTATACACTAAGCTAAGCCCAATGGGCTAATCTATACACTAACAGGATGGAAGAACCATGATTTCTTCCTTAAGAAAATTCGCATCCGCTACCAGAAGATTAAAAGGATCTGAGTCTGAGTATGAGTCTTGCTGGCGGTGGTGGTGAATGAAGCCGCGAGCAAAGAGAGGATTGGAAATAAGTGAATACCATCTCTTCGAAACGGATTTGCTTTGGTGAACACTTCGGCAAGGGAGTCGATAAAGGATCTCGGACAAAATAGAATCAGGGATGTTGTTGAAGAAATCATAGGACGGTTCAGGTTCATCAGGATGTTTTCTTCTTCGAATTCTTTTGCGACATGGAGGCTGAATTGGATCCTCTTCTGGGTTTTCTTTTCTTATTTTGCGACGTGGAACCAAAGAAACTTCTGTGCTTGACTCTAATGCCATGGCAATCGCAATCGCAATAGCAATAGCAGAAGCACAAATTTGTTAGGGTTTTGCTTTGTAAATTTATAGTTTTATACCCTGTTTTGTAGGTGTAGGTCTCCTTTTGTAGTTGTTTGCGGTCTAAGGCGGCGTCATCCTTACCGTTTATAGAGTTATTCACCAATTTGACTTTTCTTTATTTTATTTTTGATTGAATAAGGAATTTTTAAATTTTATTAAAGTCATCACTCATCATCCTATTTTTTTTTTTTTTTTGAGAGAGAGAGAAAACACTCGTCACCCTCCTAATCTATATATAATTCTTTTTATTTTATTTATATATCCTAATCCCAATGTATAATTCTTTCTCCATAAAAGTTTCAATTAATTTAACATAATACTTCAATTGAAACTCGAAACAATCCTTAGTGTTATGTTGTTAGCTTTTCTTTTCTTTTTTTACAGGAAAAAAAAAATTATTAACAGGGCCTCATCAACTTCAAATTTTCTTGATTAGTCTTAGAAAATATAACATAACATGATTGTTATAGATGTCATTATGATAAAATGTTTGGGAGTTCTTTTTTGGTTGTGACATGCATAGCGTTTTGTTAGGTTAGCGGTTAGACCAAGGCTCTTTAGGGTGGTCAAGTATAATAATCATGCCAATTGGTCACCAGTGGCTGCTTTTGTTGAGTTTCTTCGTAGGCAAAAACATAATATAATGTATGTAAAATAATGAATTAATGAGCAAATTAATTTTCCCATATCATGTACATAAATAATTTAAGCTATAAAATATAATAAATAAAAAAATTACAGGAAATATGTCAAGCTATGGAGCATATAAAATTGAGGTAAAGAAATATGTTTAACAAGGTAAAGCCATATATAGAATATTAAATGAATATATTTATGTATGACGAAGTTGATACATGCATACATACATACATACATATATATATATATATATAACATTAAATTCATGCCAATAAATGTCCTAAGCAATATCACATGATCATGTATATAAATATATATATATATATATATATATATATATATATATATATATATAAAATAGCATTAGCACCCAATGTGCTAAAAAAAACCTATTTAATTATATTATGCAATTATCTACTGTGGGGCCAAATAACCTGGCAGCCCTAGCCCATTTTATATTAAGCCTAAGGCCCAAGCCGAAAAGGGAGAAACGTCCAAGGATTAGCGTAGAAAGCTCAAATTTCCAGGAAACATCGTCGATGATGATCCTATCCTCAGATAGCCAAGATCATAAAGGGGAAGAGCAGCGCGCCACCAAAGGCAACCTCCCTAAGCATTCCAAGAAAAAGACAAGTACAATGGGTCAGCCATGGAAGCATGGTGGAGGAGCAATTCAATGAGAAACTATCACCTCCGCATTAAATGCCCACAACTAACGTTCTGACTGCATTAATGAGGAAATGGCCCTTAAACAGTGCTGTCTTGATTGCTGCAACTCACAGAAGGTTTGGGAAGACGACTAATGGGACAAGCACTCGATTAGTGACCTGCATTGTCTACAAATGTAAGGTCCAGATCAACTGAAAGGGTGTATATAATGGAAGAGATCCTCCAAGAAGGAGGCCAATGGAAAAGAAAGAGAAAAAGAAAACTGAGGAACCGTTTGCATGGTCTCTGAAGCCCCTGTAACCAAGCACCGAAGAAGTAGCAAGAACTGCAAACTCTTCAAGTGAGGGCCGAAAACAGAAATCCATACTGTAAACTCTTGTTCTTGTTATTTAAATCAACCCGTAACCATGCTTAGTTATAGTATCCCTTATTAAAACCTAGCTCTTTGGCCCACTCTCTACAAAATTTATTGTAATGGGTCCACTAGGCCAAGATGACATTTGCCTTTGGGCCTAGTCCGAAATTCGTGACCCTACATCTACTATTGAAACTTTTTTAATAAAAAAAATAGAAAATGAAGGTATACATTTATACTAGACACAATCCTAACATAACCTTAATTAATATATTAGTATTTATTGGATTATTAGCGGATTGTGTTTAATAATTTGAATTTTTTTTTTGAGAAGTAATAATGTGAAATATATAAATGAATAATATAAGTATGGTGTTTTATAATCTCTTATCCAATTCATTTAATTTTTAAGGCTTCTATAAATAAGATTTAAATTCAGTTTATGTTTTCTTTTTTCCTTATCCTTTATGTGATTCATTTATCAGAATGGATTCTTCTACAAGATTCTTTTCATTGATCATTAATTTTGTATTATTTAGTTTGTCTTCATTTTTTTTTTTTTTTTTTTGAGAAAGAGTTTGTCTTCATTTTTAATCGACCATTTATATAATTTATAATCTTTATATTCATGAATCATAAGTTCATTACTAAAATCGTGCAAAGCACTTTGCTTTCAACTAGTTATCTAAAAGTGGGTTTTAGTTAGCTCAACTGGTAAATTCTCTGAAGGTTGAATAAGAGATCTGGAGTTCAAACCCCGTCTACACCAAAATTTGATTAGTGTCTTGGTCTGATGATAAAGAGCTATCATCAGGAAAGCCATAAGTTGAAACTTTCTTAAAAAAAAAAAAAAAAAAAAAAAAAAAAAAAAAAAAAAAAAAAACTAGTTATCTAAAAAGTTTTTGCCCCTAATTACTTAATAGACTAGCGCATAATTTTACCATTTGGACTTTCTTTTGTTTGACTTGGAGAGCATGCCCATCAATATTGTCCTTCCATGTGTTTCCTTGTGGATATTGATGGGTATTGTAGGGATAAAGGGCGCAAAAATGGATATTGGGTCGTGGGCCATGTCTAAGGACATTAAGTTGTTCGAGGACAAGTAGACATTAACGAGGACATCCCAATTAGTAGGTGCACGGCCCCATGATGTCCATGCCCCCTTTTGGGCCATGAACTAGAGTTAACAACATGGCCCAAGGGCCCAACCATCGCCCTACCCAAAATCTCAAACCAAGCCCATAAGAGCTATGAACCTAAGGCTGAGTGTCATTCTGAGGCCCAAGGAGCAACCATCCAACGCTAGCTCACACCTTGCCTTGCTGACATGGCCTCTGCTCGACAAGTCGTCCCCGAGAAAAGCTGTGCTAGTTCGGCCTTACTGCCCTCTACATACCCGGCAGTGTCTCGGTAAACGTCCATGCATAGAATATATGCAGAAGTGGGAACCAAGTTCCAAAGCCACTCTCACCACTTTCCACTACCACCTAACCACCCACTTTGGTTAATAATAATGGACCTCGCATTGCACTACCCATGAAAGCAATCATGATCCTTCCACTAGTTTTGAGCTATAAATATGAGAGTTGGAAGAAGAAAATGGGGAGGTGAAAAAAAAGGAGAGAGAGAGAGAACAAAGAGAAAAGTGGTCTCATTGAGTCTCAGTGCCAAGAACTACCCAAAGTAGAAAATCCGAACCCACCATACAAAAAAGTTGTTAGCTCAAGTGAGATCTTAGCCCAATAACCTCATTTTTGGCATGCACAGTAGGCTATGGGGTAAGTTTGGTCGTAATGGGAGGCGAATGTAGTCTAAGGAGAGTATACCTTCTCGGCTAAGGAGAGTAAAGGTTAAGGGTTTGACCTGCCATCAAGAACAACACGCCAGACAATTATACCAGTAGCGTCAAAAGGGAAGGAGACAAAGGAAAGCTGAGAAATATCTAGGAGAAAACTGCTACATCCGCATTAAATACTCTATAACTAACTCTCTGGCCGCATTAATGTGGAGGTAATACCTTAACAGTAACATTCAATCTTACAGCTACTCACAAAGGCTTCAAGAAGGTGCTGATGGGATAAGGATCAAAACCAGCAACTTGATTTACACGTAGAGAGCTGAGATGAAGTAAAGCAGGGAAATATAAAGAAGTAAAATCCCATTACAAGGGGGAGATCTGAGAATCAGTAGAAAAACATTGTAGCCACAAGAACTGTAATTGTACTTAAGTTCAAAAGAAATATATATAAGAACTACTCTCCTCAAACTTTGCCGAGGAAGATTTTCCTTGCATAAAACTTGTTTATTTTCATTTTTCAGCCATCTTTAACTTACTGTGATTGTTATTCAACTCATTGAAGTCCAGTTTTTAACTCAATCTATACAAATTCATTGTATTGGACTCTTTGAGCCATTGTCATTTTCATTTTTAGGCTTGGGAATCAAAATGTGCCCCTACAGGTATATTCCGCCTAGTCCATTCTTTTTACATCTCCCCAATAAAATAAAGTTTGGTCTCATGTACCAACCACCTCCCCCCCCCCCCCCCCCCCCCCCCCCCCCCACCCAAAAAAAAAAAAAAAAAAAAAAAAAGTAGAAGCACCATTGCGTGTGTGCATTGGGATCTGGGGTGCTATGAAATTCATTTGAGAGAGTTCTAAAAAAGATTGTCCATATAATTATATTAAGACCTATAGCTTCCTCAATTCTTACTTTATTTTTTGTATGTCCTAAATTCAATTGTAATGTTTTATAAATAATTGTAATGTTTTATATATTTGTATGGTGACACTGATATATTCAAATTGTCTATTTATTAGATATTATTTCTTTTTTTTTCTTTTTTTTTCTTTTTTTTTTTTTGGTGGTAGGACCATTCATAGCCTACAACATAGGTCTTAATTACCACATGGTAAAGAGCAAACGAAAGTGTAACTTCATAAGTGAAAGCATAGCACCAGAAATCCAAGACATCCACATTGATAAGTAAAACTCAGAATTACAATAAATTATCTTTCAATCAATGGAATAAAAACGTCGAATGCAAAGTAAGATTACTGTAGTGCAAAATGCATGAGAAAATAGCAGTTGTGTAAAGAGAAATAATAAAAGCTGTTACAACCTCAGTCGCTAACAATTTTTAGGGCATTCAAATTGCAATGGGAGTGGAGGAACCGGTGTTGGCCACAATGGTTGCGGAAGTAAGAATGCAGAAGATAGACTTCCCCATTGTGAGCAATTTAGTTTGCCAGCCATTTTGGATTCCCTTGTCCGCATGTTAACGGTGCACATGACTTGGTAATTGCGGAATTTAAAGAAGACAATTTCACTATTGTCTGGGTGAAAAGCTAGGAACTCCACCATTGAATAGCGGAAATTCCTTGCTAACCCAACATACCTAGAAAGGTCATGTTCGAAAACCATGTTTTCGTAGCAAACTTCGTGCTTCATGCACCACGTACCTGCATTATTGTAATCCTCGAGTTCCCAAACATAAAAGCTGAAAGTATGGTTGAATGCAGCCCGAGGATTGTGCAATATACGAAGGCGCCCTCGAAACACTCCAAAGGAGAAATTATCTGGGACTCCGAAGCCGAATTCAACTTGAGGTGAAAAGTTTACGGGTAAATCGATATAATTGCATCGTTCTGCATCGTTGAATGGATCGAACACCACAAAGCCTTTGATCATTCCATTTACTTCTGTATCCACCCAATGCAGCATCCCATTACAAGCAGCAACAACACCAGCACACTCGAATTTTCTCTTGAAAGGATTTAATCCCCGCGACGACGAAACAACGGACTTGCACCATTTACCAATCTCAGAAGAAAAAACCTCCATCTGTAACTGAGTAGCATTGGGTTCATTGGGAGAATGAATGAGTACCACCTTATATCTGTAATGCGCATTTTCGTAGGCTTCGCAAATAAAGCCAACCTTATCGGTTCTGAGAGTGTGTGAACTGCAGCGAGGGAGCTTGAACCATTGTTTGGTATGCGGATTGCAGATATAGTACTCGCAAAAGCCTACCTTCTTCCTGGCCGATGTAACTCTGTTGTGTACTAGCAATAAGTCGTTGAACGATGCCACGCCAAAATCATTCTTATATAATCTTCCTCGTTTGAAAAAAGGAAGAAAGTTGAGAATGTTACTTCCATATTTTCCATCAGAGCACGTCTCAGAACTATTGAATGGAAGAACCTGGATTTTATCCTTAGGTAGACCCATATAATACCGTATCGTATACCGTAACAGAAGATTAAAGGGCTCTGAGTCTGAGTGGCGGCGGTGGTGGTGAATGAAGCCGCGAGCAAAGGAAGGATTGGAAATAAGGGAATACCAGCGCTTTGAAACGGATTTGCATAGGTGAGCAGTTCGGCAAGGGAGTCGAAAAAGGATCTCGAACAAAATAGCAACAGGGATTTTGTTGAGGAATTCATAGGACGGTTCTGGTTCAGGTTCATCAGGATGTTTTCTTCTTCTTTTGCGACATGGAGACTGAATTGGATCTTCTTCTGGGTTTTCTTTTCTCATTTTGCGACGTTTTCTTATTTTGCGGCGTGGAACCAAAGAAACTTCTGTGCTTGACTCTAATGCCATGGCAATAGCAATAGCAGAAGCAGAGAAATTTTTTTTGTTAGGGTTTTGCTTTGTAAATTTATACTCTGTCTTGTAGGTTTAGGTCTCCTTTGTTGTTGCTTGCTGGCTAAGGCGGCGTCATCCTCACCGTTTATAGAGTTATTCACGAATTTGACTTTTCTTTATTTTATTTTTTGATTGAATGGGGGATTTTTAACTTTTATTAAAGTCATCACTCATCACCCTCCTAATCTATATATAATTCTTTTATATATATATATATATATATATATATCCTAATCCCAATGTATAATTCTTTCTCCATAAAAGTTTTAAAATACTACTTCAATTGAAACTCGAAACTATCTTTGGTGTTGTATTGTTAGCTCTGTTTTTTTCACCTAAAAAATTATATTAGCAGAGCCTAATCAACTTCAAATTTAATTGATTAATCTTAGAAAATGTGACAAGGATTGCTATAGATGTCATTATGATAAGTGTTTGGGGTCTTTTTGTGGCTGTTACATGTATCTTGTTCTGACGACGTAGGTTTTTTAATGTAGTCGAGTATGATGCTCATGTCTATGGGTCACCTATTGGCTGCTATTGTTGAGTTTTTTTTATAGGCAAAAACATAATATAATGAGTAGGGATGGCAAAATATGCTCGACCCGCGTGTACTTGGTCCAACCAACCCTACCCTAATGGGGCCAGTTTTACCTGATCGATGAAGCAAATGGGGCAGGTTTGGATTTTAATATAAAAAATAAAATAAAATAAAATAAAAACCCGAAATGGATTTGAGTCGGGTTCGGGTATTATGCAAACTCGGCCCAAACCCAACTCGTATACATATATAATATTAAAAAAAAATTAAAATTAAAAACCCTAACCCTAAGTATAAATATCTTCTAAACTCTCTCTTCATCTCTCAGCTCTCTCACTCACAAGGCCGCCTCTCCCTCTTCATCTCTCAACTCTCTCATTCACACGGGCACAATCAGTCAAGTACAGCTCTTTGACTCTCTCATCTCCATTTCGCCCTCGCCGATCTCGCATAATCCTCTCATCTCCCTCACCCATCTCGCACAACCCATATGTCCATATCCCTCACCCATCTTACACCGATACCCTGCCAGTCAGCCACCCTCTCACGGCCTCACTCAGCTGCCCCCCTCACGACCTCGCTCAACTATGCTTTCACGGCCTCGCTCCACCTCGTTCTTCATTTTTTTTTTCTTTTTTCTTTCTTTTTTTTTTTTTCTGTGTTCAATTCGTCTCAATCATGTGAGTTTGTGTTTGTGTTTGTGTTTGCGATTTTGAAAGGGAAAATCATAAATCTGAAATTTGTGTTTGTGATTTCTGTGTTTATGTTTGTGTTTGTATTAGGATTTGTGTTTTTGTTTATGTTTGTGATTTTGGGCCGAAAAATCATAAATTTGAAATTTGTGTGTTTGTAATTTGTGTTTCTGATTTTGGGCCAGGCATGACGGGATAGGGCTTGCGGGGGCCCAAAGGGGCGGGTTTGGGGTGAAAAAAAAAAAACAGTTTATTAAATGGGCTAGGTTCAAGTCACGGCAGTGGATTCGTGGGTAGAGTTCGGGGCGAGTTTTCGGGCATAGAAAAACTCGCCCCGAACTCAACCCATTGCCATTCCTAATAATGAGTGTAAAATAATGAAACAATGAGAAAATTTTAATTTTCTCCTATTATGTAAATAATTTAAGCTATATATGAGGCATATAAAATTGAGGTAAAGAAATATATTTAGCAAGGTAAAGCCATATATAGCATATTAAATGAATATATTCATCTATGACTAAGTTATATACATACATACATACATACATATATATATATATATATATGACATCAAATTCATGCCAATAAATGTCCTAAGCAATATCACACGAAGATGTGTGTATATATATATATATATATGAGAGCATTAGCGCAGATGTGCTAAAAAAAGCCTATTTATATTATGCTATTATCTACTATTGAAACATTTTTTTTTTAAATGAAGATATACATTTATACTAAACACAATCCTAACATAACCTTAATTAATATTAATACTTACTGGACTAGTAGTGGATTGTGTTTAATAATGTAAAATAGATAAATTTCATATAAGTATGGTGTTTTGTAATCTCTTAATTGAATTTAAATTCAGTTCAAAATTATATATAATTTTCTCACTCTTTTCCAGTTCATTTTAAGGCTTCTTTAAATAAGTAAGAAAGATCAGCCATCAATACTATCCTTCCGTGGGTGATGTGTCACATAAGTATGGTGTTCTAAATTAGCACATGATTTTACCATCTGGACTTCCTTTTTGTTTGACTTTGGAGATCATACCCATCAATACTATCCTTCTACGTGTCCTTGTTGATGCTGATGGGTATATTCCCAATAGCCCTTTCTTTTTGCCTCTCTTCAATATAAAGTTTGGCCTTATATACCGACCAAAAAAAAATAGAAAAGAAAAGAGCACCATTTCGTGCATTGGAATTTGGGGTGCTATTAAATTAATTCGAGAGAATAGTTAAATTTTTTGACTTTTTTTTTTTTATTTTTTATAAAAATAATGTTAAGACTTTCTTAAAATAAATTATTAACCATTCCTCTAAACACTCTAACACAATCTTAATTTTATTAAGACCTATAATTTTCCTAGAGTATTATCTCCCAACATACACACATGGGATGGGAGGAGTGTTGTTAATGGCACTTCAGTACTTGACTAGAAAACATATATAGTGTACGTTTGGTACTTCTTTTTTGTGTCTGCGTTTGTGTTTTTTTAGGTCCCATGTACTGTTCACAAGACTTACAAGTATGAAATCTAGCAAATGTAATTTTAAACCTAAGTCCCACCACACTATTCACATTATTAAAAATTATATTGCTACATTATTTTCAGCAATAAGTTTTCAATTTTTAGCAATAAGCAATATTCAAACAAAACCCTTAATAAGTGCAGGTCATATTTGCATTGCACCATCCCATGGGAGCATAAACAACCAGAAGTGATTCATGGGTGAAGTTAATTTGAAGATATACCAAATCCCAATTCCCTAACTTGGAAATTATGTTAACAAAACATATTCTCAACGTTTCATTTCATGGATCAAACCTAAAGGCAAGATGTTTCTCGAGATAAGATTACATAAACTTGTATCACTTTTAATTTAACAAAACATTTTCTCAGCGTTTTTTGGAAAGCTCTTGCATGAAAATAAATACGCAAGGGAAGAAATCAATTTGAAAAAAAAAAAAAAAAAAGATTTACAATCTCCCACACCCCTTCACACCCTCATCACTCCCATGACCTCGAGAAAAAAACAAAAAAAATTTAAGAAAGATCAGCTCAGTTTTTTCTTCACCAAAATCCATTTTTGGACTCTACTAACATACTCATCTAATTTCACATACAATTGATGTAAATTCTTGTAGCCCAGGATGACATATTTATCTATATGATCTTCAAAACTTTCATAGAGTGCTGGAACTGTAAGAATGACAACAAGACCTGCAATGAAGGAAACCACAGGATTGACTTAGTTTTTGAAATTATGTTTCTCACTATCTGAGAATAGGTAATATGTCAAAATTTATTTTTAATCAGACAACTGTCACAACTTACTGGTGTATCCCAAGGTAAGGAAATCAGTCAAGCCACCAACAAAAGAAATCAGCCATAGATATGCAGCTACTTTGAAGAACAACCTTGAATCCTTACCCAGAGCAATATCCTGGGAAACTGAGAGTAAAGTGTTGACACGCAGGCGGATGAAAGTTGCCACTTCATTTACCATTTCTTCTGATAGATGCAATTCTGGAAGAGGTGGAGCAGGTCTGCTCCAAAGAAAGATGAACAACTGAGATACGAGTTTTTAACAAATATACATGTAATTAACATGAAAAGCAATGTGTGCTTATATATTATTTAGTTTATTGCAGGTGACAGAACAAGCATACAAAGCAACAATAATTTAAATTAGGAAGCAACTAATTTATTCTCTAGTGTAAAGCAAAATGGTCTACAATCCAACTTATTGTAAGTAAGAAGATTAGGAAGCAACAATGGCACTGAAACTTACAAGAATATATGAGAAAATATCAGTTCATCAACAAAAGAACCACATCTGCTATAGCCAAGTCATCATCTATACCAACATCTTGTACATGGCCCTCAAATTTTTTTAATGCTTAGAAATCCCTTTTCATTTCAGGTAACTCTTGCTGCCTTGTCAACATACAATAAAGAAAATGGGTGGAACTACACTCAACAGAGGCAATTTACAATTACAAGGAAGCACCAAGACTTGTCGTCCCCTGCCTTCTAGTCTGACAAATTAGAACGCTGTCACCACAAGCTCAAGAGTAGCCATAGCTCAAAAGTGCACCTGTTAGATCATCCTATAAGTTCAATTTTGAGAAACTTATTATTGAAAAGCTTGCTATTTTCTTAGCGAAGGGTTCAGTTCGTTAGTAAGATGGATCAAATACCATTTCCCAAGACAATACTTGCATTCATCTCTTTCATGAACGATAAGCAAATTAGGTATTGACAGGCACAAGGAAACCATCTATGATGTCTGATGCATAAATATCGTTCTAAGTATTTAACCCAGGAAAGAGCTGATTCAAAGTTATAAGACATCTTTCAAATGAAAACAGAGCTGGATCACTAGTGAAACTTACAAGAGACATGATAAACCACCAATAGCTCAAAATATATACTCCCGGAGAAGCTTATAATTATTGTGCATAAAATGTGATCTCCAAACAACTTAATCAAATAAGGAAACCAACATATGTAACAGGAAGGAGTTGTGGAAACAGAACAAAAATATTAGTAACTTTTTTAACAAGAGAGGAAGCACCAAGTAACTAAAATAAGGATCAAAACTAAAATTTAGAAAGCACAAATCTTTGTACATACCTGTTGAGAATCGCTGCGGATTTCGCCCAAGAAAAGAGAATGGCAATGAGAAGCAGGAAAACACTGGAGACAAGTGACAACAGAGTATAGCCAGATCTCTCAAAGACCAGCCAAACAGCTAGAGTAACTAACAATATTCCCACTGTGAGATTCTTCCTCCTCCATAGGATCACATCTGCAGCTGTTTTAACCAATGCGAAACATGAATTTCTGTGACGCAAATCCAGTTAAATCAGATCAAAATTGTAAATTTGGTTCATATTTTTCCTAACAATCTGTATTCTCAGAAGCTTCATAACATCAGGGATCAATGCAAAAAAAAAAAAGTCCACTCACATTCATAACCTTAAAAGTCTACTAAATTAAATGCTGAAAACCCAGATAAAACTCCCAATTGAAGAATGAATTCAAACGCAAAATTCCAAGATTGGATCCAATAATAAAATTATATAAATATATATAAACAAAAAGAAAAGCACATGATCAAAAAGTGAGAGAGACTCACATACCAAAACCTCCTCCAAGAATCTCATGAACAGTTCTTTGCCTGTTAAACAATCGATCCGATGAACCCATCTTGAAGAAACTGAGAAAAAACTGAAGCTTGAATCCAATTTGAGATCTTATAAGAACCCCAGATAAAAAAACAGGCAGCTTTGGCCTTTGAGATAATCTGCAGATAAAAGCAAAGCAATAGGTCCTCTTAGCCTTTTATCCAATCCTACCTTTTACTATATACATTAAGAGTCCTATGAGTATAGCATTTGTATACTGTTTGAAGGAAAGCTGTGGTTGGTGCATTGGGGTTCTCAGTTTCCAGCCTAAAAGCGTCACTCATGCCACTCATTGCTTTTTCTAGCTTTTTCTTTCCTTGGCTAGCTCCTCCCCTTTGTTTTCTTCCTAAATATGTATTATAAATATTGAATATACTTGAATATAAAGGAGTATTTATTTGTTAATCAAATTTCTAGAGTATTCAAAAATCAAAATATTTGAAAATTTTAATTACCAGGAGAGAGAGAGAGGAGAGAGTTGAATATAAAGCCATTGTCCACCATGGGTGACTGACCGCCCAACTGCTGTGCATGTGGTTTGTTTGTTTTTTTCAATTCTTTTTAGGTTCCTATCTCTTCAAAGGGGTGAACTTTCGAGGGCATTCCTGTCATTTAAGGTGGGTGCCTTGGTCCAGTAGAGTAAGAACACAGAATCATCTGAGGACATTCTAGGATTTTGCAGAATATTTTTGGCATTTATCTATCAATGTAACGGTTATTGGTGGTAAATACGTCTCTCCATTAATAATAATGGAATAAAGTAATTGCCTAAAACCATAGCACTTTTAATAATCTCTTTTTCTTTTGACTACTCAAGATTTAGGAAACAACGAAAAAGGCAAAAACAGCTTAAACCTTTCAATCTCCATACGAGATTCATAAACGAAAGTCATCAAGAAGTGAGGAAAAAGAAAAAGAACGACCGCTAAAGCACATCACAACAGGTATTGGGGAAAAACAATATAGCTAAAATCTAGAAAGAAACAAAAATCATCCAATGGCCAAGATCAGGTTTTCTTATGTTTTTACAATGTCAATTTAAAGCTAGCAAACAAGGTATAACCAAGCTTTTATCCCCCAAAAAAAAAAAAAAAAAAATTACAAAGAAGGTATAACCAAAATGTATATACCAACAGGTCTATGGACACATGTTTTCTCATAGCTACTGATGACAAGTTGCTAATAGTAGACATAAAAGTGGTGTGAATAGTGAGCTCATATGAAAATTAATAGCAACTTGACATCTCAACAAGCTGTGAAAAATATCCTGCAAAAAATTGTCTATAGCAGCACTCGTATACTTGAGTTGTTGCACCATCAAACCCGACGTGGATTATTGTCCTCAACAACTGAACATAAATTCTAAAAAATAGAATTTCTTCTTATTGAATCTTTTCTTCACTGCACTGTTTTTCATTTTGAGGGGTTGGGGTTTCAACACTGGCAGCAGCTGGGGTTTCAACACTGGCAGCAGTTGGGGTTTCAGCATTGACAGTGGCAGGGGTTTCAACACTGGCAGTGGCTGGGGTTTCAGCAGTGGCAGCAGCTGGGGTTTCAGCATTGGCAGTGGCTGGGGTTTCAACACTGGCAGTGGCTGGGAAAGAATCCATCAGGCTGGCAGCTATTGCAGCCTTCAAGTCTGCATCTTCCACTTCAGAAATCATATCTGCTTCCCTAGACAAAGCAGATGTATCGGACTGATGTTGAGTCCGATTGATTCTCTGAGGAGGAGCCTGTGTTGAGTTGCAGGATTTAGTTATTCTCTCAGCATCTTCAGGTGATAGCCACTGGCCGTAACCATTTGAAGCTTCAGAGGATGAGATGGGACATTCCTTAGGAAAGTTTCCCCTCACCAGGAAAATGCTCCAACCGAAGGTTTTAAGAGAGTCAAGATAGGCTGAAAGGTAAAATTTGGAAAGGTGCTGGGGGGCTGCATAGAGACTGTCAAAGTTATACCATTCCCCATTCACTTTCCTGATACAGAACCAATGGTCTTGCAAGTGACAGATAAATGCATTTTCCAGCTCAGGGTCAACTTGGGCATGCTCTGCAATTGGAGAATCAAGGGGTATGACTTGCAAATCCCATACCTCTAAAGCCTTTTGTAGCACCTGCAAGAAAGACTCTCTAATTAGTCACATCATAAAAATGTTAAATATTAGCTATCAAGCTACAATGATGGTGAAAAAATAATGCAGGAGTATAATATTTGCCCAGACAAACTAAAGCTAAAACTAAAACAAAATAATAATAAAATACAAATCATCACTGCCTAAGACTAATTGGATCATAAATTATTTCCCAACTCGGTGTAAAAGAGAACACCAATCCCTCAAACTAAACAAACTGATTAAAATGTGAAAATTACCAAGCCTCAATGCGTGCAAGAGATAAATATCCTATAAGAAGTATCTAATGTCAAAGAAACAGGATAACAGTCTACAATACATCAGATCAAAACACATTTCAATTGATGCAAGAAAAATTCTACTAGCAATCTGACTATCCTATGGGTTTTCACATAATAAAGGGCAGGTGAATTACCTCTACTGTCACTTCAGATTGATTCCTAAAGGCCTTTATGAGGATTCCAAAATAAGACCCAAGTAAGTTTTTTGTGCATGTACATCTTCCTAGATTTGAATAGAATGGAGGAAAAGAATATATGTGGCCAACCCTCATTAGCCTGTTGAGGATCCATCATCAACCCCAAAATGTTAGGACTAAGCCTTTGGTTACTGTTGTACATCTTCCTAGATCTCTAATCCTTTCTTTATTTGAGAAGGAAAAAATCATTTCCAGCAGCCAGGGCTTCCCAGTGGAATTTCACATGAATAAAGAGAATAAATTACATCTCCCTATCACTTTAGACATATTTCTTAAGGCTTTCCAAGGATTTCAAACAACAATCAAGAATTAGTCTCAAGATACTGGGGTCGGATGCATTAATAAGGGTGTGTGTGACTGAGAGTATGCATCTCTTTACTAAAAAATTGTGGTTTCTAGTGAAGAACAGAACCAATATGGAATTTTGGTACTACATGATTTATTTCTCATGATTTACTTAAAAATTGACTGCAGAAGAGGGCTTGTTCTCACTGATTGAATTTCCATTACATCACAAGGGCAATGATGCCAGTGGGGCATGCCATGCTGTAATGCAAAACAAGTTTTGATGATGAGGATAATAATTAGAGTTTAAAACAGTTAGAAACACTGCATGGTAACCATGGGACTAGTTAGGATGGAATACTATAATGGTTGGCTCACCAAATCAGTACTACACAATTTCAACTATAATCTGGTTACTATGTATGTGGAGTTACTGACCACATTTGAAATTTAATAAAATATTGATAACCACTTTTGGGAAAAGCAACAACTTAAAGCAATGGAAACCGACAAAACTTTGAAAAGTTTTGAACCTTTGGGCAATGAGGGTGGTGTTAGCAACAGGATTGCTAGTTGGTTCAAGTCTATCACATGTACACAGTCCCCCCCTCCCCCCTCTTTCTCTCTCTCCTCAAAGAAGATAACATACAGAATATCAAAAATTTTTTTTTTTTTTTTTTGATAAGTAAAAAGATGTATATTCAAAGAGCTACCTCATGAAAAACAAAAGGTAGAGCAAGGAGTACAGAGAAGGAAACAAACAACAAGAAAAGACAACAAGGTAAATGACTGAAGATGTCAGTATAGAACCTAAGTAGATCCAAGAAATGAGCTAAATTCAGTGGGTTACTCTTGGAGTCACTCTTCTGTCCTCTGTTGTCTTCTCAATACAAGCTTATAAAAGTTTAGACCCTTGCCCCTTCCCTATGTTGGACATAAGGACCCCCCGTCAACCAAAATATATGGATATCCAAAAGTGAGGATCAAGATATTTATGAACTAAACTAGTTCCCAATGAAACTGATAAATTTGCCTGCTGAATTTCAGTCTTCTTGTTAAACACTTTATTAGCTTCATCTTGCTAATACATATCAGTGATACCACTTAGCACGTTAAGGGATGATACTAATTTCTTAACAATCTGTTATCCTACTTATTTTTGAGATACTTTTATAATGGTTTTGAAAAACGAAGTCAGCCAAAAAGCTAACATAATCTATCTCCCTTCTTGTTTGCAGTCCTCAGCACCGCTAACAAACATAACAGTCTCATTCTATTATAAGAAAAGATATAATCAAGATATATACCACAACAAGCATAATTCCCTTTTTATGATTATAATAACCCTAGTTATCTGGACAATAAAAAACACAATCCAGCATTTAACCAAATCCAAATATAAAACCTAATATTGGACAATAGAGATTATAGAGGTTATACATGAGCAGTTCTATTGGAATCCTTTGTTCCTTTGTGCTGTGTAGGATTGAGAAGTAGAGAACATGACACAGTTATTGGAGGATCTTTACAAAAGTAAGATCCGGTATGGGGAGGCGGACAGACTAGTGTGGGTCCCCTCACAACAAAAGGTTTTTCATGTAAAGCTAATACACAAAGAGGGGGGGGGGGGGGGGGTGGCGCCGCAGGGGGAGGAGGGAGTGAACCATACTTTCCTCAGGAAAGTATATGGAAAACTCATGTGCCCAGAGGGTGGCTTTCTTCTCGTAGTATGTGGCATTTGGAGGGTCTCAACAAAAAAATAATTAACAAGAGAGGAGCATAAGGAGTGGTGCTTTATTGTAAAAGTTATGGGGAGGATGTGAATCACTCATTCCTACATTGTGTGGTGGCCTAAGAATTGTGGTCTATAATTTTATACTTATTTAATTTCTCTTCAGTGATGCTGTTTTCAGTGCTAGAGCTGTTAGTGCGCTGGCAGGAGCGGTGGGGTGTTAGGTCAACTTGCAATTTTACTATACACGCACACACATGCGCGCGCGCGCACACACACACAATCATTGAAGTTATTTAACAAAAAATCATTGCAGGTGGGCTAAACTAATAGCCTCATAGCAAGAAAATTTTTGATGACGATTAAAATGAGTTTGATAATGGAGAAGCAGCTCCGTCTGCATAGTTTTTCCTAGTAACTAAATAATATGATACGTAACCCACTTCAAGTTTTTTATTTATTTTTTTTCCTTTTAGCGAATTACAGTCAGGGAAACTCAACATGATCACACGAGGCATAACAATAATATACAATGATGCTAAAAGCAAACAGGCAGTGAGACATTCTTCAAAAGGTCTGACTCACAACTTGATTAGGCCAAGCCATGCCTCTTCAGGGTGGACTAATTTCAGCCCCATATTTTGAGGCCTAAAATTTAACAATCAAGCTGAGCTCATGTAATACCCGACATTCTAGTAACGGAATCATATGATACGTAACCCACTTCAAGTTTTTTTTTTTTTAAGGGAATTACAGATAGGGAAACAGGAAACTCAACATGATTACATGAGACATAACAATAATATACAATGATGCTAAAAGCAAACAGGCAGTGAGACATTCTTCAAAAGGTCTGACTCACAACTTGATCATGCCAAGCCATGCCTCTTCAGGGTGGACTAATTTCAGGCCCATATTTTGAGGCCCAAAAGTTAACAATCAACCTGAGCTCATGCAATACCCAACATGCTGTCTAGGGAATTCCTAAGACTAATTTGATGGCTAGAGGTGTCCAAACAGAACCTATGGCTTTGCATACAATGAGCAATCCTGCCACATACAAGAATATGCTACAACTGAATTTACTATAAACGACCTCTGGTTAGAGCTTTATCTTTTTGATTAGTTCAGACTGACCTAACTCTAGTTAATGTCACCTAACTTGCGCCACCCCCCCCCCCCCCCAAACAAACAAAATATCTGATTTTGTTGGAGTTGTATAACTCTAAGGTTTAAACGACCAAGAGATTGAAATATTTGTATAAAACAACAAAAAAGAAGAACTAGTAAATAAATATTTTCCAGCCCCATAACTCTTTGCCTAGAACATACACTGCAATAATGCTTCAGTCCTGACTACCAATGTCATATAACACAAAGTTTAAAGCAAGACATTTTGCGTCCCACAAGCCAAAGCACAAAAATAATGAAATTCAAATCCCTTCAGTTTTTAAAATTTTAAAAATACTATAGAGAGGGTAAGATGGAGAAAATTTTGGAAATTTCAATAACTGAAAATCACAAAGACGCCATCATTACACTTCCAATTATACCACTACTCTCTTTAACTGCATATTAAAACCTGCACATATATATCCATATGGAAAGTAGATAAGTAGATTGTAGGAGATTTATCCAAATTGATTTGGAGGAAAAATTTGTCCTAATAAAAAAAGGCCATCTCTTGTGATTTCTATTACTTATTAATCATCAGGCCTATCATTAAAGGTGTTTAACATGCCAATGTAGAGCAACATCCAGTCAAGGCTATATTCATCACCCACAGAATTATGGGTAGCTAAATTGTGCCATTCAATGTCTATAATTCTAAAGAGAAACTAATTAAGCAAACCATGATGAGCAAAAGTAAAGTTACAACTGCAAATATTATAACTAACGGTTATGCCTATCAAGAACAAATATTTTTGGCAGCCACATGTAAGTAACGTAACCCATGAATCTTGGCCAAAAACAATCACAGTGTAAATTAGTTCCTACAAAAATAACGAAAACCACCAAGCCATAGTCCCAAAACTTTGGAGTGGTTATGGATCATCAATAAGCTAATCAAGATTGACCACATGTATTCTTCTCCACCTGTCTGTTTTATCCAATCTTTTTTTTAAGGGTTAAATTACTAGATAAGCTGCACCAGCCGGGAATCAAACCCGGGTCTGCACTGTGGCTCTACCCTAACCAAAATCAAATTCTTGATCACCTCCTTAATTGACACTCACCCCTATTGGTATCTTTTAATTATTACTTATGGACTTGAGTGGCATCAAATGATTCACTAAAAGCCAAAGATTGAGTCTTTTCTCATAGCAATCACCATGAATAATGAACACCACTAAACATTAATAAATATTCAAAAATAGAAAGTTCACCCTTTTGTTCTTTAACAACAATTTCACGTCTTTCTTTCTTTCTTTCTTTCTTCCCCACTAAGCCATTTTTTCTAAAACTGAAAAACACAAATATAGCAAAGATATCTTCTTTTTACCTTTTCAAGAGGAACCAAACAGGGAATATAAAAAGTGATATTGGCAAGGAGAACCAAACCATTGTACCTGGATACTGAAATCACCATCCAAGGAGACGTTGTGGGACTCGACGGAGAGAAAGTCTCCGGAGGCGACACCACCTCCACCTCCGCCGCCGCCGCCTCCTCCGCCTCCTCCTCCTCCTCCTCCACCACCTCCTTCGAGCTCGAGCATCATCATCTGGCGCTCCTTGCGATCGAGATCGGAGGCGAGCGCGGCCAAATCGAATTCGGAGAAGAAAGGTCCCTGGAGCACCGTGTTGACACAATGCACGGCGCACAGCTTCGACTCTTGTACCTCGTGGTACAACATCCCTCCATTGCTCGCTCCCTCCATTTCTCTCTCTAAAATTTGAAGAAATCGAAAGAACGAAACCCTAGAATCTGAAAAAATGAGCTCCCTGTGTGTGTGAAATTTGTATATTTCACTGTCTAGCAATATTTTTGGTAGAAAGAAAAGAAGAGAAGAGAAGAGAAGAGAAGAATCTAAAAGAAGATGAAGGAAGGAAAGAAGGAAAGAGAGGAAAGGGAAGAATATCGGTTAGTTCTGTCTTGACTCGGACGTTGAGTCACCACGTGCAAACAACTGTTTGCCACGTATCCTTACATATACGTATACCCCTTTATTCATTCACTATTTAAAAGACGTGCCGGCAGTCTCCATGAAAATATCATTAGAAAAAACTAAGATTCGTGTAACTTAACTGGTTAGCACTATTTAGCGTTTTTGATAAAAACATTTAAAGTCAAATATGCTTCTCAAGGAGGGATGTTCTTGAAATTTAGGGTTATATAGTATTAAGAGTTTAAGCTTATTATTTCAAACATGAGCCGAGTTTTGGTTGGGTCTTTTTGTTTTTTGGTCTAATGAGTTTGAAGTTGTTCCCGAGTAACTTAATTAAACTATTCTTTTCTCATATATAGTAAACATCACGACTAAAACTTTTAGTCCTTCGCAAATTTAAGCTAATAATTAATAACTAAATTATAATTGGAGTTGTATTGTTTTAGTATATATAATATTATTTATACTTAAATCTAGTTTCATACACTCTCGAGCTTGTTTACAAAATACATTACTATTTGAATTTGGTTTGTTTAATAGTTGAGCCTAAGTTTAGGCTTGAACTTGGCTTTATTGTTAAATAAACGAACATAAATAAGTTTCTTCCTAACTCATAGTTTAATTAATGATTTTTACGTAACACAGAAGTTTTAAATTGAAATTTTGGGTCAATGAACAAATGCTTTAAATTAAAATAATTTCGGATTTAGAATTGTTATTCTCAACCCAAATGTCTTTTCTTATTCTTAAATAAGTGCATCATCCTATCAAAAAAAAAGTAAGTGCATCAAAATAGACCGAAATAAACCATAATGATAATAATAAATGCTAAATTTCAGCTTTTACATATTGTATAGAATATAATAACAAAATAAAACAACCCATCATAATTTCATGGGAATGAGATACCCAAAACAGATTAAAGATTTAAATCCAAATTTTAAAATTTAAAATTTAGAACTACATAAAACAGTTTAGAAGACTCCAATTTCCATGGAGGACTTGAATTAATGAATATAGCACCCTTCAATTATTTAATCATGTAATGTGAGTCATGTGCCACACTATTGTACTACACTAGTGAGACAAGACAAATCGATTACACCAACATAAACATAAATTTGAAGACAAAACCATTAGCAAGTTTTTAATTGTACGCCAAGATTTTGGAAGACAAACACTCAAGGGTCATGGACACAAGACACACAACCCAACCCAACACAACAAAATCCGACTTAAGAGGAAGCGATCCAACGAATAGCTATATTACTAAAAGAACTCGGAATCCTAATAACCTCAGAGTTGGTTTCTAAACCAACATAGGACTAGGACTCACAATTCAAACCGTCCGAGACTGAGTTAACAAAATTATCCCTTTCTCTGCTTGTAAAAAACTCAACTAATTAATAAATTAATGTGATATTACATAAATGAATTTATTAATAAAAACTCTATGTTAGGTACTAAATTAACAAAATTAACTATTTCACCCGTTTTCCATGGTTAAACCTCCATAACCAATTTCGAATCTGACCTAGTAACTGTGAAAAATCAACACAACACACATAATCCTTATGACTCGACCAAATGGAGCTTATCAAGAAATATTATATATATATATATATATATGGGACTTTAATTGGAAGAATTAAAAAGTTGGGACTGTTAGCAGGAGAACATTTTTCCCAAAAAGCTTAAATCTATGTTATATTAACCACTCTCTCTTGTCATTATTATTTAATGTGGGACTAGCTCAATCTAAAACATGTCTAAGGGGTGGCAAATGGGCGGGTTTGGGTGGGTTTGGGGTGGGTATAATTGGGTTGGGTATATAAAACTCATTTACCCATTTAAAACCCATTTAACTAATTCCTTATAACCCAAATCCAACCCAACCCAATTATTATGGGTAAACCCCAACCCACCCAATTACCCAATTATCAAAATTACCAAAATGCCACTAAAGTGAAAATGACCAAAGTACTCTAAAATCTTCAAAAATGACCAAAATGCCCCAAAAACCTGAAAATTACCAAAATACCCCCCAAAACCCAAAAAAATGACCAAAGTAACTCCGAAACTTAGAAAATGACCAAAATACCCCCAAAACCCAAAAAATGACCAAAATACCCCTGAAAGCCAAAAATTACCAAAATACCCCCTAAAACCTAAAAAATGACCAAAATACCCCCAAAACCTTAAAATTACCAAAATACCCTCCAAAACCTAAAAAATGACCAAAATACCCCTGAAACTCAGAAAATGACCAAAATACCCTCAAAACTCAAAAAAATGACCAAAATACCTCCTAGAACCTAAAAAATTACCAAAATACCCCCGAAACCTGAAAATTACAAAAATAATCTCAAAACCTACAAAATGACCAAAATACCCCTAGAACCCAAAAAATGACCAAAATACTCCTGAAACCTAAAAATTACCAAAATACCCCCAAAACCCATAAAATTACCAAAATATCCCCAAAACCAAAAAATGACGAAAATACCCCCGAAACCTAAAAATTACCAAAATATTCCTGGAACCCAAAAAATGACCAAAATACCCCTGAAACCTAAAAATGATCAAAATACCCCCAAAACCCATAAAATGACCAAAATACCCCTGAAACAAAAAAAATGACCAAAATACCCCCAAAACCTAAAAATGACCAAAATACCCCATAAACCCAAGAAAATGTCCAAAATACCTCCAAAACCTAAAAAATTACTAAAATACCTCTAAAACCTAAAAAATGGCCAAAATAACCTCGATGCCTAAAAATTGACCAAAATAACCCTGAAAACTAAAAATGATCAAAATACCCCCAAAACCTTAAAAATGGCCAAAGTAACCACGAAGCCTAAAAATTAACCAAAATAACCACAAAACCTTTAAAATGGCCAAAATAACCACGAAGTTTAAAAATTGACCAAAATAACCTTGAAACCTAAAAATGACCAAAATAACCCCTAAACCTAAAAATGACCCAAATACCCCCTAAACCTAAAAAATGATCGATATACCTTTGAAACCTAAAAATTAACTAAAATACCCCTTGAAACCTAAAAAATGACCAAAATACCTCTGAAACCTAAATACGACCAAAATAACCCCTAAACCTTAAAATGACCAAAATATCCTCGAAACCTAAAAAATGACCAAAATACCCCGAAACCTATAAAATGACAAAAAAACCCCCTTAAACCTGTAAGTCGATAAAAATACACTCTAAACCTAAAAAATTACCAAAATCTCCCGTAGAACTAAAAAATGACCAAAATACTCCCTAAACATAAAAAATGACCAAAATACTTCCTAAACCTAAAAAATGACTAAGATACCCCAAACCCCTATTTTGGTAATTTTAGAGGCTTTGGGTGTATTTTGTTCATCTTACAGGATTAGTTGTATGTTGGTCATTTTAGATATTTTGAGGGGTATTTTGGTCGTTTTAAAGGTTTAGAGGTATTTTGGTCGTTTTAGAGGTTTCAGGGTATTTTTGGTAATTTTAGAGGTTTTGGGTTTATTTGGGTCATTTCAAAGGTTTAGGGGTATTTTCGTCACTTTAGAGGTTTGAGGGTATTTTGGTCATTTTTTAGGTTTCAGGGGTATTTTGGTCACTTTTTAGTTTTAGGAGGTATTTTGGTAATTTTATAGTTTTAGGGGGTATTTTGGTCATTTTTAGGTTTCGGGGTTATTTTTGTCAATTTTTAGACTTCGGGGTTATTTTGGTCATTTTTAAGTTCTAGGGTTATTTTGGTCATTTTTAGGTTTTGGGGTTATTTTGGCCATTTTTTAGGTTTCGAGAGTATTTTAGACATTTTTTAGGTTTCAGGGTTATTTTGGTCGTTTTCTTAGGTTTCGGGGTTATTTTGGTTATTTTTTAGGCTTCGGGGTTATTTTGGCCATTTTTTAGGTTTCGGAGATATTTTGGTAATTTTTAGGTTTTGGGGGTATTTTGATCATTTTTTTGGATTTTATGGGTATTTTGGTAATTTTTAGGTTTCGGGGAGTATTTTGGTCATTTTTGGGGTTTTAGGGGGTATTTTGGTAATTTTTGGCTTTCAGGGGTAATTTGGTCATTTTTTTAGGTTTCGGGGTTATTTTGGTTATTTTTTGGGTTTTAGGGGTATTTTGGCCATTTTTAGGTTTCGGAGGTATTTTGGTCATTTTTGGGTTTTAGGGACTTTTTGATCATTTTTTGGGTTTCGGGTGTATTTTGGTCATTTTTTAGGTTTTGAGGGTATTTTGGTCATTTTTGGGATGTGGGGGTATTTTGGTCATTTTTTGGGTTTTAGGGGTATTTTGGTCATTTTTAGGTTTTGAGGGTATTTTGGTCATTTTTTGAATTTCAGGGGTATTTTGGTCCTTTTTAGGTTTCGGGGGTATTTTGGTCATTTTTTGGGTTTCAGAGGTATTTTGGTCATTTTTAGGTTTTTGGGGTATTTTGGTCATTTTTTTGGGTTTCGGGGGTATTTTGGTCATTTTTAAGTTTTGAAGGGTATTTTGGTCATTTTTTGGGTTTCAGGGTTATTTTGGTAATTTTTTGATTTTAGGGGTATTTTGGTCATTTTTTAGGTTTCGAGAGGTATTTTGGTCATTTTTTGGGTTTTAGGGGTATTTTGGTCATTTTGTAGGTTTAAGTGTTATTTTGATCATTTATTAGGTTTCGGGGGTATTTTGGTCATTTTTTAGGTTTCGGAAGGTATTTTGGTCATTTTTTGAGTTTTTGGGGTATTTTGGTCATTTTGCAGGTTTATGTGTTATTTTGGTCATTTTTTAGGTTGAGGGGGTATTTTTGTAATTTTAGTAGTTTTGGGGTTGGGTAATTGGGTACCCAATTAAAACCCAATAAACATTAGTGTTAATTGGGTTTACTTGGGTTAATACCCATTTAACCCAACTAATAATTGGGTGGGTTTGGGTCTATTTTAAGTGGGCGGGTTTGGGTGGGCAAATGGGTTTGGGTTGATTTTGCCACCCCTATGTCTAACTAATTGCTTGAGGTGATTTTTTAAAATTTATGCTGGCTTTTCATGAAAAATAAAAAAAATAAAAGTAAAAGAAATCAGTCTGTGTAGTCTAATCCATAAACCTATCAACTATTAAACTATTAAAAGTAAAAGAAATCAGTCTGTGTAGTCTGTGTGAGTGTATTTCCTTATCTCATCTTCGTTCCCCTATATATGTGTGTGTGTTTCTCAAATAAAAATAAATAAAAATTAAAAATTAAACTTATTAGCCATGCAAACTGCCTCTTTTCTCTTCATGACTCCGAGGAAGCACTCAATGAAACTTGAAAGAACTCATGCGGCATATGAATAGTTTTGTTGGAAAGATGGCCCCTGTGAAACTCGAAACTGCTTCTGCTTCTTTGGTTGATATTGCTGCAACATGTTGCCATGTTGGTGCACTCTGCAGAACTAGCTTGACCTCTCTGTGATTGCAAATGATATATTTTTACATGAAGAGAGAACTCACGCCGCATAAGAATGGTTTTGTTCAAAAGAGGGTTGTTCGTCATCAAACTCAAAGAGCCTTCTCTTATTCTGGGTTGGATTTGGCCGTGACATCAAAGTGGTGGTCTCTGCAGAACTATCAGAAAGGTGTGAACTTGTGTCTATAGGTGCGTTGAGGCTAAAGAGTTGTTGTGGTTCAAGGATATATGGCATGCAAATATGCAATTTGAACCTACAGACTCAAAGGAAGTCAGTGATGCATTTAGATTAAGTACTTAATACAGTCTTTCAAGTTGTCATAATTTGCAAATTATTATTAGTTTATCCTGTGACTTTTTCCTGTAACTAATCAAAACACAGCCACAAATAGTTATTTGCTTATCCCAAGCCAATACTTGCAAACCGTGGTCGAGATTCACACAACCAATCTCACCAAAAAAAAATATATGGTTTCATTCATTTGCTTTAAGCAACAGATGATATCTTACAACATCCTTTATATGTCTAACATTACTATTTAAAAAAATATAAATATATCCTGTGAAATGTTGTACATTTTCCTCTAATACAATTTCAAATGGCATCCCCATTTCCTAGTTTTTGTTTTTGTTTTTTTTTTTTTTTCCTTCTTCTCCAGTATTGTTCTCTTATTCCTTTCAGGCACAATGAATCCTCAGACAAGCAGATCATAATGGTTCCTACCACTGTACAGTAGCCTCACAGCTTTCCTGGCTTTCTCTTTTCTAAAAGCCTTGCTGAACTCAGCTCCATACTCTGCAATGGGAATAAAACCAGAGCTCCATCCACCCTTTGTATGCTGCAATTCAATTGGACATGACAATAATGGTTAAATTAGTACATAAAACAGTAGGGATGTGCCGCCAACCCGCCAAAACTGACCCGACCCAACTCAACCTACTAGGTTGGGTCGGTTTTTAGGGCTTGGTGGGTTGGGTTGGATTATAAAAAAAAAATTTATAGCGGGTCAGGTTGGGTTTGGGTCATAAAATTTCAAACTTGCCAAACCCAACCCGACCCACTCATATATTTAATATATATATTTAAAATATATTATATAATTAATAATTTTTTTAAAATAACTAGCTCTTCCTATCCTATATAAAAGTCAATTAGTTCACACAAATCCTAGTAAATTATTATTGTTGTTTAGTCATTAGTGTTGTTTGCCTTTAAGAAGTTACATTGATACTAATCTTTGAGTTTTTTTAATATATTTATATTTATATTTTTTTTCTACTCAATTTAATAATAATAATAATAATAAATTTGTTCAACCCAACTCATGTGGGTTGGGTTAGACTTATATGATGGGTTGGGTTGGGTTGGGTTGAATTTTTTTGACCCACCATGGTGGGTTGGGTCAAAAAATCCCCTTAACCCAACCCATGCACACCCCTATAAAACAGTACCTGCTTACAATCAATAAGTGAAGGGCACAGGGCATTGATCCCAAACATCAGAATATGCATACTTGCTTGACCATGGAATCAATGCATGAAACCATGTCAAATGTATTATCCAGAACAAAACAAGTACTTACAACCTCCAGATTTCAAGTTGAAGACCTCCAAAGACCAAAAATATTACCTGTATCCCATCTCAATCTCAACTGCTCACAGCTAGCTTAAAGACCAAGAGATGGCACTTTTTTGACAAATGGAACACATGCCTTTATATAACTAATTCTTCCTCTTTGTATGTACATAAGTTTCTTTAGATTTGATTATAAATGCCCAAACACAGATGCACCAATGATAAATACCAAATGAAATCAAATTCATTATTCAGCAATACTATTATGATTATAATAATTAGGGGGAAATGCAAGTTCTAAAAGACCATGCTCAACCAAAAATTGAAAATTTTAAGACGCCTTATACCAACTAATACATATATAAGCACCAATTTATATATCAAAATGGTTTAAGGGCAAAAAATATACCTCATGCTCTGGTATGTAAACAATGATTGGCTGCCTACACAACTTTGACAGCACCTGGCAAAGACAAATATACCTAACCTTAAACTGGTGCACCAATTCAGGTGGAAGAATTAAGTCTTGATAATAAGGACTAGTTAGACTAACAGAAAGGACAAATAAGAATCGAAAAGACACTAACCAGTAGCTCTGACTCTCCTCCCCAGAAATCAGGTCGTCCAATTCGTTGGCAGTATCTACAGAAAGACATTTATTAATATGCTGAATAAAAGTCCAACTACAAGCATAAGCTAAAGCATACTTCAGAACACCAAAAGTCGAGAAGAGAACATCCAAAACCAAAATAAATAAATAAATAAATAAATAAAGGACTTACCGTTTTAAGGACTCATCAACAGTAATTGCAATTAGTGCTTCTTCATACTGACGGCGTTCTTCATCATTTTCACATATAACCTCCTTCACAGCCATTCGTAATTCATCTGCGTATGTATGCAGGTAAAGTTTGTATTTTTCAGAAATTAATCCTAGCACTCTCTACAGATAAACAAAAGAGAAAATCCTTCTAAAGGCTCAATCATCTGGTTAACATTTTATAAGAGTAATTCTTAAACTATTAAAGCCAAGCAGAAGTCCTCACTCTTTATGCTCCTTGCATGAAACAAAAGATAAATAAACTTTCTTTTTGTTGGTTGACGGCTATGTGAGTTAAAGAATAAGCAAATATAGACGTTTCTATATGATGAAGAGATACAACACAACATAACCAGTCTACAGTGAGAGGTCATCAGATAGACAGTGCTTAAGAGATGACTAAACTATGAGCAACAAAAAGAATTGAACATCCAAATTAACAAAAAATTCTAGGCAAACCAAAAACTAATTTTGCTGATCTCACAAAATGCAGAGTGTTGAGAGCATGGCAGTTATCATTCTGATATTAGGGAGCCATAAATTACAAAGCTAGCTCCTGAAGAATAATTTATGAGGAGAAAGTACACCACCTATCAAGCACATGACCTATGCATTCACATTGATGAACAGTAGCCTTGAGTAAAATATAACAAAGTTTTTCAAAGCGAAAAACAAATGAAATAGCTTGCTTGATGCGGGACACCAACTAACCAAGTTCTCAAACTAAAAAGACTAGCATCCCACTCAATAAGCTTTGCCCCCAAAAAAAAGAGTCAATTATAGTAGAATTGCTTTGCAAAGACCTCCTACCTGACATGTACTACGTCCTATGATGCCTAGCAATGATAAGTGGTAATTACATCCACAATCAATTTATGAGTTCACCACAAGAATTGTGAGCATCTGCTTTATTTTCAACCCCCTCCCCCCCCCCCCCCACCCCAACCCCCCAAAAAAAGGGAAAAAATAAAATAAAGTATGAGAAGGGGTTAAGTCTAGCAACCTCGGACTCATTCATCAAATTAAAGAGAAAGTGCCATAGCCATTAATTAATAAATACATTCAGATGATGCTGAGTGGAAAAATCAGAAAAAAATTTCATCATGAAAGACTTTTTTTATTATTTTTAATTTAAGTTATTTATGCTCATGAATTGGCATGTAGCTAAATGAACAAGAACATATCCAGCAAACCTGCATTCTCTCTCTCTTCTTGTGGGTTTAGAGAAATACTCTTGTTGAAAGCCATTCCTTTGACCTTAATTCATCAATTAGAAGTTAGTATAATAGGCAATGAAAAAGTACTCTAGAGTTTAATTGAACTTCAGATATATACCACAAGGATGAAGGAAACAAGTGTTTCTTCCAGAAGAAACTCAGATTCCTATAAATACTAGGTAAAATTTAGGTGCAGTTCCTTAATTGTTGTACCTTAGTTTTCTATTTAAATTCAAACACACGGCTACTTTGACCAATGCAGCACAAACAATAATATCTTTCCCAAATACAATTGAATTCAATGCAGCCATATGCTTGAATATAACAGTGAAACCAAAAGTACAAGACCTAAAGAACCATACCTATGTTTTACCCTTTGATTCTAGACTAAGGAGAACTAATATGGTACTAATATATTGACCATTCATAATTCAAGGATTCAATTTTCTAATGAATTAGTATAAAAATAAATAAATAAATAAATAAATAAAGTCAACATCTCCTTAAAAGTTGAAAAATAAACAAATATTTTCAAACAACCAATTATACACTTCTTTAATTTTAGTCTCTTCCTATTTTTTGCTCTGCAAGGGAGTGCATGCTTTATGTACTAAATTCCTATAAGGCAAAGGATACATGAATATTTACAATAAATGCTTCCAATTATGCATTGTCATTCATTAACTATTATAACTGTAGTTTGGATGGAGAGTAATTGATTTTTCCGGTGTGTATCTTCTTATACAAATTAGTTGAATTAACTATTATCTTTGCTTTGGTTGTAATCGCAATACAAATATACTATCTTTTTCTTATCTAGGCTAAGTGGATTTATCCTTTTTTGTTGCTATTCTTTTCTTGGATGCAATTCTTTACTCTGAGCTTTCATTTAAAAGATAAATTTTCACTTTCTTTCAGCTTTTAATTAAAACAACAACCAAAAAATTACATTGTATAAATCGATATTCACACTTTTGGCTTCTTCTATGGTTTGCCAAAGTCTATCATTACAGTCAATGGATCAATTTCTAATAACAAGATTACTAAATAGGCTATTGTGCCATCATGTCATTGGTTTCTTTGCTCTATCCCATCCTACAAGCACTAACTGCAAGCTCAAAAATCAAAATGCTAACTTGATCACAAACCCCAAATACTAATTCATTCTTCCTCTTGCTGCCAAACTTGGCCAGAAGTTTGGACTCTGAGTTTGCTTCAGTTTCCAGCTATGCACAACCACTACTTAACTCACTCTATAACATTCAAAAGCTTAATTCTTATTACTTATCATAATTCAAAAAAAAAAAAAAAACTTTAAATTCAATCTGCAGAGCGTATATATTACAAGAACAATCAACAGATAAAGATATTACCAGGGCACGAAAAAGACAACGGCCATCTCCAGTGACTTTCTGAACTGAATAGCGCTCAATTTTCCTCAGAGCCGGTGACCCTCTACCCCTGTTAACCAAAATCATATGAGAAAAACATGACTATCTTAAACCCCAACATAGCTAACATTCTTTTTTATTAAACCATATCGCATTCGCTCCATGATGATTTTTTTTTTATCACTAAGCCAAAACACTAAATGGGTTACCTGTTTAAAAACCATAGTAAAAATGTTGAACATAGAAGTTGTGACCCAAAAAAATCCCATAAAGATTAGTTCTTTAGTTTTGTTTTTTGTTTTTGTGTTTTTTAGGCTTACTGTGATGGTGCAATTCTAGCAAAGAATCTGTGGCTATTGTCTCCAAGGAAAGTGGCAGTTGAGCATGTTTGAGAGTTCAGAGTTGAAATTGAAGGAACAGGAGAAGAGACCAACTCGAATTTAGCAGTCCCATGTTTCAGCTGCTCAAGAATAACCTCTGAAAGGTACACAAACAAAGGTACAAACTTTTTGAACATACAACGATTAAACGGAACATTGAAACTGAAATATGAAATTTTTAACAATAGAGGAGGATATGAGAGAAGTTTAAGAGTGAAATTACCATTTGAAAGCTTGATGTCCGCCATGAATTAAAATCTACTTTTCAAGTGTAAAAGGAAAGAGACACCGTAGACAAGGGAGAGAGTGATGAGCTTTAGAAAAATAGAGCCGTTTTCGGCTCAAAAAGGAACGACGTCGTAAAGATATTTAGGGTTTAGTGAAATTGCGAAAAGAACCCTAGTGTAATTCACATTTCAAATTAAGTAATGAGTTTTAATTTTGTCAATTAAAGTCTAATTGTTTTTTTTTTTAAATGGTTTCTATGTCAGATTTTTGTCCATTTCACACTAGTAATGAGGGCTGCTAATGATCGGGATCTAAAGACAACAACAATTAAGATTTGGAGGTTATAGTGAATGGTTTGATAAGTTTCAAGAGATGACAATAATTTAAAGAATGTTTGGGACTACAACTCAACTTAATCAATGAAATATGAGACCTTAGCTTGAAAGATATGTGATTTTGGTGTGTTTGGTTCAATTGTTGAGCTAATCTTAAGGGTTTGAATGATGGTTGTGGTCAAACGTTTTGGAAGTTGTGGTTTATTATGGGTGTAAATGGTTTTGGGGTTTGATTTTAGAGGTAGTGGCCAAACAAGTTTCTCTAAAATATGAGTGGATTCGGCCATGACTGACGATTACAATGGAGTGGTTTGTCTTGAGGGTTTATGATTGTGTGTATATGGGTTTCTTCAACTTTTGTTTTAAGTGTGTGTGTTAGGGGTGGACAAACACTTGAGGCAACCAACTCACCCACTCAAATTGGGTTGAACATAAGAGTTTTGGTTAGTTTGACTGTCACAAACATGTTAAATCTAATGACACTTTATCTCATTAGGTTAAGTGTCAGGTTTCCCATTTAGAAAGTGTTGAGGTCTAAAAAGTCACAATATTGCACCAAGGCTCAAAATGGCACAGAGAATTGAACTCCATTAAAAACAAAAATACTTGAGCCTGCAATAAAGAAAAAAGATGGTAGGCCTAAATCCATTAAGGGTTTTAAGGAGGAATCCAAACCCACGAATGGGTAAGCCTTAGAATTCATGAAACGAAGGGAAACAGAAAAGCCCAACCCGCTAAAGTCATAAAATTGCTAGGGAGCCCAGTGGTAAGAACTGGGCTGGGATACATGGAGACTGTTAGAAGCTCGGGATCCTCAGGATGTGCAACAAAGCCAAGGTTGGATTATGACAATTCAAAGGAAGTGCCAAGAAACACAAGGAACGAGAACAAATATGTCTCTATCAGCCACCCAATGATGTATAAATGAATCAGAAGGCTTGGGAACCAACAATTCGTGAACAAGGGGCTGGTACCTCAAGAAACCTAGAAAGAAGAACCGTGAAGGGAAGTGGCTGGAAAACTTTCAACTTGATAGGAAGGAATCAACTCACTTGGGAAAAATGGCAAAGGGAAAGGTAGCCAAAAGCTGAGTCTAAAAAGGTGAGATTTAGAAGCCTTAAAGGAAGAAGGACCAAAGGTTAGCTCTCTAAGGACACCCCAGACCAGAAAGTTGACAAGAGACTTTTAGGGAAGAAACACCAAAAGAAGAAAATTACGAGAAATGAGGAAGGGTCCAACCACCAATGTTGCTGGCACAACATTGGTTCTAGTACCCAAGGGAGCGAATGGGGGGAATCCGTGGTACCTCGGGAACCCTAGGATGACACTATAAAAAGGGGAAGCAGCCAACAATAAAAGATATTTACCAACAGTGAATTAGAGTAGAATCATTGAGAAAACTCTATTAGAATTCAAAAAAGAAAGAAAAGAGAGGGAAATACCGCCCAGTATCCTTAAACAACCACTAGAGAACACACTCGGATTCAAAGGGATTCAAACTTTGCAAATCTTAGAGGCCTGAAGAGCCATTTAAGTCTGTAATTTTTTAACTTATTTAGACCTTGTAACACGTCCTAGTGAACATAATGTATTACAAAAATAAGAAAGTAATGGAATATTTTACGTTGTCTTAAGAACCCTTACTGTTTTATTTTGTGTATTTCTTTACCACATTGCCCCTTTACTGTTTCTTGTTATTCAATGTATATATTTCTTGTTTGCTAGTATGTATGTGTTGTAGGATTCGTGCTCTGTGCACAATTTGGTTCATAATCAGCCTATTTAGCTGTGGAGAACCAAGCTCAGTCCTTTAAAACAACAAGTGAAGGGCCCAGGGCTCTTGTTTCTACTTGGGCTTGGATACTGTCCAAAAAAGGACCCACACAGAAAGTTGACAAACTCAACCTCTCTAATGGCCCACCCAATCATCACCACTCACATGTCGTGCTTCCACTTCAACAAATATCTTGAGAACTTCACCGAATCTTCTCCATATTGTGACATCCAAGCACTGTGAGTTCTATATCACAATAGTAAGATTCCTGGCAAGAATTTAAACTTGCAAGTTTTATCGACGATTTATGCTCTCCAAATGAGTTAATGACTAATATGTCGATGATCGGTAGTAATTCTAGCTCCCGCAAACTCGATTATCTAATGTGGGAATGAAAATGTGGGAATGAAACAAAATTATAGTTGTGAATTTAGGATTTGGGGTGGTGTGTTTATGGTTGAGAATGTCACTTTGGGGTATGGGATTTTTTTGATATCAGGGGTATGGGATTTTAAAACTTGTATGGTATTTATTTTTTCATGAGAAAATACTGGTAAATTATCAGATTTCAATATATATATATATATATATATGAAAGAAGATTCAAAAAATGGTATTCTTTTTATTTTTTGGAACCTATATTAAATCTTCTTTTAAAAAATATTTGATGTCAATATTCAGATAGTAAATACCAAATAGTGTATAGTGTGAAAACTGAAATGATAGAGGCCTAGCATTGCAATCTTACATGACTTATCAAAAACTCAAAAGTTAATTTAAAAAAATCTTTGATGTCAAAATTTGGTCGGCTTCTGTTGTCCCACTTATTATGTATGGCTCAACGGGTCACCGGCATTGCTTCCATTACTCTCTGTATAATATATGATATAGTAGTATCATTAATTATTAGTAATGAATAATAAATAATAATTGTTCTAACGAAGCAGATTAAAATAAAGGCGATGTTTTTGACTTACATGTGTATCGGATAGTGGAAATTCAATGGGCATTTAGATTTGATATCTGCAAACCACCTAACCCAACAAAACAAGAAGACCATTAGACCATGACACCCGATTCCTATTTAGTACGCAACCTTTCTGGACAGCACACAAAAATGTATATTTTACTGTGTTGCAATTTGCAAAGCCCCCATGACATGAATTCCCTTTCTGATTTCATTTTTAGGGGACTATATTTTAAAGCTAACCATGACTAAACCCTCACTATAAATGTAAAAAACAATAATAATCATATGTGTGGGTAAGATAAGCATAATTAGTTTTCCAAAGAGAAAATAACATAAGTAAAAGATACCTCTTTTCCCATTAAAAAAATACCTCTTTTTTATTGAACAAAACTCACATTAAACGAGTAGCTATCAGAGTCAAGTACATTAACTAGGCGAGCAAAAACCTTCCATATTGTAGTTTTGTAAGTGTATATAATAGGATTAGAATGGTGATCAAGAAATAATAAAAATAATGAAATAAATTCTTGAATTGTTTTCATTTTGGTATTTTAAGCTTATGATTTTTCATTCTAATCCCCTACATTTGAGCCCTTTTTAAAAATGGTCTTCTCATATATTCCCGTGATTGATCTAGCCGGTAAGTGGCAAGCACACAATCCATACCTAATCATGATATGTCCCCCCATTATTTGTATAAATGTTTAGTTATGCCACATTACCCAAATAACGAGAGAGAGAGAGAGAGAGAGAGAGAGAGAGAGAGAGAGAGAGAGAGAGAGAGAGAGAGAGAGAGAGAGAGAGAGAGAGAGAGAGCAACATCCTCTTCACACCCAACTCCTTCATTTTAAAAAAATCTACATAGACTCCTTAATAATCCCAATTTTACGAGTTCTCTCAACCAATAAATCAAACAAATCATTATTCCATAATTTTGATTGAATTTTAATTTTATTCTATATTTAAACCATGCATTAAATCTTGACACAATCATAATAATTTTTTTTTATACAAAATAAAATTTCTACTCTAGCCTAATCTAATACTATATATAATTCCATATACAAACCAATCATAATAAATGCATACTACCAACAACAACCATAATTATCAACCGTCAAATTTAGATTTAAAAAATCATATTATGTTAAAATTTTCTAGGAATTGCGTGAGTTACCAACTACATAGTCTACATTTAAAATACTAATCCTGAGCCTTTTTTTTTTTTTTTTCAAATGAGTAAAATTAGATTGGGCCTAAAATAACCCATAATCTTATAATCTAACAACATTATCTAGTTTTCTCAGCAACCAAAAAAAAAAAAAAAACATTATCCATTTCTTACTAAAAAAGAGAACTTGGGTTTCAATCTTCTAATTTTACTTTCATTCAATTGAGTCGACTAAGTTTCAAATTTATTCAATTTAGGCATTCCGTCAAACTCTATTAAAAATTTTCCATTAAGTATGTAATTAACTAATGAAAATTGAAAAAAAAAAATTCACTACATGTAAGAAAAATATTTTTCTAATGACAATTTTTTTTTTTATAACGAAATTAGACGAAAAAAACCTGAATTGAATAAATTCGAAACTTAAAGGACTCAATCTAATAAAAATAAAATAAAATAACTAAAATAAATTTCAGTAAAACTTAGAGGTGTAATTTGCTTTCTATGCTTAAAAAAGAAAAAAAAAAAAAAGAAGTAAAACTCTAGAGAGTTCAAACTAGTTGAGGTTTTGTTCAAACCAAAGGAGTTAGGATCCGTATAAAAAAAAAAAGGAGTTAGGATCATATAAGGCATCGCGGAAGCACACAACACAACAGAGAGAGAGAGAGAGAGAGTCAGTCTGCACTGCACACGTGCCTAGTTCACAAAATCAAAAAAAAGAAGCAAAATCTGGATCCCTTCTTCAACGGCCAAACCGAAAAATGCTGGCTCATAATAACACATCACTACCTCGCACATACACACTACACATTAGTCCCCTCACTTCCTCATAGAAACTATCGCCCAACTCTCTCTCTCACATAATACATAACAAAACACGCACAAACTTTTCTTTCCTCGACGATCTCTACGAAGCTCTCTCTCTCACTCTCTCTCTCTCATTGCTTAATAATTACCCCCCTCATTTCAAACCCTTTCTCTTAACCCTTTCCTCTATCAGATCCTCTCTCTCTCTCTCTCTCTCTCTCTCTCTCTCTCAGGATCTCAATTTCCGGTAATTTCTATTTCTCTTATTCTGATTACTATACCTTTTTTTTCATTTGTTGATTGTATATACTTCAATTTGTTTTTAGCTTTATTGCTTTCTAGGCTTACGAAAACTCAGCTCAACTCACTGAATAATATTGATTTTTAGCTAATTATTTATGGATTTAGAATTGTGTAAAGAAAATGCAACTTTAGTTTTCGTTTTCCTTTTAACTGTGAAACTTTGAGAAAACAGTAATCGAATGAAGCATTTACTGCTAAAAAAGTTATTCCGAGAATTTTGGGTGTTTTTTTTTTTTGGGGTTGATAATTTATGGAGCTGTGTTTGAAAATTAGGGAAGCTAATTGAGGGGGAATCAGAGAATGGCTTCGATATCGCATTCTCCGGTGGGATTCGCGGGGACTTCAGCTTCGGATCTTCTCCGGAGCTCGAGCAATGGCGTCAATGGCATTCCTCTGAGAACTCTAGGGAGGGCGCGATTTGGCGGCGGCAGCAGCAGCACGACGAGGAGGGATTCCAGGGTCGTGGCGAAGATTAGGAAGGTGAAGAAGCACGACCACCCGTGGCCAGACAATCCGGATCCCAATGTGAAAGGTGGGATCCTTACCCATCTCTCACATTTCAAGCCTTTGCCAGAGAACGAAAAGCCGAGGCCCGTAACTTTGGAATTCGAGAAGCCACTTATCAATCTAGAGAAGAAAATCATTGATGTAAATCTCTTTTTTTTTTTTTGGTGGTGGTTGAAGTTTCTTCATTGAGTTGGATTTTTTTTTTTTTTCCCTTAACCAGGGTTTTTCTGTATTCGAGTGCAGGTGCGGAAGATGGCGAATGAAACTGGGTTGGACTTCAGTGATCAGATTAGCTCATTGGAGAATAAATATCAGCAGGTTTGATATGCTATGCTGATGAGAAACCTAAGTTACTTAGATTCGAAACGTGGCCTAAATTTTTTAATTTTAAATGGTTTATGAATTAAGACCTTGAATTACATGCTTATGTTATTTTTTCCCAACTATTGATGTGGAAATATAGCAGACATTAAAAGTTTTTATAAATTTTGCACTGGGTAGGCCTGCTATTCGTCTCTGCACTCCTTGTTATAGGATCCTATTGCTTGTTCACAAAGTGCCAATGCCACTTTTAAAGTTATCAAGACATTTAGTTCCTTAGGAGTAATGGAATTTTGCTTACTTTTCTTCCATTATTTTAGTAGAACCTTAAAAATTTGTTTAAGCATGCAAAATGATGGGGTGTGAAGCTTGGCTCTTGTATCCCCAAGGAGTCTAAGTTGTAAGCCTCAATGTGGAATTGTGTTTGGTGAACCCAAAAACTAGATATATCTTATAATGAATTCCGGGAAAGTCTCAATTAGAATTTTTGTTGCCATCCACTTATAAATACATATAATGAGGAGAAGGCAGTACAGATAATGAATAATGCAAGATGATGGACATGTCTTTTGCATTCTTCTTAGCAAGTGTTCTGGGAAGTTGATGCTCTATTGCATATTTGGAATTCAGTGAAATAGTTTCTGGTTCTGAATTGCTACAATTTATCACTTGTGTTGCAGGCTCTAAAGGATTTATATACACATCTAACTCCAATACAGCGGGTGTATATTGCACGGCACCCTAACAGGCCAACTTTCCTTGATCATGTGTTTAACATTACTGAAAAGGTGCAGTATTGGAAACTTGTGAACTTGGCGCTTATTGTTTACAGTTTACTAGATTGTTCACCTTTAGGTTTATGAATGCTGAATTAATTACATTGATTAATGTCTTTGGATATACCCCATATGCACAGTTTGTGGAGCTTCATGGAGACCGGAGTGGGTACGATGATCCTGCTATTGTTACTGGTATAGGAACCATAGATGGTAGGAGGTACATGTTCATGGGTCACCAAAAAGGTAGAAACACAAAAGAGAACGTCAAGCGGAACTTTGGGATGCCTACTCCCCATGGGTACGTCAAATAATAAAGACTTGTATGTTCTATTAGTCTCAAGAAATTTCATCAGCAGTAAAATGGAATGTAATATTTGTTTCAACTTATTATGCCAAGTTCCTGGTCAGTCAAAGTTTCAGTTTCTGACACTGACGATTATATCCAAACAGTTACCGGAAAGCTCTACGCATGATGTATTATGCAGATCACCATGGGTTTCCTATAATTACTTTCATTGATACTCCAGGGGCTTATGCAGACCTCAAATGTGAAGAACTAGGACAAGTATGTGGACAACTCTACAGTGAAATTTACATGATTGTCTTTTAATTCTGGCCTAACTGATATATATACACATTATGTACGTGCAGGGTGAAGCCATTGCTAACAATTTAAGGACCATGTTTGGCTTGAAGGTACCCATTGTTTCTATTGTCATTGGGGAAGGTGGTTCTGGTGGTGCCCTTGCCATCGGTTGTGCTAATAAATTGATAATGCTTGAAAATGCAGTTTTCTATGTTGCCAGGTGATTTGAATTTGGCTTTCCTCACATTGCAACTCTTAAATATTGTGCAAATATAATGTTGGACAAGTGCATGCTTTTCTAGTGTATATTAGATAGGTCTCAAAGAGATGGTATGCCAATATGCTGGTTTTGTAGGTTATTAATGCAAATCACATATGACTTTGAAGGAAGGGGCGGATTTGACCATATATTAGGAATATTCACATTGTCTTTGATTGTTAATTCAGAAGTGCACCAAGTCCTATGTTAGAGTAGATTAGTAGTTCCCTCTTGCCAGACCTATTCCACGTGTTTCCTGTCCTCGTCAGCTGTTGTCATTTCTTCAAACGCAAAAGCAATCCAATCATTTTAGTTGTAATTTTTTTAGGTTTTGGTGATATACCTGTCGGTTTCCATTTTACCTATTTTTTCTCTCACATGGCAACCCCTGTGATTTCAAACATTGTTGGGCATCAGATATGTTTTTGTCATTTTTTTTTTTTTTTGGGGGGGGGGGGGGGGGGGTGGGGGTTAAAATGGTTATGAGTAACAAGATATATGGAAGGAGTGGTTCGTTCTAATCAGTTTGGAAAATATATATGATAAGACGTTTGTGTCTGACCTGAAGGTATTAACTAGGTGTAGTTATATGGCATGGTGTCAATGCATCACATTGATGCATTATAAACTTGTAAAACTTCTTGTAGTGCTGGAAAATTCACCATTTGAGTAGGTGGGTAACGGGAATAAGACCTTCCATCTGAGTTAAAATTTTGATCACAGATATGGGCAATTTGACATTTAAATGTTGGCTTCCAAGTTTTCATGAAGCATACCTTTACCTTAACGTTAAAATTAATTACTATGGGTTAATGTCGTACAAAAATGTACTCAAATTCAGAAAGTGTCATCTGTAATAATTGCTTCTGAGGCTGCTGAATATATCCTTTTGCTATTGATAATATAGTCATTTGTAAAATGAGCTGAGTCTCCTTATAAGCATTAGAAGTTGCTAGCATAGTTCTCCATTTTGATTCTCAGTTTGAGATGGGCAAAGAGCTGTTTTTGCTAAATGAGGTCATGTTTATGTTTTCTAATGGTCCTGCCTTGTAAAAAAAATAGTTTCATCTTTAGTTTTATTTGGCCACACACCCATGCTTTGGATTATGTGATGCAGTTTTCCCTTTTTCTTTCCCGTTATGGATACAAGTCCTTCCTAATTCAGTTTCTGCAAAATTGTTTTAATATGTTAAATCCCTACGTTCTCATCTTTTTCTTTTGTTTTGCTCTATTCTTGCCATGGTTCAGTCCAGAAGCATGTGCGGCAATCTTGTGGAAGAGTGCCAAAGCTGCTCCACAGGTTTATACAGCATTCACTCTTATGATTTTCTGCCTGTTGTTAATTTAATTTTAATCTATTAAAAGTTTCTTTTGTGCAGGCAGCTGAGACACTAAGGATTACTGCTACCGAGTTGTGCAAGCTGCAGATTGCAGATGGTGTTATCCCTGTAAATGATCCCTTCTTTATTCTATGTAGCTGTTTCTCTTCTATTTCTTACTTTCAGCAACTTTCATTGGTCCTAGTGTAGAAACCATGACCGATTGGCACCTTCTCCAAACAATAAAATGGGATGAAACATGGCTTTTTGCATGCATATTTGACAAGACTCTTTTTTACTCTATAGGGAAAAAGAGACCTTAGAATCAAGCTCCCCCCCCCCCCCCCCCCTCCACCCCCCCCCCCCAACACCCCCTTCCCCCTGGATGATTTTTCTCTCATTACAATCACTGGGTCTGATAGGAGTGTAGCATTCACTAATACCCGCAGCCACATATTTTAATTATTTTTTTATTTTGTGACAACTAAAAGAAATTTTTATACTTTGACAGGAGCCTCTTGGTGGCGCACATGCTGATCCGACTTGGACCTCACAACAGATAAAAAATGCAATTAATGAATCAATGGATGTACGTGCTTTCTCATAGAAATTCTTAAACGAGAATTAAATATAACTAGTTTTTCTCCTAACAACAATCTTTTGTTTTCAATAGGAGCTTATGAAGATGGACACAGAAGAGCTTCTGAAGCATCGCATGCTTAAATTTCGAAAAATCGGTGGGTTCCAAGAAGGACTCCCAGTAGATCCTAAGAAGAAAGTCAACATGAAAAAGAAAGAAGAACCCATCATCAGGATTTCCAACCTAAATATAGAGGATGAGGTCAAAAAACTTATGCAGCAAAGATTGAATGCCAAAGAGTCCTCTGTGGAACTTCCAGAGTCAGATGTAAATGAAATGATAGAAAAACTGAAAAGAGAGGTTGACCGTGAATACTCTGAGGCTATTAAGGCCATGGGTTTGAAGGACAGGCTTTCGATGTTGCGTGAGGAATATTCAAAAGTAAATTCGCAAGACCAACTCATGCATCCAGCCCTAAAGGACAAGATTGAAAAACTTAGGGATGAGTTTACCCAGGGTGTCTCTGCAGCTCCTAATTATGAAACCTTAAAGTCTAAACTTGACATGCTGTCGGAATTATCAAAAATCAAGAGTGCTTCTGAAAAGAACAAAAAGTCTGCCACATTAAAGCAGGCAGTCAATAAGAAGTTTGTTGAAATCATGAATCGGCCTGATATAAAGGAGAAATACAAGGCACTGGAGGCTGCAATTGAAAATTCTGCGGGTCAGGATTTGGACCATGAGCTGAAGGAGGAACTTGTGAAGATGAAGAAAGAGATAGAGTTGGAACTGGCTGGTGCTATCAAGTCCCTGGGTTTGGATGTTGAGGTTGTGAAGTCAAAAGCAAAGGAGATCAGTGAACAGATTCCATTGGATGTCAAAGTCAAGGTAGAAGAGCTGAATGAAGAAATTAAGGGAGAAATTGAAAATGTTATCAAGTCAACAGATCTGAAGGACAAGATTGAGCTACTGAAGTTGGAGGTTGCAAAGGCAGGGAAGACACCTGACACGGCGTCCAAAAATAGAATTGCAGCTTTGGAGCAACAAATTAAGCAGGGCCTTGCGGAGGCCATGAATTCTTCAAACCTAAAAGAGAAGCATGAAGAGCTCAAGGCAGAAATTTCCAAAACCATCGAATCTTCTGCAGGATTGGATGGAAGTTTGGAAATCCAATATCCAAAAGAAGATGGTTCTACATATGATGAACAAGCAGTAGAGATGAATGTGGGTGCGAATCGCTCCTTTGCTTAATGTGAGTTCATCTGTTCTCATTATGTGTTTTGCCCCCCACCACACCCCCCCCCCCCCCTCCCCCCTTCTCCCCTCTCTCTCCCACCAAGCTCTTACTTTTTCCCTCCCCATGATGCACTGTATCAGTCTTGCAACTTTTTGGTCAGAATGGCTGGGAATTTACATGGTTTATTAATTCGTATATATGCCTTTTCTTTTGGTTCTAAAAAGTTCAGATAATATAATCTTGGTAACTCCATTCCTGTTTTCAAATGATCTGAATGATAAATTCAGTGGGTACATTGTTTGTATAAATTGTATCATATCTCATTTTCTTTACTCTCCATTAGATTATCATGCTCATTAATTTATGAAATTGTGCAGTATGATATCAGTATTTTGCTGATATCTTGTGCTAAAGAAGGTGGATTGGAGACAAATGGAGGTTATTGATAAAACAGTTGAAGCTGCACTAATTCTAGGAAAGATTTTGACTTTCAGCTGTCTTCAATGCTACCAGCATTTATTGCTATCTCTTGCTCTGGTCCACATGGTTTTGCATCCACAGAAACAACAAGGGACAGCATAACTGCGTATTTTTCAGCCGGAATGCTTCAATTTGTATTACGTTGTTACAATTTAGCATCTCATGTTCCTTTTTTTTCTCCCTTTTTGGTAGAACATTTTAATTGTTAATCTTTTTTATTTATAGACACACAACTTTGTATAGATTGTGCTGAGTGCAAGGGAGGCTAGAAGAGCTTCTATATATTTGAAATAAGATGCCGTTTGGTTAATTATTCTTGTCCTTTGCTTAGAATTTTGTTGCTCCTTTTCTTTCGTTTTTGGCTTAATTTCATGTTGTTGCTCTTAAGTTGCTTTTGTTAACAATTTTATTGCCATTTTGAGTTGTGGACTAGGTTGTCAGGGACATTACAGTTATATGTAGTTTGGATAAATTAATAGTCCATTTCCATGAAAGAATTTCATGGCTTTAGTGTTTTAAAGTGAAAGCACCTTTGGGTGAACATTATGAGCACCTTTAAGTCTGAATGACTGAATTGTTTTCTTTTTCTTTTTTTATTTTTAATGCTCGAATTTTCTGCGTTTGCCAGCATTTATTCGCTACAAACTTATTCGCTTAAATGTTAGGTTTATAAAAAAAATGTGACTTTAAACAAATAAGTCAGCTTGTTTGTTTAAACCAAGCTTATTTGCTTAAAATCACTTCTCTTTTTTTCATCTCAACTCTAAGCAAATAAGCTCGCCGTACACTTGCACAGGATATGTCGTATGGGTTACGGATGGTGGTTACGATTATGTTGGGATTGGGCTGGCTAATTAATGTCCCTGAGGAGACAGCAGGGCTGGTGGTAGGAGTGATGATTCTGATGCTGCTAGTGTGGGTAGTCAGCCCTAGAGTGGTGCTAACAATGGTGTAGTTCTGCACTTTCATAGAATCAAGTGGAGGAGGCTGTGGAGCCTCCGAAATTCTTCTCTTTTTGTGCATTAGTCCATCCATATGAAGTTTGCTCAGATACGCTCGTAATCCTGCTTCTGAAACCACATAAATCTGTAAAAAAGCCACTGTTGAAGGAGAACTCACCATGTCTGGCTTTACATTAGAAGATGTTCATGCAATCACCTGGGCTAAAGGAGGAATGAAGAATGTTTTTCTATGGACTTTGATCCATATAGTAGCACCAAGGTAGTCGCTATGATGAAAACTATGAGCTATTTTCCTAGAATGGTCCTAGGGAAGAGTAATCGAGGAGTACAACACTGAGGTTGACATTACTAGGCAAGATTTGGAAACAACCTAGCAGAGGGCTAAGAAGGCCTTTCTCGGCCTTTATCACTAGATGGAGGACCAAGGCGGCCTAAAAGACTAATAGGCCCACCGAAGGAGAGCAATAGGGGTGTGCAGAAAGCCTACAGACCCGCCAAACCCGACCTAACCCAACCCAACCCATCAGGTTGGATCGGTTTTTAAGGTTTGGTGGGTTGGGTTGGGTCACAAAAAAATTTTTTATAGCGGGTCGGGTTGGGTGTGGGTCATAAAATTACAAACCTGTCAAACCCAACTCGACCCACCCATATTTAATATATATTTAAAATATATTATATATTTAATAATTTCTTTAAAAAATCAGCTGTAAATTTAATATATACTAATAATAATATTATATACTATAAGTGCTTATATATAATATTATATATATATATATATATATATATATATATTGTAAGGTAGGAATTTGTTCCCCCCACATCTGATTGTATCCTACCGCGGTGCCTGGCACCAAGCAAGCGCCTAGCTTGGACTTGTAATCGAGTTCCACATCGGTTAGAGAGAGCGCCCCACTACCCTTTATAACGCTTCAGGAGCTTGGGTAGTGGTACACTACCGAAGCTCCTGAAGCGTTATAAAGGGTAGTGGGGCGCTCTCTCTAACCGATGTGGGACTCGATTACAAGTCCAAGCTAGGCGCTTGCTTGGTCGATCCTGCACTCGGGGACGAGGACAAAACCGCACCGCGCCAGGCACCGCGGTAGGATACAATCAGATGTGGGGGGAACAAATTCCTACCTTACATATATATATATATATAATATACTAATAATAATATTATATATTTTAAAAAATATATAATATATACTAATAATAATATATTTAATAAATTTAATAATAATAATAATAATAATAAAAATTTGCAAACTCATGAGTTCAACCCGACCCATGTGGGTTGGGTTGGGTTGGACTTATGTGATGGGTTGGGTTGAGTTGAATTTTTTTTGACCCACCATGGTGGGTTGGGTCAAAAAATCCCCTCAACTTGACCCAACCCAACCCATGCACACCCCTAGAAAGCAATTGGCGACGAATGTGAAGAACCTACTACCAACTTACCACAAGTACTTGTTTGCCTAATATTTTCCAATCTTCAAGGCCTTTAGTACTTGTTTGCCTAATATTTTCCAAATTTCAAGGCCTTCAGAAACTCATATAGAAGATGCACTCAATAACGGGACAATAAAGATAGTAAAAAATGAAGATGTAGCAAGGCCCAATAACCTAAGGCCTAACACATTTCAAATAGAGCAAAAGCTAGGGTGGTCAATTCAAGTTAACGTGTCAGATTTGTGTCATGTCAAAGTAGGGATACTTAACTAAATGACTTAACTCTAATCCAATCTATTTAATAATCATGTCATAATCTTTTAACTCTAACCCGACATGTTAATGAGACGGGTTGACTTGACCCAACCTACTTGACAGGCTTAATAAAGAAGTCGTGTTAGTTTGACAATAATTTGATACAACTAATTTCAACCAACTTAATATTAAATATAACACCCATCTAGAAATAAATATTTTTCACATCTCAAAAAAGTGCATAGACTTCAAGTTTTCAACTCACATTCAAAATAATATAGTTCAATTTCCAATTATATTAGGGTTTGGTAAAGTTTTAATTTCCAATTATATTAGTAAGATTACTCACTTTTCAATTTAAATTTAAAATATAGATTGGATATAAAAGTTATTTGACAAATCTAAAATAAAATGAATATTTGTTTCTTATACAAGTTAAACAGGTTGTGTTAAATGGGTCATTTTAGGTTGATACAAATAAATTAACATGTCAAATATGTCTATTGTGGGTCATGCTAGTTGACCCTCTTATGACCTATTTCTTATCATATTACTTTCGGATCAACTCGTTTATGACCCAAACCTACTAAGACCTAATCCTAACCTGCAAAAACCCGTATCAAGTTCATGTCGTGTTTGTGAGCTGGGTTGAACATTGACATACATAGCAAAAGCATGATGACTGCATGACATAGGAAGGAAGCACAAAAAATCACATTGAGACTTACGTGGAAGGTTAATTCCACATATTGATTACGTGCTGTCAAAATCACATTTAGGTTCTTACATAATTTGCCAAGCAGAGTTATTCCAGCACAACTTTTTCTTTGCACTGCATTCACTGTTCCCATTATTGGGAACAAAATTATAGCAAGGCGCACGAACCAAACAATGAGAAGGCACATTTATAAAATGTAAAACATCAAAAGATTAAGCTAAAACCTATGTTGGGTTCGTGGGTTGGTCGAACATTGACATCCATAGAAAGCATGATGACTGCATGACATAGGAAGGAAGCACAAAAAATCACATTGAGACTTATGTGGAACGTTAATTCCACATATTGATTATGTACTGTCAAAATCACATATAGATTCTTACATAATTTGCCAAGCAGAGTTATTCCAGCACAACTTTTTCTTTGCACTGCATTCAGTGTTTCCATTCTTGGGAACAAAATTATAGCAAGGCGCACGCACCAAACAATGAGAAGGCACATTTATTAAAACATCAAAAGATTAAGCAATTCATCATTGCAATATCAAATATTATCAATATCAATAGCTAAATCCAAATCTTTGTTTATAAAGTACTAATAGCAATTACACATCCAAATCCCCAAAAACCAACACAAAAGGAAAACAAAAAAAGAACTTTTTTGTGTCAATACAAGGAGGGAATTACAGCTTTTCTTCCCTTGGGATAATCCTCCCCAAACTTATCCAAATACCACATATGGTTCGCACGTGCCCTAGGCACCAAATTGGCACACGTGTTGAGGAAAAAACCTAGTCCAGCAAAAGACCAAGTCATCACTGCCCAACCAAGCCACTCCACAATCTCCCCAAAATAGTTTGGACAACTCACAAGCTCAAACAAACCTCCTCTTGGCACCCTATAACCTTTACCTTCCTTTTTCAGAGCCACCAAAACTCTATCTGACCAAATATTCACACCCATGCCACCTAAAAACACCACCAACCCAATAAAAAACTTCAACCAGAACCACCCATCTCCTTCATAATCCTTATAGTGAGACACCCATCTGGCTTGTACGTAAGCATTCAAAAGATTGAACACAAAAGCCATCATTGCCACTGAAACTGGGAAGCCGCCATTGTTGGTCTTACTCTTATTGTTGTTGTGGTGAAGGCGAAGTGGGTATATGCAAGTTCTGTGGAAATAGTGGAAAAGATAGGGGGAGATGAGAAAGAGAGATTTGGGGTTCGAAGAGTGGGACCCAAAGGGGAAGAGAAGAAGGGTGAGCCATAAAGTGGGGCTTTCCATGAGGAACCAAGCTAAAGGTGGGGACATGGTGGGACCCCAACCTGGACGGTTGTGTTTGCCATATGGGGCTTGGAGGAACCTGAGGGAGATGAAGATTGGGGGCCCTATGAGGTACAGAGTTAGGAGGCTGTAGTGAAAGAGGTTTTGATCCGATGAGACCATTGTTGTGTTTGTGACTTAGTGTTTTGTGTTTTTGCGTGTGAGTGTGTGTGTGTGTGTGAAAGTGGGCTATAAATAGCCGGTTCCCCATAAAAAAAGGCGATGTGGTTGTGTTGGATTGGAATGTGTCTGTTTTTTGTGCAATTTTCTATAATTTAATGCTAATTCCTAGGTGGGGACTAAATGACTTTCTTTTCCTGTTAATTTTTTTTTGATGGGGATCTTTTCCTGTTAATTAATTAATGATTGGGGAGTAATTGGCACTTGGCAGTACCGCATTGGTAGGTTACATCTTGTGGGTAATTCTTAAACAGAGTACCTCAATTTTTTTGATGTAATCCCAAACAAAGTTGCTAATAAGGTACAGAAGTTGACGTGAGTCTATGAGAAATACATACATAGAGGGGATTATTGTAAACTCCTAGAAGATTGTGTACTTCTTATTTTCATATAAAAGATAGGTCTTATCATGAATTTAATTAGTAAAATTTATTATTTATGTAAAAGAAAAGAGTACGCATTTATAGTACTTTTGGAATACCTAATAATTTTTCTATATATAGAGTCACGTTACCTTAAGGCATTGGTTAATAATTTATTTTAAAAAAGTTTTGACACAACTTTTATGGGAAATGAGAAAAACTGTTAAAACATTAATTTTTTTCTTTTCCCATAAAAATTTTCTTTAAATGAATTGTTAACCAACGCCCTAAAAACATTCGTTAGCATTTCCTATATATATATATATATATACTAGTTAAAGGCTCTCGCGTTGCACTGTTTTATCATAAACTTTTAGAATATAGTATATTTTATCTTATAAACAATAATAAAATAAATAATTATTATAATAACAAAATGAACAAATTGTATCAGTATAATAACTATCAAATATAAAATAATAACACCTAAATAAAAAATTATTATTTTATAACATACCAATTGTGATTTAATGAGAATTTAGTATCTTTGGGAGATTGTTGAATACCTTTTTGTACACTATATATTTAGTGTATCCTTGTTTTTGTGTGTCATTATTCTTTATTGAACTCTTTAGTCTTTCGGGACTTGTTACTTGAGACAAAGCAACTTACAAAAAAGACTAAATGGATTGATTGCCTTCTTTTATAGGTCAAAGTGTACAACTTTAATTAAAAAGTCAGTTAGCCAAAGCTATTTCAATCGGGGGGAAAAAAAATCAAATTGTTATGAACAATTTATCATCAAATTTATATCAAGACTTGCTTAATAATAAGCTAAAAGAAGATTGTTCTTTATATCAAAATTGAGATGATGAAAGCAACATATCACCATTGGAACCCATGTCATAAAACAGCAAAAAAAAAAAAAAAATCACGTCTAAGCATATTTAATAATTGATTCTCAAACCATAAACATATAAATTGGATAAAATTTAAGGAATTTAGGTTTTTTTTAAAAGACAAAAAATCACAAAACCTATTCAATTTAATGAGAAAAAAATTAGTGTAAACAAATACATATATACATACATATATATATATACACACACATTTCACATTGAAAAAGTTGATATGAACAAAAAGTCTAAAGTTAGTCTAATTTGTGGAAGTGTGAAACTGAAATCTAAATCTTTAAAGAAGTAGCATGCGAACAGAATATTCAAGGGAAAAAAAATTCAGTGTGTGAAGAGAAAAATAAAATAATTTAGTGTTTTATTTAAACACTAAAAGTAGTAGTTGTTTTTAGTTAGTGTTTTATTTATTTTTAAAGTAGTTGCTTTTTTTTTTTTTCTTTTTCTTTTCTTTACGTTGATATTCTTTCTTAAGTGCAGTAATATAATTTTTTTTTAAATAAATAAAGAGGCTTTGTCCTTTTAGCTGGGCATGTGTTGTATATATAAACTTGTTCTGTAGTGGTTTGATCCATGTTAAAATGTTTTTCCTTTTGTTTTTTGATTAAGATCTCACCGGCATATTAGTCCAATAGTTTGCACATTTTTGCCCTTGTAATTTTTTTTTTTTTTTTTGATGAACTAAAAAAAAAGGAAGAAGATATAATTGTTGGCATGATTCAAAACAATATGATATAATTATAATAAGAAAAGGATTAGATGACGAATTTGGATGGTGTTCAAATTAATATTTTTATCTATTATAGGATAAGAATAAAAAAATTATATCTATTTTTTTAAAAAAAAATTTATAAAATTTTTTGCATTTTAGTGAAACCACTTGGCACAACCACAACTTTTAAGCTCAATTTTTATTATATAGTATATGATATATATATATATATATTAATAGGCAAAGTTTAGATAAAATCCAATTAGATTCTTTTGGATATACACTACTGTCAGTTTTTTTAAGATCTTCTCGCCTCTTCTCGTGTGTGTGTTTTAAAAATACTTAATGTGGGGGGTAAAAACCCAGAGCTACTTAATGGGCCTGGGGCACCATGTTGAGGAATATCTTATTTCCGAAGAGCAATAATTGGGTGGGGACAGTCCATCTGAAGGCAGGAAGCCTAGAAGTAGTGGGGGAGTACCATCCGAAGAGATCACTACTGGTCCAAATATGTCTTACTCCTCGGTCACAAATAGCCTTGATCAATCAAACGTGTGGAAGGTCCGAATGATCTTCCTAGCAATCCCAATGATAATGATAAGTTCTGGATAGGTCTGGAGATGATCAGAACGAAGAAATATCTAAAGGAAAAGCTGCTATCATCGTATTTAATGCACTGCAACAGCTTTTCTGGCCGCATTTATGTGGAGAAGACCCCTGAACAGTGTAATCTCAGCTACCGCCACTCACAAAAAAATAAAGTAGATACATGACGTGACATGTATTTGAGTAGATACGCAGATCAAAAACAGGTAGACGATGGAGATGATGGGAAAGGGTGCTATATAAAGAAGAAGGGTCCTTGATAATGAGGGGACGAGAGAAAAGAAAGAAAAGTTTTACTGTAGCTCTGAATGTTGTAATCCCTATTCACTTAATAAAACATCTCTTCGGACATTCATTCATGGAGTGGTTCAAGCATTATTTTATGTTATCATCACTGCAAGCAACCTAGCCAACCATTGTTTACTTCATAACCAGCCCAGCTCTTTCACCCACTCTCTACAAATTCATTGTCACGGGTTCATTAGGCCTTTAACCCATATCTTTTATGCTTGGGCTACAAAAGCAAACTCTACACTTAATATTCTTTAAAAAGAAATTATGTCATATGTGATTATTTATTTTTAGAGTAAGTTTTATTTCTTAATTTTTAGGTCAAATATGAAACCACGTCAAAAATATTCACCCCTATATTTTTGGTGTTGGTGTGTGAGTGTATTCCTTTATCTCATCCCTCTTCCCCTATATATGTGTGTGTGTGTTTCTCAAATAAAAAAAAAAAAAACATCAAAAATATTCACCCAAGCATGGCATACAAAAACTAAAGAGTTTAGAATTAATGAACATAAAATAAATAAATAAAATTAAAATTTTCTACCTAATATATATGTAGGGGCTCCGTTTTTGGAAGGGCACCCCCGACAATAAATTTGTAGAGAGTGGGGCGAAAGGGCTTGGCTCCGGCCGACTTCTCGCCGGTCCTCCTTGAGCTTTTCCTCATCTGGGGTTGCTCCTCGGCGGACGTCCGAGGAGGCCCCCCCCCTTCACGAGGGGGCTCTTTGCCTTATATACGCCATTTGGCTTGATCCTGGCCTTACAGCTGTTGGCCATCCAGGCTACTGCTCCAGAGCTTGTCCCATCAGACAGGTTCTTCACCATACTGTGGGTTAAGGCCTCCAAGGTTGCACTGTTCAGGGGTCTTGTCCTCATTAATGTAGCCTGGAGGGTCAGGCAAACACATTAAGTGTGGATGTGACCTCCTATTCTGGGTTTGCCCCTACCCAGGATTAGAGTAGGTATGCCGAGGAAGGGTGTGTCCTCGGCATGGGTCCGAAAAGGGCTAAAAACCCTTTGGACGGCTATCTGGGACAATTGTCCTCCTCGGCTTGGGCCTTGGGCCAACCTAAAGGTGGGCCGGGGATTCCGGGCCCATGGGCCCCACAATAGCCCCTCAAAACCCTGCTGCACGTTTCCTCAGACGGGAAGGAGGGTTTTGAAAACCTCGGCCCTTATGTTCCGGAAGGCCTTCCGCTGGCTGGTCCTTCCTCGAGTGGCTGGATCGACACTCAGACTCTTCAGTAGGTAATCAGTTTCTCCACAGGACTGGGTCTTTGGACCATGCAGCACCTTGGCTCCGTCGTAAATGGCTAACTCCTTATAGGCTTGGGTCCGAGGACCATGCAAGACCTAGGTACAATTGCTGCCTTTAAGGTAAGTGGCCAGCTCCCCGTAGGCTTGGGTCCGAGGAGCATGCAAGACCTAGGTACAATTGCTGCCTTCATGGTAAGTGGCTAGCTCCCCATAGGCTTGGGTCCGAGGACCATGCAAGACCTAGGTACAATTGCTGCCTTCATGGTAAGTGGCTAGCTCCCCGTAGGCTTAGGTCCGAGGACCATGCAAGACCTAGGTACAATTGCTGCCTTCATGGTAAGTGGCTAGCTCCCCGTAGGCTTGGGTCTGAGGACCATGCAAGACCTAGGTACAATTGCTGCCTTCAGAGTAAGTAGCTAGCTCCCAGTAGGCTTGGGTCCGAGGACCATGCAAGACCTAGGTACAGTTGCTGCCTTCAGAGTAAGTGGCTAGCTCCCCATAGGCTTGGGTCCGAGGACCATGAAAGACCTAGGTACAGTTGCTGCCTTCAATGGTAAGTGGCTAGCTCCCCATAGGCTTGAGTCCGTAGACCATGCAAGATCTAGGTACAGTTGCTGCCTTCAGAGTAAGTGGCTAGCTCCCCGTAGGTTTGGGTCCGAGGACCATGCAAGACCTAGGTACAGTTACTGCCTTCAATGGTAAGTGGCTAGCTCCCCATAGGCTTGAGTCCGTAGACCATGCAAGACCTAGGTACAATTGCGGCCTTCAATGGTAAGTGGCTAGCTCCTCATAGGCTTGAGTCCGTAGACCATGCAAGACCTAGGTACAATTGCTGCCTTCATGGTAAGTGGCTAGCTCCCCGTAGGCTTGGGTCCGAGGACCATGCAAGACTTAGGTACAATTGCTGTCTTCAATGGTAAGTGGCTAGCTCCCCATAGGCTTGAGTCCGTAGACCATGCAAGACCTAGGTACAATTGCTGCCTTCAATGGTAAGTGGCTAGCTCCCCATAGGCTTGAGTCCGTAGACCATGCAAGACCTAGGTACAATTGCTGCCTTCAATGGTAAGTGGCTAGCTCCCCATAGGCTTGGGTCCGAGGACCATGCAAGACCTAGGTACAGTTGCTGCCTTCAATGGTAAGTGGCTAACTCCCCATAGGCTTGAGTCCGTAGACCATGCAAGACCTAGGTACAATTGCTGCCTTCAATGGTAAGTGGCTAGCTCCCCATAGGCTTGAGTCCGTAGACCATGCAAGACCTAGGTACAATTGCTGCCTTCAGAGTAAGTTCGTCCTCGGATCCAAGAGCTTTGCTTTTAGTGTGGAGATGTCCACAGGTCGTTTTCTGGGAGCTGTTTTTCCTCAGGTCGGATTGTGACCTCATTCGTGAAGTTGATCTCGCCTCTAGTTCGTGTTCCCCATCTTTTCGGTTTACGAGGCGTCACTTGGCCTTCCGCGCTCCGCATTTGACGCTTCGGTGCACGTAACGCGCCTTCATTAATACCCTCGTAAATTAACACGAATCAGGCGGTTGTCAATCCCCTTGGAATTGGGTGGGAATTAATTCCCTTTGACAATCCTCCCTTCGAATTCTGCGTGGCTCAACTCCCACCAGTTTTCGTCTTCCATAAAAGGCGTTCTGGGGGGAATGTTTCTCCTCATTCCATGAATCTTCCGCCTCAACCCGAAGCACATACTTTCACCTCCCTGAGCCCCTTTGACATCACCGCCAGGATTGTAACCAAAGTCGGGGGGTATGGGGTTAAGGACCGCCGTGGCCGCAGCCCCCACTGGGCTTCCAGCGCGACAGAGTTTAGGCGTAACACTGGTAGGGCCTTGTACGGTGGCCAGGAGGGACATCGGTTGAAGTACCTAACGTCTCTCCCTAGAGCGCACCTCCGACGAAGAAGACACGCGAACTCTCGTCATGGCTGGTGCCCGAGTATTGCCGTCTCCGACAGCCAATGCTCGTGCAGTTTGGCGAGGGTCGAGGAAGCATCACGGGGGAGGGTGTTCCGGGGTCCCTGCGTCGGCTCCTCGCTTTGTTCAAGCTTCAGCTTCGAGGCGAGCCAACCCCCAACCCCCCTTCCCGTGCTTTTACTGTCCAGTTCTCCCATTCTCTGGATGCCAGTAAAAGCACGGGTTGACACTTCCCTCATTCCTGATATTAATTCTTTGCTAGCCTCTTGCCCGGCTAGTTCTAGAATCGGTCCGCCTGGGCCTCTGATTGTAGGATTAGTTTGTAGGATTTTTTGTAAAACATGTCTGTCAGAGCCTCTGATTGTATTTGTAATCTTTTTATGAAATAATAAAGAACTCTTCTTTTATTTGCTGTTGAATCTTCTTTTCGTACTGCAATTCTTCTCTTCTTCTCTTTTTTTTTTTTTTTTTTTTTTTCACCGCCAACTTTTGCGTAGTAACTACTTTAGAGGACGAACTTACTCTAAAGGCAGCAATTGTACCTAGGTCTTGCATGGTCTACGGACTCAAGCCTATGGGGAGCTAGCCACTTACCATTGAAGGCAGCAATTGTACCTAGGTCTTGCATGGTCTACGGACTCAAGCCTATGGGGAGCTAGCCACTTACCATTGAAGGCAGCAACTGTACCTAGGTCTTGCATGGTCCTCGGACCCAAGCCTACGGGGAGCTAGCCACTTACTCTGAAGGCAGCAACTGTACCTAGGTCTTGCATGGTCCTCGGACCCAAGCCTACCGGGAGCTAGCCACTTACTCTGAAGGCAGCAATTGTACCTAGGTCTTGCATGGTCCTCGGACCCAAGCGTACGGGGAGCTAGCCACTTACCATGAAGGCAGCAATTGTACCTAGGTCTTGCATGGTCTACGGACTCAAGCCTATGGGGAGCTAGCCACTTACCATTGAAGGTAGCAATTGTACCTAGGTCTTGCATGGTCTACGGACTCAAGCCTATGGGGAGCTAGCCACTTACCATTGAAGGCAGCAACTGTACCTAGGTCTTGCATGGTCCTCGGACCCAAGCCTACGGGGAGCTAGCCACTTACTCTGAAGGCAGCAACTGTACCTAGGTCTTGCATGGTCTACGGATTCAAGCCTATGGGGAGCTAGCCACTTACCATTGAAGGCAGCAACTGTACCTAGGTCTTGCATCGTCCTCGGACCCAAGCCTACGGGGAGCTAGCCACTTACTCTGAAGGCAGCAACTGTACCTAGGTCTTGCATGGTCCTCGGACCCAAGCCTACGGGGAGCTAGCCACTTACTCTGAAGGCAGCAATTGTACCTAGGTCTTGCATGGTCCTCGGACCCAAGCTTACGGGGAGCTAGCCACTTACCATGAAGGCAGCAATTGTACCTAGGTCTTGCATGGTCCTCGGACCCAAGCCTACGGGGAGCTAGCCACTTACCATGAAGGCAGCAATTGTACCTAGGTCTTGCATGGTCCTCGGACCCAAGCCTACGGGGAGCTGGCCACTTACCATGAAGGCAGCAATTGTACCTAGGTCTTGCATGGTCCTCGGACCCAAGCCTATGGGGAGCTAGCCATTTACGATGGAGCCAAGGTGCTGCATGGTCCAAAGACCCAGTCCTGTGGAGAAACTGACTACCTACTGAAGAGTCTGAGTGTCAATCCAGCCACTCGAGGAAGGACCAGCCAGCGGAAGGCCTTCCGGAACATAAGGGCCGAGGTTTTCAAAACCCTCCTCCCCGTCCGAGGAAACGTGCAGCAGGGTTTTGAGGGGCTATTGTGGGGCCCGTGGGCCCGGAATTCCCGGCCCACCTTTAGGTTGGCCCAAGGCCCAAGCCGAGGAGGACAATTGTCCCAGATAGCCGTCCAAAGGGTTTTTAGCCCTATTCGGACCCATGCCGAGGACACACCCTTCCTCGACATACCTAGTCTAATCCTGGGTAGGGGGCAAACCCAGAATAGGAGGTCACATCCACACTTAATGTGTTTGCCTGACCCTCCAGGCTACATTAATGAGGACAAGACCCCTGAACAGTGCAACCTTGGAGGCCGCAACCCACAGTATGGTGAAGAACCTGTCTGATGGGACAAGCTCTGGAGCAGTAGCCTAGATGGCCAACAGCTGTAAGGCCAGGATCAAGCCAAAGGGCGTATATAAGGCAAAGAGCCCCCTCGTGAAGGGGGGGCCTCCTCGGACGCCCGCCGAGGAGTAACCCCAGATGAGGAAAAGTTAAGGAAAAGCTCAAGGTGGACCGGCGAGAAGCCGGCCGGAGCCAAGCCTTTTCGCCCCACTCTCTACAAATTTATTGTCGAGGGTGCCCTTCCAAAAACGGAGCCTCTACAACTATTATGTCCACAACATTTTTACAACAAATTATAAGTTTTTTTTTTATGTTTTTAAAAGAAATCATTAACAAATCATAGGTACTAGTTGTTATTGGTTCAAATTTGAACCTAACACTAAGATTTTTTTTCCTCCAACAATAACAATCAATAACAACTTGCCACTTAGAATTTGTTATGAAAATGTTGTGGACATATCATTTCTCTTTAAATTATATATGTAAGAATTATACTATGCATCTTGTATATCTTTTATGTATATCTATGCATATGCAAGCTTACAAGTTAGTTATTTTAGAGTCATGCTACACTCACAACTACGAATTATTTTACAACATTTTTACAAATTGTTGATATAATAAAGTTTTTATTAGTTTTTATCTGAACCCACCATTAACATCATTTTTTCACTTACCAACAACAAATCAACACATCAATAGTTTGTAAAAAATATTATAAAGTAATTTGTATCTCTAACATTACTCATTATTTTATGAAAAATGCTAGAGCTACGTAACAAAATTTCACAACAATTTTACAATATTCTTAAAAGAGTTTATTTAAGATAGACTCGCCGCACATGAAATTTAAATTCTTTTAATATCAATTAAAAAATATTATTTTTCTTTAGGAAATTAAAAAATATTATGAAATTGTTGTGAATTTTTCTCATATATAATTGTAGGGGCTCCATTTTTGGAAGGGCACCCCCGACAATAAATTTGTAGAGAGTGGGGCGAAAGGGCTTGGCTCTGGCCGGCTTCTCGCCAGTCCTCCTTGAGCTTTTCCTTAGCTTTTCCTCATCTGGGGTTGCTCCTCGACGGGCGTCCGAGGAGGCCCCCCCCTTCACGAGGGGGCTCTTTGCCTTATATACGCCCTTTGGCTTGATCCTGACCTTACAGCTATTGGCCATCCAGGCTACTGCTCCAAAGCTTGTCCAATCAGACAGGTTCTTCACCATACTGTGGGTTGCGGCCTCCAAGGTTGCACTGTTCAGGGGTCTTGTCCTCATTAATGTAGCCTAAAGGGTCAGGCAAACACATTAAGTGTGGATGTGACCTCCTATTCTGGGTTTGCCCCCTACCCAGGATTAGAGTAGGTATGCCGAGGAAGGGTGTGTCCTCGGCATGGGTCCGAAAAGGGCTAAAAACCCTTTGGACGGCTATCTGGGACAATTGTCCTCCTCGGCTTGGGCCTTGGGCCAACCTAAAGGTGGGCCGGGGATTCCGGGCCCACGGGCCCCATAATAGCCCCTCAAAACCCTGCTGCACGTTTCCTCGGACGGGGAGGAGGGTTTTGAAAACCTCGGCCCTTATGTTCCGGAAGGCCTTCCGCTGGCTGGTCCTTCCTCGAGTGGCTGGATCGACACTCGGACTCTTCAGTAGGTAGTCAGTTTCTCCACAGGATTGGGTCTTTGGACCATGCAGCACCTTGGCTCCGTCGTAAATGGCTAGCTCCCCATAGGCTTGGGTCCGAGGACCATGCAAGACCTAGGTACAATTGTTGCCTTCATGGTAAGTGGTCAGCTCCCCGTAGGCTTGGGTCCAAGGACCATGCAAGACCTAGGTACAATTGCTGTCTTCATGGTAAGTGGCCAGCTCCCCGTAGGCTTGGGTCCGAGGACCATGTAAGACCTAGGTACAATTGCTGCCTTCATGGTAAGTGGATAGCTCCCCATAGGCTTGGGTTCGAGGACCATGCAAGACCTAGGTACAATTGCTGCCTTCAGAGTAAGTGGCTAGCTCCCCGTAGGCTTGGGTCCGAGGACCATGCAAGACCTAGGTACAGTTGCTGCCTTCAGAGTAAGTGGCTAGCTCCCCGTAGGCTTGGGTCCGAGGACGATGCAAGACCTAGGTACAGTTGCTGCCTTCAATGGTAAGTGGCTAGCTCTCCATAGGCTTGAGTCCGTAGACCATGCAAGACCTAGGTACAATTGCTGCCTTCAATGGTAAGTGGCTAGCTCCCCATAGGCTTGAGTCCGTAGACCACGCAAGACCTAGGTACAATTGCTGCCTTCATGGTAAGTGGCTAGCTCCCCGTAGGCTTGAGTCCGTAGACCATGCAAGACCTAGGTACAATTGCTGCTTTCAATGGTAAGTGGCTAGCTCCCTATAGGCTTGAGTCCGTAGACCATGCAAGACCTAGGTACAATTGCTGCCTTCAATGGTAAGTGGCTAGCTCCCCATAGGCTTGGGTCCGAGGAGCATGCAAGACCTAGGTACAGTTGCTGCCTTCAATGGTAAGTGGCTAGCTCCCCATAGGCTTGAGTCCGTAGACTATGCAAGACCTAGGTACAATTGCTGCCTTCAATGGTAAGTGACTAGCTCCCCATAGGCTTGACTCCGTAGACCATGCAAGACCTAGGTACAATTGCTGCCTTCAATGGTAAGTGGCTAGCTCCCCATAGGCTTGAGTCCGTAGACCATGCAAGACCTAGGTACAGTTGCTGCCTTCAGAGTAAGTTCGTCCTCGGATCCAAGAGCTTTGCTTTTACTGTGGAGATGTCCACGGGTCGTTTTCTGGGAGCTGTTTTTCCTCAAGTCGGATTGTGACCTCATTCGTGAAGTTGATCTCGCCTCTAGTTCGTGTTCCCCATCTTTTCGGTTTACGAGGCGTCGCTTGGCCTTTCGCGCTCCACGTTTGACGCTTCGGTGCACGTAACGCGCCTTCATTAATGCTCTCGTAAGTTAACACGAATCAGGCGGTTGTCAATCCCCTTGGAATTGGGTGGGAATTAATTCCCTTTGACAATCCTCCCTTCGAATTCTGCGTGGCTCAACTCCCACCAGTTTTCGTCTTCCATAAAAGGCGTTCTGGGGGGAATGTTTCTCCTCATTCCATGAATCTTCCACCTCAACCCGAAGCACATACTTTCACCTCCCTGAGCCCCTTTGACATCACCGCCAGGATTGTAACCAAAGTCGGGGGGTATGGGGTTAAGGGCCGCCATGGCCGCAGCCCCCACTGGGCTTCTGGCGCGGCAGAGTTTAGGCGTAACACTGGTAGGGCCTTGTACGGTGGCCAGGAGGGACGTCGTTGAAGTACCTAACGTCTCTCCCCAAAGCGCACCTCCGACGAAGGAGACACGCGAACTCTCGTCATGGCTGGTGCCCGAGTATTGCCGTCTCCGACGGCCAATGCTCGTGCAGTTTGGAGAGGGTCGAGAAAGTATCACGGGGAAGGGTGTTCCGGGGTCCCTGCATCGGCTCCTCGCTTTGTTCAAGCTTCGGCTTCGAGGCGAGCCAGCCCCAAGCCCCCCTTCCCGTGCTTTTACTGTCCAGTTCTCCCATTCTCTGGATGCCAGTAAAAGCACGGGTTGACACTTCCCTCATTCCTGATATTAATTCTTTGCGAGCCTCTTGCCCAGCTAGTTCTAGAATCGGTCCGCCTGGGCCTCTGATTGTAGGATTAGTTTGTAGGATTTTTTGTAAAACATGCTTGTCTGAGCCTCTGATTGTATTTGTAAATTTTTTATGAAATAATAAAGAACTCTTCTTTTATTTGCTGTTGAATCTTCTTTTCGTACTGCAATTCTTCTCTTTTTTTTTTTTTTTTTTTTGCACCGCCAACTTTTGCGTAGTATCTACTTTAGAGCGACCGCCGGTTGCGCCGGCCAGCGCACTAACCCTTCCCACAAACGGCGCCAATTGTAGGAGCTCCATTTTTGGAAGGGCACCCCCGACAATAAATTTGTAGAGAGTGGGGCGAAAGGGCTTGGCTCCGGCCGGCTTCTCGCCGGTCCTCCTTGAGCTTTTCCTTAACTTTTCCTCATCTGGGGTTGCTCCTCGACGGGAGTCCGAGGAAGCCCCCCCCTTCACGAGGGGGCTCTTTGCCTTATATACGCCCTTTGACTTGATCCTGGCCTTACAGCTGTTAGCCATCCAGGCTACTGCTCCAGAGCTTGTCCCATCAGACAGGTTCTTCACCATACTGTGGGTTGCAGCCTCCAAGGTTGCACTGTTCAGGGGTCTTGTCCTCATTAATGTAGCCTGGAGGGTCAGACAAACACATTAAGTGTGGATGTGACCTCCTATTCTGGGTTTGCCCCCTACCCAGGATTAGACTAGGTATGCCGAGGAAGGGTGTGTCCTCGGCATGGGTCCGAAAAGGGCTAAAATCCCTTTGGACGGCTATCTGGGACAATTGTCCTCCTCGGCTTGGGCCTTGGGCCAACCTAAAGGTGGGCCGGGGATTCCGGGCCCACGGGCCCCACAATAATATATCTACCTTTGTCAATGTGAATTTTTGAAGTGTTGCATTTGATAATTCGGTCTTTTTCGTGTATAGGCTTCTAACAATGGGATTAGGATTTTTTTAGAGTTTTTAGGATAATACTATCATTTAGATAAGTTGTCTCCATAAAAAGGCTGTTTCTAAAATCTTATAAATTTATTTTGGCTAAATTACATATTTGGTCTCTATCTTTTACACTATATTTCCATTTGGTCCCTAACTTTTCAATTGTATCAATTTGGTCCTTAACTTTTTAATGTCGTGTCAATTTAGTCTTTACCATTATATCTTTAATAAAAATTTCTGACATGACAAACGGTCAAAATAAAATTTTAGTTTATTGTCATATCAACGAAAGCTAATTTTTTATTTTAGCCATTAGACATATCATCAATTTTCATCTAAAAGATAACGGTTGGGACTAAATTGACAGGGTACTAAAAGGTTAGGAACCAAATTAATACAATTGAAAGGTTAGGGATCAAATTGAAATATGGTATATAAGATAGGGACCAAAAACGTAATTTACCCATTTATTTTCAAACAATTGAAATTAATTTTGTCATGTTATCGACATTTAAATAGATATTGATTATCATCATTATTTTGGTATTATATAAATGATATATTGACTAATGGTTATCATCATCATTATTATTTTGGTATTTATAAAAATTATATATTGATTAATGATTATTATCATTATTTTGGTATTTATGTAAATTATTAATGATATGGTAAAGTCTAATATACTTTTATCAAATAAATGGATAGAATTTTAAAATTTTCATAATAAAATTACCTTAAAAATTTTAAATGACCTTAATCTTTTTATATCATTTATATGCTCTGCGTATCTAAGCCTTGCCCAATAGTAGTCAAATTCAACTGGGTTCATTAGTGGCCTATGATAAAGAACAATCTACGTATCTATATATATGGAGTCTTGTTAACTGGTATCTTTAGGAAAATTGTTAATTAATAAACCATTTTAAAAATGTTTTGAAACTCTTTTATGGGAAATATAATCAAAGTAATTTTTTTCTTTTCCCAAACATGCTTTGATAAATAAAAAACAGAGAGATATATCATATAGAACTCCCCTTGTTTTAGATTTCTCCGGTTCGCTAAAGGATCTGCACACTGATTTGCTTCCTCGTGAAAATTTCTAAGCGTTATTTGTCATCATTGCTCCAGAACAATCCTGCCATCATTAACAAAAATACTGAGACCAACGGCAGGGGTGTTGCATGCCATGTTGACTATTGAAGATAAAGCTTTTTCTGCAGCACATCATGACAACGTGATATGCAATACATTTAGCAAACAACTTGACCAAATTGCTTCATTGACAATTTAGGTGGTTGTTATGAATAATAATAATAATAATAATAGTAATTGTAGTAAATGTCTCCTGCGTAATCCTCAATCCTCAGTAACTCTCTATTTGCTCTTATTCTTTAGTCCTTTGCTCTTGCAAGGGAATTAGGTAATTACTTCCTAGATAACCACCATATGGGTATGCATTCCTTTTTCGCTTTGATTTTTGGGGAAAAAGTTGTGATAACTTCGAGCCTATTTGGCATCAACTTCAAATTTTAGTTTTTAGTTTTTATGTACAGCCTTTTAAAAAACTAATTTTTTTTCCACTTTTTCTCACTTTATAAAATTTTTTCAAGGTAAAAAATATACTTTAGCACACTTTAAGCAAAAAAATTTCAGCAAAAAATTAGATAAACTGTTCCCAAATGGATGTTTCGTGTCATCTTAAACGAAATTGTTTACGAATTGCCTATAGTTGTGATTAGGTAGTCACCTCCATCTTTTCTACTACCTAACTAGTACAACCATCAGGATAAATGTGCACAACTTTGTACTCGTTGGTCATATGATATTATAGAGAGCTCAATGCTCAGGGTGAAAAACTTTTATATTTTTTTCTGTTTACCAAACAGTACTGTATGAACCTAGGCAGCTAAGCTAATAACGTTAGCTTCTAAATCCATATCTGAAAATATTTTGGTCTTGCAATCCTCACAGAACTGTCTAACTTTGTGGTTCCCCTTTTGATGTAAGAAAAAAACTTTTGTACTCTTTGGTAGAAGGGATCACCAAGAGGAGCATTCAGAGAGAATTACCATGCACCTGGCAAGTAAATCAATGACAGACAACGCCTATTTCTTCTCTGGTTCAATTTAGTAAATCCAGAAACTTTGCATCTGAGTAAAAAAAAATTCATCCATTGTCAAACAACATTGCTTTCAAATAACTAGATCATAATGAACCCTATTAACCTTTCCTCAATGTAATATTCATTGACTAACATAGATAATTAGATACAAAAACATAAGTGGATACAACCATATGGTGCTTGAGCAATCCCCCTTGCAATTGCTTCTGAGAACCTCATTACAGATGTACTTGTTTTTCTGAAAAATAGTTTCCCCAAAAATTGAAGACTCTCATACAGATAGACTTAACAATCTAAACAAGTAGAAGACAGATAAAGAAAATTTACAGCTGATAGCTCTTCCAATAACATCATACAATGTAGATTTCTAATGCAGTATATAGCTAAATGTATCCTCTATCTAGGCAATAGCTCGCTCTCAGTTTTCCAACAAACGAGGCTGCTTCTGTGAGGCACGACCTTCGATTCATCCTTGATATTTATTTTGAACGTTTTCAACTCCATGTGCTTAATCTCATATAGATAGATGCGACCATCATTCTTGGAATTCTCATGCTTAAGCATCATTACTTCACCGTTCCTTAAGCCAGGGCAACAAGTTTGTGAAAATCTGGCAAAGAATGTTTGTATTTGTGGGTAATGAAGGATTCTTCAAGACTATAATTTACAGACTCTGAAAGAATACTATGTTTCTTGACCCAAACCTGTGCAGCAAAATCTTTCAAAATCCAAACATCAATTTGTATATTAGAGACATTGTACACAAAGGAAAGATATCCACCCATCTCCAACAAAGAATATCTTTTCCTGTCAATCTTCTTTCCAAGAGTTGGAAGATACGTTTTCCTTGGTGTTTCATCATTCACATCCATAGAAATAACATATTCCTTCGAACTAACATACCAATGCAAAACCTGCCCATGTATTGACACAGGGTCACTCCAGTGAAATGTATCAAGGTTAAAAGGCCGCTTATGTGGCTCCTTGAATGGACCAGGAATGCATTTCCATTTTTTATCTGAACAACCTAAGGTGAAAATCTCATATCCAAAACCATCGGCATAAATGTGCACCACTTTGTACTCTTTGGTAGAAGGGCTAAATCCAAGCGCCACTCCACATGTTTTATGTGGGCAACCGAAAGGGCATTGAGGGAGAATAGCATTGCACTTGGTGAGAAAATTGATGACATTTAGCTTCCCTTCAATTTTTGGATCATTAATTAGAAGCAAGCCATTGCAACTAGACCTAATCCTTCCCATTCAAGCCAAACCAAAATTATATAACTTGAATGCAAACTCTTTTTCATCCATTCTCAATGATGTTGCTTTGAAATATGAGCGTTTCTTGACTAGTATCAGCAATTCGGCTTTACTGTGAATAAAATTTTGGGCAATGAACATTTTGCTAGAGATTATGTCATGCCATGACTTGCATAAATACCTGTACTTTTGAAGATATTCAGCTGGAATCTTTACTATGATGTTATAGATGACAAGTTCAGGAAGATTTGGCAGGGGAGTTTGGTATTTCAGGAGGCTTTTCTCTTTTGTCCTGTAGTGTGTATAAATATCTTCAGAGTCAAAGATGACATTTTCAAGAAGATTTGCCAAAGCTTCTTCTTCTTCTTCTTCTTCTTCTTCTTCTTCTTCTTCTTCTTCTTCATTGCAGTATTGCAGGATGTTCTCTTTCAACTCGTACCTCATTTATGTTTCCCGTGAAAAATTGAACACTGCAATCTGATACGTACAAAGGGTGAATTTCTAAAGCAATCTTATGTAAGAAAATATAAACTGAATGCACAATTCATGCAAGTTTACAGGCTAAACTGAAGACAACTCCAATTGCACTACTAGTCTGCTGAGCAGACCCATCTGGTTCACAATGTAACAACAAAATAGACAATAGAGAACTCTCAACAAAGTGTGGACAAGCAATTAAATCTTAAGTGTACTGGTTAAGCACATTTAATAAAGGAATAGCCAATTTTTGCAAGGGTGATGCAGTCAGTGGCTTTAAGGTTATGATCCTTTTTACTTTTTCTTTTTTAGTTTGATGAATGAAAAAAATTTCCATTAGACACTGTAAAAATTTACAACATTTACAACCAGTTTAGACACTGCAGCCCCAAAACAGCACACCACCACGCCCAATAGCTACACAACTAACAAGAATAACAAACATTAGGGGGATTCTCCTTGAAAAACAGAGGACCCTATTCAAAACAGTATGCTTCATCTTACACCAAAACAACCTATGTCCAATGTCGACAGCTATAGCTTGCAAAAAATCTTCCTTAGATCTCACTCTCTCATTTTTATATTTGAGCATTCCAATCAAGCCAAAGATGGTAGATGGTCTCTACTCACTTCATACCCAAGCTAACTTACCAATATTAATTTTCATGGCACCAAGACCAAGACTATTGTGGGCATCAGTTGGTTTAATTGGTATAGTATATTGTTGTCAAATTAAAGAATTAAGATCGAAATTAGCCTACTTTGGGTGAAGTCAGACAAAGGTCCAGCAAACTTTATGCCGATATCCACGATCAAAATCAACTAACAATATTGAGCATTACAATTATACTCTCAAATTCTCACAAACTTATAAAACCTAAGATAACCCAAATCTCTAATACACCCTCAACTGATCTCACAGTAATTAACTCTCTCACTAGAAAAAACTTTGTCTTCTAACTGTCACATGCATCAAAGCTACACCAACACCATATGAATAGAGGCTATTAGTTATTACATGCCCTTGTTTAGTTTCTTACCAATGTGAATTGCCACTTTTAATATGAATAATACACCTCCTCACTCCATTTTATTCTACTAATCAATCTAAGATTCCAAAATCAACTAGGAAACATCTAAACCGTTCCCATATGGACTATACTTCTCCTTAAAAAAAAAAAAAAAAATTACCCATGGACTATATCACAACATTAATATAAAACTGATTATTGATAACAGGAAATTTGTGGTTTTGATGGTCAGGAATGAGCTCTTCTTCTTCTTGTTATTGATGACAATTTTTTTTTTTTTTTAATGGAGTGGTTTTTCCAGAATCATATGAGGGTTCTACATATAACATATAGTAGAACAAATTACACCAAGTACTAACTAAAACTACTCTTGCACTCAGCAAAACAAAAAAAACAAAACTACTCTGTCTAACAATACCTTGCAAGAGTATTGTAATCACGTCAGTAAACTAATATCTATATCAGTTTTTAATCTGTTAACTTTTCTTTTCTTTTCTTTTTTTCCTTGAACGAAACCAAATATTGAGCAATATACTATATGTCTACAGCATTCACCAAAAAAAAAACCCAGAAGAGAAAATTATCCAAAAGTACTTAAAGCGAGAGAGAGAGAGATCATACCTATGGTGAAGCAGCAAAGTGAACTGGTTTCTTTGATACCAACTCTGTTTAACACACATGACTATGTTGTAAAATAAAAGTTTATATACGAAACAGAGTTAAAGTTGAAGAAGAACGGAACCGACCTTGTTTTAATATCCAGATTCAAATGGGCCGAGCTCAACACTATAAGGGCCCAATTCTGATTTCATCCGAAATTCTGATTTATGGTCCGGTGGGCCCACCAGTCCGACTTTTCGCTTTGGCTTTTAAAAAAAATGGGAGAAATATTTAGGACAAATTTTTTTTTTTTTTTTTTTTTTAATAACACTTAGGTTTTGTTTGAAATTCGCTTATTTTGTTTAAAGTAAGTTTTTTTTTTTCTTTTTACCAAAATTACTGTAAATAAATATAAAAATTAGCTGAAATAGTATAGTGAGATCCATAAATAATACCAAAAAAGTACAGTAAGACTTATAAATAGTAGTAAAAATAAGCTGAATAGTAAAATAAGTTGATAAAAATAATTTTTGCCAAACAGACACTTATAGTTCTTTGATAATATTACTTTTATATTATTTTTCTTGATTTTCATTGTCATATAACACTATGGTAAGTAAATACCATCTAAAGTCATTTTAGATGAGATTTTAATTTGAAAATTGTGTAATTTGATTCAATTTGTGCGTGTAAATGACCCTAAGGGATATCTGTTTCAACTTTTAATGCAAACTAGTTGCAAATTCATGCGATACGTAGGAATAAATAATTATTTTGTATTGATATAATGTATAATTTTTTCTCTATAATTTGTTGAAGATAATTTGTTCTCCCTAAAAATTAAAAAGTTTCTATTCGGTCCAATTAGGTATACTTCGGTGCAATTTTGTCCACTCGGTCAATTCAAGTCCCCTTCAGTTCATTTTAAACTAATTGGACCTTAAATTGATTCTTTTTGTAGATAGCCTTCTCAAGTTTAGCTTAAATTTTTTTTTCCTCAATTTTTGGGTTGAAAAGTATGAAATTTTATTATATTTGGGCTAAACTCTTTTGTTTTGAGTTAAAAAATACAAAGAAATTAGACATTAGAAATTAGAAATATGAGTCCTAAAAATGCAATAAAAATGATAAATATTCAAAAGTCTTATTCGGTCCACATTGGTTCTATTCAGTCCATTCAGTCATCTTCAGTCTAATTTGGTCTTATTTGGTCCATAAGGTTCTATTCGGTCCAATTTAGTACATTCTATCTACTAATGTGTTATTTGGTCTATTCGGTCTTATTAAGTCCCATTTGGTCCTTTCGGTCTACATTGGTCCCATTCTGTCCAGTGTCCACTTCGGATCTATTCGGTCAACATTGGTTCTATTCGGTCCAGTTTGGTCCTGTTAGGTCCAATTCAGTCCTACTCGGTCTATTCGGTCCACCTTGCTCCTATTCAGTCACTACCTCTGGAGTGATGTGGACAAACGCTAAGGACAGCAAACCATTCTAAGGTTTAAGATGATCCAATCTAACACCATTGTCAGAATACTTTGATTAATCTTCGAAGATATATATACATTGACATAAAGACATTTTTTTTTTTTTTGATAAGAAGACATAAAGACATTTAGATAACTCCAAATCAAAATTCAGGATATGGAACTTACAGTTGGCTAATATTGTTGGAGACAAACAAGATGTGACAAAATCAACCCTTCAACCACAAAAAAACTACACTTACTATCTCACACAAAAACAGGGAAATGTGACGATCTAAAAAGAATATGACACATGATGAGGACAAGAATGGACTCCAATCTACAACTCCGTGTACGTGTAATAAAGATTATTAAGATTAGGCAAATTAAAGTAACCCTTTAGCCACGCATTCCTTAATTATCGTTATTAGGCCATCAATCACCTATAAAAAGCATGCATTACTCACTTACTCTGCATATATATAGCCAAGCAAAATATAAACAGTGCTAACTAAAAACTCCATACAACTTCAAAATGGCATTCAAGTCACCAATATCAGTAGCTTCACTCTACTTAGTAATGCTAGCATTGGCAATGGGTTCCAATGCTGGTGGAATAGCTATATATTAGGGTCAAAATGGGAATGAAGGCACTTTGGCAGAGACTTGTGCCACAGGAAACTATGACTTTGTGAATATAGCTTTTCTATCCTCCTTTGGAAATGGTCAGACTCCTATGATTAACCTTGCTGGCCATTGTGATCCATACAGCAATGGCTGCACCAGCTTAAGCTCTGACATATAATCATGTCAAGCCAAAGGCATTAAGGTTATTCTTTCAATTGGAGGAAGGGAAGGGAGTTACTACCTCACCTCTTCTGAGGATGCTAGACAAGTTGCTACTTATCTTTGGAATAACTTCTTGGGTGGACAATCCTCCTCTCGCCCGCTTGGCGATGCTGTTCTGGATGGAATTAACTTTGATATTGAAGGAGGCTCCAACCAACATTGGGATGACTTGGCTAGATACCTATCTGGATACAGCAATAAGGGTAAGAAGGTGTACTTAACCGCGACTCCACGGTGTCCTTTTCCGGATGCTTGGGTTGGAGGTGCCCTTAAGACAGGTTTGTTTCACTATGTCTGGATCCAATTCTACAATAACCCCCCTTGCCAGTACAGTAGTGGCAGTATTAGCAATCTTGAAGATGCATGGAAGCAGTGGACTTCAAATATCCCTGCTACCAAGATTTTCTTAGGACTACCTGCTGCTCCTGCGGCAGCTGGAAGTGGCTTCATTCCTGAAGTTGATCTCACCTCTCAAGTGCTTCCAGCGATTAAAAATTCTCACAAGTATGGAGGTGTTATGCTGTGGTCCAAGTATTACAACGAACAATCTGGATACAGTTCGGCCATCAAGAGCCATGTCTAAATATCAAGATCACTATTTGAGATTCCAATTTAAGTAACTTCCTAGATGGAGGGTTTATGTATCTTCCATTAGTGTTCTGTACTCTGTAGCATGGATGTATGATTTATAAATATTATGTATAAAAACTTGGATTTGGTACGTGTTCCCTCCTTCCGGCCCTTTGGTTTTTCTTGCAGTCTTGCCCTCCTATCTTGATGACACGCTTGATTAACACCCTCCATTTTCCAAAACTTTATTTACTATGGCTACTGATTCTGCAGGCCAGTTATTCATTTTTTTTAACTTCGTTATTTTTAAATAAATTGCTTGAGGTTAATTATACTTTTATATATATATATATATGTATGTATGTATGTATGTATAATTTTTATTTAAATTATTCATTCTATTAAAAGAGATTATCATAATAATCAAAACTCATATCAAAATTATATTGAATATGTATAATTTATTATCTAAATTTTATTGTAGAGAGAGAGAAACTACTTGTGATGAGGAACTAAAAAATACAACACCAAAACGTATGAACCCAAGTAGAGTTTTAAAAATCACAATGATTTATTAATATATAATAGAGTTGCAAGAAAGAATAAAATATCAAGAGAGAGTATAACCAATTTTTCAAAAGAGAATGTGAGAGAGAATAATAAAAAAATTCTAGAAAATAATATGAGAAGAAAAAAAAAGTAAAAAAAAAATATATATATATATATATATATATATATGGTAATAAACACCAATTTATCCAAGTCACATTATGTAATAAAATAACATTATATTTTTATATGCTATCTTTATAATACAATATGATAACATCTATGAAATTAATCAAAGAGAATAAAAAAGATAGCAACTTAAAAACAAAAAACTTAATCACATCAACCCAAAGTAAAGTTCTAAATAATGCAAAAATTCATCAACCTAAAGTAAAGGTGCAAAAAAAAAATCCACCAAAAATGAAAAAAAAAAAACTAAGAGAGAGAGAGAGATAATCTTTTGTGTGTGAGAAAACTATGTATAGAATGAGAAAAAGAATTGTAAATTTATAGTAAGAGGCAGAGAATAAGAAAATTCAAAAATAAAAGAAGATAAAGAGATGGATGAAAAAAGATATTAAGGTAAATAGTAGCGGGGAGAGGAAAAGGTAAAAATAATGGGAAATGTTAGAGAAAATATAACAATAAGTTGGAAAATTAAGAAGAAAAAAGAGTTTGAAATAAGAGAGAGAATGTTAGAAATGGGTTGATGATGTTGTCCTAATGTGCTCAACAAAAGCGTACTAATAATAAATGTTATGTTTTAACTTTTAGCTATAAATATAGATAATGAGTTGACAAAAGAGCTTAATAATGAATAACTAGCATTACGTGCATGTTTATATACTCTTCTATATTAATAAAAATATCATAAATATTTTTTTTAAGCTATAATTTGTAATTTTTGGTGTACTTTTATTTTTTATTTTTAACTTTTTTATTAAATATATTTTTTTGATAAGGTGGGTTCCCCCCCCCCCCCCCCCTTTTTTTCTTTTTAATCTAAGTATGTTTGTGTAATTGTTAGTAGGAATAGAATTTGAACATAATTTTAAATTTAAGATTTACCTTTTGTGTCATTAATAATCTCACTAGGCAAAGCTTGTCTCTACCTCTTTCACGAAACTTTACTCCTAACTCTCACGCTTGCGCGCACAAACACAAAAACTATACCACCACTCTTTTTATAAGAAGCGACACACCTCCTTACTTCTTTAAGTTCTTCTCTTTTCAGTGTAGGACCACCAAATCTACATTTATATATAAATAATAGGTGAAGCAGAGAGAGTGTGAAATTGAATTCCAAATTAGGACTCTAATTTTGTGCCATGTGTCTAGAATCTAAAATTGAAATTGAATTTTGTATCATGTGGCTAAATGTATGTGGACTCATTCTCATTAAAATCACTTTTATGTATCGGGTCAAGTGAGTTACTATGCTAATTAAGTTTTTTCTTGATTTTGCAGTTAAACGTGAAAACCAAAGAGATTAGTATCGGTGATAAGAACTCATCATGTGGCTAAATGTAAGTGGACTTATTCTCATTAAAACCACTTCTATGTATAGGGTCAAGTGAGTTACTGTGCTAATTAAGTTTTTTCTTGATTTTGTAGTCAAACGTGAAAACCAAAGAGATTAATATCGGTGATAAGAACTTGATTTGGGTACATTGCATAATTTCTAAAAAGATAGCAAAGCTAGAGTTCGAATCTTTGTTATAAATTGCTTGCAAAGTTGCATCTTTCCATTTGCACTGAGTTTCGGATTAAAGTGTTTTCTTCTTGATTTTGACACTGAGTTTTGTTTACTGTTCACATACAAAGTTTTATGCTTAAAATTCACTATCCTTATATTTGGCTTTTTGTTCAAGTTTGGCACTTATAACAATGAAGAAAGCACTGCTATGGACCGATGGATGATACTTTTTACAGGCTGCAAAGGAACTTAGTGATCAATGAAATCTCACGCGAATTAAAGAGGATCCGACTGTAGATGTCTGGATGGCAAATGTGAGTCACTATGTTTTTAAAATTTTCAGTGAAGTTAAAGATTATGAACAATGTGAATTTTCTGGAGAGGGATTTATTATTCTATATTTACGCAAGTTTAGTCGCCTTCTTGGAGTGGATCACTCCACCTTGTCTTTCTACTGGAATTTTTTATTTAAATTGTTACAATTTAATCCGAAATTTTATTTGAATTTTCTTATTGTTGTTACTATCATATATTATCATTCCAATTGTTCAATTAGAATCTGAAATTGGAGTCCAATTTTACTATACACGTGTACAATTTAATTATTTTTAATTTTGCTGCTATGTGCAGAAGCCAATAATATGAAATTAATAACACATTAAACACTCATGCTTTGGAAATCGGTAGTACCAATCTAAATCCATTGGACCTATTTTGTGATAATACAACTATAAAGGATGTATAAAAACACGCACAAACCCATCTCTTTATAAAAAGAGATTTGAGAGAATTTCTTTTATCAGCCATAGAACTTCAGAAGTTTTTTCTTCACACAAATGCCCATCATGTTCCAAAATGACCCATCGTAAAACTACAAAATGAGTACAACTCTGAGGAGTTTTTTTTTTTTTTTTAATTTTAAATTTTTTAAGCTGTGAAAATTTCAATCACCAATAGAGATTGAAGATTCAAAAGCGTGAATGAATCTTTTGGATAAACATTGTCACCAAGGTTCATCTTTTTGTGTAAAATACATATACTGCTAAATTTTGTTAATGAAATTTTCTAGTTAATAATATGGATTTAGACTCAACTGAGCCTTTTAAACATGAATAAACTCATGATTAATAATATATCAATTCACGTGTGGTAACACGGGGCTACATACTAGTTTAATATAATTAGGGCACTTCCTAATTATTTTTTTAGGTGACGTGGAATTCTAAAACCAATAAAAAATTCTCTAAACTGCCCCTATCATGGGCTGGACTCAACAGATCACCAAGAAGAACATTAAGAGAGAGTTATCATGCAGCTGGCAAAAAAGTAAATGACAGACAGCACCTCTTTCTTCCCTAGGTCATTTAGTAAAGCCAGAAACATTGCATCTAAGTAAAGCTCTTTTTCATCCATTGTCAACCAACATTGCTCTCAAATAAGTAGATCATAAATGAACCCTATTAACCTTTCCAAAATGTAAAGTTCATTGTCTAACATAGATTATTATATAAAAAACATAGGCGGATACAACCATGGGGTGCTTGAGGCAATCCCCATAGACTATGCCCTTTGCAACCACTGAGAAGAACCTCATTACAGATGTACTTGTTTTTGAAAAAAAAAGGGCTCCCCAAAAGTTTACATTAGACTCAACTATCTAAATGAGTAGAAGACAGAGAAATGTGTGGGATTAATATCTTTTGCTCTAATACTATGTTAAATTACCAATTCTCCCAAAAGCATAAGCTGCTAGGAAATGACATTTAATCATTTAATCATAATTTTAACAGGTCTAAACTAATTTTCCAATGCAAAACCTGCCCAGATATTGACTTGAGTCTGTCACATAGTTTTCTAGGTCCAAGGGCTAGACATCTAACTCCTAGAATGGCAAAGGAATGCATTATTTTCATAACAACCTAAGGTGAAAATCTCATGGTAAAAACCATCAAAATAACACAACTTTCTACCCTTTTGTCATGAACTCATGATATTATATAAAGCTCAATGCTTAGGCCTCTGGGCGTAAAATTTGGTCTTGTAACCTCTTCAGAACTCTCTAACTTTGTAGTTCTCCTTTTGATGTAACAAAAAAAACTTTGTGCTCTTTGGAAAAAGTGATCACCAAGAAGAGAATTCAGAAAGAGTTACCATGCACCTGGGAAAAAAAATCCATGATGGACAGCACCCCTTTCTTCTCTGGGTTATTATAGTAAAGCCAGAAACATTGCATCTGAATAAAGCTCTTTTTCATTTATTGTCAACCAACATTGCTTTCAAATAAGTAGATCATAATGAACCCCATCAACCTTTCCAATATGTAATATTCATTAATTAACATAGATAATTAAATACAAAAACATAAGTTGATTCAACCATATGGTTCTTGAGGCAATCCCCATAGATTTAGTATGCCCCTTGCAACCACTAACAAGAACCTCGTTACAGATGTACTTGTTTTTGTGAAAAATAGTTTCCCCAAAAGTTGAAGACTCTCGAACTTCTGACTTTAAGCTATTCCATTAACATCATACAATGTAGCAATCTAATGTAGTATATACCTAGATGTATTCTCTAGGCAACAACTCACTCTTAGTTTTCCAACAAATGAGGCTGCTTCTGTGAGGCACGACCTTTGATTGACCCCTGATCTTCAATGCGAACCTTTTCAACTCCATGTGCTTAATGTCATATAGATAGATGAAACCAAAATTTGTGTTAGTCTTATGCTTAAACATGATTACTTCACCATTCCTTAAACTAGACAGGGCAACAAGTTTGCGAAAATCTGGCAAAGAATGTTTGCATTTGTTGGGTAATGAAGGAATCTTTAAAGTTGTAAAATTTACTGACTTTGCAAGAATACTATGTTTCTTGAACCAAACCTGTGCAGCAAAATCTTTCAAAATCCAAACATCAATTTGTATATTAGAGACATTGTACACAACGGAAAGATATCCACCCATCTCCAACAAAGAATATCTTTTCCTATCAATCTCCTCTCCAAGAGTTGGAAGATACGTTTTCTTTGGTGTTTCATCATTCACATCCATAGAAATAACATATTCCTTCGAACTAACATACCAATGCAAAACCTGCCCATGTATTGACACAGGGTCATTCCAACGAAATTTATCAAGGTTAAAAGGCCGCTCAAATGGCACTTTGAATGGACCAGGAATGCATTTCCATTTGTTATCGGAACAACCTAAGGTGAAAATCTCATATCCAAAACCATCAGCATACATGTGCACCACTTTGTACTCTTTGGTAGAAGGGCTAAATCCCAGTGCTACTCCACATTTTTTATGTGGGCAACCGGAAGGGCATCGAGGGAGTTTAACCATGCACTTGGTAAGAAAATTGATGACACATAGCTTCCCCTCAATTTTTGGATCATGAATTAGAACCAAGCCATTGCAACTAGACCTAATACATCCCATTCGCATTCCAGCAAAATTTAGTTTCTCTAACTTGAAGTCAAGCTCTTTTTCATCCATTCTCAACGATATTGCTTTCAGATGCGGGTATGTCTTGACTACTATCAGCAATTCGGTAATACTGTGAATGAAATTCTGGGCAATGAACTTTTTGCTAGAGATTATTTCATGCCATAATTTGCATACACACCTATACTCCTGAAGATATTCAGCTGGAATCTTCATTATAATGTTATAGATGACAAGTTCAGGAAAATTCGGGAGGGGATTTTGTTTTTGCTTGTGGTATGTCAGGTGGTTCTTCTCTTTCATCTTGTAGTGTGTAAAAATTTCTTCAGAGTCAAAGATGACATTTTCATAAAGAATTGCAAAAGGATTTTCTTCTTCTTCATTGCAGTATTGCAGGATATTCTTTTTCCCTTTCAACTCGTACCTCATTTTTGTTTCTCCTGAAAAATTGAATACTGAAATCAGATATGTACATAGGGGAAATTTCTAAAAGCAATCTTATATTAGAAATATAAACTGAAAGCACAATGTTTGCAAGTTTACAGGCAAAAGAGAAGACAACTCCAATTGCTCTACTAGTCTGCTAAGCACTAAGAAGATCCATCTGGTTCACAGCGCAACAACAAGATAGACTGGCTTACAACAATTTACTCTAAAGAAAGTGTGGACAAGCAATTAAATCTTATAAGTGGTCTTTAAGCATATTTAAATAGGGAATTGGTAATTCTTGCAAGGGTGATGCAATCAGTGACTTTGAGGTTGTGATCTTTTTTTTCCTTTTTCTTATTTTCTTTTTGATGAATGAAAAAAACTTTCGATTAGACACTGCAGCCCCAAAACAGCACACCACCATGCCCAATAGCTTCACAACTAACAAGAATGAAAAACAGAATGCTTAACATCTTACACCAAAGCAACCTATATCTAATGTCAGCAGCTATAGCTTGCATCAAATCTTCCTCAGATTCGGCTCTCCCATTAGAGCATTCCAATCAAGCCAAAAATGGTAGATGGTCCTAATATACCAAAGCTAACTAAGCAATAGTCATTTAAAAACCATTACCTTCCCACTTCTTAAGATCCCAATCCAGCTTTTTTTTCATGGCACCAAGACCAAGACTATCGTGGGGCAGTTGGTTCACTTGGTTGAACTGGTGTATATTGTTGTCAAATGAAAAACTCATGATTGAATCTTGCCTATATTGGTGGAAGGGGATCAGGTCAGACAAAGGTTCAGCAAACTTTATGCATATATCCACGAGCAAAATCAACAAACAATAATTAGGATTACATTTATACTCACAAATTTTCACAAATTTATAAACATAAGCTAACACCCACAGCTGATCTCACACTAATAAACTCTTGCAGTAAACAAAACTTATTCTTCTAACTCTCACACGCACCAAAGCTAACCCACCACTTATGTATAGAGGTTGTTTATTTCCTTATCGAAGTGAGACTGCCACTTTTAATATGATCAATGCACCTCCTCACTCCATAGTATTCTACTAATCAATCTAGATTCCAAAATCAACTAGGAAACATCTAAACTATTCCCATATTGACTATACTTCTCCTTTTTTCAAAAGACCTATGGACTATATAACTAATTAATATATGTGTGTTTGTGTGTGTGATATATATATATATATATATACACATATATAATTTTTTAGCTATGCACTTTTCTTTTCTTGAACAAAATTTAATATTGATTATCGGGCAATATCGTATTTCATTCATTCACCCCAAACAAACCATAAAAAAAAAAAGTGAGAAAATTACCCAAAAGTACTTTAAGAGAGAGAGAAATAACATACCTATGGTGAAGTAGCAAAGTGCACGGTTTTTCTTTGATACCTACTCTGTCTTAACACACGAAGGAGATGTTGTAGAATACACCTTTATATACAAAACAGAAGAAGAAGAGAGGGAACCGACTTTATTATAAAAATTCCAATTGGGCCGAGCTGAACACAACAAAGGCCCAATTCTGATTTCTTCCAATGAATTGATTTATGGACCCGTGGGTCCACCAGCCCATTTTCTCTTTTGCTTTAAATAATAGATAAAACAAATCTCTTCTTCTTCTTAATTACACTTAATTAGTCCTTTGATAATACTACTTATTTTTCTTTATTTTCATTTTTTCAAGGTAATTCTTGATTTTCACTATCATATAACCATGGGTGGAGCTATAGCAAAAGTAGAATTTGAGGGTGCATATGGAGTTGTTAATAAGAGTAGAATTTGATAGATAATTTTAAATTTCTCAATTTACCTTTAATAGAGTTTTAACTTAAGTAAATTAACTATCTTAATAGTTAATCAGTTATCACATTAACACGTTAATTTTATGACATAAAATACATTCATACATATATAATTTGAGTCACTTGGTATAAGCATATGCCCCTATGATGCATAGATTAATTAAAAATATATGTGAATACAAAAAATATTTTAATAATAATAGTGTCAGCGATGGAGCTTGCATGTTGGCGTTAGCCTCTCTCTCTCAATAGTCGAAGTTTATTAAATGGTGTTTCACTAAATTTTTATTTTAAGATTTAATTTGTTACCTTTTTAAAATTGAAGATATTATAAGGTTTAAATGAATTACAAATAAAGTTAAAGTGAAATTTTACCTAAACAATTTCTTTCTATGAGCGAATCCCAATTATATATAACTGAAAATTGAAGTTAACATATCTAGCAAAAAAAGAAAAGAAAGGAAGAAGATTTAAGTTAACATGGTCAAAGTAAAGCGATACCCAACAAGAAGTCTCAGAGTCCCACGTCCATGTAAGATGGTATTTTCACTTTTTCAGTTTCCACTCGGCATGAAAAGGACAGCAAAGGTATCATTCACTCAACTCAGCTAGATATAGCTTCCTCAGAATTGATCGAAAGTCTTTTGTGTGCTTCATGATATGTCTCAACGTGCGTCTTGTTTTTTATTAAACTGTCAATTACTCATATCACCACTATCTTTGGCTCTTTCTTTGCCCCTCAGCTTGTATGAAAAAAAAATCTTGAGTGGGATCCACATGTCAGTGAAACAATAGGTGCATGCGCCCGTCTCATAAGATAACATCTTCAGCTTGTATACTTATTTATCTATTTATATTTATAAATAAATGAGATTCCTTTTATAAAATAAAAAATTACACAACAGCTACAATAGGGGGAAAAAAAAGTCTAGTGAGAATTTTAAAATAGTTTTGGATAAACAATATATTTTGCCCGTATCCTTTACACAATTATGTTAATTTATTCTCTAACATTTCAGTGTCTTGTCAATTTAATCTATACCGTTATCTCTTGGAATAAAATTGCTGACGTTATAAATGGCTAAAATAAAAAATTAGTTTATTGTCACATAAAAATAAACTAATTTTTTTTATTTTGGTCATACTATTGTATGAGCTAAATTGACACGATACTGAAAGGTTAAAAACCAAATTGACACAGTTAAAAAGTTATGGACCAAATTGAAATATAGTGTAAAGGATATGACCAAATAGGTAGTTTACTCAAAAAAATTTCATTATTACTAAGGTGGTGTTTTGTGATTGATTCACAATTGTCTGATTGAGAATTTGCTTATTTTTTGTAACTTATTTGTATAATATGATAGTGAGACAAAAAGCTAAAAACTAACTTAGTTTCACACCCAAAAAAAAAAAATGAAACTAGGATACAAAATAATGTAAGACACACAAACAGCTGTAAATAAAATAAAATAAATAACAAAATTAACTAGCTTAAAACGCGGCTGTAGCCTTGGTTTTTTGCAGTGAAACTAGCTTGTTATCAAATGAGGAGATAAAACTTCGGCAAGTTTAGGGAAAAAATTGAAGAAAAGAATGGTATCTTTAGAATTGCTTTCAACATTTTAACATTCTTTCGGTAAGATAAACCTAAAAAGAAAATTATTAAACTAGCTGAAAACAAACTGGGACCATTCTTTTAAGTTTTAAGTACATAAACAAAACTAGACAAGACGACAAATAAAAAATGATATCTTTGGGGAAAAAAATTTCTAGGAGCCTTTGCATAAAGATGTCCACAAAATTCCAGGACCTTTTGCAGAAAGTCCTGCCAATAATATGGAACAACTTACACGACACGCTCGCTCTCTGTGACTGTGATGCCCATAGTATATGAATACGACCAAAGCTAAGCTCGTCTACTAGTTTCCACTTTTCCACATTGTTTTTTTACTGTGAGCCCTGTGAGGGAGTGTGAGCGTCGTAAGAGTTAAGAAGAGCTCCTTTGTCCTTAAGGGGAGTGAGTGAGTGATGAGTGACCCGTGAATGTTGATGCGAGTTTGAAGTATAGAAACTTAGCATGCACGGCAATTCGGTGAGCGTGTCCAATTTGGTTTTGTGAGTCACAACCCCTAGTTAGTATAATACAAATCATTTATCTTGCTTTTTATACTTTACTCTATATTATAGTATTCTACTAATTATGGTAATTATGGTATTTTTATTTCTTTTAGTTTAAACTTTAAACTTATATTAATCAGATTCTAATTATTGTTCTTTATCATTAGACAAAAACACCAATTAGTTTTTGGTATAGACAAAGATTGAACTTAGATCTCTTATTTTACTTTTTTTTTTTTAATTCAATATAGAAATTAGATTCTATTCTAATCTAAGTAAATATGTGTGTGAAGCTTCCTCTTGAAGACTTAAACCTTAGTCTTTACCCCTCCTACCCCCATAAGCACTTATACTTATGAAGTGACTATCGCACCAATGATATGCAGTTATTTATTCAACCATTATCAATTGAGCTAACTTGAACACATTTGTGGTATAGCATTAAATATTTGATTAAATACAAGTTTTTATTTTGGCTTTTATGACAAGAGTTTTATATATTTTGCATTTCCAATAGAGATATTTAAGATTGAATTATTTTTTGAATTATTTAAGATTGAATTATTTTCATTTTAATAATAATATAAAATGAAAATAAAAACTAAAAAGCTTCTATTCCAACGTGGGTAGTCCACTTTCTGCTTCACTAACTACAACTTATTAGATGTCATATATTTTTTTAAATTATAATGTAAGTATACTAGTAAAAAATCAAACACATGACATGTTGTAGTTAGTAGAGTATAAAGTGAAGACATTTTAAAAAAAAAATTAATAAAGAAGAATATTCAAACCTTTTTTAGTATCTAACTATTTTCTCGGGTATGTGTAGTCTCCCTATCCCACATACATCGAGTTATTACACAGAGAAATCCCTTGGGGGTGGCCCCAATGTGATGGCAAGAAGTTTCAAATCAAGAATCTCATGAATATCACGAGTCCTTAAGAATCATTAAGCCAATCCTTTGAAGTTTAAAATGGACACTCTTAGTGAGATAAATGATTGTTATTCAATAAATGAATATTTGTTTTTGTTTTTAATTAATGATATATCAATTTATAAGTATTTTATAATAAAATTTGTAGTGTTTTTAACACGACTCTTGTGAGAAAATAAGTCAAAATGTGCACGGTTAGAATCTTTGATACCATGTTAGAATTAAGAAAGCCATTCTATTGTATTTAATGATGAAAACTATACACAAAATTGTTTTATATATAAAGAAATATAAACGTAATACTTTTATATAGAAAGACATATAAATGCAATACAAATAATATGAGTGACAAATAAGTTATAATGGGCTAGAGTTTAATGATTGTACAAGAACATGCACAATCATTTTAACAAAAAACAAAATTCTTCTAAAAAAAAAAAAAAAAACAAGATTCTAACCAAAAAAAAAAAACACGCGCACGTAATTGTAATGAATTTGGGCATATAAAAAGTTATTGACAAGTATTTATTTTGTAAAGATGTACTACATCTATAAAATTTTACAACAAATTATATGTGGTAAGTTGTTATTAGTTTTAATTTGAACTTATAACTGAAATTATTTTTTTACTCACCAATAACAACCTATGATAGCCTGTCACTTAAGATTTATTATGAAAGTGTTGTAAAAATATTATACACATAACATCTTTTTTTTAAAATGAAAAAGTGTATATGTTTGTAATTGAATATTTATTATTTTTTAACTTGTATATTAATTGCCTATTAATGATGTTAATTCTAGGCTCACTTTAATGCCGTTAAAATGTTGTTTTGACTTATTATAATCTATATATATAATAATGGGTGAAGTAGAGAGAAACTCAAATAGAATTTCAAATTAGAGTTTCAATTTTGTGCCATGTGTCATTCCAATTGTTCAATTAGAATTTGAAATTGGAGTCCAATTTTACTATACACGTGTCCAAAGAAAATAATCAGAAGAATATAATATGATTTGGGGTTGTTTTCAAGAGAACCATTGCTTTGATTCATTGTTTTTATTTATTTTTATGTAAGTTCATTGTTCTCTTGGTTCAAATTTCAAAGTGCCTAGGGAATTATAATAAGAAGCTGAATATGGAAAGTGGCCATGGGAATTGAAAATAAATTTCAAAAAATTAATTAAAAATAAAAAATGAAAGAATATTGCAAGAGATGCACCACTTGGAAAAATTGAATTCCAATTAAAATTCATTGGACTTGGTAATGAGATGAGATGAAATTAATAACACATTAAACACTCATGCTTTGGGAATCGGTAGTACCAATCTAAATTCATTGGACTTGCTTTGTGATAATACAGCTATGAAGGATGTATAAAAACACGCACAAATTCATCTCTCTATAAAAAGAGATTGGAGATGATTTCTTTTATCAGGCATGTAACTTCAAAGGATTTTTCTTCGCATAAATGAGACTACAAAATGAGAACAACTTTGAGGGTTTTTTTTTTTTTTTTTTAATTTTTAATTTTTTAAGTTACGAAAATTTCAATCACCAATAGAGATTGAAGATTCAAAAGCGTGAATGGATCTTTTGGATAAACATCGTCACCAAGATTCATCTTTCTGTGTAATATTTTCATTTAGTTTTGATTCCCTTAATTGATATAGTGATGAGTTTGTGTGTATGCGCATACATTGAGTCAATATTGACATTTTTTGAAATCCTTTAGTCCTTGCTTGATGATTGACTTCTCTTGCAGATATCAATCTTGCACAAATATGAATTTCAACCTATTTGGTGTGACCTTACTGAAAACAATATTTAGCACATGGGAAGAATATCCAATGTCAACCTTTTGAATTCTTAAACCTATTAATGAGTCCCCTTTATGGCAAACACCTCTCTCTTAGTAGCTTCATGCTGTCAATTTAGTTTCATATTACTCTATTTTGGCTTATAGTTGTGCTACTTTTGAACATTTTTTTACTTAAATTTGATTGATGTGTCAAATGTCTCTAAAGTTTTATTTACTTAAGAACCAATTAATTGTATGGGCTTAATTACTCTTTCAATATACGCATGACTATGACTGTAACTTGTATACAATATCAATCTATTGTGGTTCAACTCGCTTTCTTTTATACATACATACATATATATATATATATATATATATATATAGTGTAGTATATATATATACTACTAAGTTTTGTTAATAAAATTTTATGGTTAATAATATGAATTTAGACTTAACTGAGTTTTTTAAACATGAATAAACTCATGATTAATAATATATCAATTCCCATGCGGTAGCATGGGTTACATACTAGTTTGACTAATAATAGAGCCAATTCGAGGGCAAAAGGCTTATTGGCAAACTAAAAAATAAATATAATTAAGCTTTTGAGAATTAAAAAAAAAAAACACATGGTGAACCATGAAACCTGCCTTCCATTTAGAAGTCAATCATAATTGACAAAAAAAAAGAAAAAAAAAGAAAGAAAGAAAAAAACAGAAAGAGACAAGAAGGAGGGCATGTCATGATCGAATGGCAAATAGCAATGATATATAAAACAAGAATAGTGTTATTATCGTTTTATTTTTATTTTTATTTTTTATAGAGAATAGTGTTATTATTACTATTATTTTTCACGAAGTGTTATTATTTGTTAAAACAAGAATATTGTTACTCTTCTTTGGAGACTTCTCACTAGAGAGGGCTCTGACTTCTGACCATTGAGATTGGTGATAGTGCAAGCTTCCATAAAACAATAAAATTATAGAGGGTTCTCATCATAAATGCACTTTGAAGGGTATCTACCACTCCTTAATTTTTTTTCTTTGTTTTCATACAAAAAATATTCCCCTAAATTGGATGAAAATTTTGAGAGAGAGAGTGATTCAACTTATATTAAAAAAATTAAACGGTCAAATATGACATTTTAATGTCAATTTACATTATATATATATATATATATATTTAAAAAAAAATAGTAAATGAAGGTTATAATTATCAATTATATGGCTACTCTCCTTTCCCCTCCCCCAATTTAATTTATAAAACATTAAAACAAACCCAGTTAAGAAATAAAAAGAAAATTAAAAAATTCAAATAAATGGGAGGGATATTTATTCTTGTTCTCTTACTTAATTTTAAAATTTTTCATATAAGGGGAAGAGGTAGCCATACCCTTGCCCATTTCTTTTTTAAACATGAATTGTTAGGAAGGGCAATAAAAAGATGGTTCGTCACTCAATCTCATAACAACTTTAACATGGTATCAACATCTAATTTTAATCTTGGCCAAGCTAGTCATGCACAACCACTAAAACCTTTGTACATTCACTAGAAAAAATTATAACTAGCAGCCGCGTTCTAAAAATGAGATATATTATTTTATTAAGAAAAAGTTGAGACTTTTTTTTTTAAAATTTATTTGAAAAAAGAAGAAGAGAATTAGAGATTAATTATTTGGCTAGGTTTATCTTCACTATGGAATATGTAGCACATGATGTCACCGCCCCAAGTCAATCTTCCCCACTCAAATAACTTGAGGTTAATTAAAAAAAAAAAAAAGATTCAACTCCAATTTTTTACCCTTCCACTTTTACTTTTATTTTTCTTTTTGGGTTTAGCTAATGAATGCTCTAAGTACATAAGTTAAAAATTAATAAATGTTAAATTATAAATTATAATGCACACTTTTTAGAAACTAAAAAATATACATATTAATGATTCATTGTACACCCTCAAAAAACCTCAAAAAAAAAAAAAATTCATGGATATATACTTTTTTTTATAGTTGTACACGTACACTTTTGACTCTGTTTTTTAAAAAAATATATAAAAATATAATTGAATAATAAAATGTTAAATGCATCTTACCTACATTGCAAACAAAATCATTTCTTTCTATTTTTAATTTTATGATAAATCTTTTTTTTTTTAAAGGAATTTTATGATAAATCTTTTGTTTTTGTCTTTTAATTTTGTTTAATCCCATGATTCCCATGGTATATATATATATATAGAGTTAGTATCTCCAAAATTGTGTATTTCCTCTCCCCCTCTGTCTCTGTCTCTGTCTCTGCCTGTTTCTCTCTCTCTAGGGATTGATTAGTTATAAAGAACCCTCTCTCTAATTCAACAAACCCTCTCTCTCTCTCTCTCTCTCTCTCAATTTCTCGCTCTCTCTGACTAGCTAGGGTTTCGTCTCTCACTGGCAACGAAGGACACCCAAGGTACTACAATTTCTAGGGTTTTTCCTTCTCTCCACGCCCACAATTTAACAACCTTCCTTCATATTTTTTCTCTGATCGTGGAAACCTCAATTTGAATTTTCTGCAACACCGCAACAAATTTCTGCTTCCGAGCTGGATCGTCGTTCCGGCCAGAATTTCGTCGTCGATTACATTCAGGTTTTTGCTTCTCTACTTTGATTGTTTCAAAGCAAACTTTTAAACTTTTTTCATTTTTTTTTGGTTTTGGTTTGAAATTCGCTTTAGCTAGGGTTTAGCTGCATGTCTTTCTGAACTTTCGTGCTGTTTGGGTACTGAGAAAATGCGTGGAATGAAATACGAAAAATTACTTTTGAAATATTTTGGGTTTTTCTTTTTTTGGTTTGCTTGGAGTTTTGGAAAACTATAATTTGCATTAGGATTAGTGTTACTTAATTGTGTTTTCCATTTTCGATTAAATAAATACTATTGTAACTATTTCATACTTAGTGCTTCAGCTGAACTTAATGGTTGCTATAAAGATTCCTTTAAGTTTTTTGTTTTTGTTTTTATTTCTCACTCTTGGTTGGTTCTTTTTATTTTTGGGACGTGGAGTTTATGCAAAGTACAATGCAAATGATGCAGATAATGAGCTCGTAATTCCCGCGAGAGAATTGCGGGCATTTGGATGTTGAATGATTGTTTCCATGGATTTGAATGCCTCACCGGTACCTGAAGAAGATGAAGACACTTTTGGACAGCATATAGAAGAATACACAGCACCAGAAGAACGTATAGAGTCTGCAGTTGATATAGCACGCCGGGTACTGTTCTTTTTTATCTTTTGACTTTAACTGCCCCTTTTTCCATAGAAGAATTTGTTTGCTGTCAGTCATGATAATTGGATGGGTTTTCTCAGTTTACTTATTTTTGCTATTGATCTAAATCTAGCACTCCAGGGAGGTAGTTTGGTAATCCCATATGTATGAAGTCATTTTGTGGAGATTTTGCGTAGTTTAGATATGAGCTCTTTTCTAATGGTTTCATGTTGTTTCTAATACAAATATCTAGTACCACCACCCTATGTTGAGAGTGGTTACACCATCTTTTGGTATCACCCTACAATATTTACAACATCCATTTTTTCCACTTTTTAAGTAAGGATAAAATTGTTGTCCCACCCTCCCCTTTTTTTGGTGATAAATAAGTGCAATTCATAAAGGATGTACTCAGTGTACAAAGTCCCCACTTTTGCGGGGTCTGGGAGAGGTCATGGTAGGTGGCCTTACCATATACAGAAAGTATACAATGAAAAAAGGACAACACAAGTGAAAATAAAGAACGTAGAATGTAAAGAGCAAAGTTGTATCAGCGGCAGGGGCTTAAAGAATCTTGGAACTTAATCATAGAAAACATGGATAGAGTAAATGACTGTAATTCCCATTTGAATAGTCTTCAAAAAGAGAAACTTGAGATTTGGCAAAGATAGCTCCTCCCCCTCAAATGTGCAGTGATTTTGTTCCATCCAAATACACCACATAAGACACGTTGGAGTTGTCCTCCATACTTGTACTCATCCACAAACTCCCTGAACTCCACCCAAAGACTCCAAAATAGCATCGACAAAAATTGGCATAACCCAAGCCAACCCGACCCGGCAAATAAAGAAAGAAAGCACACAAATTAGAAACAAGAGGACAATGCAGCAACAGATGACTAATAAGAAAGCCCCTCTTACTAGGATTATTTTTGTGATCAATAATTTGCCTAGGGCTGCATCAGACTAATGTTGTCCCACCCTTGAAGGTACCAATACTTCGTTTGAGAGTTCATAAAGGAATGGAATAAGTAAATCATAAAGGAATGAATGTATTTAAGTAATGGAAAGGAATGGAGAATAAATGAAGGGAATGGAATGAAATCAAGTAATCTTGTTTGAATGTTTTCAAATAAAGGAATGGAAGGTAAATAACCTTGTTTGGGAGTAGCATAGAGGGAAAGGAATAGAGCATTTTATGACAAAATTACTATTAGACCCTTCTTTTAAAATAAAGGGCTAAATGTATAGGGGCATTTTGGGTGTTTTTGTGAAAAAATCATTAAACCTAATTTCATTTTGTTCGATTCCTCCCAATCTTGGGGAATAAAATTTGATATTTTGAGGGAATAGAGATGAATGATGGCTCTCTCCTACCATTCCAATCCCTCCATTAAAAATCCCAAACAAGGGAATGAAAGGAATATTCCAAAATAATTCACTTCCTTTCCTTTCCCTCCTCCCAAATGGAGTGTCAATGTGATTCCCTCGTTTTAAACTGAGTATTCATTAATATCAAATCATACACTAGTGCAAAGTTTAGGATATAATCTCCTGGTTCATTCCATACTCCACATCGCTACCCTAAATAAACTCCTTTAAAACCCCCCACTATCTTTTCCAACATGAACATTCAGGTCTCCTCAAATAAAAATATTTTCCTCATTCAGTAACCCTCGAATCAATTCATCCATGTCCTCCCAAAATTTATGCTTAATGGATTCCTCCAATTTTATTTGAGGATTGTATGCACTAATTATGTTAATTGTCTCTTCTCCTAGGGCAAGTTTTATTAACATAATTATACCCCTAATCCTCCTAACATGAAGAAATATTCTCTTCTTATTTCGAGTTATCAAAAAAAGATTACCTAGTAATGTATACCCTAATTTATATCATGTATGTTCAATTTTTATAGATTTCTCACCTACCCACTTAGTCTCCTGAAGATATAATATGTTTATTCTCCTCCTAATAATTGTATCTTTTGCTTCTATTAGTTTCCTGATTGAAGAACTTATATTCCAAGTGCCTAAACAAATCCTACTCTATTGGACCTACTTTTTTACCTGCACTAGTCCACCAAAGTTATGCCTTTGTAGTGTGCCATTTACAGTGAACACCCTAGCTAACCCTTGTCTACTTTTCACTGAATATGGGGTTTGATGCAGCGCATTGTTGACTCGCTAGTAGGGATGCTCCAACAAACATTTTGCTTACAGGGAATGCCCTAGCTAACCCTTGCCAACTTTTCACTGCATCCAGGGACTCATGTAGCGCATTGTTAGTAAGAGCCCAACAAGCATCTATAATGGATCCATCCATAAATAGTGACTAAATTTTATGGGAGTTATACCATTCATGGAATTAAACCCCTGGAAATGCTCAGTTCCAGTGGCTGAACCACAAGTTAAATTATGCACACCATAAGAATGCAGAAGATCCTATTTATGTTTTGGCCCCCCTGTACATGGGGACTTAGAATAGGATGGTGGAAGAAATTTTCACTCTTTTCATATGCATTGATAACAAGTATAAATTTAATATTTTAGTTGTTTTAAGTTTTAACCTATCGAACTTTGTTTTTGATGAAATTGGATGCTATTACTCCTGGTTTAAGAAGTATTGTGCTCTCTCTCTCTCTTATACACACACACATGCATGCATGCACCAAGAGATAAGCATTGAAGTAGGTATCTGTGTGCCAGAATTTATTTATGATGGCTGATCTAGCGTGCTTCTCATGTTAGGAGCGTGATGAAAGACGCAAGCGATTGAAAAGAGAACGTCCAGATGACAGACCAGTCCATGTATCTCAACCAGTTGCATATGATCAGTTTTTTCATACAAAAAACGTTAAAATTTATGATAAAAGCAGGCTTCCCCCTGGTAAGTTCTTCTTTTGTTTTGATTTGTTTATTTTTTTTGGGAGGCCGGGGGGGTGGGGATTTGCATATAGTTAATTGTCAATAGTGCAATTCTACTGTTTAGTTTGGTGGAATTGTGTTGTGTTCTACAGTAATTTTGTCATTCGTTTGGGCATAAGAGTTCCTTGGCAATTTGTTTTCTCTCTCTGTCTCTGATAGATGATAAAATTTTGAGAAGAGGGGATATGTTATGCACACAGCTCATATGGTTTTGGACCACTCAAACAACAATCTTAAGAATCTAGTTTAAGCGCCTTAACATTTGACTCCACATTGTTGAATATTCAATTTTTTATGAATTTCGTAAACGCCCAATTACACCTGAAACTTTCTAATGTGGAATAAAAAATGAAAGTGCCAAGATCCTTGCAATTCAATTGGCATTTCCTCGTATTTTTGGTGGAGATGTTTAGGATTGAAATCTCTCTTCTCTCATTATAACTATTGATTATTGAATTATCAAAAAAATAAAGAAGCAATTGATGTGTACGTGGACCAAACTTCAGCTATAATTGAATGAAATTCTAATATTTCCAACATATATGATAATTATATTTTTATTTTTTGATGACAAACGTATATGATCATTATTTATCATGAAGTATGTATGAAATTTGTAATGTGAAACATGGGCACAGCCAGGGGGCAATTGCCCCCTTCCCCCTCCTGCAAAATATTTAGTTAATGGTTTTTTTTTTTTTTTGATTTCCCCCCTTCTCCCTAATTATAATTTGATTTTATTTTTATTTTTATTTTTTTTTGGTTTTCATATTTTTATATGAATTTATTTTATATATTTCTTGATGATATATTAATTTTTTTTTTACCATACTTATAATCAATACATTATTATCTCTTCTATAAGTCAAAATTCATTCAGTAAAAAAGGGAAGAAAATCTTTCCTATTCTATCAATGTCTTTTATGCTATGATTGGTTGTGGTGGGGAGATGATGGAAAAATGGGAGAAGGAAAACGAAGAGGAAAATGTAATTTTCCATTGTTTGGTTGGAGTGAGGAGGAGGAGGAAAGAAATTGGGGCGGATGAAGTTTTCCACCCGGGCCTACCATTTCTCCTTCCAAATTGGGAAGAAAAAAAGGAAAGAAAATGGCATTAAGAAGAAAAGTACAAAATTACCCCTAATTTTTTATCCTACTTTTGATAATAAGGGCATAGTAGTAATTCAATCTCTATCATTTTACTTTTGAATAAGTGTAATTTTGACTTTGAAAAAAACTAAAAAAAGGCTTATTCATGAATAAGTGTAATTTTGACTTTGAAAAAAACTAAAAAAAGGCTTATTCATGAAGATAACTTATAAACACAATGTAATGAACATGCTATCATTTTATGGGTTTTGACTTTTAACACTAAAATATCACTTAACATACTCGTGTGTGTGCGTACACGTGTACATGTGTGTATAAATTTTGCCTTCCTAAAAACCAAATCCTGGCTCCGCCACTGATATGAAAACTATACAATGATTGCTTAGATTACTCGTATCGGGAGGGAAAAAGCATTGCTATGGGCAGCATCTTGTTTTGGTGTGATGTGTGCCAATTTTGCATTTGGTCATAATGTGAAATATGTATATTGGAAAAAAATTATTCCTTTTCTCTTGGGAACTTGAGAGTTTTTGTAGCGTTCATATGATCTAAGTGATTGTTGTTGAAAGTTGGTCTTATTTGGCCATTATCTCATTTGTATTTCTCCTGACAATCTTAGGTTAGCCAAGAATCCAAAAAATAGAAAAAGAAAAGGGTCCCATATACTAAAAATACATTTTACAGATGCAAGGAATGATTTGATTTTTATCTTTTAGTTTATTTTAGAAGTTTTTTTTTTTGGCCTCCCATCTCCATTGCCTTTTTTAACTGTTTTGTTCTTCATATTGCAGGTTGGTTGGAATGCCCTGCTGCTGGTCAGGAAGTATGTGGTGTCATGATTCCTTCTAAGGTTCCACTTGGTGAATCCTACAATGACAATGTTCCTCCTGGTAAAAGATACTCATTTAAGCAAGTGATTCATCAACAAAGAGTTTTAGGAAGAAAAGTAAGTAATCCTAGGTTTTGAAGGTTTTTTTGTTCCCCTCCCCCCCCCCCCCCCCCCAATCTCATCTTCTATGAAATTTTCAAAGGTGAGAGAACTCTCTTCATTTAGGAAGGGAAGAATATTGTGTTTAACTTGGAAATAGCTCTTGAACTTGGAACTTCTTGTTGAATCGCTTTATATCTCTGTCAAAACATTTGAGCATATTACATCCAGGCTGTTTTTCTTTTAACAAAAAAGAAAGAGATAAATAAAACATGCACGTTCCTGTTAGAAAATAACATAAAAGAATCGTTTTTTTTTTTTTTTTAATTTTTTTTTATAACTTTTTATAATAATTTTTTTGGGTGGGGGGATTTGTTTGCATGGTATCTAAGTTTTGTTCACTTATTTTTCAGCTTGGTTTGGTCATTGATTTGACAAATACTACACGTTATTATCCAGCAACGGATTTGAAGAAAGAGGGTATCAAGCATGTTAAGGTATCAGTGGATTGCAATATAGTTCCTGTTTTCTGTTTACGACTTCTAATTGAGTGATTGAATTCTTCTTCTTTTTTACTTTTGTTTTGGGTGATTTTATTATTGAATGGTTCTTATTTCTCCCCCTCAAATTGTTTTGTGGTCTAGATTCAATGCAAGGGGCGGGATTCTGTACCTGACAATGCATCTGTAAATAACTTTGTCTATGAGGTATTGTTTCTTCTTCTTCCTCCCTTTTTGTTTTTTTGGGTAGTGTACCAAAGTATGAGGTATTGTTTCTTATTTTAAACATCCCTGTCTGTATCTGACTGCTATGTAGTTTAATGTATTATATATAATTCTATTGGTTTATTTTTTTCATAAATATTTTGCTCATGCATCATTTAATGAGTTGAAACACAAGTAGTATATACATTTCTGGCATATAGCAGCAATAAGAAACAAAGGTGGTCCTTTGTTTTGCTTTTCATGTGCACATATGTGCAACAAATTTTATCTCAAGCATTAGTCATTTTTTTTTTTTGGATGGGTGACCTTCGGGTGGTCCTTTGGTTTGTTTTTATTGTGCACATTTGTGCACCAAATTTTATCTCAAGCATTAATCATCTTTCTTTGGATGGGTGACCTCCTGGGTGGTACTTGTTTGTTTTTCATGTGCACTCTTTTCTTTAATTATAATAAAAATCATCTTCTCTTGGATTGTCAAATTTTCCTTATTGGAATCACCCATGGAAGACTGGCCAATGCTTTTGTCTGGAATTATTATTGTGTCCATATGGCTTAAAAATTAAGCAATTGCTTTTGAAAGCCTTATATGCGCTGTGTGTGTGTATTATATGTATATGTATGAATTCTTTATCTGTAACGTACCTTTTCTTTTCAGGTCTCACAATTCGTCGCTCGCCAGAAACACTCAAAGAAGTATATTCTTGTCCATTGTACACATGGGCATAATCGCACTGGATATATGATTGTTCATTATATTATGCGCTCACTTCAAGCTTCTGTCACCCAGGTCTGTTGTTTATTGATCTTTGAAAGTTGGATGAGCATGTTAATTGAGTTTTAATATTTTCTAAATGTGTGTTTTTTTTTTTTTTTTTTTTTTTTGGGGGGGGGGGGGTGCTTTGACTATTCTGCAGGCAATCAAAATGTTTGCTGACGCACGTCCTCCGGGAATTTACAAGCCAGACTATATTGATGCACTGTATACATTTTATCATGAAAAGAAGCCTGAGATGGTTGTTTGCCCTTCAACTCCAGAGTGGAAAAGATCTTCTGATCTTGATCTTAATGGTGAAGCAGTGCCAGATGATGATGATGATGGAGTTTTGGCTGCTCCCTTGCATGTATGCATTGTTTTGAAAGTATTGTTTGGTGATAGTTTCTGAAATTATTTTCACTATATGATTGGTGTGATACCAATGAAAGCTGCTGCTTGTAGTGGTAAATGATAATTTTAGCCTTGAGAGTCATTAGCCTAGTTTTTTGGAAAAAAGCTAGTTTGTGCACAAAAAATCAACTGCCCTAGATACACTGACAATTAGATTGTTTTCTCAAGTCAGGTCTATAATCTAGCTATAATTTACAGCTGGGGGTTAATATCCTCCTCCAACATCTTTACTTGGCCTCAGATATGATCAAGTGATCTGATTTAAGATTTGAAGAAAAGTTCAGTTTTGCACTTTGATAAGGTTCAACATTATTTTTAGGCCTCCTCTACATAGCATAAAAATCTAATTGTTATTTAGTTACTCCTATCTGGTATAATTTTGTTGGGTTGCTTTAATAGTCCTATGCCTTGAAACTAAACAGACCTCCAGAAATAGCACAATAATATATATGTTTTGTTGAAGAATGAATACTTACTACTGAGTATAAAGGGAAGTTTGGTTATTCCATGTAAAAATTTCTACAAGAAAATTGTTTCAAGTTAAAATGCTTTATTGATAAACAAACTATGGCTAGAATTTTGATGTTAAGTGTGTACATGACTGTACAGTTACTGGTTTTCTTATTGCAAGCTGTCTTATTTTTTATTGATCCACCTGTGTGGAACTTTGTTAAGGTACCCCCCCCCCCCCCCCCCAACAAAACAAATAGATTGTTTTCTGAGATGACATATGTGGTAGCTACTCATATTGATAATTTGATGGAACCAACAACAGGTTGCTTTTTTTCGTATTGGTTTTTGCATGCTCTTCATTTACCTTTACCTTATATATGCTTCTTGTTTTTTGGTTTTAACAAACCTTTTATTTGTTTCAGGAGGCCCATGAGATAGATGTAGAGATGACCAATGATGATGTATTAGGAGATGAGATACCTAGGGACCAGCAAGATGCAATGCGTCATTTCTGCTATCAAACACTTAGGTTGGGTGTTGGGGTAGGGTCTTTAAACTTCTCTCTAATTTGTCATGTCTGCAGTATCACACCATTGTATTTAAGATAGAGAAATCTTAGTTTGCATTGTTTCTCTAATTTTTATTGTAATCTTTGTTACATAATTTGATTTGCAAGTCCTATGATATTTATGTTGCTAGAGGTTCTTCCAGCACACTCACTCCAGTCTTTTAATAATTCTTTCAGATCACCCGGACATCTCTTATATAGTATTTTGCTACTTTTTTTGTTGTCTTTGCTGCTTCGTTCATATTTGTTCGAGCTTCTACAAGCACATTTATTCCATAGTGTTGTTTTAATATTTTTTTCAGTCCATTAAGGCATTGCTCATGTTCTTGCAATCTTGTTGTGTTGTGTTTTTCCCAATTCATGTATTTAAATGTTTAATAGCGGTTCTGACTGATTTTTCCTTTAATTTCAGGCAAGAGGAAGCACACAATTTCCAGGATCACACCCAGTTTCTCTTAACAAGTTCAGTTACCTGAATCTTTAGTAAAAGTTAATTTCTGTTGTTCTGTTCTGTTGTATTAATTAAGCATTTTGCGGCTACTTATGCCTCAATCATTGGTATGCATTCTGTGTTCAACTGTCACATTTATGAAGTAGGCAGAAGTTTGTCTTGGAAAGAATGGTTTATTGTTATTTGTCTTTTGAGTTACAAGTTTTGGTATGCAAGAGTGTTGATATGTGAAGGAGAAAACTTAGAATTAATGATGTAGGGAACAAAATCTGAGTCCAAACCACTGTAGGACAAAGTATTTGGGGAGAAATTGATAAATTAGGGTGTCTTAGTTAGAATTTTGTGGTGGAAAAGGCTGGAAAAATTCTAGGCACTCGGGGTTGGAATTAGGGTAAGGAAGGGATTTGATTTGAAGGCGAAATAAAGGGGAAAATTCAAGTTCACAGGTTGCTGTTCTGGGCTTTGAATAGTAGCTCAAGAAGAGTGTGTTTTTGATAAGTGTAGCTCTAGAACAGTGTGGGTCAACCACATGTATTTTTTTCCATATTCTATTCTATCTGAAGTCATGCTCGGTCGCTTAATTCATGTCCTTTTTTACTATTACTATAAATGTTATTTTTGGTCTTTCTTTACCCTTTTTTGCCTCAACTTGTTCTTGGTGCATCAGTTGCTCTCCTTTGAACGAAGGATCCTTTCATAATAGTGTGACTAAATTTGACGTCAGTTGTCAACCCATCACAACCATCCTTTTTGAGCGTAGGACTGGCTGTGAACAAAATATATGACATTGATCCTTATTTGGCCAACTGAATCATTAAAAAAAATGTTGCATCCAAATTCCTCTCCTTAATTCTTGTCTATTGTGTAGGACTGCAGTCATCTTTCCCTTTTTATTGGGGGCAGAGGTGAAGGTGTGGGGGAAGGGAATTAACCTTGAAATTAGGTTTAATATGATTCCCTGAATGTACTTATAAAAAAATGGATTGCCTGAATGTGACTTTGCTATTATCTTTTCATTATCCTTATATGTGGTTGTTTTGATTTGCTGCTTTTATTTAAATAGCAAAATGGACAGTTATTGCAATGTTCAAAGAAAGTTAGAGAGATAAGAAGAAAAGATAGAGAATGAAGAAAGGAATGGAACTTGGAGCTTATCCTTTGAACATGACTAAACATATTGGGGCCTTTCTCGAATTACTAGGATTGAGAGACTCTGGACTCACTGTTCTAGAATAACCTAATAAAAATTTAATAGACTGTCAAAAAAATTTAGAGAATACTCCTAAAACTCATGAAAACTTCGAGTTTAAGCTTATTTTGGAAACACAGTGATAATACTAACATAAAATTTGCACAAATGTTGCAAAAGTTACATTGCTGTCACCAAGTTCAAATTGCTCATCACTACTGTACTATTTAATTAACTGGTTTTACCAAAGACTCCTTGTGGCATGACATTTGAAACCATGTGAATCTCCTCTCTACCAGATATCATGTGTTCCCTATGGATTTAGAATTTCAAATATGGTTAAAATCAGAAGTTACAATTAGCGCAGCAGGCATTCCCTTTTTCCATGGCTGCCATCACTTTGCTTCAATAAGGAGTTGTGAATGGCTACTGTGCTAATTGTAATTTCTGATTTTAACCATGTACTAGAGTCACTGAATATTTGTGAAAAGCTGAACGCTAGTCAAACACAAGTGTGCAGTGCATGTGTTAGAGTCACTATGGTTGTTGGCATTACAGTGAATGTGGTACTAGAAACTGATTTTTACTGATTATCTAAAAGATTTTAAGAAAATAGTAGCTCTTGTTTCCTTGCATGGCATTGTAGTTTTACAGATCGGCAAGGCAACTTTCTGTTGCAGTTGATTGTAGAAGTTCTTTTCCATTCAGTGCTCCCCTTGATTGTGGTTTCATAAAGTGTCTGACTGAGTTCCATTTTATGGCATTCAGGGACAATCTGCAACTGTTAAGGCAACGTTATTATTATGCCACATGGAAAGCTGACGGGACACGATATATGATGCTAATAACTGTGGATGGATGTTACTTAATTGATAGGAATTTTAATTTTCGACGGGTCCAGATGAGGTTTCCTTGCAGAAACACGACTGATGTAATATACCTCTGCTGTTTGAATGCTCCTTGTGTTCAATGTTAAATATATATCTTCTTTTTATTGATGAGATCCTGTCTGACATTTTCCTTTTTTTTCTTTTTTCTTTTTTGTGTGTAAGGGTTTAGCGGACAAGACTCATCACTATACATTACTTGATGGGGAAATGATAATTGATAAAATTCCTGATACAAATAAGAAAGAGAGAAGATATCTCATCTATGATATGATGGCAATAAATCAAGTTTCTATAATAGAGGTTGGATTTACAGTACTTATATTAAAAAATCATACTAAATGTCTCATTCTCATTGTGCAGGAAAACCTTTATTTCAATATTTAGGTTTTCATTATATATGATATATTGCTTGCATAAATCCCTATGCGAACTACTACTTGGTTGCCATGCTTTCTCACCCTTTGACATGATTGTTGTTCTCGAATCCTTTTTCCATAAGCACTGCTGTGTATGCAGTTCATGGCAAAGAAGATTATCAGTACCTTATGTAGTACTGATTTTTTTTTTTTTTTTTTTTAAATTTTTAAAAAGCCTTATCTTGTAACTTCCACCAACAACATGTGGATCAATGATCCCTCTATTTGTTTGGTTCATGTACAATATTCAGCCACCCAACATGGGGCAGCTATTATCTCCAGTACTTGGGTCTGTTATATATATTTTTGATAAGTTAGTACTTGGGTCTATTATATGAATTCTTCCTTTAGTTTCATGGTGACCAATATTCACTGTAATATGCTTGGGAATCAGGACTTATCTCACAGCCTCTAGTATATCCTTCTTATTGGTTCATCTTGAAATAAGTAACTCATACTAATAGATTGTTTTTCTGTTTGCCTACCCCTCATCTTTTCCTCAATTGGTGCCAATTTTGCTCATTTTGAATATATTCATTTTCTCAAATCATTGATTATATTGGCAATCATGCATTTACCCTTCTCCTTTTGCTTATATTCATATATTCCTTTTTCTGGTTCTGGAAAATCATATATTCTTAAATCTTCCTCTTATAAAATAATTTTCCTTAATCTTGACTTAAGATCTATCTCATTGGCTATTCTTGTAACATGCCTGCTGAAGTTTAGTTTTGAATGGATATTATAGGATTTCTTTCTGGGTCACAAAAAGAAATGATAAGTGGATAAGATATATATATTTAAACAATTGTGTCATAAGCTATTCTCCTGGATTTATATCCTCCACTGTTCTCATTATGATATATTTTGTTGTCAAGTTGTTGAAGTTTCCCATTTGGCTTAGATTTCGGAATAGACAAATGTGCTTTATTAGTAATACAGCTCACAGAATAGTCAACATTGTATTCCTGACAGTGAAATAGCCTAAGCTGTTTTTGATGCCATGTGTCCTTAATTCACTTTACTTATTTCTTTACAAGTAAAATTAAGTGCATACTTCTTCTGGATTTGTTCTTCCCCTCCACCCCCCCCCCCCCCCCTCTTTTTCCCTCTCCCTCTCTGTTGATGCATTGATTATATGGTATTTTGAATGAAGCAGCGGCCTTTCTATGAACGTTGGAAGATGCTTGAGAAAGAAGTGATTGAACCTCGGAATTATGAACGCGTCAATCTTTACCAATGTAGGAATCCTTATTATAGATACGACCTTGAACCTTTTAGGGTATGTATTATTTGACTGCCAACATTCAATTATATTTTCATTTATCTCCTTTCTGCTGTTATTTTTTTTTTATTTTTTATTTTTTTTCTAAGTACTGCTGGATTGGTTGTTGATTTGGTTTAAATGTTTGTCAGGTGAGGAGGAAAGACTTTTGGTTGCTCTCTACTGTTACCAAGGTGTTAAAGGAGTTCATTCCAAAGCTTTCACATGAATCAGATGGTCTTATTTTTCAGGTTGTTGAAGATTGAAAATGGTGAAAAAAATTATGGAATTCAAACATCATTCATAATTGTCTGATTTATGAGGTTTAACTTTCCTAGAAATTATTTTTTTGGAGAAAATCGATTTGTTCAACATTATGTATTGCTCGGTGACATAAAGATAGTGATGCAGGATAGTCTAGGCTTGACCACCTAGAAGAGTCCCACGCTTAACCTTATGCTTTGCCACCTGAGGGTTGTTTGGAATCACCACCAAACAAAAAAGTATTTTCATGATGAAATCTTTGATTGATAATAATAGTCTCACTACAAATAAACCATCTGGAGCTTATATAGAGCTTCCAAAAAATAAAGAGATAAAGATAACAACTAATCCTAGCTGAACCTAAACTACTAAGCCAAACTAATTCAAACTTCTAATCACCATCTAAGAACATGAAATTTAACTCCTATCATAACTGAAACTAAATAAATAAAGCTTCAAATATGAAATAATCCAATGAAAATCCAAAATAAAATATTGAAATAATTTCTGTTTGTGCTCCCACATCAGATAAGCTTTCAACTATTACCTTGTATTCAGTGCAGATGACCTTTCATCTACTACTTAAGCATGTTTCTACTTAAATATTAGAAGGCCCTGAAGTCACCACCAGTACATCAGAGGTTTATAGAGACCTGAACCCTCTGAGCTAGCAAGCCCTCTCTCTGGTGCCTGCAATCTTAATGCTATGTAAAAGGCTTGTCCTTCATCATTTGGGGGAAGAGCACTGTGGTTTATACAGTCAACAAGCATTTGTACCTTTTTTTAAGTTTTTACAAAATTGATTACTGATAATTTTTTTCCAGGGTTGGGATGATCCTTATATTCCTCGCACACATGAAGGCCTCTTGAAGTGGAAATTTGCTCACATGAACTCAGTTGACTTTCTCTTCGAGGTTGTACTAACAAATTAATTAGTTTTAGCTATTGATTTGATTCTCTCTCTCTTTTCTCTCTATGTTGACTCCAGGCCTTAGTATATGAAGCCACTTTTGTGTACAGGTGGATGATGACCGTGAGCTTCTTTTTGTGCATGAACGAGGGAAGAAGAGACTGATGGAAGGGAGTCGGGTTGCATTCAAAGGTTAATGCATTCCACACACACCTCTCTTTTTCATTAACTCATCTTGCAAAACTATCTATTTCTGAAACAGATGTGGATTGCTCCTAAAATATTGGCACAAATGAGTACTCAGATTTCACTTATGAGATTTTTATAAATATTGACTAAATTGCACTTTACACCCTTTAAATTTGGGGTTGATTTAATTTGGGTCTCTCTAAGTTACAAAATTTTCAGTTTCACCCTCTTAACTTCTGAAACATGTTCAATGTGGTCCTTCTGTCCGTACCCATTATCTGGGATGCCATTGACCACCATAAATGATGTAGTTTAGTATTTTTCCAACATTTAATACAAAAAAGTGGCTAATAAAATTTGTTTCATTTTATTTATTTATAACTTTTCTGCCTTTTCATTTCCCTCCCTCACCTCTCCTTCAAAGACAACAGCATACACACACAAACACTCAAGATCCACACGTCTCAGCCCCACCTTCCTCCATATCTAGCTAACAATGACCCAACTAAATCTGTGTAGCTCTCCAGCACTGTATCTCCCCTTTCCTCTTTTAAATTGTGTTCTCTTTTGTCTCTTTGGTCAAACCTATCAAAATGGAATGAAACTTTGGCACAAGAAGTGGATGAACATTACGATGCAAGAACGAATTAGACTGGCAACTGAGAAGCACATCCAAAGCCCCATCCAATCCATCAGGCAGCTTTGTAATACCAAATCACTGTCTCTCCCAAACTAACAGGCAGCTTTGTAATACCAAATCACTGTCTCTCCCAAACTAAAGAGATAGGAAAAAAATATGGGAGAAGAGGGAGAACATTGGCAGCAGTGAAAGAGAATATGGCAGCCAAATGGGTTTTGTTCAATGCTGTCCTTCCCTCCAAAATGACAGTACCCCAAACTTTGATAAGTGTAGTTTGGCCTAAAAGATTTTTGAGAACAGATGGGATTTTTTTTTCTTGTTTACTTAAGCACCTAGATAAATTATATAAAAATGTAACTGTGACTGGATAATACTACCCTACCTTCAAAGAGGCTAAGAATTGGCATTGATGCTTTTTATTGTCCTGCAGGTTGAGATTTCTGTCAAATTCTTAATATCTTTGACAGCCAGTTTATTTTTCCTGTAGGTTTTGGTTGTGCTTAGTTGATCTCTCCATGTACCTTGTTATGTCTCAAAAAACTTTAATCTAGCTTAATATATTGAAAACTGGAAAAGATATGAAATTCACATGATCTTACCTCTTGCTTGGTGTTAGTGATTGAAACTTCCAAGTCATGTGGCATGATTTATATCATCTCTTGCCTGTTTCTGTTTTTTCTTTCTTTTAATTTTCCTATTTTTTGGATGATTAGTTAGTATTCATGATCTATTGTTTTGATTGTCTGTTTTGAATATACAGTTATGCAATTTTTAGCACCAAAAACGTAAAAAGAAGTAAAAACAACGAAGGGCTGTGATTTAACTAGAGCGATCTCATTTTTTGGATGCTTTTGTGCTGTATCTCTTATTTCCATCTGAATATCATGGATTTCTAATCCAATTTTGAGAGTTATCTAGTAATTTTTAAGCCTGGTTATGATTTTACTATTAGGCATATTGTTGAATATGCTTTAATTTTCTGTTTAAGTTCTTTATGCTTATTCTTATTTAGATATAAATATAGGTAATATATTCTCTTTGTTATAATTTCTTACATTCCCAAGGTTAAAAATCTTGCAGATGGTTCAGATCCTTCTTTATATTCGGGAAAGATTATTGAGTGTTCGTGGGATCCTGAAACTGAGGAATGGATCTTTATGCGAATCAGAACAGATAAATCAACTCCGAATGATTTCAATACTTACAGGAAGGTTGTGCTCGTCACTAAATTTTGTACAATTTCTCATTTGTATCAATTTTAGCCAACTGAACTTACCAAAGTTGCTTGCTTGTTTTAAAAACAGGTACTTCGGAGCATAAGAGACAATATCACAGAGGAAATTTTGTTGAATGAGATTCAAGAGATCCTTCGCCTGCCCATGTATGCTGATAGGATACGGAATGATAGCAAAGCCCACCATCAAACAAATCCAGCACGAAGGAGGTGATTGGGAATTGATGTTCACAATGCCTTCAAGGTTTACTGGTAATAGGAGAAGCAGATACTGAAGTATGGCTTCGATGCCTACAAGCACAAGTCATTGCAAGTTTTATTGGATTTCAGTATGTACTTGGCATCAGCAAATTGCTCCTTGAGATATGTATAATTAGCTACACTTCACGATTATCTTTTATTGTGTGCTGTGCTGGTGAGTTGTATGATCCAGTTGGTACACTTGATAGTCCTCAACATCAGGCCTGGAATTATTTCTTTCAGTTGTCCGGATCAGGAGAGTTAGGGATAGATTCACCTTGTATATTATTATCATATTCTTGTTATATGTAGTGATTGCTAAGTTTTCACAGGGTAGCCATTTTTAATAACCTCATTTCCTTGAAAAAGAAGAAATCACTATATGTGAATATCTCTTTGGGTTAACTGTAATGGAGTGCACCTTTCTCCTAACTCTTTTTATTTAGTAGTATCTAATGGAGTCAGTCACTGTATGCAGTGGTTCCTTCATAGCAAGTGGGCTCCACAGAAGCTTGGGGCCATGTGCTGTGACGGAGCCAATGCATACTGCAGCTCCATAAGATAAATTTCCCTTTTCATATATAACGAGTTTAGAGTTGGAGCAATTTTTACAAAATATTTTATAATTGTCAATTGTCGAGCTGACAAAGTTAGGGTTATAAAAGGGCAAAAACAATGAACTTGGATTATTCGGCTTCCATTTGTTATACATTTTGAAAGTATTTTTATTTGTTTCAGTCCTGAAAGTATTTCAATTTGTTTTGAGTCCGTGAAGTTTTAATTTTAACCGTGTATTGTAGTTTCTATATGAATGTAGCTGGTTTTTGTATATATATTTTTGTAATACTAAGATGAGATGAGACCAAGAGTTTTGTAGATCGATCAGGGTTCAAATCCAACATTCTATTTCTATTACTAAAGCTTCAAATGATTTACATTAGTAAGATAGTTTATTTCATTTAAAAAATTATTCCATTGAAAAATAAACGTGTTCAACCATCTATATCTATTACCAAGTTTCAAATAATTTATAAATAATTGAGATAGTTTATTTTAGATAAAAATTTATTACTTAATTCAAGAAATTTAAATGTTACTCAAATTAAAATTTTAGATTTCAAAAGTTTTTTTTTTAAATTTTAAAGTAGGTTAAATAATGGGTACAATTTCTTTGTTTCGTTAGGCTCTCTAATTAAATATGCGTTGCTTAATGGAGTACAAATGGCGTCAAAAATTTTTTTTTTTTGAGCCAACAAATGGTATCAATTTTATTCAAGGAGAATTAAGTTAAATTAGTTATGTGTTTTAATATAATGATAATATAGGCACCTAAATAATGCATGTATCTACGTTTTGTGGTTTTACCCTTTAAAAAAATGGTGCAATTAAATTTTCAGTTTCCGAAAGTTAGACAATTTTAAAATAAATTTTATGATTTTTTTTTAGAATTTTAAAGTACTAATTCAGTTATTATATCTGTGGGGTACTTTTTAGCTTCTGTCCAAGCAATTGTTGCACTTGTACTTGGTTTTGGGTTTTTTAGTTTTCTCACATCAAAAGTAACTCCCTCTCCCCCAAGTCTTATAAGCGTGAGTTTGAGATGAGGGAGTACCATTAGTTAATTTCTTTTTATTGTGGGGTACTTCTTAGCTTCTGTCCAAGCAAGTGTTGCACTTGTACTTGGTTTTGGCTTTTTTAATTTTCGAAAATAATTCCCTCCCCCCCAAGCCTTATAAGCTTGAGCTTGAGATGAGGGAGTACCATCAGTTATAAACTTATAAATTTACATAAAATTTATCATTTAGTTGAATTATTTTAATCATCTATCATTATATTAGTATTATAATATAAGTTATTGTCAACGAATCTTGTTTGTTCCAACTACCTTAACATATGTATTACACATATTGCTCAATTTATGTGTTTCTTGACACGTAGTTTTTTAATTATTAAGGTAGTTAGTCTATTCCAAATTTAAAATTTCAAGTTGCACGTGAATTATCAAGATGATTCTAAAAGAAAAAAAAAAGATAGCTTATTCTATGTGGATTTAAGAAATTTAATAAAAGAAATTTAAAATAAATCCATTATATATTTAGATTATTTAAATTATCTACCACATTTTGTTAATAAAAACTTGGTCTTTTTTGGCGTCATGGTATGTCCTTTCATCATAAAATTTCTAGATATTCTTTTTATCTTTACAATCTTTTTTATAATTTAATTTTAATGATTTAAATCATTTTTTAATTAATCAGGCATAATTACTTGTTTCAAACTGTTTATTTCTTTCACTAATTAATCTAATAGTTTCAATCAAAATTAAAGCACTTGGTAGTATAAATTATAGAGTAAATCGTGCTTTAAAAAGTTTTAATCTATAAAGTATAAATCAAAACTATTTTTTTTAAAGCTCACAACTACCATAGGGTCATTAGTACATCTCCAAATTTATTTTTTAAATTTTACCCAAAAGAAAGAAAGAAAGAAAGAAAGTAATGGTTGCTCTTTTTTTTTTTTTTTTTTTTGAGAAGGAAGTAATGGTCGCTCTTTGCAGTCTCAAAGAGTTACAAAAATAGAGTATTTATCTATTAAATTCTATTGTATAGTTGGACTTGCATTGCATTTCTTTTCCTTCACTGTAACCCGTCATCGGAGCGAGTTTCTCTGACCGATCACCAGACCCAAATTCGTAATTTCACCAAAACTCCAAGATCCATTTCCGATTTTGCATTAGCTAACCGTTTATACATGTTAACAATATAAAGTGAAAAGAGAATGACTGAATAGTCTATATATTGATGTGTGTAAAACAATGTACAAAAGAGAGCCTTATATAGGCTAGGTATGTGTGCAGTACGAATAATATAAGTGTAGTATAAGTAATATACTGGGCTAAGCCCAACGGGCTAATCTAGCCTAATCTATATACTAACATCCCCCCTCAAACTCGAGGTGGCAAGGAAAAAGCCAACTGGAGCTTGGATATAAGATCTCGAAGACGACCAGGCAGGTGAGACTTGGTGAAGATATCAGCAGGCTGGTCAGCAGATGAGATGGAGAACAACTTGAGATTACCTTTCTTGAGATGCTGGTGAGTGATGTGGCAGTCGATCTCAATGTGCTTGGTGCGTTCGTGGAAGACATCATTATGAGCAATATAGATAGCACTACGATTGTCATAATAAAGAGGAGTAGCAGTGGGCTGTGGAGCATCCATGTCAGCCAAAAGCCAGCGAAGCCAGACAAGCTCGCAGGTGGTGTCGGCAAGGGCACGATACTCAGCCTCAGTACTGGAACGGGAAACAACATCCTGCTTTTTGCTACGCCATGAGACAAGAGAAGTACCCAACAGGAAACAGAAATCTGTGATAAAGCATCGATCAGTCGGATCACTTGCCTAGTCTGCATCTGAATAAGCATGAAGCTCAAGAGAAGACCGAAAGGAGTAGTGTAGACCATGATAAAGTGTACCCTTGACATATGCCGGGGATAGAATCGAAGATGAGTCGTCTGGAGAGGCAGCTGATGTTGAAGAGTCCTCCACAAGTTCAGGATAGAAAGGGAGGAAAAGATCAGTAAAAATGGGAGACTCAGAGGATGAGGATGTAGAAAACTGTTGAAGACTCGTGAAAGGACGATGTTCCCAAAACTCAACATGACGGGAGACACGAAGACGATGAGAAATGGGATCATAGCAGCGAAACCCCTTTTGAGATACACCATAACCAAGGAAACAACAGAAACGAGCACGAGGTTGGAGCTTTGTTCGTTCATGAGGAGGAAGAGAGACAAAGCAAGCACAACCAAAAACCCGAAGAGAGGAGTAGTCAAGGGTTTGACCATAGAGAAGCTCAAATGGTGATTTGTTGTGTGTAGTTGGTGAAGGGATACGATTAATGATGTATACAGCAGTGAGTGCAGCCTCACCCCAAAAGCGCTCAGGAAGAGAGGCAGAAATGAGAAGGGTGCGGACAACATCAAGAATGTGACGATGTTTTCGTTCTGCACGACCATTTTGTTGAGAGGTGTAAGGACAAGACCGCTGAGTAAGTGTACCATGATTTTCTAAAAAGGATAGGAAAGATTTATTATTATATTCTTGAGCATTATCTGATCGAAAAACTTTGACGGTGCGATTGAACTATGTTTCAATCATTTTATGAAATGTTTGGTAAATAGACACAAGTTCAGACCTATGGTGAAGCAGATAAATCCAAGTATATCGAGAGAAATCATCCACAAATATGACAAAATATCTAGATCCCCCCTCAGTAGGAATATGTGCAAGACCCCAAATATCAGAATATATAAGATCAAAAGGTGCAGAAGAAAATGAGTCACTATTATTAAAGGGTAATTTTGTTTGTTTGCCAAAATGACAGGAAGTACAATCAAATTTTTGAAACAGAACTGAACCTAAATGACCTTGAGAAGCTAACAACTGAAGACGAGATAAGGATGGATGACCAAGACGAGCATGCCATAGATCAGGTGAGGAGGTGGCAGTGGTAGCAGCTACAGAAATAACTTGTGAAGGAATCTTCAAGTCATGAAGCTCAAACATGCGACCAACCTTACGGCCTGTCCCAAGCACTTGACCTGTCCAGGGATCCTGCATATCCACACCATGATTAGTAAATAGAAGATCTACGCCTAATTCACAAAGTTGACCAACAGAAAGTAAATTGAGGGATAACTTTGGGATATGAAAGTGTCACTAAGGGATAAACAAGGAGAAGAGATTGTTCCTTTATGACTAAAAGGTATAGGAGTTCCATCAGCAGTGTAAATGGTGACTGGATGTTCTAAGGGTGCCTTATCAGAAAATTGGGATTCATCAGGAGTCATATAGTTACAACATGCAGTATCAAAAAACCAAGGTTGTTTACCTGAGGTGACAAAAAGGACAGTGGAAGTGCGGGATAAAACCTGTTGAACAACTGCCTCAATATCAGCTGCAGTAAGTGAGGAAGCCAAAGATAGACCTGTAGGAACCGATGGATCGGAAGGACATACAGCAACTGCCAGAGGAAGAGAAGCTTTATTCTGCTCTTGCATAAATTTTTGCAATTTGCGACAAACTGAAATGTCATGACCTTTAGCACGGCAAAACTCGCAGTGAGTACCTTTGGAAGACTGAGAGGTGGAACGCCTAGAGTTTATTCGTGGAGGAGCAGTGAATGCAGTAATGGGAGGTTGTGGAGATGGTGTAGCCAATACATGATCAGATGATGACATGTGATAAGCAGGCCGACAGTTTTCCTTAGAGATGAGCTCCTTGACTGCAGCATCAAGAGAAGGAGTAGGAGACCGGCTAAGTAGGGAAGCCCTAGTAGGCTCAAAATCCTCACACAAACCCATCATGAAGTGCATAAATTTACGACGATCCCGATATTTGACAAAGAGCTTAATGTCCTTAGAACACACTAGTGGAGGATCTGCAGCAGAGAGTTGTTCCCACATAGTAGAAGTCTGAGAATAAAAATCAGAAATGGACTGACCTGTCTCTTGGCGCATTTGATAAAGTTTTGATTCAATGTGGAATTCCAAGCTTGAATCATTAGTACAATTATAGCGATCGGCCAAAAATTTCCAAGCAGCCTCAGTAGTCTCAAGACGAGGGAGAAGATTATGAATGGAGGGAATAGAGGTATTGATAAACCAAGACAAGATCTTACTCTGAATACTCTCCCATTCCTCTAGGCGGTCTTCATAATCATCTGTTGTAGTCGTGGAAGATTCTTCAGCAGCTGTGGCTTTGGACTTAGGGTTTGGTACTGGCTTAGGAATTGAACCAGTCACATATCTCCACAGTTTATGACCCTTGAGAAAGACAGTCATATTCTGAGACCATGCATGATAGCTAGTAGGACCATCCAACATAATGGTGATACGACGTATGATGTCTCGTTCATTTTGTTGAGCCATAATGAAGAAAATGACCAAAAAATGAGATTTAGAGACCTCAAATGCAAAAACGGAGCCCAAAATCGGAATCTACGTGAAAAACTAAGCAAGACAGGTCTTGTTGAAAAATTTTGACTTTGGTCAAAGTCAACGGTCAATGGTCAAAGTCAACGGTGCTAGGGTTGACGTGGCACTAGATGACGTGTGATGCTAACGTGGCGATGACGTGCTAGGGCTGATGTGGCACTCAGAGGAGCTGGCACGTGAAGGCGCGTGGCGAGTGATGGTGCGCGACGCGTGAAGGCGCGTGGCGCGTGGGGAGGAGTACGTCAGGCGCGTGGGAGAGCATGAGGCTTCGTAGCAGCGCGTGGGAGCGCATGAGGCGCGTCTTCGACAACTAAAAACTTTGGGCGGGGCGTGAGGGCGTGTGAGATCTCCTTTGGGGCAGTTTTTGGCTGGGTTTTGATCGGGGAAGTCTGTTCTATTACGTCGTATCTATGGTTCGACGATTTGATTGATGAATAGACTAGATCCGAGATGTAGTGGTTGGGTGTGAACGCGGTGACTCGCTTCTGACGGTGGTTACAGGTGAAGGCGAGGGCAACGGAAGAACGCCGAAAAATACCACTAGGTTAGAGCAATAGCTCTGATACCATGTTAACAATATAAAGTGAAAAGAGAATGACTGAATAGTCTATATGTTGATGTATGTAAAATAATGTACAAAAAAGAGTTTTATATAAGTTAGGTATGTGTGCAATATAAGTAATATAAGTATAGTACAGGTAATATACTGGGCTAAGCCCATTGGGCTAATCTAGCCTAGTCAATACACTAACAATACACGTTAAAAAAAAATAGGTTTCAAAACATTTTCGTTTTTCTCTTCAGCTCACAACTCTCTCTCTCTCTTTCAGTCTCACATCGCAGAGAGAGATCGCTTAGAACCCTAGCTAGGGTTTATCACACAATTTTTGGCTAGGGTTTTGGAAATTTGAGTACCTGAAAATTGTGTATATATGAGATCCTTGGCGACGAAGTCGTACTTCTTGATTTACTTAATTCTCTGCTCGTCTTTGAGCTCCATTCATGGCGCGGAAGAAGCAGCGAAGAAGAACAAGTTCCGTGAACGAGAGGCCACCGACGATGCGCTTGCTTACCCCGATATGTAAGTCTCTTTAATTTTTTTCATTTCCTCAATTTACACTTTTGGTTTCAATTTCGATTCCGATTTCTGATTTAGTCACTGAGATTTGTTTGAAATTGAAATTTGATTTTATTAGAGATGAGGATGCTTTGTTGAATACACAGTGCCCTAGGAATTTGGAACTAAGGTGGCAAACTGAAGTTAGCTCTAGTATATATGCGACCCCTTTGATCGCCGATATCAACAGGTAATAGATGTTTCTCTATTTGTATGTTATTTGCTCAATTCGTGTTTTGGTATATAATTCTTTTCAACTTTTCCATGTTTTAAGAACTTGTAATTGATTTGAATTAGTGGGCTCTAGCTCAAATGGTGTGCTCGGGATTATAGGTTCAAAGCCAGTTGGTTGGCACCTCTTGGTGTTTCCAACAAAGACATCCAGGATTCACATCTCCCAACCCCCAACTATTGAATTATCAAAAAATTTAAGCACCGGAGGGTAGCCGATCTTATTGCAGTCTTGTAAAAATTTCTATTTAACTTAATAGGTATTGTGCAATCACACAATTTTCCTAATGCACTTCTCCGCTTATCAACCCTTCTATTATTCTATAACTCACATCCTCTTGGATCTCTTCATCCTTGTGAATTATTTATTTAAAAAAAAAAAAAATCCAATATATAGGAAACACTCATGTTTCGGTATTTCTTGACCATCAATTTCTTTTTCTTTTTTTTGTTATTTTTTTTTAATTGATGTACATCTTTGTCTCTACTTTTACCATACTTACACAGTTACAATCCATGTACTTTATTTTAGTACATCTTAACCTAAAGCTTTTATCTTTTAAAGCATTTTTCCTATTTCATGTTAACCTTATGTTTGGCTTAATCAACTAAAAGTGTGATATCTGCAAAAAACATACAACGAGATATTTTGTCTTGAATCAATCTAGTAAGCCTATCCATAGCCAGTACAAAGAGACTTATGCTAATCTTTGATGCAACCTACTATGATAGGAAACTTACTTGTGATGCCTCTACTTGTTCTCATACTAGTTACAGCTATATCATACATATTTTAAACAACTTAATAAACTTGAACCCCATTATTTCTAAAACACACTATATAACCTTTCTACGTACCCTATCATACATTCTCTCTTGGTCAATAAAAGCTATTTAAATATCTTTACGGGTTCAAAAATATATATTTCATATAAATAAAAGAGCTGGGAGGTCCTCAGTGAAACACCAGTAGATCTGAAGTGTCTCGGTTTCTATCTGTTTGTTTTGTTGACTGCAATGTCTGTGTTTTGCTCTGCAGTGATGGAAAGCTTGATATAGTGGTTCCATCTTTTGTTCATTACCTTGAAGTTCTAGAAGGTTCTGATGGAGACAAAATGCCAGGTACTAAATGTTCTCTTTTTAGCTGCAGAGATGATTGTAGAATTTCTGCTAGCCATTCTATTACTTTAAACTCGGTGTATCTGATAAATGGTTCTTTTACCTTCCTGGGAAATGTTTAGAGGAGGTAACTGGAGGATGGTATTTGTATGAATCTCAGGAGTGCATGAAAAATATGTAAAAATTAACAAGCTTTACTAATCCTGGATTGGGTTTGGTTTAGTAAATATGTAATATAGTTGCTAAATGATTTTTCAGGTTGGCCTGCTTTCCATCAGTCTACTGTGCATGCCAGTCCGCTCCTGTATGATATTGACAAGGATGGTGTAAGAGAGATAGCTTTGGCAACCTACAATGGTGAAGTGCTCTTTTTCAGGTAATTTTTCTCAGTTATGATTGTATCTTTTGTGGTCGTATGCCTAAATACCTGCTCTGACATCAATTTTTGTATATTATAGAGTGTCAGGGTACATGATGGCGGATAAAATAGAGATACCTCGTAGAAGAGTTCGTAAAAATTGGCATGTGGGTTTGAATTCTGACACAGTGGACAGATCACATCCAGATGTTAAAGATGACCTGCTTGTCATGGAGGCAGCTGCTAAGATGTCCCGTAATTTATTCTTACATTCATAATTTTATATCTGTTCAATTACTTCTTTATTTATTTATATTTTTTAGGGGGGTTGGGGAGGGGGGTAATGCCTGACTTAATAAAATACTGTATTCGTTTCTTTCTTCTAACAAGAACTGACTATATTTGTAAATGGTAAATGTGTAGAAACAAATGGGAGTAAACCTGAGTTGAAAGTTCCAGTAACTAAATCAACAGAAAGTCATCCTGGCATGGTGAACACATCCAACCCAGAGAATGAAAGAAAAATGAATGAAAGTCAGATCAGTACACCTCCATTGAACACTTCAGATACAACGTTGACAGAAAGTCACGTTGGCATGGTGAATGCGTCGAATGTAGAGAATGAGCAGAAATTAAATGAAAGTAAAATAGAATCCAACATCAAGCTGCCTACGAGTGTAGATAATGCTTCTACAAACACTGGGTCAGGAGAAACTGCACAGAATGGGATGAACACTGGGTCAGGAGAAACTGCACAGAATGGGACAAACACTGGGAGACGGCTTCTGGAAGATAACTCAAAAGGATCACATGACAGTGACTCTAAATCAACAGATAATAGTAACGAGGATCGTCATGTTGCAACTGTGAAAAATGATGAAGGTTTAGAAGCAGATGCTGACTCATCCTTTGACTTATTCCGTGAGAGTGATGAGCTAGGTGATGAGTACAGTTATGATTATGATGATTATGTTGATGATTCTATGTGGGGAGAGGAGGAATGGACTGAGAGGGTACACGAGACAGTGGAGGATTATGTGCACATTGACTCACACATCTTGTGCACTCCAGTGAGTCTAAAATTGAAAATTTGATTATTATTGTTTTAAATTTTATTGATGAGACTTGTTGGTAGGTTTAGGTAAACTTATCAAATTTTTTTTCTTCTTTTTATTCCTGTCAGGTCATAGCAGACATTGATAATGATGGGGTATCAGAGATGATAGTTGCTGTTTCTTATTTCTTTGATCAAGAGTGAGTTCTCTTTCATCTTCTTTTTTTTATTGAAACTATTGTCTACCACCAATTTAGATGAAATTGAGCAATATAATCAACTGCCACCAGTTTGTAGTTTCCAGTTTGCCATTACCATTAACATTTCTGCTTCAATCATTAAAGGGCCTGTCTGCTTGTTGTGTGAAATTTATCGTCTAAACTTGGTGTGGACATCAGATTAATGCTGATTGGTTTGGTCCAGACAATGTAATTTTAATTCATTTGATTGTTATTTTATTTTGAGGTTCTGGAGGGATTTGATTGCCATTTTAATTGTGCTTATTTTCCTTCCTTTTTTTGATGTAATTTGAAACCGTATTTATAGGCCCCAGAGATAACATTAGTGGTTTGTTGATTTTGACAAATGAATTGATTTGGAAATTTTTAATAGCTTGGTGGTGATGCTAGGAAACCTTAGTTGGTGAAGCCTAGGGTTCAGACTGCTCTAGGTGGTGAAGCCTAGGGTTGTTCTGTTATTCCTTTGTTTTTCACTTAGATGCAGGAGCATAACCAGAAACTATTTCAATATTTCATTTTTGGATTTTTATTGGATAATTTTAGATTTTAACATTTTTATTTGTTTAGTTTGAGTTGTTATAGAGATTGAATTCCATCTCCTTAGATAAGGATTAGTTTAGCATTTGGATTAGTATTTGAGTTCGATTAGGATTTGTTTTAGGGATGCTTACCTTTATCTCTTGTAATTCCCAGAAACGGTATATAAAGCTCCAGATGGATTATTTAGTATTAGACTATTATTAATATTATTATGAGATTATTCATGCAAAATTTGCATTGTATTTGGTGGTGAAACCTAAGGTTTACTGTGGGACTAATCTAGGTGGGAAGACTAATAAGGAGTTCATGGTTAATGATTATTATAGAATTTTAGTTGGCCCTACTATCTACGGTTTTCCTTGGAGAAGTATTTGGAAGTAGAAGATTCCCTCTCAAGTAGCTTTTTTTTGTTTGGACTGCTGCCTTAGGGAAATGCTTGACGATTGATAATTTATGAAAAAGGAAGGTGTGGTTTTTGGATTGGTGCTACATATGCAAGAGTAATGGTGAATCAGTTGACCATCTCTTCCTTCACTGTCTTGTTGCTATGGATTTTTGATCTATGGTTTTGGGTTTATTTGGAGTAACTTGGTTTATGCTGCATACTGTTTTGGGGCTGTTAGGGTGTTGGCAAGGCAGGGTTGGTCATCATCGAAATGGTTATATATGGTCCATAGTTCCTCATTGCTTAATGTGGTGTCTTTGGAGGGAGAGAAATAGTAGATGTTTTGAAGATATTGAGAGATCTATTCCAGACCTCAAGCTATTCTTTTTTAAAACTTTATTGGATTGGTTTTTGCTTTGCAAAAACAATCATTCCCTTCTTTTATTGATTTCCTAGATTCTTGCAATTTTTGTATTTGATTTTTTGACCCCTTGTACACTTCCTGCGTACTAGGGTGTTCTTTTTTTATATCAATAAAACTTATTACTTAAATAAAAATTATAAAAAAAAAAAAAAGGGTGGGAAGACTAGGTTGTCCTGCATCACACTCTTGCAACGCCTCTATACCAATTCAAAACTCTACTAAGCATTTTGATTATTGGAATAATGGCTAAAGAGCATTAATAAACCAAGAGTCCAACTTGTCTCGAAAATATTATGTATCCACTACCAATTATTTGAAAAAAGATTGTGAAGCTGACCCCAATTAGTTAGGGTTCCTGTTTAGTTAGTCATTTTCTGTTACATGTTTGTAGTTGTGGTCTGTGTGGGCTTGAGGTTCTCATATTTCATACACATGAATAGAGCTTTATTACTAGTAAGTTATTAAACCGAGCTTGGGTTGGGTTCAATCAATGATTGACCAATTTCTCAACCATGAACACCCCAAAAAATGGCTGGATTGGAATATTAATTTCAAGCTCCACTGATGTCTAGAATCTTCAATCTAAACTTCTCAGTTGGTAAGGTTGAAAGTTGAACCTACCTATTTAAAAAAATAAAAAAGTTGAAGAGTTGGGCTGCCAATGAGCTCTAGCTCAACTGGCATCTCGTCCTCTTATAAGTACTAGGTGGAGGGTGAAGTGTGTTCAAGACCCATTGGGTGCGTGTATAACTGACCAATCAAAAAAAGGTTGAATAGTTGGGCTGGTTTTATTCTCCTTGATTGCAGATCAACCTTTTGCATGGGAAGATATGATCTTCAACATGTTATACTAACACCATTTATCATTCACTCATCATTGCAAATGTTAGACCAAGTGATCAACAGAGGGTTTTTTATTTTATTTTTTATTTATTGATTTAAATGATGTCTTGCTTTGTAGTGCTTTTGGTAGTGACTTTTGGACTGCTTATTAACTGATTGATGTGAAAGTGATTAGCCACTTTGTAAGTTGGCAGGTATTATGCTGACTCAGAACATTTGAAGGAATTGGGTGGTATTGATATTGGAAAATATGTAGCTGCTGATATTGTTGCTATCAATCTGGATACGAAGCATGTTAAGTGGACTACAGAGCTAGATCTAAGTACAGATACTGGAGACTTCCGTGCCTATATATACTCTTCTCCAACTGTTGCTGATTTAGATGGTGATGGGTATATGGACATTCTTGTTGGAACCTCCTTTGGCTTGTTCTATGTCTTGGATCATCATGGTAATATTCCTATGCTGACTTTCTATCTTGTGATATGTGTTCAGGATTAGAGCACATGCTTTTCTATTTAAATTTGTAGTTTGCTCTTGATTTTTAACTCAGATGTTATGACTTGCTGTTAGCTTTAGAGCGGTGGTAAAAGATGTTGCGTCATTTTTTAGATCTTTGGCTATTGTTTCTCTCTATGTTCTGACCATATTTTCCTTTAATGCATGCGTCTATTTAGATAGTTAATTTGGAGTCAAGTCCCTTTCATAATAAAAAATGTTGAGTACATGAACTGCGCTGTGCTAAGTGTGCTTCTTTAAGTTTTATTTTAGAGTTCTCACATGTCCAATTAAGCATTTTGTTAAATGTGGTTTGATTTTTCATTTTTATTGTTTTCTCTTGATACTCAATTGTTTCCTTTATTTAGGCAAAGTGAGAGAAAAGTTTCCTCTTGAAATGGCTGAGATTCAAGGAGCTGTTGTTGCCGCTGATATCAATGACGATGGCAAAATTGAACTAGTGACTGCTGATACACATGGAAACGTTGCTGCTTGGACTACAAAAGGAGAGGAAATTTGGGAAGCACACCTTAAGAGTCTGGTTCCCCAGGTAAGATTCATGTTTTTTTCTTCTTAAAATTAAGCTGTTTTTAAATTCACTAGAATCTTATTGATTATTAATGAGATATGTTATTTTAGCTTTTGAGATTGTGTGTTTTTTTTTTCCTTGAATCCCACTTGTTTATGTGAATTGAGTTAAAATTACTGATTGAATGTATGTTGATAATTTTAGTCAGATTTATTGAATTCAGCTTCCTTGTATGTATAAACCTTCATGTGTTTCTATTTCACCATTGCCTATCCCTATGAATGTTGCTTTTCATATTGAAACTACAGCAGGATTCTTATGGGGAGGACTAGGTGACAAATTTAAATTTCTTTTACTTAAACGGAACAAAATTTGTGAACCACTTAAACCTGGGGGATTGGGCATTGAGAATTTGATCTTATTTAATCAAGCATTATTGGAGGAGTAGTAGTTGCAACGTTACGGTGGAGGGTGGTGGATGTCAAATATGGTAGTGTCTGTGGAGGCTGGTTTTCAAATTTAGTGAAGAGGTCATATCTGGAAATATAAGGAAAGGTTGCGGTAATTTCTCTAGTTTTATTAGCTATGAGGTGGGAGCGGGAACTCAAGTTAAATTTTATCATGATTTGTGGTGTGTTGATCAATCATTGAAGGGAGGCTTTCCAGAACTACTTTGGCTTGCACATAATAGGAAAGCTTCAGTGGCAGATTACTATCAATGCTCTGATGGAATTTTCACAGTGATGTTACTTTTTTAGAACAGTGCAAGATTGGGAGTTGGAGTCCCTTGTATCCTTTATGGAGTTAATTAACTCTGCTAAAGTGGGAAGGAGGGATGAGCTGGAATTCGTCTAAATGTAGTGTGTTTGAAGTCAAATCTACAAAATGTTCAATCCTATAGGAGGTCTGCCTTAACCTTGGAAAGGCATATGGAAGCCTAGAGTTCCTACTAGAATGGCATTCTTTCTATGGACGACAGCATTGGGGAGAATTCTAACTGTGGATAATCAAACAAAACACTATATCATTATTGTAGATTGGATTTGCTTGTGTAACTTGATTCGGGACCTATTGATCATTTGCTTCTTCATTTTGATGTTATGAGAGAGCTTTGTTCTATGGTTTTTAATCTCTTTGTGTTCATTGGGTTATGCCTGGTGGGATGATTGAACTGTTAGCATGTTGGCAAGGTCAGTTCGGTTGAAATCATCGTATAAACATTTGGAAGGTGATGTGTCATTGTCTCATGTGGAGCATTTGGAGAGAGAGAAATGGTAGGTGCTTTTGGAGGGTGTGAACGTTCAGTGTTAGACCTGAAAATTTCATTCCTCAAATCTTTATTTGAGTGGATGGCTTCAGGGAAATTTTGCTTCAATTTAATTGAGATGCTTCATCTTTTTTTTTTTCGTTATTAGTAGCTGTTTTTATCTCTTTCATACATCCTGGGTACATGGGCTGCTATGTGCTTTATAGTGAATTATATTTTATTAATCAAAATGGATGTCAAGTTTTTTTTTTTTTTTTTTTTATTGATCAAAATGTATGTTAGTTTTTCCCCCATTTCCTGTAACTTAAATGATAAATTTTGATGAAGGAAGTGGACTTTTTGGCTTGGTAAACTTTCGAATCAGGTAAGTTTGAGCTAAAACTGGTTAAATTATGTAAATTGTGCCAATACCAACAAGTCTGCCCATGGGATTCACTGCTTACAGAAATGGAAAAGACAATGAGGAGGTGAAACGGAAGGATTCTTTCCATTTATTTCCTGAATAGTTTTGTGTTTAATGTTCCCTCATGTACTGACCATATTTGTAATTGATCAAATTAATGCCATTTGGGAATTGTGCTCACATGAAATTTGACTACTTCACAATGGTCTGGTATTTGATATTGAATTTTATTAATTTATGTGGATTCAAGATTTCTGGGTTCTCTTTAAAGATATGGAACAGGAAAAAATATTTTCTTTCATTTATTTAAAAATCAACTTACCTCTATATCCAGTAGTTCATCAATTGTTATACTCTAGAATTTGATATAATAATGGTTTGAAGGTTACTGTTGAGCTAACATCTGTTTCTAATTGTCAGTAGAGTGACTTGATCTATGTTTCCAAATAATATGAAAAATTCATAGCATAGTGGTCTGATACACATTGTCATATTCCTCAGGGGCCCACTGTTGGTGATGTTGATGGTGATGGCCATACTGATGTTGTGATTCCAACACTGTCAGGGAACATATATGTTCTGAGTGGCAAGGATGGGTCATTTGTTCGTCCTTATCCGTATAGAACTCATGGCAGAGTGATGAATCAAGTTCTTCTTGTTGATCTAAATAAACGTGGTGAGAAAAAGAAGGGGCTGACTCTTGTTACAACATCATTTGATGGTTATTTGTACCTTATAGATGGGCCTACTTCATGTGCTGATGTTGTTGACATTGGTGAAACCTCGTAAGATATGCATAATCTTTTGTTCCATTGTTATTGGTTTTTTGATTTCCTTTTCCTCAACTTATCTAAATGTGCATCTCTTCATGACAGATATAGCATGGTCTTGGCAGAAAATGTTGATGGTGGAGATGATCTTGATCTTATTGTGACAACCATGAATGGCAATGTCTTTTGCTTCTCTACTCCTTCTCCTCATCATCCTCTCAAGGTAGGATAATATCTAAAGCTGATTTGCGATTGATTTCTTCTTTGTTCTCTCCGTGGTCGTATTGATATTCCTCTAATGATATTCTTTCAGGCATGGAGATCAACTAATCAAGGAAGAAACAATGTGGCTAATCGGCATAACCGTGAAGGTATCTATGTTCCGCATCCATCAAGAGCTTTCCGTGATGAGGAAGGCAGGAATTTCTGGGTGGATATTGAGATTGTTGATAAATACAGATTCCCATCTGGGTCTCAAGCACCTTACAATGTCACAGTAAGTGCTTCCCACCAACCCATTTACACTATTAAAGGCTGCAACTCAAATTTCTCTCTCATTGACTCTCTGTTTGTACTTGAATTGTTGAATTTGTCAAAACTATGCAGACAACCTTGTTGGTTCCTGGTAATTATCAAGGTGAGAGAAGGATAAAGCAAAATCAGATCTTTGACCGTCCTGGGAAGCATCGAATAAAGCTTCCAACAGTTGGGGTAAGGACTACAGGGACTGTTTTGGTGGAGATGGTTGACAAGAACGGACTGTATTTCTCAGATGATTTCTCCCTCACATTCCATATGTATTACTATAAACTGTTGAAGTGGCTGCTTGTCCTCCCAATGCTTGGGATGTTTGGTGTGCTCCTCATCCTTCGTCCACAGGAAGCCATGCCTTTACCATCGTTTTCACGGAACACTGACCTGTGATGAATCCCTTGTATGAAAACCCCATCCCTGCATAAAGATAATGTGCGATAGTTTTCCTGAACAGAAGGCCAGAAACTTAGGTGATTACAAATTAGACACACAGGCAACAAGTTTTGATGTTGAGCTTAGATCTGGCTAAAAATGCAGTGGGCCTGAATTCAATTTAATTTGAGTTTTGAATTATAGAAAGCCGGAAATGTAAAATAGTCAGATTTTGGGTAATGGGCGATTGAATTTAATCCCAAATGATATCTTGGCTCCCGTTTCCCACTTCTCTCCTTTTATTTATTTATTTATACATTTCATTTTTACGTCAAGTCAATGGCCCCAAGGGGAGGTCACTCTTAAGTCTTAACTAATTATGGGGCATTTTATGAGGAAATTGACTTTTATTCGCAGAATAATTTATATACCGTGTGTGCGTGCTCACTGTAAGCGCTCTTGCATGTACTTAAGAGTTAAGCTCTAAATGATAAGCATTCGTGTTTGAATTTTTTTTTTTGGGGCCGGGGTTGTGGGGTAGGTCAGCAGAAATTTTATTCATAAACTTAATAGGAATGTTCAGCATATCTACTAGCAGCGACAAGACAATGGGGTAGGTCCTCTAACCAGATCATTAACATCACAACCAAACCTGTGAGGTCATCAGCTTAACCATTCAAAGTCCATTTTTATGCACAAAATTAAGGACTGATTGGATTGAGGGGGAAGGAATAGAAAGTGAAGGGAAGTAGAGTAAAGTTAGCTGAAAATAAGCTAATTTTAAACTAATTTTACTCTCTTTTACTCTACTCCTAATTTCTCTCGTTTAATCCAAATAGATCATAAATTCCCAAGAATGATTTGCTTGTTAGAAACAACTAAATATCTTCTCAAGTGTCTGTATGGAGTTGTTTGGCAGTGGAATATTACAAGATTCGTATAAATTCAACATTATCACACTTTAAAGACGAAACCTAAAATACTAATCTCTTGGGAGAAGTTGATAGTCTCAATGGCTCCAAATTATAAGAACTAGTTGCATATGCGGAAAATTTTGACAATTTTTTCTAAAATAAAAATAGTAGATGAGACTAAGCAGTGTTAGTTCCAAGTCCTATTTAAGATTATGTGATTATTTTTTAACAAAGTATACTTGATACAACATATTATATTTTCTAAATTAAGCTACCTTCATATGTTATTTAAAAATGTTTCAAATTTTGTATTTTTTATAAATGAAACATAATGCATTTTTTATGTAGGGGAATACCTATGAGAAATAGAACAAGTCTATTTCAAGCCTGTAAGAAATAAAACACATTTGCTTTTGTAAGATAACCTCAAATCCACAAGGAGTTTTTTGAATCCACAATTTAATAGATTTGAAACCCGTCAAAGAATAATAGAAAAATCCATCAAAGAACAATAGAGAAAAACTTTGTATTTTTATTAATATGAATAATCAACTGTCAAAATGTTTACAGATTTCGACTGAAATGAACTGAATGGACCAAATACTACGCTAATGTGATTCAACTTGAACATAGCAACCATAAATACTAAACTTCAACTTTTAGATATTAATTAATGGGAAATGTTAACAAATTCCCTAAGGACATTTGTTAGTGAATTATTTTTGAAAAGTTTTTATGGAGAAAAAAAAAAAAAAAAGCTTTGACGACTTTTTCAATTTTCCATAATAGTGGTATAAGCATTTTTCTAAAATTGTTTATTAATAATTGGGCACCCCCCCCCCTCCCAAATACCCCACAAACACTTATACTTATGGAATGACCACCGCATTAAGAGTATGTGGTGGAAGTGATTGTGAGTTTTAATCATCACATTTTATTTAGTTAGTGGGTGATGTGACAGTCTCTCATTAAAAAAAATCATTTTAAAAAAGTTATAAATGTAAGCCAAACCCCTTAATTAATAAAGATTAACTCATTCAATTACCAATAATTCTCACGAACACATAACATATTTATTAGGGAAGATGGTGTAGGATCCCAAGAAAGAAAGTATGGGGAGAAATAAAAGCTAGATTTCATCTAACATAAAATCATATATATGGTCTATTTGAATACCGCTTATTACTGAAAACTGAAAATATTGTAGCAAAATAATTTTTAAATGTATAAATAATGCTGTGAAACCCACTTTTAAAGAAAAAATTGCAGAAAAGATATGTTTTAAAGAAAACTCAAATGTGTCGTGCAACCCTTTTAAGATTCTTTGTCTGTTAGATACTTTTTCTTCTAGTCTTTTATTAACCGTTTGTGTTTTATCTTTTCAATGTTGTTTTAAGGAATCTATGTGTCTAACGGAAAAAGAATCTTATGTATATATAAAACTCAAATTTATCAATACATTTTCAAGATCCTTATAACTCACTTGATAGCTTTTAGTATTTTTGACAGATACATTCAAAATTTCAATCCTCTTACTCTGTTTTAACTATTGAATTATAAAAATAAAAATAAAAATAAAAATCCATCTATATATTTCATCAATAGAAATTACTATTATTTTTTTGATATTTCATACTCTATTAAAGTATTTTAAACTAAAAATTATAATTTAAATTCTATTTAAATTTCTCTATTCAAACGAACCATACCTCGTTTTTTTATCTCTCTATTTTTTTAGCAGTAAAATGGTAAACGGGTTGCGCACAACATAAAGAGCCCAAAAAGAAACTTTCCCTCATCAAAGAAGGTAACGATCCAATGTATTCCAACAGAAATTACTCTAGAAACTTGAACATCTGATAAGTTTTGATTTATCTCTTTTGTCTTGTTGATAATTTTACATCCCTTCAGTCCTTCTCAAAAGTGGTGTTGACACAGACTATGAATTTTTTTTTTTTTTTTTTGATAAGTAAGAATGATATATATACAAAAGTCTAGTCTATGCATGAAGAACATAGAGCAAACCCAGAAAAAACAAGAAGATGAAAACAAAGAAAAAACATAAAAGAAAATCAAACAACAGAATAATTACAAAAGAGGAAGGGGACTATGAATATTTTCAAGTAATTTCACTGGTAGACTGCAAAATTCCCCATCAAATAAAGTTATAAACCTTGAAACTCACAAATTTCCCATCATTATAGCCTTATGATTCACAAATTCAAAGTTATACCTTGAATATTTTCAGAATTCAGACTGACCGCAAAAGTTCCCTTCACTATGAGGTTTGTTTTTCATAATTTAATAGTTTTGATGGGGAGATCAAAACCTTGGATACTTCTGTTGGAGACACTAAGAGGAGCCAACCAATTGAGCTACAAGGTTTTTAGCCACCATGATGTCTATTATTCACAAATTCAATATCACACTACAGCAGAGTGTGGAATATGTTTCCTGTAAGTCATCCACTCTTTACAAATTAAACTAAGAACACAACTTGATCTAAAAGCTATTAATCTCAGTCCACTAAACACTTACTGATTGTAACAGGTGAATGGCTTTCAATATGAATTTTTATTTGAGCAGAAATTTCATTGAAGCAAAATACCAACTACTTGATTTACCACATGCGTGCACTCATGCACGCACAATTCAACTGGTAAGTCTTGCAAAGAAATTTCAATATCATGACGTACCTCAAAACTTTGGCTGCAATGAGTGATTCAAACTTTGATTACAAGTGAAACAATTGCTAAAGAACTTTAATTCCAGGATTCCATACTTTAAGAGACAATCACCCAAGAAACTTTTGTGAAATTTATTCAGCTAGAAGGTGCAACCAAATGCACTTTATGGTCAATTTAAATACATGTGCAATATGGTGGGAGCTCACAGATGTCTTGTGTTTAGACTTTAGCCAGTAACTCTTTCACATAATCAATTTTATCCTATACCTCTAAGACCAACAGAGCATGGTGGCAGTACTTCACCATCAGATACATCCCTCAACATCCTGCTCTAGATCAAATCCAACTCGTCCAGAGGAGGAAACTGCAATGCATCCTGCCCACTATTATTGATGCATTAAAGCCTCACATTTACTCAGGGAATTCCAAGCTTAGCAAAAGGGTCGCCAACAAAACCTGAAACCAGTAAAAGCCTCATGAACATAAACCCTCAATGCCTCACCGTTGCTGAAGGCATGATTTACACAATTGGGATTTGAGTGTCTAACCCATAATTTGAATAATGCTTGTTTAAGTTGAGATAAACTGAAGGTATGCTTGATTATATCATTGGTAGAAATCTTTTTAAGGATGTTCAAGTTTATTTTTATTTTTCTTTATTCATTAAAGTGGGAAAAATGGTAAATCATGTCTTTTTTTCAATAATTCACTGGTAAATCATGTTATCTTCATCTCATGTGCCTGTATTTGATTATTGACCATATTAGTAGTTAGATCAACCATCCACAGTTTAGCTTAATGAAATTTCAGTGTTGACATTAGAGAAAATGGACAGCTAGGTACAATTCAAGATAAAGTGCATAACATGCTAAAAAACTTTAGAGCAAAATAAAATAGAGAGTAAAGTGGTCCTCAGTTCCAAAATTTTCATACCAAAACCACATAATGTGCAAATTGACATTATGATCATATCAGAATATCCATGTATTTATAGTTGTAATAATTTTTAACATAACATATCCATGTACTCACAAACTCATGTTTTAACCAAACAATCCAGCCATATTTACATCAAAAAGCCCCAACCAAAGGTTATGGACTTCCCTCATCAATTTGTTGTATCTAAGAATCCAACATACAACAACCAATCCTTGGTTACAAAAATTTGGGGTCGTATATGGATCCTCAACAGCCTAGTCAGCTTTGGCCACAAGTATTCTTTTCTGTCATTCTAAACAAAGTCATACTATTTGTTATTTCCTCAATTGAAATATCATTTTTAAATAAACAATCAGTCAATTACATACCTGCGAACAAAATACAGATTGAAAGCAATACCAGTATATTGCTGAACAGCATAGAAAAACTTACAGTTAAAAGGCCTGCAATACAGGCCTCTTTCCAAGCCTCTTGATCTCCTTATCCATTTTCCCAGTAAGCATCAATCCAAACATCTTGTAATCACAGAAAAGAGACCAAAATGGATGCCCAAACGTGGCCGGAACATTCCCTTCCACAAAGAAATGGCTGTACCAGGCAAATCCATACCCAGAGACTGGCACAAAGAACAGAAACCACCAGCTAAAAACCACTGAACAAAGCATGAAGAAGATAGAAATAAGTGTGCCCATGAAATGCCAGCGCCTTGTGGATGGTTTTGAGTGCTGATTCACATAGAAGGCCCAGAACTCTTCTAAGCTCCTGAAATTCATTATCTTCCAAAGAAAAGCAAAATCAAACCCAAATTCAGAAATCTTATTGATTTTTCTTCAAAAACCCTTCTTGCAATTCCTTATCAAGACTAAACCTAAATCAAAATCTTGACTTTTGGGTCCTCTTGAAATCAGTGATTAACCCAAAAACAGAATCTGGGTTTGGCTTAACTTTCATAGAAATTACACAGGATTGAGCCTAGGTAGGTGGTACTGGGTATGACTCAAAAAAAAAAAAAATTTATTCAAAGCAAGATTCCTTGATATTTTCACCTATTCACTATGTGAGGTAGAGATTTTAGTTCGAACACGTGCCTAAGAATCTCAACGAGGTTCCTTTTAGGAAAGAGAGTAAGTTGTGTTGGGTTTGAAGGTTGAACTATATCTCTCTCATCAGTTCCTGGAAAATTCAAAGTAGGTTTTGCGTCTTGTTCGAAACAATCAGTTGAAATATTTTATTTTATTTTATTATAATACCTTTTTCTTATGGTTTTTTTTTTTTTTTTTAATGATACTTTAGTGGGTTTTTTTTTAATGATATTAATATATAATGCTACAATTTTTATTATAATTATTTTATGAGTTAAATAATTTAAATTATGATTGATTGATTATCTTTTTTTTTATAGGCCAATTATTTTTTTATTTATTACTCATAATCTAACACGCGAACGGTGATAATATAAGTTGTGTTATTTTATGTCTTCTTATTATATCGGCTTGCCATTTGGTGACGTGTACGTACAAGAAAAAAAAAAAAAAGAGAGAAAAAAAAAGAAAGAATAAAAAAAAAAGGACATTCTTGTTTGTGAATAGGAGATTCTTTAACTACTCATGCAATAATTTTTTTTATTTTTTTTATTTTCAGAGATTGTCTGAAAATTATGTGATTGGCTAATAGCCTAATACCAATGCGTTTGCCTTGTCCATTGCATTTATCCCATTTGGTTGGTCTAGGCAGGAAAAAGGAACACTCTTTCTAAATAACTAAAATTTGCTAAGAATTTTGTTAGTTGCCCGGTTAGGAAAGTATATATAATACTAACATCTCGAGTTTTGAAAACTCGAGATCCAAAGTTTTTCAAACTCCTCCTTAGAGTTTTTCATTCGCTGACTCGGACAAATTTGTCGACTCGGATCTCGAGTTTTGAAAACTCGCTAAATAGAACTCGATTTTACAAAACTCGAGTTCTAGTTAACGTTTTTCATTTTACCCAGTTTTAGAAACACTCTTTGCACAAACATAAAACCTAAAAACAAAAACACTCTCAACGACTCTCAGTCACACTCACGCCCAAATTTTCAAACTTCCAAAATTTCAAAATCACTCACTCTCACTCCCAAAGCACCGACCCCTGTGCTCTCAGTCTCCACGGGCTGTCTTCGGCTTTGTTTATCTTCGCCGTTCTTCAGTCTTCTGCTGTGTATCTTCGTCGTTCTTCATCTCGCTTGCTAGGTAACAGTTCTCCGTTCCTCTTTTGCTGAATTTATGTTATAGAATTAGGCTTTTTGCATGGTGGGTTACGCATTGTTGGAAATGTAAATGTTAGAACTCATTCTTTGATGTTGTTTGGTAATGGGTTGTTGATAATGAGTGTAGATGCTGTTTTTTTTTTTTTTTTTTTTGAAATGTTTGCTAGTGGAGATTTTGACTGACCCACACTGTTAAATTTCGTACTATAGACCTTAAGGAAAAGAGAATTTGATAAGTAAAAATCTGGTTTTGTTTAGAATGATCAATGAGGAAGAAGGTTAATAAAATTATTAAAAAAAAAAAAACAGCTCCTCCACGCATGTGCAATTGAAGCACAGACCCATGTATCTGTATGGATTGGCTGACATTTAAACATCAATTGAGGCCAAACTTTTGTAGGATTTGCACTGCAAAGAGCCCAAGAGTAATTATATATTTTATTTTGAATCCATAGTGTTTGATAAAATGCTTGAAAGAGAATTTATAAATTTTATTTCTGACTTGACAATTCTATTAATCATATTTGTTTGTTTTGTATTTTGTTGGGGATTAGAAACAGTGAAATTGGGAAAGTTTATTAAAGCACTTGCATATACTTAGCTTGTGTTCATTTTTTCCCCATGTTATATGCTAAGTAATCAGTCTTGTTTGCTTCTCAAGGATTGGTTGGTCTCATTGTGTTTTCTTTATTGTTGCTCATGCCAATCTTGGTTCTATGGTGTATCAACCTCTAACTAACATGAGTGAAAAAAATTAACATAGGCTACGGGTAAGAAAGTTTTTATTATTTTTAAGTGAATAATTTGAGAGCAAATTTTGGATTAAGGATTATTTGACAATAAATTTTTAAAATAATCACCACAAAGGTACAAATGAAGAACTAAGTGGGTAGAATACATGATGTGCTGTTTTCAGTATAGATTTCCTTGCATGTAGAATAGCATTTCTTTGCCCCCACAGTATTAATGATCTCACAGTACACTTTTTGCAGTATGGAGCCTCGGATTGATGAGGAGCCACAGATGTTGGAGCCTGGTCCGCGTATAAGATCATTGTTGACGCGACAATCACATCATCGATCAGAGGACATTTGGAATGGCGAGGTGAAATATCTACTTCTAACAACCGCTTCAATGTTTATGTTATCTTTGACTTTTAGTTAGCAAGTTCTTTGAAAGTGTATTTCTAGTTCTAACAACTACTATAATTGTTATTGATTTTGCAGGACTCGGGCGCACTTACGTGCCGTGGTCGCACTAAGGAGATGGCAAAAATTCAAATGCGAGATGATCGGGTCATTGACATTATCAAGTTGCTAAGGCTTGAAGGATTGTTTAGGGCCCCTTCCAGAGAGATAGATAATTGCCTTATAACGGCCCTAGTGGAGCGATGGCGCCCGGAGACTCATACGTTCCATCTTCCACATGGTGAGATGTCAATCACCCTACAAGATGTGGAGGTCATTTTTGGACTTCCTATAGATGGTGAGGTCTTGGTTGGGCCGACTGCCGTGATCGATGGAAGTTGGAGCACTCTTTGCATGGAGTTGCTTGGTTTTATGCCGGCGAATGACAACAAAACTTTGGTGGGTCAAAGAATTCTCATCAGCCGCCTTCTTGAGGCCATTGCAGCGCCACTACCTCATGATGCAACAGAGAATGAGATACACAAGTATGCCCGGTGTTATATTTTAGCGCTACTAGGAGATAAGCTTTTTATGGACAAGTCGGGAGATAGGGTGCATCTTATGTTTTTGGAGCAACTGCGGAACGTTCGTGATCCGCCACAGTATAGTTGGGGCAGTGGTTGCTTGGCTTGGTTGTACAGAGAGTTGTGCCGGGCAAGCGAGAAAGGGGCATTGCAGATTGGTGGGGCATGCACCTTGATCCAGTATTGGGCATGGGCAAGGTTGCCATTCTTGTGCCCGAGGATAGAGCCTCCACCTGGAGGTGATTATGGCCCGTGGCCGTATGCTCCACTTGCCGTTAAGTAAGTATTTTTTATTTTATTTTTTATTTTGTATTTTTTATTTTTTTATATTTAGTGTGTTATGCAATGTACTTTTCTTAGTAACTAAGTAGCTACTTATCTTATGTTATTCGCTCGTAACTGTAGATGGGTGCGGGTGCCAGGCTCGAAGAGTAGGCCATCGGAGATGGCTTTGGTCTACTATCGTGAGCAATTAGTTACAATGCACCCGAACCAGGTAATAACCTTCAAAAGTTACCTGGTTCATTATGTTAATTTTCCTTAAGAATATGATTGCTTCATACTTTAACATATATGTCGTATTCTCCCTCGTTTCACATTTTAAGATGTTATGATAATTGTTTTTTGTTTCTATTGTAGATTGTCTGGCAGCCATACGAGGCACACTTTGCCCACTTGCCTGACTTCTGCGTTGCAGGGAGGGGTACGTGGACAGCAAGGGTGCCGCTTGTGTGTTTTTGCATAGTGGAGGCACATCACCCAGACCGTGTCCTTCGTCAGTTTGGGTTGGCGCAAGAGCGGCCTGAGCATGTTGTGTATGATGAAAGGCTACATAGAATAGACTTGCGTGGGAAGGTGGAAAAGAATTGGAGGCAGGAGCATGAACCATATATCATTTCATGGAATAGCAGAGAACAACGAGTTTGTCATGCACCTCCTCAGACTGGTGAGATGGCCCGCGATCATGACTATTACCAGTGGTACCGTCCGGTCACTCGAACGTATATTGACCGCAACAGCGCTAGATTACATCAGATGGTAATGTGTTCTAATTATATTTTATTGGTTGCTTTGTTTTTTCTTTAGTACATGTACGAACGTAGAATCAATTGATTTCTTCTTTCAACAAATTTGGTTTGATCTTACTGACATCCAATTAAAAAGAGTTTTTGTTGCATATAGTATCATAATAAAACTTGAATTTTTTAGTTTAAATGAGTATTTAAGTATATTAATAAGTACGATATCATGCATTCTATAATTGTTACATATATGTGGAAAATTCTGATTGTACTGGTTCTTTCTTTGTTTCAGATTGAAAGTCATTTAGCGTTGTTGAATTGGCTTCCTGTAGGCAGCCGAGAACACAACCATGTCCGGCGCATCCTACATAATGTGGCTGGACTTGGTGGTGATCCTACAGCCACTGGGCAGGCAACCAACCGTAGTGCGACTGAACTAGCAAGTACTGCAGCCCCAAGCACAAGTGCAGCACCCGTACGTACACCGACCCGTGGTCGGCGTGATACTGCAAGCCCAAGCACAAGCACAGCTAGGGGTCGTGGTCGGCTTGCTACAGCAAGCCCAAGCACAAGCACAGCTAGGGGCCGTGGTCGGCCTGTTACAGCAAGCCTAAGCCCAATTCCAGCTAGGGGTAGTGGTCGGCCTGCTACAGCAAGCCCAAGCAGAAGTGCAGCTAGGGGCCGTGGTCGGTGTGCAACAACCCCTCGGGTTGTAAGTAGTCCTGAGATACCTGCTCCCATCTCGCACGCATCTCCCCAACCTGAGGTCCCTCCACCCATCCCAGTTGCATCTCCTCAGTCCGAGGTCCCTCCACCCATGGTAGATGTATCTTCTCAGGCTGAAGTCCCTTCACCCACCCCACCTTCGCAGCCCAGTCCCTTCACCCCTCCTATGCACCCTGAGACACCCTTACACCCACCCACCAGCTCCAGTGCACTCACTTTACCCATGGACCCACCCAGTATTGAACCCATGACAATGATCCCCACTCCTGGTCTATACATAGAGCATCGTGACCCACCTACCTCATCCTTATCTGACCCTTTAGGACCTCCGGTAGGGATTGACCCACTACAGCCAGATATTGATGTACCGGACGAGCATCCCCCTCATCAGCCGTCACCCCCACGAGGTAGACCGCAACGTGCTAGAAGAGCACCCACTTGTGGGACAGGTGGACACAAAATAGGACACAAAGGCAGCTCTATGGTACGATAACATTAATTATAATGTTTTTGCCTATTTTGCAATATGCTATTTATTATTATAATTACACCGAATATTGATTGTATGCACCTAATGTCTTTGCAGCACGATGATGAGCCTAAGGCTGATGCTCCGCAGCCTCCTCCCCCGCCCAAACATTGCACGAGGGTTAAAAAACGCAAAATTGGTGAACATTGAAAATAAGGTTTGTTAAAGATGCATGCAGCAAATTACTTTGTGTTATGGATGGTGCATGTGAGATGTATGTCATAGTCAATTCTCAAGAAGTGTTTATACCATATACCATACATTTATACCATGTGAGATCTAATTAACTTAAGTAGCTTCTGAACAAGCTCATACTTGGTTGATATGAAAATGAACCAAGCTTTTGAACATGTAATCTAGTTTGGTAACGTGCTTGGCTTGTGTTTGAAAGAAAATTAAACAAACAACCTTCAACTTTTAATACTTGGCTTAGCTCAATGCGTTTACAGCCCTAGTTATAAGTACTTTAAAACTTATCTGGTCTTTGTTTCCAATTTTGAGTAAAAGTTCGAATCAGCAGTTCCTAAATCTTACAACTACTACATATCTTTTTAAATTTTCTAATATCTGTCCTCTAATATATCTTTTCTCAGATAGTCATATCTGGAAAAGAAGTACACAGTCTTCAAAAGGGCAGCACGATATTGAGATTTTATTCTGTTTGTTTCTGAGTTGCTAATGATTTACTAGTGTTATGAGTAGTAGTCTATGTCTTCATGTGTCATCTTGAGCTGAAATCCTAGTTTTTGAGAACTTTAAATTTGCATTTCTTTAGGAGTTGTGTATATATCATGTGTACATAATGGTCCTTCCCTTTTGCAATAAGTTACATATTGTTTTACATTGTCATTCCTGAGATTGCTGGCTGCTTCTAACAGGTTGGAAGAGTTGGTAGGTTCGGCACCAAAGGGCTTGCAATTACGTTTGGTAGGTTCGGCACCAAAGAGTTGGACGTTATCAATAATGTATGGCATCCAGTATTTTACTTTTTATTGTTTTGTTGCTCAATGTTGGTGGATCTAATTTTCTTTGGTTGGATGGTTAACTAAGGCTAGATATGGATAGATAATTTTAGTATATATGAAGGTTTAGTCATTTTAAAAATTGGTAAGTCATTGTATTGATGCTCATTTGTTGTATTCATGTTCACATTAACATTGTGGTCATTGGCCACGTTGAGTCTGGGACGTCGACCACCACTGGTCACTTCATCTACAAGCTTGGAGGTATTGACAAGCGTGTTATTGAGAGGTTTGAGAAGGAAGCTGCTGAGATGAACAAGAGGTCATTCAAGTATGCCTGGGTGCTTGACAAGCTCAAGGCTGAGCGTGAGCGTGGTATCACCATTGATATTGCCTTGTGGAAGTTTGAGACCAGCAGCTACTACTGCACAAACCCGTGAGCATGCTCTCCTTGCTTTCACCCTCGGTGTCAAGCAAATGATTTGCTGCTGCAACAAGGTATGATGAATGCCATCATATATTTTTCTTTCTTCCTCACTCATGCATTACAGTGCTGGAATTTAGATCTATGGTTTCGCTTGGCTTTGATTGCAGGAAGAACTCAGCAGGCAAAACCCTGAAACTACTTTCAGGATCATGCTATCTGCCTCATCCTGATAAAGAAGACACTGGTGGGGAGGATGCACACTTTATCTGTGTTGATGAACAAGCAATTGGGGTGGCAGATGGTGTTCGTGGCTGGGCAGATCTAGGCGTTGATGCTGGACAGTATTCCCGGGAACTCATGTCCCATTCAGTAAATGCTGTTAAAGAGGAGCCCAAGGGTTCAATTGATCCTGCTAGGGTCCTGGAGAAAGTTCACTCAATCACTACAGCCAAACGGTTCCTCAACAGCATGCATCATAGCACTCACAGACGAGGTATATTCTTCTTCCATTTTAGCCATTCCTTTATGCCTGTCTCTAGTTTATGGATTTATTTGGCCATTTTCCTGAAAAACCATTAAATTATTTTTTAAAAGACATTGTGTAATTGTAGCCTGACTTGTTAAAGGTATTGGAGTTTACTTATCATGCTAGTTTGGAGATTATTTTCTTATTACTTCTTTTGGATTTGTCTGCTGATTTATGTCTTGGTGTACGATCATGATAATCTCAGTTTATGATAATCCAGTAAGGCAGTAAGTTTCATCGGTTTTTTCAGAATTAAAATGATAAAAACTCAGGGTTGTGTTATGTGTTGAGGAAGTAACATTAAAATTTACTGAACAATATGTATGCTCGTGAGCACTGACATTCACAGGAGTGACTTGAGGTGGCACAGTGGACTTGTAACACTTGTTGGTTCATACTGATTCCAGTAGGCTTGAGGTTAATGATAAAAGGCAAAAAGGGTTTAGTTTTGAAAATTTTAGTTGAATTTGGACAGCAACAAATGTTTGTGTATTAAGGTTGATTAAAATGAGTTGACTGATGGCTGAAAAGGTGAATACTTTTGGGTTTTAGGGTCTCAAAGGGTGTTAGGTTAGGGACATGGTTGGGGCTGTATTTTATCAAGAAAGGACAATCACTGGGGATGAACACTGCCTTTAAGCAGTAATGGTGCAGCAGTCAGCAGAAAAGAAGAGTATATAGCAGTCAGCAAAAAAGAAGAGAGCTTGGTTTCTGGTTTTGAATAGTTTGCAGCTTTCATTATACACATGTTTGCAGCTTTGAATAGTTTCTGGTTTTTGCTACTATGCATGTTTTGTTATTTGAACAAAGGCCACTTGTTGATCAAGAAATTATTTGAGCATTCTAATTTTTAATTATAAGGGCAAGAGATACATATATGGGGCTTATTGGATTGGATTAGATTTAGATTGATTGGAGTAAGTTGATGGGGTTTTCTGTTGGGTCCCAAGCTCTCTTTTTTTTTTTTTTTTTTTTTTTTTTTTCTATTTTTTGTTTTCTGATGGATGTGCATCATTTCTTGTGTTACATGTGTTGATGGGTTGAATTTAATCTTATTTTATTTCATTGAAGCTTGGGTTGGATTTGGCTTTGGTATTGGCTCATGACTGTTTTGCATTGCAGAGAAGGACCAGCTGCATTACCATACATTGGAGTTGGAGACCATAAACAATGATCAAAGGGTTGAAGATGATGTCCCCCCTGATTTCTTGTGAAGCTTGTTCCACATTGTGCTGTGCATCCTCCTTTCTCTCATACACACTAGGATGTGAATTGCGTCCATGTAACATGTTGTGTTTGGAAGTTTAGATAGAAAGAAGTGAAAATACTTCTCTTTTTTGTTTAGATGTTTTGAAAATTGGAAGAGAAGAGAGGAACAGATACCTTAGCCTTACAGTAAGGACTGGGTTCTTGCTATTAAGCTATCCATAGAAGGTCTAAGTGTTTGTTTTTTGATTTGCTTAAGGTGTCATGTGAGACTTATTTATTTTCATAAGCAGCTATGGAGTTTTAGGTCTGTTCAACAGCTGCCCGGATTTTTGCTATTTACATTTATAGTTATCAAGTCTTGTGTGTTTTCAATTGAACAATTTTTCTTGCTGCATCTCTACTGATATGTTCTTTAAGGTTCACAGCTTTTAGTCTTTATTATAGATCTTGCCTGGTTCAAGAATTGTTTTAGGAAGAATATACCTTATTTTTGAATTGTTTGATGAATGAAAACTGTTCAAGAAATAAAGAAAAAAGATTTTGATTTTGATTTGGACTTAATATTTTCTTGTATTGTATCGAGTTCAAAAGCTTGACATTGAGCTTAAACATAAGCTCCACTTGAAAAAGCTCATACCTCAACTTCAGTTAAAACAATATGATTTTGATTTGGAAAAAATGATGGCAAACAGTTTCTATATTCAAAAGGAAATTATGGGTAATTTTTTTCTGAAATAGTAATAACCAAAAAAAAAAACAAAAAAAAACTTGGGCAAATCCCCTGTTCAGGCACAAGGATTGCCCAATTTTGCCCTGTTTTTCCCAGTAGCACTCGCGTTTACAAAACTCAAGTTGTTTGGAAAAATTTTTTTTTTAAACATTTGGGCAAATCCCCTGGTCAGGCAGAAGGGTTGCCCTGTTTTGCCCTGTTTTGCCCAGTGGAACTCGAGTTTACAAAACTCGAGTTCTTTGGAAATTTTTTTTTTTTTTAAATTTGGGCCAAATCCCCTGTTCAGGCAGAAGGGTTACCCTGTTTTGCCCTGTTTTTCCCAGTGGAACTCGAGTTTACAAAACTCGAGTTCTTTGGAATTTTTTTTTTTTTTTTTAAATTTGGGCAAATCCCCTGTTCAGGCAGAAGGGTTGCCCTGTCTTGCCCTGTTTTTCCCAGTGGAACTCAAGTTTACAAAACTCGAGTTCTTTGGAAATTTTTTTTAAAAAAATTTTGGGCAAATCCCCTGTTCAGGCAGAAGGGTTGCCCTGTCTTGCCCTGTTTTTCCCAGTGGAACTCGAGTTTACAAAACTCGAGTTCTTTGGAAAATTTTTTTTTTTTTAAATTTGGGCAAATCCCCTGTTCAGGCAGAAGGGTTGCCCTGTCTTGCCCTGTTTTTCCCAGTGGAACTCGAGTTTACAAAACTCGAGTTCTTTGAAAATTTTTTTAAAAAAAATTTTGGGCAAATCCCCTGTTCAGGCAGAAGGGTTGCCCTGTCTTGCCCTGTTTTTCCCAGTGGAACTCGAGTTTATAAAACTCGAGTTCTTTGGAAATTTTTTTTTTTAAAATTTTGGGCAAATCCCCTGTTCAGGCAGAAGGGTTGCCCTGTTTTGGTTCGTTTTTCCTAGTAGAACTCGAGTTTACAAAACTCGAGTTCTTTGGAAAATTTTTTTTTTTTAAATTTGGGCAAATCCCCTGTTCAGGCAGAAGGGCTGCTCTGTTTTGTCCTGTTTTTCCCCAGTGGAACTCGAGTTTACAAAACTCGAGTTCTTTGGAAAAATTTTTTTTTTTTAATTTTGGGCAAATCCCCTGTTCAGGCAGAAGGGTTGCTCTGTTTTGTTCTGTTTTTCCCAGTAGAACTCGAGTTTATAAAACTCGAGTTCGTGGCAAAATTTTTTTTTTTTTTTAAATTTTGGGCAATTCCCCTGTCCAGGCAGATTGGTTGCCCTGTTTTGTTCTGTTTTTCCCAGTGAAACTCAAGGGTATGAAACTGAAATTCTACTAGGAAATTTTTTTTTTCCCTAACACAGTTAGGCAAATGAGGAGTTGAAATATGCACAGAAATTACATCAAAAGGCGTTCTCACTAAGCACTAAGCACCAAGATATAGAAACTGTTACGCTCTATTCATAACTATAGTTTTACAATGCAAATGCATTTGCATCACAACAAAAGGCATTCTCAATACATCAACATTCTAAACACACGCAACCATGCTTAATTTGCAATTCTAACCATACTACCCAAATCACAATCTTCATAGAGGTACATTGGATAGAGAAGTATAAGTACATTCAACAAAAACCAAAAAATTAAATTTGCCAATGTAACGTAGTCACTTTTCCCAAATTCAGCAGTTCGCACAACAAAAAGGTCGTCCATGGAAGCATGTCTGCAAAATGTAGACTAATCACGTTAGGAGAGAAGATAGTAAACATTAGTTAAGTTAAGGGTAGAATGAACAACAATTATTTAACAAATGCATAATATTTTCCCATCTACGTACCTACTGTGGAGCATTACTACTTGTGGAAGCACCACGGGACTGCGGACATTTTCTACGGTTATGCCCGGAAGCATGACACAATCCACATGTTTGCTTGGGTTGACTCTCTATCAAATCTACGTCCTCCCTCCGCCATCCCGACCCTCGATCCTTATTCCTCACTCCGTCCATCTCATTCCTTATTCTTGATTTCACTGGTCGACCTTTGGCCCGCAACAATGCTGGATTAGGCAACCACTTTGGCCCTACAGGATCACTCCACAATGATTGTGACTTAGGAATCACAAATGCATGCTTATAAGTGTTAAGGGCATTGTCCAACCCGTAACATGGGTGAATATATGCAGTCGAATCAATATTTAAATAGTCACATACTCTAATTGCATGTGAACACGGGATCCCTATGTTTTGCCATTTCCCACAACTGCATGTTCTTTCCCGTATCCGAACTTCATAACTGTGGTTTCCCCCTCCTGGGCGACACGTGAATGAAGTAATTATCTGATATATCATCTGCTCGTTGGAAAATGGCTTGATATAGTGTTTCTCGGATTTAAGCTTATTTGCTTCCCACTTCTCAAAGGCATATTGACTCCACTTATTACCCTCTGACAGGCGATTGAGGTATTCTTTGTGCCGGTCGTGGAAATATTGAACAAGTTTGGACCAAGTGAACTCAACCAACGCGGCAATAGGAAGGCCCCGTGCACCTTTTAGTACACCATTGAAGCACTCTGATATATTGGTTGTCATTGCCCCAAAACGTCTCCCACCATCATGTGATTGGGTCCACATATCCACAGACTCGCTGATTAGGTATGTGTATGGAAGATAATCTTGATTCTTTTCCTTCCCATCCTTCCCTGTCACCTTCTTCTTATTCCGAATGGCCTCCATTTCCACCTGCTTAATGGACTCCATTATGGTATTAAATTTAACTACCTGAGTAGCATATCCTGCTTTCAAGCAAGCTGACTTTAGAGTCGAGTTCTGAAAATGTGTGTTGAAGTTGCTAGCAACATGTCGAAGGCAATATCTATGAAATACCCGTGTTCGTCCATCATCCCCTCTAGGCCAGTTTGCAATGGCGTTTTTGATACCGAGATGTCGATCAGAAATTATGCAAATGCCTTCGTTAGGTATCACGTGGCCAATCGTATCTCTGAGGCATTGTAAAAACCACCTCCAACTGGACCCTGACTCACAATCCACAATAGCAAAGGCAAGAGGGAATACCTTGTTGTTAGCGTCGGTTGCCATTGCAACCAACAACTTTCCCTGATATTTACCATATAGATGGGTCCCATCAATACTAATAACCGGCTTGCAATATTTGAATCCATCAATGCTTGGACCGAAAGACCAAAACACATAATTCAAAAATACAGTGTCATCTTCATCAGTGGATGTCGTACGATAGAACACCTGGGTAGTTGGATCCTGATCAATGTATGCCATAAGCAACTTTTGCAACCTTTGGTAAGACTCTTCCCAATTCCCAAATAGCTTCCCAATCGCCTTTTGTTTCGCATCCCATACCTTGTAGTAAGAGGGCTTATGGCCCTCATATTTCGACTCTATCATAGATCTGAGATACTTAATTGGGGTAGTGTGATCCTCACTTAATTGCTTAAGGATGTCTGCTGCAATAAATTTACAATTCATCATTCTACCATCATTTCGCACTCCAATCCGTATACACGTGTGAGGACCCTTGTACACGGTGACCATCCATAGTCCCTGGAGATTGGGCTTCATGACTGCGCACACATACCACCTGCATGACTCATCCACGCATTTTGCACAAAGTTTTGTTACGGTTGACCTACTGATGAAAAAATGTTTGTTTTCCTTGAGGGCACAAACTGTTAATACACGTTGCACCTCCTTTTTATTGGCAAAAGTCAAGCCTTTGCACAAATTCATCCCCTCTCTCCAAGTAGACACAAATGGTGTCTCAATATGTGAAGGATCAGCCATATTTTCCCAAGTATTTGCAGAAAATGACAAGGCAGGAGGTGCATAGGTAGGGATTGTGTCCATAATGTTTTGGACACTAAGAACATTGTCTGCATCAAGTTCATTACCGTCCAATGTCTCATCATCATCAATGTCCCTCTCAAAGTCCCTAAAGTCCCCTCTCTCAATCATGTCTTCAATCTCATCACCGTCAATGTCAGTACTCTCATCAACATAGTCGTCGTCATCATCGTCATCGTCATCGTCATCCGCATCATCATTCTCATTCTGATCCCCATCCTCATCCTCATCATCATCAGCATGCACATCATCATGCTCTACATGTGTAAAGTACTCATATTGAGCATCTGGAACTATAGCCTGTAAACTTGTTTGTGTTTGTTGGATTTCCTCAATACGAACTTCTGCACGCGGCTCTAACTGTATGTACAACTCGATATTAGTTACTTCAGATATTCTCTCCAACTTGTCAAACATCATCTTCACATGTTTGTCTGTTTCTATCGGCATATACTTGTAATTAATCCGGTGCTTCAGGATTTCATTTGGCATACGATAAGTAATTTGTATGTTGTGCACAGCAAGATTCTCACACAACTCTTCCATAACCATCATCTTCAATTCGTCAAGAGTCTTCAACCTACGATCAATTTGGGTATAATAGCTCTTAATACCCGGCCCTTCAAATGGCAATCCCTTGTTCGCATTGGCATTCTTCAGCGGACCACCGTAGTATAAGATTATATCAATTTCAGGCATTGTGAACCTATTAAAGTCAAGTGACTATGTTAGTTAAAAAACATTTTGAAGTCACAGAAACAATAAATACATACTATGTTACCAAAAATCTTTCAATATTTTTTCATTTTCAATTGATGATTATGTTTATTATGTACGTTAAAGAGCATTAAAACAAAAAAAAAAAAAAAAAAAAAAACAACTTGAAGTGCAGCTAAGATGAACAGGGTGACATGTACAAGAAATGATAGTACAAAACATGACTGCATCCATTATAAGTTTGAGATAGCAATTAGCAGCAAGATGAAAGCTCAAAGACAATTGGTTCAGCGGGGAAAAAAAGGGAATGAATACCAACGAGAAATGATATATCCAAGTTCAAGGGACTACAATGACAACTGAAAAAGGTTCAAATATAATTTTGTTCTTAAAACAAAAGTAAAATGTTCAAACTTGGTTCAAGCTCAAACGAAGCCTACAAACAATGTTTGAACTCAAGCTTGTCAAAATGTGTAAAAGCTTAAGCTCAGCTTGTTCAACTTAATTCATTATTCACGCCAATCTTGAGCTCAATATAAAGCTCATGAGCTTAAGATCCTACACAAATACATTATCACACCCATTTTAAGCATATTCTTAGGCCTACTTCATTTGGAAGAGGGTTCTCTCAACTCCCAATGAATGAAAAAACTTACTATGATACGAGTCTATTTTGCAAGCCCATATATAACTTATTAATAAGCCCATAAACGAGCCTAGGCACAACTTGTTTTTTATCAAGCCCTATTGGTCACGAGCCTATTCATTAACCTTCTTTTTTTTTTTTTCTTTTTTTTTGCTTGGGCTCTGCTCATTCATAACCCTATTGCCTAGTTTACAGCTTACAAGGAAGACAAAAATGTATGTAAGGTAACAGAAGATAGCCATATCATATGCTTTATAAATTCCTTTTTCAATATGGCTATTAATTTATTAGGTATAAGGTCTGTCTTCTTTTTTTCTTTTTCTTTTTTTTTTCTTTTAAACTTACTTGTTAAGTTTCAATAAAATTTTGAGAATTTTAAAATCAAATTTAAAATTTGTTTCAATTATTTTGATAATTTATCATAATATTTTATTTTAATATAATACAATTTACATTAAATATCATCCTTCTATCAAGTAGCTTAATATGTGTTTGTATTTCGATACTTTAATGTAGATGAAGCTCTATTTAAAATGTCAAGTGACTCACTAAAATTTGGAACTATTTTAAAATAAATTTATCTTTTACATAGAATTTTTAATTAATCCATACATCGCATGTATATACAACATTATATTGAATAAAAGACTATAAATCCTAAATCATAAAACTTTTACAACTGGTACTGAATTTTTAGGAATTCTAACAGGAATTTGGTCCTACTGGTATGATACATAATAAAATAGAAAAAAGGTAGTTGAATGCATAATATGAAGTTGATTTCAATCAATGGAGAATGAATAACTCTTCTGCATTATGTTTTTGACAGGCATGTAAAATTGGAATCATGTTAGTATGCAATTCATGTAAGACAATTTTAGTTTATCTTGTAGTAAACTAGTAATAGATCACCTTCTTTTTTTTTAAATTGATTACTCATAAAGACACATTTTTTGCATTATCAGATCCAGTGACTTGTAAACTTTTAAGAAAGCTGCATTTCAAACAATCAATCTATTTGGTAGCATCAGGACACAACCCATAGATCCATAGAAATAGAAGTATTTCCATTACAAAAACTTAAAGACAGCTATATTCAGTCCATAGGATAAAATATAAAAGGAAACCAGGCTTCACAAACTTACCCACACCCATAGACAACTAATACCCAAATACAATAACAATAAAATCAAAAAACCCTTACCTGAAATATGAAATTCTTGAGAGGGAAGAGCAATGAGAGAGAGGCAATGTGGTGAGTAAGAGAGTGAGAGGCAATGTGGTGAGTAAGAGAGTGAGAGGCAATGTGGTGAGTGAGTGAGAGAGTGAGAGTTATGGGCGAGTAGTGAGAGTTAGAGTTAAAATTTTTATGCTCTGTTTTTCGGACTGGTGGAGGAATTATATTCAGTAAAACTCGAGTTTATAAAACTCGAGTTCTATAACTCGATTTTTAAAAACTTGAGATTTATTGTCTGCATTTTAGACAGTTATTTTTGAATGATCTCGAGTTTTGAAGACTCGAGTTATAGGAACTCGAGTCTTATAAACTCGAGATCCAAGTGGACAACTTGTCCAGTCAGCAATTGGTCCGTGAAGCGGTGGAGTGAGATTAAAAACAGTATCTCGAGTTTCTAAAACTCGAGATGCTTAGTTTCCTTTATAGTTTCACGCGTTGTCTAACTAACTAAATAACACCCTTACCCAGGGTTATTCTGCACATTTCCCCCAGGAAAAAGAAAGAAAGATAGAAAAATATCCCAGTTGATTGGTTCTGCCGACTTATAAAAAGGGATCTGCGCCTCATAACCAATAGTAGTTTGACTCGTCAATGTTTTGAAAGACTAATTTGTAGTATTATCTATCTAATTAAAGAATCTAGACTCTGAATCTCATTCTTCAAAGTGAAGTATAAATATCTTTTAATTATATATATATACTAGGTTAATTTAATTCTTATAATAATTTTAATAGTTAATCACACATAAATTAAAGTTATGCTAACTATTTAGCATATAAATATCTATTTTATTTACTTTAATAGTTTTTTAGTACTTATTTGATAAAGACAATATCCATCCACTAAAAACATCTAAGAATGATAATGAACATCATCATCATCTTCTAATAATAAGGAATTGAGTATTGCTAAAACACTGTCATAATATTTAAATCTTCGTAATGAATGATGTAATATGCTATCATTGAAGTTTTTTCATCAAATATCTTCAGCTATACATAATGAAAATTTTTTCATTCATACTTTCTTTTTTATCATTCTACATGAGACTAGGTGCAATATTTAGTTTACTTAGTTTTTAATGAACACCCATTTTAGGCAAGAAAAAGAAAAAAAAAAAAAAAAGGATAACAAAAGGCATTTGTCATCGAATTTCCCATTAGATAAATTATAATTTTTGAATATTTAAACCTAGAAAATCAATGTTCTTTAGGTAATAAATAAAACATCTTATATCACCATTCCAACTTTTTAAGCATTACTACCATTTAAAACTCAAAATACGTAAAGAAAATGTTAAAATTTAGTGGGAGTATTTTAAACATTACACAATGTAATATTTTAATAATCATAAACTTTGATTAGGGTTTAACTAAGAGAATAATCATATGACATATTTGTTCTTTTCCAAAATACTAAAGGGAAAATTGTTTGATTCTAAAGTTTAAGGAGGAATTGTGAACTACCCCAAACATAAAGGATAAAAAGTGTATTTATCCTAAGTTTTTTATTTATTTTTTGTGTGTGTAAAACTATGTGTTTTTACTTAAAATAGTGTGTAAAGATAAAAGTACAATAAAAAAATACAAAAAGTCAACCCAAGGAAACTATATGTGAAATAGTGAATTTTGGCTCAATAAAGTTGACTAAACCAAAAAAATAGTTCTAGGAAGACAACATAATGGTACAACATTTTCGTAATGCCTTTATAATTTTGTTATATTTTATTTTAGCTTGTAAAGAATTGACACTTTAGTAGTTGTGAAAATATTATGATGACAACAAAATGTCATAATATTTTCACAAGAGAAATGCTATATTCACAATATTTTCATAACAAATCATAAAGTAGTAGGTTGTTACAAGTTGTTGTTGGTAGGAAAAAAAAATAATTTCATTGGTAAGTTTAAATTAGAACTAATAAGAATTTATCATCTATGATTTGTTATGAAAGTGTTGTGATAATATTGCATGTTCAATAAACGATATTCCTCCCTCCCCCCCCCCCCTCCCAAAAAAAAAGGCTAGTTTTCACAAGAGAAATGCTATGTTCATAACATTTTCACAACAAATCATAAAGTAATAGGTTGTTATTGGTAGGCAAAAAAAATATTTTCATTGGTAAGTTTAAATTAGAACCAATAACAATTTATCATCTGTAATTTATTATAAAAGTATTGTAAATGTTGCACTTTTTTTCACAATACCTTTATTTTTAGTTGTGATTGATTCTAGTATGCTATTTTTTTTAGCTTATAAAGAATTAATACCTCAACAATTGTGAAAATATTGTGGCAATTTATTTTGATGATATCTTATTCTTTTAGGGTAACAACTCATATGCAGATAAATAATATAAAAAGCGTGTTCAATAGGCAATATTTCCAAAAAAAGAAAAAAGAAAACCAGTGAAACAATTTGGATTGAATAAACCAAAACTATTATAGCTTTGCTATTGTAGCTTTGAGCATTGACCTTTTTTATTTATAGAAGTTTAAATTAAAACCAATAACAATTTACCATTTATAATTTGTTATGAAAATGTTGTGAAAAATGTTATAGATATAGCATTTCTTTTTACACAATACCTTTATTTTTAGTTGTGGTTAGTCCCAATATGATATTTTTATAATTTTATTTTGACCTATAAGGACTTAACACCTCTAACAATTGTGAAAATATTGTGACAATTTGTTATTTTAATAGGGTTCAATAGTCCATGTTAACAAAAAAAGGGCTAGCGAAATAGTGCCACTTGAACAAACCAAATGAATGGTTGCTTTACTCATTTACACTTTCTATATATAGAAATTTAAATTAAAACTGTAAATGGGTGAGTTTTGGTCCTTCTATCCAAAGAATGAATGGACTAAGGCCCAAAGAGCCCAATACAATAAATTTGTAGAGAGTGGGCTAAAAAGTTAAGCTTCAACGAAATGACAACGACCTTAATGGGCTAAAGCGGATAAGAGAACGATGAAAAACAATGAATAGTCAAATGTAGTGCATATAAATTCTTCCTTGGCAATGTCCGAGGAGAGTAGTTCTTCAATATATTTCTCTTAGATTCGATTACAATTGCTGTTTTTAATGATATGGTGTTTTCTTTCCAAATTCCTTCTCCCTTTCTCCCCGGAGGGTCTCTTACATTATATATGTCATGCCCCAAACTTGGTACCCGAATTTGTGACCATAACCGGTTTGCTAATATCAAGCTTAAACCTGATATTAACAAGAACCAACTTAACTTTTTCAAAACTTTTACAAAAGCTTCCCTCTTTCTTTTCATTCTTGTTTCTTTACTTCTGGAGATAACTTTTTCACTTGATATTTAGAGCATTTACACTGTACTCAAAGCATAACATAATCCACCAATTACTCAAATTCTAAATTCCACATAATACGTCTCTTAATGTTTTAAAGTACACAACTTTCATTAGATCCTAAAATACACAATACTATAAAGCTAAATATCAAAATTGTTAATTTGGGATTTATACAACAAAACTAAAACTAGCTCCTTCCAAAACTCGACTAAGGCTCCCTCTACTCCAAAATAAAACCTGTTGACTGAAAGAGTGGAAGGGGTGAGCTACACAGCTTAGTTAAAGTAAGATATATGAGAATTTAATAAGGATGCATATAAATCAAATCATTTCATTTAATAAATATTCAGATAGGAGAACATTTTTCATGCATAGTATTTTATACTATTTATAATAATAACTTATACGCTCTTCGTAGGAAAATAATTGTTCTCCTTTTTCTTATCAGAATAATATTACCAAAACCTTTCGGATTGAATTTCTTTCATTTCTTACAAAGTCACCATATATGTATTCTCATTACAAAATAATCATTTTAACTTAAATCGAATAATCGGTAACTTTGTTTTAAACTAGAAACATCCTTAAGAATAATTGAACTTTCCTTCATAAACTTCTTCTTATAAAATATTATAACGTTTATAATCACAAAACTTAATGTTTCATAAAGAACAGATATCTGATGATTTTTTTAACATAAACTTGTACTTTCATCAGAACTTTATCTTTATAGAACACTAAAACCTTTTCATCAGATTCTTTATCTTTAAAGCATAACAGAACTTTGAAAACTTTTATCTTTAAAGAACTTTTTTTTTTTTCATCATAAACTTCTTTTCATGAGAGTTTTTAACTTTTCATAATGCATTTAAACAACATCATTCTCTCATAATCAATAAAATAATATAGCCGTTCATAACATATTGATTAGTTCATAACTAATAAGTCTGTACTTATTTGGGAGGCTTCTAACACCATGGTGCTAGGCATCCAACATTCTCCACAATGCCAGGTATTCCTGAGATCACATCATAATATATATTTTCAACCATAGGGGTCGGTTGACTTCCTCCACAAGTTGGCCGTAACTAACAAGGGCAGGTATAGCAAAGCCAGTCCCACTTTTAATAGCCAATCATATAACATTTTCTATGGAAAGCCAGTAATTAAACCCCTACTGGTAGAGTTCAGATCATCAGAGGACATAACCCGAAAACATTTCTTACTTATACATCATACTAAAATTCATCGTTTGCATTACATTTCACAATAATAGTATTCTCATTATTTTCTTTAAACATCATGTTCATAGAATTAGCAATAGTATCAATATGCTCAAATCATATACATAAGGTTGTGAAAGCTCATGAATATATCTTTATTTGAAACATGCTTATATGTCATATCTCTAATCAAAACCTTTTAATGCATAATATACTTTAAAATAACCTCATGACTTACCAAATGCCTATATAACTTATCCATTACCCGAAAGTAAAGGAACCGAAGGCCTATAGTCGAAGGAGCTTAGATTTGGGTACTGGTAACACCTAGACCAAATATCAAAACTTATTACTATCCATTATTCCTTATCATAAACTTATACATCCATCTCAAATCCTATCTCTTAGAATCAAGGAAATCCTAATCCCACCTCGTCAAGGTTCCCACAAACACAAAATACATTTGTCAAACAACATCATGTACCAATCATAGAGAAACTAACATTCTCACATTAATATCATATCTCTAAAAGAGCCAACTTCATTTCAGAAAGTGCTTTGAGATTTGGGCAATAATTCATGCATAAACATAAAATCCTTTAAGCATGGTCATATAACCATAGACACTCACATGGCAACAAAAAATGCATTGAACAAGACAGCTTCATGAAAACAACAGTTGGATGGTTTAGAACCCCTCCTTTGAGTACTAAACCTTGAACCAAGTTATACAAAATTTAACTATGATCCAAACATACCAAATGATGAGCATAATAAATTATAGCTTAAATCATTCACCCTAACTTTAGAATTAAATCCTCAAAGTTAGGCATGTCCCTTACTGTTTATAGTTTTATTCCAGCAGCATATACCTCACTTATAAGATACAAATGGGCTATCAATTCACATCCAAACTTCAGCAATTTTACAGAGAAACTCCTCTGGATGTCTAGTAAATACCATATCAATTTCGGAGTCAAAACATAAAACAATAATTTACTAAAAATCATACAATACAGCATACTCAAATCTGTCCTAACAGAATTTCATGCAACTTAGAAATTAAATCATTATTTTGATATTAATCCAAATGCTATGAGACCACTTTCATTACAACCATATGTATCTTAGATTTCATAATAACTACTCCTAGCATCCTAATTCACTGTATACAATTTAATACATAATTTATCATGCATAAACACAAAATCTATCACAGTGACAACTTTGCAACATTTTTCTTGTAATTCACAAATAATTATCAAACGATGGTATTTTCATATGAGGATTTTTATAACCTCATTATACATGTTAGAATATAGTCATTTAACCATTTATAATAAAATTAAATACAATAAAAATCTCAGCAGTAACATCAAAAGTATTCATACTTAGACGTGGGGCACACGATAAGAGTAGGCGATCCTCGGCTAGCCCAGATTGACGTCTCAGTTCCTGGTTTTCTAACCCGAGAAGATCTCCCACCAATTGAGCTGCCCCTCCATCGATCCCCCTGTGAAGTAGCGGCTCTAAGGGAAGAAACAGCCTCCTTACGTTCATCACTTGAGACTAAGATAGACCAATTTCGCCTCGAGGAAGAAGGAGAGGTGCAAGGAGAGCTTGTGGAGATCTTAGACTTAGAGGGTGAGCTTGAAAGGTCCTCCTTCATTCGTTCCCCCAGACTCATAGTTGTCCGGGTGGACAGCTATTCCAAGGAGAAAGAAGAAATGGCCCTGAACCGGAGGAAAGGCCTGAAGGAGCTACTTGCGGGGAGGAATAAGGGTCGTCATCTAAGGATGCACCAAGGTCCCAGCCCCTTCTTGCTTTTCCCCTCCCCCCTCCTACACTTAACCAGCTCCCCCTACCCAACTTGAAGAAAAATGTCCCCTAAAAAGAGCCTAAGCAGCAGAGGACGGCCAATGACAGAGGGCAAGCCTCCTTAATGGAGAGTAAGAAGGCCGAGTACTCAGTCGACATGTGCCATCTGGCTTGGAACCCTTGGTTGGAGTTGGATGGCACGACAGTACCCAGGAGCTCCTTTATTTAGGAGTTCTAGAGAGGTCACGCCCCTTACGTGGCCGAGGCTCCGACATGGCCAAGACTCTGGAGCGGCCTCTCCCACTACCCAAGGATATAGACACCCTGAAGAACATGAGGCAGCAGGATCACTTTATGTCCCTGAAGAGGGACTTAGCTTTGGTGAGTTTTTCAACTTGGTCCCCTAGACCCTGTGCCAGTATTTTTGTTTACTTATCTCATGAAGTGTTTTTGTTACCTTTGCACAGGCCATCTAGAAGGTTTTCATTACCGAGGAATGGGTGAAGGATGCCCACAATGAGGCAAGGCTCGCAAATAACCTTCACACGGAGGCCAACAAGTCCCTCGTAGTCGCCAAGGGGAGGAACAAGGAGCTGGCTTTGAAGTTGAATATTGCGGACAGGGATCGAAGGAGTGCGGAGGTTGGCCTTAAGAGCGCTATGGCGCAAGCAGAGGAGTAGCACCAGAGGCTTCACTACACTAAGATAAAGCTGGCCATGACCAAGTAGCAGGTGCTGGAGCTAAAGACGGAGTTGTCCAAGGCCAAAGAGGCTGCCCAGGTGGCCCAGGCAACTGCTGACACTACAAGGCAAAAGTTTTACGACCTTAAAGTTCAGGAAACTGAGGCCCGGTTGACTAAAGAATTGGCTGGGGTCTGTAAGGAGTACTGCTTTGAGGTCTGGACTAAGGCCCTAAATGTGGCTGGAGCTCCTATGGACTCAAAGTGGAGGAAAGCCAAGAACGTCTTCTACCCCAAGCACCTTCGAGAAGTCCCTAAGGTAGCCCTCGAGGAAGCCACCCTTGCTCCAACTGCAGCTGAATAGCCTCCTCCCTCCTAGGCCGTTCCTCCCCTTCCCGAGGCCACTAAAAAGCCTAGCAAGGTTGGTAACCAAGATAGGGGGTAGAGGTGGCCAAAGGTAAAGAGGCTGACCAGAGTAGGGCCCAACCAGAGGACAAAGGCAAGGGCAAGGAAGTTGCTCTCAAGGTGAAAGAGTCTGAGTTGTCAAGCCCCAAGCCATGGCCTAGGAGAAGAAGGCCGTTAATCCTCCTGTCCTCCCGCCAGTCAGCAAAGAAGACCCTCCCCCGACAAAGGCTTAGTTTAGGGTTTCTCTCTCTCTCTTTGTATTTTCAACTAAGGATCTTTCTTTCTTTCTTTGTACTCCTTTTTTTTTCTTGTTAGGGTAGTTTGCCCCAGTCCATGATGTACTTTCCCTTTCGTTGAATGAAAAGATATTACTTTTTTCCTTTGTGGACCTTTGTTTTTCCTGCAATGTTTATCTTTGGTTGGCTATAATTATTGTTTTTCCACACTTTAACAAAAGTGAGTAGTAGTGATACAATGTTAGCTTAAATAAACTAAACCCATGTAAACGGTGAGAAAAAATGACCATGTGCTGGGATTGAAAACTGTGTAATAAATATGGAGGCCTAAGTCTTTAGAGATAATCAAAGCGTTTAGTAGAAAAAGGGATAAACAAGTGTTAGTTTATTCAAGGTGAGTGATTCGAGGAACCAAACATAGCCCAGGTTTTGCTTAGCACTTAAGCAAATAACCAAGAACATTAATTTATTCAAGGTATGTAGTTCGAGGAGCCAGACATAGCCAATGTTCTATTTAATATTTATACATGTAATAGAGAGTGTTAATTTACCCAAGGCATGTGATTTGAGGAGCTAGACATAACTAAGGTTCTGTTTAACACTTAAAGAAATAATGGAGAGTGTTAATTTAACCAAGGCATGTGGTCTGAGGACCCAGACATAACCAATGTTCTGTTTAACACTTAGAGAAATAATATGAAGTATTAATTTACCCAAGACATGTGGTCCGAGGACCCAGGCATAACTAAGGTTCTGTTTAATACTTATAAAAATAATAAAGTGTTAATTTACCCAAGGCATGTAGTCCGAGGAGCCAGACATAATCAAGATTTTGTTTAACACTTATAGAAATAATGTGAAGTATTAATTTACCCAAAGCATGTGGTCCGAGAACCCAGGCTTAACCAAAGTTCTGTTTAATACTTAGAAAAATAATGAAGTGTTAAATTACCCAAGACATGTAATTTGAGGAGCTAGGCAGCTCTTATAAACATGAAACAAAAGCAAACCAAACTCTCATAGTTCGGACCCCAATAACTAAGGTTTTGTTTAACACTTGGGAAAATAATGTGAAGTATTAATTTACCTAAGGCATATGGTCCGAGGAGCCAGGCATAGCCAAGGTTCTATTTAACATTTAGGGAAATAATAAAGAGTGTTAATTTACCCAAGGCATGTGGTCTGAGGAGACAAGCATAACCAAGGTTTTGTTTAACACTTAGGAAAATTATGTGAAGTATTAATTTACCTAAAACATGTGGTCCGAGGAGCCAGGCATATCCAATGTTTGGTTTAATACTTACATAAGTAATTAATGCAACATATAAGGTTATAACTGAAAGCTCGGTAAAGCTGCCTTTCATTAATAATAGTACCTTCACAGGTTATTTACATTCTAGGGTCGTGGTACAACTTTCTCGTCTAAATCCTCTAGGAAGTATGCCCCTATGCCCGCTATCGACGTGATACGGTATGACCCCTCCCAATTAGACCCTAACTTCCCCCATGCTGGGTTTTTCGCAGTTTCTACAACCTTTCCCAACACCAAGTCCCTGGGGGCTAGTGGTCTTAACTTTACGCTTGAATCATACCCCTGTTTGAGTTTCTATTGATAGTATGCTAATTGAACCATGACATTCTCTCTCCGTTCTTCAACGAGATCCAAGCTCCTTTTCAGTAGGTGGTCGTTGCTGTCTGGAGCGAATGAGCTAGTCCTCAGCGTTGGAAATCCAATCTCCAAAGGAATCACAGCCTCGGCTTCATAAGTCATTGAAAATGGTATTTCTCCTGTCGACCTTCGAGAGGTATTTTGATTTGTCCAAAGAACAAGTGGAAGCTCGTCCACCCATTTGTCCTTTGCATCATCCAACCGCTTTTTGAGTCCATTCACTATAACCTTATTAACAGCCTTAGCTTGCCCATTCCTTTAGGGGTAGGCTTGAGTGAAATACCTATTCGTGATACCCATATCACAACAGTACCTTCTGAAAGCCTTACTATCAAACTGAAGTTTGTTGTCCGAGATGAGGGTATGAGGGATTCCAAACCGAGTGACACTATTCTTCCACATGAACCTTTTGGCATCCACGTCCCTGATGTTTGCCAGTGGCTCAGCTTCAACCCATTTGGTAAAGTAATTAGTGCCAACCAAAATTCATCTCCTATTTCCTGCTACTTTGGGGAAGGGCCCCACAATAGTTAAGAACGCCCCGGGCTGATGGATGTTAGGAGCAAATCTCTGACGTTAGTCACACTTCTTCACGTATTCTTGTACTTTTCTTTGTATATTGGGCTGCCAATATCCTTGAGTAAGGGCCCGGTGAGAAAATGATATGTCTTCTGTATGGCTTCCACAAATTCCTTCGTGCAACTCTTCCAGGAGTACCTCCACTACTTTGGGATAGATGCATAGCAAATATGGCCCTAAAAAAGAGCGATTGTATAACTTTTGGTACTCAGACAGCCAAAATTAAGAAGCCTTTCTCTGCACCTTGTCAGCCTCCCCCTTCTCATCGAGTAAGATGTCATCCTTAAGGAATAGGACAATAGGATCCATCCAACTATGCCCCACCCTTAGTTGATGAATTTGGGCCTTCTCCCTCTTCGAGTTGGCAAGGCTGTATAGATTCTTGACCAAGATAACCTGAGGTAGGCTCTGCGCTGGATTTGGTGTAAGGAAAAAGAGTCAAATCTTGATTGCAAGTGCCTAGCCTAGTTCATATACTCCTACATTCTCACATCTTTGGCTTCTAGTTCTCCCTTTACTTGTCTTACGACCAACCTGGAATCTAAAAACATCTCCACTACTCTTCCTCCCATTTTTTGAACCATGACCATTCCCACCAACAAAGTCTCGTACTAAGCGTCATTATTTGTGCTCGAGAAGCCCAATCTTAAGGATTTCTCAATGATGATCCTTAGGGGAGATACCATAACTAGCCCCACTCGCAATCCCCTCTGGTTTACCATGCCATCAACATACAACTTCCAAGGTAGAGGTTCCTGTAAGGAAATCATCCTAACTAATTTTCCATCCATGCTCGACTTTTCACCGTTTTCTTCAAACGAAGGTTTAGCAAATTCAGCCATTAAATCGGCGAGGACCTGGCCCTTCATAAAGGTCCAAGGCATGTATTTAATGTTGATGGCTCCTAGGATCGTTGCCCATTTTTCCACCCTTCCTATGTAATCATCTTTCTGAAGTAGTGATCAGAGAAGGAGTTGGGTCAGAACCACAACCATATGAGCCTAGAAGTAATGTGAGAGCTTTCGCATAGCATGCACTACCACCAAGATGGCCCTCTCTAGGGGTAAGTAACGAATCTTTGCCTCATATAATGATTTACTCACATAATATACTGGTTTCTGTACCTTATTATCATCTTGCACCAGTACCAAACTCACCATGTGTGAGATTATAGCAATGTAAGTGAACAAAACCTTATTCTCCTCAGGTTTAGATATAATAGGTGGCCGAGAGAGATATTCCTTCAGTTGCTGGAAGGCCAAGGAAAACTCCTTCGTCCATTCGAATCCCTTCCACTTGTGCAACAACTAGAAGAAGGGCCTACACTTGTCTGCCAACTGAGAAATGAATCGATTTAAAGCAGCAGTCATTCTTGTCAACTTCTGGACCTCTTTCAGATTTCGAGGAGGCTGCATGTCGTTGATTGCTTTAATCTGATACAAGTCGACTTTAATTCTACTGTGGGTAACCATGTAACCCAGAAACTTGCTAGAGCCCACCCCAAAAGAACACGGCGTTGAGGCGCAGTTTGTGTCTCCTCAGTATCTCGAAAATATTTTCGAGATCATTTATGTGCTCAAACTCCATCTTACTATTTACCACCATATTGTCTATGTAGACCTTAATCTTCTTACGTAGCTGGGGTTTGAATATCCAGGTCATCATTCTCTGATAAGTAGACCCCGCATTCTTCAGCCTAAGGGCATCACTTTGTAATGGTAGTTCCCCGTGGGCATGACGAAAGAAGTCTTTTTTTGATCATCCAGAGCCAATGGTATCTAGTGATATCCCTAGAAAGCATCCAAGAAACTCATCCAAGGGTGGCTCGCAGTAGTATCCACCAACTGATCTATTCGAGGCAAGGGAAAGTGATCCTTTGGGCAAGCCTTATTTAAATTCGTGAAGTCCACGCACACCCACCATTTTCCACTTTTCTTCTTCACTACCACCGTGTTGGCTAACCTCTCGAGGTAAAACACTTCCTTTATGGCTCCAGCCCACTTAAGTTTAAGTACTTCATCCTTGACAGCATCAGAATGTTCCTCGGAAGAGTGCCAAGAAGGCTGCCTTCTGGGAATGACAGATGGATTGATGTTTAAATGGTGATAAATGAAGTCCGAATCCACCCTTAGGGCCTTGTTGGCATTCCAAGCAAATACATCGATATTCTTTCTAAGAAAATCTTTCAGCTCTTCCTTCTCCCGAGGAGGCAGTTGAACCCCGACTTGTAAAAATTTCTCCTCATCGTTGCCAATGACAATTCTTTCCAGTTGCTCGCACTTAGCCCCCTTTACCTCTGCCCATGTAGACAATGTTGGCACCTTTGATTGCAATAAATCCTACTCGGCGGAGGTTGAGGATTCACCTTCAGTCTGATGTCTAATGGTTGCCACCATGCATTGTTTGGCCATAGACTAGCTCCCTACCACCTCCTCGACTTGACCCCTAACGGGTACTTCACTTTCAGGTGCAGGGTGGATGGTATTGCTCTCATGGTATGAAGTCAAGGCCTTGCCACAATAGTAGTGTAGAGGGAGTAGGCATCTACCACAATAAAGTTTACCTCCACAACCTCTGCCCCTGTCTAAATGGGCAGTCAAATTTGGCCTTTTGAAAAGACAGCCTTCCCGTCAAACCCTATTAAGGGGGAATCATAGTAGGTCAGGTCCTCCGACCTCAATTTCAATCCCTTAAATAGGTTAGGGTACATGATCTTTGCGCCATTACCCTGATCTACCAACACTCTCTTCACGTCGTACCCACCTATCTTGAGGGTGACCACTAGGCCGTCATCATATGGTTGTAAGGTTCGATCTTATCCTTATCCGAGAAGCTCAAAGCTGGTAGGACTTCCATCCTACTCCTCTTCGAATTAAGATACGAGTCACCTGCAGATGGCCAAGCTACAGACATCACCTTGGATGACTGAGAGCCAGTCCTTCCTAGAGCAATAAGGATGACGCTAATTGTACCTAAGGGCGGTCTTGCAAAAGCATCTCTCTGAGCCCCCGACCCTACTTGTCCACCTTGTCCATTGGGTTGATGTAAGAATTGACTTAACTTACTCGACTTGACCAATTACTCCAAGTGGTTCCACAGAGTCCTGCAATCTTCAGTAGTGTGCCCCCGCTCCTAGTGATATTGGCAGTGAAGAATTTGGTTGCACTTCGTGGGATCTCATCCCATCTTGTTCGGCCATTGAAAGTATGGCTCACTCTTAATTTTCTCTAAGATTTGGTGTACTAGCTCTTGAAATATAGTACTGACTACTTGGGTGGTAGTGGACCCCGAATGCCCCGTAAAGTCTCCCCGAGGTCAGTTGTTATTGTACCTCTCGAATCTGAAGTCCCTTTATCTTGAGGGACCACTTTAGCTTTCCCTTTACCTTGTTACTGGTCTTCCTTGACCCGCTTGTACTCATCGATGCGGTCCATGAGCAGACGGACATTCCTAACTGGTTTTCGGTTTAAAGACTTCCTCAGATCATGCTCAGTGGGCAAGCTAACCTTGAAAGTCCTTATAGCCACATCATCAAAATCTCCATCTATCTCATTAAACATCTCCTAGTACCTATCGGAGTACATTTTCAAGGTCTCTCATTCTTGCATTGCCATGGACAGCAATGAGTCCAAAGGCCGAGGAACTCTACTGCAAGTCATGAAACGAGCCCCAAAGGCCCAGATGAGTTCCTTAAAGGAGTTGATAGAAGCTTCCCTCAGGCCGTTGAACCATCTTATCGCCACAGGCCCCAAACTAGATGGGAACACTTTGCACATTAAGGCCTCATTTTTGGAGTGAATGGCCATTCTCTGGTTGAAATGATTGATGTGCTCCACAAGGTCTATTATACCATTATACATAACATTGGCTGAGTGAAGCGCTAAGGAAGCTTTCCTCCTTCAATTCTACTCGTAAATGGTGATTTAGAGATATGGTTAAGAGCTTTACTCATAACATCGTTGCCCAGACCTTCACGGGGTGGACTCTTACTCCTTCGTTTGTAATGACGGTCCTCATTGTGCGAAAAAGACTCGCTAGGAGGAGTCCTGGACCTGGGCTTGTAGCTACCATCTCCTTCATTGTTAAAAGAAGGGTTAGAATCTGAGGGAGTGCTTCTTTGTTGCTCACGGCGTAGCCTTCGGTGAAGGTGGTCAATCTCCAATTGCAAGCTTCTGGTATTCTCCTTGTGAGAGATGTGACTCTCGCCTTGAGACTGGCTCTTACAAGTCTGAGAAAAGTGTGCCAAAGGAGTTACAGCCCAAGCCCCCTTTCCCAGGACCTAAGCCTTCACCTACACAGACTAGGTCGTCCTCTGTCCTTCCAATTTCATACTCTCGGCCTAAATCCTCTAACCCAAAAAGGAAGAGATCCTCTAAGGGAAAGGATCCCATGGATGTGGGCAGATCCCATTCTTTTCCAGGGGAAAATGAAGCAAGCCGACCTTCTAAACAACTGAGAATTGGTAGCCAGCATAAAGGAAAAGAAATCACTCAACAATCCGAGCCCCAGGCCTGGCTGCCTGCTGCCATGCTTTATGGAAAACCTTTGATGGATGACACTACGATCCGGGAATCCCGAGGAAGTGAGGGGGCTCGCGTAGCCGATGCCCTGGAGAGATCCCTCCTTCTCCCCATAGACATGGCTGAGCTGGGGAGCATGAATGAGCTAGAAGTTGCCTACAACCTCAAAAGATAATTGGGCATGGTAAGACCTCTGATACTTGTTTATTTTGTTTGAACTTTATTCCCTAGCATCACCTCTCTCCTTTATGGCGTATTTATTTTGGTTGGCAGGCTATTCAAGCTGTTTTCAGGTTGGATGAGGAGGTCGACGGCCAAAGTAATGCTCTGGCGCAGGAGCGCGACAAGTTTTTAAAGGCTGCAAGTACCCTTAAGAGATCTGAGGCAGATCTCAAGAAGGCGATCGAAAGTCTGGAGGAGATGACAAAGGATAGAGATAGAGCGACCTCTGATCCAGCTGCGGTTACGAAGCAGGCCGAGGATCAGAAAAAGCACTTGTAGGATACCGAGGGCCAACTGCGGGCTCCCAAAGAGGACGTCGCCAACCTGAAGAAAAAGTTGGCCAAGGCGGTTGGGGCAAAGGGTATTGCCGAGTATGCTAGGGACGAGGCCGTGAGGGCCAAAGAAGAGGCTGTGTTTGCAAAAATAGATGCTGAGCGTTCCGTAGAACAGGCGAAGGAGGAGGCCTTTGCTGAAGGGGTTGCTAAGACTGAAGCTACCTTCAAGGCTCAAATCCTTGAAGTATGCAGGCACTTTTGTTCCCAGACCAGGAATGAAGCCCTCAACCAAGCAGGAGTTGATGTCTCGTCTGACCTTAAGAGGGCAGAGAGAATATATTACCCCCTCGCAATTCGCGAGGTTATCCCTATTACTTCCGAGGAGGAGTCTGCATTACCAGCGGCAAGTGAAAGTCAGACCAAGACTGCCGATGACACATCTTCAGCTGACAGACCTTTTGAGGAGGCTGAGCCCCATGGAGCGTTGGAGGGGGCTGGAACTGACAGTTAAGAGGTGCCCCAAGATGTGGTGAGGCTCCTTGCTGACTCCCAAGCCACCCTTACTGTCCTTCAGATTCCTCCTACCATGGGAGGGTCCTCTAAAGTAGCCCCTCCAAGTCAGGGTCCCTAGGTGTTAGTCGAAGCTTTTCAACAGGCTCCTCAAGACAAACTACCTACCGAGTTGAGGGAGTAAGCCCTCTCGTTGGACCACCTCGCTTTAATGGCATAGGACACTCTTATTTGTTTTCTTTTTCATTTCATTTTGCTTTTTGGCTCGGCGACATTGTAACGAGACTACATACTCTCTATTTGAAATATATATTAAGTAGTTTACTTTTAGGTTTTTGATTGATGCTTCCTCTTACTTGCTATACTTTTATGTTTTGCTCAATACCTTGGTTCTGTTCTGGACTTAGTCTCATAAAGCAATCAACTGTCCCCCAAGCGTGAGTCTGAGGACCGTACCACAACTCAGTTCTATTTAACGCTTTTGTTCTTCCGCAAATAGTTAGCTTTCTCATAGGCTTGAGTCCGAGAACCATGCAAGACCTTGGTTTTATCTAGTACCCATGTATAGTTGAGTGGTTAGTTTTCCCATAGGTTTGAGTCCGATGACCATGCAAGAACTTGGTTCTGTCTAACACTTCTGTTCTTCTATAAGTAGCTAGTTTCCCCATAGGTTTGAGTTCGACGACCATGCAAGACCTTGGTTCTGTCTAACACTTCTGTTCTTCTGTAAGTAGCTAGTTTCCCCATAGGTTTGAGTCCGAGGACCATGCAAGACCTTGGTTCTGTCTAGTATCCAGGTATATTTAAGTGGTTAGTTTTCCCATAGGTTTAAGTCCGAGGACCATGCAAGACCTTGGTTCTGTCTAGTATCCAGGTATATTTAAGTGGTTAGTTTTCCCATAGGTTTAAGTCCGAGGACCATGCAAGACCTTGGTTCTGTCTAACACTTTTGTTCTTCTATAAGTAGCTAGTTTCCTCATAGGTTTGAGTTCGAGGATCATGCAAGACCTTGGTTCTGTCTAGTACCCAAATATATTTGAGTGCTTAGTTTTCCTATAGGTTTGAATCCGAGGACCATGCAAGACCTTGGTTCTGTCTAACACTTCTGTTCTTCTATAAGTAGCTAGTTTCCCCATAGGTTTGAGTCCGAAGACCATGCAAGACCTTGGTTCTGTCTACTACCCAGGTATATTTAAGTGGTTAGTTTTCCCATAGGTTTGAGTCTGAGGACCATGCAAGACCTTGATTCTGTCTAACACTTCTATTCTTCTGTAAGTAGCTAGTTTCCCCTTAGGTTTGAGTCCGAGGATCATGCAAGACCTTGGTTCTGTCTAACACTTCTGTTCTTCTGTAAGTAGCTAGTTTCCCCACAAGTTTGAGTCCGAGGACCATGTAAGACCTTGGTTCTGTCTAGTACCCAGGTATATTTGAGTGGTTAGTTTTCCCATAGGTTTGAGTCTGAGGACCATGCAAGATCTTGGTTCTGTCTAACACTTCTATTCTTCTGTAAGTAGCTAGTTTCCCCATAGGTTTGAGTTTGAGGATCATGTAAGACCTTGGTTCTATCTAGTACCTAGGTATATGCCCTGCTTCGTCGGAAGTGGGCCATCCTGTAGACCTGACCCTTGACCTCTTAATGCCCTGGGCAAGGGTGGTTTGAATTCTAACCTTATGTGTGGCAGTAATCCTGCCTTCAATTCAAGTTTTTGCCCTCTTCAGTTACAAGGCGTCTCCTAACTATTCGCGTTCCCCGCTTGACATTTCGATGCACGAGGCGTGCTCTCATTAATGTTTTCGTAGATTGATGCAGATCTAATGGTTAATAGCCGCCTTGGAATTTGGTCGTGATTAACGTCGCCGATAATTCTTCTTTCAAATTTTGCGTAGATCAATTCTCACCAACTTCCACTCTCAATATAAGGCTATCAGGAGGGAAACGTCCTTCTGCACTTCATGAACCTTCTAACCAAACAGGAAACATATCCTCCCAACTTTCCGAGCTCCTTCAATAACCCTGTCAGAATTGTGATAAGAGTTTGGAGAAATGGGGCAGCCCTGGATAGGAGTAAGGGCGCACAGGCTAAAAGCCCTCCTCCCTCGACCAAGAGCTGTTACGGCTATAGTCCGCGTCAGACTTCCGACGCGGCAAAATTTGGGTGTCACCGTGATAGTGCTGTGCATGGCGGCTAGGAGGGAGGTCCTTGAAGTACATAACGCTCTTCTCCGGGGCGCATCCCTACCGGAGGAGACGCGCAAGATTACGTCACGTCCGGTGCCCGAGTGTTGCCGTCTCCAATGGCCAACCACCGTGAGGTTGGGAAAGGATCAAGGGAACATCACGGGGAAGGGCCGTCAGGTGCCCTTGCATCTGCTTATCTCTTCTCGCCAGCACCACCGTACCGGCCAAGGAGTTGTTGGTAGCACTAAAACATGCCTGCCTTAGCCCCATTCCCTCTAGTTAGCTTTAGAACAGGCCCGTCTGGGCCTCTGTTTGTAGAATTGGCTTTAAAACAAGCCCGCCTGAGCCTTTGTTTGTATCTTGTATTTCTTTTTCATTTAATAAAATAATGCGATGCTTCTTCTCTTTTCCTTTGAATCTTCTACTTTTTTGCAAATATATATATATATATATATATATATATTTTGTGTGGCATATCCTTGTTAACCTTCCGGAAACTAGCCATTTAGGAACGATTGTCCGTTGCGCCTATTAGTGCACAAATTCTTCCCATAGACGGCGCCAATTGTAAGGACTCAAATTGGATTGGACTTAGAATAGGGATGGACTTCTAATCCAACAAGCCCAAACAATACATTTTTAGAGAGTGGGATGAAGAACTAGGCCCTAATAGACAGGCAATGCTAAAAATAGAATTTCCCACCATTGGAGGTCGAGGCATCCAGGCTGCCCCTTAAGGTTGCTCCTCGGCGCTCATTCGAGGAGCTTCCTCCTTTCCCCTTTTTCTTTTTCTTTCCCTTCCCCCCCTTTTTGGCATTCTATTAGTTCTTCTTATATAGCCATTTTCCTTTTTTCTCTTTCTTTCATCTGTTGATCATCCATGCGCTTTCCTTCTGACCGTCCATCCCATCAGCTGTACTATCAGTACTCAAGTGATTTACAGTGACCAAGGTTATTCAGTCCAGTAGTCACATCTCCATTAGTATGGCCAGGGGATTAGGTGAGCTCATTTATTGTGGATGTGACAACCTGTCCTAGGATTGTCCCCCCCCATCACTTGGGGTTAGTCTCGGCCTGCCGAGGACAAGGATATCCTCGGTGGGGATTCTAAGAGCTTAGGCCTTCATTCATTGTCTTCGCATAGTACTTCTTCCTCGGCATGTGCCTTGGGCCAGATGTAAAGTGGGTCGAGGTCACCAGGCCCACAGGCCCCACACTAATCTTGTAGAAGTGTTATCTCCGCAACATTTTTAGACCATTTTCACTACAAATCTTAGTTAATAAGTTATATTGGTTCTAATTTGAACTCACTATTGAAATTAATTTTTGTCTACCAATAATAACTAATAACAATTAACAACTTATCACTTAAGATTTGTTATAAAAATATTTTCAAAATGTTAATGTTATGGTTCCTTAACATTTCTTATAGTCTTGTTGCTCAATAGGCATACCCCATTCGACCCTTTCTTTTTCCTTTTCTTTTCTTTGAGTCAACAATAATATTTAGGCGAAAAGCCACTTTTAGTCCCTACATTTTCAGGCGATTCTCATTTTAGTCCCTAAATTTTATTTTTACCGCTTTTAGTCCCTATTTTGAAAAACGCTTTTTGTTTTAGTCCCTGCCGTTATTTATTTAACAGAATTATCCTATGTGGCAAACGGTTCAACAGTAAATAATAACGTGTTTATTAAAATAATATTAAAAAAATTATTTAATTTTTTAAAATGTCATACCAACAATTTAATTTTTTAAAAAAACACGTCAGATAAAAATATTATAAAAATTTCTAACCTAATTATTTTTTTTAAAAAGAAAAGAAATTAGTTAAATTAATTTTTTCCTTTTTTGGGAAGAACACGGAAAACTCAGAATTTTTTTTTTTTTTCATTTTCTTTCCCAACAAAGCTTGCCTAGAAAATTAAAAATTAAAAATTTCCTTTCCTTTTCTTGCATTTTCTTAGCAACCAAACACAAAAAACACAAAACTCCAACCCAGATTTTCGGCCTCCATACACAACCAAACCACAAACAACGACACAACCTTAAATTCCTTAAACTCAAACCCAGATTTTCGTCTTGCATGGACTGTGGGATGAGCAAGCGTTCGATTCCCTGGATGACTCCGTCGGGTCGGGTCAGGAAATCCATGTGGATGAGCTTCGCGCGGTCAACGGTTTTGTCTCCGGTCTTTTCATGGTGGGTGAGGAAGAGATTGTCGTGGGAGAGAGTGCGGTGGTGGTGAGTTGACTCGGGGTGAGTTGGCCACTGGTTGGATCTGATCCGAGTTGGGATAATGTGGAACATCAAGAGCTTTTGGAGAGACTTGAGATCGCCAGGCTCGAGCAGGAAGCGCTTGAACTCAGGGTCGAGATCGAGTTCCAGAGCTTTATTTCTGGGTGCGAAGATTGTGATGTTGTGCTTGTCGACTGTCTCTTCTAGCGTCTGCAACAGTAAGGCCTTCTCGACTAGCTTGGCAAGCTCAGTGTAATGCGAGTCCAGAAGAGTGACGAGGACCAAGTTGGAGTTTATTTGGCTGGAGTTATTCGCCGGAGAAGACGATCTGAGTTTATTTGTGTTTTTCGTGTTTGGTTTCAAACCATAAGAAAATTTTGTTGAATGTTTCTGTTTTGTAAATTTCTATGGGCATATCTTTTTATTTTGTAAATCTAAGTAATTTTATGAGTTTGGTTGCTAAGAAAATGCAAGAAAAGGAAAGTAAATTTTTATTTTTTATTTTTCTGGGCAAGCTTAGTTGGGGGAAGAAAATGAAAATTTTTTTTTTGAGTTCTTCATGTTCTTCCAAAAAAAGAAAAAAAAATAATAATTTAACTACTTTCTTTTTTTTTTTTTTTAAATAATTAGGTTAGAAATTTTTATAATATTTTTATCTGACGTGGCTTTTTTTAAAAATTAAATTGCTGATGTGACATTTTAAAAAATGTAAATAAATTTTTTTAATATTATTTTAATGAACACGTTAGCATTTACTGTTGAACCGTTTGTCACGTAGGATAATTCTGTTAAATAAGTAACGGCAGGGACTAAAACAAAAAGCGTTTTTCAGAATAGGGACTAAAAGCGGTAAAAATAAAATTTAGGGACTAAAATGAGAATCTCCTGAAAATGTAGGGACTAAAAGTGGCTTTTCGCCTAATATTTATTAAAACATACATGAAAATAGTAATATTAGTGTTTTAAGCCGGGTTTATAATACATTATTTAACTAGAGTACAACTATAAAAGAGCCTAACCTTTGTAGTTGTAGCTCGGGGTTATAAACAGCGGATACTAGACGCACACAACCAATGTGGGATAAACATTATTTTTTTTTAATAAACAGTAATACTTATTAGAACACACATGAAAATAGTAATATTAGTGTTTTAATTTGAGTTTATAATACATTATTTAGCTAGAGTACAAGTACAAAAGGGTCTAACCTTTGTAGTTGTAGACTGGAGTTATAAACAACGGACACTAAACACTCACAACTAATCTTCCACTTGTTATTAAGAGGAAACAAAAAAAAAAAAAAAAAAAAAAAAAAAAAAAAAAAAAAAAACCTTTCCATTTAGTTATTAGAAAAAATTTTCAGTTTTTTTTTTCAACTTTTGAATTCTCCTCTCTCTCAAAAAAAAAAAAAAAAAAGAATTCTAATCTTTTTTTTCTTTTTTTCTTTTTTTCATAATAATTCATTGTTCATGTGAATTGTGCAATCAATTGAATCTTGCTAACAGATGCCCTTAAAGCATTTATTAACAAATCATTTTAAAATAAATTTAATACCATTTTCATGAAAAATATAAAAAATTATAAATAAATAAAAAGTCAACTGCTTTTTTCTTTTATCCTAAAAATTTTTAAAATATATTTCGTAAACCAATGTCTTTAGAGCAACAATTAACTTATTCCTTAGTTTAAATATTATTATTAAAGGGGAACATATAACAATTATTATTATTTTTTGTCTAAAGCATGTAATGGTGCTATTCCATTAGATAAATTAAGGTCCTTTCATATGTAAAGAATCAATGAAGCAACTAATCGCATTCGGCTGTTTATCATCTCCTAAATCACAAGAGTACATTTAATCCCAAAAAATAAATCGCCTAAATCTTTCTGGTAATGTCCTAGTTGCCACCTCATCACCATAGACTAATAAAATGACCGAAGTTGCATTAACAGCTATGGCTCACTTGTTAAAGAGTCTTATAAGATATTCCTTCCAAGTTTTTTTTGTTTTTGTTTTCTGTTTTGTTTTCATGAAAAGAACTAAGATTAAAATCTCTCTATCCCCATTTGCTGTGAGAATTAAATTATATATATGTGTGTGTGCGTGCGCGTGTGTAAGCAGGTGTGATGCTAAAAATCATTTATTAGGTACATTTATTGTATCCTTAAGTCCTCAACGACATGTGTTTCTATTAGGACTGTAAATGAACCAAGCCAATCATGAGCAATTCAGGCTTGGCTCGATAAAAAGTTTGTTTATGTTTATTTGTTTATAAATAAGCCAAATTTAAGCTTTAGTTTTAGATTTGTTTAATAAACAAGCTGAGCCCAAGCAAGAAAACTTGTTCACGAACAAGCTCGTGAGCTATTAGGCTTGATACAAAACAATTCAAGCATAGATTCATTTATAGGTTTATATGTGTTAGTTAAATATACTCATTACTCATATCTTAATAATGATATGGCCAACATGAGACCACTACCCATTACCTTAATTTTTTTCTTCTCTCTAAACTGACCAAGAACCACTTTGGACTATTGTTACATTTAAAAATTAATTAATTAATTAAGTTGGCCACATATGATCCTTCCCTATCAATTATCTAAAATAAAATTACGAAACATATTAGTATTTTCTTATTTATAATAGTTACAAACAAGTATTTTTGTGGTTATTCACCATTTAATGTGAATGTAAAATTTGTATTTTAAATAATTGTTGAAACTGTAGACAGTGAATGATGAATGAATGAATTTAATTATGTAAAATTTTAATTTGAATAATGGCTAATCATAAGTTGGACTAGATGCCTGATAAAATGAGTATGCTATTTTTTTCTCTCTCTTAATTTTAGAGATTTAAGCATTTGATAATGTAATTTTTTTAGATCTCAAGTTCAAAAGCTTGACTTGAGTTCAAGTTTGAGCTTGATATTAAACTTGAGCTTGGCTTGACTAATTAATCAAGTCAAGCCAAGCCAAGCTCAAACTTTTTGACTTTTCCACGAGCTCAATCTCAAACATTATTCTTAGGCTTGTCATGAGCCTGAGTCCAGCTTGAGCTTTTGAATTTCCTGACAAGTCAAACTTGAACATGCATTATTCGACAAAACTCGGCTTGTTTACAAACCTAATTTCTATGTAGAGAAATTCTAGTCACTAGAGCCACAAACCTTTTTATTGTAGCTCTAGCATTTTTCTTTTATGTTTTGAGTCATTTTGACGAGTGGTTTTTCTATTTATACTTAACAAGTTGTCTAATTAATAGTTGAAAAATGCTAAAGATATTACAAATTTTACTACATTGAATTTACAAACTGATGTGACAATAAATGTAATTGGCGGACTTTAACACCTCATAAATGAATATTTGAATTGTTTATTTATGATTTATGACTAATCAATTTGTAAGCTCAATGTAGTCAAATTTTTTGTATTGCCCTAACACTACTCTTAATAATAATAATGTGTTTTTACAAACGAAATACTAAATGTACTACAAATTTTACCACATCAAGATTACAAACTAGTGTGACAATGAATATAATTAGTGGATTTTAACTACCTCATAAATGAATATATAAATTGCCTCTTTATGATTAGTGACACACTGACATGTCAGTTTCTTAGCTCAATGTAAGATTTGTAGTACACGTGGTACTACTCTTTTACAGATATCACATGGCCATTTGTTGCTTAATTAACATTGAAACCATGTCAATTCTTTTTTGAACTACACAAAATAAATAAATAAACAATTGAGCGACGATGTTGATAACTATAATTGTTAGGTTCTAAGAAATTAGAAACTAATGTATTAGAACTTTAATGTGTAATGTTGGCAAACCATGATCAAAACGTTTAGTCTAAATTTAGGCAGCTCAAAGTGTGTTTATGTGTAAAGTTGGAATCTAGTGTACTACAAGATTTAATGTGTAAATCTGCAAAACTCGATCGATCAAAAATTAGACTCGATCGATCAAAAATTAGACTCAATCGATCGAAACTAATGCAGAATGTTTTTTTTAGCAGAATTTCCAACTCAACCTAAGCCCATATGATGTGTAGGGTTTTATATTTTGCTTTAAGTATAAAAGGAAAAACCCTAGCCACATTTTTAGGTTGTTGTTTATGCTATGTGTGTGAATCTCTTGTGAGATCTAAAAGTGTTTGCCTTCATACATACTTAGGGTTATCAAGAACAAGATTGATGTCGAGAGCTTGGTGATTGCTTTAGTTGCTGCATAAAGAAATTAAAGAAAACACAAGTGAGAGTACTTGTGGCTGCTGTGAATCCAAAAAAGAAGTTTGTGGACTCGGAGCTGTCACGTGGTCGTGGTAGTAAGTTTTCTACTCGAGGTAACAATAGGATGTTAGTGATCTAAGCCATTATTGTAAAACTTCAATTCTTTCATAGTGGATTTGTTTTACCTTGAGGATAACTAAGTTAAATCTTCTTCAGGTTTTTTACCGGTTTAGTTTTCCTAGGTTATCATATCGTTGTGTTCTTTATTTTCCGCATTATTTACATGATATGATTTACTTGTGTTAACTTAGATTTGAATAATTTACCTAAGTAATCACTTGGCTAAATAACTAGGTTAATCAACTTGTGTTTTAAGGGGTCTAAAAACGTACAATAATATACGATTTTCTCACATTGTTTCAATTTCTTTTTGTATTACAACTGAATCCAACATCTACAAATGGAGAGGAACCAAAAAAAAAAAAAAAAAAAAAATGGCATGTAACTTGATGTTTTCTTGCAGAGAGACCATCAAATTACTCATCACTTCTAGCCAATGACCTTTAGGTCATATGACATTTCCTGATGCTTCCAACGAAGATATTCACAATTCAAATTCTCCCTCCCCGCTTAATATGTGCCAAACCCATAAAAAAATACTCATCATTTTCAAACCATTCATGCACAATTTTTCATTCTAAATTTCCCAATAGAATTTCCTAGCATTAGGAGAAAATGTTAGGATGCTAAATTGTATGAAATTTCATTCTAGAGCTAGAATACTCGCTCTCCAGTGGCAAACAGGTTCCAGAATATAGTTGACATGAAATAGAGTGCAGCTGTGACAGTCAAGAATGCCTGGAAAGATCCCAACCACTGTACAAAATAACCAGTTCCAATTGTGCTGACTATTGCTGCTAGTGTCCCAAAAGAATTTGAAATCCCTGTTAATGGAGAAAGTTATTGCCTTTAGAAACAAATTTTATTTTTTTTGAGGAAAAAAAAGTAATACAAAACTACAAATATCATTTTCTAATAATAATGCTAAAATTACTACCAATTTTTACCGCAAAATACTTACAAATTGACATGATAGTGAATACAATTAGTGTCACTTCAACAACCTTTTGTGACTTGCTACATATCAGTCATTCAGTCTCTAAGACTTATATGGTAAAATTTGTAGTATCTCTAACCTTACTCTTTTCTACTAACTGAATATGAAACATGGGCAAGAACATACCATGAAGAAGTCCAGCACACTGAGGAGCTATATCCTGATCAAGGAAACCACAGAAGTTTATTAAATTTGAGGTAGAATTACTGACATTCAATTGCTATACTGGATTATCCGGAGAATTATCAACATTTAAGTTTTACTGTTTATTATGACTGATAAAATGAAACTTACTTGTATGTTGAGGAGAAAGCCAGCTTGGCTGAAAGAGCTCAAGCTCAAGGCTATTGTGATGAAGACTGACGCATGTACAGGTGTATTAACAAAATTCAAGCAAAGCAATGACACCCCAGGTCCAATGAAACCAATAGACTGTTGGCCAAAATCATACATCAGCATAGTGATAGTTAGATCAGAGAATATCATGTAGACTTCTATATTTAGAAGGTACTTGTAAACATATCTTGATCACATAAAAGTTCAAGTAAGCTGAGTTAAAAACTGAGTATCAAAAAAAAAAAAAAAAGAAAAAAGAAAAAAAGAAGCTGAGTTAAAAGCTGAACAATGGAATAAAGAAAGAATGGCACTTCTTATAACCCATTAGAGATGCAATATGTTTGTGCTTTCTGCATCTCCTTTTATAACAAATCTAGATCATTGGGGATGTTTCGAAAGCCTAAAATGTGCTATATAATCAAATGCTAAAGTTCAAATTTTACTTTTTAATTGGAGATTTTCCACTTTCTCTTGATTTTTTCTTCTACTTTATGTTCTTTGCCTCATCCATAATGATAAACCCTTTAATTCTATTAACAGATTAAAAGCAAAATATCATTTTACAGAAGATTCCCAAGTATTAGAATTACAATGTGCTACTACAAGACAGAAACAGAAGAGGTACCTGCATTATCTTGCGTACTAATGTCAAATTGACTCCTGCCTTGATTAAGTAATCTGATGTTGCACCTGCAACATAGCCAGAAAGTGCCATTGTTCCCCATGGAATGGCACTAAACCATGCTGCTTGCTTCAGGTTCACATTAAATACCTAAATTCATCAGGGAAAACAAAGAATATTATTAAGCACCAACCATAATTTATAATGCATTTTCAACACAGGAAAACGTTTTGACATCTTTCATGTATTCAATAGCAAGACAAGGTGTAGAAACTGCAGAAATGAGTACTTACAGTCTTGAAATAAACAGGCATCCATGAGAGAAGAACAAAGTATCCCTGTAATGACAAGCGCTTTTAGATTCTTCATGCAAAATTCATAAGAATTTAACCAAGTGAATAAGTATTTTCAGTTAATTAAAAAAGAAGAAGACTCACCCAATTGTTAGTTATATTAGCCAATATGATAGCCCATGCTGGTAATTTTGATAATAAGAGCTGTATAGGCGGGAACTTGCCATTGCTTACTGAAGAGTCAGTTTTTCCAGCCTGGATTAGTCGTAGCTCTGATTTACTAATAAGTTGGCTTTCTTGTGGATCATTTGTGACTTGTGTCCATGTTGACAACCAGATCAGCCCAAGTGATGCGAAGAGAATGAAAGGACCAGTAATTCCAATTGATGACAACATAATTGGAGTTAGTAGTAAGCCTGCTACATTGCCAAGATGAAATCCAGCCATGGAGATACCCACTGCACTTGCTCGTTCATGGTTTGGAAACCACCTAGACACATTGGAATAGCTAGAGTTAAATTATAGTTTTTATAAGAAAGAATAAGTTGAATCAATATTTTAATTAAGATGGCTAAACCAATTTTTAAACATAGCCTATCAACTGGCTATGCAAAGAAGTTTATAGATATGCATGTTTATGTTAATAAACCCATCAACAGGAAAAACAATAATAATAGTAACTTGAACACATTGTTCAAAATCGATTAAATTTTTTTTTGATGAACACTGCACATAACTTTCAAGCTTGTTAATTAATTCAACTCGCTTATCTCTACAATATACTCAAGCTGAACACAGATTAAGCTTAACAAATTTGTGATTAGCTCAGTTCATTTTTAAGATCTCTACCATTACTTATCCGGATTCAAGAGGCATTACCTTGACAAAATGATGCCCATGGCAGGTAGAGCTACGCCTTCAGCCAATCCGAAGAAGGCACGAATGGCCAAGAGGCTGGTTGTGGAGTGGTTGGCAGCCCAAGGGGTGAGCAGGGTGGCCAATGACCACAACGCCACACCAGTTGCCAAAACTCTCTTTCCCCCATACTTGTCTATTAAGGCTCCTCCAACCACAGATGAAAGTAGATATCCCCATAAAAAGGATGACTTCAACATGTAACATTCACATCAAATTAGTCAGGATGTCAATCTAACAACATGGTCAGGAAAGAAAAACACAAACAGAAACCAAAAAAGAGAGAGAAGGAAACTGGATGTAGAAAACAAGCACTAGAAAATAAGTTTGCAATTTAGAGTGATGTTAGGGATACTACAAATTTTACCATATATAAATCTTACAAACTAATGTGTCCCTAATCATCAAAAAAAAAAAAAAAAACATTGGTTTATTCTACTTTTTTAATCAGTTCAAATCCAGATTTTAGACTCAGGCATCAACAACTACTGATCGGTCTAGGTACCTTTTCTACACTGTTTTAAATTTTGCATTACACACAAGTACTATAAGTACTACCTCGTTTAGTACCTATTCTTTTTAAATTTATTTGTAAAGAATTCAAGATACCTTGGATTTACAAGCATCCAAATAAGCACCTCATAGATAATACATGTATATGACTCTTGGAAACAGTACACAATTAGATAAAAAGTTTCTTATTGGGTTGCCAAATTTATATATTATGAATGATTGCTTCTACGAAACACCCTCTCTCACAAGTTGAGTTCTATAGTAGATTTCACTCTATAATAAGAGGTGGTGTGAACATCACATGGAAAAAAATAATAATTTTCTTTGTTATTTCAAATTGTTCCCCAATCAAAATTTCTATAGAACAGCTTGAACCCAAAACAGTTTTGGTTTGGGCTACGGATTATAGGTAAATATTCCTTTTATAGATGAAGACCCATAATGTCACAAAGTTCTAATATGTTAGCATGTAACCTTTCCCCTGTGTGTATGTGTTTATTATCATTTTTCAGCTCAATACTCACTACCAAAGGGAAATAAACTGTCCCCTCCCACAAAAAGCCAACGGGCCCACTAATTTCTTCCAAAGAAATAGTGGTTGGTTACCATTTATTAAATAATACAGAAAAGTTTAGTGATATGAAAAATTTATTCCAATCCTTCTCATAATTATTAAGGCAATTTGTAGTAACTAACGCATAATAAAAATAGAATAGTAAAAATAGTAGAAATAGTACTACTTCTACAATATTTTTATAACATATCATAAACTATAAGTTGTTATTTGTTCTAATTTAAACTTACCATTAAAATTAAATTTTTACTTATTAGTATAATAACAGTTTGTAACAATTTATTACTATAAAAGTATTTTGGACATCATATTTTTCTAATTTATTACGTAAACAAGCGGCGGAAAGTTTGAACATTTTTTTACGGTGAATATTTTATTTAAAAAAAAAACTTTATTGAGAAATATTATTGTTTGTTTGTTTAAGCTGAAAGAACCAGGAAAGGTCCTTTTCAGTTCTAGGTGGAGTATCTAAGGTCCTTGCTCACATCATTGTTCAATTTTTGGTAAGGTGGCGGCGAACCAACAAATGCCACATTCTCAACAACCGAGATTTTTTTTTTTTCTTTTTTGTTTTTTTCTCCTTTTGATTTTCCATGTCAAAAAGCACGACTGTACGAGTCAAGAAACGAAAATAAAAACCTTACTTGCAAGAAGAGAGAGTTCTTTCTCCTACTTCTATTGTCTCAACTTTTGTGGGACATGTCCAATTTATTTATTTAATTTTTAAAATTTTTAACATTTTTTACAGTTTTTTCTCTATTAATAAGACATGCGATCCCCTCAAATTAAAAAAAAAAAAAAGAAAAAAGAAAAAGAAAAAAGACATGCAATAATTAGTACATAATAAAGTCATATCATATTGTGATTCAGGGATATCAACCAATGATAATTAATGATATCATTACATAATAAAGTCATATCATAGTATGATTCAGGGATATCAATCAATGATAATCACTGATATCAATAGTAGGTTTAGGTAAAAATGAAGGTAGATAAAAAATAAAAATAAAATAGTAGTATTGGGTAGGAAAATAAGTTTGAGAAAATGGGAGAAAATAAAAATTCCAACGCCCACAAAAGAAAGGAAAGTAAAGTGATGAAGAGATGAGCAGAGGAAAGGGAAGAGAAAATTATCATTGACTTATTTGGTTCCTAAGAGAGAAATGGAGGGAAATATAGTTTATAAGTGGTCCTACCATCAAAACTCTCTTCCCTCTCCTTTCTTTCTTCCAATTTGGGAGGAAAAATTTGGTGAACCATTTTCTTTCCTTCACCCTAATCCATTCTAACCAAACAAAGGATTTTATTTCCTTTCCTTTTTCTTCCCTTCTTTTCTTTTCATCCCCATTCCCTAACCAAACATAGCCTTGCGAGAGAGAGAAAAGTCTATAGATAAAATTTTTAACAACTAATGATGTGTCATATTGTTGTTATTGATATGTACTCTAATCGCTTTCTCCTCCTCACATTTGGTAGGACCCATGAGCTATAGTTTCTACCGACTGTGAAGGGAGAGAAGCATACACCGAAACGTGGAGTATTTTATCCTCAATGAAAACCAATAACATAACGTGATCTCAATTATTGTGTTTGTGAAATTTGTTGAGTTACAGAGTCCAAAAAAACCAACGTACATACATGTTAAGTTTAGTATATTACCTGCACAATACCCAAGAAAGAACTGGACCACCCAAATTTTGTAGCGAGCGGGACAACAGCAACAGACATGACGACCCTGTCAGCATTACAAAGGCACATAACACAGGCCATCAAAGCCACGACCTTAAACCTCTCTGGCACCAATACTTTGGCAGGAGCCACCGCTTCTTCTCTTCCTCTCCTCCCCATCAACACCCCTCTCTCTATTCCCTCCGCCGTACACTTCACCTCCCATCTCTTCTTTCTCTCTTCCACCACCGCTCTTATTCCACTCTTGTAACTCAATGATAAAGTCTCAACATTTATTGGCTTTGCGTGTTGGGTGAGTCCTCTTGGTTCAAACCCCACCTGGGTTTTCCTCAACTTTATCAAATTTGATTGTTTTGAAGTCCCAAAACAAGTACATGATGATGATGAAGAAGAAGATGATGATAAATGTAGCAGGCTTTTGGCTGAAGTTTGAGCAGCCATTATAGAGGCTTATTGGAACAAAGAGAGAGAGAGAATATTGTTAAAGACCTACCAAACAAATAGACATTGATGGAGAAACTGTCAAAAGGATTTCTTTAAATGATGCATTATAAAAATTGGAGAATTCTTATAGGTGAGTTCTATTAGGGGTTTGGGTTATAGAAGTGGAATTAAAGAAAAGTTTAAGGGGAAATGAAATAAAAAAGTTGGCTTTGGGGTAGGTGAGAAAAGGAAGGGTTTTAGTGCAATTTGGTCTTTTTCGTCAAAATGAAAAAAAGGGTATTTTGGTCAGTGAGTGAAATTTGCATGGTGTGGCTTAAGGTTAGTTGTACACACGGGAAGGGAGTAGATTTAGAATACACCTACGTGGCAACACGTGTAGTCGTTGCATATGCCTTTATGTTCACCAACCTCGACTTATTGAGTTATTGTCTTGTACAATCCAAGATCACATGCTTCCCACCAAACCCGTGATACCGGTTACCTGATTTGCCAGTCACATTGCCATTTTCAACCTTTTTTTTTTTTGCCGTGTTTAATGTTTCTAATTTAGTAAATTGCCAATTAATCCAACCTACCAAGATGAAATTATCTAGTCAAAATCTAAACTAATTTAACTTTGGTTTTGAATTGTCGTTTTTATCCTTAAATTTTTTTATTTTATTTTTGGTATTTTAATCCTTGTATATTATTATTTTTCTCAAATTGATCTTTATGTTTAAGAATATTCATTCTTAAGGAAACCTCCTTCTTCATAGGGTTAGACTCTATATTTGAGAGATCCACACTTATGTAAAAAGAGAAAAACTTATCTTATAGGGTTGAATAATTTATTTTTTGGCATTTTAATTTCTCATTTCATTGGATTTAATCGAGAAAATGACTTATTAGGAGATTCTGATCATTTCTAAATATATAAATAAAATTGGTTGGTTTTAAAGGTAAGAATGGAAAATGTTTTTTTCTCCCATAAAAAAGCTATTATCAATTAATAATATATATATATATATATATTGTTTCTACATAATAATGAATTACTCATAATCTCGTACACTTGAGAGTAACCAAATTGTTACCCGATGACTATACAATATTGCATAATATTAAGTACAATAACTATAAAAATAAGTGGCTTTTTTTTTTTTTTTAGGAAAAAAATAAGTGGCATGTCTTTTCCCATACCAAGGTTGGCTGAAGCATAGAAACAAGTAGTACAATTGCTTAAGGCCACAAATAAAATAAGATTTCCACTTGTATTAAAAAAAATATATATATATATATATATATATATATATATAAACTATTTATCTATATATTTTAATTAAAAAAATTTAAGTCATTTTATTAGTAAATAAAATACATTAAAAATACTCTATTGTATCCTAAAAAAAAAATGAAAAAAAAAAAAAAAAAAAAAAAAAAAAAAAAAAAAAAAAAAGATATACTAGTAGACTGCCCTAGCATACTAGCACACACAGCCAATAGCATAGTTGGTAGCAGTAGCACACTGCCCAAAGCATACTAGCACACACAGCCACATGACCCACGACCCCACACGCTAAAACTAACTTCCCTAAACACTAATCCGCCCACTGGAGCTTGAATAGTCTTTTTTTACTTTATTATACCAATTAATAAAATCTTATTCAAGGTATTCTAAAATTTCATTGAATTAACTATATTATTAATTGAAATAGAAATATTAGAGGAATTTAAAAAAAAATTTAATTAGTAATTTTACATTTTAAAAAGTAAGAAAAATATATTTTAAATAAAAAATAAAAAAAGTTTAATAAATATTTAATTATAAAAAAAAAATTCACTTAAAATTTTTACCTTATGTCCTCAAAATTGTTGAGCCCACCCTGTCCTATACTTGGAGATACTTTCAATTACATTTTTCACAAACTAATCATTATCCTTTAAACCTATTTCTATTAGTAGCTAATCACTATTTATACTTTCAATTACCGTTTTCTATGGTATATGTTGAACACATTTATCTCTTTATAGATAATTTGTAAACTTTAATGTTTTTGGTCTTCGAAACTTTCAATTGGCTCTCTCTCTCTCTCTCTCACACACAAATCTTATAAAATGGGATGATCATGTCTAGACTTAGAAGTCTCTTATTTTGCTGAAATTAAAATTTTTTTGCTGAAAATACTATAAATAATAATAAAGTTAGCTAAAATAATACAGTGAAATTCATGAATAATACCAAAAAGTACAGTGAGACCCATAAATAGTAGCAAAAATAAGCTGAATAGTAAAATAAGTTGGCAAAATTAATTATGCCAAATAAACACCTAATCAAAAGAGATTGCTTAAAAACATAAACTATAAAGAAATTAAAAGAAAGAATATTGATGTGTGCATAATATATAAAATCATATAACAATATTACTTGTTATACGCATGGGAAGTGATGAGATATCAAAGTAAGTGGTCCATTTCAAGTGCCTTTACATGGACTCTAAGCTATATTTTAGAAAACATCTATTAGTTAACATGCATTACGGTGCGCACCAAATAAGATGAGAATAACATCCCATGTTGCAAATTATTAACATTTTTAGTTTTTCTAGCCTACTTTTTGTTGGTCACTTTTTGTTTGTATTATTTTTTAACCCATCTCCCAAATTCACATGGGAATATCAATTAGATGCTTCATTTTTCTTTTTAAAAAAAATTATACTTTTTTTTTCTCTAAAAAAAAATGTAAAACCGTGCAAGTCACAAACCCCGCAACTAATAATATATAAATTGTCTAGGAAAAGAAAAGCTTGCTCTCAACTCTCACTTGCAAGTGTATATATTTATGGACTTGGATATAAATAGATATACGTGGATGGGAAAACAGACTGACTGATAGATAGATAAGTCTGGGGACACAGAAAAAAAAAAAAAAAAAAAAAAAAAAAAACAACAAAAAAAACAAAAAAAAAAAAAAACAAAAAACAAAAAAAAAAAACAAAAAAAAGAAAAAAGAAAAAGAAAAAAAAGATAGTAAGTTTGAGGAGCCGTGGTCAAGTGATGCAAGTTGTCGTATACTCGTATTAAGCCAAACCAAAGGTCGTCATTCACTCATTTGCGAGTGCTTATCTAGTATGCATTAGATTTTTTGTCCACCGTCCACATGCTTGCTAATAAAAACGTACTACTTGAAGAAAAATTCAATTTTGTATGGAAATAGTAATACATTGCACTTCACTGCCTTATAACATGTTGCATGCGTGGATCAGCCACGTGTCACCGAATACACATCCCAAAACACTGGTCCCGAATATATATATATATATATATATATCCGAGACTTTCCCAAGTTTTTAATTTTTTTTTTAAATTGCATTTGGAAACTTGAATTTAAATTTGTATTTGAATTTTAAATCGATAAATTTGAAATACCTTAATTTTAGATATTATTTTTTTGGTGGATTTTGTCAAATCTAAATCTTTGAATTTTTAAAACTATCTAAATAAGGTAATAGGTTTTAATTAATCAAATCTAATAAATCTACTTATCCAAATCTTAGTATTCAATCATAACATTAAAGGTTTGTGTCCCATCCTAAATTAATTATGTCCTGTTGTATAAAATTAGTGGTTTATTTTTATCTATTCACCTCAAATTTAAACTAACTCATAAAATGTAAAATAAATCAAACCAATAAATTTAAAATGTATAGTTGTTTACATTTTTTAAAATATTAATAATATTTGCTGGGTCAAGTTTCTTCGGGTGAACACATTGCCAACTCGAACTTGACACAATACAAATTTTCCAAAAAAAATTGCAACCCAACTCATCACTCCATGAAAATCAACCTACCAACTTGAAGCGTTGGTTTAAATTGGATTGAATCTCATTCATTAGTTTGGTAGGAATTGTACGCAAACACTACAAAAAATTCTTTTTCTGTTAAAATGATACTATAAAATTGGAACATTTTCTCAAATGAGTTCTTGATCAAAATTTAATTTATTTCTTTGTTTCCTTTGAAGTTGAAAGCTTCCTAATTCGTGTGCATGTAACTTTGAATATTTGTGTTTAATTGGATTTTATAGAAAACTAATAAATATATCGTTGACAATGATATTATACAGTAATTCATTAGCTAACTAGACTCTTAGGCCTCAGGTTGACCAATCTTTAGCAGAAATCATATGAAAGTTCAGCCATTCAAAAAAGGTGGATAGAACCGATCGACCTTCGTAGAAATTCATAAACAAAGTCATCTCCTATGTTGAAAAAGATTTATCAATTTCTAAAAATTTAGGATGTAATACTACTTATTTTACTGAAATTAAAAAATTATTATTGAAAGTATTGTAAATAAATATAAAAGTTAGTTAAAAGGGTTATGCTAATGAGTGCCCTTAGGGCACTCCTTAATAATATATTTTAGGAAAATTTTGATACCACTTTTATAAAAAATGAAAAAAACTATCAAAATATTAATTAATTTTTTTTTCTATTTCTCATAAAAACTTTTTTTAATGGATTATGCACTCATTGTCATTTCCCTTTTTGATTTTTCAATCTTATCAAAGCTAAAAATCAATGTTATTGAAAGGATTGTTGTTGTTGTTGGAAGTGGTAGGTGGGGAGTATGGTTATGATGATTAGGCTCCGAGCTACCGACATAGACGATGTAACCCTGTAAGACTTCAATGTCCATAAACTATATTACGCTAAGAGTTCAATTAATTGTTGCATCTGACAAAAGCATGATCTAAGCCGGAAAAGGAAACTCAAATATGAGATTTGAGATTGAACTATTAAATAAAATAATTGAGAGGTTTGAGATTGAGAAATTTTCTTCTGCATCGTACACATGAGTTTGAGAAATATTTTTGTGCCTTATACAAAATTGTATTTGATGGTTTATGTGGATATATTTAAAAAAATTCTTATGGAATTTGTTTTTTATATAAACCCACCAAAAAAATAAAAGTGCTTCTATTTTATGAAATTTACTATTTTGAGAAAATCCCGAGTGCCTTTAAATTTTTTAGGTTGAAAATTGATAGGTCGGCACATTTTCATTTAAAATTTTTCTCAATTAGTGAGGATATATTGAATTAAGAAATGAAATTGAGTGTGTGTATGCATGCACGGCGTGTGTGTGATTTGAGAAATAATTTATAGAACTCATAAATAGAAGATGATGAAAAATTTTAATTTTGTGAATTCTCTCTAGAATTAAGATAAATATTTATTTTTTTTTGGCCTAAGTGTGAGAAAAATTGTAACTTAATTTATGGTAAAAAGGGCAATTCCTATTGTTAAGTGAGAACAATGATTATATATCAAGTTGGTATTCCTAAAAGATGAGTACAATGATGCTCTTGTATAAAATAAACACTTGTATTTATGCTTTGTGCCTAGAAGAAAATGAGAATGAGTAGACATTTCTATTATATGATCGCAGTATAATGATACCAAATTTTATAAAATATTGAGTCATTTATTGTGAAGTTATGAAATTTATAGTTCCTAAAAGAGGTTCCTAGTAGTTAGAAGCTACCCTATGTAGATATTAACAATTGTGGAAAATAATTAAAAGTTTGGCAAAGAATTTATTCGACTAAGATTTTGAACTACCAATAAGGACAAGAGTGATATATTTATTGTTGGTTATATGTGTTGTTTTGATATAGTGGATGATTTATTGTGAATTTGACATATGAAGGATTCTTGTGATTTGTGAAACCTACCAAGTGATTCAATCAGAGAAAAAAAAAAAAGGTTGGCAGTACAAAAATTATATATATTTTTTAGCAATTGTTAACACCACCAAAACTAGAACTTTTTAGATTTTTTTGGAATAGTTGGAAAATATAAAGTTTATGGTCATAGTTAAAACTTAAAACTCAAAAATGTTTAGTACTAATAGATCACGAGTCACGTATGAGAATTCTCAACGTCCTATAAACCAGAGATTCTGAAAATTATGTTCAACGAGAAGAACGAATCATAAGATGATTGGCTCCACTTCATATGCTTTGCTAGAGACTTGGTATCTTGGACTTGGATGACTAGCAAGATTATAGAAAAGAGCGATGCACCTATGCAAGTATGCACCACTAAACATTAGAGACATCAAAATGAAACCAGCAATGCAATGGGAAGTTAGTAAAGTTAGGACCTACTTTTTAGGTTGGTGAGTTAATTGGACAAAGTCTAAGCTATTTTTTGCATTATCTGGAACAGTTAGGTCCCCTGTCGATTAGTGCCGACTGCCAATTGGCAATTATAGATCTCCATTGTTATGTTGTTGACGAATGTCTTATAACAATAATTAATAATTTATTTTAAGAAAGTTTTAATATTATTTTTATAGAAAATGAAAAAAAAAATTCTAAACATTAATTGTTTTTTTTTTTTTCATAAAAACTTTATTTAAATAGATTGTTAATCATTATTCTAAACACATCCGTTAACATTTTTCTTAAATATATATACTTCCTATAGATCTTTCTTGAAATTTTTAGATATGAGACTTAGTTTGTGTATGGATCTTATATATTTATATCACGTGTCGCCATGTTTCTTCTCATTATTGTGATCAATTTGGTTCAGTTTTATTTTAGTCTATTAATTTTTCCTCATTTTTAGGTTTTTGGATTTGTCATTCTTGAGCTTTTATAGCTATTAGTGATTATTGGACATTTGGGCACAATATTGGTACCTAATCAATGTTTTACTCTTCTTTTTGACCAAGGCAGTGGCTTACTTAACAAACTACGAGACCTGACATAATTCTTTAAGCTTCTTATCTACTCTAGTTGTTCTATTCTGACCATGCCTTCTCTCACCATCAGATTGCTCACCTGTCTTTAGTAAAAACAAATCATCTGGTTCTCTCTAATTAATATAAACTCATTTTTAGCTTTTTGTTTCACATTATACAAATAAACTACAAAAAATAAGCAATTTTCAAAACATTTCATTTCACTTCCCTCTTAAAAAAAAAAAAAAAAAAAATCCATGTCACGTTTTACAACTTGCATGAACAAATCAAGAGAAGAAAGAAAAGTTCTAACAAGACTACACCACAACTTTTATTACATATTTTCCCATGACTATTTTATGTTGTAGACAAGAATTTACTACCGGTCACTTTCATATTAATCAACTTCTTTTTTTCTATTACTCACAACTAACTATATTAGATAATTATGAGAAATGGTGTGGTCTTAGAATTATTAAGAAGAAATAAAAATATTAAAATCCATTAAAAAATCATACACACACATTGTATAACAATTAATAAAAATTATTGTCACCATGACATGAATTTACTGTAAAATAAACACATTTTCATATATATTTCATACCAAACTCATAAACTTAATTTTCACTGCTTTGATGTGAGAGGCTAACTATTTCCTTTTATTTTATTTATTGTATAACCTTTTAAAATTTTATTGCTTCACGAGGAAATGTGTTAGGCAAGCTGGGTTTTATCGAATAATTAATGTTAGGTCTCGTCTTGACAACAAAAGTAAATTATTTAAGCTTAGCTCAAACTCAAACCAAACTTACAAGTAAATGATCGAGTTTGAACTCGTCAAAAAGTCTAAAAACTTGAACTTAGCTTGAATTGGCATGATATATTAATCAAGCGGAGCTCGAGTTCAAGTTTGAGTTTTGAGCTTAAGATCTTGTAGGGTCTCGATTTTCGGACTAAGCCTAAGAATGAATGGGATCTTAGTCCAGTGGACCCAATACAATGAATTTATAGAGAATGGGCCAAAGAACTAGACTTGAGCGCATGGATAACAGTTAAAACGGGTTTTTATGTTGATCAAACAGAAATGAGTTAAGTTTATCGAAGAAAGCTCGTCTTCGGCACAATTCGAGGAGCTCTACTTTTGTATATATTGGGTGGCAATGGTTGCAAGAGTTCTTGAGATCACCATGATGCTTTCTCTCCCTCTTTTTTCATACCCTTCTACGGTGGGTTTCTCCTCTTATATAGTCATCTTTAAACGATCTTGGCATTCCACCCATTGATCATCCAAGCTTATGCTTAAGTGTCTGTCCCATCAGGCGTCCTCTCTGCCGTTCTGTGAGTTGCGGTAATCGAGGTAGCATTATTCAGGAGTCATTTCTTCATAAATGCGGCCAGAACGTTAGTTGTGGGCATTTAATGCGAAGGTGACAGTTTCTCTTATAATTGCTCCTTCATCGTGCTCCCATGGTTGGTCTATCGTACTCGTCCTTCTTTTTGGAATGCTTTGGAAGGCTGCCTTTGATGGTGTGCTGCTTTTCCCTTTGATGATCTTGGTTGACTGAGGACAGCATCGTCCTTGGCGATGTTCCTCGGCAATTTGGGCCTTCTTCATTTGTCCTCGGACATTCCTTCTTCCTCGGCGTGGGCCATGGGCTCGTTATGAAATGGGCCAGGGTCGCCAAATTCTCTGGCCCCACAATAGCCCCTCAAAATCCTGCTATCCGGATTCTCGGACGAAGAGGAGGATTTTGATGTCCTCGGCTCTTTGTCACGGCTTATCAAGTCTTGTCTTACGTCAGCTCCTGAGTTTCTTCACCTGTCCAAGGCACATTACTAGCGCTTTAATATACAGAGCGTGCCTTCATTAATACCTTTACGAAGCGACGCGAATCTAACAGTTGAGGATTTCTTTGAAAATTGGGTAGGAGTTATTTCGCTTGTAACTCCTTTGGATTCTGTGTGAATTAATTTCCACTAGATTTCACCTCCTATATAAGGTGCTCCGGGGGAATCGTTCTTTCATATTTACAAACCTTTGAGTTCAGCAAGAACTTCAAGTTCTCAACCCTCTAGGCCCTTCCAAGGACCTTGCCAAGATCGTGATCAAGGCCTGGGGAATGAGATGGCCCTGGATAAAGGCAAGGGCAAGGAAGCCAAGCCTCTTTCAGTAACCAAGAATGCTGCATAGATCCTAGACGACGTAGTTGAGGTAAAGGAAGCAGAGGCCAAAGATGTTCCCACCTTTCAACTGAGCAAGAAAGAAGATCCTCCTCCTTCAGCTAAGAACCGAAGCAGGTGTAGATCGCACCAGACTTTCGGTGCGACAAAGTTTTGGTCTCACCTTGATGGTAGGACATTGATGGAGGTTTGTAAGATTGCCGAACGATTGATGCCCAAGTGTTGTCATCTCCAATGCTTAATTATCATGAAACTGGGAGAGAATCAAGGGAACATCCTAGGCTGGGGCCATCAGGCGCTTCCGCCTCTTCTTCTTCCTCATCACCAGTACCACCCATACTGGCTTGATTGCCGCCGAGACAAGATGGCGAATCTACCATTCCCACGGGCTTTCTCTTTTTATAGTTAGCTTTAAAACAAGCCTACCTCATCCGTTCTTTTTATAGTTAGCTTTAAAACAAGCCTATCTAAGCCATTCTTTTTATAGTTAGCTTTAAAACAAGCTTGTCTAAGCCATTTGGTGTATGATGTACCTTACCTTTATTTAATAAAAAGGACTGCACTTTTTACTTTATGAATTTTAATTTTTCATTTCTCTACAGTTATTATTTAATGTGTGTGTGTTGTTATTTTTCCTTCTAATGGAGCTTGGAACTGGTGTTGACGGTAACAAAAAGTTGTCACCCTGACTTTAACAAAACCGACAATAGCTCCAGGCTGCTAACCTTAAATAAGTTAGCCATGTAGGAATAATAAGGAACACAACCATGTGCTCTATTCCACAAACTGTGCAACCATGAAAGGATGTTGGATTTAACGTAGGTCATCCGAGGGGACCCTCGTGCATTAAGGCTTTGTTCAACATTTTTAATTACGTCATGGCGTCGGTTTTCCCCAAGTGTTTGGTCTGAGGATCCGTACGACATCCTGATTCTGTTCAACCTTCAGGTGCTTGCCGAAAGTTAATAGTTTCCCATAGGTTTGTGGTCCGAGGAGCTATGCAAGACCTTGGTTCTATCTAACACTTAGATAATTACCAAAAGTTATTAGTTTCCCCATATGTTTGTGGTCCGAGGAGACATGCAAGACCTTAGTTTTGTCTAACATTTAGATAATTACCAAAAGTTATTACTTTCCATATAGGTTTAAGTTCGAGGACCATGCAAGACCTTGGTTCTGTCTAACACTTAGATAATTACTAAAAGTTATTAGTTTCCTCATAGGTTTATGGTCCGAAGAGCCATGCAAGACCTTGGTTCTATCTAACACTTAGATAATTACCAAAAGTTATTAGTTTCTCCATAGGTTTGAGTCTGAGGACCATGCAAGACCTTGGTTCTGTTTAACACTTAGATAATTACCAAAAGTTATTAGTTTCTCCACAGGTTTGAGTCCGAGAACCATGCAAGACCTTGATTTTGTCCAACACTTAGATAATTGTCAAAAGTTATTGGTTTCCCCATAGGTTTAAGTCTGATGACCATGCAAGACCTTTACTCACGTTTTTGTTGAGTGGGAAAAGGGTAGGCGATCCAAAGAGCCGGACTCCTTTTAGATTCTACGTATCACTCAGATAGATACTTGAAGTAGTTAATCTCCTTAAGGGCTGTGGTCCAAGGGTCCGTATAACACCCTGATTCTGTTTAACCCTTAGGTAGTTGCTGAAAGTTATTAGTTTTCCCATAAGTTTGAGTTCGAGGACCATGCAAGACCTTTGCTCACATCTTTGTTGAGTGGGGAAAAGGTAGGCGATTCGAGGAGCCGAACTCCTTTTAGATTATACACATCACTCAGATAGATGTTTAAAGTAGTTAATCTCCTCAAGGGTTGTGGTCCAAGGGTCCGTACAACACCCTGATTCCTTTTAACCCTTATGTAGTTGCTAAAAGTTATTAGTTTCCCCATAAGTCTGAGTCCGAAGACCATGCAAGACTTTTGCTCACATCTTTGTTGAGTGGGGAAAGGGTAGGCAATCTAAGGAGCCGGACTTCTTTTAGATTCTGCGCATCACTCAGATAGATGTTTGAAGTAGTTAATCTCCTCAAGGGCTGTGGTCTAGGGGTCCATACAATGCCTTGATTCCGTTTAACCCTTAGGTAGTTGTTGAAAGTTATTAGTTTCCCCATATGTTTGAGTCCGAGGACCATGTAAGACCTTGGTTTTGTCTAACACATAGATAATTACCAAAAGTTATTAGTTTCCCCATAGGTTTGTGGTCCGAGGAGTCATGCAAGACTTTGGTTTTGTCTAACACTTAGATAATTACCAAAAGTTATTAGTTTCTTCATAGGTTCGTGGTCCAAGAAGCCATACAAGACCTTGGTTCTGTCTAATACTTAGATAATTACCAAAAGTTATTAGTTTCCTCATAGGTTTGTGGTCCGAGGAGCCATGCAAGATTTTGATTCTGTCTAACACTTAGATGATTACTAGTGTGTGTCAATTCCCTCAAAGCCGGAGGTCTAAGGACCCGTCATGGCTAAGGTTTCGTTTACCATCTTCAATGGTTTGGAAGATATCAATGTATACTTTCCAGAACTAGCCCTGCCGCAAAGCCTCCTTGAATCGCTCCGTGTTACTGCCATTTCTCCGAATGAAGGTCCAGCGGACTTGGCCACCAGATTCGCGAGGACCTAACCCTTGATAGGGATGCGAGGCATGTACTTGATGTCAGAAGCCCCTAGAACTGTGCCCCATTCAACAATCCTTCTTGTATAACCCGCATTTCAAGGTATAGACCATAACGGTTTTCCCTAGGGGCTCTTACTGATGGGGGCCTAATCCCATCTTAACTAACCATTGCACTCACGATCACACAAGCCCTTCCCATAGGCGGTGCCAATTGTAGGGTCTCGATTTTCGGACTAAGCCCAATAATGAATAGGATCTTGGCTCAATGGACCCAGTATAATGAATTTGTAGAGAGTGGGCTAAAGAGCTAGACTTGAGAGCATGGATAACAGTAAAAATAGGTTTTTATGTTGATCAAACAAAAATGAGCTAAGTTTATCAAAGAAAACTCGACCTCGGCACAATTCGAGGAGCTCTACTTTTGTATATATTGGGTGGCAATGGTTGCAAGAGTTCTTGAGATCGCCATGATGCTTTCTCTCCCTCTTTTTTCACACCCTTCTGCGATGGGTTTCTCCTCTTATATAGTCCTCTTTAAACGATCTTAGCCTTTCACCTGTTGATCATCCAAGCTTATACTTGAGTGTCTGTCCTATCAGGCGTTCTGTGAGTTGTGGTAATCTAGGTAGCACCGTTTATGAGTCATTTCTTCATCCTTCTTTATGGAATGCTTTGGGAGGCTGCCTTTGATGGTGTGCCACTCTTCCCTTCAATGATCTTGGTTGATCGAGGATAGCATCGTTCTCGGCGATGTTCCTCGGCAATTTGGGCCTTCTTTGTTCGTCCTCGGACATTCGTTCTTCCTCAACGTGGGCCTTGGACTCGTTATGAAATGGGCCGAGGTTGCCAAATTCTCTGGCCCCACATATCTAATATATGTAAATTATCAAGCTTATTTCGAGCATATTCATGATCGAATATTTCTTTTTTGCTTGAGCTGGGTTTGTTTATTAATTAAACAAGTTTAAAACTAAAACTTAAGTTTGGCCTGTTAATAAACAAACAAACATACACGAATAAATTTTTTATCAAGCCAAATTGAGTTTTTATATATAACTTTGTTCATTTATAGTCCCAGTCAATCATATCACATATGTGTCGGTTAAAAATATTTTAGGTGTCCACCCAAGACACAAATTAAATTAACCAGGGTCAAAATACCTCCAATAACATTGAGATTAGATCAAAATGTTTCACGTGTCTGCCCAAGACATAACACATCCGCTAGATGTTCTTAAACTTTGGTTTTAAGTGTTTGTCTTTATTGTTGGTCCTTTTGGATTAAACTTGTTTCATTATCTTTATGTATTCTCTTAAAATATTTCAAAATAATTTACGAGCCTATTAACAAAGCAAATTATTAAAAGGTACATCTCTAGTATGTAGTAAGTGCAGTGTGCGCTTTATTCTTTCACAAATTTGTCAAGGTCATGAGGGAATTGGAATATAATTACACCAATCAACATGCCATTTATCTTTCTTTATTACTGTATTTATTTTTAGAGTAAATGGTTGATATTGGTGATTAAAATCCAAACCTTTTCTTTGAAGAATCAGGCCTAATAAGTAATAATATCTAATCTCTTAAAATATTTCAAACAAATTCACGTGCATATTAAACAAACAAATTCTTTAAAGGTGCATCTCTAGTAAGTGCGGTGTGCACTTTATTCACACACAAATTTGTCAGGGACATCAGAAATATAATTACGCCAGTCAACATTTTTTTTTTATAATAATTGGTTGAGCGTGATTAAAATCCAAACATTTTCTGTTGGAAGAATAAAGCCATTTATTCTAATCTAATATTTAATTACCTAAGTCAATCTTAGGTTCTGTCATTTGTTTCGATTGGAGCATCCTCATGACTTGTGACGATTTTCTTTTGTAATTTGGGATTACATGGAAAAAAAAAATCAAAGACATGACTTTTAGTATCCGTAGTATATATAAAATCAAAGAGGTTTGAATTTTAGTTGACATTTTTATATTATGCCAAATAAGATTTGGATACTTCACAATTTTACATAATTTTACATGCCAACACTATTTTTTTTTTTTAATTAATTAACGGTCTGTTTATTTCAATAAAAAACTTTATGTGAAGATAATTTTTCATGTTTTCTTATATTTGGTAGTATAAAAAAAAATTGCATATATATATATATATATATATTTGGTCAATCCTTATAACACTATAATTTATTTTGTAGAGATTGCTTTTTGCTAAAATTTTCCAAAAAACAACTTTATCACATAGGAAGTCAAGAGGTAATATGTGAAATTATTGAAATGAAGGTAAGAGTTGTGTGTGTGTGTGTGTAAGGTTTAAAAATTGTAAAAAAAAAAAAAAAAGTGTATGGACAGAGAGATATAATTTTAAAAATTTCAAATGAAAAAAAAAAAATGGCTGGATTCATAGACTCATTGTGTTCATAATACCTACTATTAAGTAAAACCAAAAACAGGTTAAAATAAAATAAATAAAAAATAAAAAAAACCCAAAGAGAGATTACCACAATTAACTCATTTCATAGCCAATAGCCGTGTGGGTACAGGAGTAAATTTGTACGTCAAATGCAAATTGGAAATGGATTGTTTTGAGTTGTTCTCCTATCATGTCCGTAGCAGCCTTGCTGGGAAAAATTAACATCAACTTGAAAGTGGTATGTTTACAATCCTTTGGGCACGCTAGTATTTCTACATATGAATAAAAAAAAAAAAACAGAGGGCTAGTGCCTAACCAGGATTTCTGTGAACTCTAAGGCCCAACAACTTTCTCATAAGCTCGTTTCTTATTTGTTCAACCTTGGGCTTAATAGGAAAACTGGGAATCGTCAACATGTTTCCCTTGGGGTTGGCCTCAGATATTCCTTGGGCCAATTTGATCTATAAAGGATCATGTTCTTCATTCAATCATAGCCCACATAGGCCATGTAAGTTAGTGCATACATAGGGAGATGAAGCTTCCAATCTACTTATATTTTATACGCATTAAGAGTTACAGTACTGTTTACATATATATATATATATATATATATTGGCCCACACCTTCAGTGTCTTCTTTAGATTTCATTTTTAATCACTTTCTCGTGCATTGCCCGGGTTGTTAGACTTGGACCTATAACTAAATGATGATTCATTTCTTAGAGACACTTGCGTACTCTAGGGCTTAAGTTGACTTTAAGCCCAAATCGCATCGAAGGAGACTGAGTATTGTTTACTCTGCCCATGATAGTGGGAGCCAACAGGGCAATACAAAAGGGATACGGCCCATGGCACTCAGGGTTGGAGATTTTTTTTCTCTCTCTCTCTTTTATGTAACATTACTTTGTAGGGTTGAGAAATTCAATATCCAACCAAACTTAGGGGTTGTAATGTGCCTAAATTATGTGGATTTGGCTTACTTCAAGTATTTTTTTAACTGAAAGTCTCATTTTATTTTAATAAAAAACTGTCACATCACCTATTAACACAATAAGTGGTAGAGATTAAAACTCACTAACACTTGCTATTGTGTATTTAAAATAAAATGAGACCTCTAGTTAAAAAAATACTAGAAGTAAGCCAAACCCAAATTATATTCCATATTTATAAATTCATCAAAACTAATTCACAAAATACATCTATCAAAGCATAAAATCAAAATATAGATAATAAAATAAACTTATATATATATGGTGGGTCAAGTTGGATAAGATGAATTCAAAAATAAGCAACCTGAACTTGACCCAACTTGAGATTTAAAATAAAAATTCAATTCAATCCAACCCAACCCAAGCTACCAACTCATGAAAAACCAATGATAGGTTGGTTTGGATTGATTTTGTCACGTTAGTAGGTTAGATGCACACCCCAAAAATATTAAATGAGGTTATCACAACATAAATTATATATATTAAAAAAGAGGAAATTTATTAGGTATTTAGACATGAATGCAAATCTTTTATCTCACTTTTTGTCTTTTACTTTATACTCCATTTTTTTTTTTTGAGGGTGAAAAACCTTGCGCATTAAAGAACTTTGGCACTTTATTTTATTTTATTTTATTTTTTGGTGCTGGGTAATTGCGGGGGATAGAACCCCCAAGCTAATGGTTACAACAAAACCAGGTACCATTAGGCTACAAGGCCTGGTTATACTCCATTATTTATGGTATGTTATATTGTTATGTGTTTTAATTTTTTTATATACTATTTTGAACTTTAATTATTTTATAAGAAAAATTAAAAAAATACAAGATAAATTATAATCGATGGAGCATAAAACTAAATACAAAACATGAGAGAGAGAATTTACATTTTCTCTAAGACTACACTCTCAAATAAAGGTTGATCTTTTTTTTTTCTTCTTTAAGAAAAATAAAATCATTCTCAAACAAAAAAAATGATTGATATTATTTCTATCATAAATTGAATTAGGACTCACTATTTTCTCTTCAATCAAAAAATTGAATAGGACACGTAACACGACACGACTCACGAGTACCCCTACATTCATTACACACTAATCAGACCCCACCAAACGAGTGGGACCCAGATTTCATTTTGCACAAATTCCCGCTTCCCCAATCTTACTCTGTCACTCACTACGACACAATCTGAATGTACCAAATAAACGTAACGGCCAAGAGCTTCTTCAAACTTCAAACAATCTTCTTATATATATAGCCGAAGCTCTCACTCTCACTCTCACTCTCACTCTCAATCTTGTCTCCAATTAGGGTTTTCTTCACTCAGATTCTCAGCATGAAGCCGATTCGCAAGCTCAAGAAACCAGATTCATCGTCTTCAAAGGTAAGCCTATAAACCTTTCTTCTTTCAAATTCACCTCACCATTAAACCCTAAACCCCGCCGTTTGTTTCCCGAGAAAACTAATCAAAACTGAAATACAGACCACTACTAGATTCTGAATCTCATGTTTTCACATTTCAGTATTTATAAATTTTTTTTTCCCTCGGATGCAAAAACAGTGCGATTTTTTAAATTAGGACTGATGGTTTTGAATTTCGCAGTTGGTTTTGGAAGAGATCATAGGGCTAACGACGAAGAATGGCAATGGATTGGCTTCGAATATCTCGACCGCGAGATGTGCCTACGTGGCGGGTTGTGTGGTGGTGGTTTACAATGTGGATTCGGCAACTCAGTCGCACCTGATTGTGTCTCATCGAGTTCCCAAGCCTTTGTGCTGTGTTGCCATGTCAAAAGATGGCCGTGTCGTCGCGGCTGCAGAGGTACAAAATCGAAAATTTTCTGATATCGTTTCATTTTGCTTACGAGTATGTAATTAGGCCCTAGTCTCTAAAGTTTAAAGTCGTCGCATTTAGTCCTTATCAAATTTAACATGACTGCTTTTAGTTTCAAAAAAAAAAAAAAAAAAAAAATTTTGGTTGATTCTAGTCTCTAAAAAAGTTGAATGTCATTGCGTTTAGTCCTTAATGTGTAATGGAGTGATATCGTGTCAGTTTTTAGTGTCATTGCTTTTAGTCCCTAATGTGTAATGGAGTGATAATGTCAGTTTTTTAGTTTGGTCACGTCATCTAAGGGACTACAAGTAATCACATTATAGTTTAGTGACTAAAATCTCTCAAATTGATGAATTTAAGCCTTGTAATTATTTTTGAAAAAGAAATAGCAAATGAGGCAAAGATTTCATTCCAAAAACGAGGAGTTTAATCATGGTCAACTCGAGAGGCCAGTGGTGGTGTGCATCTTTATTGGAATTAGTGGTATTGGGGTTATTGTAGTATTGGTTAGGAAAAAAGTATTCGGCATTTGAGGATGTTAATGTCATTAATCAACAGTTCAGTTAGCTACGAAATGTTTGGTCTTTTAATCTGCTTATTTATATGAAATAGATTTGGGAAGAGCATATATGACTTACTTCTATGATTTTCTGTACTTGTATGCTTCTAATATGGTTCTGCAGTCAGGGCCTCAGCCTGCAGTGCTAGTGTGGGACTGTGCTACAATGGCGTTGGTATCTGAATTGAAAGGTCATCTATATGGGGTTGCATGCATTGCTTTCTCACCTGATGGTTAGCCACAATCAATCTACACTTGGTTTATCTCCTATGCTACTACTTTCTGCTCTTTACTAGTTGTATTTTACTTATGTCTTGAATCGTTTTCTCTCTTTTCCTTTTTTCTGTTTTAATTTTCTTTCCAAGGGAAACATCTGGTATCTGTTGGAGGATACATATACCTTTGGGATTGGCGAAGTGGGATGTTGGTTACTAAGCTTAAAGCAAGTTCATCTTGTACTGCTGTCTCGTCTGTTAACTTCTCGTCAGATGCAAAACTTATTATTACTGCTGGGAAGAAGCACTTGAAGTTCTGGACAGTTGGATCATCTCCACGGAGTCTCTTAAATGCAGGGACAGGGTCAATGGCATTGCATGGAAAGCCTGTTGACCTTGGACCTCAGAAAGGAAGCTCATTTGTATCTGTTGCATCCCAAATGGGGCATGATAGTAGTTATGTTAACAGTGAACAGACTGGTAACCTTTTTCCAATCTACGCATTGACAGATACAGGTTGGATTTGCTTCAGATTCAATCTAAGATTTTTGATACATTTGAGTTTTTGAGGTATGATCCTTGACTCCTATTCCTTTCCTTTGTTTACAGGTGTTCTTTGCCTCATACATTCTGGATTGTCAGTGAGGAAGTCAGTTGATTTAAAGGTATATTTGGCTGCTTATCCCCTTCTTTTTTAGGGACAGATTTTACTGTGCCAATTTGTAGAACTAGGCTATATGGTTTGCTGGTTTAGATGGACTCAAGAAGTCCCCCGTTGGAAACTGTTCTAAATTAACAACTAGACAGGCTTCTAATTTCCCTGTTGTCTCAGCAAAGGTTTTTTCAAACCTTTGAAAAATAGAGCACAGTTTTATCCCAAAAATAAAAGGTTCTTGCAAGGGTAATTTCTATGGAATTGAAACTTCATTCATATTAGGAATTTAGGATGCCAGCACAAAGCTACATCCAAAAAGGGTAAAGTGACAACCAGAAGAGTGTTGTTGGTAGAAGTTTGTATCATATGACCACCCTGCACTGAGTGAAAACTCTCATTACTTGTTATTGAAATAAATTCTGTGCTACTTTGCCTCTTTAACTTTTCCACAAATTTTCAGGTTGGAAAAGGTTTTGCACTATCAGCATCAAACATGCTAGTTGCTTGTGCATGCAGTAACGGAATTGTACAACTCTTTGCCAGTGATACTCTCACATATGCAGGAAGTGTGATATATTCAAAGGCCAAAAAAAGTCATGGAGAAAGTGATATAGTTTGCAATACTAAAGCTGCTGAAAAGGTTGATCAAGTTTCACCTTCTCTTCCAGATGCAATCGCTTGTCAGTTTTCAACTTCAGAAAAACTTGGTGAGCATTTAAACATCTTGATCAAGAGATTTCACCTGTACTTGCACCATAATGTATTTGATGTTTTTGCTTTGCCAGTTGTTATTTACGAAGATCGTTGTCTCTATATATGGGACATTCATGATGTGAATCAGGTGACTGCTTTGTTAAGATTTGGTTGTAAGTTCCATTTGATTTTCATTTGTTATACAAAGTCACCTTGAAAAAATTTTCCTGTTTATATTTCTTGCGGATTTCTTGATGCTCAAGTTCTAGTCCCAAAGTCCCAAAGTTATTTTTGGGGTTACACACAGATCATGCTCACTGCTAAAAAAACCTTTCTATATCCTTCTAGGCAACCCGTTGTTGTGTGCTAGTTTCACATTCTGCGTGCATATGGGATATCAAGAGTCTCTGTTGTGAATACATGCATGATCCATCTCTTGCATGTGTTGCTAGAGGTTGTTCTGGTGGAGTTTCTTTTGCAACATGCTCAGCAGATGGTACTATTAGGTTATGGGATCTAGCTTTGCAACCTGATTTGTCAGAAGATGATACAAACCTCCATTCTCTTAACACTAAAACAACAGGTGCAACACATTTAGGTGAGTTTCATCTTTGTGAGGCCTGCACATACATTTTACAATCATACACATACAGATGTGCAGATATTTTAAACCTTTAATGCCAAAGACTACTTTTATTAATTTCTTTTGGAACTGACTTTTACTTTTACCTTGCTGAATTTTGCTTCACATTTCTTGCTGTAGTCAGTGCTGGGATTTTTGAGCGTGATACTGTTGAGGTGGGTGTTAGCACTCAAGGATTTCGGTCATTGGCAGTTAGTTCAGATGGCAAGTACCTCAGTGCTGGTGATTGTGAGGGAAACCTTCATATCTATAACCTACAAACTTCTGATTATTCATGCTTTCAGGTAAATGCATTCACCTACATTTAGTTTTGAAATGTTTGTGCAAAAGCAATGCAACATGAGGACCAAGGTTATGCTTTCTGACTAGTGTTTAGGTCCTATGTATCTTAGAATATTAAATTTTTGGAAATTTTGGCAGGGTGCTCATGATGCAGAGATCCTCTCATTGAGCTTTAGCTTATCAAGTAAAAAGGAGGCTAATTCTGAAGAAGCCGCGGATAGCCAGTCCTTCCTTGCATCAGGAAGCCGCGATCGAATGATCCATCTTTATGATGTCAATAGGTTTGACTTCATGACTTTTAGCCATTTCTAGTTTGTTGGATGTGTTTGCTAATCAGCTTCCCTTCGTATCAGGAATTTCGATCTTATTGAAAGTATTGATGATCATTCAGCTGCAGTGACTTCTGTAAAGATTGTCTGCAATGGCTGTAAACTTCTCAGTTGCAGTGCTGATAGGTATGTGCTACAATTATTTATTTATTTATTTATTAAGCATTATCGAAGCATTAGTAAGCGACACATTGAAATGGTTATAAAGAGGGGCCTGAAATAAATGGCATGAAATTAAATTTTTTTTTTCCTCAAATTCATTAAAATCTAGCTTGTCGTGTTTTGTAAGGAATTTTAAATGGCTCTACTTTGTTGCATGTATTTTATCATTCCAAAAATTCAATAAATGATGTGGTTTTTCATTTTTTGTTGTTTTTATGATACCATTTGGAATTGTTGTTTATGCTCTAGATTCCCCTTTTGGGGCCAATGAAATGCTTGTTATTTCTTAAGTTTTGAGAAATTAATATCATCAAGGTGGAACTTAAACACACTCTCTCTCTCCCCCCCCCCCCCCTCCGCACAAAAAAAAAAGGCAGCATCTCAACGCCTTTTTTATGTCTATCATAACTGTTTCCCTCATACAGGTCTCTAGTGTTCCGTGATGTTGCTACAACTGGTAGTGTTCATAGAATTTCACGTCGTCATCATCAAATGGCATCTAATGGAACTGTGTATGACATGGCTATAGATGCAACGATGGAGATGGTTGTTACAGTTGGGCAGGTAAAACTGCAAATATATTTTGTAGTATGTTAATTAAATTAAAATAGTCCTAGAAGGGCTTCCCCTTTCAACATCCAGAGCTATTGATCAAACTTGTCCCTAGTTGGTCATGTAAATGATATTTCATCTGGTTAACTGACCTGATAATATATATATATATATATATATATATATATATATAACTCACCCTTTATCCCATTATTATTGCCAGTTAAGCTGTATCTCATTGGCTTCATTGACCTGATAATATGCTAGTAGATTCTTGATAAGCATGGAATGCCAGTATTTGGAATCGATGATTTATTTATTTATTTTTTTATAGGATAAGAAGATAAACATATTTGACATTGCTGCTGGAAAGCTAATAAAATCATTCAGGCAAGATAAAGATTTTGGAGACCCAATCAAGGTGAGATATCTCCATTGTCAGCAAAGCATTAGACCACCATTATGGCCTTATAATGAGACCTAGTGATATTTACAGGTTACCATGGACCCAAGCTGCAGCTACCTGGTTTGTTCCTACTCTAACAAGTCTATCTCCGTATATGACTTTATTAGTGGAGAGAACGTCACACAAGCCATGGGACATGGTGAAGTTATAACTGGTGTCATCTTCTTACCTGATTGCAAGCATATAATTTCTGTGAGTTTCTGTTATGTTTCAATATCATTTCTGATTACATGAGCTATGTTGCTATTGCCAAGTGAAGCTTTTGTACTTCCTAGCTCAACATCTCTCCTGCTCACATACTCTTCATATCAATGTTCAAATGGGGTACAGAAAACTTTAGCATCCTATGCAAACTAGTCTTTGCATTATTGTTTAGCCCCCTTTTTTAATGATAATTATTTTTATTTTCAATTGTGGTCATTGGTGTTTGTCCTGTTTGGGTTTCACCAAATATGCCTAAAACAGTGGTTCATTTGTTGGCATGTTAAAAAGGGTATTTCAGAAGACATTGAAGTGGTGAATTTGGATGGTAGTTTCCTTGTGCATCATGTTGTTTTTTAGATTGCAAGGAATTTTGAGGGCTTGTGAATCGTCTGTGCTGAAGTTGAAGTTTCTATTCTTGCTTTCTCTCTATGATTAGGTGATGGATAAAAGTTGTTTTTCTTTTTCAAATTTATGGAGTTTTTTGATCTTATAAATTTTAAATGTTAGTCTTTTCCTTTTGGCTATTTCTCTTGTATATATTCCATGTACTAGGTTTGCACCTTTTTTTGTGTTAATTACCACTTAAAAATATTTAAAATTTCAAAAGTGAAGAAGCTGATCCTGTATCTTTTCATTTTTCACCATATATGCACTTCTAACTTTAATGGATGCATTCAGGTAGGTGGCGATGGTTGTATTTTTGTATGGAAAGTGCCTGCTTCTTTGTCTTCTAGGATGCTGCAGAGAATGCATGAAAATTTAGGTCCATTGTCTTTATCAAGCTTGGCTCAGCCAGCAGCTTTTAGTCAACTATTGTTTTTAGAAGAGGAAGACCAGCAATGCGGAATCAATTGTGAAGATGCATTGTTGCCGGGGAACTCCAACCAAGTAGGACGAAAAAGACGTTATCAACATGGGGAGCCTCAAGAGGCCTCAGCATTTAAATTTAGTGTTTCCAGACTTCCAAGATGGGCACAGGACAAAGTAACAAGCTCTGATATTGTTCCTCTGAATCCTAACTTCACTTTATCCCAGGTGTTTGTATATACAATTTTCTGACTTCTCAGAACCTCCAAACTTCTGTTTCTTTTATTCCTTTCTGTGCACTTGATCCTCCAGTAAGTTATGTATTTATTTTGTTCTGATTTTCTTCCTGCTATGTCATGCTTCCCTCCACAACATAGCAAGTAGACCAGAAACATTCCTCTCCAGTTGGTGATAGCCACCGATATGCCTCTGTGTCCCCTGAAGTTAAAATATCTACTAATCATGATACAGGAGGCAATGAGTCATGCATCAGTAGTTTGTCCAAAAGTTCTCCCAATACTAGCAACAGTAAAAGTTCACCAATGCCTCAAGAAACTCTTAGGTCAGCATGCAATGGACTATATCTGTCTTCTGAATGTTAAGGACTGTTTTTCACACTCATGGTGTTACTTTTGAATTTCAGTAGCTTTGCCATGGACAAACGTTGGCTCTCTATTTATACTGTATGTATGGATGTACTTAACTCCCCAGAGATGCAGACTTTAGTAGACAAAAGGATGTCACTGTCTTCCCCATATTTGAGTAAGGCCAAAACCTTATATTCACATGATAATCCTGCTAAATAACCCCTTATGGTTGTTCTAGTTTTTCTTTAACATTGACATGGCAGTTTCTGATTTGGAAATTGGAATTGCAATTTTAACCAAGTATTGGATGCAAGACTGTAGATAGAGATTATAATGATAGTACTCCATTGATGGCTCTTTTTTTCTCTTGTGAATCTTGACTTCTTGCAGAACAAGATCCAGCTGATATACCAAGTAATGGTCTGTGCTCTTTTGAGCATAGTGATCAACTTGGCATGCACAATACAAGTGAATGCCATGAGGCAGTTACTTGCAATGTGGCAGAGCAGTTGCATTCAGTTAAAAATGGAAGTGAGATGGAAGCAGACACAGATGTTATCACCAGCCAGATAAAGTCTGAAGACAGTGATCTGTTCAGACAACACTTTGGAAGTTTATCAACAACACATAAGGTTAGTAATTTTGCACGTAATAATATGTAATTCTGACCTCTCCTATTTGCCAAAAAAATGCCTGACCTTTCCTTTGGTTGGGGAAGAGGTCAGGCCTTGGTGCGATAGCAAGTACCTTCCACTAAAAGTGATAGGTCTCGGGTTCGAGTTTGGGAATCAATCTCTTCTAAAAACATTGGGGGTTAAGGCTACCTACCAGTCATCTCTCTCAAATCCTGCAAAAGTGAAAGCTTTGTGCATTGGGCACGACCTTTCCTTTGGTTGAGGAATTGGGGTGGGGTAGGGTTATAGAACTCCATACTTTCAGGCAATAATTTGTCTTAAGCCATTACTTATAAACATGAGAGAAACTTATACAATTTTTATATTCTAGTTTCTATCATAGGTCGAGTTTCAGCTCCAGTTCAAGAGTTGAAAAGTGGAGAGCAATTCTCAATTGTTAGCATTAGCCTTTAACTCAAATAAATCGTACAAGTAAATAGTGAGAAAAATTTTTTTTGTCTGAAGAAGACAGATTATTTTCAGAAACTTCTTTTTCTATTTACCTCTACTTATATTCATGAAAACTTGGGAGTCATGACGGTCAAGATATGATCTGCTATAAAACAAGCATGAAAGGAATTTAGCAGAAAATGTAGATCTGAATAGAGTTGAAAGGTCCAGTTGGGAAAAAAAAAAAACCTTAAAGTTGACTCCAGATAATTGTGATATGAAGGAGTATTATATTGATGTCTAGCATCTATGTCTTTTACACAGATAGAAAGAAAGAAATCCTCAGTGAAGAGAAGGTATTCCGCTAGATATGTTGTGAAGCGGGATTATATTGGTGACTGCAAGAAACTTTTTGGCACGCCAGTTCGAGATTTGGCTGGTAAAACTTTGAACCACAGGGAAGAAACTGCAACTCGTATCACACAGGAGGATCCAGTATTCCATATCTTGGAAGAACAGAAAATGGTAGGTATAGAGAGGTCTATTCCGTTTTTGATAAGTATGTTAAAAAAAAAGAAAAAAAAAGGGGGGGGTCTGCCTGTATCATGACCATGTTTCATCAAGATGCATTTTGGAGGATGCCAGAGATAGAGACAAAGGATTCATATTAAGCGTGTCAAAACTTGTTCATTGAAATAGCTTGATTTTCACTTATCAAAAAAGAAATAGCTTGGTTTGGGTAACATGAGTCAGTTAGTGGTTGTGATCTAGTATAACCTAGGTTTATTGTTTTACCCAATCTGTCTTGAAGGCACTTTTAAATTTCGAAGCTGTATGATGTTACCCTACATGTTGTTTTCTGAGAGCTTTGTTATATTACTTGAAAAAGACAAATATGGATTGTCATTCTTAGATCTTGCTGCTATGGTGCTAACTGCAGGACCTGAAGAACTCAGACCAGAGCTTGCTGAGCCCAAGTTGCACTTTTTCTCAAAGCAAATTAATCAAATGCCCTGGTACAGGAAGTCCAATAAAAATAAATTTTACAAAAGGCACAGACCAGAAGAAATGTACTTCCAAAGGAAGTGACGTACAGGAAAGAATTATTAGAAGCAAGGAAGCACTGCTCAGTTTAAATGCTGCAGCTGAGAACGCAGTTCATGTATTTTCGGACTTAGGAATTTTGGGTTCTAGTGAAGAGTTCTTAGGAGGAACTGAAACTGAGTTATACGATGAGGCAGCTAAACTACTTCCATCAATTGCAGAGAAAGTCAATACAGTCGCCAGATTGGTGCAATGTAGGAACAACGATTCTTGTGGAAATAGATTGGATCTTTCAAGATTTGAGCCTTTCTTAGGAACATTGGCAGAGAGTCTATCACTAAAAGTCGTTGAAATGCTGAGGAAGAACCTTAATAGTAATTAACATATATGTTTACAAAGCAATTGATGAATAGGCATCGCAGCCTAGATAGATGTGGAAAAAGAAATAGTCACCCATGTAAATATTCAATAGAAGAATAGTATACATTTCTTCCACAAAATGTGGAATGTCAATTTACATTATTAAACATGAGCTCATTAACTTTATCGATGCCGATATCGGACATAGACTCAATGGGCAGCTCATCTCCATCCACTGAAGGAACAGAGCTCAATGGGTCTCTGCTGAATTCATCAAACACTGTGTTGAAGGAAGTCGGAGGAGGAGTGGACATGAAGTTAAGGCCAATGTAGAATCCCAATGCCAATACTACTGTCACCATGAAATAAGCAGGCACTGCCAATGCCCAATGCTTGCTGGGATAGTAAAAGATTCCAATGGAATGTAGCCAAGAATCTGGAAGATATGCCCATACAAAGAAAATGACTGTAGCGACAACAGTTGAAATGGAACCTACAAACCCATAGACTTCTGATGGCTTGGGACCATGCTCTCCAGAAACTCCAAAACCAGATGTCCTCTCATCTGCATCCAAAGAGGAAACAGTTGCCCTTCTCTTCCTTGACAGACTCAGAATTCTTCTGGGACTACTGACAGAATAAGGATCTTCCATTTCCTGCACTTGACAAAAACCTAGATTTACTGAGAAGGCGGAGGAAGAGAGAGAGAGGTAAAGGGGCAGCGGCTTCAGAACTTCAGATAAAGGTCGTTTGGCTCATAAATTATAAATCAGGATGGGTAACCTAGTTGATTTGCTTGGGTCTATAAATGCATCATGAACCTTGTTGCAACTAATCTGGCCCTGATCATATTTTCAGTTTTTTTGAGTCCATATGAGGCCCATCAAGACCTAAAGTTGGACCTTAATATTTGATAAATGAGTAGTCATTATCTTCTAGCACTTACAGGCCCAGAATAAATATACACAAATAAAGAAGAAGAAGAAACATGTAGCACTTCAACCAATGAAAAAAGGGTGAAAAGAAGAAGGTCTAACTTCTAAGTAGCACTGAAATCAAACAGGCTGGGATCCATGTGTAAAAGAAATTTGCCAAAAAGAAAAAATAAATATTTGGATCTTTCTTGTGGGAACACTTTTTTCTTTCATGTACATCCTTTCCAAGCACAATTCATCAGTCTCTCCACTTTAGCATAAAAAAAGAGATAAAAAGGAAGGACCATCTTTTCTTTTTCCTATCCCTTCACCTTTAAAATTCATTCTTACTGATGATTTTCATGCAGTTTTTTATTTTTATTTTTTAATATAAAACTATGGGCTAAGCTCTTTATGTTTTTTGGCCAACTTTCAAGGCATGCCAAGCTCCGTGTTCGCTTAGAATAACCACACTGAATATCTCTTTGGGAATATTTTACTAAATCCCTAAGAAGGTATGTCTAGAATTACCCTCTTGTATGCCTCTTTGCCTTTGTCTTTGCTTTAGTAACATGCCAAACTCTATATTCTTTCTTGGGATTCTTTCAGTCTATTAATATGATTATTATGTAGTTATTTTAAAGCCTATGATAGGTTTTGCCCTGAGGAATTTATGACTGCTATTAGTGGCCCATGATAGACCTATCTCATTTGTGTTCGTATTGCCGAAAAACTTATCTAATTATTAGGCCATTTTAGACGCTACGATTTGGCTCATAGGGTCCTTGGGGTCAAACTAAAGGCCCATTAAAAATAAAAAATAAAAACCCTCAAATCAGATGCTAGAATGATTGAAACAATATCAAATATGATAATTAGCTCACTCGGTGGATGGTATCAATAGGATAAAAATGTATCTTTATGTGTCCAGGATATGTTCCATCTCTTTCAAAGCATGCGGGCTTTAAAGAACTATGCAAATCGCATAATTTGAGAAAGATGAATATCTCAAATGCATAAGATAATTAATGTAAACGGAGTACTATTATTCTGGATCAATTGGTTCAAAAGATGCCATATGGTGTGATTTTGGCACATATAGAGAACATTGCCTATTGTTGCACGCACGCATGCACTAAAAACTTTTCCTTATAACTTTGTGTTGTGAGAAGAATGTTGTATATGATAAATGTATAAGATAATTATTATAAGAAAAAAAAATGTTGTATATTCAAGATCATGTGGTTTAAAAGTTGTCATGTGGTGTGATTTGGTATATGTATAGTGAATATTGGCTATTGTTGCACACATGCACTGAAAACTTTTCTTAGGCATGATTAAGATGTGTATCTCATACAAATGGTGTCAAAAATAATACACCTCAATCATAATAATGGAGGGCAAAAAATGCGAATGAAGTTGTGCACTGGCATGTTGGGTCCAAAACGGAGGCTTTCTTTAAGGTGAGCTATCATTTTATTCACTGTTTTAAATTGGAAAAACAAAAAGCCTCTGATTTATATGTTCTGTATGTGTGTGGGGTAAAGGGACTCAATTAGATTGTCCTTTTGCATTCATTTTTCTCATGTAATGATGACCTTGCTTTTATGCCTTTGTTTCTTTTCTTTTTCTTTTCACAGTTATAGACTTATTAGACATGTATTTGCATACTGATATTCTTCCCTATAGTTTTGTTCATAAAATAATGAAAGGGAAAAAAAAGATTACTCTAATTTGAACTTTTTTTTTTCTTGAACAGCTAATTAGAACTATTTATGAATGAGAATAACTTTATGTGTGGAAAATGGTTTGAGTAATTATGGACAATAATGATCTGGGCGTATTATAAGACAACATTATTCGATATATAATGGCTTTAGCGAAATTTGTGGAATCTATGGATGCGCATGTTTATCTTTTGCATTATTTTGATTAGCACAATATAGCTGTATCTGTTCCAAGCTAAGTAACATTATCTTTCATAATTTACTGAGAAAAAGGTTCCTCAAAATAAAATAATTTACTGAGAAAGGGTCTTCTTCACAGAAGATGTCATCTTCTCTACAGAAAATGTCATCTTCTCTTCCTCACATAGCTGTAGTAAAGTCTGTACGGTAAATTTAGAATTTGATATAACCGAGACCCTGTTTGAGAACTTTTTTATTTTATTTTTTATTTTTTTACTTCTTTCTTTTTTTAGTTGAATCCTCTTAAAGGTCAATAACGAGAGAGGAGCACTGGCGGTGGAATTCAAAACTATAGATATGAGGCACTATAAAGAATGCCATTACATCTGGATTTCATTTATACACTTGCAAAGTTGATAGTGATAATAAGTGTCCTCACCTTCACATAGAATCATTATTAACATCATTTTTTTTAATATACTAATCATAATTTGTCAACTCAGCAATTGTCATAAAAGCTATGAAAATTCTTGTATTATTAGACTAATTGCTTAAATAAGAACATTTTTTTTATAATGACCCATCTGTGTTTAGAACAATATCAATTTCTTGTTAACCCATCACTGATATCATTTTTGTAATGAACAAATCACAAGCTAATATATTAGCAATTACACAAATTTGTGTATCACTAAATTTATTGTCAAAATAATTTTTCCCATGTCTTCCATTAATCCCCTTCAATAAATCTGGTGTGATTGTTTATTGGAGCTCTATTGAATAGGTATCGCACCGCCCATGCATCACATGTAAGAGTAACTTTATTTATGAATTCTTTTTTCCCCCACTTTCCAGTTTTAATAATCAATTTCCAAAACATGATAACTCTTTTGAACCATCATAAAGTCCCATTAATGTGAAAACAAAAATTAATTTTAGATCTTCTGCACTCATAGTTATCTTATACATCCAATTTATGTAATATCTTTCTCATGATATGTAGGTTTTATAGGATGTGTAACACCCACATTATGTGACCTTCTCCTGTCTTGTACAGTCCCTAGAATCTACCAACAGACTAATTGGCATAGTACCAAAATTAATAATAATAATAATGATGAGGTTAAGAGATAAACTATTAGTGATTTTATGTGAAGAATATGATGAAGATTTAATGACATGATCATTTACCATAATCAAATAAAAAATAAATATCTAGTGAGGTAGCATTGAACTACCATATCACTGCAGTCATTTTATCATTGTCAAGTATTATTAAGGTTCTTTATTATTATTTTTTTTTAAATTTTTTTAGGTTTTAATTTTTAAATACTGAAAGACTGAAATTTCACTTGTTCTTTTCATTGAGAAAATGACAAAAAAAAAAAAAATAAATAAATAAAGAAAGGAAAGAAAGCTCATTCTCACTGCACAAAGCCTTGGAGAGACAAACCATTTGTCTGACTACCGAATCTTCAGTTCCTCACAAAAGAACAGAAAACAAACCTAAAATATTGCCCCCTTAAGATCCAAAAGTGTTATCATCCTAATCTTCCGTTTGCACGCTTTGAACAGTACTAATCTGCTCCTTTCCATGTCATCAATGGGTAAAAAATTGACACAAGGTGACTGCTAGGCTTCAGATAGGAAACCTCTAATAGCTAGTCTGAGTTTTATTTTATATTTTCTTGGGTAATAGCTTAATGTGGAATCCACACATTATAAGAGACATATATTTCATATATGTGATAATTATTGGTTTTATTCGTATAACCCTGGCTCCTAATCCAATAATTGAGGGTGAGAGGATTTGAATTGTGGATGTTTTTGTTAGAAATTTCAAGAAAAGCCAACCAGTTTCTTAGCTTAAAAAAAAAAAAAAATTTTGAGATTAACCATGTGTGCATTTGTATAAGTTGCAAAACAGTGTTTTTGGTTTAAATCAAACATTTTTAAAAAAGCTATCAAGATTTGTTGTTGCAAAACAAAGTTTTAGGTTTTAAAAACGTGTTTTAAACTTCAAAAATGCTAACCAAACGAACTTTATATGAATAAGATATACGACAAAAAGCAGAGACATTCTCAAAATGACAATGAAATTAATATCAAAGAAAATGAAGGGTTTTTTTTTTTTTTTTTTTTTCATGCTATATTCACTTACCACAATAGTGCTATTAGAGGTAACACCTCTTCCATTACAACCACTTTACAAACTGATAATCTAAATATGTTAGAAGTTGAATAAAACAATTAACCACATGAACTTATTAGTTAATAATATTTATTATCTAAAATAAATAAATACCCCCCACACCACATTATTTTATAGGTAGGTGAGATCAACGTTGAGCCCGACCAACTGTTCTTGGCCATAATCACCGTAATCTTCTTGTACCCCACACTTCACTACTATTTGTGTCCACATTTAATTTATTAAAATTTGTTGCCATTCCTGCGATTTCATTGTGCCCGCAGTAAAATGAAGGACGATTTGTCCTTTATTTCAGCATTCTATGCAGCCATGATCAAAATAGCTCACTGTACCATCTTCATGCAAACAAAATTTCGTAGCCGGTGCTGACACTTACGTGCAACAACATCCAGTTTATTTACATGGCATCAAAGTAAACATATAAAACAAGTTGATCCATTTGCATGGCAACAAAAAAATGTTGATTCACCAAGCAGTCAATGTATACAGTATACCATATGACCAATATGCTTATCTCATAATAAGACCACCAACTACACACACACCTCTCACTATAGCTATGATTGATGTGAGAAAGACAGACTAATACTTCAACCAGTCGAATGTACATAAATTCTGATGGGGACTGGCTAGGTTGGACTATCACAGTAGTACCAAGTTGAAGTTGTACAATGTAAACACACAAAAATTGCACTCATGGGAAAGCTTTAGTTTGAAAGAAAAAAATGGGTCTATGTTCTTAGTGGAAGCAAAGACAGAAACGTGGTTGCTAAAATCATAAGATATGGGGGCCACAGCCCACAAGAGGGAGTATTTTTGTCTTTCAAAACACATAAAATCTTTTTCTCTCACTCCACTTGCAAACATATCCACTTTGGATATGAGAATTATCTGATCCAAGTCCAACCTACCAAACAAAACCCTGAAAAGACAAACCCATAAAACCCTTTACACATAAATGTATGCACATTATTAAATTAACATATAGTATATATATGTTTGTTACTTAAAAAAAGAAAAAAAGAAAAAGGTAAAGGTAGAGGACATGAGGACACTTTACGCCTCATTCCATGCACAAAATACACTTCACTATACATTGGCTTCAATCCCCATCAAAAACACCACCACCACCACTAAGAAAAGTTACCCTCTCTCTCTATCTCTCTTTCACATTTATTCATTCATTGCCCATGTGAATGAAGAGGCATTTATTGGGACCCCGTGATGTGCAACCGAAAGAGGGGTGGGGGTGAAGTGTGGACCCAAAAGACAAAGAGATAGATAGATCCCCCAATAGGCGTAGCTCTAAACCAGTACCATGCCGGCGGGCTCCTCTCGTGACTCAGCGGCAGGTCTCATCATTTTCAATTTTTTTTTTGGTAGCACATTGATCAATCAATTATTCAATATACTCTCCTTATTTCCAATTCCAAGGAAAACCCCCTAGGATAACACTATACTTTTTGTACAATAAGGATGCTAAAGGCTTAATACATCTTTTGATTATTTGTCACTTTATGAAGTACGAGTATATATCAATCTTAATCAAAGGTAATGTCAATTTTTTCTTGGATTATTGTAATTGTGGGGACTTAGGCCTACGGCTCAAAATAAATACAATTTGATTGAGGATTATGGCAAGATATAATGTTCGATCACAGGGGTTGAGCATTTGACAGATAACCAAGGATTGACTGAGCAGTCGACTGAAGACCCAGAAGCATGATTGAACACAATGGATAAATAATCGAGCACAAAAAAACACAATAGTCACCCAACTCGAGATGATATGGTTGTCGGCCTATGGATTCATTCCTTCTAGTCGGTTGACCAATATTGTCATCCTTAAAAAAAATTGTTCGGAATTGACCATCTTCACATCATTATTTATTGTACCTTAACTATTGATGGTTGCATTTAATGATAGACCTGTCCCAAATGCGTTCCCTCAGTCAACTTAAGGGTGACCAGTTAGCAAGTTTATTGTCTACTTTTAGGGTGATTAGGATTGTTAACTTGACACACATTGCCCCTGTCAACCTAAGAGGACAATTAGATAGCATGCCTACTACCTAGTTTTAGGGTGATTAGGGATACTACCCTAACACACACCCATTGTTTTGAAAACGGACTAGACTGACTAGTTGAACTATGAATTGAACTTGGGATCGGTTCAATAAAAACAGGAAAAATTGGAAGTTGCCAATTCAACCTGCAAAAACTGGGAATTGTACCTATTTTGGGATATTTGACCTTCCCAATTTTTAAAACTATGCACACACCCTCTTAGTTGACTTGAGGGGATGACCAAGTGGTAGGTGTATTGCCTAACTTTAAGGTTATAAATACCCTTCATTAGTAAAGGTAAACAACCTCTTGTATTATTACTTAGCTATTCTTATTTCTCATTATCCCACCAGTCTATTGACAAACCATTGGAGCTCCTTGACCAATTTTAGGGTTGGTAAAAGTTGAACTAAGGCTTGTTTGTTTGTTTGTTTGTTTTTTAAAGGGTAACTATTAGATTTCAAGGATTCATAACTATTCGATTTTTGTTGAAGTCCTTGTTACATTTCCCTCTCTTTTCCAAACTCTCACCCTATACTAAGCTTATTCAATAAAGTTTTCTTGGCATAACCCCTTTATCATAATGTTAGTAGTTTTTGAACTCCTTAACATTGTATAAACAAAAAAGAAAAAGAAAAAAAAGAAATAATAGGTTCTAGTTACTTTAATTGACAAAAACTTATGTCGTAGAATAATTCACCTAAGTTTGAATCTTACAATCACAAAAAGGAATTCCATTGGTATATATTTCTTAAAGTAATGATAAAAAATAATGATATATTATAGTATGAATGTCTTAAATTTTTAAATACTTTCGTATTTCCATTTTGAAAGACTTTGGTTAAGTAAGTCATTATTTTGGAATAGATATTGCATAGCTTCCTAATCTAGTAGTTGTCTTTTTTATAATGCTAATCTATTAGTAGATTTGTATTCTCAAAAAAAAAAAAAAAAAATCTATTAGTAGATTTTTTTGTTGTTGCTAATCTACTAGTAACACTTATATTTCCAATGCCATTATATTCAAAATTTTAAATTTTTTTGGGGGAGAAAGAATGATCATTGATCTACTAGATGTCACCAACCAAAAAGGAAGCTCAAATATTTCTTTCTTGTGTTGATAATAACAATATAGTATATAATATGGAGCATGATTTCAACAAAAGAATCTAATCTAATCTAGCTTCACAAAAAGCCTCCATGTTTGACATAAATACACCTCAATTTCGAAATACGTGGTGAACAAATTGGTTGCTACTCTTTTAGCTTTGCTGGCCAGCCTTTGCCAAACGCGAGAAATACTCGGAATACATCTCTCTCTCTCTCTCTCTCACATGTGATGTGTTGTTTGTGTTTACACAAAAGACTGTCCCTATAACAGGTAGGAGTGGGACCCAAACACCCCCCCTATTGCTATTTAGCATTTGTGTCAATAAAACTGTGCTGTGTGTTTGTTTGTCCCTATTGAAAATTTGCTGAGTGAGGCTCCATTGGTCAATCGCACGTGCAAACTCCCCATGCACGTGTGAGGTATTGTCCAATCCTGGAATGACCAGGATGACGTGTATTTTACATGCATGTAACAGCGTGATTCGTACGTAGACACGTGCATACTCATAACCCAATTATTTTTGTACGAAATTCCGAAAGAAAAACACAGCACCACCAAACACAAAACAGATCTCTGAGGTTGGAAATTTTGGAAAGGTATGAAACTTACAATTATTTTATAAGGATTAATTTTTAAATATAGAAAAATAAAATGGAAACAGTCCGTGAAAGTGAATGCATTATATAAAAATAAGAAAAATAAAATAGAATATGTATTAGAATAGTTTAAAATAGATAGTGAATCTCTTTACAATTTTCAAGTTTTATAAAAATAAAAAAATTCTGATGAATGGTTTAATTCAAAAATCTCTTTGAAAATGTTAGAAGCTTTTTAGTGATAAAAATATTAACAAGAGTAATTTTTTAAAATTCTTAAAACTTTGGTGATATAATTAGTGAAAAGGAAAAGAGAAGGCAAGTTTTATATGTTTATTTAACTTTGCCTATGTTATTTTTTAGAATTGACAATTGTCTTATCTTGGCTATTATTTATTATAGGTAAAACTTACGTACAATATTTTAAGTGCAGTATATTAAATTTCTCAATTACGTACACTCAAACACTTGAATGAATTAAATTTAATAAATCTTAAAAAAGACAACATTATTAGCGTTTTATTGGTCAATGCAATAAGATATTTGTGATACATAAGTTTTATTCTTATTAAATTATGAGTTTTTTTTTATTTTTTTATTTTATACAAGATAGAATTCTACTCTAACCTAATCTAAGTGTATATGTGTGTGAAGCTCCTTCCTGGAGATTTGAACCCCGGCCCTTGCCCCCCACACTCCACAAGCACTTATACTTGTGGAGTGACCATCACACCAAGCGTGTGCGGTGGTAAATTATGAGTTATGTTAATGGTGTCTTTAGGGTAATTGTTAATAAATCATATTAAAAATTTTTTTAACATCACTTTTATGAGAAATATAAAAAGCTGTCAAAAAAATTAGTTACTTATCATTTTTTTCATAAAATATTTATAAAAATAGTTCCTAAAATAATGTCATTAAGACATTCATTAACATTTTTCTTGAATTATTATGAACAATCAATCCCAAAATTGACAAGTTCTTCTTTTTGAGGATTGACATCATGCATGCATGCAGCATTATGTTTTTCACCTGCTCATAACGCCACAATACGCATGTATTGTGTCAATTGCAGGAATTAAATTTAACTCCAATCCCAACTTTTCAACTACTTCCCCCTTTAAAAGCTAAAATTAATTGCATTCGCAAAACTTCTCACACTGCACGGGGGCACCTTCCGCACAATTATTATTATAGTTCGTACTCACAAAAGTCAATTCCAGGATTTCTCTTCTCCATGTAAAAAATAAATAAAAAATTAAAAAAAAAATCCATTTTCTACTCTCTCGCCAACTAGATATGGGGAAAAGAAAATTATCTCTATTTTTTAAACATTTTCGTTTTTGTTGTTTCTTTACTCTTTTTTTTTTTTTTTTTGATAAACGTTGTTTCTTTACTCTTGATTGGTTTCTGCCTTTTACCTCAGCAAAAAAAGAAATAAAAAGATGGTGAAACTTGTTTCCAATGCAAAAGGTATAGACACAATATGATTTAGGTATGTGTTTGCATCGTAGAATGTTCAGTGTAAAAAAACATTAGAGTACTGAACAGTGAACACAAGCTGTATTCATATAAACAAAAAAAACCCTTACATTGGAGTAATATTATTGACATCATTTTTATTAGTCTCAATCCAACATGATACCTTAAACTGACTTGTGCATGATATCAATAAATTTTATTGTGAAAAATAATGAAAAATTTGGTGTCTATCAACTCCTCTTCATATTACTTTTATAGTATAGGTGGCTTCTTTATTAGCTTTTAATCTCACTTTTATGTAAATAAGATACAAGGTACAGGATACAAGGAAAAAAGTTTGCATGAATATGAGACACTGAGCAAAGCATTGCATAATGCAAACATAAAGGAGCTACCTCTCTGGCAATGTACAGGGGTTCCAGGCATATCTGGCCTTTTTATTAGGGTATGCCATGACCTTGGCTTGGGGCATTATTTGTTTCTGACAAGAATCTTGAAATTTGAATAGCAATAGCGTAGGCTTTGGATTAGATAGTTAGGATCAAGAAAGTGACACTGACATGAGTATAGTGTAAATGCCATTTAAGCTGTTTACTAAAAAAATAATGAAATTACATAAAAGATTTTCAAATGCTAACTGGGAAAAAAAAATTCACTAATATTTCTATGCATGCTACTACACTAAGCTCATTTTTTTAGTATAAGTTTTTGCTTAAAAAATATTATTTATTTAGTGAAAATTGATAAAAGTATAATTATAATGGGTCCATCCATTTTAATAAACTTTTTTTTTAATGAAAAATTAAAAAAGTTGTCAAGAAAGTCAGTCATTTTTTTTTAATAAAAAGTTTTATAAAATGATTTTACTAATGTATTTATTAAGGACATACGTTAATAAACCCAATTATAACAGAGTAGAGTAATTCTATTGTCACAAACTATTTTACAATATTTTTACAAATTATTGATGTGGCAAATTTTTATTAGTTCTAATATGGGTCTACCATTAACATCATATTTATATTTACCAATAATTATTTGAAAATTACTAAAGTCACGTCAGCCGCTTATAAAAATGTTTTAAATTAGTTTGTGTTTGTGGCGTTATTTGATATAGTATTGGTGACTAAAACTGTAGTTGGTGGTCAACCTATTGAACCCTATTGGTTTTGAACTTACTATAAACAAAATATATAAGATTGAACATAGACACAAATACAAAAGTATCATTATAATTCGGGAAAACAAATTACAGATGAAATGTGGGCTTGGCATCATGTGAGTGACAAAAAAAAAAAAAACCAAAAAACAGAGCATGTTTAAGCTACTCAATATGCTGCTCTATAAACAATTAGGTGATCGACAAACACAAACTGGCAATGTTACATATGTCCTTATAGGTGCCAAAAACATTAATTGGAAGTTTGCCATTTGGGTGCAGATTTTTTTGGAAAAGCAGGTTTCCCTTTTGCAGAAATGAATCGGGGAGCCTCTATTGGCTTTCACAAATCACAATCTGTTTGTGTGCTTCTAGATTTGCGTTTAAGAGAGGCTGTCTTTTGAGTTTTATGTAGTCATACTCACCACAAACCTTTTACCAAATACAAAAAGACAGATCAAGCTAAAGCCAACCCAACCACAAACAAATCCATTTCTTTCCAACAAACAAATGAAACAAGGAAAAGTACAAAGAAAATGCTAGATCTATTATTATAGTTTTATTATGAAAAATATTTACGACGTTAGAGCATTTATAATTGGTGTCATATCAAAAACATAATAAATAAAACGACACTATTTTTAGTTATTATTTTCAATCTCATGTTTATTTACTAGAAACGACACCGTTTTTTTGACACATGTTGGCGTTTGTATCAGTATGACCATAGGGGGTGTGGTTGTGTCTGCACCCACCGATGAAACATCACTTTGTTTTGCTTACAACATAATAGAGCCAAGTGGGAAAACCAGATTAAGGATTTGGACATGTTTGGGGATGAAAAGAAGGCCGAAAAACAAAAAGAACACTAAAACAGGAAAAAGAAAAAGGAGGAAAAGAAAGAAAGAAAGAAAGCGAAATGTGAGAAAGAAAGAGAGAGAGAAAAAACAGCAAAGAGCAAACCCACCCCCCCTCAAACCCCCATGGTGATGGCGTGATTTACTTTTGCTTTTTCTCTCGACAGGAATCTTTGAAAATCAAAACCAAAGGGCAAAAAAAAAAAAAAAAAAAAAAAAAAAGACAAAATAAATTCACTTTAATAATAAAGAAAAAAAAAAAAAGAGAGAAAAGAAAAAGAAAAGAGGGATGTAATTTGGGTGCCCCCATCCCATTGTGTTGCTAAAGAGACACCCCAATTTGTCTGAAAGAGTTGGGCCACTTCAATTTGGTACTAGTAATAGTAGTAATTCTGATTTATCATGTATTCAAATCAAATAGTTTTAGAAAAACAAAATCTAAGTTGATTTTGTTTTTGCTAGATTTTGTTGGGAATTTAGTCAATTTCACTATCTGTCTTCTAGTCTTTCTATCAATATTCAATTTGTCTTTTTTTTTTTTTTTTTTTTGGTGATAAGATCCATTTGTCTATATTAAACTAACATCTTGTTCTTTCCTGTTCTGTTTTTCCCAAAATTTAAACTTACTTTGGCTTTGGGTTTAGTTAAACTTATTTTCTTAGTTTCTTATTTATAAGGCTTATTTGATTATTTAAAGTACAGCTGTATTCTCACAAACTTAGTTTTAAGTTAAATTAGTAGATGAACTTATTTTTATTTGTTTGCTTTAAAAAAATAAATTACATTTACTTGATTTTAAATTCTATTCTAAATTAAATACTCCATTCATATCATATTTTATTTAAATGGTAAAATTGACAGTTTCAACTTCCATATACAAATACAATTTTAATAAATGCCCATAAATGATTATTATAGTTATCAAATTTCTTATTTAGATAAAAAAAATAAAAAAGAGAAAAAAATCATATTTTATTATATGTCCTTAATCATTACACCGGTTATTAACTAGTATAGCATGCTTAATAATTTTATTCAAACGATTTTTATATTAGTCTCATTAAAAAGAAAACATTTTGTATATTGAATTATTATTATTATTATTTTGTTGTTGAAATATTAAAGATAAAGAGATGTACAATTAACAGGTTCTAATTTTTAACCACTACTATGACTTAACCAAACACAAAAGTTTAAACTTTAATCTAGCTATTCCCAACTCGAAGAGAGAAATGATCTTTAAAAAAGATTCCAACTTGCAAATCTCCTGATTTTTCCAGTTAAACAAACAAAAAATACAGAGACAATCCAAATCTCAGATACCCCATGATAGACTAGTAGGATACAAATATAATGTGAATAGTGAGTAAACACAAAGGAAATTATTTTTATATATTCTATTCAGATTACTGAATCCCATTTTGAGTTCAATGAATCATCATCCTCTTGGCAAACAAACAGGTTCCTGGAAAAAACCAAAAAAAAAAAAAAAAACCTCGGGTTAAGGATATACCTAGAGACACATAGGCCCAAAATTGTCTTTTCAGTAGCGAGTGCCCCTAGACTCTATACACAGAGAGAGAGAGAAAGAGAAAGAAAAAGAAAGGAGAGCGTGTGGGGCATGGCATCCCCTAAAAATTCCCTATTTCCATTTTCCCGTTGTTTCTCTGCTCATAATAATATCATATTTTCTTTTCCTTTCTCTTTCTCTCTCTCTCTCTCACACTCACTCTCACTCACTCGCTTTCCTCACTGTCCGTTGAAACCAAACAGTAAAGAAAAACAAACAAACACACACAAATATCTCTCTCTCTCTATCTCTCTCTCATTTGCCACTCTACTTGGACTCATGAGAAGCAGCAAGAGAAGTAGCAGCAGAGTGTGCATTATCATTATCATCACACTAATTATATCAAGCCCAACAACAACAAAAACAACAACAGCAATAGCAGAACAAAAACCAAAACCAAAACTCTTTTAAGAGTTCAAAATTAATGAATCCCATAACCGAAACAGCAGCAGCAGCAACCGCAGTAGCAGCATCACTACCACCGCTACCACCACAGCCACATAGACCTTCCACTTCCTGTGACCGTCACCCAGAAGAACACTTCACTGGCTTTTGCCCCTCATGCCTCTGCGAACGACTTGCCGTTTTGGACCCAAATTCCTCCACCGCTTCCACTTCCTCCTCCTCTCGCAACAAACCCCCCACCACTACTTCTTCAGCCCTTAAATCCATCTTCAAAAACTCCAACAACAACAACAACAACAACAACAACAGCAGTAGTAGTCGTAACAGGAACTCCTTCTTTCCTGAGCTTCGGAGAACCAAGTCGTTTTCGGCGTCGAAGAACAACGAGGGTTTCTCTGGGGTTTTTGAGCCGCAGAGAAAGTCCTGTGACGTTCGAGTCAGGAACACTCTTTGGTCTCTTTTCACTCAAGACGACGAGCGTAACCCAGCTAAGCAAAAAGACCCACATCAACAAAATCATCAGCAACAACAGCAACAGCATCAGCATCAACAAGAACCTTCTTTTTCCGCTTCTACTTCTTTGGTTGAGTCAAGAAATTTAGCTTCTTCAAGTGTTCAAAATCCAGTCTTGGAAGACACCGAGACCGAGTCTGAGTCCGAGTCCGAGTCCGACTCAAACAATGGTAAAGCAGTTGCCGAGGAACCAAGGATTTCAAATGTAGTGGAAGACAGAGTTCAGGAAATTGTTGAAGAAGAGGAGGAAGAGTTGGAGACGGAGCCAGAGAGAGAACCAGAGCCAGAACCAGAGCTAGAACTAGACCCAGAAGCAGAACAAGAAGACTTGAAGCCCATGAAGGACCACATAGATCTCGACGTGAACACCAAGAAAAATTCCGGCAGAGATTTCAAAGAAATCGCCGGGAGTTTCTGGTCGGCGGCGTCGGTGTTCAGCAAGAAGTTGCAGAAGTGGAGACAAAAGCAGAAGCTGAAGAAACGGAGGAATGGCGGTGGTGGGTCCGCCACATTGCCGGTGGAAAAGCCGATCGGAAGGCAGTTCCGAGAAACCCAGTCGGAAATCGCCGACTACGGCTACGGCCGCCGATCCTGCGACACGGACCCGAGATTCTCACTCGACGCGAATCGGATGTCGTTCGAAGCTGGTCGAATGTCCTTCGACGATCCTCGAATGTCTTTCGACGAGCCAAGAGCTTCTTGGGATGGCTATTTGATTGGTCGAACTTTTCCTAGAATGCCCACTATGGTTTCGGTCGTAGAGGATCCTCCTCTCCCTCCTCCTCTTCCTCCTCCGGTTCACGTCGTGAGGACCGATACTCAGATTCCGGTTGAGGAACCGGGTGGCGAGGAGGAGATGGGTTTTTCTGTGGTGCCCGGCGGGTCGGCTCAGACGAGGGACTATTATTCGGACTCGTCTTCGAGGCGGCGGAGGAGTTTAGACCGGTCTAGCTCGATAAGGAAGACGGCGGCGGCGGTGGTGGCGGAGATTGATGAATTGAAGTCGGTTTCGAATGCCAGTGCAAATTCGAAGGTGTCACCTGCTACTGTTGCGTCCACTGCTACTACTACTACTACAAGCGTCATGGATTACCTCAATGGGCCGAAATTAGTGGCGCCGGAGAGGGAGAGGGATTCGAATTCGAATTCGATGAGGGATGATTGTTCGGAGAGCTTTGAATTGGGTTTTAGAGATGGGAGTTCGGTGGTTGGGAAGTCTAATAATAAGAAGTCAAAGAGGTGGAGCAAGGCTTGGAATATATGGGGTTTTATTCATAGGAAAGGTGGTGGGAATAAAGAAGAGGATGATGATAGGTATAGTAGTAGAGCAAATGGGGTGGAGAGGTCTCTTTCGGAGTCTTGGCAAGAATCGAGAGGTGCTTTTAATAGAAAGGTGTTTAGAAGCAATAGCAGTGTGAGTTGGAGGAATTCTTCACATAACTTTGGTATTGGTGGTGGTGTTGGTGTTGGTGTTGGAGTTGGAGTTGGAGTTGGCGGTGGCGGCAGCGGTGGCGGTAGTCTTGGGGGGTTTGGGAGTTTAAGGAAGAATGGTGGGTGGGAGGCCAATGGGAATGGGAAAAAGAAGAGGGATGAGTTTGTGTTGGAAAGGAATAGGAGTGCAAGGTATTCGCCTAACAACATCGATAATGGTTTGTTGAGGTTCTACTTGACTCCGATGAGGAGCAGCAGCAGCAGCAGCAACAGGAGGAATGGGGGGTCCGTGAAAAGTAGGTCGAATCATGCACATTCTATCGCCAGAAGCGTATTGCGATTGTACTGAATTTTGTTCCAATATAAGGTGTTTTCTTTTGGGGGTTTGATGGTTATTAATTTTTGCTGCATTTGTTGTGTAATACCACACATGCTTATGTAATTCTTCTTGATGGTTAGTTGGTTGGTTGGTTGGATAAAAGCACCCTTTGCATTGTTCATTTCCTGTGAGTAGAGCATGCTTCTTCGATCAGATCACTCAAAATAACAAGGATTTCAGTGTTTTTTTTTTTTTTTTTTTTAATTTTTTTTTTTTTGTTCCTTATACTATATTGTCTCTATCTATACTGTTATTCAATTGGCTTGAATATTTCCCTTCAGTTTCTAAGTTAGTTTCTCTTCTTACCAGAAAAGGCTGGGACATATGGTATAGGAATATGGCCAATAATTATATCTGGTTTCCATTTCTGTCTTTATGCTTCACAAAGTTTGCTGATGGTGAGGGTTTCAAGACTTCATATTGGAGTATGTTTTCTTAGTCTTTGGCATGTTATGCATTTTGGCAAAAGTGGCGATAATGTGGGCTCATGCCACCTAGGTTTGCTGCTTGTCACGAGTTGTTTTGGCACAAAACAGTAGATATGGTCGATACCTTGTTCTCCTTTAGTACCAATAAATCAAACTTTGTGACATGTGACATGCTTCATGCCTTGGTCCCCTATGAAAACTACTTGGTGTTTGTAATATGAATATATGATTTGTAAAGGTAGGTGTAGTTATTCTGAACTGTAGAATGATCTTGGCCTAGACCCCACTCACAATCAAACATCACTATACAACGGAGTATCCATTTGGACCTCAAAATATTTGGTTGAGTTCCTTCAATTGATAAATGGTACCTTGAATATCCTGAACTTTACACTTGAAAAAAAGGAGGAAACAAACATGAGAGCTCTAATATTGTTTGTTGTGTTGACCATGCTGCTCTATTGAATTCCATTAATTTCTATATCCTCTCCATTCAGCATCTGCTTAATCTTAAATGTGAATTTTTATTGGAGCTTCAGTCAGTCCCTCGATTGCCCTAAGATTCAGTTTCTATATAAGCAAACAGTTGGTCCAAGTTTAGCATGAGTTAATTGACTTGAAATATTATTTCTATGTATGGATGGCATATCATTTGTAGCATTATATAATGTTACAAAGTCTAGAAAGTATGGCAGGTACTTACTCTTTTCTGTTCCTTCTTTTTATTTTCCATTTTTGTCATTTAAAGCTAATTTGCTTCTGCTCTTGTCACCAGTAATGTGTCTTTCTTTCCTTCATCTGCTGCTGACAATTGTAAAACTTTCAGGAGTTTTTACAGTTAATTTGCCGTGAATTGGTAGCTGAGTTTGCTGGAGGACATTTAATGAGGGGATTGTGCAGGCTGCAGGAATGAGGAATTTACAATCCTTTTTAATCAAGTGCAAGGAAGATAGCAACATTTGCAAGTACTGAATTAGTTCAAAAGTCAGTCAGTGGAGTGGGCCTAAATAGTTGAGAATGTGTGAGAATCTCCACTTGTTTCTTCTTGCTAATGTATTTGACTTCCAAGCCCTGTATAGATATTGTAGTTAAGAAAAACAGTTCTTTATGATTATTCTTTGTTAACACAGTGCAAATTTTTTTATAGGTAGTCTCACTGATCATATAGCAGAATGAAATACCTGCATGTATCGAAATTGATACAGAAGCTTGTTTGTTGACTTTGATATTCCATTGTTTAGAATCATTTGAAACAGGCCTTGAGTTCTCTAGCACAGAACAATTAGAGACTTTATTCAATGATACCCTTTCAATTTAATGTATAATTGCACCCATATGCATTGTTAGTTTCATTTATTTTCCCTTTTGCACCTACGGATCCTTTCAGGTAATGGATTTCTCACTTACTATGAAAGTTATCAACTTTACAGGTGGTTCGATTTTTGGCTTAGTTTTTTCTTTGATATTCTTTTGACCCTGAAGTGGGGCTTCTTAATTTTCCTTTGAGTGATGGGTATATTTTGGACCTAGAGCTCCAACTGTATGACCAGATGATAAAAGTGGGAAAGGCAAATAAAACATAAGAAAAGCAAATCAAGTAAAGAGAAAAACCTAGAGGCTATGAAATCTTTGGGAAGTATTTGTGTATTATTCCTCCCTAGCAAAAAAATGCAATTTAATTTGACCACAAAATTCACAAAATGCAGAAAGAAGCTCTTTAAACTCTAGTAGGCTCAAATCCCACCAGCGCAATAGGGATCATGTTTGCCAATGATTATTTCTCAAGGACTGAGATCTTTATCACTCCACTAGGGTACACTGAAGGAATCAAACCAATCAACATTTTATTCTCACTAAGTTTGAGATAATGCTTTTCCTTTTTCTATAATTTGTAAAAGCTCTATGATCAACAAATTTGCCCCTAAAGTCAAAAAGTGAGGAAACATCCCAACATGCTCTTTCATGGAGGATAAAAAGAAAGAAACATTGAAAAGAAAGAAGGGGAAAAAAAAGGGAAAAAAGAAAGAAAGAGAGGCTCATAATCCAATGGCATGTCTTAAGTTACTCCCCCATTAGCCTCAATGGCAAGTGGGCAAGTAATAATTTGTTTAAGGTAATTGACAGCATAATTGTCAACGGTTGTGTACTCATGCATGCTCCTCGAGGGTTGCTTATGCCCCTTTTGATATAGAAATTGTATCTGCCAAGACTTTGTTTCTATGTTGTACGGGTTTATTATGATGTTTTCTTCTGCCAAAAATGTGTTGGACAATTTGGAAGAGATAAATACAATTGTAAACAAATCAACAAGGAAAAAAAGAAAAAGAAAAAAAGTGGATTCAAAACTGTGTTTATACTGGATAGGGTACCCTAAAACTGTGATGGGTCAAAATATTCCAGTTATTTCACTGTACTGGTCTAAAAAATAATCTTAGTCAAAAGTTGCCTTGTGTTTGACAACAAATCCTTTCTAACCCTCGAAAGATTATTAGATAAAGAAATAATTGTCAGAGATCTCGGCTCATACTAAAAGAGAAAACTAAATGCTTTCATGAAAAGCAAAGATTAAAAGATAGTTTTATTCTGTGACTTAGTCGAAAAAAATGAACTTTGACACAGCAGCAGTGTAGAAAGCAGCAAGTTCCACAGACCAATAATGCTAAACCGGTTTTCCGTGTGAAATTTATTCAAAATCAACTTGTTCAGATTTAAAGGTTCGTTGATTATTTTACAGGGAATTTGCTACAGTATAAATCAGATAGCTAAAAGATTTCTTTGCTCGGTTTCTTTGCTCAAACTTAAACTATAAATGTAACAACTCCATGAAATTGCTGATTTCACACATAGAACTAAATGCAATAAACTTGCCGGTATTAAAATTTCATTTGATATTACAAATGTTGTTTTTAGTTCAGGTGTAATTTGTAAACACATTCTACCAAAATTTTTCACCCAAAGGGTGTTAGCCTACTCATCAATCTACAAACTAAACACAAGGCCACTGCGAGTGTGGAGTTCTGAAATCTTTTGGAACTGCCTAACATCACTCCTAGCTTTACATTATTTACAAAATGCAATGCTATTCCTTAATGGAATCATCGTCATCATTATCAGCCTGATCATCATCACTGTCAATTTCATCAGGGGTAGACCTGGTCTGTTGGCTCATACGTCTAGGAATGAACACATTGAAGTAATAACTCAACATGCTTTTCTTGGACTTGGATGGAAAATGCTTCAAGGCTAGCTCCCAAAAGTTTGATCCACTCCATAGTGGATTCTTTTTCACAAGTAATTCAAATTTTTGTACCTCATTCGATGCCCAGGACTTTGAAACAACTTCTCCCATCTCATCAAACTTCCAACTCTTAAAAGCAGGACCAATATCAAATTGCAAAAGAAGCCTTTTTGTGAGAATGTGGCTTCTGATGCAATCAATAGAGCCTGGTGAGACGCAAGAGCAAGAGTCAAGTCTCCCTTTACCAATTGCTGTCACACTAGTTTCTACACTTCTGCGTTTCATGGGCCAAATTCTGGTGCCTAACCACTTCAAATTCTTTGAATCATCAGCACCACCATATACATTTTTCCTGTTAACTAGTCCTGTCCACTCTGGGATTTCAGCCTGGAACTTGGACCCAATAGGAATAACAGGTCTTGGGAGTTGACCTCCATTAGAAACCAACCTTATAATCTGTTTAAGTTTTTTATCTCTGTAACCTGAACAAAAATGCTGAGGTGAATCAATGAAATCAACCACGGGTACCGATTTTTGAACATCATCACTATTGATGATCCCCAATGCTTGTTGAATTTTCTGGTTTGGCTCCTCTGAACTTGATGAATCTGGACTATGAACCAAATCATTGAAATTTTTTTCCACTGGTGCGGTCAAATTTTCTGAAGTCAGTAGGTTTGGACCATTAACGGATCCATCAGTGTCATATAACGGAGAGCGAACCTTACTTACTGAACTGAATTTTGTTTTATCATCCGCAGAGGTAATATTGGTAATGGTATTCACTTTCTTCCCACGATAACTATCCTCAAAAGTCAATGTACTGTTTGAACTATGTGATTTTAAGACCTTTTTCCGATTATCAGATTCCTTACTAGGCAATGCAGAAGCAGCTTTCAACTTTGTACCTTTTACAAACTGGTCAAATTTCCGCTTTCTCTGAAGAAAAGCAAGGGAAAAGGTTGTTTGTTAGGAATGGCTAAAATTGAGAGACTTTAAAGACAGGTTTTGAAGTTTCAAAGATAATGAAACCAAGAGCATTTCATGTTTGTAATTACGAAAAACATATAATTTAAGTTGAGGAAGTAGGCAATTCCAATTCAGTTTATAGAAGTCTTATATGAGTGGCTAAAATTGAGAGACTTTAAAGACAGGTTTTGAAGTTTCAAAGATAATGAAACCAAGAGCATTTCATGTTTGTAATTACGAAAAACATATAATTTAAGTTGAGGAAGTAGGCAATTCCAATTCAGTTGATAGGAGCTTTTCTAGTCTTATATGAGTCCTTAAGTGGTAGGGTATTAAGTTAATGAAACCAAGAGCATTTCCAGTCTTATATTAGTCCTTAATGGTAGGGTGTCAACTAGGTTTTGTTTAAAAGTTTTTAGGAGCTTTTAAATTGGCCATAAGTTTTTGATAGATAAGATAAATTTGATATTATGGTGTCTGTTACATAATGATTATCTTTAATTGTTAAGTTAAGACACCAATTGACTTGTTTTTATAGATGATATTCGAACCTAGTAGGAGTGATAACAAGGTGACTTATCAAAAAAAAAAGATATAACAAGGTGAGTTGAAATCAGTTCAGCGGTACCCTATCCCCTGTTTGAGGCGAGCAAAATTTGTGGGGGGCAATTGAGGAATAGGTTGGGAAGGGGGTAGGAGGTTTTTTATCATCCTAAATTAGGTGGCTTTGACACTAATGAGGTAGAAATGACAAAAATATAGGAAAAACAACGGTGAGAGTGCAAGGAGAGAAATAATGTGTTTTAGGGATGATAATAGAATTCGTAGAAGTAAACTAAATTACAAATGAGATATGTATAAAAAAATTATAACAACAACAACAAAGTCGTAGCCCTAAATTTTGGGGTTGGCTATAAATCTTCAATTGATTAATTAGACCTGGTCACATTTTTTTTCTTTCCATTCTATGCTATTTGAAGTCATAGTCTCTTCCCGTATGTGTGTGTGTTAAAATACTTAGTATTCTCAAAAAAAAAAAAAAAAAAAAGAAAAGAAAAGAAAAGAAGTCATAATCTCTATTACTTCCTTAGTTGACATGTCCTTTTTAACTACCTCTACTAATGTATTTTTGGTCTTTCTCTACTTATTTTCATTCCCTTAACTTGAAAAAACTCACTCTTGCATGGTTTTGTCTTGCCCCATCCCCATCCCGTATGACGGGAAAAACTTTCTCATCCCATCCCCGCCTCTTGGGGCCCTGCAAAGCCCCGCCCCATCTCGTAAAACTCTACTTTTTGTTAATTTGTCTTACAGCTAGTACAAATTTTTTAATGAAACTTATTTCATTAATAAAAATATACTTGAAATTACAACTAAATTTATCCTATAAAATCAAATCAATTTTTAGAAAAAATTGAACAATATATCCAAGTGTTTAACAAAACGATCACAAAAAAAACTCATAGTATAACATATAATAAAATAAAGGCAGAGAACCACATTGGGTAGAATAAAATAAGCTAATATTGATATGTTTGTTTAAATAGTAGGGTTTTAGGGTATGAAAAATTTACAATTATAATTCTTAGCAACACGGGGCGGGAATGGGGATGGGGCGGGGCGGGGCGGGGTGGGTATAAAAAGTCTAAACCCATCCCCGTCTCGTCCCGTGGTGTGGGGCTAAAATCTTGCCCCATCCCCGCCTCACTACCTTTGCGGGGTGGGGAAAACCCACACGGGGCTAAGCGGGGAGGGGCGGGTTAAGTAGGGCAGGGCAAAATTGCCATCCCTACTCTCTTTCTCTCATATTTTCATCAATACGGGTCACCTTTATCTTTAAGGGATTCTCCTCATTTTGAATTCTATCTTTTTGTATATTTCTACTTATCCATCTTAATATTCTCATTTCAGCTTTACTCATTTTATGAATATGTTACTTTTTAGCAGCCCAACATTCAGTACCGTAGAGCATAGTTGGAGTTATAGCAATTAGGGTTGAACACGGTTCGATGTGGCTAGTGTTGGAGGTTTTTAATATGCGTTGATGTTGTTTGAATTCTTAAAATGAGAATCTTCGCTGCACCTTTGGATCGAAATTCTAGGAACATTGTTGAGAGCGTGAGAAAGTCTTAATCCTCAACGATGCTATCCTTCAGGTTTCTACTTCTTAATCTCTAGCTATGTTACAAATTTTGACAAGGCTGAAAAGCTAGGTTGAGTGGGGAGAAACCAAAAAATAAAAGGGGTGCGTGTAAAATAGAGGGGTGGGGGGGGCGAATATAGGGAAATTTAGAAATATGTTAGTTAGTTCAGTGTTTGTAGGAATTCAAAAACATTTGTAGACAACCATATCGATCAACGTAAAAGGGGTGCGTGTAAAATAGACGAGGGGTGGGGGGGGGGGGGGGTGGGGGGGGGGAGTATAGGGAAATTTAGAAATATGTCGACCAGTTCAATGTTTGTAAGAATCCAAAAACATCTAAAAACAACCATATCGATTGACATAAAAAACTTAGCAATTCCTCCAATCACCTTCATGTTTATTGTTGCCAGCCTAATCTTGTGGTTCCATTAGCTAGGCTTTAGCTTGGATCGTTGGTTCAGATCGGTGGTTGTTCACCCTTATATTATTTTTCCTATAGGTATTCTACAATTACACAATACTCCTAATGCACTTCTCCAATTCATCCACCATGCTTTTATCCTATAATTCACGTCATCTTTGATCTGTTGATCTTTATGGATTATTGATATAAGATATCAAAAACTCTTTATCTTTTGTATCTTTTGACCATCAAGTCTTACCATCTTTTTATATTTATTTCTAGTTTTACTAAACTTACATTCCTTATATTTTGTTCTAGTCATATATAATCGAAAGCTTTTAAATTCTAGAGGCCCAAATTCTAACTTGGCAGTAAGTCCACTTCTCGTTTCACCCATTAGAACTATATCATTTGCAAAAAAAAATACACCAAGGGACTTCCTCTTAAATTGATTTGGTGATCCATCACTAGTACAAAGAGATGTGGACTTAATGCAGATCCTTGAAACAAACCTATAATGATAGGAAACTCACTTATGATGTCTCTACTTGTTCTTACACTAGTTATACTCCATATATATCCTTAATCAATTTAATATATTTTAGAGAAACTCATTTCTTTTTCCAAAATCCACCACATAAGCTCTCTAGAAACAAACCTATAATGATAGGAAACTTTTATTTCAACTGAACTTCACATGTGGACTCCATAAAGTAATTCTTGAATGGGCAAATTTGCAAAGTAATAAACCTATGGTTTCTATCCTCCATTAGTTTAACAAAATCGCTCTAATCTTTCATATTGTTTCAATTTAAAAGTTTATCAAAATAATTTTTCCATCTCTCTTTAATTTGCTCTTCTTTTACAAAATGAGGTGGGGTGAGCAAAACTTGTTCAATCCCATCAACTTTTCAGGGTGGGGAAAATCCGTGCAGGGGGTCAAGCGGGATGAGAATTTTTGCGATCTCTAAAACTCAAGTCTCTTGTTCAACGATTAAAATATATATATATATATATATATATATATGAATTGAACTAACTTAAACCCTCACCTATGTTGTAAATTAAAAAGAAAAAGTCTATCATCAATAACAGTCAATAAATTTTTATGGACAAAGTTTAGTTACAAAATTAGTTGTAGCCTTAGGCTACAAACTTACTCAATAAAATAAATATTACTGCATATTTTGAAAATCTAACCGTTGAATTATATGTTCTTTACGCTCTTAATACACATGTCAATTTTTGTGTCAATCGAATATTATTTACTATATAATCGATAATTTTATATTTTATGCATAATTTTAAATTACAAAAACTTGCAATTTAAAATTTATTGATGATATAGCTATTGATCTTTAATTTTCTTGAAATTTTGTAAATATGGAGGATATAAGAAGAAGACGTAATCTAATGGTGGATTTGTCAAAATTCACCTCCAATAAAAAATATTAAGTGAGTTTGTAGCTTAAGCCTATAACCAATTTTGTAGCTAAACCTTGTCCAATTTTTATTTTCATTTATTTGGTGGGTTCTAGAGTTCTTCCTCATACATCTTTTAGGTTGAAGGGTTTTTATTTAGTTAGAACCATATATCTAATCTTTTTACTTATCCATTACCTCGTCATAATTTTTTCTAAAGAAAAAATAAGAAAAAAAGCAAACAATTTTAGTTGAGCTCTTACCTTCTGACATTCCCCATTACACAAAAACAATGAATTCCGGAGTTTGAGGCTTTGATTCCAAAATTTTCGAAATGAATACTCGGTTGCTTTTGGATTGCAAGGGTCCAAGGCAAGTCCTTTCCACCACACCAACATGTCTATATCAGCAGCAGATGTGTTTGGCAAAATGCCTTTCTCACTTCTCCTTTGCTGGTCATAATTATTGCGAGTTCGCGGTATTGCCATTCTAGCAATGCTTTGCCTTCATAATAATCCTCTTGAATCCCTGCAGCAAGGACAAATGGACCCTTATTAGAGTTAGCTATGAGCATGTTTAGAACATTTTAAAAAAGAGCCATTGACCTTTGGTTCTTTACAATTGGGCTAAAGTTCGATTTTGGTCCTTCAAATTTTAAAAAAGGAACAATTTCATCCCTAAAATATAGGGAAATTTGATTTTGATCCCTTAAATATGTGATTGGTTTAATTTAGTCCCTTAAAAAGGGTGTCTCCGAATATGTAAAAAAGTCATACCCAATATGGAAAACTTTTAAGGTTGGTAGGTAGTCTTAGGTTGATTTTTCCAAACTCAAACCTACTACTTGTCACTCCTGTAAATACTAAATAAATAAATAAAATTGAGGACCAAAATTTTCCCTTTATAAAATTTAAGTTTGAACTTTTTGTATTTGAGTAACCAAAACTGAACTTACACCACATTTCAGTGACTAAAGGTTTAATTTTCCCCTTAAAAAATATAAGGTAAAATACATTCTAAATCCTATAGTTTAAGGGTATAATAAATTAAATTCTATAGTTTCAAAAATAAAAAAAATTAAATTATAAAATTTAAAAAGTAACAAATTAAATCCTATATTTTCAAAAGTAAGAAATTAAAGTATAGAGTTTCAAAAGTAACAAATTAAAAGCATTGTATTTAGAATTTAATATGTACCAAAGGGTTAAAATATTATAGGATTATTTGTTACTTTTGAAACAATATGGTTTGGTTTGTTACTTTTGAAAATTTAAAGTTTATTTATTTTTTACTTTTGATACTATATGGTTTAATTTGTTACACCTCTAAACTACATGGTTTAGTTTTCCCAAAAATATATTATTTGACCAAAACCCTAAACCTTAAAATTGGATAATTTATTCAAGTGCATGGGGCAACAAAATCTTGGCGCATGACAAATAAGAATTTTTTTTTTCTATATGTGGTTATGGTGGGTTAAGGTTCAAGAGGATTTGTGGATTTTGGAGTTTAGAATCCTTTTATAAGAAAGATTAGGGTACAAGAGAGAAAAAGTTAGATTTATGGTTGTAAAAAGAAGAAAAAAATAAAAATAGATTTTAAAAAATAATAAACAATACTTGTGAACAATGCCGATGACAATAATCGATGAAAAAAAGAAGATGAAAAGAAGATAGAAAGAAGAGAAAGGAAGGAGGAAAATAACTGATGTCGCGAAAGTTTAAAGAAAACTCACAAGATGCACTTTTTGATGGAACAAAAACTAAACTGTTAGCTTATTATAGTAAACTTCGAATCCACGAGAGGTTTCTTGAATCCACAAGAAGAGAGGTCTTGAATCCACCAAAGAAAATAGAGAAAAACTTTGATAATAATTTGGCTGCTTCTGGAGGCTACACAACATATAAATACTAAAAAGACAAAACCCTAATTTCACTAAACTCAAAAGAAGCCTAAAATTAAGGAAATAATAACATAAAATTGCCAAAAATTAATTTGAAGATTTTGTCCTACATGTAGAAACCCTAAGAACAACGCGCTCCCTACTCAAAACTCTCAATTTTATTAATCAACTCTCACTTGTTTGAATACAATTAAACACTTACATAGATCATGTTCTTAACTTCTCCTTTTTTTGAGAAACTTCTTAACTTCTCCTAGTAGTACTAGTCTTCTACTTTGACTACTAAACCAAAGCCTATTTGAATTAAACCAAAGTCTGTATATAAAGACCCATAAACCACACATAAGACTTGCTTATTAATAAATTAAAAAAAAAAAAAAAAAAAAACTAATTGCCCATAACTATGATCCATACCCAAAAAATTATAAAATTGCTAAAACACCCTTTGACTCTAGAATAAACAAACAAAATATACAAAACCTAATTAACAAGCATAACACTAATTTTGAGCTTTGCCTTAATCTTAGCCTTTGAAATAGGATGTTGTTTCTCTAAACATACTATGGTTGGGCTGTCAAATCTCCTTCTAATCTAAAGAATAGTCTAATCATAATTGACTTTATTGAGTCTTTTACAATCACTGAGATTGTTATATATACCATGGGCGGTTCAATTTTCTGCTTGCACCAGTGGAGGGGAACTGTTGGTATAATAAGAAAGAAGAATGTGGCGGGTTGAGGAAAAATATGCAATTTAAACACAAGGACTTCGACATTTGCAAATTTATCCTTTAGGGATGACAAGTTTGGATTAGACAGAATGGAATTGGACCTGGAAAACTACGCCCCCATCCCCAATGGAGAAGTGAATAGATGTTTCTTTTCTTTTTCTTGTTTTCACTTTTCAGAATAAAAAAGAAAAACAAAACAAAGGAGCCCGTCTCTAGTATCTATAAAAATATTAAAAATAGGAACAACAAAGATAAAGAAAACATTAAAAAAAATAATTAAAACAGATAAATATTAGAAGTAACAGCCACAAGGGGGTGACTGGTGAGAGGCAAATAAAAACGAGTGAGAGGGGATCATATGGAGAGGAAACAAAAATTGAAAAGTGAGATTTATGTCAAAAACAATTTTGGGAGAAGTAGGATGATGGGTTAAAAAAATTATAGAATAGTAGAACAACATCTTATATTAAAATTGGCTAAGCTCGGGTCGATTACAGTTTTTTAAACAAGCTATTAATCAACTTAAAAGATTGAGGAATTACAAAAAATTTATTATTTGATTCGGCTTGATATCGGGAAAAAATCAACTTATTACTTGATTTGCCCCAATTTTAAGAATAAAATTATTAAGTAATAATTAATGTTGACTCTAATTGCTTTGTTTAAAAAAATAATAACTAAATTTCTAGTAAGATTGGAGGCATACCTTTTGATTGAAGTTGTAGAACTCATGGGGCCAACTTGTCCCTCCTCCCTATTTTCTCTCTCCCTTTTTCAACTTTGGGTGGATATGTTTAAGGAGAACAATTGTATTTATATAGTGAAACCTTGTGAAACCCTAAAGAAGACTTTTAAAAGGAAACAAACTCTATAAGATCTTACAAAATCTTTAAAGACTCTTACTTGGAAATAAACTCTATAAATCTTAAACAAATCCTTAATTCTAAGTATGTTATGGTGTTAGTAAGGCTCACAACAATCCAATGAACCTTATAGTGATCTAATCAAAATTCTTTGATGATATAATAGTTTGAGTAATGCTATAGTCTAAAACTATTTTACAACATTTTTACAAACTGTTATTGTAGCCAACTTCTTACTGGTTCTTATCTAGGTCCAGCAATAACATCACTTTTTTATTTACCAATAATTATCCACCACATTAGCAGGCTGTAAAAGTTTTTATAAAAAAAATTTGTATCTCTAGCATTTTCCTAATAGTTTTAGGAATATTTTTATTTGGAATATGTTATAGCTACATTTTTTTTTTTTTTTTTACAAATTGCTGATGTGGTTAATGATTATTGGTAAGTAAAAAAGTTATGTAAATGATAAGCCCAGATGAGAACCAGTAAGAATTTTTCACCTCAATAATTTGTAAAAATGTTAGTAAAAAAATTTGTGGCTGTAATGTTACCCTTTTATTTTAGAGTAAAACTTATATACAATATATTAGGTGCATAACTTTAAGTTCCCCAATTGAATTCAAAAACCTAGTTACATTGAGTTTAATTGTTGTTGGAAAATATAAAGTTATTTGTATTTTGTTGGTCACTACAAACAAATGTTAGTTCCAATTAGCTTAACTGGTAAAATTAATTGTGGTCGAATTAAAAATTTGTGGTTCAAACTTTGCCTAAGATTTGTTATTCGAAGCCTTCTTACACCAAAAATCATTTGGTGTCTTATGGCTTGATGATAAAGCGAAATTATATGTGGTTCAATTTAAATTGGTAAAATAAAATAAAAAATTTATTTTGGTCGCCAAAATGTGCAAATGCAAGAGAAAGTTCAACAATACATGGTTGGATTATATTTTGTTTAGAGAGGATGAAATCTAATTTTATTAGAATTTGTTTAATATTAGGCTAGCTGCTTACTTGCTTTATCTAAAAAGAAAATAAGTTATAAATAGTTTAAAAAAATATACAATTTTTTTTTTAAACTCTAAAAACTAAATTGGGCTTAGAACCCATGGTTGTACCAAATTGCAATTCTTTAGATAAGAACAAACAATTATTTGTTCTCTTATCAACTATTTTTAGTGTTTTCTCAACACAAAAAGAGAAAAAAAATCGTATTATTTTAACAAAACATGCAACCTACAATCATATCAAGTATCAACTTCATTGTTTTTGTTTTCTTGGTTTTTTACATTTTCAACGACTTGATTGTTTTTATCAAATATATACACACACACACACACACAATGGGTTTGTTTTTTCCTATTTGATGTTAGGTTTTGTTGATATGTTATTAACTTTTTTTATTATAGAAAATATAGGGCTCTTCTGTTCTTATCCAACCTATGTTCTAGGATTTGAAATGAAACAGTCACTTAGCATCAATTCAAAATCTATTTTGCCTCTAAACAACAAACCCTAAGCGCTAAAATAATTTTCAAGATTTCTACTTGCAATTATATAGGAAATATTACTACCTAATATATATATATATATATATATATATATATATATATATATATATATATATATTAATAATTTAGATTTAGAATAGGTACTCAACCGTGGTTTTAAAAATCGGATCAAACTAACCAGTTCAACCAAGAACTGAACCCTATTCCGGTTTAGTAAAATCGGGAAAACGGGTGTTTCAATTGGTAAAAACCTAAAGTTGAACAATTTTTGCTTCTTTGACCGTTCCTGTTTTTAAAACTATGCTTTCAACCCAAACTTTTCTTTTCCCATTTTTAAGTAAATGTATCAAATGGACCAAATTGGGTTGAATGTACTGAATTTGATCGAAATGGACCAAAGTAGACCGAATCAATTGAATTGGACCGTAATGGACCAAAGTAGAACAAAATAGGCCAAATTGGACCAAAGTAAAAAATAATGGACCGAATTAGACTAAAGTAAACCCAATTTGACCGAATAGACTGAATTAGACTGAAAATACTGAAATTGACCAAAGTTGACCAAATAGACTGAAGTTGATTGAATTGGACCAAAGTGGTGCAAATCATGGGACTGCTACTTTTAAAATTTAAAAGTATGATATGAAGAAAAAAAATGTTGGCTTTTAAAAGCGTACATTGTCACTTGAAAAAATTAACAAAAATTCAATCAATAAGTATCAAGAAAGAAAATTAAATTAGAGAATTTATAGAAAATAATTTATCTATCAATTAGAATTTGTTTAATGTTGGATTATTTTATTTAAAAAAATGAGTTCTAAATCGTTTGAACGTGAAATTAACATATTTAAACACTATTTTTAACTCTGAAAACTAAATTAGAAAATATAATATTGCTTTTGATATGGACATTTTTAGTTTGGTTCTTCCACGAAATTTGGAAATTGCTATTGATGCATGTTTTCCGAATTAATTTTTTTAATGTTAATATATATATATATATATTCTAGTTATCTATCTATCCATTCTTCTATCTATACTATTAATAAGAGGATTTTCCTGTTTCATTTTCAATTTTTAACGTATCAAAATATCCTCATACAAATTTTGAAATAAGATACCTTCAGTTTAATTTTTTTCCTACAAAAAAGCAAAAAAATTTAAAATAGTAATACTATCTCATGTACAAAAGGGGGAAAAAAACTGTTATTCTCACCATCTATTTGTATTCAAATATATGATTCCTATCTGTATTTGTTATCTATTTGAATTCAAATATTTCAACTATCTTTATAAAAAAAAAAAAATACAAAATTACTTCTTCCAAAAAAAAAAAAAAAAAAAGAAAAAAAACCTAACTACCTCACATAAAAACTACTCATTCTTATTCCAAATTTTTTTTTTTTTTAAACATTCCAAAATTTTTGTTATCCAAATTCTATATAGTTATCACAAATCTTCATCCATCCACACTAACGTATATCATCTTTCTTTTGTTCAAATCTTAAAATTTTTTACTTATCACAATTCTTACTCCAATCAATAAATTCAAATGTACCATTAGGTTTCTTTTGTTTTTTATCTCATTTTTAAACATTATTCCATGTTACCTTACCTCATTCTTCAAAAAAAAAAAAAAAAAATACACATGGTTATTTATATATCATTTTTAAGATGCAAATATATCATTTTTAAGTATTATAACACTAAACCAAAAAAACAAATAAATATCTACAAAAAAAAAAGAAAAAAAAGAAAGAGCATTATTGCACACGCAAAGCGCGCATGATGAGTCTAGTCTATACTATGTGTTTGTTTGGCATGATTAATTTTGCCAACTTATTTCACTATTCATCTTATTTTTGCTACTATTCATGAGTCTCATTATACTATTTCACTTAATTTTTACCTTTATTTACAGTACTTTTAGCAACAAGTTTTTAATTTCAGTAAAATAAGCGGATCCCAAACAGATCCCATATATAAGAGGATTCCCCTCTTTCAACTGGATTTTTATGTTGTTCAAAAATACCCTCATTAATAAAGGGTAACTTCATTTAGAGTTATAAATGTCAAATAACAAATTTTATTTTAAATTCAAAAAGAGAACTCCTAAAATTTAGGATTCACATTCAAAAAAGAAATTACAGTTATCGCTTATCTTTAAAGTTTATACTTTTTATTTGTTTAAAAAATTAAAAAAAAATTCTAAATTATAATAGACGCAAATTATCAACTTTTACCTAAAAATATAAAAGAGCCTTTGAGCATGCATGTGAGCACATGCTTAAAGACTAGTACTATATATAAGAAGATTTCTCTTTTTGAACTAAATTTTTATGTAGTTCAAAAATACTTTCATTAATAAATGGTAACTTCTCTTAGAAATATGATTATAAATGTCAAATAACAGATTTTATTTTGAATTCAAAAAGAGAACTCCTAAATTTTATGATTTTTTTCCCTTTAGGTTCATATTTTTATTCCATTTTCATCCGAATAAGAGTAAAACACCCCAATTTAAAAAAAAATAAAAAACTTCTAAAATTTATCCTTTTTTCCCTTCACGTTTTATCTTATTCTTCCTACTCAAAACTTTTCTCTCTATACCACTACACCATTTTCAAACATATGTTAAAAAAAAAAATTATAGTTATGGCTTATTTTTAAAGTTTATCATCTTTGTGGGAGGTCTTTTGTCTCAGCTCCCAATTAGGTATTATTTGCTTTGGGATGGGCAAGGATCGAATTACGTCCCACCCGCACGAATTTGCTCAATCTCACATCGGGGAGAGATGCCTCCCACCCTTGCCTTATAAGCCTTTGGCCTAAGGAAGGGTCTTTGATCACACACACTACGACACACCCTTCCTTATTGATGAATTGAAGGTTTAGTCAAGTGAAATCTGGATTCACTTGAGCGATCATTAAAGTTAGGCAAACATTTCGCCCAGCAATAGTTGGACCTGTGTTCTTGAGCGAGATTACGTGAAAATTGTTTCCTATTTGAAGCAAACCACACAAGCTTTCCTCCTTGAACCTACATAGAAACCTTGTGTTTATTCACCCTTGAGCTTAAAGCTAATAATAATCCTCGTAACCATAATGCGATTTCAGTGGTAAAATTCAAATTCTGAAACTTAAAATGTGTAAAATCTAAATACACCTAAACTTTAGGATTGTAATTTGTAATTTATCTTAATAAATAACTTTATCTATTAATCAATTAGTTCATTGATTAGTTTTTTTAGGGTCTAAATTAAGAATTTTTAGTACAAATATAACAATTTTGAAATCATTTAAGAATTTATAGCACTGTTTTCGAAAATTGTATCTTGAAAATAAAATTTTTGTGCTTGCAATTGTATATTCAAGGCATGATTTATAGCCTTAAAATAGAAACTTCAAGGCATGATTTTAGGTTTTTTTTGCTATTTTAAAAATAGTGTATATTACATACTACTTCCGCATACCTTTAAACACTCTCAACAATCGCACTGAAAACGTGGCTTGAAGTCACGATTTTCAAAATTGAAAATCGTGACTTCTGACTTCAAGCCATGTTTTCCTTGCAATTTCTAGGAGTGTGTAAATGTGTGTACAAGAAGTACTTCCCTTAAAAATATTTTCCACTTGTATCAGAGACACAATTTCTTTTCCCCTCCCCAAATCAGACTTTCATTTAAACAATAAAATAAATAAACAAAACAAAGAAGGAGAATGACCACCATCTCTAATCCATGGGCAAAAAACAAAAGTTAGGGATAGAAGAGATGGAAAAATAGTTCATTGAGCTAGACTATGGGCAACAATGTTAGATTATTTAAAAGTATGCAGTTACAAACCAATTAACTATCAAAAGAATCCAAAAAAGATTGTCTTTGAGATAATATGCTCATCAGAAGACCAGTGAAGAAGTAGGGAGGGGTTCTGCAGTGGTTTTTTTAACATTGGGGGCATCCCTTCCCACGTCAAATGCTTAATTTAGACCAAGTTCAACCTTCTGCATAATATAGATCTTGAGGGGATGATTTTCCATGCATTTTCCTCTAAAAAGCTTCTACCTCTCTTGTACTTGTAGGCTAGTATCCAGCATCAATGAGATAATATGTTCTTCTGAATAATAGATACACGAGGTAGGAGTGAGTTTTCCTGAATTTGCCTGCTCATTTTTAATAGACATGTTCTATCCTTAACTTTATTGGAAGTTTTATGTGCTAATTTTGCAGGTTGGATTTATTATCTTCATGTTCCCTGCACAGGACTCTATTTCATCATGCTGGCAAAGTGGTGAACTCTGCAAAACCTGGACCCCAAGTTGGCTCACCAGATCCTAGTTGCTATAGCACTTATGTTCAATTCTCGGTCAATGTATATTTTGTTAACTAAATCATAACTAAAGAGGTGGATGTACTAGCCATATAGGCTGATGCTGGTCATCATCACGTGAAAATTAACTAAGGATTAAGGATTGCATACTTATAAGTCATCAATGCTTAAAAATCAATGAAGAGTGCTCACCTTATTCATCTGAATTAAATCTGTTTCTTATCTGAACTGGACGCTGCTTTTTGTTCTGATTTTGTCGGCTATATCAAGTTGTTTACTATCTATTAGACCTTGGAGATGTGTAGCCTAAGGCTTTTTTCTTGCTGGTTTGTTTGACTGTACCTTAGCAATTCTTCCTCTTATGATATCTCTTGTAAATAAGTGTCAAGGAAAGGATTGAATATAGATATATAGCTGTATATGAATCTACATCCATCAAGCTAGAATGATGAGAAATCATTATAGCTATTTTGTGTGTGTTAATTTTACAATGGAAAAAAAATGCTCATAGAGCATCAGATATGCTAACTCAGTTACACGAGATTTGGTGATTTAGTGACATCAACAAATCAGTTACAGCTTGATGTATCAGACCCAAGTTGTAAGTTTTCACCTGGGGTTGTTGTATCATGCCATAATATTCAGTTGATACAATTATGGCTAAAATTTTTACACACAAAATTAATAGAACATAGCAAATAATATTCACTTCTTTTCTTCCTCTGTCTTTCCCTTTTCTGTATTTTCTGTTTCTGATGACATCCTTTGCTCATAGATGAACTGCGAAAGCAAAGCCACTAGAATTGCTCCTAAAACTGCAACCTTTCCCCAATCAGACGAAGAAGACAAGAGAGAATCAGCTATGCTAATTACTATAAGGCCTATTAATGCAAGGTAAATTTTCCTCCTAGTTTTTGATCCAGCGCTCTCTTTAGTAACCTCTTTTATCTTCTCTGTTTCCTCCTTAGCTTTTGCTTTATCTGCAGGTGTGCTCTGCCTCAGGTTCTTGAAGAAAAGCCATTCATTCCTATCATTCTCAATCTGACCTTCAAACTCTTCTAACTTGTTTTCATTCTCCTCAATCTCTAGCTTGTTCAATTCTACAGATTCCTCAAAAGCTTGCATGCGGCTCTCTATATTCCCCATTATCTGCACAACACAAGCAAATAAGAAGTGGTTCGTTAGATATATTAGAGTACCAAAACATTTGACAAAGCCAAAACCTGTACTTTGTTACCTGCACGCCAAGCAATCTAGACCAACTAAGACAAGAATATGGTTATTAGGCTCTCTATAAATTACCATGCTCTATAGCATGGTTTATACTGTGAAATCTATTCAATTAGCTCAATTCTCACATGGTTTTCTTCCCTTTTCTTTTTCTTTAAGTATTTTACATGATAATTTGCATTCACAAATAAGAAGTTGAACAGACCCTGGAACTAGCTTCATCAAGTCCTTTGAGGGCATCTTCTCCAATCCTGTCGAACTCGGCGTTGGTTTCTTCACCAAATTCCGCTAGATAAGCTGACCTTTCATCTAAGTAGTCAGTGAGACGGACTTTTTGAGCTTGAAGCATTGCTATTCTGGCAAGAAGATCTTGCTTACGGGTATCTCCTTCTGGTGAAGAAGCTTCTGAATCGGAGTCATCATTGGGCTTGCTGAGACACAGGAAAGAATTCTTTGTGTTGGAGGGTCTTGCTGTGTGGAAAAATGCATGTTTGGTAGTAGCAGTGAAAGAGGTTTGAATGGTTTTGAAAGCAATCATCTTATCTATTTCTTTTTAGTACAAAGAGAGAGAGAGAGATTTTGAGGTGGTAGAAGATGTTTAATATGTAAAGTATAAAGTGTTTTGAACCTCTTGTTTTATGCATTATCCATTTCTGAGGATGATAAAGTTTAGATTATTATGTTGTCTTTAGGCCAGGAGACATGAAACATGTTGCCCATAGTTTCTGCCCCAAACGACATGACGTTTATGTCCTCAGCCACATCAATTGCAATAGCTCACTGTGACGTTTAATAACAATAAACGACATGCCGGTTTTGTGCATGGCCACATGACGTTTTCAGAACATGTTTTGCAGTTTTATTTTTTGGCCATGATTCATGAGAATGATTCTTAATTCTCATACCATATCGAATCTTTTTTGAGACACAATTTTTTTTTAAACATTATATATATATATATATATAACTTACTTGACATGGTGTGATATCAATAATAAAGCTATATGAAAGTAATGTTATTTTAATATATCTAAGTTTTGTCAAAAATTTTATAGAAAATTGTGTTGCTCGCAATTTCTATGGTTCATCTTACAAGATTGATTTGACATATGTTTTTCATCCTACCTTTAATTATTTGAGTGGTGGCTGTGTTGCAATTTGATTTCTTCATCAAGCTTTATGCTTGGGTAAATAGGCAGGTAACTCTAGTTGTTATTTTCTTGACCAACTTTTTGATGAGATAGTTCTGATTTTCGCCCAAGGCAGGCTAATGATCACCTAGTTGTAAGTTGTCATTTGTCAACATATTATTTTGACTTATATTAACAATATAAATTACACCTAGATGTAAATTTGTTGACATATTATGCCATTAAGCAGGTGATAATTGATCAAGTTGATGTTGATGTTCAGAACTCAACATTACAATTTACAACATACCCATGCGTTTGTTGATGTTGCTGCGTGGCTGTGCCTGTCTATTACAGATCAAGTTGGCAAGAACCAAAAAACTGAGAAATAACACGATCCAAAAGTATCTTATTACAATACCAGTGTTTGATGCACAAATAATTAATGACAGGCTAAATTCCAAAAGAATTCAAATGCAAATTAACAAACCCCTTAAAACCTATGTAGGAATTAACAACACATTGCAAACCATATTTACCAACACTCTCGTCTTAGAGACCAGGCAAAAAGACCCAATTTTCAAATAGACAGTAAAAGACTAAACAAACTCCAATAAAAGACCACAAGCAGGTTTCAATCCCACTAACATTCACTTTGTTTGCCCAAATGCTACCGCCTTCTTGTATGTATACCACCTAGATATCCAGAGATACACAAATAAGTTCAGCACGCTGAGAATGGCCAAGAGCCAATAGAAGTAGTCAAGATGGCCTCTGTTCAAATTATCTGGAATCCATCCAAGCTTCCCATTCTTTGTGGTGATGTTTGTCACAATTGTAACAAGCAACGTGCTCAAGTAATTCCCCAATGCTACAGTTGTGAGTGACAAAGCTGAACAGAGACTTCTCATAGCATCAGGTGCTTGGTCATAGAAAAACTCCAACTGTCCAATGAAAGTGAATACTTCTGCACATCCAATAAGAAAATACTGTGGTACTTGCCAGAAAATTGACATGGGAATGTACTCAAGGTCATAGTAATTGTTCCTTCTAACATAATTTAGCCGAACAACCTCCAAAACCCCAGCAGTGATCATGGCGAATATAGAAATGGCAAGGCCAATGCCCATTCGTTGGAGCTGAGTGAAGCCCCGTTCTTTGCCAGTAAACCTCCTTGCACATGGGACAATGAGCCGGTCATACACAGGGGCCCAGAAGATCACACTAAGAGTGTCAAAAAGGGAGAGGGATGCTGATGGAATCTTGAAATGAGGGCCCATGTGTTGGTCCATTGTGTTACCTTGTATAACAAACATGGTGCTCATTTGGCTGTAAACGGTAGAGAAGACTATACCAGATGCCCATATTGGGAGTATCCTAATAATGGCCTTGAGTTCCTCCACTTCTGTCACTGTGCAGAGTCTCCAAGGGTCATTCAAGCCCTTAGTGCGGTCTGCTTCAGTCTCCACAGCAGCCTTGTCAAACCATCTGGAAATTGACATTTGACAATTTTTATTAGAAATTAATTGAACATAGTAGCATAGGATCAGATATCAGAAAATACCCCTCGATCATGTCCTGTTGCATGATTGCATCACAGCAGTAGAGATAGCTATACAAACATTTGAGATGTGAGGGTTCTAACTGTTCCAAATTTACATTTTTAAGTACCTAGCACAGAGTATTACATTTCAAAAAAAATGGGTTGTGTGTCTACAATAAACTTACATGAGAAAATTATAGAACCAGGTTGAACTACTAAATATTGCATTTGCAAAGGCAAGAGTATCATTATTTCAAATGAAACTGTTGGATCTTTAAAAGAGCTTAGAAAAAATAGGCTAATTGGTTGATTATGAATTGATAAGCTTTTGAAAAATTGTAGTTTATAATAATCTTAGCACCAATCTGCTCACCTTAACTTGTTTGTGTGTACAAGCTTGCGGCTTCCTACGATAGTACGTTCCTCATCTACGGTCTCATAAAGAAGAGACTTATCATAAGGTACCTCAACATGAGCTTTCCGGAAGGATGCAACAATGACCCGGAAAATCCTTGTAAGAGGACTCCCTCCAGGTTTCTGACGCCGGTACAACCGGCTACCTGAGAAAAAGAAAATAACTGCAATGGCCATTGCCACTGCCGGGACTCCAAACCCCCATCCCCAGCCTACATTCATTTGAATCCAGACCAAAACTGAGGAAGCAATAAGGGCTCCAATATTGATGGAAAGGTAAAACCAGTTGAAGAAAGAGCTCTTCTGTTTCCTCTCCTTTTCAAAACTTTCATCAAATTGATCAGCACCAAACGAAGATACGCATGGCTTGATTCCACCAGTCCCAAGAGCAATCATATAAAGTGCTACAAAGACTACTGCACTTTGTCTTTGTGTTGGGTGGCAACCATTCGTATCGCATGATGGCTTTAGTCCAGGGACGGAAGCAGTCACTGTTAAGAAAGTCATACCCTAGAAGAAAAATTAGAGTTGTTCAGCAAAGGCAAGAGTATCATTATTTCAAAAGTCATACCGGGTTTATGCAAGGATTATAAGTTGGCATAAAGATAATCATCACTTCAGATGTATTTGAAATATATATATATATATATATATATATATATATATATAAAGGCTGTAAATTCAAAGAAATTCAATGACAGGAGCTTCCACAGTGGCTCACAAGGAAGAGAGTGACCAAAATTGAAAATCTTGATGTGGTTCAAATATAAATATAGTGATCAAATTTACAATGAAGTTATTCAACAATGACATTTACCAGACCCAGGCACCTGAGCTTGGCTGGAATGCCATCCCTATATCCAATTCAAGCTTTCATACACGTGTATGGATGATGATTTTGTTTGAAATAAACTTACCAAAACATAGATGATTACGAAACTGGCAATTGTCCAATATCTTCCCAAGTAAGCATCAGCTATAAAGGCTCCAATCAATGGTGTGATATAGCAGGTCCCAGACCAATTGGTAACATTATTGGAGGCTGTGGCATTTCCCTGATTGAGACGATCTTCAAGATAATTCACCAGATTGGTACTCATCCCATAGTATGCCAACCTTTCACAACATTCATTTCCTGTGACCAGATCATATAGAGTTCAGGATGTCAGGGTCATCAGATACCACAAAGGAATGCAAATCAAATAATGGTGCAATAAGTGATGACAAATGGGCAAAAAAAGCTTAGAATTATACCAAGAATAAAACGGCAAGCTTTCCAGTGTCCAGTCTTTGTCCTATCAGCAGGATTCCCTTTGATATCCACGGTGCCATCCTGTGTATAGATATCATCCTCTGCCATGGAATTTTTGGTAATTTTTGTCCAAGGACTTACCTACAAAACCAATCAAAGCTTAAATCAAATGCAGAGATGAAATCATAAGAACCATCATGACTAAATAGTTGTCCAGGTTATACTTGATTCTTTTGTTAGTGCTTTTTTGTTTGTAAAAAAGGTGAGGATAAATGGAGGAAGTTAGAATGCTACAGCAACCACTTAAATCCCAGATACTCAAAAATTTGTACGCCAGTTTAATCTGATTTCTCTAAATAGTTGGTAACCTAATAGAGAACATGAAAATGAAATCAAGAGGCCTAAAATACCCAATAATCAAGAACTCAAGCACCACACCTAAAATACCGGACATACATATCACATGCGCATGCTTTCCAATATATATATCTCACCTGACAAATATTGCCACCCAACATTAGTTGAAGAACCCCATACTATGGAGAAAATTTTCTTTAAGCCCAAAACATAAATAACAATTTCTAAAAGATGATTTGAGTGGCATAAGGACATCATGAGCTCCATAATTATTCAAACCACTCTTTGATAGAATGGTTTATGAGGGTAACTCTCAACCAGTGAATCATAAATTAAAATTCCACTTCTCGTTTCCTATATATTATACTAGGGAATCTCTCAAAAACAATATAATTAGACCCCGCGGGACCTCCATACTTGCACATAAGCATTCTAATTTCTTTAACACATTAAAAATAAAAAATAAAAAATTGTTATGTGATTACAAATCTGGGGAACAAGATATACATCATTAAAGAATCCATGGACCCGAAATCAATCGAACAAACAAAAGATGCATCAAGCCTAAACATTGTACCATCATTGTGAAAGTCATAACCCATTTTCCAAAATCCACCTTTTATTGGTTTCTTTTTGGTTTTGTTGATAGGCTGAAAGACCCATTTTGTGTTGGTGGGGCTTTTGCATGGACCACTTTAGGTTTGTTAGAGTTGAAAATGGTAACGTGGGTTTGATTAGATCACAATATCACTTTAAAAGCTCATACTCAAATAAACAAATATAAAAAGAAAGGAAGTACAATTTGAAGAATAACAAACACGATAACTTGAATTGAAACTCTTAAAAGTCAGGGCCTATGAAACTCCTAGTATTGGTCTTATGGTCAAAAAACAATATTATAATATGAGAATGATTAGTTAACAAGATTGCTCAAGGAGTCAAACAAAAAATCTTAACATAATCAGAGCACGATAAATCCAGAAACCCGGGTTGAAATTTGAAACCTTGGAAGGTAGAAACAGAATTAAAAAAGGGATTGAAGGCATAAATTAGAACCCCACATTACTGATCTCTGGAAACGCCAGAAAAGTTGTACATAGTCTTATACTCACATGAATGCATGCACAGAAAAGGCTATACAGAGGACAGAGATCTAGCAATATTGATCAGATTGAAATATACCTCGAAAACAAGATCAGGGGAGAGACTTGCCGGCTTGGTGCCTTGGTGGTAGTAAAACCAGAACACAACGCCTTGTACTTGGTGGCACAGAGCAAAAGAGATTAAAGATTCTATATAAGTCAGAGAGGATCTTCTACTTCGATTACAATAAAACGTATCTCTCCGGAATAATGGTAATTCCACAATTATTTAGGCAACTTTTGCTACAACTTGACATGTGACAACTTTTGTTACAACTTGACATGTGACAAATTGTGAGTAGTAAAGACATAAACCTATATAGATTTATCACATTTTTACATTTTTTCCACCAGTCATAATTTGTCACGTAGCAAATTGCAGAAAAATTGGTGTAAATAATTGTGATACTAGCATTTTTCCTCTATGTTTGATATCATCTTTATATAATGACAAAAATATAAGGTAATTTGCAGTTGTATCCTGCAGGATTCTCTATTTTGAGTTTGACATTTTCTTTTTTAGTAAAGGATTGGTTATATATGGAATGTGTACCCAATTGCCATGCTGCTCTGCTGTATTTATTGTCAATGACAACTTGGGTTGGGCATCTAATCTGGGTGTGGTTGTGACTTGTGAATGTGACCTACATCATGGCCTCGTTTTAGCATTAGCATTGGGGTGTTACACCCCCCCCCCCCCCCCCCCCCCCCCCCCCCCAAAAAAAAAAAAAAAAAAAAAAAGGTTATTTAGCAACAAAAACACTTCAATTGAGCTTTACCCGTTTTAGCAATTGTGAATAGTAAGTTTGTATTTATTTTTTTAGTCATTTTCATTCTCACTTCTCTCTCCCCTCTCTTTTTTGACTCTCTCATTCACTCTCTCCCCCTTCTCTCTCTTATTCTATTATTTTATTGTATTGTATGTAAAAATAAGAAATGAGTGAATGAGTTGGTAAAATAGATAAAAAATAGTTTTTTAGGATGTAAAATAAGTTTTTTTTTTTTACATAAAAAATTGCATAGAATGATTTTCTTAGCCAGGACCAAATTCGAGGACATTAATACAACAAGAGCTCAAATTATTTGACATCTCCCACAAGTACCCTTCTCCTTTAGTTGGAATAATAAAAAAAAAAAAAAATTATTAGGGTGATTTTTGTGTACGGTGGAAAATGATAAATTAAAACTTGCGAACATTATGTTTCTAAGTTAAATATCTATCAAAAAAAGGTTTTTTTTTTTTTTTTTGTTAAATTTAAACACATAACTGCATTAAGATTCTTTGCAAATGAATTTATTAATTAATGCAACCAAAATTTTGAGATTAATTAAGAAATCTAATATATTGTCTTTAAGGTACCTTATCTAATTTTTGACTGATGGAAAGAAGTTGGTAAGGTTGAAAAGGTGGTTTTTATGGAATAAAAAAAATTATTAGTATATTATCTAGAAAGATGCTGCGTCTACAACAATTTTACAACAAATCATAGGTGGTTAGTTGTTATTGGTTCAAATTTGAAACTAACATTAAGATTACTTTTTTGCCCCAACAATAATAACTAGTAACAACCTGCCACTTAAGATTTGTTGTAAAAATGTTATAAAAATGTTGTAGACATATCATTTCTTTATCATCTATATCTATATTATGGTTAATTATTGAATACTCCGGAGTACCATAAATGCATAATCTCTCTTCTCACATAACTGTGGACCCCACTAATTAAATTTATGGTAGAACTCACAATTTATGTGAAAGAGGAGAGTACGCATTTATGATACTCTCGAAGTATTCAATAATTTCCCCTATATTATGTATAAAATGATTCTCCTCTTTGAACTAGACTTTTATAGTTCAAAAATACCTTCATTAATGAAGGGTAACTTACTAACTTCTCTTAGAAATAAAGTTATAAATTTCAAATAAAATTTTTCATTTTGAATTTAAAAGAAAACTCCTAAAATTTAGGATTTTTTTTTTTCCTTCACGTTTATCTTTTTATTCCCTAAAATTTATAATTTTTTACTTCATCTAAATAAAAGTATAACACCCCCACTTAAAAAATAAAATAAAATAAGAGAACTCCTAAAATTTAGACGTCTTGCCTCTCAACTTCATCTTATTTTTCCGATCCAAACTTTTCTCTATATCACTAGACCACTTTCAAACACATGTTTAAAAAAAATTACAAATAATAGATGCAAATTATTAACCTTAAACCAAAAAATAGAAGAACCTCTAAGGTGAGTTCTTTTTTTTTGGGTCAAAATAGCTACTAATTGAACATCATAAGATTTTGAGCTGTCATATGACATTTATTTGATCATTTTTGTAAAAGGGAGTTAATTATCACAATTAAGAGTAGTGGATTAACTGGTAAAATCTCTGATGGTTGAATAAGATATTTAGGGTTTAATTCTTGCCTATACCAAAAATCGATTGGCGTCTTAATATGATGATAAATAACTATTATCAGGAGTGAACACTATAAGTTGAAACTTTCTCAAAAAAAGAAAAGAAAGTAGTAGGTTAACTTTGTACCTAGACTCTTTGCTGGGAAAGTTACAAAATATATCTTACAACACACCCTCTCAAATCCAATTCTTAAGATTTCCTTAACAACCAGCGAACAATAAAGGAGAAATTTCAGCCAAGGCATTCAATTTAATTCCTTTTTTATATTTGTTTTAATATTTTATCAAAGAAGGCATTCAAACTTTTTATTATTATTTTTGAATGGGTAGGCATGCAAACTTATTTCACATAAGGAATGATTATGAACCAAGGACCTTGTAGCTGAATTGACACTTCTCTATGTGGATTAAAATGTCACTATATAACCCCAAAAGTAATATGAGTTAGATTGTATTACCGTGTGGATTTAAGAAAGTAGTAAGTATTAAGAGCATTGAAAACACTAGTGGTGGAAAACAATTGGTTAAGTTATTTTCCAAAAGAATTAGAACAAAACTTTAATAGCAATTTTCTTTTTTGATACAAGATAGAAATTCTACTCTAGAATAATCTTTGTGTATATGTGTGTGAAGCTCTCTCCTAAAGACTTGAACCCCGATCCTTGCCCCCCACACCTCACAAGCACTTATACTTGTGAGTGACCATCGCGCTAAGGGTGTGCGATGGTAAATATTAGTTTTCTAAAAACACCTAAACCTTCTAGGTGTATTGAATTTTTTTTTTTGGAGAAACAAAACTAGTAGTTTAGGACTCCATTGAAAAACAAAGATTAATTAATTTTTAGATGTAGTATTTGAAACAGTTTTTTGAAACAATTTTCAAAAAATTGGTGCCGAACCCAAACATAAAATTTTCTTTTGGGACTCACAATTTTATGTATTTTCAATTTTGATTACAAAAAATTTACAGCCTACCAAAGAGTTATAATAAACATTACCTTTTTTTAGGTACTTTTTTTTACTCTATAACCATAAGGAGTCAAGCCCCTTTTCTAGCCAAAGATGAGGTCTAAGTACTATGTACTAATTATGCTCTGTCTACCAATCAGGATCAAACGGTTTGCTATTGGGATACGAAATTTGTGATAAGCTTTAGTTGGAGAAAATTACACTTTACCACTCTAACACCGAATTACGCTTTGCTCCCTAAATTATTTGAATGCACACTTTTCACCATAAACTATTACACTTATCACACTTTGCACCTCGACGTTACTTTTACTATTAAGTTAGACAGAAATTAATAGCACATGAATTGTACATGATTTCTTACTTAGGTGACACATTGTTTAAAGACCAAAACACCCAAATAATTAAAAACAAATGCTTAGTTCTTTCTCTTTTTTCCAGGTCTCTCTCTAGTGCATACAAGTCTTTGTCTTCGGTCTTCCCCTCTCTCTCGCCTAGCATAAAATAACATAGTGATGAATACACACACCCAAAAAGAAAGCTGATTAGTAACACAGAAAGAACATAGAAGCAGGGAGAAAATTGTGGTGACATCTTGGTGGATGATTCTCAGCGAATTAATCCCAAAAGAGTTGAAAACATGAAGCAACTCAAATTGACGATCAGAGAAACTTTTATCATTAGCATACTTGTTTCCATTATCAAACCATGCAAATAGAGGATTTTGATAGGAATATCTACAAAAGATATCTACAATCACTAAACACCAGAGGCGTAGTCTAGACCACATCTTTATAGGAATAGAGAAATCCTAGATCTGTGATTCTGCAACAAATAACACAAATTAGATCGAATGGAATTATGGTCTCCACAAAAGGAATGTTCTAAAATTTTCCAAAGGAGATCAACCACTTTCATCAAATTTAGCATCAAAAGGTAGAACGAAAATGTAAACTAGATATAACTTAGGCGAAACTACATTGTTGATCCCTAAAGTTTACCCTGCGAGCGCAATTGGTCTCTCAAGTTTTAAGTGAGCGCTATTGGTCTCTCAAATTTAAAACATGAGTGCTGTTAGTCCTTTTGTTAATTGCTGTTAGTGTTATTATCTATGTGGCTAACGGAATACGGAATAGTGACGTGGCATCTTTTTTCTGACATTGAAATTTATTTTTATTAAAAAGGAGAAAAATAGATTTTACATGTATTATTTTCCATGTAAATTAACTTTAAAATAAATTTATACACACACGTTTTACTTATTTAATTCATTCATCATTATGTTACAAGCTTAAAAATAAAAAGTCTCCCCTTATCTCTCTCGTATTCTTCCTCTGCCTTCTGTTGGCAATGCCCAAAATCAAACTCTAATCTGGTTGGTTCATTTGCACAATAGCAGAGATTATCTTTTTAGTTAGTAGTGAATATTTCAATTTCAAATTACCTTCTTCTCAAATTTGAATGTAATCTAAAACTTCCCTTTAATTTCGATTTCACTGGGTTTCTAATCTAAATCTAACCTTAATCTTCTTCTCAAATCCAAATCTAGGTGTTCACAAGGCATGATGAAGCCATATGGAAAAAGAAGATAGAGTAACAGCTCCATACATCAGCATATACATCCAAATTCAGACCCTATTTGTACTAAAGTATCGCAATTGTTTCAGATACAATTGCTTCAACAAAAAAAAGAAAAAAATAAAAATAAATAGAGGATTCAGTGATAGTTAAGGACTAAAATAGAAAACCAGGAATGGTGTTTGAAAGTTCAAATACTAAACTCATATTCGGTATGTGAAAGTTCAAAAACACCCAAAACAAAAAAAAAACAAAAAAAAAAAAAAAAACAAAAAAAACAAAAAAAACAAACAAACAAACAAACAAAGACCCACTCTTGCACCCAGAAAAAATCAACACTATCAATAAACCCAGTCTCCCCTTTTTCATCCTCAATAGAAGAAGAAAAAAAAAAAAGGATCTAAAATCTCAAATAAAGCAAATGGAACTCATGGCAAAATAGATGATCCAGTGAAGAAGGCAGAATGAAGATGAATAGTCGGCTTACATTTAAATTTTGAAAGTTTTTATTTTAAATCCTGTTTTTTAATTAAAACTAAAATCTAACATGTAAGTTTCTTTTTAAAAGAAGCTGCCAAGCCATCTTTGTAAAACATTTGTAGGAAATAGATGTCATGTCATTGTTCCATTAGCTATATAGACAATAACACTAACGGTTGTTAACAAAAGGATTAACAGCACTCATGCTTTAAATTTGAGGTACTAATAGTGCTAACTTGAAACTTAAGGGACCAACTGCGCTTATAAGGCAAACTTTAGGAACCAATAGTGTAGTTTCACCTATTAACTTATTTATTGCTTAAAACCATAATTCCAATTGAACATTTCATTTGCCTTGTTCCTGAGCTGAGAAAAAGGACATCGAGTCTGAGACAATTAATTGTGTGATTGATAAGATGGACAAGATCTCTATTAGTGAAACCAACAACTAGTCAGATGTAAGGTAGCCATGGAAGGTGATATAATTTCATCAACTACTGTGCTTAGAAAGAGTCCAATTTTGTTAGGTTTAGAGGAGGAAAGCTGCTTGGCGAGAGAGAGGGGAGGACCTTATGCACGTGAGAAAGAGAGAGACCTGAAAAAAAAAAAAAAAAAAAAAAAAAAAAAAACATTTGGTTTAGTTGCATGTGAGAAGGGTGTTTTGGTCTATACCTAAGCAAAAAATCATGTGCAAGTCATGTGCCTTTAATTTTTGTCTAACTTAACAGTAAAAGTAATGCCAGGGTGCAAGTGTGATAGTTTAGGGTGCCAAGTTTGCATTCGAATAATTTAGGGTGCAAAATGTAATTTGGTGTATAGTTTAGAATGGTAAAGTGTAATTTCCCCATTTAGTTGAGAATAAATAAATTAGTACTTAGAACAATATATATATATATATATATATATATATATGAGAAAGTCAAAGGCTGAAATTTTCGGTAGTTTTAAATATTAGTATTAGTATAAGATATATTGTCTTAGACTTGTAATGGTACATAGTATAATATTAGAATGGATGATGGATGGTGTACACTGATAAGTGTGAAAGAATCAATGCCCTACGATTAGGTGACATGTGAAAGAGAATCATACTCTCTATGCTTACATATTTAGACTACATAACTATTTCTCTTTGAAAAGGTCTAGAAGTACAACACGTTTTTTTTTAGTCTAGAATCATACTCCTTATATAATTTTTTTTTTAGCCCATTTCAATTTATCTTGATCTTTGATGAGCTCAATCCTAAGTTTACTGTGAAAATATTATGAGATTTTGTTATACTTTAAAGGAAACACCTCCAAAAAATTGCAATGTAAAGCTAATAATGTCAAGATTCCTCTACCTATACTTTGCTAAAAAAGTTCCTATACCAATACTTTCGCTATCCAAAATGACATTAAAAAATGGTTAAACGATCATAAATTATGCACCTTGTTGGAGCTTTGATGCAGGCACCCAATTGAATAAAATTAAGCAATCATATTACTAATCTATATATCTATATAAAACTAAAGCTTTTGATTCTTAGTTGACCTCTCCATAATTTTACATGTCAACATTACTTAGATAAATATTATAATTAATATTGTTAAACCAATATTTAAGAAAAGTAAAAAAATAAAATAAAAAAGAAAACCCGATTCTCTTTCTTCCCAAAAACAAATTCCACTTTCATTAAAAAAAAAAAAAAAGACTCTTTCAAACGTAGACACTGCCATCTCCTTCTTCTTCTATCACTCCCTTTTTGCTATCTCCGTCTTCTTCAATTATCTCTTTCAAGTTTCAAATGCAGCTACCCATACTCTCTAAATCTCTATTATGCCCAAATCTCTCTCCACACAAAAACCCTAAACCTAATGCATTCTACAACCATCCATAGGCCTCCTCCTCTTTTTATTTATTTTTTGCTGGAAAAAAAATTCTACAAAAGAATTACAAAAATTGGATGGAAGGATCCATGGAATAAAGGAACAAAGGAACAACCAAAAAGGGAATTACAAAATTAGCGTGAGGTACTGTTTTTATATTCAGCTTTTATTTTATAATTATTCCTAATTTTTAGTCAATTAAACAAAGGAAAAATCATTATTCCTGATATTTAGAAAAACACTGTTGAGTGAAATTTAGTCAATTGTTTATGCAATTGTTAAACAAAATCTTATATTCGTTCCTTTATCAATTGTTAGGTTTCTATTTTTTAGGTTTTTTCTTTGGTTTTGTCTTATAGAGAACAAACAATATTTTTGTTTTCTGAATTTAGTCCATTTTTTGTTTTGTTAACTAAAACTGTGGTTTAAAAGCTTTTTTATGTACATAGCATTCATACTATTTGAATAAAGTGTTTAACCTACTTCAAAATTGTTCCATATTTATTGGTGAGATTTTGTATTACTATCTTTATATAAATAGTAAATACAACAGTGTTGCTGCTGTTTAGGATCCAATTCACATACTTTGATTATTGATTTTGCAATTGACGTACACTGTTTACAAATCTTTTGCATTGGATTTTATTATTGTTAGGACATATAATGGAAAATTATTAGGTACTTATTAGGAACTTATTTTATGTAATTGATTAATCCTTTGACAAAATGCATTTTACTTATATTTGGGTAAATTTAAGATGTGTCTAATACTTCAAGAAACTTTATTTCAAGATTAAGTGTTGAAACCATGCAAGTCTGTCTAAGATTCAAGCCAAGGAAGTGCCTGTCATTAAAGCTCGACAGCTAACATTTATCAAGCTTGAAGAACTGCTCCAGCCCTGTGGCTTGACAGCAGCTCAATAGATAGCCATCTGTTGAGGTTTATGAAATTTAGATTTTATGTTCTGTTTTTCATTCAATCTGTGATTGTATGTTTGGGCTTTCTTTTCTCAATACCCTAGGCATATAAAAGGATTATTTTAAAGGCCGTCAAAGTGGACACAAGTTGCACAAGTATTGAGCAAAGTTTGTTGAAGCAAATTGTAATCGAAGATGGAATTTGCCCTAGTTCATCTTTCTTATGAAGAAGTTGCTGTGTTTGTACACCGTAAGGTTTTGTGACCAAGCATCTTCTAAATCTTTATCATGTGATGAATTGAAGAACTTTGCAGTCAACAATCTTCTTTAGTTGGTAATTTAAGTTGCGTATTGGAATTCACGCAATTGGTTAGTCACATACTGGGAGCCGTGCATTATAAGGAGAAATTGTCACTATAGAACAAGTTCAATTGGATATTGGGATAATGGTTCAACTGTAGGTTGGTATATGAGACTCCTTTACTTGTAACCACTTGTTATAATAATAGTGAATTCTCAGGAGTGATGATCTTAAAATCACCCGATTGACTTTTTGCCGTGTAGGTTTTCCCCATTCGTAAACAAATCACCGTGTCAATTTATTTTCCACTGCATACTTAGTTTAATTGGTGATTTGTTTATGCTACCACGCATTTGCATGTTAATTTAATTAATTAATTAAACTTGGCTAATTAATCAATTAATTCATCACAAAGGGTCAATATGTTTTTGGCCTATCAACAGGCACACTCTGATTAGGTTTAATCTTTGCTATGTGATTCATTGACTCTTGTTTGTCATAGATACAAGATAGTCTCTCATTATACCTCCTTTATTTGATGGTACTAATTATACATACTAGAAAGTATGCATGAGAGTTTTCTTGTAGTTTCTAGATGAGAAGGTGTGGCAAGTTGTAAAGATTGGTTGGACCAAGCCAAAGGAAGAGCCAGCTAATTGGGATGAATCTAAGATCAAGGCGGTGTATTTCAACAGCAGAGCATTGAATGCTTTATTCAGTGCAATGCGGTCACCAATAAGGAGTTCAAGAAGATATCCTCCACTAAACTGCTCAGGAAGCATGGACCATCCTCCAAACAACCTATGAGGGAAATTAGGATAGAGTATAATTCTTATTTTGTATAAAAAAATGAAAAAAAAAAAAAGAAAAAAAAAGAAGAAAAGATAGACTAGATGTTTGAATTTGGTCCTGCTTAAAAAAAATGTTTGAATTTGGTAAATGATACAACATAATACTAATAAAAGTATATATTCCTTTTCTTTTCTTTTTTTTTTTTTTTTTTTGTTGTTGTTGTTGTTGTTGTTGTTGTTGTTGTTGAAATGCTGAAAGCATATAGTACTTTTGTGCCTAATCACATTAGCAAAATAATAAAGTTTACATATATTTGAAAGAAAAATTTGCTAATAAATATAAATTTACAAATAAATTAATAAATTAGAAACTAATTATTTTTTCACCTAATAAAAAAAAGTCAATTTCGGAATAGCTATAAAGTAATTTTGATTATTTACTGAAAAAAAAAAAAAATAAACGGTCTAGATTAAGAGAAATTATAAAGTCCTCTGGTAGACTATGTCACTTATCTACCATTCTACTAAAAAACTTCTATTTATTTAAAATTGTTGAGTCAGTAATTAATTTCTATTTAAAAAAAATTTATAACTAACAATTTTAAACAAGTGACAGTTTTTTAGTAAAATAGTAGATCACATCACTTGTCCACCATGTGGATCTTATAATTTCTCGTGGATTAGGCCACCTCTAAGAGAAAACAATAAGGAAACGGACGTTATTATAAATTTAAAAGCAAATTTATATGCAATCATTTTGGTGGGCTTTATATGCAATTCATATTGCTGTGATAAAGAGCAGGGATGTATTACCAATGCCCATTACAGTTATAAAGTGGTGCGCATTCATTCTCCCACTCAATCCAATGCTAATCAGTTGCATATGCAGATCTTTTCTTCCGACACCGGTGAATGGTGCGACTCTTTTGTTTCGTCAACACACAGATTGAATCCCTTCAGTATGTGGTCTGAGCGAGCTGGGGTTGTTAACTGCAATGGTATGCTGCATTGGGTAGATGAAAATTAATGATAGCATTTTCGAAGGCTTTGTTGTGTTTGATCCATTCAATGATGCACAACAATGCCGCTATATCAATCCACCCATTGACTTTGGCTCTAAATACTTCGTCAACCTTGGAGTGTTCCAAGGGCGTTTCCAGATATACCATTGGATACATCGTCACAATGTTTGTGTTTGAGAACTTGAGGATTACGGTAATGCAGGTACATGGTGTCTGATACACAAAGTCTACTTCAAGGACATGGTTTCAGAACATTCTAAACTTGTTAAGATGGCCAAGGGGACTTCGCCGCCAGTGTCACTTCTAGCTTTCCATCCAAAGGATTCTGAAACTTGTCTTCATACTTGAGCAACCATCGTGGCCAACACCAGTTCCTCCCCTCCCATTGACGAATGCCCTCTAGATCTTTAGTTACTGAGATTGGTTGGGAGCTACAAAAACATTCCAATTTGTGTCAATAAGTCCGAAATTTGTTAACTGAATTCTAGTCATTGTTATTTATTTAGTCTTTTAATCTTTCCTTCTTCTATGGTGCTTACAAAACTCATTTGTATTGGAGTTTTAATCTTTATTCTAAATCCCTAACCCACTAAGTAAGTAAGAGCATTTTATGAAAACTATTGGCTCCACAGTTATAAGGACTCTCAGCGCATCTTTTCTTTGAAGGCTTTATTGTTTGCCTCGTCTCCATCTCCATGAAGACTGTTTTCTGTTTTGAATTACAAGGAAGCAGTTATCATGAAGTTGAAGGACTTCATATATATAAGATTGAAGTTTAGATCCTCAAAATCATTGTTCAGATTGTGGTAATTAGCGTATTGCTTTTTCATTATGCAACAGCTTTTGTACGTAGCCATAGAAGGCCAGAAATTCAATTTTCCCCGTTTTTAATTATAGTTGATGATTTAATATTGTGAAATTTTGTTTTGGCATAATTAGCTACCAATATGAATCTTGTAGCAATTGAGTGTCCCTCATATTTCTCTGTATGAAGGTTTAAAATTTTTCTGATCAGATTTTCCTTTCAGTTGTCTACTGGATAATATTTTTTGATGGAGCATCTCCTATTTTGTATCTAAATTTGGGAAGCCGGATTTTGCATTGATTTTGCTCTCCAATTAAGTTTTACCCGTGTTTTGGATGTATATTTTTTCGATTTTGAATGGAATTTGTTAAAGCAACGAAATAACTCCATCCTTTTGATCAAATGATGCTTACCTATATATATATATATATATTTTGCTTCACACTCCAACTTTTGGATCAAATGATGCACTTCAGATTCTTTTTCCTTTTTCTTTTTCTTCTCAATGGGTCAAATTTCATCGGTATCATAATAGTTTTTCTGCTACTCGGAAGCAGACTTTGCATATGATTTTGGAACTCTAGGATTTCGGTTATGCAGGTACGTGGTTCATGATACACAAAGTTACTTCATCGACATGGTTTTATAATATTCTAGGCTTGTTAAAGTAGTGATGGAGCTCCAGCTGCCTGTGGATTTGCTAGCTTTCTATACAAATGATGGCAAAGTTGTCTTCTTACAATTTAGCAATTCCATTGTCTTGCTGCAGAAGAGGTAATTGAAAATGGCCGGCCAACTATGAATTATGGAGAAAATCTTAGCTGGTAACTCCTTTCACTTTGAGTCTGCATTTGCGAAATCTATATTCCTACATGCATAACCATCCTGGCCAACTCCATTTCTTCCACGTCCACTCCCATTAAAATTTGATTGCCCTCCTGATTGTTAGATACTGAGGTTCTAAACTATACAGGTTCTGATTTTGCCTAAAAGCTTTTACCATTTTCTTACACAACTTTCCATTTTCTCATGCATTTTGGATTACATGAATCTTACTTTTGAGTCCATACTAATTTGTGAGGGACCCATAGTCAACCCCAAAATTTTGTGACCCAGAGTCTAAGACTTTGTTGTTGTTATATATGTATATATATTATGGGTAATTGATTGAGACCAAAAGGCAATGTAATGATTGGCCCTTGGAGCAAATGTAACTATCTGCAATTATGAATTTTATTAATCATGGTGGAAGCTTTTATATATAAAGTAAACTCTTTTTTTGCCCTTTACTCGTTGGTAACCATTTGTTAAGACCTAAGCTGTAGCCTATATTGTCTTGCTTAAATTTATCCTTCCAAATGCCAAATTGCACATTGAAGTTTTCCAGACCCTTATTTTGTGCTTATGGTGTGCCTCTTTGTTTGTCTTCTCTCCATGTGTGCCTTTACTCTACAGGTATGACCAGAAATATAAGTATTGCAATGAAATCGGGATAAAACATGTTAATGATGACTATTTACTTGTCTGATTGTTTTCATATTGGGCGCCTCCGGCATTATTCCTATCCAACACTAACCATTGATGACAAAAACCCAGCCTGAAAGCTACATTGTAGTTTTGGATGCGTTATATTTTTGAGTTGTTGTCATGATGCTGACATCTTATTACTGCTATAAATATTGTACCCACTTTGTATTATCTCTTAATGCTTATTTTGGTTGTACTAGTTATATCTTGTGTAATTTTTAGCGTCCCCTATTCTTGTGTTTGAATAATTTGCCCTGTTATTATATTTATATTGTGTCAAACTGTCAATTCATTTCACGTGACTCTGTTTTCAGGTTTTTCAAGTATATATATATATATATATATTTTAATAAAGTGATTATCTATATGACTGAGTCTGTATGAAGAATTTAGTGGATAATCAGTATGCTGTGTGATGATGGCCCTCTTTGGTTTTCCTTGTTCATTGATATGGCACTTTTTCTGAGAAGTGGGTGTAGGGAATTAACACAAAATTTTCAAACTTGGGGAAAAAAAAAAAATGAGAAAACGCATGCCAAAAAGAAAATAATCACACGTACAAGATAGTATTTACATGATTCGGTAATTTGCCTACGTTCACAAAGTTGCAGAGATTTCACTATTATCAAAGAAAAATACAAAGTACAGCAGTACAGTTTTTCTCACTTAAAAAAAAAAAAAAAACTACAACAACCAACCATAATCACGAAAACTGCGTTTTTTACATCCTACGCATTGAAAATCTTCCATTAAAAACCACATAATATTATTCAAATCGGATCGAGTCGTCAACCGGATCAAACATAACTAGGCTTCACAAAACCCCAACAGTGGGTGGCACCCATGTCAGGAGTGTGATGACCAACTTTCAAAATGAATGTTTTCCTACCAAGGGCAGTAAATTATACGTTTATTGTAAATTTTTTTAATTATGGTCTTGTATAGTATGCTGTGCCTTTTTCATTTGGAAGTGGCTATCAGTAACTAATGCTGTCTTTGTTAAATCAATAAAATGAAGCTGGACAAGGGATATTAGATGCTTTTGTGTCTGGCATGCCTACGGAATCTCCTGTTATGTGAAAACACTTTATACCTTACTTGTACGTGGCTATATTCATGTCAGCATTTGGTGATTTTGTCTTTCAAATTTTTGTGTATCATACAATGGATGTGTTAATCTTGGACTGGCGAAATTAAATTTTTATTTCATGCACAGATATAGAGACCATGGTGTGCTCTACCAGCTGCCATTCAATGATCAAATTAATTAGATTTTTTTGGTTTTCTAATCAATTTGTTGGTTGGTTTATTTTTGAGGCTGCTTTTCTGTATTTAGTTATTAATTTATAGTAAAAGGCCTTTCATTTGGAAGAATAATGGGGAATGAAATTCACATGTGTTCATTATCATTATAAAAGCTTGTTCTTTACTCGTAATATTATTAGTAAGTTGTACATGCACAGATGCGCTCAGTGGGTCTTAATTCATGACTGCCCCTTCCATCTCATTATTACTCATCGTACTATTATGTGATCATTCCACGCACTTCCATTCCTTTATACTCTCTCTATATCTCATCAATTTGATATACAAATTCTCTAAGTTTTTGTACTCTTGTTTTGTGTACATCATCAAGAAACAGAAGGATCTTATGCCAGTTTTAGTCAATTTTTTCAGGATTTTATATCACTGACCATGCCACTTATGGATGTATGTTGGGCACACTCCAGTGCGTAGATATCAGAGTCTGTGTATTATTATTATTTATTTTTTTATTTTTTATGGGACTAACGAGGGTAAACTAGAATATCCACCTCACAGAGTACCTGATGTGACAGTGGGATGAAAATCTCTCACTGTTTTGAATGAAGAATGTACCACAAGGCACAAGTGCTTCCCCTCAACCTGGCGCACTGGCGGCTCTACATGTTGCTCAGGGTGGTCACATGACCACCATGAATTGATTTTTTTATTTTTTTTTGGTTAATACCTTAAAATTTTTGAATTTTAAATTAATATGGGTTGTTGACTATCCTAGAAAAAATCTTGACCACATGAAAAAAACTTGAACACCCTAAATAAAAATTTGAGTCCATTAAAAAAAAAAAAATTTGATCTCTCCAAAATTTTGGTTTATTGAAGGTCGAACCAAAGAATTTTAAAAAATACAATTTTTACAACATCTTTACAAATAAATCTTAAGTTGTTAACGACTATTTTTGGTGGACAAAAAAGTGATTTTTGTGGTAGGTTCAAATTAGAACTAATAAAAATTGCTTATTTAGGATTTGTTATAAAATTATCATGAAAACATTACGAACGTAACACTTTTCAAAAATTGCTTAAACAAATACAATTTAGCCCAAAAGCCCAAATCAAATGTTTAATTATGATTTTTAAATTGGGTTCTCAAAAGACACACTTTTATCTTTTTTTATTTTTTTTTTATAGAGAATTTTAACCTATAGCGTCCACTTCTAATGATAGCTCTTTATTATCAGACCAAAACATAAATCAGTTTTTGGTGTAAACGGAGATTGAACCCTAAATATTTTATATAACTATTAGAGATTTTACCAGTTGAGCTAATTGGAACCCACATCTTTAGCTGAATTTGTTGGATTTATGTGATATATTTTGTACATACGCATATGCACTAAATTAAGTAATGCCTGAATACTTTACTGAATATGATTAATATAACAGTTGAATGCCTAAATTAAATATATTGAATGAACTTATAGTTTACCCTTTATTATTTTGCACCATGAATAAATTTCTTATAAAAAAAATCACTTGTATTGCAAGATTAATATTCTAAGCAAAAACCTTCTCCCCTCTCCTCGTGTGTGTGTGTGTGTGTGTTGCAAGATTAATATTCTAAGCAAAACTATATTGACTTTAATAATTTTCTTTCAGATAATAGGCTATGAGAAAATGTCTCATCTTTTCATCCCAATGATCAGGTTGAAATGAGAGTTGTAGGGATGGTTTTTGTGGCCCAAGTTCCCCAACAATACATTTGTAGAGAGTGGATCAAAGGTTTAGGCACTGACCGGCTTACAACGGAGCACAAACCCATTTTTTCATTGAAATGTACTAAGCCTAATTTACAATTTGGGAATACTCCTCGGCCTATGGCTGAGGAGGCTTTCCTTCCCCAACTCACATTCTCTTGGAGTTCCCCCCCTTTAACATTTTGCTCACATTTCTTATATATCTCTCTTATCCTCCTCCTGTTGATCATCTATTAGCCTCTCTTCTGACCACCCGTCCCATCAAAGGTTATATCCGTGCTCAAATGGCTCACCCTGATCGATATTGCCCTGTTAAGGGGTTACATCCCCATCAATGCGGTCAGGAGGGTTAGGTAAGCGTATTTAATGCCGAGGTGACAGTTCGCTCAGGGCTTGCCCCTTCTCCATACTTCTGTTGCCAACGCGTGACACTGGGCCATCTCCTCCTCGGACAGCAAAGGAATCCCCTTTGATGGGGTGACCCTTGTGTTCTCCTGAGGTCTCGGATGCCCGAGGGAGGGCCCTCCTCGGATATGTTCCTCGGGGGTCGGTTCTCGTGCTTCCGTCCTCGGACCCCTCATGTATCTTCGGCGTGGGCCCTTGGGCCTGGTTTGGAGTGGGCTGGGGCTACTTGATTTTTCAACCCCACAATAGCCCCTCAAAATCTTGTTGCACACATCCTCGGGTGGGGAGGAGGATTTTGACATCCTCAGGCTTATTCCGTGCTAAGTCGAGCCCTACTCCTGGTCAGCACGGGGGTCTATTCATCTGCCCAAGGCACGTTGCTGACGTTTCGGAGTGCGTAATGCGCCAATCATTGAATTCAGGCGGCTCTGTGTTGCCCACGTCTAACGAGGCGTTACCAATCCAACGGTGGAGGTTCGTTTCGCATTTATGGGCGGGAAAAACCGCACGATTCATCGATTTGGGGTATAAATACCCATATGAACCACTTCTTCCTGTCCCTTATTTGTAATCAACAATTCTCGCACGTCCTTCCTGGGTTCAGATACACTCACATCTCCAGCACCAAAAAAGCCTGTCCGGAGAGCTCCCCCTCTTTCCAGTAAGTCGCTCTACCTCTCTCTGAGCTTTCTTCCTCGTTACTCCTCCTTTATTTGTTCCTTAGTTCCTTTAGGTGTCAACTGGGATTGGTAGGTTTAAGAAATATGTCCACACTGAGGCGGCGATAGAGAAATTCATCGCCGACTGTCGAATTCCCGCCAATGTAGGTCTGAGATATAGTGAGGACGGGGATTGGCATTTACATAAGCAGGAGGGCGAAGTGGTAATTCCCATTGTCGCCTTCCTCGAAGGGGGGATGACGATCCTCATGGGGCCGGTGATGAGGGACTACCTCACGCACTTCCGGTTGGCCCTTACCCAGTGTGGGATGAACGTCTTTAGGATTTTGGACTGTGTGAACGCCCTGAACGAGAAGATGGGGCTAAGGTTGACCCACCACGACGTAAACTGGTGCTACAACCTTCAGCTTCTTAAGGGCAAACTTATTATCTAAAGACGAGGGATGACAGGGTGCAGCTCATCCAGTGCCTCCCTAAGTCTAACAAGGGGCTGAACGAGGACTTCCTCATCGTATCAGTGGAGTGGCACGATGGCCTTCACTGCCCAACGACGGAGGGGATACCAGGTAGGGTAGTAGGAGTAGGAGGGGTTTTAAGTTCTTTTGCCTTTTTTTCTTCCCATTTTCCTTTTGCTAACATGGTGGTGTTTTCCCCTTGCAGACCCACACGCTTTTGAGCGCTACTTCCATTTGACCAACCAGGAAGATTTGCAGAAAGTGCTGAGGGCGCCGGTTTATGTAAACGAGGACGATAATCAAGTTAGGGCCGCCCACATAATCTTGGGATATAAACCTACCCAGAAATCGTTCCCGGTTCCAAAGCACGTCATCCTAGCCAACGATCCTCGGCTTCAGAAGATTACTGTGACTGAGGACGGATTTTCATTCCCCAAGGAGCCCCCCGATCAAGAAACTGTCACGCTAGCCGTCCCCTCCTCTTCCCAACTGTTCGCCAAGGCCGCCGAGGACGTTCCAGAGAGGGAAGGGGATGCGTTTGACGTTTTCGATCAGCTTGATCAGTCTGAGGACCCTCCTGGGGACTTGGGTGATCCTAATTTGAGCGAAGCAGACCTCCTTGCTTCAGCGACCCCTCCTCCACCAACAATGGGTTACAAGAGGAAGCCCACCACCAACTTGTTGGACCTGATCGAGGGCCAGCCGGGGAAGTCCCAACAGAAGCTTCCCCCTACTCCTCCGAAGACTAGGTCGACTTCCGCTCAGCAGAAGCTTCCTCCTCCTCCTCAGATGCCCTCGCCCTCTGGGTCCGTGCCTGCCGACCCCAAGAGGAAGAAGGATAAGGGCAAAAGGCCTATGGGGGATAAGACGGTGTCCTCGTAGGGGGAGGACACTACCCTATGGCCATCCAAGCAGCTAAAGATAGGCGACAAGAGCCAGGACAGGCAGGTCGCCAACACCACCTCGTCCAAGGCTCAGGTTTGGCTTCCAGCCCCGATGCTCCGTGGGGAGCCCTTGAGGGATAACGCCTCCCTCAGGGACTTCAACGAGGGCGAAAGTGCGCGCGTGACCGATGCGTTGGAGAGGAGCCTACTGCTCCCGGCGGACATGGCCGAGCTTAACTCTTTGACGAGCGAGCAGGTCTTCCTCAGCCTTAAGCGATATGTGGGGATGGTGAGGATTATAACTTTAACTCTTCTCCCACTCTTTTTCTTTCGTTGGGCTTATAGCGCATTAGTTATTCTGGCAGGCTGTCCAGGCTATCTTTAGGTTGGAGGGGGGCGGCGAACGACAAGAAGAAGGCCCTCAACCGGGAGCGTGACTGGCGCTTTCAGGCCACCCAGGCTCTGAAGAATTCCGAGGCTGACCTCGCCAAGGCCCGAGAGGAGTTGAAGGCGGTGACCAGGAAACGGGACAGTGCACTGTTTGGTCTTGAGGGCGCTCAGACCCAGGCCAAGGAGCAGACAAGGCGCCTGGGCAAGGCGGAGGAGCAGTTGTAGATTGCGAGGGACCTGATAGTGGATTTGCAGACTAAGGTGACAGCGGTCGAGGGGGCCCAGAGGGAGGCAGAATGGGCCAGGGACCAGGCTCAGCGAGCTAAGGACGAGGCGAATTTTGGCAGGGAGATGGCTCTGATTGCTAAGGAGGAGGGTGAGACTGCCGCCTACGTTGAGGGGGTGGCTGCGATCCTTAAACAAGCTGGGGTGGTGGTCACGTCTGACTTGTGGAAGGCGGAAAGCGTGTACTACCCCCTGCTATCTGCAAGGTTGCCCCTGATGGCGCTGAGGCTAGGGAGGTTGTTGAGGAGGCGAAGGCCGCTGAAGTAAGGGAGCATTTGAGCGAGGAGGTGCCCTAGGAGATCGTGGAGATCCCTTCTGATGATCCAACCCCACCACCAAGGAAGCAGCTGCTCTCGCCACACCCTTACGGGCTGTCCACTTAGGCCAGGGTTCAGAGGGGTCAGGGGTTGCCCCTGTCCAACCTGAGCAAAAGGAGTAGATTCCCTGGCGCCTTTGCTCTTCCTATTCTCATATCATTTTATCTTATTTTGTTGTGCTTCTCTTCTATGTACTGTGGCTCTTGCCATGCAACTTTTATGGACTCATTATTGTAATGCGGATTTTAACTTCATTTCTTATCTACTTTGGGTTGTTTATTTGTTAGCATGCTATTTGCTTTCTTTCTTCTCTTTTTATTTGCATGAGTTGTATCTTGGCAAATTGTGCCAGGAACCACGATAATGGGGAAGGAATGCATGCGTAGACAGTCCTCTTGCGTCCCAACGATTAGATGAGATTTTGGCCCTTTCCTAACTTTGGGTATTTTGGGGTAGTTAGTTTCCCTATAGGCTTGAGTCCGAGGACTATGTAATGCCTTGGTTCTGTCCAACGCTTCCATTTCTCTATAAGTATCTAGTTTCCCCATAGGTTTGAGTCTGAGGACCATGCAATACCTTGGTTCTATCTAGTACCCAAGCATAGCTGAGTGGTTAGTTTCCCCATAGGCTTGAGTCCGAGGACTATGCAATGCCTTGGTTTTGTCTAACGCTTCCATTTCTCTATAAGTATCTAGTTTCCCTATAGGTTTGAGTTCGAGGACCATGTAATACCTTGGTTCTATCTAACGCTTCAATTTCTCTGTAAGTATCTAGTTTCCCCATATGTTTGAGTACGAGGACCATGCAACACCTTAGTTCTGTCTAGTACCTGGGCATAGCTGAGCGGTTAGTTTCCTCATAGGCTTGAGTCCGAGGACCATGCAATGCCTTAATTCTATCTAACGCTTCCATTTCTTTGTAAGTATCTAGATTCCCCATAGGTTTGAGTTTGAGGACTATGCAATACCTTGGTTCTGTCTAGTACTCAGGTATAGCTGAGCAGTTAGTTTCCCCATAGGCTTGAGTCCGAGGACCATACAATGCCTTGGTTCTGTCTAACGCTTCCATTTCTCTGTAAGTATCTAGTTTCCCCATAGGTTTGAGTCTGAGGACCATGCAATACCTTGGTTCTGTCTAGTACCCAGGCATAGCTGAGTGGTTAGTTTCCCCATAGGCTTGAGTTCGAGGACTATGCAATGCCTTGGTTTTGTCTAACGCTTCCATTTCTCTATAAGTATCTAGTTTCCCTATAGGTTTGAGTTCGAGGATCATGCAATACCTTGGTTCTATCTAACGCTTCCATTTCTCTGTAAGTATCTAGTTTCCCCATATGTTTGAGTACGAGGACCATGCAACACCTTAGTTCTGTCTAGTACCTGGGCATAGCTAAGCGGTTAGTTTCCTCATAGGCTTGAGTCCGAGAACCATGCAATGCCTTAATTCTGTCTAACGCTTCCATTTCTTTGTAAGTATCTAGATTCCCCATAGGTTTGAGTCCGAGGACCATGCAATACCTTGGTTTTGTCTAGTACCCAAGTATAGCTGAGCAGTTAGTTTCCCCATAGGCTTGAGTCCGAGGACCATACAATGCCTTGGTTCTGTCTAACGCTTCCATTTCTCTGTAAGTATCTAGTTTCCCCATAGGTTTGAGTCCGAGGACCATGCAATACCTTAGTTCTGTCTAGTACCCAAGTATAGCTGAGCAGTTAGTTTCCCCATAGGTTTGAGTCCGAGGACCATGCAATGCCTTGGTTCTGTTTAACGCTTCCATTTCTCTATAAGTATCTAGTTTTCCCATAGGTTTGAGTCTGAGGACCATACAATACCTTGGTTCTGCCTAGTACCCAGGTATAGCTAAGCGGTTAGTTTCCCCATAGGCTTGAGTCTGAAGACCATACAATGCCTTGGTTTTGTCTAACACTTCCATTTCTCTGTAAGTATCTAGTTTCCCCATAGGTTTGAGTCCGAGGACCATGCAATACCTTGGTTCTGTCTAGTACTCAGGTATAGCTGAGCGATTAGTTTCCCTATAGGCTTGAGTCCGAGGACCATGCAATGCCTTGGTTCTGTCTAACGCTTTCATTTCTCTGTAAGTATTTAGTTTCCCCATAGGTTTGAGTCCGAGGACCATGCAATACCTTGGTTCTGTCTAGTACCCAAGTATAGCTGAGCGGTTAGTTTCCCCATAGGCTTGAGTCCGAGGACAATGCAATGCCTTGGTTCTGTCTAACGCTTCCATTTCTCTGTAAGTATCTAGTTTTCCCATGGGTTTGAGTCCGAGGACTATGCAATACCTTGGTTCTGTCTTGTACCCAGGTATAGCTGAGCAGTTAGTTTCCCCATAGGCTTAAGTTCGAGGACCATGCAATGCCTTGGTTCTGTTTAACGCTTCTATTTCTTTGTAAGTATCTAATTTCCCCATAGGTTTGAGTCCGGGGACCATGCAATACCTTGGTTCTGTCTAGTACCTAGGTATAGCTGAGCGGTTAGTTTCCCCATAGGCTTGAGTCCGAGGACCATGCAATGCCTTGGTTCTGTCTAACGCTTCCATTTCTCTGTAAGTATCTAGTTTTCCCATAGGTTTGAGTTCGAGGACCATGCAATACCTTGGTTTTGTCTAGTACCCAGGTATAATTGAGCGGTTAGTTTCCCCATAGGCTTGAGTCCGAGGACCATGCAATGCCTTGGTTTTGTCTAACGCTTCCATTTCTTTGTAAGGAGGGGTTTGTCCTCGGGTCGGACTATTAACTCCACGGTGCTTTGGGCAGGGGTGGTTCGGACTATGATTTTAGGCGTGGTGTTGACCTCCCCTTTGATTCGAGTCCCCATCTTTTTCATTTACAAGGTGTCCCTTGGCCGTTCGCACTCCGTGCTTGAGGTTTCGGTGTGCGAGACGCGGCTTCATCAATATCCTCGTGAATTGATACAAATCCAGTGGTCTACGGTCCCCTTGGGATTCGGTAGCTTCGTGATTAGCATTGCTGATAATTCTCTTTTCGAATTCTGCGTGGATTAATTTCCACCAACCTTCATTCTCTATATAAGGCTTTTCGTGGGAAAGGTTTATCCACACTCCATGAACTTCCCAACGCAACTAGAAACATTTCCCTTCAACTCCCCGAGCCCCTTCAATAACCCCGTCAGGATTGTGACCAGAGTTGGTAGATATGGGGCGGCTTTGGGCGGGTGTGAGGACACCCGGGCCAAGAGCTGTTGTGACCGCAGCCCCCACTGGGCTTTCGGTGCGGCAGAGTTTAGGTGTAATCCCGATTGTGCCCTGCGTGGCGGCCAGGAGGGATGTCGTTGAAGCACCTAACGTTCCTCCCCGAAGCGCACCCCCGCTGGCGGAGACGCGCAAGATCACATCATGGCTGGGGCCTGAGTGTCGCCGCCTCCAGCAGCCAACACTCATGAGGATTGGAGAGAATCAAGGGAACATCACGAGGGAGGGCGCCCCGGTGCCCCTGCATCTGCTCCTCGCTTTGTTCAAGCTCCACCGCACCGAGAAAGGAGTTGTTGGTGGCACTGGAGCATGCTAGCCTCAGCCCCATTCCCTCTAGCTAGTTTTAGAACAGGCCCACCTAGGCCTCTGTTTGTAGAATTAGCTTGTAAGAGTAGTGCTTTAAAGTACGCCTGCCTGAGCCTCTGTTTGTATATTGTAACTTCTTGTTTAATAAAGTAATGTGCAGTTTCCTTCCGTTTCTGTTGAATCTTCTATTTCGAACTTTTATTTTCTGCAATGTTTGTTTAGAAGTTCTTCTTCTTCTTCTTCTTTTTTTTTTTTTTTTTTTGCATCACCACCAATCTTCCGTAGAATTATTACTTAGAACGATCGCCCGTTGCGCCGGCCAGCGCACTAATCCTTTCCCACAGACGACGCCAATAATTGTAGGGACGGTTTTTGTGGCCTAAGTTCCCTAACAATACATTTGTATAGAGTGGATCAAAGGTTTAGGCACTGACTGGCTTACAACGGAGCACAAACCCATTTTTTCATTGAAATGCACTAAGCCTAATTTACAACTTGGGAATGCTCCTCGGCCCATGGCATAGGAGGCTTTCCTTCCCCAACTCACATTCTCTTGGAGTTCCCCCCCTTTAACATTTTGCTCACATTTCTTATATATCTCTCTCATCCTCCTCCTGTTGATCATTTATTAGCCTTTCTTCTGACTGTTCGTCCCATCAGAGGTCATATCTGTGCTCAAGTGGCTCACCCTGATCGATGTTACCCTGTCAAGGGGTTACATCCCCATCAATGCGGCCAGGAGGGTTAGGTGAGCGTATTCAATGCCGAGGTGACAGTTCGCTCAGGGCTTGCCCCTTCTCCATACTTCTGTTACCAACGCGTGGCATTGGGCCCTCTCCTCCTCGGACAGCAAAGGAATCCCCTTTGATGGGGTGGCCCTTGTGTTTTCCCGAGGTCTCGGACGCCCGAGGAAGGGCCCTCCTTGGATATGTTCCTCGGGGGTCGGTTTTCATGCTTCCGTCTTCGGACCCCTCATGTATCCTCGGTGTGGGCCCTTGGGCCTGGTTCGGAGTGGGCCGGGGCTACTTGATTTTCTGGCCCCACAAGTGCATATTTACAAAGATGTTTTGGTCAACTTCTTCGCCATGATTTCCCTAAAAAAGAAATTAATGGAGCATTGTGTTGATTTTTTTTTTTTGGGAGCAAAAAGCATTGTGTTGATTTAATACTAATTAGTTTAAAGAATATAAAAATCGGTTGGAATAGATCATAAAAAAAGATGATGTATTTTGTTTATATTGTTACTTATTAGGCAAGATGTTCATAATTGGATGGGATATCAGTAGTTTAATAATTGTTTGGTTGCATACATTGAAAATGATGCAGCTGATTGAATTGATAACGAAACTATTATACATCAATTTCAAAATATGAAAACTCGTAAAATAAAATTTTAAAAATTTATGTATTTGCGCTTTTTTGTGATGTCGATATATTCAAATTTTTGTTTAATTTAAGTTTTTTAACAACCATCTTGAGAAAAATTCCTGGAGCTGCCATTAACTTAGCGCATCACCTTCAAAAAAAGAACGGCTGACCGCTGACCTCAATATTACATTTTCAGATTATCTTCTTTTCTCCCCATGACACTGTAATATTCTTTTTTCCCCTTCAATTTAATTTTTTTGATTGGATTTCTTCTTTTATGTGTGTCTTTTTGATAATATTTGCCTATCTCCTTTGACCTTAAATGTTTTACAATCTCTTTTGTGTGCGTGTGCTTAAGGTGCTGTTGTCTAAATTTGAATGGTGTGGTTTTCTTTATTTCTGCTTGGCAAGATGAGAATAGATATTTTATCTTGAACATATTGATTACAGGAATACTTTTGCAATTCAGTAAATGGATTTTCCCTTTTGCTATCATTTTTTTTTTTCTTCCTACAGTGGGTTAGATCAGCCACCAGTGAGTGCTTGGCTGAGATTTTGCTTTTGCAATGGCTGGTTGTTTTTTGTAGTGGTTGGTTGTGATTTTGGTGGATGGTTGTGGTTATACTTTGGGTTTTTTCTTTTTCTTTTCTTCCTACAGGTGGTTGTGGTTGCCATAGTGGTGCTATGACTTGTGGTGGTGTGGCTATGGTGGGTTGTGGTTGCTACAATGGCAATTATGGCAAGTGGAGCAGTGGTAGGGGTAGTGGAGGAGGTGGTTGCTATAGTTTTTTGTGTAGTTGTTTTATTATTATTTTAACTAGCCGCGAACCCGCGCATTGCGCGTAATAATTATTGTGGGGCCGAAAAATCAAGTAGCCCCGGCCCATTCCGAACTAGGCCCAAGGGCCCATGCCGAGGATACATGAGAGGTCCGAGGACAGAAGCACGAGAACCGACCCTCGAGGAACATATCCGAGGAGGGCCCTCCCTCGGGCGTCCGAAATCTCGGGAGAACACAAGGGCCACCCCATCAAAGGGGATTCCTTTGCTGTTTGAGGAGGAGAGGGCCTAGCGCCACGCGTTGGCAATAGAAGTATGGAGAAGGGGCAAGCCCTGAGCGAGCTGTCACCTCAGCATTGAATACGCTCACCTAACCCTCCTGGCCGCATTGATGGGGATGTAACCCCTTGACAGGGCAACATTGATCAGGGTGAGCAACTTGAGCACGGATATATGACCTCTGATGGGACGGACGGTCAGAAGAGAGGCTAATAGATGATCAACAGGAGGAGGATGAGAGAGATATATAAGAAATGTGAGCAAAATGTTAAAGGGGGGGAACTCCAAGAGAATGTGAGTTGGGGAAGGAAAGCCTCCTCGGCCATGGGCCGAGAAGCATTCCCAAGTTGTAAATTAGGCTTAGTGTATTTCAATAAAAAAATGGGTTTATGCTCCGTTGTAAGCCGGTCAGTGTCTAAACCTTTGATTCACTCTCTACAAATGTATTGTTGGGGAACTTAGGCTACAAAAACTGTCCTTACAATTATTTTTATGGTGGTTTTATTAATTTTTTTTTTTACAATTTAAACTAATCTAATAATGAGTAATGTATTTCGTAATTATATTTTTATTTATTATAGGAACAATCATAAATGTAACATAGAAACAATCCAAAACACCAAAAAAAACTTAAACTTGAAAAAATTAATAAAACTTAACAATGATTAATTGAACCAATATTAGGAAAAAATTTTTTTTTTGATAATCTATTAAGGTTATTTTCTTTGTAGAAATTATAATTTCGGCCACCCAAAACATATTATCAAATAAAAAATTATTAGCAAAATCTAAGAATTAAATTTCTATACATACATTGTTATAAAATAATAATAATTAAAATAAAATTGCAAAAGTTAAAATTTGTCACCTATCCGATTATTTTCGTTTGGCTAACCTTTGCTTTTCTTTAAATAAATGGCATTATAGAGTACTTTGCCCACCACAAAGGATTAGAAAATAAACAAAAATTAGTAAAGTCTCATAGTTTAACATCTAAATTGAGCAATATAAAAAATCATGCTATGTAATAGAATAAAATTATATTTTTATATGCTATATTAATTCTTTAGAACGCAATAGGATAACATTTAACAATAAAAAAAGAATAAAAAAATAAAAAAGAAAAAACTAAATCACACTAACCCAAAATAGAGCTTTGAAGAATATAAAAAATTATCAACCTAAAGTAGAGATGCAAGAAAAATAAAAAAAATCCATCAAAAAATTTAGAGAGAGAGAGAGAGAGAGAGAGAGAGAGAGAGAGGGAGGGAGAGAGGGGGAACCTCTTTTTTTTTTTTTGGAGGGAAAACTATGCATAGAATAGAAGAGATAGTGACAAATTTATAGTAAGAGTGTGTGAATAAAAAGAGACAAAAATAAAGGAATATGAAGGGAAAGAGGAAGAATGATATTAATGTAAATGGTAGTAGGGAGATAAAAAGGTAAGGAAGAAAGAAAGATTGAAGAAGTAGTGGGGAGATGAAATGATAAGGGAGAGAGAAAGGTTGGAGAAGTGTAATATTAAAAAAAAAAATGTTAAAAACAATTATAGAAAAATTGGAAAAAAAATAATCCTAAAGCTTGAAAGGCTTCAACGTTTGTTTGTTTGTTTTTTTTTTTTTTTTTTTTTTCCTTCCTTTAAGTTGAAAAGGCTCACACAAAATTTTAAAACTGAACTGAAAAGGCTTTGGGTTGGGCTTGATAGTGGAACTAAATATATAAGAGGTGAATTGGATTAATTATACAGATTTATTATAGGGTAATAGTGGAAGTAAATAAGTAAGTAGTGGGCTGGATTTATTATAGGGTGATAGTGGAAGATTTATTATAGGGTAATAGTGGAAGTAAATAAATAAATAGTGGGCTACATTTATAAGGCTGAAAATTGTAAAAACCATTTTAAAATTGTAAGACAAATTATATTATAAAAAAAAAAAATTAAAATGACGTAGTAGCTGATGTGGCGCAACATGAGAGTAGCAGCATTAATCGCTATGCTTCAGCTTTTACGCTGTTCTGGGTTCATAAGTGACCCTAGAACGCTATGTTCCGCGGCTAGCCGGCTAGCTTCCTTTCCAGGCAGTAGCCATTCCGTCGGAGGTAGGACGTATTTCGAAAGGCCTAGAACAAGGAGAATTCTAAGGCCCCTAGAATCGCATCAGTACAAGAAGGCGGACGTTGATGGCTATGTACGTCAGATGGCGATCCCCTATCTGCCCTAGAAAAAAGGAAGATTCTCATTTTTTACAGATTCTTGATATGTTTTATCTTTTAAACATCAAGGCTTTGTTTGGTACACCCACTCAAACACATGTTTTTAGTTTTTAAATAACATTACATGTATTTCTATACACTTTTTCATCCACACGTATTTCCACACATGTTTTCAAACACATATTTTCAGTTTTTAAGTGCATGTACCAAACACTCCTTTAATAGTGTGGTTGGATTACTTGGTTGAAAATTTTGTCAACCCAACCCAAGCTTCAAAAAAATAATTAGAGCTCAACCTGAGACGTTAAGTCAAGTTGGGTTAATCTGCGTGGGTTCATCGTATTAGTAGATTGAGTGCATGCCCTTAAATTCATAATCTAGTTCCCATCTTCCAACAGAATCAAAATTTTCTTTGACATACAATCAATCGCCATACTCACTAAAAAGAATATAAAGTTGGAACGGACCAAGCACGACTTTGTAGACATAAAATATAAGCCTAGAGTCTCCACATGACATGCATGAACAAAATGCACGTTTTTTCCCATGAAGAAAATCCATGGAGACAAAAAATAAAATATAAAATCAAGCATACAACAAACCCATTTATTTTTTTTTATAAAGCCGCTAATATCTGAAATCCAAATCATCCCCAAGGACCCCAACCCAAGATTCTTGGAATGGAAAGAAAAACAATACTCGTCATAATTATATTCTTCAGTAATATTTGAAGAACTCAACTACGAGAAATAGTTCAGAATTGGAGAGGTAGCAAGCAAATCAGGACCGTCGACAGTGAGCCTTGCACATATGTTGGCAGTCATAAAAGCAAGGTCCACCACAGTGAAGTGGGCAATCCAATCTCACGCCTCTACACCTTCCTCTACCCATGCACTGGGCAAACTCTCCTAGCTTATATTCTTCCTTCTCGTTCATGCCTTCTCCTCCTCCACTTCCCTTTCTTTTACCATGTTTTGGTTGTCCTCCACAACCCCATTTATACCAACCACCCCCTCCACCCCCCCATCCCCATCCCCATCCACCACCACCTCCTCCTCCACCTCCACCTCCTCCCCCTCCCCCTCTCGCTCCACCTCCTCCCCCTCCTCCTCCCCCTCCCCCACCCCCTCCCCCTCCTCCACCACTACCCCATCCCCATCTATAACTACCGCCGCCACCGTCTCTTCCACCCCCACCCCCAACCCCACCTCCACCTCCACCTCTTCTATAATATGCACCATTATATCTATTCTTCTTGTTGATTTCAACTTCATTGTAGGTTTTGTTCCATCCTCCTGTATCTTCATTTCCTTGAAGAGCTAAAGAAGTAGTGTTGCTTTGAGAATTGGCCGTGCCATTTCCTATCTCGTCACCTTTCATCCCAACAACACCAATGGCAATAAACAAGACAACCCATGTAAACCTTATTGCATGATTTGTATCCATACTTTTGGACGTCCAAATATGCAACTATGAAGTAACAGCCTTCGCCGTATATAACAGCTTATATATATGTTAAGTGTAGTGGCATTGCCAGCTAGACATTTACTCCACTTAATCCAGAGATCACAAATATAAAACAAAGAGATGCCTTAGGTCTCACTTTGTCCCCCACTTGTACAATTGCATTAATTAACTCAAGTTGCAACCAGCAAGAAGCCTCAAAAAAATTGCTCATTCTAAACTACTTGGGAGCACCGATCCTTGCCCACTCTTACAAGTTTTCTTTGTCTCCAAGGGACCACCTAATTCGTCTTAAGTTTGGCTTAGAAAATTAATTGAGTAAACAATATGGTGAATCACATTGTTTTTATCAAAGAAGTTATATAATAGAAAGGTGGCATAAATCGAATTGTTAAGACTTTTTTCTTTTTTTTTTTTAAATACAAGATTAAATTTCTACTCTAGCTTAATTTAAGTGTATATACATGTGAAACTTTCTGTTAAAGACTTAAACTCTGGCTTTTACCTTCCATTAATTATAAATATTTATATTTATGGAGTGACCAACGCACAAAGAATGTGCATTATTGAATTGTAAAGACTTAAGACCTCTCTCTCATGTGAAACCCCTTATGTGGAAATGACCTAAATTTTAAAAGCAACTTGTGCCCTATAATGAGAAAGATTTATAACAAAAGCCCTCCCGTCTCGCAAAGAACTGACAGTTTATCATTAATGATTCAATAGGCAATAGAATAATGTTGCAAATAACATGGCAACCATTAATCCTGACCCTTTAAGAAGTCCCATAGTCTGTTGACTCTAATCCCATTTCATTTGTCATACACATACCATGTGTGACGTGCTTGAAAATTGCACATAAACTGGCTGATTCTCCAAAATGTCATCATTTTTATCCAAAAAAGACAAAAATGTAATAAATCATTTCCGTATCAACCTAGAAAGTAAACAAACTAGGCAACTACGTATAATGATGTAGGTCAGCCAATTATATCAGTATCAATAAGTCTAAGGAGTATGTCTGTGCTTGGCCTTGAAGTCTGGGAAACAATTGAGGAAGGTACGTTACAGCAAGCAGTGAGGTGAAAGTAATAATGCATCTCATTCCAATTTACCAAATAGGTAACTGCTCAATAAGTCTGTTACCAATGTATCACAATCATTTTCACAACTTTAGGCCTGTTTGATACATATATTTAAACACATTTTTTAGTTTTTAAATAATATTTTATGTATTTTCACACATTTTTCACTCACAGGTATTTTCAAAAAATTCAAATAATATTATTAGACCAACATTACCAAACGGATCCTAATTTTCAACTTGTCACTTTCTAAAAAAAAAAAAATTGTCAATTTATCTATATGCGACTTGTGAGTGGTGAAATTGTGAACCTACATAAACCCATTATTTTTTTCCTACCACATTGCAACTCGCTACATAGACAAATTGTGGCCAAAATGGTGAAAATTATCGTGGTAGTGGACACACTCTTCGCAAATGGCCCAAGAATTAGTTGCAAGACATGGTCTGGCCTGGCCATCATGCATGTTCCCAACTACTCCATGTGGATTTTATAATTGAAGATTTATACTTATGGAGATTATTTTACAAGCAATATTTTTAAATTGGTGCTTTCACCTGTACCTGTATATATGTAGGAGTAGTTACTGACTGCTAGACTGTATCAGTTGGTGTGATTAAATATTCAAGAAAAGGTAGTTGAGGTATTGTTAGAACTTAAAAAAAAAATATTAAAAAACACTAAAGAAATGAAAGAACGAATTAGAGTTCCCTTTTAACCAAAAAAAAGAAAAGAAAAAGAATTAGAGTTTAGAACAAGGTTATGGGTGAACATTTCAAATAGCCATAAAAGGTGCCTTTTGCCTTAGAGACGAGCCCGATCGAACAGACAAGTTACATAAATTAAGGATTCAAAAAGCTTCATCAACAATAAATCAAAGAATATAGAAAATCTCCACAACTTCTTTCATTCTCATTGACATTACCTATTGTGAGTGCTTTATATTATCGGTCCCATTACACTGAAAGAAAAACATGACCAACATGCACAAAGATCATGTACTCTCCCTTCCCAACATTTTTTTTCTCATGCTTAATACTTAGCAGTAACTCACTGATCTTGCCCTATTCAAGCCTTGAGCCCATGTGCTATTAGTTCAATTCTTACTTTTTAGGACACTATAGGGTTGTAAACGAGCCAAGCTTTATCAAGTAGTGCATGTTGCGCGTGATAATTTTTTAGATAAAATACTATTTTAGTCCCTAGACTTAGAAAGAGTTTTTTTTTTTTACATAGTTTTATCATATTTTTCATAATCTTATCTATAACATTTTTTACCATTATCATATATTTATTAGTTGATGATTTGCATAACATAGACATTAAATAAGAGGTAGAACTATTCAATAATTTTTTTAAGTCATGGTGTATAAAGATTATGATTTTATATATATATATATATATATATATATAATCCCTAGTTAGAGTTTGATTAGTTTTAAGTTTAAATTTTTATTATTATATTTAATTGTTGATTTTATTGCACTATAAAGTTTTCAATGTCTTCTGTATAGTCATCTCTATTTTATTTTTTACACCTCTTTACCACCTTTTTATTTTCCAAATAACAGTTATTAATAACGTTTGATTTCATTTCTTTTTTTCTTCCTTCATTTATTTATTTATTTTTATGTTCCTTTGCTAGTTGTAAATTTTATGGTTATCAATAAGAAATAGATATCATGGATGGCTTAAATAGTTATAAATGTAATTACGTTGGTGGTATGTTAAAAGGTCTTTTTTTTTTTTTGAATTTTCAAGGAAATATGAAAGACATTTATCTAGTTTGGTCTCAATCAATTAAGATATCCACAATATATTAACGGAAGTAATAATGAGCCTAAAATTTTTTTAATGTATGAAGTGGTTAGGTTAGTGGTATGTCAAAGGTTTTAAAAAAAAAAAATTAAAAAAAATTCCAAGGAAATGTAAAAGACCTTCTTTTGAAAAAAGAAATTGTGACCTTTTGAATTGTAAAAATATGATTGTTTTAATTACCTTGCTTATAGATTTCATTATTAAGTTATAAACATCTAAATTAAAGTAGATGAATATATAAATACAAAATTATATGTAAAGTTACAACTGCATAAGATAAATTATATATATATATATATATATATTTATTATTCATGAATCATTATTTCATTGTTTACTTATAAATATCTAAATTAAAAATTTTTTTTGATAAAAAAAAACTAAATTAAAATAGATAAATGTGTACAGGTAAAATCATATGAAAAGTTGAAACTACCTAAGATGAACGTTTAACCACTTGTAGATGTGTGTTTTTTGAAGACTAAAAGTATACACAATTGCCTTGCAAATCATCAAATTTGGTGGCTTTACAAAACAAATATTTCATATTGCAAAAAACTTTACATGAACTCCTCTTTTATGACAACTTTTTTTTTTTTCTTTTTTGCCGAAACAACTTAATAATATTAAGACTTAAGTTAACACATGTGATAGTTGTAAAACACGTCAGTGATATGAAATATAGAAAGTTTTAAATATTTAAAAAACATTTTTAGTAGATTGTAATATAAAACATTTTTTCTTAATATTTTATGTAACTTTTCCCATAAGATCAATATTGTTGGCATCCTAAAAAGATGATACATAATATATGGGCCTAGACATATTCAAAGGGTGCTATCTAAATTATATGACCCTTTATCACACAAATATATTGATTCCCCTAATATATGGTAAAGGAAGGCAAGTTTGTGTCTAGCCATTTTCTTGATTTGTGCCGCATAATTTAATAGTATGGAGGATGTGATTGGTTTCAAATGTTGAATAAAATAAGATGAGAGGAAAAAAGAGTAAAAATAAACTATATAGTAGTAAACATCAAATTATCCAAGTTATTCTATGTAATATAATAACATTATATTATTATATAGTACTATATGTATAACGCAGTAGGATAATATTTAATCAAATAGAATATAAAAGATAACAACTTAAAATACAAAACTAAATTACATCAACCCAAAATAGAATTCTAATTAACACAAAAATTCATCAACCTAAAGGATTGATGCAATGAAAATAAAATATAAAAAAAAAGTCAAACAAAAAATGAAAAACAAATATTGAGAGAGAGAGAGAGAGAGAGAGAGAGAGAGAGAGAGAGAGGTAACCTTTTTTGTGTAGAAAACTATGCATAGAATGATAAGAGAAATGCTAAATTTATAGTAAGATGTTGAGAATAAGAAGAGTCAAAATAAAAGAAAACAAAAAGGTAGAAAAAAAATGATATTAAGGAAGAAAGTAGTGGGGAGATGAAGAGGTAAAAGGGAGGGAGAGTTTTGAAAAATTAATAATAAAAATAATGGTTAAAAGATATTTAAATTTTTAAATAATGGAGTTTTTAAGTCAACTTAAATGAGAAAATGTTTAAAAGATATATATAACAAAAATTGGAAATAAAAAATGATGACATGACTGATGATGTGTCTCAATGTGAGCGTAGCAACATTAAATGCTACGTTTCAGCTTTTAATAATATATAGAATATTAATATAGATAGATATAGATATAGATGAGTAGTTTATATTATTTAAATAAAATGGTAAAAAATATAGAAACTTTAATATTTGATATATCTTAAAGTGGGGTGGTATAATATATGAAGTAGGTTTTTGAAATGTTAAATGATAAAATTTTTAGAATGCTCTAAATCATATCATATCATATACCATGTAATATGATATAATCCTAGTATTTTGTAACAATCCTCACCCATCCCACTTTAGTATGACGGGAGACTAGTTTTGCATGTCAGAAATCCAATTTACCTTTCAGCTGCTCAGTTGCTTTGTCAAACACTTTTAACTGCTTTTGTAAATTGCCTTTCTCCGGTCATGTGAGTACTCTCAAACTCACGAGGTTAACTGTCAATGAACATAAGTTGCGGATGAGCTTTATCTCAAATTTTATTACCTCCTCTTGTAAGAGCTGTATGAAGGGCCAGGTCACTAGTTCAAGGCCCACTAATTAATTGCTTGTGTAATTTACCCATCAAAAAACAGTTAAAAACAATGAAGAATATGTTTGATCTTTATCCTTACTGGGATCAGAATTGCAAGGCAATCCTGTGTCTATGCAATATGCACGAAGAACATTTGGGCTCACATCACCCCAATTTTGATTGACAACGTGGAGATAGACAAACTGATGCTTGTCAGCTTGACTGAAAGCATTCCCGGCCCATCTTGGAAGACTGAAAAACCTTGTGGCGGGCTGTACTTAAGAAGGCTAAAACGAGGCAAGTCTCATCAAATCATTTCCTTTTTCAAACAAGCTGTATATAATGAGGTTGGAATGAAAGGTCTGTACTAGATTTCATGTTGTGAATGTGCCCTACTTATGATCTATTTGTGTCATTTTGCTAATTCAACCTAATCGTTGAAAGAGTATTTATTAGTATTTGTTGATGATTTCTCCAACAATGTTGAATTCGGTTCGAAGTCAAGAGTATCAGATTTAGTGGGTTGTTATCAAGTTATAAACTAACATAATACGTTAGAGATACCTAGTTCACCACATGGTGATGGAGCTTTTGATGAAACATCTCCTTGTTGTTCTTTAATGTGTGATGCAGTATTTTGCATTTATTTGCTTTCTAGTTAAGTTTTCGCCGTGTGTTTTGGATGTATTTTTCTTTGATTGTGAATGCACAATTTTCACTCATTAAAGCAACGTAATTCCACCAACTTTATGATCAAATAGGAATAATGCTGAAGGCACCTAATATGATCATCTGTAGTGCATCATAAACTCAGCCTGAAAGTCTCCAAGAGTTCAAATTTACATTTTAAATAAGAAAGTCTCATTGACATTGTAATTCTGGATGCTTTTTTATAGGGTTGTTGTCTTGATGCTATCATCCCATTTGTAGTGGATCCTTTCATAGAGTGAATAAATTTTACTTGGGTGTCATCTCATATCTGTCATAAAATTTGTACCCAATTTGTATTATCTCTTGCTGCTTATTTTGCTTATGCCAATTATATCTTGTATACTTTTTACTTGCTAATAATAACGTAAGTGGCAGCTCACTTTAAAGACCTATCAGGGGCGAGAAAAAGGGTAAGTGTAGTGCTCAAGTATTAATTTGGAATGTTTTGGATATGGACAACCATGTTGGGATCTTGTTTAGCCATTTTAAAGTTGAATAGAGTCTTATTTTATTGTTTATTTGCTACTGGATCAGTTTTAAATTTTAATTAAGTTCTACTAGATAAAGGCAATTTGTAATTTCCATAAATCTAAAATGTACTGTCCTTTGCTATATGAAAGGCTCATGAATCTTATTTTAACGTCTTAGTCCTTTTCCCATTTGGTTTTTAGGTTATTAAGTTCTTTTTTGTTTGTATTAGTAATCCTAGTCATTCCAGGAATAGGTAATCTAAAGTCATATTCCTATGAAAAAAATTTCACAACAGCCTATATAAAGGCTTCATTGTAGTGAATAATATTCATAATGAGATTGATTCTAATAAAATTACAGCAGCTTATTAAGCTTTGAGGGTGTGATTTTCTTCTCCTACCTGATTTTGAATTCTTAGAAACACCTAGGTGTGATTGTCTTGTTTTTATGTTGCTTCTTGTTTTACCCCTGTTTTAACCTCAACAGCCATCAAGATTCAATATTTTATTATCTAAAACCTTTAAACATCAATCCTTACTAATGACCCTTCATGAACTTTTCAAGAAATCTATTTTAGTGTTGAATTCTTAAAGATTCTACATCAGATCCTACATCTGTATGCTGTGCGACGATGGCCATCTTTGGTTTTCCTTCATACTTCAATGGTCATTGTCCATCGAAGTACGACACTTTTTCTGTATAGTAGGTGGGACCCACGTTAGGAGTTTGATGACTACAAGTCTACGACTTTCAAAATGAATGTTTTCCTGTCAAGTGCAGTAAACTATACATGTTTAGTCTAATTTGTTTTTAATTATGCTCTTGTATAGTATGCTATGCCTTTTGCCTCTGCAAAAGGTGCCTATTCAGTTTCTAAAGCTATCTTCGTTAATTTAATAGAATGAAGCTGGACAAGGTATTTTACATGCTTTTGTGCCTGACATGCTTACAGAATCTACTGTCAAGTCGTGGTTATCATGGGAAATTTTTGAAGTAGTTGCATATACACCAAAGACTAATCTCCATCTGCCACTGTTATAGCCAATTTTGAAACAACGATGATCATATCAGGTAACATCACCAAAGGATCATTGAAAGAATCCAAACCATCTATAGAAATTTTACCCGTAAGTGGAATTTTTGAATTTGATGGAAGAATAGGATTTAATATCCCACCCAGAATGGAGAACATTGAAAAGTAACACTACAAGGGCTGAAATCACCATTAAAATGTTTCAATAAAATAAGTTTTTTTATCAAATAACCAAGGGCCTTCATCTTGATCTTCAATTGTGTTCTCCTCTTTGATGAAGATAGCAAGAAATAAGTTATTCCCAACTTCTCTAAGTTACACCATGAGGACAGAGCCAAAGTTGTTGAATAGTAGATTTAAAAGCCTCCTTATTATAGTCTTTGTTGATTTGTAGTTTGAACAGAATACTAAATTGGATTTGTTTTTTGGAAAGAGCCACTTCTTGTAAACTAACATCCATAACATCTGTCTTTCTCAGATAGACGAAATAATTTCCATAGTTCCTCCATAGAAGCATACATGTTGAAATAGAGAAAAAATAATAATACTAGAGAGAAAAAAAAGGAACAAAAAATAGGAGGGGAAGAAGACCTAAAAAACAAAATCTGATACTACAATATGGATCTCAAATGTAAGAGTTTGAATCTCACGTGATGAAATGCAAGTCGGCTTCTTTTACATTCCAAGACTACAGGGAGCCGGGAAGAGAAATTAATGAAAAAAAAGAAGTGATTTTACATATATTAAATGCTTAATCGGTTGATCTTTAAAGATGTACTTTTTAAAATCATATTAAGATAAATAATTATGCTACTGAATTATAAATAATAAGAGAGATAATTTAACATATATAATTGTTTTTTTAGTTCTAAATTTATGAATGATCGCGCATGCATGTAATTGTTATATACATTTTTTTTTACCATAAATGCTATGCATTTTATATCATAGATATTTTGTGACACTCACCTTCCTTATGGTTTGTCTATAAGACATTATTATATCCCATATGGTTTGCTTTATTACGTATTTTTGTTTTTAGTAAAATTTGATGATATGACAAGTTCCAAGAAGAAGAAGAAGAAGCTTTAGCATAAGCTTTAGGTTTCTATATTGCAAGGCATAAGCTTTAGGTCTCTTGAAATCCTCATTTAGGTTTCTATATGTTTGCAAGGCATAAGCTTTAGCATAAAGCAATTTTTTTTTTTCTTTAATTCTCTCCCAATGGGTGTTATTGGCACTTGCCCCATCACCAAATCAATTTCAAGTTGACGAAAAATGTATCTTAAACAAACTACAAGAGAAATATGTGTCAAAATAAAACACAATGTTGAAAGATCCTTAATTTTAAAAGTTATACAGTTATTCAATGAAGAGAAAAGATAACAAGGTCAAGCTTTTTTTTTTTTACATAAATAAGATAAGATTCGCATACTCTATATTAGTAAAGATTCATCCCTTAATTAAATAAAATAATAAAAATTATATATAGAGAGAGACTTGAATCCACCAAACCAAGCCATAAACATATCATTTAAAACCGAAGTGTTGTTTACCCTTCAAAGGACTACAATCTTCATACCTACATGCATGGATCTTCATACCTACATATATGGATCTCATCAAGTGCCTATACAAATTATAGGTATCTCTGTACAGATCTCATCATTTGTTCCTCAAGTACCTATACAACTTCATCCAATATCCATATAGACCTCAAAAAAATAGGCTGTACAAATCTCATCAAGTAACCTATACAGATCTCAAAAAATAGGCAAATCTTCATCCTTCATCACCTACAAAACATAGGTATACCAACATAAAGCAAGAAGGAAATTTTAACCTTTAATACCACTATACTCTTAAGTTTTTTCTCAAATTCATCCCATGAATGCAAATACTCAACATCCCAATCATTGAAGTCTACGTCAGTTGCGACCAAAACAAAAATTTTGCATTGCATCAGATGATGATGTGGGAGAATCACACACAAGCTTAGTTTCAATGTTGTTGTCCCCTGCCACTCCAGCTTCCACAACCTGCTTGGTCCATCCTCCACTGCCTTCTGCTTTCCAAACCCAAGAGGTGATGACAATCCTCTTATCTTCATTAGTTAAGAGCTAGAGCTGATAGCCTTTCCATGACATTGTAGAAAAACTGTCTTCCGGTTTTGTACCCATGTATGATGTCCATAATAGATGCAAAGTTTGAAAAAACTTCTCAAAACTTAACATTGAATACAAATACCCCCAATTTGAACCATTGATCTATATTTAATGTTAAGTTTTGAGAAGTTTTTTCAGACTTTGCATCTACTGTGGGCATTATTCACGAGTACAGAACCGAAAGATAGTTTTTCTACAATGCCAAGGAAAGGTATCAGCTCTATCTTTTATCTAACGAAGATAAGAGGATTGTCACCACCTCTTGGGTTTGGAAAGTAGAAGGCAATGGAGGATGGACCAAGTAAGTTGTGGAAGCTGGAGTGGCAGGGGACAACAGCATTGAAACTAAGCTTGTCTGTGATTCTCCCACATCATCATCCGATGCAAATACAAAATTTTTGTTTATGGTTGCAACTGACGTAGACTTCAATGATTGGGATGTTGAGTATTTGCATTCATGGGATGAATTTGAGAAAACATTTGAGAGTATAGTGGTATTGAAGGTTTAAAAATAGTATTTTTTTTTTCTTTCTTGCTTTATATTGGTATACCTATGTTTTGTAGGTGATGAAGGATGAAGATTAACCTATTTTTTTAGATCTGTATAGGATACTTGATGAGATTTGTATAGCCTATTTTTTTGAAATCTGTATGGATACTAGATGAAGTTGGATAGGTACTTGATGAACAGATGATGAGATTTGTACAGGTACTTCTGTATAGGCAGTATAGACAGAGATACCTATAATATGTATAAGAACTTGTTGAGATCCATATATGTAGGTATAAAGATCTATATATGTAGGTATGAAGATTGTATTCCTTTGAAGGGTAAACAACACTTTTGTTTTAAATGAGATGTTTCTAGGTTGGTTTGGTGGCTTTATTTAATTCAATAAAAAAATCAAGAGTGTGAGAGCAGAGAGTACAGAAAAAAAGCAGCAAGCACCGTCGAAAGAGAGCACGAGAGAGACTGGGAAGCACCATCAAGAAAAAGCAATGACAACTCTAAAGAGAGAGAGAGAGATAGTTAGGATCAAAGAGAGACTAAATTCTTGATATGAGCATAAACCCTAAATTCTAGATACATAGCATGTCACTACCAAACCATCATAATAATAGCCAAAGTAAAACACTTGTCAAAGAAAGCACATATAAACTTACAAGTTAAACAATTCAACAAAAGAGGAAATTCCTTTCTTAGCATTGTAATCATAATTTCAAATTAAATTGCAATGGGTCAACCCATTTTATAAAATTCGTTTGGTCCACTTAGTGTTATCCAAAAAGCTTGAAATTAAATAGGGAGAAACCCTTGTATGTCTAGTATGTACCACCGAAAATTCAGTTCAAAATGAATTTTCTATAATTTATTAAAAATCACGTGGTGCAGCTTACTCAAATCTGTCAAGGAGAGATTTAGAGTCCCAAAGAAAATTACAAAAAAGTTAATACTATGCCAAAAGTTTTGAGACTTCATTACACTTAAAGCTACATGTGTTAGAACATATTAACAACTAGGAACACAACCCATAACCTCAAATAACAACCGTCACAACAAAAGAAAGAAATTCAATCCCATAATTCATATAGGCAATTTAACAAACACTTAGCATGCAACAAGCAAATGCCCACATTCAAATACATTAAAGTCATTCAAATGCAAGGAACACTTTAAAATCAACTCATGCAACAACAAAACCCATATAGCTGCTTTAGGAAACCAACCCAGAAATACCCTTTTGTAAATTAGACAACCAAAACCTTTTATCAAAGCAAAAACTCCCAAATGAAATGAAATTTCAGATTTTAACAAAACCATTTGCTACCCAAATCTTCTTAACCCTCTAATTTTCCATTATTCACCAAAACCCATCAAGTATTCACCATAATTATCATAAAATAGAAAAACCCAAAGGATTTCATAGAATAAATTGAGATAAAAGTTTAGATTTTTACATTGGGTTTAATCCACCTCAAAATTTCATGGAGTTTTGGCTACTAGAAGAATCAATGGAGATGTAATCCTCCCTAATAGGGAGATCTCGACTAGAGAGAGAGAGAGAGAGAGATGATGAAGGAGATATGGGAGCTTAGAGGTTTAATCCTCACCTAGCCCATCACCATAAATCACTTAAATGCCATCACTTGCTTTTCATATTAAAAAGACCTCTACAAAAATATTTAACAACCATATTGAAAGACAAAAAATTCACTTGGGATATTATTCATATTGTAAAATTGCATAAAAAAAAGGTTTGGGGTGTTACATTCTTCCCCCCTTGAAAGAATTCCATCCCCAAAATTATAAACATAATTTTGTATCTCAAAACAAGACCAAGCAATCATTGACATTAACATTTTTGGCATTAACCTTTCAACTGAATGGGTCAAGGATTACTTCAAATAATGACTTATGTTTCAAACCAAAATATGGAGTTCAAATCGCAAGGGATCAACTTCAAAAAGGGGTTTAAGGGTAACCATTCTTGAAACCAAGAGTATAGGAGTATTCCACTTAATCTTTGAAAATATAATTTTTTTTTCTCCCTTCAACTAGTTTCAAACACAATTGTTGAATAATAGCCATAAGGCCAAAAAGTTAGCTTATGATTTCCAAACCAAATTAATCACATGAAATCTTCCATTTAACAAAGTCCAAAATTTAAAAATAGGATCAAAATTGTCTATTATAAATACAATTCACATACCCTACGCTAAACTTAATAGGCTTTTCAAAGTGGTAAGAAAATACTTGTAGTTAAAACCGAAGAAGTCTTGGATTTGTAAATTTAACATTTGTCATGAAGACAAAATTATGTCCATTTTGAACAAACCGTTTGCAAGGAAGACTTATAAAATGGCTTCCAAAACTCAAGTAAAGTATAAAAATATTCTTTGTAACAAAGCAAGGCTACAAATATCAATCAAGAAAAGAGTCATAAGGAAAGCATGTCCAAATTTCAACTTCTTAAAAAAGATTAATATCAACAAGTTGACCATTATAAGTTTTCCAAAAAGAGAAATTTTTAAAAAGATTCTAATGAATTATTTATATCTCCCTTTTTTTTTCTTTCACATATAACACTAACAAATTTTGTAAAACATCTCATACGCAAGTCAAAGGTTGAGAAGGTTAATCTCTACAGCAAGATCATGAACAACAACCTAACATATAGGTTCCAAACCAACCAAAAACAAAATGAGAATAAATACTGGGGCAACAAACAAGTGATACATCAGCTTCAAAAAGTAAGAGAGATTGCTCATAAGAGTTCATGAAAATCATTTACATGAGATTTAACATACTATAGAGCACATAAACTAAAAACAAGTTTCGGAGGTCTCAAACAAATATCAGTTAAAACTAAACCCAATATATGAGGCAACAAAAGGCATCGTAGCGCAGTCAACAGGAAAATTAGAGTTAAAACATGATCGATATGGAGCAAGGGCATTTTGAAAGTAGCATCCATTCTCAAAATTCAGCAAAATTGAACCTTGGGCAGGTTCAATATCAATATCAAAACTCAAAATAGTTTAAACATTTAAAATTAAATAAAAGATTTTTCCAAGAATCAACTTCAAAACACCATTTTCTTTTGTAAACTTTTTTTTTTTAATTTGAAAAAATATATATAATAACATGATAGCACAAGACTTGATGGTTAGCAATTTGTTAGACACCACGTGAGCTTAAACATATCATCTAACCAACCATCAAAAATAAGAACTTGTCAGATTATGCTAAAGATTGTTGGTCAACAACTTGTCTTACCACTCGCAAATTGTTCCCAAGCAAGTTCTCAAAATTTATAAAAATGAAATATGGAAACTAGATTCCTTTTTGTTTACTCAAAACAATCTTAGGAATTCAACTCAAAAACTTTTAGGCATTTCAAAAACAATGCAAATAATAAACAACCTGCTAACATGAGTATAGTACAAAAGCACAACAATTTTCACCACACAACTATTTAAAGAACTTATAATTGCGTTGCAACACAGAGAAATGCTAAACAAATTCCAAGCCATTACAATCAACCAAGTTTAACACACAAGATAGTTCCTCACCTAAACTACCCAAAACAAACAACCTTGCATGGATTGCTAAAACAAAACTTAAAGCTCTAACTCAGATCATGATAATTTCCTAACTTCAAAAGTCTAAAAAATCATAACCTGATACCATAACTGTCATGCTCCAAACCCAAAAAGGTTCAAAGCATTCAAGAGAAACTACATTTTTTTTTTTTTTTTTTTTTTTACCGTGGTTAGATTTTAAAATAATGGCAACATAAAAAAAAAAAAAAATCAATAATAAAAAGAAAATAATTGATTCATAACATCAAAACCCTAGAATAATAAAAACACTTGAAATCATTGATCCCATCTAATCCTATAATAATGAAAAGAGTGTAGAGAAAAAGAAATTACCCAAGAGTGTGAGAGAGCAGAGAGTACAGAGAAGAAGCAGCAAGCAACGTCGACACTAACGATAGAGTGAGAGAGAGTCAGGATCAAAGAGACTAAATTGCATAAACCCTAATTAATTACTGTAAATAAAAATTGAAACTTTCAAGATTTATTCATTTTTTGGACAAAAATGATTGCTTGCTTGCTTAATAGTGGTACCCGATGAGGGTTTAAAAATATATATATATATATATATATATATAATATATTAGTTTTTATTACGGGTTTTGGTTTGAGGATTTTTTTTTTGAGCTCGGAATTAAAAATAAAAATTAAGACATCAATATTATGTAACACTAAATCAATCATCAATATTAATTTCTAAATTTCCATAAAAAAATTAATTTCTAAATTATTTGTTTTTTTTTGGAAAAAACAAAAAATAGTAAAGTTGACTTTTCCATTATCCTATTGGAAAATAAAGTCATATTAATTATAAGAATTTATTGAGACTTTTTTTTTTTTTTTTAATTTCTGGTTTCCTTAATTCCTAATCTCATGTACACCAGATAAAAGAATTAAAAAAAAAAAAAAAAATTGTCCCATCATATAAACAAAACACATGATGAGGCTAGTAGATAGAATAGATAATTTATAAAATTACTAATGTAATTTTTTTTTTCATTTTTTTAAATTTTAAATTAAAAACCAAGCCTGGGTCAGGTCTAAATATCTATGGATACAAAATCCAAGTAACAATTAGGTTTGGATGCTAATAGGGTATTAGGATCTATATTCACGGGTAAAATTTTTTGAAACCCAATCAGTGCCAATCCTTAGTCACAATTACCATTCAAAAATAAATTGTGCAGTATTACACACAAGAAGACATTAAAAAATAAGCCGTGATTCACTGACTCGACCCAAACCCAAAGGAAAATATCCGATTAAACTTAATTTTTTTTTACTCGACATAAAAACAGGTTGACCAGTGACTCGACCTATTTTTATGAGTTAACTCGGCTTGACTTGACTAACCTAGGACTTAACCTAGCCTTATCTTTTTTCTTTTTTCTTTTTTAAAAATAGTAAAAAGAAATTTTAAGACATTATTGATTTAATTGTTTGTTGTAAGTTTTACAATGCACAAATCAAACTCAATTGACGAATATAACTACATGCAAACAAATTGGAAGGTGAATGGTTGGGACATTCTCTTGCTTGAATAACTTAATAAGTAAAGATTGTTGAAAATATATTTTTGAAATTATAAACATTTATGAGAAGCGTTCATAAGTGTAAAAAAAATAAAGTTGAAATATATTAATGAAGTTGACATAAATTATAGATACTTAAGCTTATATTTTAACAATCCATGGTCAAAATATATGGCTTTTCAAAATAAAAGATGATATGAAAGTATTAATCTATTGAGTTGAGTTCATTCTTAATATGATTAATGAATTTAAAGCAATGCATTTATATATATATATATATATATATATTAATAATAAAATGGGTAAAAATACTGGCTAACCGTCCCCATTCAAATGACCCGTTTTTTAATCCGAACTCGATTTACTGACCCGACCCGTATTGCCACGTCCCTATATATTTTACCGTTTTGGTTTCTCTTTTTTTCCCAAACCAATATCTGCTTCTGTTAAGGTTTAAGCCGTTTTGTGATGGCGGTGGAGTCAAGCAAAGACCTTTCTTTGATTTTGCGTTGGAAAAAGAGGAAAAAAAAGATCCGGAGGAGGAGGAGGAGGAGGATTCGATCTTGTCTCCATGTCGCAAAAGAATAAGAAGAATAGGAGAAGAGCCGATCCAGATCGATATCGAAAAACTTCCTGGTTCTCTGTTGTTCGAGGTCCTTTATCGACTCTCAGCTCTCCAATATAAGTCCGTGTCGAAATGCTGGTATTCTCTGATTTCCCCATTCTGAGTTTGTTCGTCGCTCCAATATAAGACCCCTTTACTCTTGCGTTATACTATGACCGAAACATCCTAGCTCTTCCATTCCATAATTCTGAGGATTGATTTGTGGCGGTGACGACAGAATCGAGTTTTCTCAACTTCCTTCCATGTATAAGAAAAAATTATCCTTTTTACATCGAAGCATCGTACAATGACTTATTGCTTATACGCAGCGAAGTTGATCCCAATTCAACGGCCTTGCGAGTATTGCATCTGCAATCCGCTTACTAAACAGTGGATCACGCTCCCCCACATTCGGCTAGTCTTATGGCGGTCCGTGTCATTTTTAAGATAGCCATGGACATATGGCGGTCCGTGTTATTTATAGCTTTCCATACAACTGTTGGTGAAATTGCCTTCTTACAATTTCGGAATTACATTGGCTTGTGCAACATGCGAACGAAAGTATTGAAAGTAGCAAGCAAACTACGTGAAAAAGGGAAATTCTTAGATGGCGACTCCCTCTGTTTTTTGTCTGTACCTCCGAAATTGACCTTCGTACTTGGCCAACCATCCTGGCCAATTGAAGTTTGAATAGCATTCCAATTTGTGTTGTTAATTGAATGCTAGACATTATAATTTTTTAGTCTTTTTCGAAAGTGCTTACAAGACAAAATTGTATCTTTATTATGAATCCCTAGGACATGAAGCTGATGACATAAACCCAGCCTCCTGAAAGCAACAATGTAGTTTTGGATGCGTTATATTTTTGACATCTCATTACTGCTATAAACTGCTATAAAATTTGTACCCACTCTGTATTATCTCTTACTGCTTGTTTTGGTTGTACTAGTTATATCTTGTGTAATTTTTAGCATCCTTGCAGTGTCCTAATTCTTGTGTTTAAGTAATTTTCCCTGTTATTATATTTATACTGTGTCAATTTCATTTCACGTGACTCTGTTTCCAGGTTTTTAAAGTATGTATATCTTGTTTTTTTATAAAGTGATTATCTATATGACTGAGTCTATACGAAGAATTTAGGGGATAATGCTGTGTGATGATGGCACTCTTTGGTTCTCCTTGTTCTGTTGTTCATTGAAATATGACATTTTTTCTGTGTAGTAGGTGGCACCCATTTCAGGAGTGTGATAACTACAACTTTCAAAATGAATTTTTTCCTTTCAATGCAGTGAATTATATATTTCTTGTATTTTTTTTTTTTTTTTTTAAATTATGGAGCTGGACAAGGGATGTTCTATGCTTTTGAGTCTGACATGCCTACAGAATCTCTTCTTATGTGAAAACCCTTTACACCTTACTTGTACGTGACTATATTCATGTCAGCATTTGGTGATTGGGTATGACAATATTTTGTGTATCATAAAATGGATGTGTTTATCTTGCACTGGTGAAATAAAATTTTTATTTCACGCACAGATATAGATACTGTGGGGTGCTCTCCCAGCTGCCATTCGATGACCAAATTAATTAGAATTTTTAATACACCTCTTTTGGTTTTCTAATCAATTTGTTGGTTGGATTATTTTTTGAGGCAGCTTTTCTGTATTTAGTTATTAATTTATAGTAAAAGGCCTTTCATTTGGAAAAATAATGGAAAATGAAGTTCACATCTGATAATTATCATTATAAAGCTTGTTCTTTACTCATATTACTATTAGTAAGTTAAACATGCCCAGATGCACTCAATGGGTCTTAATTCATGACTACACCTTCCATCTCATTATTACTTATAGTACTATTATGGGATCATTCCATGCACTTCCATTCCTTTATACTCTCTCTATATCTCTTCAATTTGATACAAAAATTCTCTAAGCTTTTGTATGCTTTTGTGTACATCATTGAGAAACTGACTATGCCACTGATTGATGCTCAATCATTTGATTGTATGTTGGGCATACTCCAGTGCGTAGATATCAGAGTCTGATTTTTTATTTATGGGACTAACAAGGGTAAATTAGAATATCAAGCTCGTCACAACAGTGGGATGAAAATCTCTCATTGTTTTGAATGAAGAAGGTACCACAAGTGTGTCCCCTCAACCTGGCGCATCACCTCTCAGAAAGGTATGGCTGACCTCAATATTACAATTTCAGATTATCTTCTTTCCTCCCCATGACACTGTAATTTTCTTTTTTCCTCTTCAATTTAATTTTTTTTGATTGAATTTCTTCTTTTATGTGTGTCCCTTTAATTATATTTGCGTATCTCTTTGACCTTAAATGTTTTACAACCTCTTTTGTGTGTGTGCTTAAGGTGCTATTGTCTAAATTTGAATTTGTGTGGTTTTCTTTATTTCTGCTTGGCAAGATGAGAATAGAAATTTTATCTTGAACATATTGATTACAGGAATACTTTTGCAATTCAGTATATGGATTTCCCTTTTGCTATCATATGGGAGAAATTTCTTGAATTTATAGAAAATGCACTGCATGGAAAGGTCTAATTCTTGCACGATTATGTTGCTATAATTCTTGCAACTTTGGACTTGTAAAATATATTGAAATTTTTCTGGTGGGGTATAGCAATACAATTGAAAGTTATAATGAGCTGGTATAACTATAAATTTTTAATTTTTTTAATTAATCAATTATACTAATTACTGGTATAATCATGGAGGATATATTTCATCCCTTTTCTATTGACTAACAATAGTTCATGAAACACAAGTGTCACAGAATATATAGATGACAGTAGCCATACTAATTTCAAACATAAATATTGATTTCAAAAGTAGTAAAAATGCAATGAAAAACAGCATTAAAATGGTATAAAGAACAATTTATAATTCTAAAATAATGTGAATAAAATCACTTTATGTATCATATAGAGTGCAAAAAGCTTGTGGTTGTTTGCATATGCAAAGAAGAATATTAATATTCCATCAGTGCAGAATTCAATTCCATACTGTAAACCAACTTATGTTAATAAAATATAAAGTTTTTTTTAAAAAAAAAAAGAAAGCCAATCAATTAATAATAAAGTCAATTTATGCAAATTATCAGCATATTATTGTGTCCAAGGATATTAATCATTTATTAGAATACTGTGATCTACATATAGTTTTATTATTAGTAAGAAGTTACCTATCAATTAAAATGATCATTAAATTGCTAGTTGCCACACTACACCCGGGAAAAAATGGATCACTACAATTTGGTATCATTAGACATATATTACATATTAATTTTACTATACTAACAAAATGATTTTTTTTTTTTAGAAAAGAAAGGTCATGTGTAAATCACCCCACTTCCCTTGGTACATTGCCACTGCTCAACCCAATCACCACGATTTCTACATATTATGGAGCATGGGTCAGCATTCTGAACTCGAACCCACGACCTCTTGGCACTTGATTCAAAGTGATGGGTCTTATTGAGGACTTCCTACTGCTGCACCACACTCGTTGGTGGTCTAAATTTTTTTTTTGTTACGCAAAATATCTATTAGGATGTATATACATGAGAACAAATATACTACACATTTGACATTTTAATGTATATTGCATTGTGTTGCTAATGAGCTCTATCTCAAATGGTGTTTCCTCCAAACTTGATAATAACATGGAGAGTAAGGTTGTGGGTTCAAGGCCCATGAGGTGCATGTGTGACTTAATTAAAAAATGTTTACCTGGATTGTGCTGTATCATTTTCAAACACTATTGAGAGTTAGATGGGTTGGATTTGTAATGGGACTTCAAGTTTTATAGAAGGAATTATTGATTTATGTAATTGTTTGTTAAAGTGAATCCTTTTGTCTTAACTCTCAAGACAATTATGGTATAGTTTTAAAAATTGAACCATACTAGCTTGTTCAATCAAGAATCAGACTCTAATCTGGTTAGGTAAAAATCGTAAAAATGACATTTCAACTGTAATAACCACTGTTTCAACGGGTAAAAATGGAGAACCAAATCTTTTTTTTTTTCAGTTCTTTGACTGATCCAGATTTTAAAACCATTGAATCTTATTCACTTGCTTGGTAACTAACTTGCAAGTGAAAAAAGCCAATCCTCATGCGATCTCACTCACTTGACTGGTAACTAACTAGAATTCAATTCCTCCCCTCCCATTAAAGTTTGAATGCCCTCTTGATCTTTAGTCATTGGGATTGGTTTGAAACTACAACATTCCAATTTGTGTCAAGAAGTCTGAAATTTGTCAACAAAATTCTAGTCATTGTTATTTATTTAGTCTTTTAATTTTTCCTTCTTCTATGGTGCTTACAGGCTACAGCACTCATTTGGATTGGAATTTTTATATTTATTTTTTTATCCCCATCCCCTAACTAAGAGCATTTTATGAAAACTATTGGCTCTACAGTTATAAGGACTTCAGTGATTATTTGAAGGCTTTTTAATTGTTTGTCTTGTCTCCATCCCATTTCCTCCATATCCATTAAGGCTGTTTTCTGTTTTGGATTACAAGGAAGCAGTTATCATGAATTTGAAGGTTGTCATATCTAGAAAATTGAAGTTCAGATACTCAAAATCATTGTTTGGATTGTGGGAAGTAGTGCATTGCTTTTGTAGTGTTAGATTAAATGATAAATTATTAATTGTCTCAAAAGTTTAAACTATTGAGAAATAAAGGTGATATATCATGTAGTATGCAACAACATTTGTAGACAGCCATGGCAGGCCAAAAATTTGAATGCTTTTCTTTTTCCTTTTCAATTATAGCTGATTCTTAAATATAGTGAAATTATGGTTTGACATAATTAGCCACCAATATGAATTTTGTAGCAATTGAGTGTATGCTTTATCTCTCTTAATATTCATGTGTGGCGTACGTGATACTTATATTACACATATTTTGAAGTTTTCTTGTATCTATACTGTTTTTGGTTCTTACTTTTCAAAAATAAAAAAAAAATACTGTTTTTGGTTTCTTCAGTCTTTTATTCTAATTACATTATGTGCTATCCTTGCTTGGTAATGTACTACAAACTTAGAGTGACTGTTGAATCTTTGTGTTGATCTTTGATTGTGGCATCGATATGGCTAGAAAAAGATGGTATCTTATACATTGTCACTTTGACTGAATTTTTATTTTTTATTTTTTTTTGAGAGGAAAACTCAATTCTCATTAAACTGAACCTGAAATTGAAGTGCAACAGAGGGCAGAAGGAACAAAATATAACAAACTAACATTTCGCCCTATCTATGATGAGAAGATGTTGCAGCATTGGTGGGTCTATTACTTCCCATGTCTGAGTAGTCACAGCAGCTTTTGCTATCTGTGCTAATTCATGCGCAGCCCTGTTGAATTCCCTTTTCAGATGCTTCAAGTTCCAACTTCCAAAAGCCCTTAGTAAGCCTGTGATTCCTTGAATAATTGAACCCAGCTCTCCCATGTTTGAGTTTGTATTGACAGCTTGGACTACTGAAAGAGAGTCAGACTCAATGATAACTCGATTGAGTCCTCTTTCATGGGCTAGGAGGATACCTTCTTCGACTGCAATAGCTTCAGTAGTTTCTGCTTCATACATTCCATTCATCACCTTACTCCTTGCTACTACTACCATGCCCCTGCAGTCACGGATTACCACACCCACACTGGACATACTTCTATTCCCATCAATTGCTCTATCAACATTTATCTTATAAAAACCCGGAGGTGGTGCTGTCCACCCAAATTCAGGAGGCTGCTGTCTTATCTGGTGTACAACCATAGCTCCTTTGTAATCCTCTTGGGTTCGTTGCGCATACCCCCAGATTTGGGATGGAGAAAGGCAAAGGGATTCATGGATCACTTTGTTTCTTCTATACCAGATGGACCAAGCCATGGCACAGAAAGTTTCAAGGTCATGAAGGGTTCCCGTACTCAAAATCTGCAATGCAACATCCACAAAGGTCTTATTCTCTGCCAGCAAGCTCGGGCAATCATGCCAATTCCACCAAACATCCCAAATTCTATCAAAGTACAGCAAGGCTTGACTAGTGCTTTTTACAGCTTTCTCACATAATGGGCATTTCACTTCAGTGTTTATCCCTCTCTTGTGCAGATTCAATCTCATTGGCAGTCCGTCCTTGCATGCTCTCCAAGCGAAAATTCTGATCTTTGAGGGGAGCTTAAGCTGCCACATTTTCTTCCATAGCGGGGTTCTATAATCCTCATTCGAGCATTCACCCAATTCAGATTTTTCCACCAATGGCAAGGCTACATAGCATGCACTCTTGACTGAAAGGAAGCAATCTGAGGCCATTTTGCACCAGGTATGCTTTGCGTGGTGCATTCTTTATGGATAATCTTCAAGCTATAATGATTCCCTGCATTTTGAATATCAATTTAGATTATATTATATACTGTAATTCATTATTAGAATTTCTTTTGCTTTTTTACTTATTAAATAAGTGGAAAAAAAAGAAGAAGAAAAGAATATGTTGCTTTTTCTGAATTTATGTAGTGTCATGTTGGAGCTTTCCATTTGGATGACTGTTAGTTCATAACAGTTTCTGGTCCATTTCAAGCACAACAAACAATGAACTACCCATGATGCTTTTGCCTTAGGCTTTAGGTTGCTTTTTCTCACTCTTCTTGCTTTAAATGTGTAATATTGGGCTTATTATCTTCCCTTGTTTTTGGACATACAATATCTCACTGAGTATAGTTTCTTCTTGTTGAGCTCTTAAAATTTTGCTTCATGAGTTTTTCCCTCCTTATGTTTACACTTTAACAAGCCGGTGCTGGATTTGATATATTTTATAGTCGTCATCATCATTATTGTATTGTTAGTATTGTCTAAATTTAATCACAACTGAACAGTGTATTTCTTAATCTGTTGGCTCTTGGCTATTTATGAGCCTCTTTTCCCTACATGAGTGAATGTACTGAAATTTTGGTTCTGTCTTGGGGTTTATCAAACATGCTTCCGGGAATGATGGAGCTTGGATGTGTCATGCATTAACAAAGGTCCCCTTTAGTAGTGCCTGTTACAGTGACAGTGTATTGCAATGGGATGAATTGCAAATCTTGTAATGTGCTCTATATTTACTAATGATATAATATAAATTTTGCTGAAGTGTTGCTTTTTATCAAAATAATTTTGTTTTATGGTAGTGTTCAGTGCAAGCTTACAACATCCCAATTAGAGGTTAATTTAGAGTGTTAATCCTGGAATTTTATAATTTAGGATATGCATTGTAAATCATATCATATCATATACCATGTACTATGTTATTATCCTAGTGTTTTGTAACAATCCTCACCCATCCCACTTTAGTATGACGTGAGACTAGTTTTGCATGTCAGAAATCCAATTTCCCTTTCAGCTACTTAGTTGCTTTGTCAAACACCTGTAACTGCTTTTGTAAATTGCCTTTCTCCGGTCATGTGAGTACTCTCAAACTCATGAGGGTAACTGTCAATGAACATAAATTGCTGATGAGCTTTATCTCAAATTTTATTACCTCCTCTTGTAAGAGCTCTATGAAGGGCTAGGTCGCTAGTTCAAGGCCCACTAGTTGCGTGTGTAATTTACCAATCAAAAAACAGTTTAAAAACAATTAAGAATTTGTTTGATCTTTATCCTTAAAGAACTTTCAGAATTTTGAAGATACATACCCTCGTCCCTGACTGTAACATAATTCACCTTTACCATGGGGGTACTGTGATCAGAATTGCAAGGCAATCCTGTGTCTATGCAATATGCACCAAGAACATTTGGGCTCACATCACCCCAATTTTGATTGACAACGTGCAGATACAAAAACTGATGCTTGTCAGCTTGACTGAAAGCATTCCTGACCCATCTTGGTAGACTGAAAAACCTTGTGGCGGGCTGTACTTAAGAAGGCTAAAAGGAGGAGGCAAGTCTCATCAAATCATTTCCTTTTTCAAACAAAATGTATATAATGAAGTTGGAAAGAAAGGTCTGTACTAGATTTCATGTTGTGAATGTGCCCTACTTATGATCTATTTGTGTCATTTTGCTAATTCAACCTAATCCTTGAAAGAGTATTTATTAGTATTTGTTGATGATTTCTCCAACAATGTTGGGTTCAGTTCGAAGTCAAGAGTATAAGATTCAGTGGGTTGTTATCAAGTTATAAACCAACATAATACGTTATGTTCTTTATGCAGAGAAACTAGAAATACCTAGTCCACCGCATGGTGATAGAGCTTTTGATGGAACATCTCCTTGTTCTTTAATGTGTGATGCAGAATTTTGCATTGATTTGCTTTCTAGTTAAGTTTTGGCCGTGTGTTTTGGATATATTTTTCTTTTATTGTGAATGCACAATTTTCACTCATTAAAGCAACGTAATTACTCCAACTTTCTGATCAAATGATGCACTACAGATGTATTTTTTTTTTCTTTTGCTTCACAGTGGGTTAAGTTTCATCAGTATCAAAGTAGTTCTGTTGCTACTTAGAAGCATTTTTTTTATAATTATTTTGGAACTCGAGGATTATGTACGGTTATGCAGGTACATGGTACATTATACACGAAGTTTAAAATAGTGAAGGTGCTCCACCATCCAGCTGCCTGTGGATTTCCTAGGCTTCTACCCAAGTGATGGCGAAGTTGTCTTGTTACAATCTAGCAATTCCATTGTCTTGTGCAACATGCGGATGTGGGTATTGAAAATGGCCAGCCAACTATGAAATATGGGGAAATTCTTAGCTGGTAACTCCTGTTACTGTGTCTGTACCTGCAAAATCTATCCTTCCACATGCCAAATTGCGCGTTGAAGTTTTGCTGCAACCCTTATTTTATGCTTATGATGCACCTCTTTGTTTCTCCATGTGTTCCTACACTCTAAAAGGTATGACCAGTAATATATGTTTTGCAATGAAATCAGGAAAAAAGACATGTTAATGATGATAATTTAATTGTGTGATTCTTCTCATATTAGGTGCCTCCAGCATTATTCCTATTTGACACTGACCATTGATGGCATAAACTCAGCCTGAAAGTCCAAGAGTTCAAATTTACATTTTAAATAAGAACGTCTCATTGACATTGTAATTCTGGATGCTTTTTTTTGGGGTTGTTGTCTTGATGCTATCATCCCATTTGTAGTGGATCCTTTCATAAAGAGTGACTAAATTTTACGATGGGTGTCATCTCTTAACTGTTATAAAATTTGTACCCACTTTGTATTATCTCTTGCTGCTTATTTTGCTTGTACTAATTATATCTTGTATACTTTTTACTTACTAATTATAACATAAATGGCAGCCCACTTTAAAGACCTATAAGGGACGAGAAAAAGGGTAAGTGTAGTGCTCAAGCAATGTTTTGGATATGGACAGCTCTCTTGTGATCTTGTTTAGCCATTTTAAAGTTGAGTCGAGTCTTATGTTATTGTTTATTTGCTGCTGTATCAATTTAAAATTTTAATTAAGTTCTACTAGAATAAGGGCAATTCTGTAATTTCCACAAATCTGAAATGTGCTGTCCTTTGCTGTATGAAAGGCTCATGAGTCTTATTTTATGTCTTGTGTCCTTTTCCTATTTGGTTTTGAAGTTATTAAGTTCTTTTTTGTTTGTATTAGTAATCCTAGTTATTCTACGAATAGGTTATCTAGAGTCCTATTCCTAGGGAAAAATATTTCACAATAGCCTATATAAAGGCTTCATTGTAGCGAACAATATTCATAATGAGATTGATTCTAATAAAATTACAGCAGCTTATTTTAAGCTTTGAGGGTGTGATTGTCTTCTACTTCCTAAGTTTGAATTCTTAGGAACACCTAGGTGTGATTGCCTTGTTTTTATGTTGCTTCTCGTTTTACCCCTGTTTTAACCTCAACAGCCATCAAGATTCAATATTTTCTTATCTAAAACCTTTAAACATCAATCCTTACTAATGACCAGTCATGAAGTTTTCAAGAAATCTATTTTAGTGTTGAATTCTTAAAGATTCTACATCAGATATTTATATTGTGCCAAGTTCATTTTAGGTGACTGTTTTCAGGTTCTTAGAAGTATATAAATCTTGTTGTCTATAAAGTTACCTAAATGACCACAAGTCTATAGAAAATTTAGTGGATAATCGGTATGCTGTGTGACGATGGCCATCTTTGGTTTTCCTTCATACTTCAATAGACATTGTCCATCGAAGTATGACACTTTTTCTGTGTAGTAGGTGGCACCCACGTCAGGATTTTGATGACTTCAAGTGCAGTAAACTATATACGTTTAGCCTAATTTGTTTTTAATTATGCTCTCGTATAGTATGCTATGCCTTTTCCTCTGTAAAAGGTGCCTATCAGTTTCTAAAGCTATCTTCGTTAATTTAATAGAATGAAGCTGGACAAGGTATTTTACATGCTTTTATGCCTGACATGCTTACAGAATCTGCTGTTATGTCGTGGTTATCATGGGAAAATTTTGAAGTAGTTGTTGAATATACATCAAAGACTTATCTCCATCTGCCACAGTTATAGCCAATTTTGAAACAACTACTATATCGGTAGAGAGATTGATCATATCAGGTAACAACACCAAAGGATCGTTGAAAGAATCCAAACCATCTATAGAAACTTTACTCGTAAGTGGAACTTTTGAATTTGAAAAAAGGATAGGACTAATATCCCACCCAAAATGAATCACCCGTTGGGACTGCTGTAATGTCACTGGTGTTCCTTGCCAGAGGTGAAACTTCAATGGATGGCAGTTTTGAGATGAGTCACCTTCTTCTTCTTCGAAGACTGTATTTCAACATCATCTTCCTCTCTTATTCCAAATGGACTAGAGTGCGGAGCCAGGATTTTAGTCTAGGGGCAAGATTACAAAGAGCATTGAAAAAATCACCAAAAAACTATTAACATTTTTTTAATTAAAATACTAACCCGTATTAATAACAAAATAAATAAAAATGTGCAAAGTTGTATAATCTCGTTGTCTTGATCAGTTTACCTCTCGTTAGGGGCTTTGTGATATTAATATCCACCCTAATATGAGGAAAGAGAGAGTCCAAATCTTCTGTTTCATCAATTGTGCTCCACTTCATGCTTTACCAATAAAACTTGGACAACTAGCCTCTCTCATTAAATGAGAAAACTCGGACTTTAACACTCACGTTACTGACGTTAACATTAAAATCCCTTTCTTTTTTTTTCTTCCGCAGCTTTTATTTCTTCTCTCTGTGTCGGCTTTTGGTTTCTTTTTTTGGGCACGACTTGTGTCCAGTGAAAATTTTCACTAGACACAGCAAGATTTGGACATGTGTCCAAGATCCGACGTGTCCAGTGAAAACTTTCACTGGACACAAGCCGGACCCTCTTTTTTTTTCTCTTCTCCATGTGGTTTGTCTCTTGCCGCAGCTTTTGTTTTTGATTTGGACTCTTCCCTATTTTGTCTCATTGTATTCCTTTCTCCCAAAGTGTTTCCAGCTTTTGCCTTTCTTTTTGTATGCCATTCCTTTTGTCCTATAGGTGTAGATTTGTTTCAACTTTTGAGAGACTCCTGCTGCAACAAGTTTTAAGATTTGTTTCTTCTCTCTGTGTCTGACTTTTGAAGGTTGCTTGTTGTAGCAGGAGTCTTTCAAAAGTTGAAACAAATCTGCACCTATAAATAAAAATGTGCAAAGTTGTATAATCTCGTTGTCTTGATCAGTTTACCTCTCGTTAGGGGCTTTGTGATATTTATCCACCCTAATATGAAGAAAAGACCCCATTCTAAACCACTCTTAGGAATATCAACCATAAGAGGATTACCAATCTCGTTGGCTATGCGATTACTCGCAGCCTTATGCATGCTTTTGATGGGAATCTTAAAAACACGAATCCAGAATGAAGAATGTTGAAAAGTAACACTACAAGGGTTGAAATCACCATTAAAATGTTTCAATAAAATAAGTGCTTAAATCACCATTAAAACATTTCAATAAAATAAGTTTTTTTATGAAATGACCAAGGGCCTTTATCTTGATCTTCAATTGTGTTCTCCTCTTTGATGAAGATAGCAAGAAATAAGTTATTCCCAACTTCTCTAATAGTTACACCATGAGGACAGAGCCAAAGTTGTTGAATAGTAGATTTAAAAGCCTCCTTATTATAGTCTTTGTTGATTTGTAGTTTGAACAAAATGTTAAATTGGATTTGTTGTTTGGAAAGAACCATTTCTTGAAAACTAACATCCTTTTCTTTCTCAAACAAACGAAATGATTTCCATTGTTCCTCCATAGAAGCATCCATGTTGAAATTGAGAAAAAAAAATACTAGAAAGAAAAAAAAAAAAAAAAAAAAAAAAGGAAGGGAAGAAGACCAGAAAAACAAAATCTGATACTACAATATGGAGCTCAAATCTGAGAGGTTTAAATCTCATGTGATGAAATGCGAGTCGGTTTCTTTTACTTTCCAAGACTATAGGGAGCTAGGAAGAGAAGTTATTGAAAAAAAAAAGTGATTTTACATATATTAAATGCTTAATTGGTTGATGTTTAAAAATGTACTTTTTAAATCATATTAAGATAAATAATTATGCTACTGAATTATAAAATAATAAGAGAGATAATTTAACATATATAATTGTTTTTTTAGTTCTGAATGATTGTGCATGTATGTAATTGTTATACACATTTTTTTTTTACCATATTTGTAAAAAGTTTTGTTTTTGTTTTTTTTTTTGTTTTTGTTTTTGTTTTTGTTTTGTTTTTTTTTTTTTTTTTTTTTTTTTTTTTTAAGTATTGAACTAAATAAAATGCTTTGCATTCTATATCATAGGTATTTTGTGACACTCACCTTCCTTTTGGTTTGTCTATAAGACATTATATCTCATATGGTTTGCTTTATTACGTATTTTCGCTTTTAGTAAAATTTGATGATGACAAGTTCCAATGGAAGAAGAAGAAGAAGGAAAAAAAAAAAAAAGAATCAAAGAAATAGCATTCTAACTTCAAATGTTTGATTCTCACTCTCAGTTTCTCTTGAAATCCCCATTTAGGTTTCTGTATGTTTGCAAGGCATAAGCTTTAGTATAAAACAATTTTTTTTTTCTTTAATTCTCTTCCAATGGGTGTTATTGGCACTTGCCCCATCACCAAATTCAATTTAAAGTTGGCAAAAAATGTATCTTGAACAAACTACAAGAGAGATTTGTGTCAAAATAAAACACAATGTTGAAAGATCCTTAATTTTAAAAGTTATACAGTTATTCAATTAAGAGAAAAGATAACAAGGTCAAGCTTTTTTCTTTTCTTTTCTTTTTTTAACATAAATAAGATAAGATTCGCATACTCTATATTAATAAAGATTCATCCCTTAATTAAATAAATACATATATGGATCTCATCAAGTGCCTATATAGATTATAGGTGTCTTTCCCTATACTGCCTATATAGAAGTATTTGTACAAATCTCATCATCTGTTCATCAATTACCAATACAACTTCATCCAGTATCCATACAGATCTCAAAAAAATAGCCTATACAAATCTCATCAAGTAACCTATACAGATTTCAAAAAATAGGCTAATCTTCATCCTTCATCACCTATAAAACGTAGGCATACCAACATAAAGCAAGAAAGAAAAAAAAAAAAAGAGTATTTTTAAACCTTCAATACCAATATACTCTCAAGTTTTTTCTCAAATTCATCCCATGAACGCAAATACTCAACATCCCAATCATTGAAGTCTACATCAGTTGCAACCAAAAAAAAAAAAATTTGTATTTGCATTGGATGATGATGTGGGAGAATCACAGACAAGCTTAGTTTCAATGCTGATGTCCCCTACCACTCCAGCTTCCACAACCTGCTTGGTCCATCCTCCATTGCCTTCTACTTTCCAAACCCAAGAGGTGGTGACAACCCTCTTATCTTCATTAGATAAGAGATAGACCTGATAGCCTTTCCATGGCATTGTAAAAAAACTGTCTTCCGATTCTGTACTTGTGTATGATGCCCATAATAGATGCAAAGTCCGAAAAAACTTCTCAAAACTTAACATCGAATACAAATCAATGGTTAAAATATCACAGATACCCGTAATTTGAATCATCTTGGTTTCATACTTTCATCTTCATCATTAACTCTCTCCCTCTCGATTTTGTCTATTCTATTGATAAAATGATACTAGGGCATGTAAGGGGTGAGCTCATTGTCATCTAAATCCCAATACATCACACAAAGCCTGGCAATGGATCTAGTACAGTGGCGCCATCAATGGCACCATCAATATTATGAATGGCTTCATCACGAATTTGAATAGTAAAGCTAACAAATCCAAACACATCACCCTTGAGTTGCTCTTCCAAAGGTTCTTGAATCTCATACATTGGAATTGATCTACCATTTGGTATCATAGTAGTATTAGAAGCAACCAAATCCATCTCTTAACCTAAAATAAATTGTAATGTACATTAACAATTACATTCATAATAATAAGAATGTATCAATTTATTCAAAATTTATCATATCTAAAAATAAATTAAGGTAACACATTACAAAACCAAACATATCTATCGTCCATTGCTAATACTCTAATACCAAACATATCTATTGTCTATTGTCCATTACTGAATTACTAAATTCTAAATAGGAATAATAGACATGTTGTGAAGGGACAAAATGGAACAAGTTGACATTATAAATTTGAAAAATCATTAGACAAGAAATTATAAAATTGAAAAAAATGTGTGAAAAGTATCTATAGTTCTTTGGTTTTGTGGTTTATTTCATATTATTAAATGATATTTTTACAAAATTTGGCGGATCAGGGAAATAAATAATTTTGGGGTTCAAGTGATTTAACTAGGAAGAAGAGAATAATGAGAAATGATCAACATTGTAAAATAAAATTTTTCACCAAACAAGGATTTTTTTTTTCCATAAAAAAAGAGAGTAAAGAGAGTGCAAAAACTATCCATTAACAATTGCATTCATAATAATAATAATAATAATAATAATAATAATAACCATGTTGTTAAGTTCTTTTGTCATCTTCTAAGATATATAATAATTATTTTTATTTAATAGTGTAATAAATTTCAAAGTAAACAAATCACAATCTTATTTAAAACCTGAAATAAACAGAAATTTTTAATTTGCTTACCCTTCATTGTCCTACTTTCAAAAGAATCTTTACGAAATACAATCTTCATCAACTACCTATACAGATCTTCATTGCAAAATGTAGGCTACCAAAATCCAGTTATACCAATCTACCTACCTTCAATGTAAAGAGGAAAAAATAATCCTAATCTTCATCAAGTATAAAACATATGCTAAGTTCTAGATATCATCAATTAAGCTACAAGGATAGAAGTATATGATAAGTTTCTAAAGTATAGGAACTTTGATTTTCTTCATTATTTTGTATATCATCAATTAAGCCACAAGGCTCATGACTAATTTTGAAGAGCTTGAAAATGGGGAAGATTGACATGTACACTAGTTAGTAACATAAAACTCATGAGAGGTCATAAATTTTGGACCAGTTAGTTTGAACAAACATAATCTTATTGACTAGTTGATGTGTTGCAATATTTTTATTTTAATAAAAAATTGATTTGATGCAATTAAAAAGGTAATATTATATGTAATGATTGTATGTGACATTTTTTTTACATGGATCTCCCTTTCAAATGACATGGGTACATGAACAGCTAATTGATGAGTTTCTAAAGTATAGAAACTTTGATAAGTATATGATAAGTATAGGAACTTATCATAAAGTATAGGAACTTTGATTTTTAGGGAAAAGATAGAAGTATATGTGACGCAAGATCGTTAAGAAATTCAACACTATATTAGGTTTTTTTTTTTTTTTTTTTTTTTTTTAATGAATTCTTGAATAGGGATTGATGTTTAAGAGTTTAGGTTAGAAAATAATGAATGTTAACGGCCGATTGGGGCTGAAATAGGGGGTAAACAGAAAATAACATAAATAAAACACTTGGCAATTGCACCTAAGTCTTCCTAAGCATCACACCTAGGGTTCCTTGGCATCACACTTCGGAGAAGTTTGCATCACACAAACAAAAGCTTAAAATAAGCTGCTGAATTTTATTAATCAAAATATTCTGAAATCACATGACTACAAAAATTGATGAGTTTCTAAAGTATAGGAACTTTGATAAGTATATGATAAGTATAGGAACTTATCATAAAGTATAGGAACTTTGATTTTTAGGGAAAATATAGAAGTATATGTGATGCAAGATCGTTAAGAAATTCAGCACTATACTAGGTTTTTTTGAAGAATTCTTGAATAAGGATTGATGTTTAAAAGTTTTGGCTAGAAAATAATGAATGTGGACACCCGTTTAGGGCCGAAATAGGGGATAAACAGAAAATAACATAAATAAAACTCTAGACAATCACACCTGGGTCTTCCTAAGCATCACACAAACAAAAGCTTAGAATAAGTTACTAAATTTTATTAATCGAAATATTCTTAAATAACATGACTACAAAAGAGCTTTTATATAGAGTTTATAGTTATCCTTTTTCTAATAGGACTTGGACTCTAAATAACCTATTCCTAGAATGAATAGAAATACTAATAATAATTAAATAAAAGACTTAATAATACATAAAATAAGACTCATGGGCCTTTGGTACGGCCAAGAACAGCCCTTTCCAGATTTCTAGAAATTACCAAATTGCCCTTATTCTAATAGAACTTAATTAAAACTGATCTAGCAGCAACTAAACAATAAAATAAGACTGAGCAAGGTCCCACAAGAGCATCCCATCATCCAAAACATCATAAATTAAGGCTTGAGCATTAGAACCAGCTTTTCGCCTTTTATAGGTCTTCAAAGTGGGCTACCACTTACGTTCCCCATCATCTCTCCTTGGCTTGGAAATTCTCGACACCGGCGAGAAAAAAGAATGATAGCTCTCATAAAAGTCATAGTTGATAGGTTGAAATTCTTTAGTAGTAATCCAAGTACACTTTGAAAGAGGGCGATTCTTCCATTTGACCAAATACTTCTGATACCCACCTCCTCTTGTCGACACAATTTGATCATCAAGAACATCGCCAATGTTGTCCTTTGTGTGAGGGGCTGGAGGCAAGTGAACAACAGCCTGGTCCTCATCTTCATGATCAAAATGTCTTGGGTACATTGTCAAATTTTCAACATTAAACACATTACTAATACCCATATTTGATGGTAATTCAAGGACATAAGCATTAGAGCTTATTTTCTTCACAATCTTGTATGGGCCCGCATTCTTGGAATGGAGCTTTTTGTATGTACCCTTAGGAAACCGCTCAGGTCATACACGAACCATAACCATATCTCCTTCTTCAAAATTAGCAAAGCGTCGTCGAACATCAACATAAGCTTTGTATCGCTCGTTACTAAGTGCAATCTTTCTTCTCACGTCATCATGAATCTCCCTTATATGACTGGCAAATGATTTAGCTTCAACACTTGATCTTGCACTTGGAGGTAAATTAATCAAATCAATAGGCTTTCTAGGTTGCAGCCCAATAACAACCTCAAAGGGACTTTGACCAGTAGATCTATTAACAGAACTATTATAAGCAAACTCTATAATAGGAAGTAGCTGATCCCAATTAGCAACATGATCCCCCACTAAACATCGTAAAAGATCACCCAAACTTCAATTCACAATTTTTGTTTGGCCATTAGTTTGGGGATGGAAAGTGGAAGAAAACTTAACATCTCAATCAGAAACAATAGTTTTAGGCAACCCATGTAAGTGAACAACTTCCTTTAGGAAAAGTGTAGCGATATGGACAGCGTTTGATGTCTTTGAACAAGGAATAAAATGCACCATTTTTGAGAACCTATCAACCACCACAAATAGAGCATCATGACCCCTAAAAGTTCTTGGAAGTCAAGGACAAAATCCATGCTAAGAAAGGAATATGAGGTACCAGTAATGGCGTGTAAAGATAGGTGTTTTTCTTTCTCCCCTTGTCTAATTGACAAATGCGACAATGAGACACAACCTTTGAAATACTCTTCTTTAAAACTAGGCCAATAAAAACAATCTTCAACCATGGCAATTGTCTTATCACGGCCAAAATGGCTTGCTACCCCTCCACATGCAATTTACATACCACTTGTTCTCTAAGAGAAGTGTTGCGCATGCATAAGCAAGTTCCGTTAAAGAGGTAACTATCATGGATAGAAAAATCTGGGTATTGTGTTCACTGCCCATTCAATAATTCAAAATATATGATGTTGAAATCCTTACACAAAGAGTATTCTTTAATGAGTTGATCAAAGCTAGTCACTTGTACGACCAAAGAAGTAAGTATATAAACTACTGACTCAAGGCATCTGCTGCTCTATTCTCAACTCCAGCTTTGTGCTTGAGAACAAAAGTATATTCTTGCAAAAAAGAAACCCATTTTCCATGTCAATAATTCAGTTTCTTTTGAGAGTTGATATATTTTAAAGCTTTATGATCTGAAAATAAAACAAATTCTTTGTAAATGAGATAACGATGCCAATAACAAAGAGCTTGCATGACAACATAAAACTCCTTGTCATATGTTGAATATTTTAGTCTAGCATTATTTAACTTCTTGCTAAAGTACGCAACTGGATGTCCCTCTTGACTTAGAACATCTCCAATCCCTACATATGAAGCACCAGCTATGACTTCAAATGCCTTAGAGAAGTCTGGTAGGCGAAGAACAGGCACTTTTGTTATTAATTTCACTTCCTTAAAAGCTTTGCTCGCTATCCCTGTCCAAGAAAACTGTCTCCTCTTTAAACTATCTTTTATGGGAGCCATAATTGTGCTAAAATATCAAATAAACTTCCTATAGAAAGTCGCCAAACCAAGGAAGTTACAAGCTTCATGTAAATTAGTAGGTTTAGGCCACTCCAAAATAGCTTTAACCTTTTCAGTATCAGGTTTCACACCTTTAGATGAGACAACAAAGCACAAAAATACCACACAAGATGTCATGAAAGAACACTTTTTTATGTTAAGATAGAATTTTTCTTGTCGAAGAATCCTCATTACTTGTAGCAAATGTGCGGTGTGCTCTTCTTTGGTTTTGCTATATATAAGTATATAATCAAAATAAACAACCAAAAACTTGCCAATAAAGGGTTGGAACACTTGTGTCATAACCCTCATGAAGGTACTAGGTGTATTGGAAAGGCCAAATGGCATAACCATCCATTCATAGAGACCATCCTTTGTTTTAAAGGCTATCTTCCACTCATCTCCAGGCCTTATTTTGACTTGGTGGTGACCACTCTTAAGATCCATCTATAAAAAAATAATAGAACCTCCCATCATGTCTAACATCTCATTAAGTTGAGGTATGGGAAACCGATATCTAATAGTAATCTTGTTAATTGCACGACTATCAACACACATGTGCCAGCTTCCATCTTTCTTAGGTGTAAGTAAGGCTAGAATAGCACATAGGCTAAGGCACTCGCGAATAAAACCCTTTGATAGCAACTCCTCAACTTGTCTTTTAAGCTCTTCGGGTTTTGATGGATTCATGAAATATGCTGGAAGATTGGGCAGTTGTGACCCAGGTACCAGGTCAATGGCATGTTGAATGTTACGCATTGGTGGCAAATCGTTGGACAATTCATTTGGTGCAACATCTAAAAATTCTGACAGCAACTTAGGCACTTCTGGAAGTGTTTCTTGAGGTGTTGTGGGAGCTGGACTGCTTGTTTCTTTGGCCATAACAACAAATACAACTCCACTCTTCCTGCTTTCTATTTCAAACTTCTTCTTGGTTAGAACACATAGATGTGTGCTTTGAGCTTTAGCAATAATACCAAGCCTTTTTTGAGTTTCAGCAACATCCTTAGTCTTGATCTCTCGTCTTTGTTTCATTTGCTCTGCGCTCATAGGCTTTAACACAATTTTCTCATTGTTGAACATGAATTGATATGTATTTTTCTTTCCATTATGGTTCACATCTCAATCATAAAGCGAAAGGCGACCCAATAAAATATGTGTTACAGTCATAGGAATAACATCACGCCAAATAGAATCATTATATTTTCCATGCGAAATAGAAGCCAGGCATTGTTCAGTTACTGGAATAGAAGTGCTATTTATCCATGCTACCTTGTATGGTTTCGGATGTGGTTTTGTTGGTAGATTCAACCTCTCCATAGTAACCTTAGAAACAACATTCATGCCATTGCCACCATTAATAAAAAGCATCCAAGCTTCAGTCCCACAACGTACTATAGTCTGAAATATTGAAGTATGCTTCCAATCCTCCTCTTGCTTAGGTGCAGCAAGGATACGCCTAACAACCGAAAGAAGGGATTTATCTTCTTCCACTTCTTCAAGATCATCAACATTCAAGGGTTTAATTTTGTTGCCCGAGTCATTATCCTCTCCTTCTTCCCCAATAGGTGCCTCTTGAGCCTCAACATCAACATATAAATTCCTTTTTGGGCGTTGCCATGCCACGTGTCCCTTTTCCCCACACTTAAAACAATGTTCCTTACCTACTTTCCTCTGATCACCAATATCAGCATTTGCTTTGTAGTTGAGCTACATAGTAGGTGCCCTAAGGTCAATTTTCCTTAAAGGTGTCTCCCCAGCTTGGGAAGGAAATCTTCTAGTAAAGGGCAGCTTTAAATGCTTCTCAATCTTTAGCACCAATTGGAATGCTTCATCAACTGTTTAAGTTTGCTGGGTAATCATTTGGCTACGAATGTCAGCCCTTAACCCTGACTTAAATCGGGCAAAAGTCCCCTACACCGAATTTTCAGCTCCTCAAATTTATTCATTTATTCAACTATTGACATATTCCCTTGGCTAAGAGTAGTCAATTGTTCAAAGAGTTCATCCTCATAATCACAAGGCAAGTACTTTTGTTTTAGTGTGTGTTTCATGTCATCCCACTTAACAATTTGAGGTTGCCTAGCACATCGGCGATCATACTTTACTCTTGTCCACCAGATCTGAGCTTGTCCAATAAGTTTCATAACAGCAAATCTGACCTTCCTCTCATCGGACATGTTGTACTAGTCAAAATATCTTTCTAAAGAAGCAAGCCAGTTTGGAAATACTTGGGGATCAATTCTTCCCTCAAAATTTGGTATTTCTACACGAACTTTCTTTGTTATATTTCCAGCCTCATCACGATACTCACGTCTCTCGTAATAATTTTGTTCCATAAGCTTTTATGCCAATTCCCAAAGTGTAGGGTGAGGCCTTTCGAAGGCAGTCCTACCTTCAACTTTAACATGAGAAGGTGAGGTAAGATCTTATCCTTGCTATCTAGATTTCTCCTCTGAGGGATTCTCCTTATCCTTGACACCGCTACTTAATGCAACAGACTTATGGGCTGTAATTTCGCTATTGTGAAAGATAGTAGCTTGCAACTTTCCAACTGTTGCTTTTAAAGCATCAACTCTGTTAGCCATGGAATACAATAAGACCTACCTCTGCTGATCAAACATGTTTCCTCTATAAGGTTGATTGCTCCTAGTTGTCATGGTGCTGATTTAAGCTTTGATACCAATTTGATGCATGACTGTTAAGAAATTTAGCACTATACTAGGTTTTTTTATTTATGAAATCTTGAATAAGGATTGATGTTTAAGAGTTTAGGTTAGAAAAGAATGAATGTTGACGGCCATTTGGGGCTGAAACAGGGGATAAATAGAAAATAACATAAATAAAAAACTAGGCAATCACACCTAGGTCTTCCTAAGCATCACACCTAGGGTTCCTTGGCATCACACCTCGGAGAAGTTTGCATCACACAAACAAAAGCTTAAAATAAGTTGTTGAATTTTAATAATCAAAATATTCTTTAATAACATGACTACAAAAGAGCCTTTATATAGAGGTTATAGTTATCATTTTCCTAGTAGGACTTGGACTCTAAATAACCTATTCCTAGAATAAATAGAAATACTAATAATAATTAAATAAAAGACTTAATAATATGTAAGCATAAAATAAGACTCATGGGCCTTTGGTACAGCCAAGGACAGCCTTTTCTAGATTTTTAGAAATTACCAAATTGCCCTTATTACTACAAAAAAAGAGTCTGCTAGCGAGGATAAATGCCCTCGCAAAAATTCAAATATCCTCACAAAAGACTATTAGTGAGGGCATGTGGCCCTCGAAGGCCGTCGTATTTGCTCTTGTTGTTAAAAGAGATTTTGCGACCATGTCTTCACAAATAGATAATTTACGAGGGAGTTTTACTGTCGTTACTAAACATATTCGCCTTTGCAAATATATTACCAAAAGACGAGAAAAGTCGACCACTTATTTTTAGCGAGGGGGAGTAGTTGTCGTTAACAATTATTTGTGAGGACCTTTATACCCTCGCAATTAGTTATTTGCGAATTTCAAATTAACGACATACTTTTTAGAGACAAATAATGTCGTTGCTAAAATTTATTTGTGAGGGCTTTTAACCCCTCGCAATTAGTTAGGAATAATAGTGACGACATTAAACTGTCACTTAAAATGTTTTTGCAAGGGGTTAAGTGACATCGCTATTCTATAAATTGCGAGGGACTTTGTCGCCACTATAAAATTATTTATGACCAAATTTTTATATCATTAGTGATAATATTTTATATAATTTTTGAAATATTTTATTATTTATTTATTTTTAATTATTTTATACAATTTTTTTTAACTATCATGCTACAATAGTACAATAATTACTAAAAATTGATCAATTGAAAGATAAAAATTCATATAAATTCAAACTTTAAAATATAGAATATACAAAGAAATCCTAAAATTAAACCTTGTTTTAAACTTAAACAACTAGAATTATGACAAAATCTATACTAGTCTTCCTCTGGGTTACCCTCCAAGCTATTTTCATCCCTCGTGTTATTGATCGAGTTGTCCTCTTCATCTCTACTAGTACCATCCTTAAAAAAAAAAAAAAAAAAAATAGAACAAAACATTAAACATAATTCATACACTAGAATATTAACTTTTATAAAAATAATAACAAATAATGGTTAAAGAGAGTGCAAGAGAGATAGAGAGAATTCATGGCATGTATTTCATTTATACTCACCCCCTAATCTCCATCCATCCATATATCCACCATCTTTTTCCAAAAGAGTGTAGGAATGAAGGAAGGACCATTCTTATAACAATCTTCTTTCTTTGTGTACTTAAAAATATGATTTTTAATGTGAAACATCCACTCAGAATAACAACGTTTCACCAATTCTACAAATTCTTTCTTCACTTCCTCATTTGATTGCTTATGCTTAAAATGTTGAGCTCTATAGCAAGCATATAGAGTTTCAAACTCAGACCTTGGGTATTCACTAAAAGTTGCCCAAGCTCCATTCAGTTTTTGGTAAAAAAGAATGGTAATCTCTTGAGTAACTTTTGGTGTGATGATTCTACCTTTATTTTTACCTTCCCTTGCCATGTATGCCTTTTTTTTTTTATAAGCCCTTGCCACATCTACCTACTATTAGTTAATATTAATATGATGAAAGTATATAATATAAATATGTATTTCCAATACGATTGTGTTAAAGACATGACCCACTAGTAAAAGATGATACTCTAGTATAAGATGATACTAGACCTTATCCTCAATCCAACAATACTTATTGCTACAATCAACACACAAATAATTGATTTTCATATCTTTATTTATTAAATGTTTAAATGCATACTCAAGAAAATTTTCAACCCCATTAATATATCTAGTAGAATGATGCATCCAAAATTTATCAACTAACATTTTATCTACTCCCTATAAAGCATCATATTATATAACTAACAACAATAATGGTTGCTAACACATATAATTATGCACTCTTAAAAATAACTAGCACAGTTAACATTGGGTCTTGTAAAATAGAAATATCGAGAATTCACATATTTGGCCACAAAATTGAAATATCAACACAACCTAAAGCAAATCTCAAGCCAAACAATTGAGATTGGACAAATATGTTGTCAACATCGTCATCCTAATTAACTTTTTCAAATAATGTATAGATTTTCAGCTTACTACAAGCCTTACACATTTAAAACTCACATCAGAGAACTCTACAAAATTTCCGCATTTAACATTCCTTATAGTCTTCTGAAAATTACCACAATATATACATATATATATATATATATATATATATATTTTTTCAATAAGATACAAAAGTTTCTATGTGCCTATATATCCGAGATAAAATAAATAAATAAATAAAAACTTTTTAACCTCTTTCTTACGGCAATGGATTGTGTGTCATACTTTAGAAGCAATCACCAATATGAAAACATAAAAAAGTATTGTTATTGATGTGAAGCAAACAAACAACCTATGAGGATTTGTTGAAATGTTCTTGAATGAGGGAGAAAAAGAAAATAAAAGAAGGAGGGGGGGGGGGGGGATAGAGATGGGACACTGGACACGTGTGTGGAGGACAAAAACAAGAAAAAAAAATGAAACATATGGATGAAAATGAAATGAAAGAAAGGAAAAATAATATAAAGAATAAAAACATAAGGTTCAACCCCCAGTTGCTATAATCAAAGGCAAAAGTTTCTGCTATTATTCTTCTTCTACTGTATTTTTTTTTTTTTTTTAAGAAAACTATTAGTTTTTTACTTATCATTGCGTTGTGCAAGTAGTCAAATTATTATGAGTTAATCTTGTAGCTTTGATACTCATAATGGACTACTTTTTTTTGTCAATATAAATGGCTGGTTTAAATGCCTAGACATGGGGTTCTAGACTTCTAGTTACAGGCTTATAGCTTATATTTTTCACACTTTAAGATATTTTTTGCACTAAAACAGAATATACGTATAGCACATTCCATGATGCAAAATATGATTTCCCCTCCATTTTTAAAGGCGGTATGGATGTTTGACTTATTAATGGTACTTTTCATTAATTACTTGATTGTGCAATATATGAAATCTCATTCAAACATTTTCACAAACAATACATATGCATTGATTGATGTACCTGAATCTTCAATTCATAGCCACCTCTATTAGTAATATAAAAAAATCACATGGGTACACAAAGTTGCACACAAGATAATAACAAAAAAAAATTAAAAAGAATCCCTACTGGTAGCATTAATTTTTTTTGAATTTGATGGTTTTGGCAGTGGTAGAGGCAAGATATACGAACCATTATAGTAGTCTCTCCTTGTTTTACCTATGTCTTTCTCTCTATCTCTATCTCTCAAATCACTGCCAACTTTGAATCTACACTTCTTCCCCTACAAAGCAAATTTTGCTATTCCATCTTCGATATAAAGTTCCAAGACTCATAAATTCCATATACCCAAACCCACGAAATAGAAAAAAAATCTTAAAAACTCAAAATTATAGAGGGAGTCAAAATAGAATATTAAGAGAGAGTGTTAGTAAAGAATTAAACTTTCCCTAAAACAATAACCCATACCCAGAAACCAAAAAAACATAAACAAATAGAGGGGAAGCATGCAAAACAGTCTTTCATATAAAAGGGAAAAAAAAAAAAAGAGGGGAAGCTATATCGTCGGCCCGATTGACGGTGGAGAGAAAGATGGACAGAGGCGAGATGGTGGGTAAGGCTGGCAGCGGGATGGATGGTCAGGCCAACGACAGGCTGGACGGCAGTGGGATGGGTAGGCCGATCGGCGAGGGAGTGAGATGGAGAACGAGAGAGAGTGAGGTTTAGCTTTTTTTTTTTTTTTTGGTATTTGAGTGAGAGACCGAAAGTTTTGTTTAAGGGTGTGTAGGAGACCAAAAAATTTTGAGTGGGAGACCAAAAAATTTTGAGTGGGAACCGAAAATTTGAGTGGGAATCCTGAAAATAAGTAAATAGACTTATTATGGCAACATTCTACCTTGTGGAGGTTATGAAAGTTGTCGTAATAAGAGCATTCGCATCCCATATCTTCAAACTATTCTATTTTACCATCTCAAAACCTATTTTATCATTTATACAATATCATTTTACAATATACTTAGCATTCCAACTTTTATTTTTCTATTCTACTCATTAAAATAATATATCTCCACAAACAAATATATTTTTTACTTTTTTGTTTTTTCCCACGTGCGTATGTACCTTCCCTCAACCTCTAGCAACACCCCTCCACTGCCCAGTCACCACCACTGCACCTCCACCATGCATAGCGTCGAAACAAAAAAATTAAAAAAACAAAAAAAAAAAAACGCAAAACCCAGACTTACCCACACAGTCCACTGCCACCACCACCAAGCCAAACCCAACCCAACCCACCACCACCACTATCAACCCAACCAAAATTAAATATCTCATCCAACCACCACCAACAACACAACCAAAACCACCACCATCAACCCATTTTGGAAATTCAATCGTTAGATTACATGTTTCATATGTTCTTAATATGCATGCCAATTTTCATGTCAATCGGATGTAATTTACCATTTGTTTAATAAACTCATCTTTTATGCATTATTTTAAACTACAAAAACTTAAATTTAGACAATTAATTAATGACATGCTTATTAATCTTTGATAACCTTTAAATTTTGTAACCATGAAAAATATATGAATATAATGTAATCTAACGGTAAATTTGTCAAAATTCACATCGAATTCAGAAATATAAGGTTGGGTACAAGTTACACTTGACGTAACTCTAAAAAATATTACACCACCCAATAACTTATTATTGAATTTATATTTTGAAAATCCAACTGTTTGATAACATGTTCTATATGGTCTTAACATGCATGCCAATTTTTATGTCAATCGGATGTAATATACCATTTGATCTATAAATTCATCTTTTATGCATTATCTTAAACTACTCAAACTTGAATCTAGACAATTGATCGATGACATGGCTATTAATCTTTGATCACCTTGAAATTTTGTAAACATGAAAAATATATGAAGATAATATAATCTAACGGTAGATTTGTATAAATTCACATTGAATTAAGAAATATAGGGTTGAGTTCGAGTTACACCTGACTTAACTCTAAAAAATGTTACACCACCTAATAACTTATTACTGAATTCATATTTTGAAAATCCATCTGTTGGATCACATATTCTATATGGTCTTAACATGCATACTAATTTTCATGTCAATCGGATGTAATTTACCATTTGATCTATAAACTCATCTTTTATGCATTATTTTAAACTACTAAAACTTAAATCTAGACAATTGACCTGACTTAACTCTAAAAAATGTTACACCACCTAATAACTTATTACTGTATTCATATTTTGAAAATCCATCTGTTGGATCACATATTCTATATGGTCTTAACATGCATACCAATTTTCATGTCAATCGGATGTAATTTACCATTTGATCTATAAACTCATCTTTCATACATTATTTTAAATTACTAAAACTTAAATCTAGACAATTGATTGATGATATGACTATTGATTTTTGATCACCTTAAAATTTTTTAAGCATGAAAAATATACGAAGATAATATAATCTAATGGTAGATTTGTCAAAATTCACATCAAATTAAGAAATATAGATTTGGGTTCAAGTTACATTTGACGTAATTCTAAAAAATGTTACACCACCCAATAACTTATTATTAAATTCATATTTTGAAAATCCAACCGTTGGATTACATGTTTTATATGGTCTTAACATGCATGCTAATTTTCATGTCAATCGGATGTAATTTACCATTTGATCAATAAGTTCATCTTTTATGCATTATTTTAAATTACTAAAACTTGAATCTAGACAATTGATCAATGACATGGCTATTAATCTTTGATCACCTTGAAATTTTGTAAGCATGAAAAATATATGAAGATAATGTAATCCAATGGTAGATTTGTCTATATTCAGATCGAATTAAGAAATATAGGGTTGAGTACGAATTACACTTGACATAATTCTAAAAAATGTTACACCACCCAATAACTTATTATTGAATTCATATTTTGAAAATCCAACCGTTGGATTACATGTTCTATATATTCTTAACATGCATGCCAATTTTCATGCCAATCGGATGTAATTTACCATTTGATCTATAAACTCATCTTTTATTCATTATTTTAAACTACTAAAACTTGAATCTAGACAATTGACTGATGACATGACTATTGATCTTTGATCACCTTGAAATTTTGTAAGCATGAAAAATATATGAAGATAATGTAATCTAACAGTAGATTTGTCAAAATTCACATTGAATTAAGAAATATAGGTTTGGGTTCAAGTTACACATGATGTAATTCTAAAAAATGTTATACCACCCAATAACTTATTATTGAATTCATATTTTGAAAATCCAACCGTTGGATTACATGCTCTATATGTTCTCAACATGCATGCCAATTTGCATGCCAATTGGATGTAATTTACCATTTTATCTATAAACTTATCTTTTATGCATTATTTTAAACTGTAGAAACTTGAATTTAAATAATTGATTGATGACCTGGCAATTAATATTTGACCACCTTGAAATTTTATAAGCATGAAAAATATATGAAGATAATGTAATCTAACGGTAGATTTGTCAAAATTCATAACGAAATAAGAAATATTGAGTTGGGTCCAAGTTACACGTGTTGTAACTCTAAAAAATGTTACATCACCCAATAACTTATTATTGAATTCATATTTTGAAAATCCAACCGTTTGATTACATGTTCTATATGGTCTTAACATGAATGCCAATTTTCATGTCAATTGGATGTAATTTATCATTTGATCTATAAATTCATTTTTTATGCATTATTTTAAACTACTAAAACTTGAATCTAGACAATTGATCGATGACATGGCTATTAATCTTTGATCACCTTAAAATTTTGTAAACATGAAAAATATATGAAGATAATGTAATCTAACGGTATATTTGTTTAAATTCACATCGAATTAAGAAATATAGGGTTAGGTTTGAGTTACACCTGATGTAACTCTAAAAAATGTTACACCACCTAATAACTTATTACTGAATTCATATTTTGAAAATCCATCCATTGGATCACATGTTCTATATGGTCTTAACATGAATATCAATTTTCATGTCAATTGAATGTAATTTATCATTTGATCTATAAACTCATCTTTTATGCATTATTTTAAACTATTAAAACTTGAATCAAGACAATTGATTGATGACATGACTATTTATTTTTAATCACCTTGAAATTTTTTAAGCATGAAAAATATACGAAGATAATATAATCTAACGGTAGATTTGTCAAAATTCACATTGAATTAAGAAATATAGATTTGGGTTCAAGTTACACTTGACATAATTCTAAAAAATGTTACACCACCCAATAATTTGTTATTGAAATCATATTTTCAAAATCCAACCATTGGATTATATGTTCTATATATTCTTAACATGCATGCCAATTTTCATGCCAATCGGATGTAATTTACAATTTGATCTAGAAACTCATTTTTATGCATTATTTTAAACTTCATAAACTTGAATTTAAACAATTGATTGATGATTTGACAATTAACATTTGATCACCTTGAAATTTTATAAGCATGAAAAATATACGAAGATAATGTAATTTAACGGTAGATTTGTCAAAATTCACATTGAATTAAGAAATATTGGTTTGGGTTCAAGTTACACATGATGTTATTCTAAAAAATATTACACCACCCAATAACTTATTATTGAATTCATATTTTGAAAGTCCAACTGTTAGATTACATGCTCTATATGTTTTTAACATGCATGCCAATTGGATGTAATTTACCATTTTATCTATAAACTTATCTTTTATGCATTATTTTAAACTACATAAATTTGAATTAAAACAATTTATTGATGACCTAACAATTAATATTTGATCACCTTGAAATTTTATAAGCATGAAAAATATATGAAGATAATGTAATCTAACAGTAGATTTGTCAAAATTCACATCGAATTAAGAAATATTGAGTTGGGTTCAAGTTACACGTGTTATAACTCTAAAAAATGTTACATCACCCAATAACTTATTATTGAATTCATATTTTGAAAATCCAACTATTAGATTACTTGTTCTATATGTTCTTAACATGCATGCCAATTTTCATGCCAATTGGATGTAATTTACCATTTGATCTAGGAACTCATCTTTTATACATTATTTTAATAGGAAGAAATTTTTATTCACTTTTGAGAGAGAGAGAGAGAGAGAGAGAGAGTACAAAAGGCTGAGATTCTAGAATTTTAGGCTATCATTTTGAAGTTCAAAGTGCTATCATTTTTTTTATAGGTACAATTTTTTAGAAAATAAGGACAGACCTTTCTTGTATAGGATGTATATAAAAGGTTTTTTTTTAAGACTGTAAACAAAAGGTTCATCTAAAGAATACAAAGTGCTATATGTTTATAAGTTTTTTTTTTCTTTGAATTTTAGAATAACTTTTATCTCCAAAAAAAATTAATATTTTAATAATTTTTGGCGAAGGTCAATCGTGGCCCTTGCAAATAATTTAGTATTAGTAAGGGCATATTTTTAACCCATACAAAAAATAAACTTTTTGCAAAGGATTTTTATTGTCCCTCGAAAATAATTTGGTGGGAACATTTGCCTCCGAAAATTTTGACATTTTAATGATTATTTGTGAAGGTCGATCCTAACCCTCGCAAATAATTTCGTATTAGTGACAGTTTTTTTTAACCGTCACAAATAATACACTTTTTGCGAGAGATTTTTAATTGTCCATCGCAAATAATATGGAGGGAAAATTTCCCTCCAAAATATTTGTATTTGTGACGGCTACAACACATAATTACGACAGCTTTTTTTGTTGGTCACAAATATTTCACATTTTACCAAGTATTTGCGAGGGCTTTATTTTGCCATCACAAGTAAGATTTTTTGAGAGGGCTTTTTGGGTCTGTCAAAAATTCTTGGTCGCTAATAGGCATTTTTCTTGTAGTATATTCTAATAGAACTTAATTAAAACTGATCTAGCAGCAACTAAACAATAAAATAAGACTAAGCAAGGTCCCACGAGAGCGTCCCATCATCCGAAACATCCCAAATTAAGGCTTGAGCATTAAACCAGCTTTTTGCCTCTAATAAGTCTTCAAAATGGGTTGCCACTTACGTTCCCCATCAATATGATAAGTTTCTAAAGTATAGGAACTTTGATTTTCTTCATTATTTTGCATATCATCAATTAAGCTATAAGGTTTTGAAGGGCTTGAAATTGGGGAAGATTGACATAGACATTAGTTAGTAGTTAGTGACATAAAACTCGTGAGAGGTTATAAGTTTTGGACCAATTAGTTTGAGCAAACAATCTTATCACAACTAGTTGCTGTGTTGCAATATTTTTATTTTGATAAAAATTGATGTGATGCAATTAAAAAGGTAATATTTTGTGTAATGGTTGTATGTGAGATCTGTCTGATGCTTTGTTGTTTGAGGTCCTTTATCGACTCCCTTGCCGATCAGCTCTCCAATGTAAGTCTATGTTGAAACATGGTATTCTCTGATTTCCTATTTTGAGTTCGTTCGCCACTCCATGCACCATCATCACCAAATTAGTAAGTCAAACTCACACTCAGACTCAGACCCCTTTACTCTTGTGTTACACTATAAATGAAGTATCTTGGCTCTTCCATTCTGTGATTCTGAGGTGATTGTGACTATGATGGTGATGGTAACAATGACAATAAGGGAAAAATAGAACGAGGTATTTTTTTTTGAGGGAAAGATAGAAGCATATGAAAATTTTCTAAAGTACATGAACTTTTATTTTCATCATTATTTTGCAATCTTCATCAAGTACAAAACATAGTCTACCAAAAATTCTGGTATACCAACTGTGGGGCCCGTGGGCCCGGAATCCCCGACCCACCTTTAGGCTGGCCCAAGGCCCAAGCCGAGGAGGATAATTGTCCCAGATAGTCGTCCAAAGGATTTTTAGCCCTTTTCGGACCCATGCCGAGGACACACCCTTCCTCGGCATACCTAGTCTAATCCTGGGTAGGGGGCAAACCCAGAATAGATGGTCACATCCACACTTAATGTGTTTGCCTGATCCTCCAGGCTACATTAATGATGACAAGACCCTTGAACAGTGCAACCTTGGAGGCCGCAACCCATAGTATGGTGAAGAACCTGTCTGATGGGACAAGCTCTGGAGCAGTAGCCTGGATGGCCCAGATGAAAAAGAACTAAGGAAAAGCTTAAGGAGGACCGGCAAGAGGCCGGCCGGAGCCAAACCCTTCGTCCCACTCTCTACAAATTTATTGTCAGGGGTGCCCTTCCAAAAACGGAGCCCCTACAATTGGCGCCGTCTATGGGAAGGGTTAGTGCGCTGGCCGGCGCAACCGGCGGTCGCACTAAAGTAGTTACTACGCAAAAGTTGGCGGCGTATCAAAAAAAAAAAAGGAAAAAAGAGAAGAGAAAAAAAGAGAAGAAGAGAAGAATTGCAGTACGAAAAGAAGATTCAACAGCAAATAAAAGAAATTCTTTATTATTTCATAAGAGAAAATTACAAATACAATCAGAGGCTCAGACAGGTGTGTTTTACAAAAAATCCTACAAACTAATCCTACAATCAGAGGCCCAGGCAGACCGATCCTAGAACTAGCTGGGCAAGAGGCTCGCAAAGAATTAATATCAGGAATGAAGGAAGTGTCAACCCGTGCTTTTACTAGCATCCAGAGAATGGGAGAACTGGACAGTAAAAGCACGGGAAGGGGGGCTGGGGGCTGGCTCGCCTCGAAGCCGAAGCTTCAACAAAGCGAGGAGCCGACGCAGGGACCCCGGAAGACCCTCCCCCGTGATGCTTCCTCGACCCTCTCCAAACTGCACGAGCATTGGCCGTCAGAGACGGCAATACTCGGGCACCAGCCATGACGAGAGTTCGCGTGCCTCCTTCGTCGGAGGTGCGCTCTGGGGAGAGACGTTAGGTACTTCAACGACGTCCCTCCTGGCCACCGTACAAGGCCCTGCCAGTGTTACGCCTAAACTCTGCTGCGCCGGAAGCCCAGTGGGGGTTGCGGCCACGGCGGCCCTTAACCCCATATCCCCCAACTTTGGTTACAATCCTGGCGGCGGTGTCAAAGGGGCTCAGGGAGGTGAAAGTATATGTTTCTGTTTGTGGTGGAAGATTCATGGAATGAGGAAAAACATTCTCCCCAGAACGCCTTTTATGGAAGGCGAAAACTGGTGGGAGTTGAGCCACGCAGAATTCGAAGGGAGGATTGTCAAAGGGAATTAATTCCCACCCAATTCCAAGGGGATTGCCAACCGCCTGATTCGTGTTAATTCACGAAGGGCATTAATGAAGGCGCGCTACGTGCACCGAAGCGTCAAACGCGGAGCGCGGAAGGCCAAGCGACGCCTCGTAAACCAAAAAGATGGGGAACACGAACTAGAGGCGAGGTCAACTTCACGAATGAGGTCACAATCCGACTTGAGGAAAAACAGCTCCCAGAAAGCGACCCGTGGACATCTCCACACTAAAAGCAAAGCTCTCGGATCCGAGGACGAACTTACTCTGAAGGCAGCAACTGTACCTAGGTCTTGCATGGTCCTCGGACCTAAGCCTACGGGGAGCTAGCCACTCACTCTGAAGGCAGCAACTGTACCTAGGTCTTGCATGGTCTACGGACTCAAGCCTATGGGGAGCTAGCCACTTATCATTGAGGGCAGCAATTGTACCTAGGTCTTGCATGGTCCTCAGACCCAAGCTTACGGGGAGCTAGCCACTCACTCTGAAGGCAGCAACTGTACCTAGGTCTTGCATGGTCTACGGACTCAAGCCTATGGGGAGCTAGCCACTTATCATTGAGGGCAGCAATTGTACTTAGGTCTTGCATGGTCCTCGAACCCAAGCCTACGGGGAGCTAGCCACTCACTCTGAAGGCAGCAACTGTACCTAGGTCTTGCATGGTCTACGGACTCAAGCCTATGGGGAGCTAGCCACTTATCATTGAGGGCAGCAATTGTACCTAGGTTTTGCATGGTCCTCGGACCCAAGCCTATGGGGAGCTAGCCACTCACTCTGAAGGCAGCAACTGTACCTAGGTCTTGCATGGTCCTCGGACCCAAGCCTACGGGGAGCTAGCCACTTACTCTGAAGGCAGCAATTGTACCTGGGCCTTGCATGGTCCTCGGACCCAAGCCTACGGGGAGCTAGCCACTTACCATTGAAGGCAGCAATTGTACCTAGGTCTTGCATGGTCCTCGGACCCAAGCCTATGGGGAGCTAGCCATTTACGACGGAGCCAAGGTACTGCATGGTCCAAAGATCTAGTCCTGTGGAGAAGCTAACTACCTACTGAAGAGTCTGAGTGTCGATCCAGCCACTCGAGGAAGAACCAGCCAGCGGAAGGCCTTCCAGAACATAAGGGCCGAGGTTTTCAAAACCCTCCTCCCCGTCCGAGGAAACGTGCAGTAGGGTTTTGAGGGGCTATTGTGGGGCCCGTGGGCCCGAAATCCCCGGCCCACCTTTAGGCTGGCCCAAGGCCCAAGCCGAGGAGGATAATTGTCCCAGATAGTCGTCCAAAGGGTTTTTAGCCCTTTTCGAACCCATGCCGAGGACACACCCTTCCTCGGCATACCTAGTCTAATCTTGGGTAGGGGGCGAACCCAGAATAGATGGTCACATCCACACTTAATGTGTTTGCCTGATCCTCTAGGCTACATTAATGATGACAAGACCCTTGAACAGTGCAACCTTGGAGGCCGCAACCCACAGTATGGTGAAGAACCTGTCTGATGGGACAAGCTCTGGAGCAGTAGCCTGGATGGCCAACAGCTGTAAGGCCAGGATCAAGCCAAAGGGCGTATATAAGGCAAAGAGCCCCTTCGTGAAGGGGGGGGGGCCTCCTCGGACGCCCGCCGAGGAGCAACCCCAGATGAAGAAGAACTAAGGAAAAGTTCAAGGAGGACCGGCGAGAGGCCGGCCGGAGCCGAACCCTTCGTCCCACTCTCTACAAATTTATTGTCGGGGGTGCCCTTCCAAAAACGGAGCCCCTACACCAACATAAAGCAAGGGAAAAAAAGAAAAAAGAAGAAGAAGAAGAAGATAGTATTTTTAACTCTTAAAAGAGGAATTCTGCAAATAAATTTTAGCAAATTGGGAGAAAGAGATCCTATATTATAAACCTAGAAAGACATTCCAATCATTCATTTTAAATTTGGAAAATTTCTCAAAAAAGAAGGAAACAAATAAAATATTTCTAACAAAAGACAATAGGGACAATAGGATCTACATATTTTTGCTTAACATCTACATACCCAAAAAAAAAACACAAGCAGAGAACATATAGGAATGTATCTACAATGATACAATAGCAAGTGAGGATTCTATTAACAAAGAGCTGGCCCAATATCTAAAAGCAATACAGGATATTTAGCACCAAATAATTTAGAATTGACCTAACCCAAACCAGAAAACCTTGAAAGACAACTCATTCATTTATCTTTCTCAGAAAGCAAAACCTTATAATAAAAAACCCCTTTAATTCATCCATTTTCTTTCAGAATCAAATAATTTTTCCAAAAATTCAACAGTATAACCAAAACCTCCTATTGCAAAAGCCTAGAAAACACAAAAAAAAAAAAAAAAAAAAAAACCCAAAAACTAAAATTTTCAATTCATTCTTTAAAATTAAAAACCTAGAAAGGAAAAATCCTATTCAACTCATTCGTTCATCTTTCCTAGTAAGAAAGACCCTAAAAAAAAATTACCCATTTAATTCATTTATTTTCTTTCTAAATCAAATTCCTTTTCTAAGAAGCAAGGGTGCACCGATTTGGCTAGCGCACCTGAGTCGGATATGCATGGATGCGTCATGTGGCCATGGACGCAATTGCACGCGCGTTCGTGGCAAAACTTTTTTTCCATTTCTGATTCAGTTTGAAACGGGCCAAAATAGGCCCTGAATTGATTTGATATGGGCCAAAATAATTGTTTAAAAAAAAATGTAAAATATTTCATCAAAACACACCGTTTTGAAAACCTACTTTAAAGAAATAATCCTAAAATCATCTCAAAGTCTCTCTCGTTCTCTCTATATCCTTTCTCTCTCTCTCTAACCCACGACTTTAGCAGTCTAGCTCTCCCTTATACTCCCTCAATCTCTCACTTTATTGTCTATTAATTCTCTTAAATTGATATATGTTTACCATTATATGAAAAAAAAATTCCTACCAATATATAGAAAATATGTGTAGCCTATTGTTATCTTGTGCGCAGGATATAGAAAACACAGTTTTGGTGATTAGGGTTTTTTGTTGTTGTTGTCGTTCTTGAGAGACTGAAACACTGTAGCTACACTTTGTATTTTTCCCTGATGATAGTGAAATCCCTGCAATTTCGTGGATGTAGGCAAATTGCCGAACCACATAAATATTGTCTTGTGCATGTGATTGTTTTCTTTGGCGTGTGTTTTCTCTATTTTTGTTTCTCACAGGTTGGGAATTTCGAGTTAATTCCCTACACGAGAGCAATCTTCTAAGAAAAGATTTCAAAGAGCTAGGGTTTTGGGATTTGTGTGAGACTGAGAGAATGGTTGAGCGGGAATAAATTCCTTATTTGAATGTTTAAACATTGATAACCAAAATTACTGCTACCTTTATTTGTTTTTACTGAACTAAGCCCCGTAACTTGGGTTTGTGGCTTGTGGACCCACGAAGTGGGCTAAATGTTTGGATTTAAGAAAGCTTTGGGAAATCTGATGGGCTAAAGTGTTCATGCAGCCGTAGTTTTTATTAATGCCGGTTTAACCTTGCTTTGGATATTTTAAAGTTCAACAATCTTTAGTTTTAACATAGTATTCTTTTCAATACACTCTCCCAGTAGAGATAGTTTTAGTTTCTTTTATGCAATTATGAATCTAAGATTTTCACAAGGTCTAAGTAAAATTACAGTTTTATTAAGGATAGATTTTCAATTTAATTGTTCTTTAATGGGTTTCAATGGCAAAATCTAACATGACCTATGAACATGACATGATACAAAATTAACATGTTATGGGTTGAGACTTAATGAATTAATGCAATATTCAAGAAGACACAATTGACCTATTTAATAAATGTGTCACATTCGTGTCCAACTCAAGGAACCCGTTTGACTCATTTAACTAAATGTCATTTTATCAATATACCCTACAAAACCCTAGGTATATAAATTCATTTTCTTTCCTAGTTGCATTCTTCCAAGCCCCATGACTGCCTCTCACTCTCAAACCTCAATCTCACCGCACCTCACCTTATTTTCTTAGCCACCGTCACCCTGCTATCATTGCGGCACCAAGTCGTCATCGCCCTCGTCCTTCACTTCTCTCTATCACTCGAAACCCTAATCACCAATTGTCCTTTACTTTCATCTTTGAACTCTCTGCCACCATCGCATCATTATTGTCGTCTTTTACTTTTACCTTTATCTATTTTTCTTAAATTGATTGCTGGGAACATTAGTTGTTGTGGTTTATTTTGTTTGACATGTTGTGATTAATTATTTGTAATATTGAGATATGTTTTGGTTTTGAATGATTATTTTTTATGCAGTTACTTTGTTAGTTTTTGAATTTTATATTAAGAAAAAAAATATTTGTTTGGTTTTTCATAATTCAAATCAATTGAATTAATACTAAACTTTGTATTTTTTTCTCTTTGATAAAATATGACAAACAAGTTGACACAACTAACCTGTTTATTAAACAGGAAATCATGACCTGTTTAATAAACATGTTTGGTTAATGTCAACTCATATAGTCGAATATTGATGAGTTGACATGACACGAACCTGACATGCAAACAAGAATTGACACTCCTAGGTTATATGCTTTACAATCTAGGGTTTAGTGTTATGGGTCTAGAGTTTATGATTTTTGGTATTTGGAGAATGGGATTAGGGTTTTGGGTTTAAGGTTTAGGGTTTTTATGCTTTACGATCTATGGTTTAGGTCCAAGTCTAGAGTTTATGCTTTTTAATGATATGGGGATTGGGATTAGGGTTTTGAGTTTTAAGGTTTAGGGTTTTATCATTTATGCTTTACAATCTAGGGTTTAGGGTTCATGGTCTAGGGTTTATGATGTTTTATGCAATGTTATGAAATCTGTTCCATGGCCGAAAACTCTCAAATTGGCATACAAATCGGAATGGTAATCCCCTTGTTCCACCTCAGATAGAATTTCGGCCCATTCCAGGATGTGAGTTTTAGCCAATTTCAATCAATACTGGCCGAAATTCAAGATCCAGCTGGTATGCTCTTTGACCTTCATCTTCGTTTAACATAGAGGGAAACAACTAAATCTTAACATTTCCTAAGCTCTAACTACTGCATATATATATATATATATATAGAGAGAGAGAGAGAGAGAGAGAGAGAGAGAGAGAGAGAGAGAGAGAGAGAGAGAGAGAGAGAGAGAGAGGTGAAATAAAAAATAAAGAACAAGGTGAACTAAATCAATTGATGAGCAATGGCCATGTGAGAGGGAAAAAAAAAAAAAAAAAAGGAAGAAGAAGATGAGAAGACACAGAGACACAGTTAGAACTTAGAAGAGATGAGGAAAAAGAATAAAGGTTTAGATGATAAGTTATGACAAAAGAATATAAATTAAGTAGGTGAGAAAGTCAATTGTTTCACATGGGTGAGCTTGGAGAAATTATTAAGTCCACTAGGAGAATTGCTGATGTGGTCCTCCCAACCAATGAGACAATGCCATCTACGCAAATATGTGAGTGAGCTTCTTAATCAGCATTGGGAATAAAAAATAAAAATTACCAAGTGATGTCACATTTGCATAAATAATGGTATTTTATTAGTTGGGAGGTTAGGGAGGACCATGTCAGTAGTTCTCCTGGTTGACCTAATAATTTCTCGTGGGCTTGGGAATAAAAGGAGTAAAGGAACCTTCTTGAAAGGTGGTCCTTTGTTTACAATTACCAAAAATATTTGTTTTATTAAAAAAAATCATAAATAATTGTTTTTTCATAATAAACTCTACTCCCTTTATTTGAATTTTTTTATATAAAAAAAATTAAATTCATTATTTTATAATTTATATAATAGTAATATATATATATATATATATATATAACTCCTTAAAAGTTACTCATTTTTTGTACCATAAATTTATAATGAATCCAACGGTTGAAAAAATAGCATTAAATGATTATTGCTTTCCACATTATTTACCTAATTAATAACATATTTTCTCTATCCTCATTTACTACTTTCCATAGATCTCATTGGGTGTTGTTTAACTATGTCCCTTTCTTCCTTCTTATTCTCTCTTTTTTTTTATTTTATTTTTTTATTTTATAAATCTTTTACCCAACAAGGGCATTATCATCAAACAACCTGATTAAGTTACAAGATCCATATATTTACCAAACTGTTGTCTAAAGTATTACAAACTTACTATACATGGAGAAGTCCTATATCAAATTTAGAAATATGGAGACCTCACCAACAATATTTTCATATAAGGTAGTTTGCATATAATATTTTCATTGTGCTGGTATAGTATTTGTAAAGAGCAAGATAAGAAAAAAAATGCTAACATCACAAAAAATTACATAACTTCTAAGCGGTGGAGAAAAAGTTGTATAATTTTTTGTGATCTTAGCATTGTTCCAAGATGAGATGAAATGTCAAAAATCAATGTGATTTGGTTTAAGCAACCTACACTCAAAGCACTAACATATCGGTGTAACCTCTGTTCAGGAATTGGGATAATTTATTTTAGGTTTAATTTTTTTTAAAGCATCACTATTTCCTTAGCTATAGGCCTATAGCTGTATTTTTTCTAATTTATATCTTAAACAAAAGGCAATAAAAATTAACTATACTAAAGACACTTAATAAGTTATCCTAAAAACAACGATGATAAACTATGTTTTTGCTGAGTCTTTTCGCAAATTGGCACTCCTTTCACCTAATTTAATCTAGAATTGCTTGTGGATTCACTGAATCTTTAATTAGATCTAACTGAGTCTCCATAATGGCCTTGTGAAAGAAACTAAGGGCTTGTTTGGATTGAGGAGGCCGTGAGATAGGGGGATTGGAGGGGAGTAGAGTAGAGTTGGCTGAAAATAAGCTAATTTTGGGTTAAATCTACTTTATTTTACTCTACTCCCTCTCCCTCTCCCTCTCCCTCAATCCAAACGAATCATAAGCTGACAAAGAAAGACATTAGTTTATAACTGTAACAACTATTTTTCTTGTTCGAAGGGAGAAAAAAATAGGCAAAGTAACTTTCAACACTTTCAAAAGAAATTTAAAGTACGAAGAGTTCTTCTTTCTAAAAAAGTCCTACATTTATTTGTCTTTAAATTCTAAACAAGCACTCAAGGTGGCTCTAGACCCTTAACAGAAGCCAGTAGTGTCAACAATGGCATACCCTACAAGTGCAAGAAATGAAAGATAATGATTATTTCCTGGAAGAAAAATATCAACATATAGATTAACATTTAAAAAATTGAAACCATATCACAGTTTAAGTTACATGAGATAATATTTTCACAACAAAAAGCACATAAATAATAGACCCAGCAATTGTCCAGTGTCTTCCCAATCCAAGTAGGCATTGACCAAGTAACTGTGTGACCAATTTGTCACATTATTGACTACCTCAATAGTGTGTTGGCCTGGTTCAAATTTGAGATTATTAACAAGATTTGTGTTGATCCCATGTATGCATTCTTGAAGATCCCCTCGTCTCCAAGAATGCATCAACAAGCTTATTCTTCTACCAAAAAATAAAAAATAAAAATAAAAATCAATAAGCTTATTCATTTTTTTGATGAGCTTATTCAAGAATTCAACATTTGCAGATGACAGTGTGCTTTTTTGCTGTGCTATGGAAGCTAAATGCCAAAGAATCTTGGAGGTCTTGGCTGTCTATGAGAGGGGTTCGGGGCAAAAAATTAACCGAGAGAAAACCAATATTTTTTTTACAGTTCAAACACACAAGCCCATGTTAAGGCTCAAATCCAAGCTCTATTGGGGGTCCCAGCTATTCGCCAGTATGAGAAATACTTGGGCTTGCCAGCTCTTGTTGGTCGGGCTAAGAAGCAAAGCTTTGTCTACATCAAGGAAAGGGTCTGGAAGAAATTGTAGGGTTGGAAGGAAAAACTCCTCTCCCAAGCAGGTAGGGAAGTTCTTATAAATGCTGTGATTTAAGCTATCCCTACCTACACCATGAGTTGTTTCAAGGTTCCTAAAGGTTTGATAAAAGATTTGGAGGTCTTAACCTATAAGTTTTGGTGGGGATATGGCGAAGGTAGCAGGAAGGTTCATTGGGTTCATTGGAAGAAAATTTGTCAAGACAAAGATTTGGGTGGCATGGGGTTCAAGGAAATAGAAAAAATCAATGATGCGTTGTTGGCCAAGCAAGTATGGAGGATGATAAACAATCCTAATTCCCTTTGTCATCGGGTATTCAAAGCTAGATTTTTTCCGAATTGCTCAATCTTGGAGGCTAAAGATTTGAACTTAGGTTCATATGCCTGGAAGAGTATCATGAGTGCAAGAAATGTTATTAGAAAGGCAATGGTGTGGCGTATAGGGAATGGACAGAATGTGTGGATTAAGGAGGATAAATGGTTGCCGGGAAGTCCCACTTGCCCCATAATCTCACATTTGCCCACTGTTGCAGCTGAGACAAAGGTCCAAACTCTGATTAATTCGGAGTTTGGTGTGTGGAAATCAGACCTTGTGCAACAACTATTCTTGCTGCAAGAAGCTTCTGCCATTTTGGGAATTCCTCTGAGTCGTTGCTGTCCTCCAGACAAAATTGCTTGGGCTCACACTCCATCAGGTGCATTTAGCACAAGCAGCGCCTACAAGCTTTTAGCCTCAGGTGCAGATGGAAGTCAAGCTGAGAGTTCAAACCAGTCTGCTCAAAAACAGTTCTGGAAGGGAGTTTGGGGGCTTCGGGTACGTAAGAAGTTCAAGCATTTTATTTGACGAGCGTGTAATAATGCTTTGCCAACTATGAGCAACCTGTACCGGAGACAAATCACACCTCCAGACAAGTGTGAACTCTGTAATCTCTATCCCAAAGACCCGCTGCATGCTATTTGGTTGTGCAGAGAAGTGGAGACAACTTGGAGATCGACTCAGTGCTTCAATCATGCAAACTTCCCCCATCCCCAAAGTTTTAGCGACTTACTATTTCATTTTTTGCAGGTCAAGGAAGATTATAGAAAAGAAGTATTTTCTATTGCAGCTTGGCTCAAGTGGAATCTGAGAAATGCCATTCACTTTGGTAGACCTGTGCGCCCCACGGCCCAACTTCTGTTAATGTCAGGCAACTTGCTGCAAGAATTTCTGGCGGTCCAGCAGATAGACACGGTCCAGCCCCCTCATCCCATCATGCAACATTGGAGCGCCCCTGACTTAAACTATCACAAAGCCAACTTCGATGCCGCTATATTTAGGGACTCACATTCGGCTGGAATTGGAGTTGGTGTTCGAGATTGGAGAGGCGAATTTGTTGGTGCTCTATCTTCCCCTGTGACGCTGTCCCAAACAGTTGCTGATATGGAAGCTTTAGCATGCCGCGAAGCTGTCGAATTTGCTACAGAACTTGGTCTACAGAAAGCGCTTTTCGAAGGGAACTCAGCAATGGTCATCACTGCTTTAAACCAGAATAATGCTGGCCTTTCATCATACAGTGTCGTCATTGAAGACATCCACAGTCAAGCTTTAGTTTTTCAGTCTTTTGCCTTTAACTATGTTGGTCGCCCTTGTAACTGTGTGGCTGATACATTAGCCAAAAATGCAAAAGGCTTTAGGGGTGCCCGGGTTTGGCTTAATTCCCCACCCGAGGACATAGTTCCTTTACTGTTGTTTGATGTTCACTGAACTCTGTTTTTCTTCTTCAATAAAAGCCCAGACTTGTTGTCTGGTTTCTCAAAAAAAAAAAAAAAATTTCAACTATATATAAACGTACAGGTACTGAGAATGTTATAATTGTGGACGGACGCAATTCAAGCCAAACCTTAAAATGGAACGGATCCTGGGGGCCTAGAGGAAGAAAAAAAGAAAGAAAAAAAAATTATATTCTCTACAATTTTATATTGGACAAAATTTAGATACAAAATTGGTTATAATTTAAGGTTATAACTTTACTTCATATTATTAACATAATTATATATTTTGAAAATTTAATCGATGTGTTACTTCTATTAGATTACATTTTCTTTTTATATCCTCCATGTTTGAAATATTTTTAGAAAATTAAAAATCAATAGCCATATCATCAATAAATTGTTTAAATTATAAGTTTTTGTAGTTTAAAATTATGCATAAAATATAATCTCATAGATCATATAGTAGATAATATCCAATTGACATAAAATTTAACATGTATATTAAGAATATTCAAAATTTACTTTCTATAAAAAGATATTAAGTAAAATTGTAGTCTTAAATTACAATCAATTTTGTAACTAAACTTTGTCCTTTTATATTTAGGCCTCTTCTTCTAAAAATCTTGACCCCTTACTATTATAAATAACATTAGGCCCCAAATTTTCCCAATCAATTCCAAAATATACCCACATTAATCTATGTCTCATGCAAAAATAAATTTATGCAACAGTAACTATGTAAAGTTATTGTAGGTATGCAAATGAATATTTTAATAATTCTTTTGAACGAGGGCAGTGGCTTTTGGTTGAGGAAGAAAGATATAATTTGGGATAATAATAATAATAATAAATTAATAAGGAAATAATATTTAAATGAAGTGTAGTGTAAAATAAATAATCTAATGTAAGGTGAATTTTTTTTAATAAAAAAAAGTATGTTCTTATGCTAAAATAAATAATAATTTTTTCACATGCTTATACAAATGTTGTAATATTATAAGAAACAATGATGTTTTGTATCTCTATCTTTGTTAGTAGATGATTACATTGTAATGTATTATGAAACAAAGATTTTGTGTTTTTATTTTTGTTGATAATTTGTTAATGTAAAAATGAATGCTTATTTTCAATTTCATTATTATTTTTTTTTCTCTTATACTCTAGCCCCATTAACTTGAAATCCTAACTCTGTCCCTACTACTTAAATACATCATTGGTTAGTTACAGTTCCTAAAAGTAGTGTCAATTTCAATTTCAGTGGTGGCATCTAAGTACTAGAAACTTCTAGCCAACATCTTAAGGCTACTCCCAATGATTCCTTCATATAATCATGTAGTGTATGCAAATTCCAATACTTGAATTCAAACTCACCATTAAAAATAAAAAATAAAAAAATTTTAAAAAAATCTAAGCTTCTAACCACCAAACTTGGAATGGAAAAGGTGCAATTATTTAACAAATCCAATACTTGAATTCAAACTCACCATAAAAACTCAAACAAACCAATTAAAATTTATATATTTAAAGTTTACACAATTCAAATTCAAAGTACACTAACAATATTATAACCATAAAATAACACAAAATTCAATAAAATATAAAAATAAAAAAACTTGATATAATAGACCATTTCAAGTTGTCAGTCTTCAAGTGCTCCTGTACCGAGTGCATGTAAAATAAAAATAAAATTATATTACTAATTAAAATAATTAAAATAGGCCTTAAAAATAAAGCATAACTTATTAGACAAATAAGAATAGATAAATATTTAATATGAACTGCCACACCTTAATCGACTCAACGTTAGTAGTAGATCCGTCAAATCCTCGTACTTACAAATAGCTACTCAAGTTGGAGAGTAGACTTGTCGGTCACTTTATCTACAATACAAAATTTTAATATAACTATACCATTAAAATACGATTATTATAACTATGATTTATATATTATATAAATTTACCTAAAAATAAACCAAACAATAAAAGTATGAAGCTATAAAACACATTTGAATTCTTTATTTATTTATTTATCAAGAAACATTTCAAAAAATGAGTCGAGTTACGAATCAACCAGGTTGACTTGACCTGACTAAAAAAAAAGGAGTCTAATTGCAAGTTAACCTATTTTTAATTCAGGTTGAGTTATTGTTCTTTGCGTTTGGGTCGGGTGCAATTATGAATTATGTTAGGTCTACTTGTAAGTGCATTAACTGTCTTGATTTTTTTTTTTTTTTTTTTTCCCAATAGTGTTGTGTTGGAGAATTGGTAGCTGAAGATAAAGATTTCTTAAATGCATTATGAATATTATAAGTAAAAATAGACTTTGTGAATTAGTAATTTTTTTAGTGAGGGATTGTTAAAATGTGTCACATCAAATAGCTTGATATTTTGTGTAAACCATGTGTGTGATTCTGCGAAGTTACTTTCTATACGGACCCGTTGAATAGTCTTCATACATTTTTCAGTTGCTTAATCGATTGATCATTTTTATATTGAATTTTGACTTGTGGCTGCAGGGTTTTAAGAGACTCGAATTGCATATTATGCGTGGAGGGGTGCCAAGGGATATCGATTTGCTTCCATTTCTGATTACTGATGCATGTGTCTTGAAATGTTTCTTCTATCATTGTATAGATTCACTTTTAGTTCAAGTGTATTACTATTTGAAAATGACAAAAACCCCTTTACAGAACAACATGCGTTTGTAATTTGTTTGTTATTTCAAGTATAGTTTTAACATGGTATTCTTTTCAATACTCCGGTAGAGATGGTTTTAATTTATGAATCTATGACTGTATTTAAAATAGTGATGATTTAAAATTTAAAAAAAAAAAAAAAAAATCTAAGGAATCCATGCATTTTAGTTATCACTATTTTTTAGCTATACCTGCATTTTTATATGACTTATTTTTTAAACAAAGAAAGGCATTGAAAATTAACTATCCTAAAGACACTTAATTTGGTAGCCCAAAAACAATGGTAATAAACCGTGTTGTTGCCAGACCTTTCCGCATGGTTGGCACACCTTGCACCTAATTTCATCTGGAATTGCTTGTGGATTCACCAAGCCTTTAATTCGATCTAATTGAGTCTCCACAGTGGCCTTGTCAAAGAAACTAAGCAGGGGGAGAAAGACATTAGTTTGTAACTGCTACTCCAAACCATGAAGTCTAATGCAACTTGTAAAGAGAAATTTGCGAGGCAACTAAGAAATATATGAAGGTAACTAGTGTTTTTCTTGTTTGAAGAGAGGAAAAATCAGGCAATGTAACTTTACTTTCAAAAGAAATTTTGTTGGGAAGAGCCTAGTGGGCTAAGTCCAACAATCCTGTCAGAAAAGGAGGTCAGGTTAGATCGAGTATAGTTGGCTCATTGGTGCTGAGCTACCACCCTTTAAGAGAATAAATTTGCACCCTTTTAATCAGCTATAGCTTTTAGTGCAGTGGGAAGCATTTAATTCTATCAATTGGTATCAAAATTAGGTCATGAGTTCAACTTCCCTGCTGGCTGCTGCATCGTGTTGGGGATTGTTGGCCTGCCAGGTAGGAAGGCTAGGTTGGGCCAAGACTCTGTCGGCTCATTGGTATTAAGCAACCACCCTTTAAGAAAATAAAATTGTGTTCTTATCGTCGACTAAAGTTTTTGGTGTAGTAGATAAGCGCTTGATCCTAATAAATTTAAAGTAGGCGTTGAGCTCAAAAAGATCTCCGAATCTCCAAGAATACATCGGTTATTTATTTATTTATTTCTTCTTATTATTATTTTTGGGAAGGACATCATAGGCTTATTCTTTTTGTTTATGTGATTACATATTCAAGTATTTAACTATAAACTTACAAAGTAGTGTTCTTTAATCCTTTTCATTTTAGCATTTAGTCGTGAAAGTTATAATTGTGCACGCACGCAATTCAAGCCAACCCTTTGAATGCATCATTGCTTAGATACAAGTCTACACTCTACGACCCGTCAAAAGTAATGTCAATTTTGGTTTGGCGGTGCCCTGAGGTGGCATCTAAGAGCTAGAAACTTTCTAGTAGAAACCACTAGCAAACATATTAGGGTCACCTGTACTTGAGAGATTTTTCCGGTAATTATGTAGTGGGTAGGACAATGAGATTACACGCACCCGAAAAAATAGTTTAGTTTTCAAAGAAATATGGACACTCTCATTAACAATAAAAAAAAAATAAAAAAAAATAAAAAAAGAAATCATTAGGTTCAAATGCAACCTAAAATTTATGTTTATCAATTTTAGTTTTAGCTTTTCACACAACTTTTTCTCCATTTTTTTTTAATTATAAAAAACCCTTAAGATGACAAGTAAAATGATATTAATAATGAACACACGTGAAAATCAATAATAATTTTTTTTGGTGGTAAAAATTAATAATAATTTATAACCTTAAGAATTGTGAACATTTTTAGACTATAGCATTAATCCTTCTTGCTTGCCTTCTAAGACTAAGAAAGAAGTCGCTACCAATCTAAATCTAAAGATTTGTTTTGGATAGGTTGCAATGGACGTGAGTACTTCGTACTCGCTATGATGATCATTTGCTCTTATCTTGTGGCATGAAGCAGAATCTCAGGCATTCAAGATATGAGGAGAAAGTAATTTACGAAATTAAAAAAAAAAAAAAAAAAAAAAAAAAAAACCTAGTAAACTTATCCTTTTGAATGTACTTATAACTATTAAATTATAAAAAAATATACAAAGATGATTAAAATTAAAATTTTTAATTTTTTTTAATAATAAAAATGTAAATAGTAATTTAAACTTCTTAGAACTATATACTAAACAGATTTCACCTAGAATAGAAGTTTCTTAACAATTTCAAATGTACTTATAACTTGATGAAGACCCTTTTTCTTTTTCCTCTTTAATAAGTATAAAAGTGTTTAAAATAAAAGGGTTAAAAAGGACTGTTCACCTGGCATTTAAGTGACAAAGAAATTATGTATGACGCAACTTTTACTCCCTTCCCAATAAGGAACTCTTTTCTTATCATGTTATTTATTTATAAGGAAATCTTTTTTTTTTTTTTTGACTTTTTCAATTCACAAATTCATGGAGTCGTCGATTATATTTCATAAGAATTCTTGTGAAGATTAATTCCGTACAAAGGGATATAAAGTTATCTTTTTAATTATTTAAAAAAAAATAACAAAAGGAGAAAATAAGAAATTGAAAAAAGTAAAAAGAAAAAGAGAAAAGAGAACCATGTGTATTGTGTGGGCCAATTACTTGGGTTGAGCTGAATTTACGCAAAACAAACGAAATCTACGTCTGGCCAGACTATCCAATTCATAATACAATAAAATTGTTTTTTAGTTCTCAAATCTTTTGATGCAGTGACAAACAAGTTTAAAAGTACATTTCTACCATCAGCTAATTTGTCTTTTAAAGAGATAAATATGACTTTTGCACAACAGAAAATGACAATTTCAACAATAAAAAGCTCACTAGGATAGAGAAAGGTGAGGATGTAATATTGTAATATGCAAAAAGGACAAGCAGAGTAAGGTGGGCTATATTGGTACTTAACCATCCTTTTTTTTTTTTAATCTTTTTTTTTTAAAGACTAATTAATTGAACAAAAAATTACACTCTCTTTTTCACCACAAATACCTCTAGGTAAAGAAAGAGGAACATAACACGAAAACAAGCGAAGAGGAAGGTGCTAGCTGATGAGTTGGTACTTACCCACCGTTTGTTTAATCTTGTCTTTCAAACAAAACATAATGACCTTCAGGTTGGGCTGCTATCTGATGCATCAACTGAAAGGCATTTCTCAACTATTAAATATTGTGTATGTGAAGCATACCGAAAAAGAAAAAAAGTATCAACCTATACCTGAACTCCCACTCTACAAGGTACCATGATGCGTACCCCTTTTGAAAATTACATGTACCGAAAATGACTTTAGTTTGAAGACCGACAGGAGGAGATATATCTTATACCCGTTACATGGAGCGGACCTCTCATTGGCTTGTGAGAGGGGTTTGTGAGACATTTGCATCATGGAGCGTGCTTACGAGATACTTGAAAATAAGAAATCTTGTTCTAAAATTACATACTCAAGAATCAACCTTGTTATGGGTTGTTATTGGTGAGATGAAAAAGTAATTTTAGTAGTAGACCTATAATTTATCGTGAAAATGTTGTGAACGTAATACTTCTCTAAACTTTATCTTATAGTTATAAACTTTTTATTTGTTACTCTTGGAATTATTCTAAGTGGGACTACCTATATACCTTTACAAGGAATTTCAAATTTTCATATATAATCATGAAGTGAATTTTATGGGTTGAAAATTTAAGTTATATCATTGAAAAAAAATTATATGTCATACTTTTAGACTAGTCATATGTAAAAGCAGGCCGTAAAACTTCAATGGATTTCTCTGGAGCCACTAGCTGAGTTGATTAAGAAACCACTTAAAAAGTTATTAGGTGATTTATGAATGGTAATTAAGCTTGGCATAAATGTATGTACTTATCAAAAAGTTAGTTCTGCCTTCTTTAACTTATTAATAAAAATTGGGTTATACGCTATATCTTTAGATTTAATGACTTATATTAATTCATTGTGGAATAAATATCTGGTGATTAAATAGGTTAGTTACCACATATTGTATCAAAGCAATGATTGTTAACCTGGTTTCCAAGTGGAGTACAACAGAGGTGAGTATAAAGTAACACATGAAAACTGAGTTAATTTCATTATAATAAGGTTTTTAATTAATCAGGTGAGAATGGCACGAGAAGCTTAACACCTTTATGTAGCATGCAAGTTATCGAGGGAAGCCTTCGTTTTCTATCTTGTTAATCAAGAATCCCGTAGTCCACCTAACCTAGGAAAAACGACATTGGAGCAAAGCTTCTGTATTTCACTATAAGAGTGCGTTGGCCAGTCTTTCATGACTACAACAAGCTAAGAAAAACAAAAGGTAAGGACAAGAACTAAAGTGAGATATTGAGAAAGATCAAAGAGCAAGAAATGAATTCGAATTGGGTTCGAGCTTTAGTTCTTGTGGTGTGCATTTTTCCAGTTTTGGTCGAATGCAGAGTTCGCAACTACAAGTTTAATGTAAGTATACATTGATTGATCTTTCCTCATTCTTAATATAATTGCCATTGTAATAGAGCTATGAACTTTGTGTTGGAGCTCAAGCCATGCTAGACCTAGGCTGCCCATGAATGTGTGGCTGGATATAAGTATATAACCACTAACATATTGAGAATTTTCCTTCAATGATTGTTCATTTTTCTCATTTTCTCACTCTTTTCTCCCATTAAAATTTTGCATTATGCAACTGTGTACCAACTATTATAATTTTTCTCACTTTCTTTCTTTTCTCCCATTAAAATTTTTGCATTATGAAATTAAGTACCAAATAGTATGATGTATTTTGAGTGCAGTCACTCAAGCATTCATGCTAGCTACCTTTTAACTTTAAAGAATATGTTAAAGTTATTACTAATTTTAACTATAAATGATTTACAAATTAATGTGATATAATAGTTTCACTTCAATTACATAATTATTAAATGTTTAAATCATTTTTTTTGGTGATTAGTAACATATTAATTTGCAAGGTTTATGTAGTTAATTAATTTTATCATATCTGTAACATCACTCTAACTTTAATTTCACATAATAAACCTAACACTAAAAGTCACAGATCATCACAAGAGACTCATTTTTTCCCATGAAGTCAAGTCATGTGATTTAAGCTTTTTCTCAACTTTTGGAAATATAATGATAAGACAAAGACTTGCCACGATTTGAATTTTAGAGCTCCATAATAATTGCTTATAGAATTATACTTAGTATAATTAATTAAATCTTTTAATTTATACTTCTTAAACAGTTTCCTCTGTTTGAATCATTTTTTCTTCTAATAAAACTGATTTGCGAGGATATAAAATATCAAAATCATAAACCAATCATATTTCATTTAATCTGAAAGCAAAAGTCTATCATCAGTTGAACAATCCTACCACCTAAAAAAGAAGGAATAAAAAAAATTAAGTACATAGATATTACACCCTCTAGTTGTTACGAGACCACTATGCATTAATAGTAATCTCTTAACAAACTCATTAAGACAATTGAGTACTTTTCAATATTGCTTTCAAGTTTTATAGTCTAACATGTTGATTTTGATCTCTGGGTAACGTGTAAAGGTGGTGCTGAGAAATAAAACCAAACTCTGTTCAACCAAGTCCATTGTCACCGTGAATGGGAAGTTTCCAGGACCCACACTTTATGCCAGGGAAGACGATACAGTGCTTGTGAAGGTCGTCAACCATGTCTCATATAATGTCTCCATCCACTGGTAAAACTACCAAATCATCCACTTCAACACTATAAATTACTCAACCTTTTATGCCAATATATTCAACATGCATATATAAAATATTTAAATAAGATAATTGGTCATACTTACAAATACAACAAATTTCACAGATTTTGGTCACAAATTTTGGTCATAGATTTTGGTCACAAATTTTGGTCATAGCTATAAGACGATAAAAATGGTGTCTATAATGGACTCATATGAAAATTATGTTACATTAATCACAGTTTATCATCTCAAGAAGTTGAAGAAACTTGTTATATAAACATGTTACACCTTAAAAGTTGATAACTTTGTTTTCTTAATGATTTGGTAGGCATGGAGTTAGGCAACTCCGAACAGGTTGGGCAGATGGGCCAGCATACATAACTCAATGCCCAATCCAAACAGGGCAAAGCTATGTGTACAATTTCACCCTCACCGGCCAACGGGGAACACTTCTTTGGCATGCACATATTTTGTGGCTAAGGTCAACCGTCCATGGTGCCTTAGTTATCTTGCCTAAGCGTGGTGTTCCATACCCATTTCCTAAACCAGACAAGGAAGTTGTTGTCATATTAGGTGAGAATAACATTTTTTTTTCTCTTTTGAAATTTGGTATAGGTTGGTCAGTCAATCTTCTTTCCTTTTTATTTTTCTTCAAATTATGTAATTAATGGAAGGTTGAGCTTTCTATTCTTTGAGAAAGTATTTTGTATACTAGTTTCATGGAGCGGATCATTAACAAGGGTGTGGGCTAACAGTATAGGCCCAAATGTTTGTGAGAGTCTGCTTCATAAAGTGGGTGCACAAGACCATTTTTGCTATTTTTAGGGGCAAAATTGAGCTAATCTCATATTTTAAAGATGAAAATTGAACCAAACCAATATTTAGAAACCAAAATTGAATTGACTTCATTGATAGGGAAACAAAATTGTTTCATTTTTTAAATCCGAAAACAAAAATCCAAACTTTTTAAATTTGAAGAACCAAAACCAAATTAATATAATTTACCCCATACAGGTATCATGCTATCCATATTCTCTCTCTCTGCTTGTAACACGTTCTGGTTAACCTGGATGCAATTATTTTTACTATCCTACAGTAATTCAAATGCAAACTCCTAAGCAATTTTATTCTTTCATATGAATTGCAGCTGAATGGTGGAAATCAGACACTGAAGCCGTGATCAACGAAGCTCTCCAGTCCGGACTAGCTCCAAATGTCTCGGATGCTCATACAATTAATGGCCATCCAGGGTCAGTCACAAATTGTTCCTCAGAAGGTACTTCTTAATAAATATACCCAGCAAATCACATAAAAACTTTTATGCTAAGTTATATAAAGCAAAAATTCTTTGTACAGAGATGTTTGGTAACTTATCTTAATCGTGTGCAGGTGGGTTCACATTGCCAGTCCAAAGTGGTAACACCTACTTGCTACGCATAATCAACGCTGCGCTCAATGAAGAGCTCTTCTTCAAAATAGCTGGGCATACACTCACAATAGTAGAAGTAGATGCTACCTATGTAAAACCAGTCAAGCTTGACACAATTGTGATTGCCCCTGGCCAAACCACCAATGTCCTAGTAACTGCTGATCAAAATTCTGGAAAATACTTAGTAGCTGCCTCACCATTCATGGACTCTCCAAATATAACTGTTGATAATAAAACCGCGACTGCCACATTGCACTATTCAGGCACACTTGCTAATTCCCCCACAAGTCTTACTCTTCCACCCCCACAAAATGCTACAGCAGTTGCAAACAAATTTATAACCTCTCTCAGAAGCCTTAATTCGAAAAAATACCCCACTAAGGTCCCATTGAAGGTTGATCATAAACTTTTGTTCACTGTCGGACTAGGAATCAACCCTTGTGCTACTTGCAAAGCCGGTAATGGAAGCCGGGCAGTGGCTTCTGTTAACAATGTCACATTTGTTATGCCAACCACTGCTTTACTTCAAGCACATTTCTTCAACATTAGTGGTGTTTTCACAACTGATTTTCCTGGCCGGCCACCACATGTTTTTAACTATACGGGTACTCCACCATCAGTTTTACAGACCAATAATGGGACAAAGGCTTATAAGCTGTCTTACAATTCTTCAGTTGAACTTGTTTTGCAAGACACTGGAATCATTGCCCCTGAGAACCATCCGGTCCATCTACATGGGTTTAATTTCTTTGCTGTTGGTAGGGGACTAGGGAACTATAATCCAAAGACAGATCGCAAAAGTTTCAACCTTGTTGATCCTGTTGAGAGGAACACAATTGGAGTGCCAACTGGTGGATGGGTTGCAATCAGATTTCTAGCAGATAATCCAGGTAATGTTTATAGGTCCATCCACATTGACTCAGACCCCCAGCTTTTAAATTTGGCTCCTATATAATTCTTCAATTTCATTCTCATTAGTCTCTACTTGGCTTCTTGATAATTTTTTTCAAATAAGTATAGGGATATGACATTTTTCATAGCTGCTAACATAACCTTTTGTGATTGGTGTGTAATAAAACAACCATTATCACAATTGCTGAAATTGTAAACTGTGATTTTGAAAACATTGTGAAAAGTTTTGTGTGATTAGACTTTTTTTTTTTTTTTGAAGAAGGTTCCTTATTGACTTCTGACTATTGTGCAATTGTAGGAGTTTGGTTCATGCATTGTCATTTGGAAGTGCACACAACATGGGGTCTTAAGATGGCATTTGTAGTGGAGAATGGAAAAGGACCTAATGAGTCACTTCCACCTCCTCCAAGTGATCTTCCTAAATGCTGAGCCACAGAGAATATATTTATAAACATATTTGTAGAGAAAGCACTACCTGGAAAAAGAGGGTGGGAGAGACAGAGGCAACTCGACGAAAGACTTAAATAGTTCTAATAAACAGCTGAGACATAAGATTCAATTGTTTCTTGAGTGAATAAAAATGTTTGCTCAAGCTTTGTTTGAATAAAGTTGTGCGAGCATTTTAGTTGTTGAAATATAAACGCGTTTTTCTTTTTTTGCTAATGGAAGTGTATTTATTGGAATTTGCATTATCTAATTGTTATCTTATTATAAAGTTCCAATGGATCTTGCTTGTGCGTTCCTTTTTTTCTTTTTCTTTTTCTTTTTTTTGGTGTTAATTTAATCAAAGCCATTAACTGAAACAACACAAATTGAATCATTATAATTGATAGCAATAATACTTTGGAATCGAGACCTTTCGTGTCATTTGTGCTAGGTGCTCAGGAGAATAGTTGTTAAAGTTGAAATCCCATTTCCGTTGATAAGATCTTAATAGGAAAAATTGTATTAACCTCTCTAAAGGTTTACTTATGTTGCGTTTGTTTCGGATGTAAATAACATTGGGAAAACATTTTACACCCTTGAGGGTGTTTGGATACAAATGAAAATTTGGTCAAGCTGAAAATATATTTTAGTTGATCGTAAAATAAAACCTTTTGAAGTCTACAATGTCTTACATGTTCATTTCACCTTCAATCAATTTCCATCTCCCTCACAACTCTAGCAACCCGAAGAGAGAGAGAGCATCGAAAGCTTCCTCCATCACTTCGATTGTCGTCCCTCTGCACGTTTTGTCTGCCGTCCCTTGTGTCCGCCAGTGAAGGTAACCTCCTCCTCTCTTTCATCTCTCTTTCTCATGTCTTTCTATTTCTCTCTCTTTCCCTCTGACCAACCAAGGCTAGATCGGACACTACATGTCACTGATCTAGTGCCTTCACTCAAGAACCACACCCTCTCTTTCACTCTCACTCACGGCATTCTCAATCTAGATCGGTTTTACCCTCCCTCTCTTCTTCTCTTCTATCCAGCAAGGTGGTGCCTTCATGGCTCCTCCATAGCAAACCCCAGGTACCACCACTCCACGGTGGTCTTTTCCTTCTCATCTAATTACTTTTTCTCTCTAACTCAAACCAAACTTATTTTTGTATTTGATTTTTAGTTTCTTTGATTTTTGATTTTGTTGTTGTGGTGGTGATGTGAATGGTGGTGTTTTGGTGGCAATGGAGCAGTGGTAGTGGTTTTTTTCCTCTTCCTGATCTGGATTTTGGATAGCTGGTGGTGGTGGCTAGTGGCTTGTGTTTACCTTCTCTAAAAATAGGTTTTTACATGTAAGACTAAACACAAGAAATAATTTTCCGGTATAATTTCCACAATGCAATCAAACAACAAAAAATGTTTTTCTTTACATAAAATATTATCACTTGAAAATATTTTACACTCGAAAATCATTTTACATAGTGCCAAATATAGCCTTAAATTACATTGCGATCTCCCTCCTAGTTTTAGATTGTACACTAACCTCCCTTATTTTCAAAATAAATTACACTCTCCTCCCCTAAACCTTAACACCATTATATATCTACTAAGGGAAATTAATCAATTAATTAGAAAATAATTTTTTAGAGAAACTTAAATTCCAATTTTACCTTCCTTGAACTACATCTAAACGAAACTTTCGAACCCTACTGCCTACACGTGAAAGAAGCTTTCAAATCACCTTTACCAAGCAAGAAGGCCTCAAGTCAAGACCATAATTGATGATATGACAACTATAAGGAACTTACAGCGCGATCCATTGCTAGCTCCACATTTACGACTTCACCATAGTTACCTATAGAGTCAAAACTCAAGCAAGAATACCACTAATTAGAAAATTGACACATGAATCATCATTAGCTTCTAAAAGTCCTTAACGTCAATAATTAACAAGTGCTTTGTTCAATAATTACTTACTCATGCGGAGCTCTTTACTTTACATATTCAATAATCATAGGGCTGAATTTATTTCACGTTAGAAAAGAAGGAGAAAAAAAAATGGGAACAGAAAGAAGGTTCGAGTGAGTGGAGGATAAAATGGGAAACTTCACAAATTTTAAGTGAGTGTAAAATGAGAATTTCAATTAAAAAGTGATGCGGAAAGCATAAACGTATTTTACCATACTATTTTGAGAGTAAGGGAGGTTAGTGTACAATCTAATACTAGGTGGGAGGTCAGGGTTACTTGAATAAACCTCAGGGAAGGTTAGTGCAATTTTCCTAATCTTAATATACTACAATCCTAAAATCGTTAAACGAAAAATATCGCTTTAGGATCTATAATTATTAGAGTTCAAGTGGTCAATATTGCAAAAATCATAAACGCCTTGGAACTTTAAGCTTCATGTAGTATGTTGTCTTAGAGCTAACACAGGAGGACAAGCACATTTTTCCAGCTCAGTGGCGATGCCCGGTTTGATGCAGCTGTTTCACAGAATTCCACTCCTTCAGTTCTTTATTTTTTGGATAATTAATTTCACTTCTTTAGTTGTGATTGCCTGAAATGAAAATATTGATTTTTTTTTTTTTTTTTTTGAGGTCGAAATGAAAATGTTGATATTCTTAAAGCTTGGGACAAAAGTCATTAATTTGTTGTGTGATAGTCTGTCCACAGAAGCAGTAGATATTGTTTGGCATCTTCATTTGGCTAAGGAGGAAAATTTCGAAGTGTCATTGTGGAAAGAGACACAAAGATATGTATGGATGCCCTTAATAGTGCTAATTAATGAGGATGGTTGCTGGCATGTCTATATCTAAATAAGTTATGCTTTAGAGCTAAGCAAATTGTTTTCTATCGGTACTTTTGAATGGGTTAAAAGAGAGGTAAATGGAGTAGTCCAACCCAATTGAACTCTAGCCAACTTAATTAATTCTCCCAATAGTTATGTCGGCTGTAATTACTCCTTCCTGGGTCCTCTCTTAGATGCTCAAAAGAAAGACAGTTTAATGAAAGTTCGGATTATATATATATATATATATATATAATAGAATTAGGGTAGAATACTAGAATCAAAATCTAAATAATGAGATTGCTGAATACAAAAAAGTCACCAATGTAGATTCATCGACCTCACACCACTTGACGACAATGAATAATACTATATACGTGTACCACTGACTTGATAAGGCTATTATCGTAGGCACAGTACATTTGTTGAAGCGTCACTACTCAAATCATTCAACTTTTACCAAATATCATGTGAAGTAATACGAGAACTCTTACCACCAAAACCACACCTCCACCGTGATGGTAGAATCAATATAATAACCCTACTATGATCTCATTACATCCTGCGATCTAATTATCTAATTCAAAAGAACCTTATACTAATTAATCCTACCTAGCATGTTCACAAGCCACAAAATCAATAACCTCAAAATGAAATTTTCTCAGCAGTCAAAAGTATATGGCACATTGACAACCCACTGTGCCAAGTGCCCTCCTTTTAGCCGGGAGCCCCACATGCATGCCCACACTTACCTGGAATTGGGTAGGGAATATATATAGTATTACTATTTTCTTTGGAGCAGCAGCATATACTATATATATGGCTTTGCAAGTTGCACTGCCACTCAGATGAGCTAATGCAGTACTGGACATCCTCAGTAGTCGGAAGATTATTTTATTTTGCTCATAATAAAGAAGAAGAAGAAGAAGAAGAAGAAGAAGAAGAAGATACAGAGAGAAACAAGCTTATTAACATGACCAAGTATAATCAATTGTCATTGTTTATGGAAATTAGGAGAAGAATCTTTGTTTAATTTGTTTATGGAATCCTCTCTGCTTTGTTTAATATGTAGTCATTGTCATTTCCAACAAACACTATGCTTAGATTAAACCCTTTCAGAGGTCTGAGTGGGAGACATTAACTTTTCTAGATTAAGAAAAAAATATATGTATGTATATTATTCTTCACGAATTCAAGGGTGGATCGAAAGGAGGCAGGACCAATGGGGCACCGCCCTCTAGAAATAAAAGATTAATTAGTAGGGTTTACCCTATATATTGGACATAGTGCTTATCCCCAATCCAAATGAATATTACCCATAACATTGCATTACTATATTTTTTTAATAATTCAAAAATTAGGTGAAGGGGTTTGAATCCTAGTGTCTTGTGCATTTGAAACATCTTGGAGCCACCTCTAAGAAATTCATTCCTTAATTAGTAATGTGGCGTGTGTAGAATGAAAAGACTATATTCACATGAGAGAATAATCAGATATTCGAAGAAATCTGAATAATCTTATTTGTTAAACAATTTTTTATTTTAAAAAACGTTATAAAATACCAAGTTACCATCTAGTTGAGTTATAAAATTCTTAGCCTAAAATTACATTATTAATAATTAGAAATATTTATATAAAAAAAAAATAAAGAGATATCTATTTTTCTATATCATAGAAATTCTAACAAAGAGAGTCTCAATAAAAAAAGAAAATAATAAACAACAACAATAAATTAATTACAAAAGCACCAAAGTTCAAACATTCATAATTTAGTGGTTGGATCTTTTGCTCCACTACACAAAAAAAGTATTCTCTCTTGTCACTTTTTTAGTTTTTTATTTCCTTAAAGTTTTTATTTGACACTCAACACCACACGCCAGTACAAAAACTACATACGGCAATGTTTGTACTGCAGAGCGGTATATGAGCCCACAAACACACATCACCACGGCAGTTCAATTGAGTAATGTAAGGATCACTAAAAAATGCGAAAGAAATGTTCTTATTTCCCCCTCCCCTCTGAGTATCTTAAAAAAAAAAAAAAAGTTTTTATTTGACACGTGTGAGACTAAAATGTAAATTGCTGCACTTAAACTTCTATACAATTTGAAATAAGAAAATTTTGTACGATATTTTGGGCGTTTCCTCACAAATGATTAGAGCGCAGTTATAATACATATATAGATCTATGGCTAGCTTTTGTTAAATTAAATGAAAATTAATGTGAAATATGTTATAATATAAAAAAAAAAAATGGAGAATGATTATCTTAAAAATTGACTTATAACTGGAGGAAACAAGTGGAAAGTTTTAGTGAGACATAATTTTAAATGATATCTACTTCTACAAAAGAATGATAGGTTCAACTCAACTCAACATAATGGGTTGTCTTTTAAATTTCCAGTTTGTTAATGACTATTATAGTTTATTTAAGGTGCTTTTTGAATTGCAATTCTTCAATTAAGCATTTACTAAATTCTCTTAATAATTAAGTAATAATTAAAATTTGTTCTACATTATTATGAAACATATACTTTTAAAAAGTCCAACACTCCAATATTTCACATAAATGATCTCATCATGAAGTTTACCTATAAAACCCATTATCTCGAAGCACTAAATAAATATTCATAGTAGTTACTCCAAGATTGAATTCTTGCCCTCAAATTTGCATACATTATAGAAATTTTTACATCCAAATTCTCTTAAACTAATTCATGCTTTCAAGTCTTGAACCATTATTTGAATAACTTCTTGACAGTTGTGATTGAAGTCTATCAATTGAATGACAGGCCCTTCCCAAAGTTTTTCAATTAATAAGTTACTTTTTCCTCTCTTATTATACCGACCTAGAAATAGATTGTGGACCACATGCATGCATGTTCACGTTAAAATGTGATTCAAAATAACCCTTATGTTGCTGAAAGAGCTTATAAACATTGGCACTGCATGTGCTAGTATTTTTTTACTTCTATGCTAACATTGACAATGTTATGAAACACCCTCCCCAAATCCCCCCAAAAATATCAATCGTGTAAAAATTTTAACTGATAATTAGTATATTATATATTTATAAAGACATTGACCAATGTATTTGAATTTTTCATCTTATTCAATGAAAATGGTTTTCTTTTTTGCTTAAAACAAGTAGGTAATGATGGATTTAAACCATAATTGACATTGAGTTTCAAAACTCTTGACCAAAAAAAAAAATAACTTTGAGTATTTGGGAAGATGGTAAAAAAGGGGAAACCATTACATTTTAACATTAGAAAGGGATATGATTGAAACAGAAGTTGCAGAAGTTTTCAAATAATTTAAATTTTAGTTTAAATGGGTAGTTGTGACTTGTGAGTATTTAAGAGATTGGAATTTAATCTCTAATTGTCAAATTTGAGAGAACTGATTAATAACGGTAGTTGTGGAAACTAGTTCAAATTCAAATTATAACATGATTTTACAATGAATATCCTTAAATTTTAAATAGATTAAGTATTTTAATTGTAATATAAGGATATTAATGAGAAAATAGAAGTTCACTATAGCTTCAGCTTCACTTGAGGATTACCTATGGATAAAAGCATGTATACCTGTGGACTATTCTTTGTTTGAGAGAGAGAGAACTTGAACACCAAATTGATTCACAGAAGGGACAAACAAAGATGTATTTTATAATTTGGAACAGTAAGTGGAGAATATGAGTTAGTGGAAAAGGGTTCTGGTTGTTAGTTGTGATTGTATTTTCCTATTAGTAAAGAAAAAAAGAGAACGTTTTTGCTCATATTTTTTTGAAGATAAAGCAGAAGATACCTATATATGTAGGCTACAGCCTACAAATGGGACCAACTACTATTATATGGATTGAAATCCAGTGCAATATTTAGAGTATTGCACCTGATGTAATAGTAATACATGGTTTTCAATCTCAATCACTAAATAAAAAAAAAAAGTTGAAAAAGTTAAAAAGTTAAAGTTAAAAAATGAAAATAGTAAAAATTAATGCAGGAGGGAGTGGTGTAATTGCACCTAGTGCAATACCCTAGGGTATTGTGTACCATATCCAAATCCCTATTACATTTAAATATTTACATACAATTTTCTACTGAAAAAAAAAAAAAAAAAAAAAAAAAAAAAAAAAAGAAGAGTTGAAGCCACAGAAGTAAGTCAGTAACGGTGGTAATGGTATACCTATACTTTATTCATTAGTCAATTGCACGATGATAAAAGAGAATGAAAAAAAAAATAATACACCAACTTAGGAAGCCATTTTTGTAATGTATCAATTTATTTCTTGATACCTTAATGTTGTTTGTGAATTGTATAATATTGATGTCCACGGTGTTGTCTACCTAACCAATAATTTTTTAATCTAGCATTTTGTTTACGAGTAATGACAACCTTAATATACCTTTTGAGTCATTAGCCCCAAGTACCATGAAAAATCTCCTTTTAGGTTTAAAAGTAATCAACAGATCCCACTTTTGCTTCCCCATTTCATTTGGACCCTGAGATCCCTATGCGCGTGTGTAACCTAGCTTTAGCAAAGCCCATTTTGCATTTTTTTTTATAATTAATTAATGTGACTAGGAACATCATTAAATACAGAAAGGGTGGTTATTCTGATCAGTCCAACAAAATGTGCCATTAAGATTGATAAATATAAACTCAAGAATTGGCTTAGTGGTTCCTACAGCCTTATGATATTTATAAGACTTTGGTTTCGAAATGTTTTGCCAACATCTTAGAACCACCTCCATGGGATTGCTCCCTGTAATATAACTTAGTGTGTGCAGGACAAGGAGACTACATATATAAAAGGGAAAATTCAGATATTCGAAGAAGGCTACATACTTTTTTTATTAAACAAAATTAATAAATATAGGTTTTAATTAATTCAAATGTTAAAAGTCTCTTATTATAAAAAAAAAAAAAAAAAATAGTGATGTATTAGCTTAATGATAAAAAATAATCATATAAAAAATGTTATAGATTTAAATTTTATCTTTTTTATATATAATAATAATAATAATAAATCGGCAAAATTATTACGTTTGAGCTGTTATTTTTCCTTAGCAAATTAAAATGACTATTAATTTGGAAATTTTATATGATCCATAATGAATTGAATGTGAAGAAAAATTCAACATATTTTCTCTTAATAATAAAATTAGGAGAAATTACAATAAACTCACTTGTGGTTTGACCCATTTTCACTTTGTCTACCCATGGTTTAAAACTTAACACTTTGTCCACTTGAGGTTACTTCCGTTAGGGCTCTGTTACCCACCTTTGGTTTTTCTGTTAAAAAACAACTTTTAACACCAAAATATAACATAACACGATTTGAAAAGTTAGGGTTTGAATTTTTTTGAAAGAGCTTGGGTTATGGGGTTTTGTGTCTCTATGCAAACTATTAGTCCTTTGCTAAAATTCCTTTAAAAAATAATCAAGAAAGAAAGAAGGCAAGAAAGATAGGATTGTTTTATGATGAACCATTAAAAAGGTCTACATTAGGACCTTTTTTAATATATCTGTAACACACTAAACCCCATAACCCAAGCACAAAATGACTCTATAACACACAAAGAAAATATATCTCACATCTCTCACGCTAAAATTGAAAAAGCATTGTCTCAACGTTGTGAAATCGAGGTCACCATTGCCTTTGGTGGTAAAACTCATTAACGCCGTACCAAGTTTCCTCCGAACCCATCAGCCAATTCTTTGCGATGAACTCATCTTTCCTCTACTGCGACTCAACTCACTGCTGCTCCTCTTCTCACTTCGTCAACGCCACCAAAACGTTGTAGAAATCCCTTTGCTTACACTCCAACAACGACTCTCGATCCTTCAATGCTCACTCCATCGAGGTCACCATCACCGCCGTGAAATCAATGACCTCATATTCGAGCAACTTGGTGTTGTTTTTCTTGGAAAAATTTGGGGGAAATCAAGGAAAATTGGCGAACTTTTGGGGCAGTGGTTGTGGACTGTGGGTGTGCTAGTGGCAGTTGTGGGTTCTAATGGTGTTAGTAGTGCCAGTTTTGAGTTTCTAGTTTTTGAACTTTTCTGGGTTTTCAACTTTTCTGGATTTCAAGTTTTTGGACATGAGGAGTAGGAGATTTGATTTGATTTATTTGAATGTTGTTGAGTTAGATTAGGAGTTTTAATTTTTATCCAATTTTTCTCATACGGCTTTATCATGCGTTTAGATATATAATTAAGTTATTTGTGGTTGAGATGATAAGTTCAAATGCAAGTTAAAGTTCTAAGAAATTACATAATATTTTTTTTTTACTAATAGCACGTTTTGATCTTGTTTTCTCTTGAATTTTTATGTGTTTTATGTTTTGAGAGGAGATAGACGTAAAAATGGTGCAAAAATACACATTTAACATTCTTTTTAAGAGATGTGGGTAACAAAGCCTTAAGGGAAGCAACCTCATATGGGCGAAGTGTTAAGTTTTAAACTACGGGTATACAAAGTGAAAACGAGTCAAACTGTAGATAAGTTTATTATAATTTCCCCTAAAATTATATGACTCAAAAGACTGAGTTAAAAGTCTCATAATTTAATTGATTGACATTTTTTGAATCTAATAGAAATATTTAAGACCCATTTGTTATCATTGTTTTAAACAAAAATTTTCAATATTTAAACAATATTACATATATTTTAACACATTTTTTTACTCACGTATATTTTTATAAAAATTTCTTAGAATTCAAGACCACTCATCTTAATTATTTTAAAAAAAATGTTGATCCATTAATGGGTTTTGAACTAGTGGGGCATTAAAAGGGCGAATTAATTAGAGGGCATGTTCACCCGTACAACACTGAGGCATGTTGATGTAGCACTGCTGCACTGCACGACACCTCAATGCATTTTGACAGGGAATTTTGACTCTGAGCATCCGTCCCAACATCATGATTAATTTATTATATGCCAGAAGGTAAATAGTAAAAGCATACATAATGGTCAATATCAATATGGTGTGTTGCGCTTGTGATTAAGAAATAGTAAAAAAAAAAAAAAAAAAAGATTATAAAAAAAAAGAAGAAGTAAAAATAGTGTTAGTAAATATAAATAAAAGTGATTTTATCTATACTATTTATAAGAGAATTTTTTTTTATTTGAATTTGATTTTTATGTGGTTTATAAATATCCCTAAATTTTAGGTTTAATAAAGAAAAATTTGAACACAACCCGATAAAAGTTTGTCTTCAATTTCATTTAAAATGTTTACAAAATAAGATATTCTCCTACTAATATATATGTTCAAAACAAACTTATCCAATTTTTTTTTTTTTTTTAAGAAAAGGAAAATTATGACAGTACACCAAAAAAAAAAAAAAAAAAACTCATTACACGCGCAAAGCGCATTTGATGAGGCTAGTTCTTGTTATAAGAATAATTATTTTAATTAATATTTAGTTTAAAAGCTAAATTGCACACTTCAAGTTTGATTAAATTTATTTCAGTTTTCTGAATTTGATTTCATTCGATTAAGTTTTCCAGATTTCAAATTTACTCAATTTAGACATTCCATCCAATTTTGTTAAAATATTTTTCTCTTTTGAAAAAATTTATAAAATTAATAAAAAAATTTTATAAATTTTTAACATGAGAATTTTTAAAAAAATTTTTTCATTAGTTAATTGCATATTTAATGAAAAAATTTTAACGGAATTGAAAAAAAAAAACCTTAGTTGAATAAATTTGAGACTTAAAAAAACTCAATTAAAAGAAAGTAAAGTTAAGAGGCCAAAATAAATTTGAATCAAATTTAAAAGATGTAATTTTCATTTTTTTTTTTTTGATAAGATTTTTAGTCTAAGACTGATTATAACTTGTCAACTTGATAAATCATTCCCTAATATTTGTCAAAGCTATGGGATTCATCATTGAAGGATTCATCATTGTAACTTATAAAGTGGATGACGGCTTGAATAAAAAAGGTGAAAAGAAATAGTCCTACAATATATGTAATTTAAATGTTGCTTTCCAATTGGTTAAGATTTTCAACTGGCAATTGTTTATTTGGGAGAGAGAAGGAATAAAATAGCTGCTTTGGATATCCTCACTTTTTAACTTTTTATGGACACCCACAATAATTAATTAAGTATGATATAGTCCCATTAGCTTTAGCTTAGATCTTGCTTTGTAGACTGTAGTACAGTTATACAAAATAATATGTTTAACATAACTGTCTGAACTAATTTGGATCAATAATTTAAACTTCTTTCCTATCTTTTTAACTTTTTCTTTTCCCTCTCTCAATAATGTGTTCGAATTATTTTTGCTACCTTTTTTAACCGAATGAACTAACAAAGCCCCCCTATATTCTCTCTTATAGAATTTCACATCAAATTTTATACTATTAGTGAGTATTAGGTATTTGTAAAAGTGATGATAGATATAATACAATAATCTTGTTTTGTATTTAAAATATTTTAAAAACTACCGCCTATTTAATAGAGTATTGAATTCAAATACAATATTAAATTCATTTTTTTTTTTTTGAATAATATGACTCTTCTTGGATAGGCTAAAAACAATGGATAGTGTTATTGTACGATTGAAGAAGAATAATTTAAAGTAGAATCAAGTTAGCTAAACCTTTGTCTCGCTATAATTTAAAACTCTCCCTCTAAAAAAAGAATAATTTAAAAGACAAAAAGATCATCCATGATAAAGGGGGATTTTTGTTTCCCTCCTAATTATCTATAGAGTTTTGAACAACATGGTAAAATTCAATTAATTAATTAATTTTAAATTGTATGGATAGAATTTGTAATTATCATAAGCAAACTTCATAGGTTAAAATTTTTCCTCTAAAAAAATGAATAATTTAAAAGACAAAAAAAGATCATCCACAATGAAGAGAGATTTTTCTTTTCCCTCCTAATTATCTATTCTAGTTTTGAATAACGTGGTAAAATTCAATTAATTAATTTAAAATTTTATTGATAGAATTTTTAAAACTCTAGAGAATTTTGAATAAAAAATCAACAATAATTTTGGTTTGCCGTTAGGACATAATGAAGTTAAACGTCAACACCATTGGCACCAAGGTAGGTCTACTTAATTTAATTTAAATTGTAGTTGCCACTGATAGATTTTTAAAATCTTCATTAATTAGATTTACCAAAACAAACTTGAATGAATCTTAACCTAAATTATAAAATTAATGCAAAATACTAGTACTAATGATAATTAAAAAATTATGAGGTGATGTTAGTGACATGCATTTTGACATAAATGAAGCAAAACGTCAACACTCAACAACACCATTTTGCCCATTTTTTGATTTAAATAACCAAAATGCCCCGAATGCACACTAGCCAATCAAAGCTTGTCCTTCTCAAAAAGTCCCACAAATTTTGATTTAGACTTTGGGGGTGATCGGTCTCTCTCTCTCTTTCTCTCTCTATCTCTATCTTTCTCTCTCTCTCTCTCTTCTTGTTAAGCCGCAACGCCCCCACAAGTGCCAAATCAACCAATCACAACTCAACAGCTTTGACCCATCTCTGTCTCTCTCTTATTTTAGTCTCTTCATTCATCCCTGTTCCATAGATCCTTGTCTTGCAAACTAGTACAAAAACGCTGACATATTTGGATTCGTTTCATTCACACTCTCTCTCTCTCTTTTGGTTTTGCTTTGGCCTCCCAAGCTAAAAGCAAAAAAGAAAATAACCCCACAAGCAAAAAAAGCCAAAATCTTTCCCACTGGCCACTGGTACTATAACCAGTAACCTCCACTTCATTTCTGAAGAAATCACTCTGCTCTCTCTCTCTCTCTGCTTCTACTCCTATTTTTATCAACTGGGTATTGTTTGTTTTTTCCTTTTGATTCTGGTTCAAGTTTCAAGTTTTTTTCTTTTATTTATTTCTTTTCTATGGTTGGAAGTTCTGTGTATCACTTTGTGAAGCTTCAAGTTGTCAAATTTATCACACAGACTTGATCTAAGCCTTGCTTTCCTTTGTTTTTCTTTTGTGGGGTTTTGGATCTGATGTGGAGGTCTAGGGTTTATCTTTGAGAAAAATAAGATCTGCTTTGTTTTCTCACTGTTCTCGAATTTTCCTTGGGTTTTGGAAAGTTGGGTCTTTTCTAGATTCTCTATTCCTCACCTTATGCTTATGTGAAAAAGATACTCAAATTCCTTCCAAATGCTTCTTAATTAGTGCCTCCTTGGCCATAAGACCTCCACGTCCTGCATTTCCTATCTTGGTTTTCTCTCTCTTTGAACTCCCACAGAGAGAGAGAGAGCTGATATTGTGCTTGGTTGTACGGTCTGACTGTTCATAACTATGAATCCAGAAATTGAAATTCAGTCTCCAGCCTCGTATCTGCAGAATTCTAACTGGTTGTATCAGGAAAGCAAGGGAACTAATTGGACCTTGGAAGAGAATAAGCGGTTTGAGAATGCTCTTGCTTTATACGATAAGGATACCCCGGATCGATGGCTTAGGATTGCCGCCATGATCCCAGGCAAGACTGTAGGAGATGTTATGAAACAGTACAGGGAGTTGGAAGAAGATGTTAGTGACATAGAGGCGGGCTTGATTCCAATTCCTGGTTATGGTAGTAATTCTTTCACACTGGAGTGGGTGAACAATCAAGGCTTTGGTGATTTGAAACAATTCTATAGCGTTGGTGGAAAGAGGGGCGCCTCTACTCGGCCTTCTGATCAGGAAAGGAAGAAAGGGATACCATGGACAGAAGAAGAGCACAGGTATTGCATGCCTTGGTATATAATTTGTATAAAATATGTGCCCTGACAATTTGGAATGTGAATGAGATATGATTGGCAAATCTAGCACTCAGGGTTATTTCTATTGGATGCTAGTTTACATTATATGTGGCGGAGCTCGATTAATTTAGTGAGATCCATAACGGACCCTAAATTTTTAGGATTAAGGCTTAGTTATTGTTGATATATGCTAGTCTACACTACAATTGAACCTATAATAAGATTTGTATTCTTGTTCGTATCTATAAACCATAAGGTTTGAATTGAGACGTTGAAGATAACCTTATATTATGATGTATATGTTTGAGAATTGAATTTTTCCTGATAGATCTAGTTAATTAGTTTAAAATTTGACTTGTAGATTAATGTTCATATTTGCTACTAAAAATTGCTTTATCATTGTTCATTTTTCTATCTGTCTGGCTTTCAATTTCTTAGCGTCCTCCTGCAAGTTTTTAATTTTGTGTTAATTCTAACTACAGGCAATTTCTGCTGGGTCTCAAGAAGTATGGTAAAGGTGACTGGAGAAATATCGCTCGCAATTATGTGACCACTAGGACCCCTACTCAGGTAGCTAGTCATGCTCAGAAGTACTTTATCAGGCAGCTTTCAGGAGGGAAGGATAAGAGAAGGTCTAGCATCCATGATATTACTACTGTCAATGTTCCAGAAACTAAATCTCCTTCTTCAGACGGTAAAAGATCTCCTTCACCAGATCACTGTGCAATGGTTATGCAGCCTCAGCAGCATCTAGAGATGGGTGTTATCAGTAGACAGCAGCCATATGACTGGAAAACACCATATGAGGCTACAACCATGGCTTTCAACCCAGCAAATGTAAACATGTTCATGAAACCATTTTGTGGGATTTCTTCATATGGACCTAACCTGCAGGAACAAAATCTATTTCGGAGCACCCTTCACGGATCTCAGTTTGGACCTTACAGTACAATGTTTCAGATGCAGCCAATGCAACATCAGTGAGAGTTCTGGAGGAATCTAATGCCAAACCATGCTATATGATGGTTATATGTGAATATGTTGATGAGGACTTTTAGTTAGTCCTTAGTAATTAGACTCTGCAAAGAAATCAGTTAGTTGATATCATGATTGATATTCAAACTTGGAAGGAAAGTTTATTAATGTGAAGTGTAGCTTTCATCATTAATGCTGCTATGTTGTGTGTTGGGGAATTAAGGGTAGTAAGTGGTCCTTTTCTTGTGCTTTCATGTGTTATACATTATGCTCTTGTTCACAAGATTACATTGAGGATCATGGTCAAAACTATATAGTAGGTTGATAGGCTCAAGTTATCACCCAGTCACTTCTCTTTGGATGGTGGATGAGATACGGGCATTAGTGAGATAATTATCTTGTGGAGGTATATTGAAAGCTTTAAACTTTGTGAATATCATTCGTAAATGTGATTTATCAATATGCATTTGAACAAATTTCTTGTAGCTTTACTTCCCGAATACGTGGATGCGTCTCCTTTGGCGCTTTTCAATAAATTGTTTAGTTATAAAATAACACAAAAAAACCTTGGAGCTATGTTCTGTTACTTGGTGGACATGTGGATCTTTGCATGATAACGATTGTTCTGCAATAAAATAAGTTGTGTTGGTGGTTATCTAGTATCAAGTTTATTAATTACTTTAATCTATATTTACCGTTAGCCCCCACTGGCACTGAAGAATAGGATTGGTCTCAATAATATTCTTTTTTTGAGAATGAACTGTAGTAGTGAAGTAGAAAATTAAAATGCCTGCCTGGGGTGCAACATGAGGAATATGGTTGGTTTGCATGCATTTGCATTATTAGCCCAATTGGAAGGAGCTGATCCGAGGACTGTAGTTCATATCAGCAGATGCCTAATCCAATATGCCTTCTCACAAATGCACCAACGAAAAGAGGAGCAAATCAAGCATTTGATTTTGAAGTGATTTTAACTCCTATGGGTGCTATTTGTCATTTCAATTCCAGACTTTGATGCTGCATTGCATATTAAGAGGCTCTGTCCTGAGACTCTATAATACTACTTAGCTTTAATGAAGTGTCTCTTTTGCCCAAAAATAAAAGGATATGCCGTCTAAGTTGACAACGCCTCTCTCCCTATGACGTTGTTTGCTTTTCTCTAATGCCTTTTTAATAAAACATAATTTATACACTTAATGGCAATTAATATACTTAGTGTTTGGGGATCGAACCTTGACCCAATCCATGACGAAGGGCCACTTGGGTTGAGTTTGACAATCGAATCTTGACCCTAGCCATGACCAAAGGCCACTAGTTTAAGCATCAGATGCTTAATTCTTCTTTTCCTTTATTCCTTCACGGAATCACAAGGATGACGATTTCTCTTTTTCTAGATTACTTGCTGAGGTTAAAGATCTAATGAGATGTACTGGCGAATATGATTAATCAAACAATCCTTGTAACTATAATGTGTGTTTTCCTTTTTGTTCTTCTGCATATTCTTCTGAACCACAAAGACAAGAATTTTTTTCTTCACTCTAAACCAGTTTTCAATGGTACCAAAGACTTTCTATTCCTTTGGACTCTTTTTAGTCGACTCATCAAAGGCATCAAACTTTTATGATTCTCTAGTGTACCATACCAATTAAAGAAACTTTGAAATTGTCATGCTGTTATCCAAATCCTGCTCTCTCTCTTGTGACACTACGCATTACAATTGAGTATCTAGCTTTTCATGACGTTTTAAAAAGCTCATGATGCTCGTTAACATTCTCCAATAGGGCAGTGAAATATTATCATGACCTTCCATTTTGTGAAAACATTGACAGTATTAATAACCGTCTCCCTAGTCAGGTGCAGTTTGCAAAGAATGATCTTATTATCAATAGATTAACTAATCCTACTAGTGCTTATGCGAATTGAATCTCATTCGGTAGTAATTTGACCATTTTGAAAATAAGATGGGAAAGGAAGAACATAAAAATACGTGTGCTGTGAAATTAACCAATGTGCAAATACGTCCACAATTTTGCTAAATTAAGTGTGGGTTTGGATCCACGTTGCATCTCTACATTGCGTTTTTACTGCGTTTTGGACTTTTTTTTTTCCTATGCATTTCAGGGAGACAATGGCTACTGTTCATGTTACTGTTCATAAACAGTAGCCAAATATCACTTACTTTTCAGCCATTTTCATCAATTTGTGAGTCCTGTGCACTGTTCATGAGACTCACAAAATTTACTTTATAGTAACTTTTTTATTAAAAATGGGTCCCATAACACTATTCACACATTTAAAAATTATTTTGCTACAGTGTTTTCTGTTTTTAGTTTTCAGTTTTAGCAAAATAAGTTCTATCCAAATGGACCTTAAATGTTTGGGAACCACAATTTGACTCTCTACGACCACTCTAAAAACAAACCCATGAAATGTGATATCGAATGTCATAAAAGACTTAAGTATGTCTTCCTTGTCACCAATTAATTTTGAGGTAGAGTGACACAACTTACGATTCGACAAGTAATATTAGAACCAAGGTCATAAGTTTGACTCATAGGAGAGTCATTGTGAGACGGGGATTGTTGGGAGGACCATATTTTGGCTCCCTATGACATATCTAAAAATAGGATCGTGAGGCGTGATATGGAATACAATAAAAGATTTGAGTCTATTTTTTTCATTACCAATTAGTTTTGAGGTGGAGTGACATAGCTCATGGCCTGGCATTAAAAACTCAACAATCTTGTAATTTTATTGTTTATGATAACCCACCACCTTTTGTGTAGAATTCACTAGCATTTGATAAGGTTGTGCTTGTTTTTTAGGATTTTTTTATGTTAAATACATTTCCCTCTATTTATCCACAAAAAGGGGGAGGGGTGGGGGGAAGAGAAGATATCTTGTTAATTCTGAAAGTGGGCTAGTTTTGTTAAAAATGGAGTTTTAACCTTTGAAACATTTTAATTTTTTTCCCCTAGTAGATACACAAAATTATACAGGAAAATTAATTTAAAATCTCATTCCTTTTTTTTCCCCCTAACACTATAGCACTACTAAAGAAAAAGATCTTTAAAAATGGTGTCTCCTGGGCATGTGCCTTATCCACTATCAAGTTATCTTTTCCATCATCTATGATGACTTAAGCATATTCAAAAGATTATTCAGCTAAAAGTTCCTCAAATATCATGCGTTGTCAGTTCAAAAGTGATATATGATAATAGAATTTCCTGTTGCTATTGGTTTTGTTTACCCTCTTTTCTTTAGCTATTGCTAATTACTGATACTGGCATTGGCATTGGCATTGGCATTTCTATTACTGTTGCAACCTTCATGAGAAGGCTAGATGAGTTATTCTAGGACTATAATTTTTATCACATTTTTTTACAACAATTTATGTGACAAATTGCGACTATTTACCTATACTTTTATATTAATCCATCATTTTTTCTTCACACTTATGATCATTCTCACATGAGTACTGTGGTAAAGTGTGTAGAATAGGCTATGGTCCTAAACTTTTGAGGCTAGAGCCCACCACGTTGCTTGCACTTACTTTTTGGGGTACTACCCACTCTACAAACACTTCAATCAGAATGACCAATATGAAAGGCGTTAAGAAAGAAAATAAAGTAATGTTAAAAAGTCTAAAAATTGTGTCCTTGTTAAATGACAGTATTACCCACATTCTTTTTAAAAAGGAGTAGCTTTTATGCAAGTTGCACAGGAAAGCACTTTGGCTACTTTATTCTATTTTTGATCAAGCCTTTATGTGTTGATTTGAGGCCACATACCTTAGTCTCACACTTTTGGCTATTTTGTTTTCTTCTATGCTTGCTTTTATATATATATATATTCTGATTCTTCCCACCAATAGTTTCAATAAAACATTATTTGTTAAGAAGAAAGAGGGAAAAAAAGAAAAAGAAAAAAAAGAGCTTGCCGGCTCTTGTTGAGATCCATAACTGACTCAAAAAAAAAGAAAAAAAAGAAAAAGAAACTAAGCTTTTGTTATTATTGCTGTATTGACGCTTAAAATAAAATTGGGTTATCCGTGACTACTTTCATTAAAAAAAAAAAATTAATAAATAAAAAGAAGGGTGTGAGGTTATCCAAAATAAAATTAAAATTGAAGAAAGAAATAAAGCGAGAGTTGTCATAGAAAGCTTTTTTTTTTTTTTTTTTAAGGAAACTTTGTCACAGAAAGCTTAATTATTAGGACCATCATTTTTCTCTATAGTGCATCAATGCAGGTCCACATACATTTAAAAATGCTCTCTTATGGGGTCTTTTGAGTCATATTACAGGAAAAAATTGTATCAATGCAGAAAGTGGAAGATTGTATATGCCATTATATTATTGAGCTTAAAAATAACTCGTGAATTTTGTGTCCAAACAACAGAAACAAAGTTTCTTATATAATAATAGTACCAAAAGAAAACAAGTTTCTTATAAAATTAATACATTCCCTATAATGACTTCATCAACAAAGTGGCAAAAAATATATGTATTGAAAAAGCAGTTGTTGGGAAATACGATTACATAACGAAGCTGACACACTGTATGAGCTGTGTTATGTGTCTGATTGCATAGGCAATGTACGGGTACATTATTTATCATGTCTTCATTTTGTTGGTACTAGTTGTAAAACACTTCTGCAATCATTTTCTCTTCCAGACTATATAGTATTCCCATTTTCTTAATTAATTGTTACTAAATTGTGAATTGATGGATTCCATACCTCATTGTTGATATCAAACAGTTTACTCAAAAGAGTTTTCATACTGGGATTTTCTACTTAATTCATTTTTTTATAGCTCATAATGTACACAGCTAGATGGGCTTTGTGACTTTGTCTCTCTGTGCAGAATAGCCCATTGCTCTATGTACCTTGCCTGTTTGAATTTTCAAGCAAGAGGGTAGAGAAAAAAGATAGTCTTGACTCTTGATCCATATGCTTCTTTTGGTTTGTAATGTGAAATCCTCTGTGTCTTTTTTTTTTTTTTTCTTTCTTTTTTTTTTTTCCTTTTTCAATAAATTATTGTTTATATAGCTGGGAAAAAAATAGTGAACATTAATCTTACATATTTGCAATTTCATTGAAGTGGAGGGAACGATGGTAATTTCTTGACCTATCAATATCGCTACTACTTGACAAAAAAAAAAAGGGTGTTGGCATTGCATGCTGCAATATCGTTAAAGGATCTATCATCTCCCAATGTGACACAACCATTGGATTTGGAAGACAGTAAGCATAAATTTCTCAAGAGGTTTGCCTTTTGTGTATCAGCTGAGGATGCTTATTGGTCAGTGGTCACCAATAATGCAACAGATCGTTTACAAAATTACAATACTTCCAAGTTCGAACGATTTTAACTTTACAGTACCTATTCTCTACTCTCACTTTTATAGCTATGAAAAAGCATACCTTTTTACCTAGTAGGAATAAGATTGATTAGTTCCAAGAAAGCATCGCGCCAAGAATAGAAGTTTTTAAGGAATTTTGTATGGTATAGTTCTTTAAATCCTCATTTCTCTTTTAAAATAAATAATTAAATATTATCAAGAGTTTTGTAATTTAATAATATTATCTAATTTTTTTTATGAAACTTGGATTTGAATCCCTTTTTCTGAATTATTATAAGCAAAATATATACATATATATATATATATATATATATATGAGATGGGTTCAAGTTACACCTTTTTTGCATTGTAGATTTCTAATAGATCGAATGGTTGGAGAAATAATATTAAATGATTATTTTGTTTCTCTTCCTTATTTATGACAAATTAATTCTATCTTTTTTTTCTTTCTCTCTTTTTCTTACCCAATATAAAAAGAAATTCTCTTCTTCTCTCGCTCACGGTCTCACCTATTTTCTCTCTCTTGCTTGCCCAATAAAAAACAAAATTCTCTGCTTTCTTTCATCGTGATCTGAGTAGCGGAAGAAAAGATAAAACAAGATGATTTTTTTAATGAAGTTTACTTGTACAATATTTGCTCCACCCAAAACACCGGTTGGTACAATATACTGCAACAGCTTCTAAAACAGGCATTAGTCTATCTAATTCTTCTTCAGCAGATATCCTAGAGGCCATTAGCCATGTAGATTGAGCACCAATATCGATCATATCAGCCCCTTCAGAAATCATCAAGTGGGCTAACCATTTTATGGCAACCTTCTTCAAACATCTCAAGAAATCCAGCAACCCATGGATCTGCATTATCCACCCATTCATTACGATGTACTCTGGCAGTTTTTGCTACAGTTTGTATCTGTAAGTCAGCAAAAAGAAAAAAAAAAAAAATCCCATCAGTAGTTTTTACTACAGTTTGTAGCTGTATCTGATGTAATTGGTTACAAGTTATTTCCCTGATTTATTTAAAAAAAAATGGCTACAAGTAATTTGTTTCCGTGATTGATATAATTTGGGAGTCCAATTGAAGGCTCGAAATTCACTATTATAGACAGGTTGACCAAGGATTAATAAAATTAGGAAGTAAGTTTTCTTTAAAAAGTTAGTTCTAATTGCAAGTGGCATATAGACAAGAAACCTAGCGGGCCTGAGTAACTGCAGCCTCCACAGAGACAAACTTTCCTCCATCACTAAAACTATCTGGGGTCACATTAAGGATACCCATGACAGAGGTTCTCTGTGACTAGTCCCATAAACCACTTTTAATTGGATTCTAAAAGAAAACTAAACATAATTTGGACATCCTAGTGGGATTACCAAACATCTGTGCTGAGATTGCAAGAAAAAGTTTCGGTGTCTCTCATGCTCCCATGCTGATTGGACCCTTTAGAAAGAAATTTTTAGATCACATTTGCTCTGGAATTGTTGCAAATGAGACAGATTCTGCCACTATTACTTGTGTCACTACCGGTGTTTTGGGTGGAGCAAATATTGTACGTGATTTGAGTTATGTTTTGTATGAGGCTTTGCTTTGCCTCTGTGGTTGTCACCTCTACCTATAAAGTTTTCTATCATTTTTTTTAAGAGAGCAGGTGAATTAGGAAATTAGGAAAACTGAAACCCCAAAACCATTTGAAACACAAAACAAGTCTAACAAAGAAGAAAAAACGTTATCTAACAACAGAAATTTTAGGAAGAAAGGGACACCATTAAACAAAATCCAATGAGATTTATGGAAAAGTAATAAATGAGGATAAAGAAAAACTATTATTAATTAAGTAAATAAGGTGGAAAGAAATAATAATTTAATGTTGTTTTTCTGACCGTTGGATCTATTAGAAATCTACGATACAAAAAAGGTGTAACTCTATAAAAGTTACACCAGGTGTAACTTGAACCCATCTCTCTATATATATATATATATATATTATGCCACATCATCACTTTAGTAATATAAAACATTGGATAAGATAGAAAAATACATAAAAGTTGTAATTAAAGCTAAATGGTAGATTTAGCTTATTAACCTTTTCTTTTTTAAGCCCCCTCAAAAAAAAAAAAAAAAAAAAAAAAATTTTTTTTTATTTGCATTTATGTGTGTGTGGGAAATGGTTCAAGTTGATTCAACTTATAAAGTCTATCATTATTGAATAAGAAATATAAAGTTCAAACTCCGTTTATTCCAAAAACTAACTGGTGTATTAGCCTAATGATAAGAGTAGTCATTATAAAGTAGAAGTCATAGGTTTAAATTCTACCTTATCTATCAAAATAAATAAATAAATAACCCTAAGGATTACCATAAAACTTCGTCGCCAAAATCAACAAAACGAAAGAACTAAAGAGGGGACTTTTCAACCTCTTTTATATTTAACCTCTTTTATATTTGCATATTTATTTCTACTAGTCGCAGATCCACACAATACATGGGAATAAATAATTATTTTGAAATTTTTATATAATGTGTTATTTTTTCTCCCTAAATCTTAAATAATTTACATATGTTCAGTCCAATTAGGTCAACTTTGGTTCTATTCAATCCAATTTGGTCCACTTGTTCAATTTCGGTCTTCTTTAGTCCATTTTGGACTAATTAGGTCTTAATTGATTCTTTTTATAGGTTGCCTTTTCAAGTTAAATTCAAAAATTCATTTTATTTTCTTAATTTTTGGGTAGAAAAGTATGAAATTTTATTATATTTAGGCTAAACTATTTAGTTTTGATTAAAAAAAATACAAATAAAACAGGCATTAGAAATTAAAAATATGAGTCCTAAAAATGCAATAAAAATAATAAATATTCAAAAGTCCTATTTGATCCATTCTATCCTCTTCGGTACACTTTGGTTCTATTCGGTCCATTTGGTCCACAGTGGTCCTATTCTGTCTACTTCAATCCTATTCAATTCACATTGGTTCTATTTGACCCATTCTATCCACTTCAGTCCTATTCAGTCCTATTTGTTCCTATTCAGTCTAGTATGTCCACATTCGTCCTAATCTGTCTATTCGTTCTTATTTCTTCCCTTTAAATCCTTTTTGGTCCACATTGGTATACTTTGTTCTATTTGGTTTATTTTGGTCCTGTTCGGTCCATGTCGGTCCACCTTGTTCCCATTCGATCCTATTCTGTCAATTTGGTCCACTTCATTCTATTTGGGCCAACAGTATCCACTTCAGTCCATTCAGACCACTTCGGTCTATTTTGGTCTACTTTGGTCCATTTTTGTGCACTTAAATATAGAGAAAAAAACATGTTTGGGTTGAGAGCACCTATTTTAAGTTCAAATTTATTAATATATATATCAAATTGGTAATATCTAAAATTTTAAGCATAATATTTATTGTTGCAACACTTTTATTGGGTTGCATTAATATAGCATTTTCGTCCATTTCAGTTCATTTAAATTTAAGTGAAAGATTTTCTAAATATGAGAGATATAAATATACAAATCTAATCTTTAGGGCAGTTACTCATTTGCAATACAAGGAAAAGTTTTAGAAGACAAAATTAAGGTAAAATCCTGCTTCACAAATTAAGAAAAAAACTCATGAGATATTCCATAATAACTCTTGTCTAGTAGAACTATGCCATTATATATTACTCTATATATAATGAAAAGTAAGTGTTCATTTGAGATCCGCTTACTTTGCTGAAATTGAAAACTTTTTGCTTAAAGTACTGTAGATAAAAATAAAAGTTAGCTGAAATAGTACAGTAAGACCCATAAACAGTACCAAAAAGTATAGTGGAACCCATGAATGATAGTAAAAATAAGCTGAATAGTAAAATAAATTGGCAAAAATAATCCATGTCAAACGCAATCTAAATATCAGAGAAATGATTTACGTCTATAAATTACAAAGCTACGAATGAAGGAATGACGGCACTATGCCATTATATGTTACTCTTTCTATGATATTTACTCTTCATTATATATAGAGTAATATATAATGGTATAGCTACAAAATTCATATTGATAATTAATTATTCCAAAACATAATTTCACTATAGTAAAGTATCAACTATAATTTAAAAGGAACAAAGAGAACAAGAAAAACATTTCGAATTGCTGGCCTTTCAAACTTCGGAACTGGTGTTGGCCGCGATGGTTGCCCTCAACTCCTTGCGCTCTTCTAGTTTAGAAGCAACCTTTGCGAGTGTAAGTAGGAAATCCCATTTACGCTTCAATGGGAGAGGAACTAGTGTTGGCCATGATGATTGCCCAACTATGAAGACATATTTTGCATAGACATTGTACGCTTCCAAGCTGGTATTGCTTGCTAAGATTCTCCCCCTATCTCGTAGTCGGCCGGCCATTGTTAATACCTTCGTCCGCATGTTACACAACACAATGTAATTGTGAAATTGTAAGAAAACAATTTCGCCAACATTTGGATGGAAAGCTAGCAATGACCTAGGTGGCGAGATCTTCTTTGCTATCTTAACGCGATCGGTGTGCTCTGAAACCGTGTCCTTGAAGTAAACTTTGTATTTCAAACACCATTTTCCTGCATTATTGTAATCCTCAAGTTCCCAAACAGAAAAATTGCTATGGTTTTGAAAAAAAGGCTTTCGGAATATCCGTAGACGCCCTTGGAACACTCCAAGGTAGACGAAGTCTCCAAGGCAAAGGTCACTAGGCGGATCAATATAGCGGCATCCTTGTGCTTCGTTGAATGGATCAAACATGACAAAGCCTTTGGTCGTTCTATCATTTTCGTCCACCCAATGCAGCATCCCATTGCAGGCAACAACACCAACATTCGAAGACCTTATATGGAAGGGATTTAATCCGCGTGTTGACAAAACAAGAGAGTCGCACCATTCATCGGTGTCAGAAGAAAAGATCTGCATATGTATCTGAGTAGTGTTGGATTCAGTAGGAGAAAGAATGCGTACCACCTTGTAACTATAATGGGCATTGGTAGTACATCCCTGCTCTTTATCATAGCTATATGGATTGCATATAAAGCCCACCAAAACGACTCTGTTACTCTTTGGGAACGGAAGGCAAGGGAGCGTGATCCATTGTTTGGTAAGCGGATTGCAAATGCAATACACTCTAAAGATTGGCCCCAAATGCCAAAAACGGCTCAAAGTTTTTGGAACTTCGCTATAAACCAGCAGTAAGTCATTGAACGAAGCTTCAATGGAAAAGGTGTAACCTTTTCTTGCTCGTTCTATATTGGGAAGAAAGTTGAGAAAATCGAGTCCGTCACCGTCACCGTCACTGCCACTGCCACCGTCCTCGGAATCATCGTAGAATGGAAGAGCGAGGATATTGTTGTTAAATTTTTTACCGTAGTGTAACACAAGAGTAAAGGGGTCTATGTCTGAATTTCTAAATTGGTGGCGGTGGTGAATGTAGCTGCTGTTAAATAACAATATTATTAGCAACGCGATGTGTTATACCATGTTATACATGCTAGAGTGGATACGGAAGAAGAAGCATAGAATAAGAACATTAAGAACACGAGGGTTACGTGATTCAGTTTTAACAGCCTACATCCACGGAGGAATCCTTTAAGGGCTACATTTTCACTACAACAAAATGTATTTTTAGTGACGAAAATTGGTGAGGAAATATTTTTCGTCACTAAAAATATAGCTTTAGTGACAAAATATGAATTTTGTCACTAATAATGAAAAAAAATTATTACATTTAGCGACGAAAAATAAATTTCGTCACTATTGTAATCTGAAAAATAAGCACCAAGGAGGGAAACCTTGGCGCCAACTTAATTAATCTAAAGTGACGAAATCTTTCGTCGCTAAAAGTTGAAATTTTTAGTGACGAAATATTTCGTCACTGTAGGTATTGCTGTGGATAGTTTTAGTGACGAAGATACTTTTGTCGCTATAAGTAAGTATTAGTGACGAAAAATAGTCGTCACTAAAAAAATAAAGGTATTACACTTATATGTGTTTAGTGACGAAATCACATTTCGTCACTAAAAGTATGCTTTAGTGACGAATATGAATTTCGTCACTAAAAACAATAATAGATTTTACCTGTATATGTTTTTAGTGACGAAATCATATTTCGTCACTAAAGCATACTTTTAGTGGCGAAATGTGATTTCGTCACTAAAAACATATAAGTGTAAGACATATGAATACATTTTCAGTGACGAACTCGAATTCGTCACTAAAAGTATGCTTTAGTGACGAATCCAAATTCGTCACTAAAAGCTTTATAGAACTCAGGCGCCAAGCCAAAAATTGTTGCGCCAAAAAAATTTAGCTACAGCGACGAATTTAAGTTCGTCGCTAAAGGTATCCAATAGTGACAAATGAGATTCGTCACTAAAGGCTTTGTAGTTATATCAGCTTCAGCCCAATTTTTTTCTTTTTTCACTTTCTTCTTTTTTGGTTTTTCTCCCTTTCCCTCAGACACATACCCAAACTCCATTACCCAAACCCACATACCCAGAAACTTGAGATTCAGAGCTCGCCGTCGTCGCCGATTCAGCGACGCAACAACTCAGCAACGCTAAGGCGACGCTTGGACTCGGTGACACTTGGACTCGGCGACGCTAAGGCGACGATCCCGGTGACGCTTGGACTCAGCGACGCTAAGGCAACGATCCCAGCGACGCTTCGGCTTCGCACCGACAAGCACTCGCGACGCACCGGCGAGCATTCGCGACGTTTCGGCTTCGCGTCAACGACGCACCGGCGACGCACTACGGCGGACCAGCGACGCTTTAGCGACACACCCGGTGTCGCTTCGGCTTCCCTTCACCGATTCAGGTATTTTTTTTTTCTCCTTTCTCCTTTTTTTTTTTTTTTTTTTTCCTTCATAGTGGTATTTGTTGGATTTGAGGTTTTTGGGGGTGTGTTCTGAAATGGGTTTTTTGGAATTTTGAAGATTCCTCGTGGGATTTGAAATGGGTCTCTAAATGTGCTTATTGTGTGATTTGTTTTCTTTGGTTAATTTATTGTTTTTCTTTTTAAATCAGTTTCAACTCAAATGCTGCTGTGACTGATTGCTTAACGATCAGATTAAAAGCTTTAATTTCAAAAGCTTTTTATGGCCTATTCAACAGGTTTGGGTTCCAATGTTCTATCTCTCTAATTCTTTGTTTTTCAATTTGTTATGATGGTTGGATCAATTTTCTTTAGTAATTGCTTTTATGTTTGCATTTTGTATTCTACAAGTTTTAGCTTAAAGGCGGCTGTGAATTTAGTGATCAGATTGAGGGATTCAATTTTTGAAGCTCTTTATCACCTACTGAACAGGTTGGGGTTCTAGGTTAAGCCTCTCTATTCCTTCGTATTTCAATTTTTCAAATTTTATTGTTACTTGGATCAATTTTTATTTAATAATAATTGATTTTTTTTTTTTTTTGTCTTTTGTTTTCTATTTTAATTTAAATGCCACTGTGAAATTAGCAATCAGATTGAAAGGTTTCAATTTTGGAAGCTCTATATATCTCCCATTGAGTAAATTTGGGTTCTTGTCTGATTATGTACGTATGTGTGCTTGTATAGCTCATTGCACATAGGAGTTATCTTCTGGATATGCATAATTTGGGGATAATTTGGAAAGAGCAGTTATGCATCTTAATTAGGTCGATATTATTGGTTGAAGTTGGAAGGCAATTAACTCTGTTTAACAGCTATGAATAATTGATTTTTTTGGCTATTTATTTTTTTTACTCTTCTTTTTTCTTTCCTTATCAAAATTCTCTTGCTTTTCTTTGTAGGACCTCTTGAGTTTGAAAATTTGAGAGCTATACTCACTGAATTTTTTTCTTACATTTTCTCCATCAAGAAGTAAAGCTTCACTTATCTATGTGTTGCATGCAGGTAAAGCTTCACTCATCTTTTTGTGCTTATCATTGGGTTTACATAACTATTCACTAAAAGTTATCTTTCTTTTATTTCCAGCTCTCTCTTTTGTGACTGAAGAAATTGTGAGGAACAAGGTGAAGAATACAAGTTAACTTTGGATTTTTTCTAAAAGTTGTAAACTTAGCTTGAGCAAAGTAAGTATATTCTAGTTAAAAACTTATAAAACTCTATATATAGTTGTGATGTTGAAAATTTGTTTTGTGGTGGGTTGTTATGTTGGAGCAAGCGGGTGGCTTGCATGGTGCTATAAGGTGGCTTAAATTCATATTGGGAGTGTTTTTAATTTCTTGCAAATGTGAATGAAACTTGTTGATTAGTAGCAATTGTGTTCCTTTATTCAATTCCAATACTTGTAAGCATTATAGTTGTGATGTTGGAAATTTGTTTTGTGGTAGGTTGTTGTGTTGGAGCAAGCAGGTGGCTTGCATGATGTTATAAGGTGGCTTAAATTCATATTGGGAGTGTTTTTAATTTCTTGCAAATGTGAATGAAACTTGTTGATTAGTAGCAATTGTGTTTCTTTATTCAATTCCAATACTTATAAGCATTATAGTTGTGATGTTGGAAATTTGTTTTGTGGTAGGTTGTTGTGTTGGAGCAAGCGGGTGGCTTGCATGATGTTATAAGGTGGCTTAAATTCATATTGAGAGTGTTTTTAATTTCTTACAAATGTGAATGAAACTTGTTGATTAGTAGCAATTGTGTTCCTTTATTCAATTTCAATACTTGTAAGCATTATAGTTGTGATTTTGGAAATTTGTTTTGTGATGGGTTGTTGTGTTGGAGCAAGTGGATGGCTTGCATGGTGCTATAAGGTGGCTTAAATTCATATTGGGAGTGTTTTTAATTTCTTGCAAATGTGAATGAAACTTGTTGATTAGTAGCAATTATGTTCCTTTATTCAATTTCAATACTTGTAAGTATTATAGTTGTGATGTTGGAAATTTGTTTTGTGGTGGGTTGTTGTATTGGAGCAAGCGGGTGGCTCGCATGGTGTTATAAGGTGGCTTAAATTCATATTGGGAGTGTTTTTAATTTCTTGCAAATGAGAATGAAACTTGTTGATTAGTAGCAATTGTAGTCTTTTATTCAATTTCAATACTTGTAAGCATTATAGTTGTGATGTTGGAAATTTGTTTTGTGGTGGGTTGTTGTGTTGGAGCAAGCGGGTGGCTTGCATGGTATTATAAGGCGGCTTAAATTCATATTGGAAGTGTATATTTGTGTGTGCAATGTATATTTATTTAAGTATTAATATAGACTTGTGCATTCACGAATAGGATAGAAATTTATCTAAGTAGCTTATAGACTTAGATATTAGAATACATTATGCATGAATTGTCCTTATTTTACTAAAGTAGCATTCATCTTGTAATTGTAGTCAAACATGGATAAAAGTTGGATGACAATGGGGAAGACACCCGATGGCAGATTAAGTCATTCATATATTGAAGGGGTCAATGCATTTATTAATTCCGCAAAAGCGATTGTGGACTTGAGTGGTAATATTCTGTGCCCGTGTATTCACTGTGTGAATTGCTATCGACAATCTCCTCAAACTGTGCGTATCCATTTGCTTCATCGTGGAATTATGCAATCTTACATTAATTGGTATAATCATAGAGAACCTCGTGTATTGAATGAGAACATTCATGATAATGAAATGTCGGATGATGATCATATGGATGGTATTGATGCCTTGGTAGATGACTGAATTAGAGGGGAACCAAGAAATGCAACCGAAGATGAGGAGGTGCGTCATTTTGACAAACTTGAGGAAGATGCAAAGCATGAGTTGTATCCGGATTGCACTGATTATAGTATCTTGAAGTTTGTTATTGAGATGTTAAAGGTAAAGGTAATGACCAACTTGAGTAATAAGGGACTTGATATGATGCTAGAATTGCTGACAAAGGTTTTACCGAGAGATAACTTGGTTCCAAGATCAACTTATGAAGCAAAGAAGATATTACGTGACTTGGGCATGTCATACAAGCATATAGATGCATGCAAAAATGATTGTGCACTATTTTGGAAGGAAAATGAAAACCTTGATAAATGTCCGGTGTGTGAGGTGCCTAGGTACAAAGATACACGTACCCAAGGTAAGAAAATTCCTCACAAGGTATTACGTTACTTCCCATTGACACCAAGATTGAGGAGATTGTACATGTCAGGCCAAAGAGCTAAGGACATGAGATGGTATATAGACAAACGTGTGGATGATGGGATAATGAGGCATCCGGCTGATAGTGAGGAGTGGAAGGAGTTTGATTTGCAACATCCTGATTTTGCCCTCGAACCTCGCAATGTAAGGTTGGGGTTGGCTACAAATGGATTTAATCCTTTTGGGAATATGAACAACAACTATAGTATGTGGCTTGTTATACTTATCCCCTATAATCTACTGCCTTGGTTGGTTATGAAGGAGCCATATTTTATATTATCCTTGCTTATTCCCCGTCCCCATCAACCGAGAAATGAGATTGATATTTACTTGAAACTATTGGTTGATGAGTTGAAGGAGTTGTGGGAACAAGGTGTAGAAACTTATGATGCTTATAGTAAATAGCATTTCAGATGCGTGCAACTTTGTTGTGGATAATACATGACTATCCTGGATTTGGTAACGTGTTCGGGTGGAGGACAAAGGGTTATCATTCTTGTTACACTTGCAATGATCAACCATATTCAGAAGCTTTGGAAAGTAAAATTAGATTCATTAACCATCAAGCTTATTTACCTATGGAACATCGTTCGAGACATAGTCAGTTGCATAATGGTTTACCGGAGAAACGAAAGAGATCTTTAGAGTTACAAGTGGGAAAGATACAAGAGCAGCTAGATAGAATGCCAAATATAATTTTAGAAAAGCATCCAAGTAACAAGAAGAAACAACTTATTGGGGAGCCAAATTGGTCAAAGACAAGTATTTTGTATAAGCTTCCCTATTGGAAAAATAAGAAGCTTAAGCACAATATTGATGTCATGCATGTGGAGAAGAACATTAGTGAGAGTACTTATGGTACTTTGTTGGACATTGAGGGGAAAAACAAGGACACTGACAAGGCTCGGATAGACTTTCAAAATATGAACTTTAAGCACAAGTTGCATTTGAAACAACGTCCTGATGGATCATATGACAAGTCTCGAACTTTCTTTTCATTAAGCCCCAATGAAAGGGATGGTTTTTATGACTTTTTGAAATCAGTCAAGTATCCGGATGGCTATGCAGCTAACATATCAAGGTCAGTGAATGCAAAAAATGGTAGATTATCTGGTTTGAAAAGCCACGACTGTCATGTGCTACTACAACGAATTCTTCCAATTGGGTTGCGAGGGTTTACAGATAAAGACATTAGTATTGTATTGTTTGAGTTGGGCAACTTCTTCCAAGACTTGTGTTCAAGGACTTATCAATTGTGCAATGCATCCAACATAGAGGAGTGTTTGATGTCCCAGAAGTCGGGGGCAGAGAATCCAATGATAATATAGAAGATAGTGACGCATTCCAACAAGAAGCAATTGTTGATACTGTCCCTATCAATGTTGAAGACAATATTATTGAGTATTGTATGGGTGATGTTGAAAATGAGGTTATTCTTGAAGGTGGAACTTCAAGAGACGCTAATCAAAATGAAGAGCATGACATACTTGATGTTGATCTTGATATGGATTATGATATGTAGAGTTCATAACAATTGTCTTAAATGTTATGTGATTATCTTAAAGTTTTATGCTTGTCTACGTAGCAATTGTTATTAAGATGTTTTGTGCTTTATCTTAAACTTAATATGGATATTGATGTGGTTATTTGTTGTGTTGAGTTAGTAATAATTGTATTCAAATTTAGCACTTGTGAATTGCTTGATATAGATAATGGTGTGGACTATAATATGTAAAGTTAATAGTAATTATTATTGAGATGTTTTGTGCTTATCTTGAAAATTCCTCACAAGGTATTGCATTACTTCAAATTTTGCACTTGTCAATTGCTTGATATGAATAATAGTGTGGATTATAATGTTAAGTTAGTAGCAATTGTACTTATCTTTCATGTCAATACATAGTTTCAAAAAATGTCCAAAAAGGCCAAATACACTCATAATATACCGAGGTATGAGATGACAAGATTGGATAGAATGAAGCAAAACCAAGAGATAATTGATGCTTTGGGATTGAAGCACATCTCAACTTCTCTAAAGGATTCTGCTCAATCCAATTGTGCAAAAGGGAAAAGAAGTAGAGCTAATGTTTTGGTAGATGATAATTATATACCACCTATTGGTGACGATGAGAATGATGTTGAGTCATCTAACTCTTTAATCCATAAGGTACAATAGATGTTCCATAGAGTACAATAGATAATAACTTTGTTGTTCTATTATTTATAATGACTTTGTTGCTCCATTATATGTATGTTTCTAGTTACAGATGGCACCAGGACGACTTACACGCTCGCGAGGTGAGGCATCTATCCTGGTGGTCCAATCTATGGTTCAATCTATGGAAACACCTCTTGAAGCAAATCCTCCCGCCCAAAGTTCTTCGAGTGCAGAGGCTACCGACGCATTAACTAGCACGACTGGTAATTACATAGAACATACTTAATTGCAACTGTACCTTGTCTTTACTATTGAGATTATACTTAATGTACATAGAATGTATAATTTTTTAACATTGATAATTTTTAAATAGGATCTGCTAGCAGAAATACCCGTGGAACAACACTTGATATAGCAGTACGGGCACTTGTTGAAAAAAGTGGTAAACTACCAATACATATAGCTGCAGAGTATGATGCTCTTGTTGGGAAGAATGCGTGCAAGCTTATCAATCAAATTGGCATACAAGTGCGAAGTAATTTGTCCAGTTACAACGTAAAAAATTGGAAAAGTGTTGATGCTGCTACTAGAGATGTGGTGCTTCAAAATATCGCGGTAAATTTATATTAATGACGTCTAACTCGTCTTTATTGTCACTAAGTATATTAATTCATATAATAATATTTTTATAATACATATATACTTCATTTTACAAGATCAGTTTGAGCTTGAAGGAGATTCCAACTTAGTAATGAAAACAGTAAATACAAAATGTGGAAGATTATTGAGTAGCGACTCTAACAAGTTGTATCAGACTTATAAAAAACTTGTACAATCTCATGGTGAAGACTATGCAAAAAGCCACCTGGCAAAGAATGTCACACTTGAGCAATGGATTGGACTCATAAAGGGAGATGGACCAATAAGGACTGGCTGGTAAATTATTTATGCGTATATTATTATTATCCAATATTTACTATATTATGTTGTCAAATGATTAGATTAATACTGAGATGAAGTAAATGTATACTGTTTTATTCATGATCTAATAAATATCTTGAATGTTCTTTATTAGGAAAAATTAAGAATTAATTCTGAAAATAGAAGCAAAACTTCAAGCAAACATAGATGCGGGACAAAGGCACTTGCTGTTAGGGTTGATGAGGAGGTGCGCGCTTTTTCATTTTCTTAAATCTTAGTATATTACATGTTGTGATTAATTAACTATAAATAACTAACACTTGAATGTTAATTAATTAGACAAATAATAATGGCGGTCAAGTTCCTGAATTGGCAAAAGTCTACAAAGATGTTCATTTTAATCCAAACACAAATAAGTGGATAAACCATGACGATGAAGCGACATATGTATGTGTATCATTCCATCTCTATTATTTCATTCTTATCATGTTTGTAAAGTTATTACATATGTAGTATTAATGTTGTGATTGTTGTTGTTGTTTTTTTTTTTTTTTTTTCCTCTTTCAAATGGTAGAAAACTATTCTCAAAGTACAAGAGGATCATTGTCAAGATCCTAATGCAATTCCCCTTACACAAGAAGAAATCTCAAACTTGGTTTTTAAGAAAAAATCTGGTATTGTAAAAGGGCTTGGCATGAGACCTTCCTCTTCTCTAGTAACCACTGCCTCATCTACTTCCTCGGTAGAGTATATTCATCGGTTAGAAAATAAGATAATTGAGCTCAAAGAGGCAAGAGTTAGAGACGAAGAGGAGCGAGCTAAGGAGCAAGAGGCACGAGTTAAGCAAGATGAGATCCAAAAGAATATTCTTAATTTTTTGAGAAGCAAGGGTTATGATAACGGTTTTAACTATGGGGGTGGTTCATCTTCAAGTTAAATCACTTATTGGTTAGTACTTTATCTTTAAGTTAAAACACTTCATTTTTTATGTATCATTTGAAACTAATTGTTAGAAATGTTTTTTATAACATAGTTAATGTTTTTACTTTACGATTTTAATGTAGTAGTATTTTCATATTTGTGCAGATTTCTTATTGGTGACTTTAGGGGATTTACTTTTGGTATTATTTGAAGACATATGAGGACATCTTTTGGCTTTAGGGGGTTCTAATTATATTATGCTACATTTTTTGTATTGTTATAAAATATCTTAAGTTGTTGTATGTGTTGCAAACAATTATTGTATGGAAAGAGTTTGAATTTGATACTTGTTTTAATTTTAATTTGTGGAATGTATGGATCGATTTTTTATAAATGTGTTGTTGAAATAAATGTGTTAATCAAATGTGAGGTTTTAATAATGTAATGACAGGTTACAGGTTAATATCAACATCATGAAAATAATAAAAACAAAAAATAAGTTTTAGTAACGAATTTTTTCGTCACAAATATGGCAACAAAAAATTGTTTTAGTGACGAAATATTTCGTCACTAAATGCAGTGGAATTTTGTAAGAAATGGTTTTAGTGACGAAAATTTTTGTCACTATATGTGCATGGATTTTTTTAAAAAATAGTTTTAGTGACGAATATTTTCATCACTATATGTACCCGAAAATAGTTTTAGTGACGAAATTTTTCGTCACTAAATATGATTTAATAAACTGAAATGGTTTTAGTGACGAAATATTTTCGTCACTAAATATTGTTTTTAGCGAGGAAAACATTTAGCGACGAAACATTTTCGTCGCTAAAAGTTTTTTTTTTTTTTTTTTTTTTTTTTACAAATTGGACTTTTAGTGACGAAATTTTTCGTCACTAAAAGTCGCTAGGACTTTTAGCGACGGGGCTATTGCGACGAAACGAATTTCGTCACTAAAGGTTCTTAGTGACGAAAAACTAGACTTTTAGTGACGAATATTTTCGTCACTAAAAATACATTTTCTTGTAGTGTTTTATTGTATAAGAGTGTAGTACAAAACCTGTGTTACAATGAACCCTAACATGAGTATATATAGGCGACTAAACCCTAGACTATTAATACAAGTAGGAACGGGCTTGGGTCTATTACATTGGGCTAATATGACTAATATATATCTCTAACACCCTCCCTCAAACTCAAGGTGGAAGTTCGATGAACGCTTGAGATTGGATAAGCATGAGAAGATCACTTGAAGATGCCTTGAAGAATGTCTTTGAAGAAACCACAATGAAGAATGTGCCAATTGGCCAATTTTAGAGTTTCAAATGAAGAAACGAAGTCCAAAATTAGAATCTACGCGAAAAACTGAGCCAGATAGGCCTTTTCAAAAATTTTGACTTTTGGTCAAAAGTCAAAGTCAATAAATCAAGGTCAAAGTCAACTACTATATGGACCAGGTCGGTTTCGAGTTTTTCGAGTCAGGCCACGGATCGGGCTGCAGAGCCGCTGACTCATCCTGATGACGTGGTGCTGACTTGGATTAGGGTTGACGTGGCAACGACTTGCGTGGTGCTGACGTGGCAAGATGATGTTAGGGTGACATCAGCAGCAGTCTTTAGGCACATGTGGCGTGTGCGAGTATTCCATCGGCGCGTGGAAGAGAGTTTAGGAAAACCTTCGGCCCGTGGAGGCGCGTGTAACATCTGATGCTCTCCAGATTTCTCCGTTTTGCAGATCGGCGAGCTACAAGGCTATCAGGGCAACACGTCTAACCACAGAAGGATATGCACATGTGAAATCCGTGGCGGCATGTGGAGAAGTTGGTAGAAACTGCGTCAGCACATGGAGGCGCGTGCAGTGTTCAGTGGAGACCGAACTTCTAGGTTTTTCTCACGGGAGGCCGTGGGGCACGTCTATGTGGTTGGTTTCATGAGGTGAAGCTTGGATTTGCACAGATTTGATAAGTTAAGTCATGGCTTGCTTGGTTGTTGAATTTTGACACAACACAGAGCCATGGTGGCTACGAGATGTTGTGGAGTCTGGATCCAGCAAACAAACATGTGTGACTTCAGATAGTGGTATGCACGTGAGAATCTTATTTGCTTGCTAGAGATTTTGTTTGATGCCAAGAACGGATTTTGGCTCTGATAAGTAGATGCGGAAGGTGAAGCATAGAATAGGTATACTGAGAACACGAGGGTTACGTGGTTCAACCTTGATGGCCTAAAACATGAGAGTTACGTGGTTCAGTTTTGCCGACCTACATTCACGGAGGAATTCCTTAAGCGCTACATCTTTATTGTATAAAAGTGTAGTACAAAACCTGTGTTACAATGAACCCTAACATGTGTATATATAGGCGACTAAACCCTAGACTACTAGTACAAGTAAGAATGGGCTTGGGCCTATTACATTGGGCTAATATGACTAATATATATCTCTAACAGCTGCGAACAAACTGAGGATGGGAAATCAAAGAACACCAGCGCTTCGACACGAACCTATATTGGAGAGCCCATCAGCAAAGGAGTCAATAAAGGACCTCAAACAATAGAGCATCAGGCAGCTTTTCGATATCGATTTGGATCGGATCATTCGGCTCTTCTTCTATTATTACTATTCTTCTTTTTCTTCTTTTATAACACAGAACCAAAGAATCTGTGTTTGTGCTTTTGTTCGACTCCACCACCGCCATGGAAATGGAAGTTTAATAAACCTGAAAGGTGATTTAACCCTATGGATTTGCTTTTAAATATACTAGTATCGCATAAAACGCGAGTGAGTCACATTGTTTTGTTTTTGTTTGTTTGTTTGTTTGTTTAGTTTTTTTTTTTTTTTTTTTTTTTTTTTTTTTAATAGAGGTAAAGGTTGGTTGTTTGTTTTGGGTTTGAGTAATAAACATGAAGGCTATTTCAAATCATTTTAGCCTAAGCCCATATAGTGATCACGTTAGTTAGGACATCCAAGCAAGGTTGCTTTTCCAGTCTCCCACATAAAAGGATTGCATACAAAGGGCCAGGTTCGGATAGATCGAGCCCATTATGATGCAAGACAGGTTCGTCAGGTCCAAATTTAATTAACTTGGAGATGTGGAGACTATAAATTGATGACCCACGCACACTAGGACAAAATTTGGTATATCAGCATGATTTGATTATTATGGTGCATGCAAATGTGCAAATGCTTGCATTATTTATTATGGAAAATATTCTCAAAAAAAAAATTATTATGGAAAATCCAGCCAATAAGTGATGGTAGATAGAAGCATGTCCAAGTTTTGCAAATTTTCACTTCAATTTTGTCATTCGAAACTTGATTTGGCTTATCTCACGGTCTGATGATCTGATTTTTGCTTTCAATATATCACTTAAATAGTTAGGAATTATGATTTTTTTTGTGAGTAAAATTTTTATTCATTTAACAATTAATGATGTTTTTACCCTTATATTGTAAAATTATCTTTTTACCCTTAATTTTTTGTTAAAGTAACCTTGAAAAATGGTGTGTTACATATATATAGAGAAATTCATAGGATTTGGTATTTCAAGCTTTTCAACTTGAAAAATATTTTAAATCATTTTCGAACCCAGGCCCAAGCCCATTTAGTGATCACATTGGGACTTGGGACACATAAGCACATAAGCAGGATTGCTCTCCCACATAAAAGAAGTGCATACATATAGGGATGGAGATCATCATTTCCTGTGGGATCGCCCAAATTTGATTGGTCTATCACACACTATTTCTCTCTTAGTCAAAATCGACTACTTTAAAGTCGATGGGAACTTCGTTCCAAACTTGAAGCAATAACATGTTGGTCTAGTTACCATTGGAGTTGCAAATGTATCTAAAATTTTAAGTTGATTACTCGATAACCTTGAAATGATCGGCAGAATTGAAAGTTTCACATGACCTATTGTTGTGTCATTTTCTTCTCTTGGGTTGTCTTTTTTGGTTTGCTTTCCCACCTAATAGAGCTAATCACTAAATTACTACTGTATTTCTAGAGCATTATTCGATAATAACTATCGTCCAATTTAATTGCTCAATAACTATCATCCAATCCTTGTGTCATGATTATCAATTTTAGTTTTAAAAACATAAGGCTATGGTAGTTGATTTTATACACACTGAATTAAACATAATTGTTGTTGGGGTTTATTTCTTTGTGTCATAACGTGTCAAATCTAGATTGGCTTCTCTATTGATTTTGTACTCAGATTTAAGATGGGGGTTAATAAGTCGGCTACTCTCGTCAACATGTATTGTGGTAAAGGCAAGCGGCGTTGTCACAAGAACTGCACATAAAAGCGTTAAACTTATAAACAAAAAAGGGTTAAAGGAAAAATACAAGCAGCAGTAGCGACTGGCTTTAAAATGTGACAAAAGAGAGAATTTAGAGTGATTTGGTAGGGGAGAGAGGGAGGATTTTCACATGGGGTCAAGAACCCAAAAAATTTGTTTTGACCTATGCTGTATGTGGCACAAGAACGTTGTGTTTTTTCCGTGGAGCAATTGTAAATGAAGGGAGTTTAAGGTTGGTGGAGTTTTATTTTTATTATTATTTTTAATGTTTCCACCCACTTGGCATTTATAGAGGCATCTAAGGATGTCTAAAATCCCTAGGCACTGCTCTTTATGTAATGGCTCTTTTGAGTTTTGGTAATTTTAAGCAGTGAGTTTCAAAGGGCAGTAAAATTGGTTTGGCTTACTATTGATTTTAGGTAATTTGATTATTTGGCCAGCTTTCTTTAAGGATTTTTTGCCTAATGATACTTTTGAATTTAGGGGATTATGTTAGTGTCATTAATTTTGATGAGGTGAAATATTTGCCGGTAGTGTTAAATGTTCAAATCTTCAACATTGCTCGTATTAACCGAACTCGTCAGTTCATGGTGAAAATGACTGTTTCATTCGTATAAGCCAAAAGTCTTCTCTTCTAGGTCCTTCTTATTTACGCTAATGTGATGTTAACTCTTATGATGAGTAATATACAACATGTAGTCTAGAGCGTAGTACATTTTCAATGCCGTCCATGTTCTTCAAAGAAATATGTTCGATACAGATCTTAAGAAAACTAAACAACTGATTTGTCCAAGTCAAATTCATTATCCACAAAAGAAAATCCGTGGTATTATTTCATTATCTATAGGTGGGGCTAGAGTTTGACTTCTAATTGCATCTACCTTTTATCATAATCAAAATAAAACTATGGACAAAAAGTTAGATGAAATGGAGCCATTCCATTAATATAGATACTACCTTTTATCATAATCAAAATAAAACTATGGACAAAAAGTTAGATGAAATGGAGCCATTCCATTAATATAGATACTACCTTTTATCATAATCAAAATAAAACTATGGACAAAAAGTTAGATGAAATGGAGCCATTCCATTAATACAGGTACTACTTATTTCTATAAACTCTAAAGCTACGTTTGGATAGCACTTAAAATGGCCTGCGTGTGGAGTTTGGCGTTTTAAACAGTGGGTTCCACACGGTACTATTTATATTTAAAAATTATTTTGTTACAATATTTTTAGCAATAAGCGATATTCAAACACACAATAATTTAAAATTTTGTCTATTTCCACGTAAGGCAAAAACTCTGGTATCAGATTTGATCCTTCACTTGAAACTTGTGCTTCCAACAGGATCACACACTCTTGTCTGAGTTATGAGTGGTTTTTGCCAGCATTCTTTCGCAGGACTCTTCTAATTAATGTGTATGAGCTCATGTTTGAAATCTGCCATAATCATTTCGTGTCTTTAAGCCAACTTCAAATACTTTTTTTTTTTTTCCCGATAATTTTGTCCTAATTTCTCAACAAGAAGCTACAAATGGGCCCACTATGTAATATTTGCAAAAATTGCAAATGATATGGCTCCCATTTATGATTTATATAATATCTACTAGTTGTTCCCCAGTCAAAATTGACTACCTAAAAGCCTACAATCATGATTAGCTAGTAAACTTCGATGGGAAATCTGTTCCTATCTTGTAGCATTAACGGGTTCGTCTAGTTGCCATTGGAGCCCAAAAAAAAAAAAAAAAAAACTGTCAAAATTGTTTATCTTAAGATTCTTAGAGCTCGTTTGGTAGAGGATATTGAGTAATGTTATTTGTATTTTCTTAAAATACGTGTGAGTAAAAAAGTGTGTGAAAATGTGTGTAATCTATATATTACTAAAAGCTGAAGCGTAGCATTTGATGTTGCTACGCTCTCACTGAGCCACGTTAGTAGCCATGTCATTATTAATTTTTTTCCAATTTTTTTATGCAATTTTTTTAACATTTAAAGTGAATTAAAAAATCTATTATATTACAATCAAAATATCATATTTAAATTATCTTATTTTTAATTATTTTTATTTATTATTAAATTTTCAATTCCATTTTAACTTTTCATATCCCAACTACTCTCTACCTTAACTTTCTTCAACCTTTCTCATTCTATTTCAACTTTTCATATCCCAACTACTCTCAATATTAATATTATTCTATCTTTTTATCTTACTTTATTTTTGAAAATTCAAAATGGATATGAAACACCCTTGAACGTTTAGACCCCAAATTACAAAATTACCAATTCAAGCTTTATATCAAACAGTTAATGTGCGGAATATGATAACAAGCTTATATCAGAATTGATAAACAATCTAAGTCAAATATAAACACATCCACAGCAATAAATATAAGGCAAAGATAAAGGAAAGAAAGATGCAAACACACAGACAACACACGATGTGTTATCAAAGAGGAAACCGAAGTTCTCGACGTAAAACCTCTCCGCCGCCCTCCAAGCGGTCAATAATCTACTAGAAAATGTAGTTGGGATACATAAACAGCAATAGACCCTCCAAGCCTAATCTACCCAGGTACCTAAGCCCTCCAAGCTTCCTGCTCCAACGAGGTTGCGCTGAACCTTTTTCTTTTCTAGCTTACCGGATTCCGCTATAACCCATAGCATCAACCAATCACCATTGGTTTCTTCCCAAATTGCTTCCCTAAGCACCAAATGAACATTCTCACAGACGTGGGTGTGGTGAGATAAGGATTTGGTAAATAACCTCTCAAGGGTATGACAATAGAGAGGAAGAGAGTAGAGGAATTTGTAGAGTCTGTTTAGATGAAAATTGGGGATGAGGCAATCTTGTTTTTCTCTAGGGTTTTCTCTCACAAAATTCTCTCTGGAAGCTCTCTCAAAATGATGGGTATAAGGGTGTATATATAGTAGGGTGAGAAGGGAATGCAAAACGTCAGTTTTTGCCAAACATGGCAAATTGGCGACTTGGTCTCGCGGCTTGTCCAAGTCGCGAGTTCAAGTCGCGTCGTAACGGCCTGGCCAGCTTGGGACTTTTGTCCTGTAACGTGACAGCTAGCGCGACCCTTCAGCTTCCCAGTGTGCCTCTCACGTGCCAGCTTTTGGTGGCTTGCCAGTCGCGATCCACCCGCGAGCCCTAGCCGCGAACCTCTGTTTTTTTTTGCACACTCTTAAGTTTTTCTTCACATCTTCTCACACACTACCCTTACAATTTTCCCATCTAAATACAAGGTTACTAAGTGCTAAATTACAAGCAAATTGGTCATGGAATAAAGCCAATTAAATGGTTGATTAAATTCAACCTTACAATTCTTTATTCTTCTTATTCTTATCCTCATGCTATAAAATTGTCATTCTCCCTCTTATTCCATGCATAATTTCTATTTTTCCACACACAAAAGCCTCTCTCTCTCTCTCTCTCTCTCTCTCTCTCTCTCTTTATATAATACATTTCATTTTTATTATTTTATTCTCATCTTATTTTATTCAACATTTAAATTCAGCAACATCCTCCATATCATAATTATTTATATTTTGTCTCATTTTTTTTTTAAATTAAATGTATAATATTTTATTCAATAAATAAAAATTGTTCTTATAAAGCCTTCCCATGAAATGTTACAATGCATCAATGGAAAAATAAAATACAAAACAAATATCAATTTAGAAACACTCGATTTATATATATATATATATATATATATAAAGAATAAACAATTTTCTTATAAAGTATTCCCATAAAATGTTACAATGCATTAATAGAAAAAGAGAATACAAAACACATGCTATTTTAGAAAGACTAAATTTATAATAATAATAATAATAATAATATCAAACCAAACATATCATAAAATAATAAACTAATAGTTATGGATGTACTAACTTCATGACAGCAAAATGGAATAAAATAAAAATAAAAATAAATGTTACAATATGCATATTTAGTACATTAGAATTATCATCAAAATTTGGAAAATAATAGGATGTTAACAAAGAGGGAGAGAAAGAGATTAGTAAAAGAAATCAAACGTCAATTAAATAAATTAATTAGTAACCATTAATTGGAAAACAAAGAGACTGACTGCTAAAGGAGTAAAAAATTAATTAAAGATGACCTTATGAATGTTATTATAAACTTTACAATGCAAATAAATAAATCGTTAAATTTACTTAATTAAATCATATAATCAATAATTAAATAAAATCATACAAAATTTAAACTTGAAACTAATCAAACTCTAATCTAGAAAATCATATTTATTATCAAAACTAAAAGGAAAACGTTCTTCAGTAATAATAGAAATATATAAGAAATAAAGATGAAAATTTTCAAAATCTTTTTTTTTTTTTACATTTCATTTAACATTATTTATAAATAATAAAATTAAAAAAAAAAAGTCCTTAAATGCTTATATTCTTCACACGCCATGACTTATAAAATCTAATGAAAGGTTCTAAGAATTTAACTCTCATTTAATACCTCTATTATGAAAATCAACAGCCAATAAAATATGATAATAGTAAGAAACGTTATAAATGAGAACATGAAAAAACTAATTAACTACTATTATTATGGAATAGATGTCTTTTTTTTATGCATCTAATAAAATGAAATGTATAGGGTTTATTTATTAAGGTATATGTAAAGATTCACGTTACAAAAATATGTAAAGGTTTTTTGAAAAAAAAAATGGTATATGTAAGGTTTTTATTAACTTAAAAGACAATGAAAAACCAATTTTTAATTACTACAACCGTTGCTACTCTATAAATCACACACAACACTATATTCAATATCCTAAACAACATAGTTAGGCCCGTTTAGATATACATCACCATATTCAACTTATAAATTACAACCCAAATAAATCATACAATTACACAATTAAAGCATGAACATGTAACATGTATTACCTTCTGAATTATTACTTGGAATTTTCACAATTATTGAAAGAGAATCTCCAAATTTAATTTTTAGAAAACCTCAAGACAAGGTGAATTTTATTCTTTTTAACTTCCATAGAAAAAAATTATTACGCACATAATTTCAACCCTTATGGAAAAGAAGGTTTACATGTAGCATGCAAAACGTGTTTAATTGGCTTAGAGATGTAAAAATTAGTCAACCAACTATGGTAGAATTAAGGTTTCAAATTTTAAATAAAACAATTCTACAATAATAAAAAATTATTTTGTGATAAATATGATTATAAAATGCATTACTTTTCATTAAATTAGTTCAAATTACAAAATAATAATAATAATGAGATCACCATAAAAAATAATCACGCGCAACGTGCTTGTCTGCGACTAGTGTTATTTAAAAACTGAAAACATATGTTTAAGATGCTCTGCCAAATAGGCCCTTAACCTTGAAATGATTGTAGACAGAATCAAAAGTTTCACATGACCCATTCTTGTGTCATTTTCTTTCCTTGCATGGGTCATCTTTCTTGATTTGCTTTCCCACTTAACAGAGCTAATCTCTAAAATATTTATTTCTAGTTCTAGAGCATTCGATAATAACTATCTTCCGATTTAATTGGTCAATATTTTACAGCCTCTAGACTACCATAGAGATAGAGTTACCACTCCCTTTCATGTGGATAACAATATCTGAATTCTACATTTTAGCAGGAATGACAATCAGGTCATTGTGAAAATGGTCATTTCTTATGCATCAAAAGTCTTCTCTTCTTTCTGGGTCAGTGATGTTCACTCTTGCGAGCAAAAGAAATCCATGCTATTTTTTCACCATCCATGGTTGGGGTGGGCTAAAGTTTTGTATTTCTTTATTGAAATATCAAGAGATTCACTCGAGAAAAGTGCTTGGAGTCTAAAGAAAGCGGATTGAATAGTAGTGTTGTTTTTCCTCTACAAATTCAATTGCCATTAACTAAATCCCCTCCACCCAAAACGATACTTGCTTATGAATTGACAGTCAAGTCATTGTTAAAATGATCATTTCTTATGTGGCTAAAGTCTTATCTTCTGGGTTAGTGATGTTCACTCTCGTCAGCAAAAGAAATCCATGCTATTATTTCATCATCCATAGGTGGGGTGGGGCTAAAGTTTTGCATTTCTTTATTGAAATATCAAGACTCACCCAAGAAAGAAGTTTGGAGTCTAAAGAAAGCGGATTGAATAGTCGTGTTGTTTTTCCTCTTGCCATTAACTAATCCCCTCCATCCAAGATGATACCTGCTTATGAATTGACAGTTAAGTCATTGTTAAAATGGCTGTTTCTTATGTGCCAAAAGTCTTCTCTTGTGAGCAAAAGAAATCCAAGCTATTATTTCATTATCCATAAGGGGCCCGGTGGGGCTAAAGGTTTGAATTTCCACAGAAAACTGTGTCCTACTAACATATATTTCTATTTACTCTAATTGAATTCTTTTGAATTCCACATAAAGCAAACTCGGATTTCAGGTGATTGTGAAAATGGTCATTTCTTATGCATCAAAAGTCTTCTCCTTTGGGTCAGTGATGTTCACTCTTGCAACCAAAAGAAATCCATGCTATTTTTTCACCATCCATGGGTGGGGTGGGCTAAAGTTTTGTATTTCTTTATTGAAATATCAAGAGATTCACTCGAGAAAAGTGCTTGGAGTCTAAAGAAAGCGGATTGAATAGTTGTGTTGTTTTTCCTCTTGCCATTAACTAATCCCCTCCATCCAAGATGATACCTGCTTATGAATTGACAGTCAAGTCATTGTTAAAATGGCTATTTCTTATGTGCCAAAAGTCTTCTCTTGTGAGCAAAAGAAATCCAAGCTATTATTTCATTATCCATAAGGGGCCCGGTGGGGCTAAAGGTTTGAATTTCCACAGAAAACTGTGTCCTACTAACATACATTTCTATTTACTCTAATTGAATTCTTTTGAATTCCACATAAAGCAAACTCTGATTTCAGATTTTATCATTCACAAAATTGCAACTTTAACAGGATGACACACCCTTGTTTGAGTTACGAGTGGGTTTTGTTAATATTCTTTCAAGGGATTCTTCTAATGTCTATGAGCTCATGTTTGAAGTCTAAAACAGTTCCTGCTCTTGCAAATGAGACTGATCATCTGGCTTTACTTGACTTCAAGAATCAGATAACTCAAGACCCTTTTCAAATCATGAGCTCATGGAATGACTCTGTTCATTTCTGCAGCTGGATAGGTGTTACATGTAGCCCCTCCAGTAAACGAGTCAATGTTTTGGACTTGGAAGCTAAGAGATTAGTTGGCCCTATACCACCCTCTATCGGAAATCTTACTTTCCTCATGGGAATCAACCTACGAAGTAATAGCTTCATTGGCGAAATTCCTCAAGAAGTGGGACGTCTACAACACCTGCATCATCTCAATTTGAGCAGGAATTCCTTTGGTGGTAAACTTCCGACTAATCTGAGCTATTGTACACAACTTAGAGTGCTTGATGTTGCTTACAACAATCTTATTGGGCAGATTCCAGGCCACCTCAGTTCATTGTCAAAGTTGGTGAATCTAAGTCTTGGTATGAACAACCTAATGGGAAGTATCCCAGCTTGGATAGGTAACTTTTCTTCTTTAAATGTCCTTAGTCTTGTCCAAAACAATTTACAAGGAAGCATACCTAGTGAACTTGGCCGTCTATCCAGATTGGGATTTTTTAGGCTTGCTCTAAATAATCTGTCTGGTACCATCCCTCCTCCGATCTTTAATATATCTTCCATATACTTTTTCTCTATTACTCTAAACCAACTACATGGAAGCCTTCCACCAGATCTTGGTCTTACTCTTCCTAACCTTCAAATATTTTATTGCGGTTCAAACAATTTCACTGGACCTATTCCCACATCGTTGCCAAATGCTACTCAACTTCAACGTCTTTCCTTTTACGAAAATGGTCTAACTGGGATGGTGCCTCAAAATCTAGCAAGCATGCAAGGCTTGGTTACACTTTATTTAACTTCAAATAAACTTGGATATGGGAAAGATGGTGACCTGAATTTTCTCAATTTCTTGGTTAATTCTACTAGTTTGGAGGTCTTGCGTTTTGATGAAAATTATTTTGGAGGAGTATTGCCCAACTCTATAGCCAACCTTTCCACCCACCTAAACACTCTTAATATGGGTATGAATATGATTCATGGTGACATCCCAATTGGGATCGGGAACCTTGTTAACTTAAGCTTTCTTGGATTAGATTGGAACTATTTGGGAGGTACTCTCCCTCATGTTCTTGGGAAGTTTCAAAAGTTAAATCAATTATATTTGAATAATAACAATTTTTTTGGGCCAATCCCTTCCTCCTTGGGTAACTTAACTGCATTGACAGAACTCTATATGGGGGAGAATAGATTTGAGGGAAGGATACCCCCAAGCCTAGGAAACTACCGAAATTTGCTTTTACTGAACCTTTCTCATAACAATCTCTCTGGCACCATACCAAACCAGGTTATGGGTCTTTCATCCCTCTCAATTTTTTTGGACTTATCTTATAATTTTTTAATAGGAGCACTACCTTTTGAAGTGGGCAACTTAATACATCTTTCCAAGTTAGATCTTTCAAACAATAGATTATCAGGCAAAATTCCCACAACCCTTGAGACTTGTATTAGTTTGGAGCACTTGTATTTGGATGGTAATTCATTTGAGGGAGAAATTCCTCAATCCTTGAAGAACTTAAGAGGTTTAGAAGATATAGATCTTTCTCGTAATAAATTGTCTGGGCATATTCCTGAATTAATTAGCAAGCTTTTGGCACTTAAGCATCTCAATATTTCTTATAATGATTTTGAGGGTGAAGTGCCAAGTGAAGGAATTTTTGCAAATGCAAGCGCAATTTCAATCTTTGGAAATGAAAAGTTATGTGGTGGTGTCCAAGAATTAAATTTATCTTCATGCTCAAGCAAACATCCCAAATTGCATGGGAAGTTTCTTGCACTCAAAATTATAATTCCTGTCACTAGTACAATCATATTTGTACTTCTTTTGTTGTATTTTTTCCTTCCATGTTCTATTGTGAAAAATTCAAGGGAGGGAGCATTGGCTACATCTTCTTTTGAAGATTGGCAGTTACCAATCTCTTATGCAGAACTCTTCGAATCAACAAACGGGTTTTCTGAGAACAATTTGATTGGTTGGGGTAGCTTTAGCTCTGTATACAAAGGAATTCTTTCTAAAAATGGAGCAATTGTTGCAGTTAAAGTATTAAACCTTAAACAACAAGGAGCTATGAAGAGTTTCATTAATGAATGCAATTCTTTGAGAGAAATACGTCATCGTAATCTCCTTAGGATTATCTCTATTTGCTCGAGCATGGATCATGGAGGGAATGACTTCAAGAGTTTAATTTTTGAGTTCATGTGCAATGGAAGTCTAGACCAATGTTTGCATCCTAAAAGTGATGAGCAGCATCAAAGGAAGAGATTGAGCTTTCTTCAGAGATTGAACATAGCTATCGATGTTGCTTATGCATTAGAATATCTTCATCACCATTGTCAAACACCAATTGTTCATTGTGATCTAAAGCCAAGCAATATACTTCTTGATGAAGATATGGTAGCCCATGTTGGTGATTTTGGATTAGCGAAAATCCTTTTTGAAGCATCAAAAAATCCCTCCAAAACTCAAACCCTATCATCATGTTGGTTAAAGGGTTCTATTGGGTACATTCCTCCAGGTAATTTTTCAACCAAATGAATTCATGCTCACCTCATTTTTTGCGTAACATATTGTTTATTATTAAACTAAAATAGAGATTCATTAAAAAAAAATTAAGTATGCTGCTGTTTGACACCACTTCTTGACCATGAAAAAAAAATTGACACCATTGAACTTGAAATAAATGTCTTGTGAAGGGCCATATGTGCAAACTGTGCATGATGCATTAGTGGCTAAATTCTAATCCCACAAGACTTCCATTTGTTACTAAAAATGTTTCAATGAATTGTAGAGTATGCGATGGGTGGCCAAGTTTCAACACTAGGAGACATTTATAGCTATGGGATACTCTTGTTGGAGATGTTCACTGGAAAAAGACCTACTGATGAAGTGTTTAAAGATGGTCAGAACATTCACACATTCATTGCAATGACTTTGCCTGAACATGTAATTGATATAGTGGACCCTTTAATGTTCCTTGAAGAGGATGAAGAAGAAGAAGCTGATCATGATGCGAGAAATGAAGAAGACATAGAAGGAAGTGCAATAATCAAAGAGGATCCCCATGTCAATGTTAGTAGCAGAATGATAGATTGCTTGATGTCAGTATTCCAAATTGGATTGTCGTGTTGTACAACTTCACCAAATGAGCGGATTCGTATAAATGTTGTCCTCAATGAAATGAATGCAATTAGGGACATTGTTCATAAATTACAGAAGGAGAAGAGAAGAGCTAGGTATGATAACTCATTATATTTGATTAACTGACCCACAAATCGGTCGCGGATAAGTAAATAAATTTAAAATTGAGATGAAAAACGAAGTTTTGCATGTTACTATTATTTAACACTATTGGAAGAAAGGCAACTTAAATATATAATTGCTGTCAAGTCTGTTCATGCTTTTGCAAGAAATTGTAATTACAATGGTTTCATTTTCCTCTAATTCTATCAGTCACATCCTTGTTGCATTATTAATTTATTCATGTGATTGTCTGCATTGCAGAATGACCAGATAAGATGGAATCTCTATGTAATGACCCATGATTGATGGCCATATATATTATAAGGCTTGTGACGTTCAACTATGCGGTCTTTAGTTTTCATATAAACTACCCAACGTTTTGTGTCATTGTTTTCCAGATCAAAGGTAAGATCACTGGCTCACTGCTCACTGTTGTTTGTCAATGCCATTTTCTTAAACCATATTACTATATTGTTTTTATCATGGATTGTACAATCACTCCTTTAATTGTAACTAGTGGCAAACTCGCGCGATGTGTAAGAAAATGTAATATGATTATTTTTTATTAGATAATTATTGAATTAATATATTAGATTGTATATTTTTGAAAGTTCAATATGTGTTATTTGAAATTATGTTTTAAATTAGAAATTTTTTGTAGTTAGCTAGGTACTATATATATAGAGATATGTATGAAAATACAATGCAATAATTTTTTTTTTTTATAATTGATAGTGTGAGAACTATTAAACCAAATTGTAACTAAGTATACTTTGTTTATGACTATACAAATGTATGCAATTCAACTCTTATAGGTATATTTTTTTCCAAAACATAGATCCACATCTCTTTCTTCCTCACAATTGAAACTAAGTGAAAAAGTAACTATACATAAAAACATTAATAGCTTAATGATGCTCTATAGTAAATTATATTTTATCTTATTCTCTTTTTGGCATTTTTAGTAAAGATGATTAACTAAGCAAATTAAAAATTTACCAAGAAAGTTCAAATTCAATAAAAATTTGGTGGTGGAGATGCTAATTATTTGTAATAAAATGACCAAAATTGTTATAAAAAAAAAAAAGTCCAGGAACTTATAAACAAAATATTTTCTATATAAAATTCTAGTAGAAGAGAGACTAATAGATCCCCCACTTTCTTCAAAACATAGGGGATTATAAAATACCATACATCCTCTACCTACCCTTTTCTCTTTCTCAAATTCACATTACCAAAGAAGTATATGAAGCTAAAAACATTGTGAATACATTTCTGTTCAATGAAAGTCCATTGTTAGGCATATTCAAATTCGTAGCCATGTATAAACTCAAATTTCCATTTTTTTTTTAAAAATCTACATATTAACCAAAACCAAAATTCAACCAAAGCTATAGGAGTGATTTTTGATGGGAAATTTGAAAAATACAACACAAAAAAATTAAATAAAAAAACCATCAACCTAAATTAGAGTTGTAAGAAAGAACAAAAATTGAGAGAGAGAGAGAGAGAGAGACAGAGAGAGTACTTAAAATTTTTATGTAGAAAAAATATGAATTGATTGGAATAAGTGATATCAAATTTATACAAAAAAATATGGGAAGAAAAAGAGTCAAAATATAAGAAAGAGGAAATGATGAAGGAAGTTTAACAATAAAGTAAAGAGTAGTAAGGAAATAAAGATGTAAAGAGGGAGGGGAAAGTTGGAGGAAGAGAATTTTTATTTTTTTTAATTTTTTTTTTTAGAATAGGAAGATGAAAAGTTTAAATATTCAATTTTAATAATTACTTGAAATTAGAAAGAAGAAAACGAAAATTTGAAATCAATTTGAGTAGTTGAATATAATCAAATATCTGCATCTAATGAATAGTAACATTTGTAATGAATAATCAAACATGTGCACATATTCACTAAAAAGATAATAAATTATTCAATTTTAACAATTATTTGAAATTAGGAAGAAGAAAATGAAAAGTTGAAATTAATTTGGGTAGCTAAATAGTCAAATATTTGCATTTAAAACAAATGAATAGTAACATGTTGAATGATAATGGAGTGCATTAATAGGTTTGTTCATGAACTATATTCGATTATTTTATATAAAATAAAATAGAAAAATCATAAAGGAAATTTAAAAAAAAAAAAAATATGATGTGGCTAATGAGGTGGCTCAACAGGAGTATAGCAACATTAAATTTTACATCTCAGCTTTTAGATATAAATATAGATTTATAGATAACCATATAGTTGTCAGTTTCCTAGTCGATTTCTAGTTGAGGTGGCCTAATCCAAACCATTTCTTTTTATTTTCAATAAATGGCCAGAAATTGCATAGAGTTATTTTTTAATTGACTTCTTTTGTTTTTGAGTAATTCTACCATATCTCCTTTCTCTTTTTGGGTACGGTACCCACCAGTAAGCAACCTGCTATACCATGTTACCAAATTCTCACATTTGACAATTCTATCCTCACATTGTACAGTTCCAATATCACATGTGACAGATCTTTTGTCACATTTAGTGGTTCTTTTTTTTTTTTTTTTTTTTTTCACATTTGGTGGTTTCATCCTCACATTGTGCAGTTCTAACATCACATTTGATAGTACTTTCGTCACATTTGGTAATTCCTTTATTTTTTTTTTTCTCACATTATGCAGTTCGAACATCACATGTGACAATTCGTTTGTCACATTTGGTGGTTTCCTTATGTTTTTTCACATTTGACAGTTCTATTATCAAATTATGCAGTTCTAACATCACATTTGACAGTACTTTTGTCACATTTGGTAGTTCTTTTTTTTTTTCTCACTTTTGATAGTTTCATCCTTACATTGTGTAGTTTCAATATCGCATGTGACAATTCTTTTGTCACATTTGGTGGTTTTTTTTTATTTTATTTTTCCACATTTGATGGTTTTATCCTCACATTATGCAGTTCCAACATCACATTTGACAGTATTTTCGTCACATTTGGTGGTTGCTTTATTTTTTTTCTCACATTTGACGATTCTATCCTCACATTATGTAGTTCTAACATCACATGTGACAATTTTTTTGTCATATTTGGTGGTTTTTTTATTTCATTTTTTCACATTTGATGGTTTTATCCTTACATTATGTAGTTCCAACATCACATTTGACAGTATTTTTGTCACATTTGGTGGTTCCCTTATTTTTTTTTCCTACATTTGACAATTTCATCCTCACATTGTGTAGTTCCAACATCACATGTGATAGTTCTTTTGTCACATTTGGTGGTTTCCTTTTTTTTTTTTTCTCACATTTGACAGTTCTATTCTCACATTATGCAATTCCAACATTACATTTGACAGTACCTTTGTAACATTTGGTGATTCTCTTTTTTTTCTTTTTTTTCTTTTTTTTTTTTTCACTTTTGATGGTTCCATCCTTACATTGTATAATACCAACATTATATGTAACTGTACTTTTGTCATATTTGATGGTTCCTTTATTTTTTCTCACATTTATCGATTTTATCCTCACATTGTGTAGTTCTAACATCACATATAACTGTTCTTTTGAACCATTTGGTGGTTTCTTTTTTTTTTTTCTTTTTTTTTTTTCACATTTGATAATTTCATTATCACATTATGCAGTAACAATATTACATATGACTGTACTTTTGTCACATTCGGTGGTACCATTTTTTTTTTTACATTTGACAATTCCATTGTTACATTAAACAATACCAATATCTCATGTGATTGTACTTTTATCACATTCAATGGTTCCCTTATTTTTTTTTCTCACGTTTAATGGTTTCATTGTCACATTGGACAATGCCAACATCACATATGACAAAAAAAAAACCGTACGAATCTCCAAAAATTACTATGATACCCTTAAAACCTAAAAAATGACTAATATACCCTTAGAACCTATAAAATGACTAAAATGACCCTAAACCTAAACAAGACCGAAATACGCTCGAAACCTAGCAAATGACCAAAATAGCCCTTAAAACCCTCTAAAATGATTGAAATACCCTTAGTGCCCTACAAAATGACAGAAATGACCCCGAAGGCTGAAACCTAAAAATGATAGAAATGACCCTGAATAAGAAAATAATATATTAGCAAAAATAATCCATGTCAAACGCACACTAAATACCAGAGGAATGATTTACGTCTATAAATTAGAAAGCTACGAATGAAGGCATGACAACACTATGCCATTATATGTTACTCTTTCTATGATATTTACTCTTCATTATATATAGAGTAATATATAATGGTACAGCTACAAAATTCATATTGGTAACTAATTATTCCAAAACATAATTTCACTGTATTAAAGTATCAGCTATAAATAATTTAAAAGGAACAAAGAGAACAAGAAAAACATTTCGAATTGCTGGCCTTTCAAACTTCGGAACTGGTGTTGGCCGCGATGATTGCCCTCAACTCCTTGCGCTCTTCTAGTTTAGAAGCAACCTTTGCGAGTGTAAGTAGGAAATCCCATTCACGCTTCAATGGGAGAGGAACTGGTGTTGGCCACGATGATTACCCAACTATGAAGACATGTTTTGCATATACATTGTACGCTTCCAAGTTGGTATTGCCTGCTAAGATTCTTCCCCTATCTCGGAGTCGGCTGGCCATTGTTAATACCTTCGTCCGCATGTTACACAAGACAATGTAATTGTGAAATTGTAAGAAAACAATTTCGCCAACATTTGGATGGAAAGCTAACAATGACCCAGGCGGCGAGATCTTCTTTGCTATCTTAACGAGATCGGTGTGCTCTGAAACCGTGTCCTTGAAGTAAACTTTGTATTTCAAACACCATTTTCCTGCATTATTGTAATCCTCGAGTTCCCAAATAGAAAAATTGCTATGGTTTTGAAAAAAAAGGCTTTTGGAATATCCGTAGACGCCCTTGGAACACTCCAAGGTAGACGAATTCTCCAAGGCAATGGTCGCTGGGCGGATCAATATAGCGGCATCCTTGTGCTTCGTTGAATGGATCGAAAACGACAAAGCCTTTGATCGTTCTATCATTTTCGTCCACCCAATGCAGCATCCCATTGCAGGCAACAACACCAGCATTCGAAGAACTTATATGGAAGGGATTCAATCCGCGTGTTGACAAAACAAGAGAGTCGCACCATTCATCGGTGTCGGAAGAAAAGATCTGCATATGTATCTGAGTAGTGTTGGATTCAGTAGGAGAAAGAATGCGTACCACCTTGTAACTGTAATGGGCATTGGTAGTACATCCCTGCTCCTTATCAGAGCTATATGGATTGCATATAAAGCCCACCAAAACGACTCTGTTACTCTTCGGGAATGGAAGGCAAGGGAGCGTGATCCATTGTTTGGTAAGCGGATTGCAAATGCAATACACGCTGAAGACTGGCCCCAAATGCCAAAAACGGCTCAAACTTTTTGGAACTTCGCTGTAAACCAGCAATAAGTCATTGAACGAAGCTTCAATGGAAAAGGTGTAACCTTTTCTTGCTCGTTCTATATTGGGAAGAAAGTTGAGAAAATCGAGTCCGTCACCGTCACCGTCACTGCCACTGCCACTGCCACCAGAATCATTGTAGAATGGAAGAGCAAGGATGTTGTTGTTAAATTGTTTGCCATAGTGTAACACAAGAGTAAAGGGGTCTGTGTCTGATTTTCTGAATTGGTGGCGGTGGTGAATGTAGCTGCGAACAAACTGAGGATGGGAAATCAAAGAACACCAGCGCTTCGACACGGACTTATATTGGAGAGCCCGTCGGCAAGGGAGTCGATAAAGGACCTCGAACAATAGAGCATCAGGCAGCTTTTCGATATCGATTTGGATCGGATCATTCGGCTCTTCTTCTATTATTCTTCTTCTTTTTCTTCTTTTATAACACAGAACCAAAGAATCAGTGTTTGTGCTTTTGATCGACTCCACCGCCATGGAAACAGAAGTTTAATAAAAGGTAATTTAACCCTATGGATTTGCTTTTAAATATATTTATAGATAGCCATATGGGTATCAGTTTCCTAGTCGATTTCTAGTTGGGGTGGCCTAATCCAAACCGTTTCTTTTTATTTTCAATAAATGGCCAGAAATTGCATAGAGTTATTTTCGAATTGAATTCTCATTTTTTTTTTTCATATTCTAATAAATAAATAAAGGGTAAATTTCATTTTAAAAATATTAAAAAGTAAATTACAAAGTTTGTCACTATGCTTTACATTATATCTCAATTTTGCTTCTAGCTAACTTTTTTAGTATTATGTCACTTTATTCGTCATTGTTATCTCTTTAATAGAAGAAGCTGTGTCAAACAAAATTATAAAAATTATTTTTCCTATCATGTTAACGGTCAACTATACCATCATGTTCAAGTTTGGGGAAAATCTAAAATCCTAACTCTCTCTATCCTCATATTACATCTCCCTCTTCTCCCTCATCCTCACTCTCATGCCATTGAAGTATTGAACCCAAAGTGCATAAAACAAACTATTACTTGGCTTAAAACGTTAGAAGTATATTGGATTGGTTCGCACACTAGCTTTGACGTTTTGTTTTATGATTCTCGGCCTATCAATTACGCTTTTCAAACTCAAATTTCGAAAATTGTGTTGGATGAATATGGGGGAGCTTAAACTTCTCATAATTAGAAGAAGGGAAAAAGTGGAATTCCACATTACTGTCATCTAGCATCCAGGTGTGGGGATTAAGCTTTATGTAGTGCTTTAATAGTGATGTTTTAGAATGATAGGTTTCTTCTCATATCTAACATTGATTGGCTCCATAATTTGCTGCCAAAGAACTTTTTTTTTTTTTTTTTGATAATCTGCAATAACATTAAACCAGATAAGGAGAACAAGGAAGATAATCCGCCCTATTAAGAGACTCTAAAACAGCAGGGAGATTACCATTATTGAAAAGGACTGAGATGAGGTTAGAGCAAATTAGGCAGCTTCATGTGCTGCTGCGTTGCCTAATCTCCTAACCCAACTAAACTTAACAGAGATAAAACTAAAAGAAAGACTACGAATATTGCTGATATAGGTGCTGATCAACCAGTGTGGAATGGTGTCTTCAATTGATAAGCAGTCAAAACATGCTTTCGCATCATCCTCGAAAATCACATGGGTCCATTTTTCCCAGTTGGCAATCTCAACTGCCTATAGCAAGGCTGTTGCTTCAGCTTGGAGGGCGCGACATGAGGATCAGCATCTCCCCCAAATATTGATCACTTCTCTATTATGATTTCGAGCGATAACACCTAGAGTTAAGGTAGAGCCAGAGACAATAGCGTCAACATTAATCTTGATCCATCCTGTGGAAGGTGGGGACCAGATAGTGACAGCTTCAGAAGAAGACTTAGGAGGAACATTAGCAAACAGCTTGGAGCTTTCTAAGAACCTAGATTGCACAGATTTTGCTGACTTATGGATGTCTACATGGTCTTCTTGGTATAAAACACAATTTCTAATGTGCCAAATCTCATCCACAACGAGGGCCATATTTAAGGTGATAAGTCACGCTTCTTGAGTAGGGATAGCTGAGATAGGAGGCTCCAAGATTAATTTTATGATATCCACATGTGATTAGACCCTCTCCAAGTCAGCTCTGAACCCCTAGCAAGCTGAATGCTAGAGACACCTGGAAATGGGGCATTCAAAGAAGAGATGCAAACTAGATTCTGTACCACTTTTGCACAAAGGGCAGGTAGGGTCAACATGTTCCAATCTAGTTGAAATATTTACTTTGGTGGGGATCGAATTTAAGTCTATCCTCCAGAGTAGCATTTTGATTCTCCTCGGCAATCTTGCCTTCCACAGCTTCTTCCATAGACCTTTAGAGGGGTTGGGACCTGGCTCATGAGCAATAGCTTCCTTATAGGCTGATCTAACAAAGAACCTCCCCCTGGGATCCAAAATCCACATAAGTTTGTCCTGCATAGGACTGACATGGAGAGGAATTTTTAGTATGGCATGAGCTGAAGCCTCATCAAATAACTCATAGTGAGCCTTGAATTCCAACAATGATTAGAAGTATCGAAATGCTGTGATACTAAAAGAGGAGTGTGTCTCATAGAATTGGTTTTGGGAACAGGCTTAAAACCATGGATTTAAGGAACCCACGAATCAGACCACACACTAATAGAAGCACTATCTCCAATTAGGTAACATGTGATGGAGTAAGAAAAATGCCAAGCTGATCACTCGCCCATATGGCTGTCCATAGCAACGTACAAAGTGGAGAATGGCTGTTACGCTCGTCCCTCTCTTACCGTTCTCTTACACTCATCCTTCATTGGCTCGTCCAATGAAAGACGTACTAGCGGTGAACCTCGTCCGTCCTTAGTGATAGACGAGTGAGGTCCACCAAGAGTCATGACACTCTTCCAAAAGCCAAGAGTCATGTTGTTTGAATCAGAACACAAGTCCCGATGAGGTAACGCCCATGACAGTTATGGAAGTTACCCTCCGAATGCTCCAAACTCTACGACGATAGGAGAAATAACCGTCAAGCTAACACTATATAAAGACCCTTCTACGCAAAGGTATGGACTTTTTTTTTTTATTCTGAAAAAAATTGGTGAAGTCTTTGAAGTGCTTTCTTTTCTACTTCAATCTACTAACTTAACCATCGGAGGATTCAAGACCGGCCTCCACCGGTCTTCTCTGATCTTCTTTGGTTTTTTAGGACTCACTCTTCAAGATCATCAACATCCGAAGACCTTTCAGCCCACTTATTTCTAAGGACTCATCAACATGCTCCCTTGTCAATCAATTTTTTTGCTCTTTCAATGGCTCTCCAGCAAGGGGAGGCCATTTTTATGGGATCACTATATAACCAAGCATGCTTCACTTTGTATTTGGCTCTCAAAATGTCCATGCATATACTTTCCCTCTTGGATGCCACCATCCAAGCAAGCTTAGCAATCAGAGCTAAGTTGAAATCCTTTGCTTTCTTGAAACCAAGTCCACCTTGACTCTTGGGATGACACAACTTCTCCTGAGCATTCCAAGCTATGAATCTACCTTGAGAGGATTTGGGCTTCCACCAAAATCTTCTTGAGATGGTGTCCAATTTGTCACAAATTTTGGTAGGAATGTTGAATGCTAACATGGAGTAGATTGGGATGGCTTGAGCTACTAAACCCATAAGAGTTCCCCTACCAGCCCACGATAAACACTTGCTTCTCCACCCCATTAGTTTGGTCTCAAGCTTATCTAGAAGAAATTTAAAATACTTAAAACGGGCTTTGGAAGAGGGGGGCTCCAAGATAGATTGCATCCATTTTTAGGCTTTTCATGTTTAGAGTATGCTTGATTGCTCTTCTGATACTAGGCTGAGTGTGAGTGGAGAAAAATACTCCAGACTTGTTCCAATTGATGCTTTGTCCTGACCAGCTACTGTACTTCTCAATGCATTGTAAGATATTGGAAGTTTCATGTCTGGTGGCCCTTGAGAATAGTATAATATCATCAGCATACATAACATGGTTGATGGCTAGGCTGCTTTTGCTGGTTTTAACCCCATTAATATTTTTGTTGCAAAAATCTTGGTATAAGATCCTAGACAGAACTTCTTGCCCCAAAATGAAGAGGTAAGATGACAGCGGGTCTCCTTGCCTAATCCCTCTTCTAGGCTTAAATTGTTTTGATTTACCCCCGTTTATAAGGACTTCGAACAACACAGAGGAGATGCATGAAGCAATCCACTTAATAAACCCCTCGGCAAAACCAAACTTTTCAAGCGTAGTAAGTATGAAGCTCCAATTGACTCTATCGTAAGCTTTTTGAAGGTCTAACTTAATGGTCATGAAACCCGCTTTAACTCTTCTCGTTTTAAAGTTGTGGAGCATCTCTTGGACAATGATTTGATTCTCTACTATCCATCTACCTGGTATAAATGCAAACTGACAAGGTGAGATGAGCTTGTGAAGGAAAGGCCTAAGCCAAAAGAATCGAGATAATCTTATAGACCACGTTGCTTAGACTAATAGGCCGGAAATTGTTGGTTGAAGACGGGTTAGCGGTTTTGGGTATCAGAACAATGAGAGAGCTATTTACTTCTTTTGGCATTCTTCCTTCTACAAAAAAGGATGTGACCGCTTCAATCACTGCATCTAGGGGTGTTTACAATGTGGTTTTGGGCCATTTTTAACACCACATTTTGCGGTGCGGTTTAGCCAAAACCATAACTGCACCGCACCTTATTTTTGCAGTTTAGCCAAAACCAAAACTAATTTTTCCCTTTATTTTGGGCCAAGTTTTAAACTATTAAACTAGTTTTTCTTTATTTTGGGTTGGCTTTCTTAGTCAACACTTGCTAGGATTATCAAACTTTTTTTTTTGGTTGAAAATTAGGGTTATTAAACTATTAATAATATATTTAATATTAAAAATAAATAAATATATTAATATATAGAGAGGGTGGGGTGCATTGCAATTTGTGCAGTTTTTTTATTATAAAACCGCAAATCGCACTACACCATGCGGTACGAAGCAGTGCATTATTACTTGCAATGCAGTGTGGTTATGCCATTTTGCAAGCGATTTTAGTTTTGTTTTTGCGGTTTGTGCAGTTTGGTGAACACCCTTAACTGCGTCTCCTACAGTAGGCCAGAACTCTTTGTAGAAAAGAGCTAGGAATTCATCAGGCCCCAGGGCTTTTATGTCGTGCATATTGAAAAGAGTACTCTTTATCTCCTCTAGGGTAGGGATCTTACTCAAGATAGAGTTTTCAGCCTCGGTGATGCAAGGGGAGATTGGATAGATGATTGACCCAAAAACTATGTAGTTTACCTTTAATTAATTAATGTTTTCCATAGAACACGTGGAAATTGTAAAAGAAAATAGTAGAATGATTGGATAAGATGTTAAACTTCTATGTTGCATATGCTTCACTTGATTATTTTGATAACATACTGAACTCAAGTACATAAATGGGATTAAGATTTTAATGTTATTGTTGTTGTGGGGACAATTTTTGCCTCAAGATCAAGTATTGCACTTGTAATCATTTTTGGTTTAGAGAGTCCCACATTGGAAGAATTTCCTTTCTCTTTCTACCTTATAAGGCATGAGCCAATGGAGTTAGAGTACCACTTAACCAAGCTAGTGGTACTCTAACTCCATTGGCTCATGCCTTATAAGGTAGAAAGAGGAAGGAAATTTTTCTAATGTGGGACTCTCCAAGCCAAAAATGATTACAAGTGCAACACTTGATCTTGAGGCAAAAATTGTCCCCACAATTGTATTGGTGCTTAAAATAAAACTGGTTACGGGTGACTATTTTTCATAAACAAAAAAAGGGATTATCTGGAATAAAATTAAAATTGAAGAAGAAATAAAGAGTTGTCACAGAAAGCACCATTATTTCATAAACAAAAAAAGGGATTATCTAGAATCTATATATTACTAAAAGCTAAAGCGTAGCGTTTAATGCTGCTGCTCTCACGTTGCGCCACATCAGCTGCCACGTCATTTTTTTTTTCTTTTCTTTTTTAAAATATAATTTTCTTACAATTTTAAAATAATTTTTACAATTTTCAGCCCTATAAATGCAGCCCACTATTTCTTTATTTACTTCTACTACTTATTTACACTTCTTCAACCTTTCTCTCTCCCTTACCATTTCATCTCCCCACTACTTCTTCAATCTTTCTCCCTCATTTACCTTTTCATCTCCCCACTACCCTCTACATTAATATCATTCTTTCTCTTTCTCTTCATCTTCCTTTATTTTTGTCTCTTCTTATTCACACATTCTTACTATAAATTTGTCACTATCTCTTCTATTCTATGCATAGTTTTTCCTCACAAAAAAAAGGTTCACTCTCTCTCTCTCTCTCTCTCAATTTTTTGGTGAATTTTTTTATTTTTCTTGCATCTCTACTTTAGGTTGATAATTTTTTATATTCTTTAAAACTCTATTTTGGGTTAATGCAATTTAGTTTAGTTTTTTAAATTGTGATTTAGTTTAGTTTTTTAAATTGTTGTTGTTTTTTTTTTTTAATTTTTTTATTCTCTTTGAATGTTAAATGTTATCCTATTGCGTTCTAAAGAATTAAATATAGCATATAAAAATATAATATTATTCTATTATATAGCATGATTTGGATAATTTGGTATTTATTCTGTTACATAGCATGATTTTTTATAGTGCTCAATTTAGATGTTAAACTATGAGACTTTACTAATTTTTGTTTATTTTCTAATCATTTGTGGTGGACAAAGTATTCTTAATAGTTATACTAGAAGTACTTTATAATGCCATTTATTTAAAGAAAAGTAAAGGTTAGCCAAACGAAAGAAAAGCAAAGGTTAGTCAAACAAAAATAATCGGATAGATGACAAATTTTAACATTTGCAATTTTATTTTAATTATTATTATTTTATTACAATGCATGTATAGAAATTTAATTCTTAGATTTTGCTAATAATTGTTTATTTGATAATATGTTTTGAGGGGCCGAAATTATAATTTCTACAAAGAAAATAACCTTAATAGATTATCAAAAACAAAATTTTATCCTAATATTGGTTGAATTAATCATTGTTAAGTTTTATTAATTTTTTTTAGTTTATGTTTTTTGGGTGTTTTGGATTGATCATATATTACATTTATGATTGTTCTTATAATAAATAAAAATATAATTACGAAATACATTACTCATTATTAGATTAGTTTAAATTGTAAATTTTTTTTTAATAAAATCATCATAAAAATAATTATCACGCGCAACGCGCGAGTTCGCGACTAGTAAAATTAAAATTGAAGAAGAAATAAAGAGTTGTCACAGAAAGCACCATTATTTTTCTCTATAGTACATCAATGCAGGTCCATAGACATTTAAGAATACTCTCTTACTAGTCACGAATCCATGCATTATGCGTGATAATTATTTTATGGTAGTTTTATTAATTTGGTTTTTACAATTTAAACTAATTTAATAAAGAGTAATGTATTTCGTGATCATTTTTTTATTTATTATAGGAACAATTATAAATCATAAATATAAATTTTGTTGTACCAAAATGAAAACAATACAATTTTTCTCAAAAATTCAAAAGGCAAGTTAACGAAAATATTCATTTTTTAATAAAAGTTATTTATAACATTTTTTGAATCATTAAAAAGAATATAAAATTTGGAAATTATTCTTTTAGTTTTAAACAAACTTTATTTTTTCTACCTACAATCCAAAATACCGAAAAATGTAACTAAGAAAATTAATAAAACTTAACAATGATTAATTGGATCAATTAGGAAAACAATTTGTTGTAATTTCATACACCCAAAACATATTATCAAATAAACAATTATTAGCAAAATCTAAGAATTAAATTTCTATATATGCATTGTTATAAAATAATTAAAATAAAATTACAAAAGCTAAAATTTGTCACCTATTCGATTATTTTTGTTTGGTTAACCTTTACTTTTCCTTAAATAAATGGCATTATAATGTACTTCTAATACAACTATTAAGAGTACTTTGTCCACCACAAAGGATTAAAGAATAGACAAAAATTAGAAAAGTCTCATAGTCTAACATCTAAATTGAACACTATAAAAAATCATGTTATGTAATAGAAGATGTAGGGGTGATAGGCCTAGGAGCCCATATTTATGTATATATTGGGCTAGAGGCCCAATTCGAGGACATTAAACAATTCGAGGACCGGTAAGCTCTTTCATAAGGACCTGTGTTAGCAAGTGAATAAGAGAAATTTGATTAAAGTCTTCCAGAAGGGTGGTCCGATAAAGAATCCCTCCTTGGTTGAGCAAAGCCTAGGTTAGAAGATGTGGTCTGCCATCAAGAGTAACATTTTGGATCATTCCATGAATAAGGATAAGTATCAGGAAGAAACATGACAGAGAAAAGTCATAAAATATCTCAAGGGAAAGCTGCTACTACCGTATTAAATGCTCTGCAGCTCACTCTCTAGCCGCATTGATGAGGAAATGATACCTGAATAGTAACTTTCAACCTTATAGCTACTACCTAAAGACTTTAGGAAGGTGCTGATGAGACAAGGATCAACACCAACAATCTGATCTGCACATGGAAGGTGGAGATGAAAGGTAAAGGTAGTATAAAATGGAAGGGATACTTTGAGAAGAGGGATCGAAAACACTGTAGCAATCAAGAACTGAATTTGTAATCAAAGTTGAGAGAAATATATAAGAATTGATCTCCTCAGACTGTGCCGAAGACGATTTTTTTAGATTAAATCAGTCTATCTTCCTTTTCTTGTCATCTGAATTCACTTTACTTGCTATCCAACTCATTAAAGCCCAGATTTCCAACTCATTCTCTACAAATTCATTGTATTGGGCTTTTTTGGTCTAAGTTCATCCATAATTTGGGCTAGGGACCCAAATTGCATCCTTACAGAAGAAATATCAATTTACAATAAATACCAAATTATCCAAATTATGCTATGTAATAGAATAATATTATATTTTTATATGCTATATTTAATTCTTTATAACGCAATAGGATAACATTTAACAATCAAAGAGAACAAAAAAAAATTAAAAATTAAAAAACAAAACTAAATCGCATTAACCCAAAGTAAAGTGTTAAAGAATATATAAAAAAATTATCAACCTAAAGCAAATATGCAAGAAAAATAAAAATAAAAAATCCACCAAAATTTTGAGGGAGAGAGAGAGAGAGAAACAACATTTTTGTTGTAAAGGAAAACTATACACAAAATGGAAGAAATAGTGACAAATTTATAGTAAAATGATGAGAATTAGAAAAGACAAAAAAAAAAAAAAATGATGAAAGGAAAGAAGAAGAATGATATTAATTTTGAGGGTAGTGGGGAGATGAAAATGTAAGGAAGGGAGAAACGTTGGAGAAGTAGTAGGGAGATGAAAAGGTAAGAGAGAAAGGTTGGAGAAGTGTAAATATCAAAAAAATAAATGTTAAAAACAATTATAGAAAATTCGAAAAAAAAAAAAAAAAAATAATGACGTAGACATTGATCTAGCTTAACTAGAGCGTAGTAACAAAAAAATACTACGCCTCAGTTTTTGAAATAGGACTTGGTTTAGGTCCAGTGCATTTCGTATACTGGACCCGGTCAGATAGTGACACATGTCTAAAGGTTGACACATGTTATCATTTCAACGGATCTAGTATTACTGGACACTGGACCTAAGCCTGACTTATAGAAATATATAGATGGGGTATTTTTACTCATATTATTGAAAACAACTGTATTAATGTAGAAAGTGGAAGATTGTGTTACCATTATATTATTGAGTATATAATTAAATAACTTGTGAATTTTGTGTCCAAACAACAGAAACAAAGTTTCTTATAAGATACTGCATCCAAAAAAAAAAAAAAAAGTTTCTTATAAGATACATTCCTTATCATGTCTTCATTAACACGGGCAAAAAATATTTGTATTGAAAATGCAGTTGTTGGGAAATACCAATACATAAAAAAGCTGATGCATTGTATGAACACTTCTGCTATCATTATCATGTCTTCATTTTGTTGGTACTATTTGTAGAACACTTCTGCTGTCATTTTCTTCCAGTCTATATAGTATTCCCATTTTCTTAATTAATACTTACTAAATTGTGAATTGTTGGATTCCAGACCTCGTTGCTGATATCAAACAGTTTACTCAAAGAGTTTTGTGAGCTGGGATTTTCTTCCTATTCATTTTTTTTATAGAACTTGGATTTGAATCCTTCTTCCCAAATTAATATAAGTAAAAAGAGAAAACAAAATAAATATTATGCCACGTCATCATTTAAGTAATAGAATCATAAAACATTGGATGATATAGAAAAATGCATAAAAGTTGTATTTAATGCTAGCTAGATGGTAAATTCTAATTTATATGATGTGCTATTGTGTTTGAATTGTTTTCCCTTCCCTTTCCCTTGCATGCGTGTTTTTGTTTCTTTATAACAACAAAAAACGCTAAATAGTAGATTCCAACTTAACCTCTCTTTTTTTTTTCTCATATTTTTGTGTGTGTGGAAATTGGAAAATAGTTCTAATTAGTTCAACTAATAAAATCTCTCATTATTGAATAAGAGACATGAGGTTCAAATTCTGTTTATTTCAAAAATTAACTGGTGTTTTAGCTTGATGATAAAACAATTATTATAGAGTGGATATCATAAGTTTAAATTTTACCATATTTATCTAAATAAATAAATAACCCTAAGGACTACCACAAAACTTGGTCACCACAATCAACAACACGACTTTCTAAAAAAAAAAAAATCAACAACACGAAAGAACTAAAGAAGACACTTTTCAATCTCTTTTATGTTCCCATATTTCTGTCTATTCTTTGCTCTATTTGTCCTAAAAATTCCTCTCACCTTGTGTGTGCGTGTTTTTTTTTTTTTTTTTTTTTTTCACACAAATGCATGGTAGATCCATTAAAACACCTCTTATTATCATCCGTATGTAATGCTTGAAATGTGTTTTTTAATATATATATATATATATACACACACTATGTATTTCAATTTATAAGGAAGAATCCTTTAAAGATGGTTCCAAACTATTGCTCGGAGATTTTGAACTTATGAATCTCATAAGGTCTTAGAATCACTAGGTCAATCTTTTGAGGGAGGTTTTTTAAAGGTCAATTAAGGCAAATTATATTTGCATCTTTATTCTCTCTAAATTATTCCTTTCGATGCAGGATTTTTTTTTTTTTTTTGTGAATTAATTTGTTGGTAAAATATATGAGGGTTGCTAGCTACACCACAAAATACATTAGAACGAAGCAACAAGATCCATTTGAAAAAAAAAAAAAATTACATTATGCCATTTTCAATAACAATAACAAAGTAAAACAAATATGCAAGTAGGTTCTTTTGACACTTGTAAATCCTAAGTTGTTTTGTTAATGTTCCACGTAAAAGTAATTTTCAGTTTCCTTTTTGTTAAATGATCTATTAATATTTAATGTAGCAAAATCTAGGTATTCTTATGCTGCCTAAATGCTTTATATTAGATAACTCAACACTCCAGCAATCATCTGGTGGGCGTGCCGGAGTGGTTATCGGGCATGACTAGAAATCATGTGGGCTCTGCCCGCGCAGGTTCGAATCCTGCCGCTCACGCTTTATTTTTTTTATTTTTTTTTTTTAAATTAACTAACTAATTTTTGTAAAAGAATATAGTAGAATCATTGGATAAGACGTTGTCCCTCTGAGTTACATATGCTTCACTTGATTATTTTGATAACATACTGAACTAAAGTTCATAATATTCTTCTTCTCAATTAAAAAAAAATGTACAGTATTCTTTTGCAATCAATTCTTTTTCTTTCACTGTTTTTCAGTATCACATTTTATGGCTATTGTAGATGTAGAAGTGCACCATATAAGTATGTGCTAAAAATATGATTAGACTTATACTGATTTACTTGAGGTAGAAACTTAAATAGGCTGTGTAACAAGAGGACAATTGTCACGCTCTAAACCTAAAAGGGTCCAAAGCATGAGAAATACATCCCAAAGGTACCTGTAGATTTTTCCTTTTTGACAATTCAATCCAAACAATTCATACAAAGTATCAACATTAAGAATTTTCATGATAATTTCATTAAAATCTACTTTCTAAGTAAGTCAAAGCTCTTAAAAGCTTTTCTCACACTCTTCTTTTCACTCGAATTTAACATTCTTCCTAGTTAATAGTGTCAAAAGAGTTGCAATGCTGGAAAATCTCTCTATAAATTTTCTATAATAACCAAAAATGCCCAAGAAACTTCTAACCTCAGTCACATTTGTAGGCCTATCCCAATTATATCTTATTAGGATCCACTGTGATTCAAAACCATTTTGCAATCTCAGGAAATCTGGGAGTGGTTGCAGCCAAGGTACGTATGCTTTTGTAATGTCTTTAATTGACTAAACTCAAAAAGGGATGTTGGAAATATTTTAGTGAATAAACAAGTTTTGATACAAAAATAATTTCCCAAATAATTAGCAAGAACATAAAATAAAATAAAAGGAATTTAGTACAATCTCATAATGCTATAGAATCACGCTGCGAAAGCGTTGTCCTTAAAGGTTGATTTGTGCCACCCAAAGTAAAACTTGGTGCGATTGGTTCTCTTGGCCAAACAACCTCCCAGTATTAGACTATAGCGTCGACCTTTGTAATGTACGCACTTCCACTCACAAAAGGTTTAAGAACAACCCTTTATTGCATTTCCTTAGAACAAATATTCTTGCAGAAAAATATATGGGAGAGAAAGATAGTAGAATTGTGTATATATAAAACATAGAGTAGTAAAAAAACTCTCTAGAAAATATGTTATGATGAATATTATATAGGCTACTTATGAAGAAAATAGTCTATAGTTATTGGTTACTAATAACCCTTAAAAGCCCAACGACTATATTATCAATTATTGCCTAACAGCTATTTTTCTCATAATTGTTCAACGGCTATTTTTCTCATAATTGCCCAACGGCTATTTTACTCATAAATTTCCAACGGCTAGAAAATAAATAAGAATAAAAGTGTTTGGAACACACACTCACACCAACAATCCCCCACATGTTACAAACACAAAATAGAAAAAGCACGCAACTAAAGAAAGCATGCATCAATATAGTATCAGAAGGTTTTAACCATACATAGGATAAATAAGTAGGAACTAAAAGAAAATGGTGGAGTTAAAACTCTTTTAACCAAGCTATTAGTAAACCAAACTTACCACCCACATAACTTTCTTTATCAAGGTTGTTCTTAAGTGGGTTGGTGCCTTATCCAGGCTCTGTGCCACTGGGTTTCATGAGAGCTCTAGAGACCTACCCAAAAAGTCTCATAGGAAACGGCACAACTTTCACTCACACATAGGTGGCATCCATCAGGAGTGTGTGCAGAACACCCCATCCTAACAAGTAGGGATATGGATCCATTAAAAGCCTAAGGCTCAACCTCACCAAATTCTGCAACTTAGCACCATCTCACACCATAGGGATGGACTCATCACTAATTTCCTTATTGAGATAGTGGAAAACACGTAACAAATGACAGTGCCCATGGACCACTAATGACCTCTACCCATTTAACCTCTTGCGTGGAATCACCCATCATAGAGAGGTTGGGCATTAGCCACAGTGTCACAACTTGGGTATCAATCCAATCCCCCTAGATGTCTCACCCACTAGCCTCATTGCTAGTGGTTTGGTCAAAGGATCGACCAAGTTCCTTTTAGACCTCACAAAGTCCAATGACATAACATCATTATCAATAAGTTGTCTCAGCCTCAATTGGATATGTTGACTTTTCCAATTTCACAAAGTCCAATGACATAACATCATTATCAATAAGCTGCTTTAGCCTCAATTGGATATGTCGACTCTTTCCATTATAAACTTTGCTCTTAACACGTGTTATGGCAGTCTAGCCTTCTCTAAGGCCACTAACTCTATTTCCATATTAGATCTCACTATGCAAATCTTCTTGGTTGACTTCCAAGAGACAGCCCCTCCAGCTAGTGAAAACACATATCCACTAGTGGGCTTCACCTCATCTGTATTAGATACCCAGTTAGCATCACAATATCCTTCTAAAACAGTAGGATAGCCACAATATGGCAAACCAAAATCAAAAGTCCCCTTTAAATATCTCAATAATTTAGATATTGCATCCCAATGCTCAATACTAGGATTATGAGTGTATCTACTTAATCTACCAACAACATATGCAATATTAGGACGAGTACAATTTGTCAAAAACATTAAACTACCAATAATTTGTGCATATTTATCTTGTGAAACACTATCACCATGAATTTTAACCAAGTGCACCTTTAGGTCATACATAATAGACATAGGTCACATATCAAAGTGTTTAATTTTTTTTTTTTTTTCGCATAATTAGATTGTGATAGTACACTGCAATCATTATCCCTAAGGATCTTTATGCCTAAAATAACATTTGCCTCAACCAAAATTTTCATATCAAATTTAGAGGCAAGAAAACATTTAGTATCATGCACAACATTATGGCTAGTTCCAAATATAAGTAAGTTATCAACATATAAACAAATAATGACACCTTCATTATTATTTAACTTATTATATGACCATAAGTCACAAATCCATGTGTAAGCATCAAATATCAAAATTTCCATGTCATTGTATAGGTGCTTGTTTTAATCCATACAAGAATTTAACTAATTTACAAACTTTACGTTATTGTCTAAGGACAACACAACCCTCGGGTTGCTCCATATAATATATATATATATATATATATTTTTTTTTTTTTTTCTAATTCACTTATTAAAAAACAATTTTAACAACCATATGATATATAATAGGTTTGTAAATAGATACAATGACAAACAACATTCTTATAGATGCAATTCTAATAATCGAAGAATAAGTATAAAATAATCAACATGATATTTTTGCTTATAGCCTTTAGCTACTGAGCATGCCTTATACTTATCTATGATCACATTTAGTTATAAGTTTCTTTTGAAAACCCGCTTGCAACCATACAAATTTTGTTTTAAACACCCACTTGCAACCAATAGGCTTAATCTTAGGTGGAAGTAGTGTGATTAGACATAATCTAATAATTTGTTAAAAGCTTCCAACAATAATGGTGCATCAACAAATTTAATTGCATAATAACTTACATGTTCATCTTCAACAATATAGGTAAGAAAATTGTTACCGTAACTCTTTTTCTCCCTAGTTCGCTTACTTCTTCTCAATTCTTGCACATCACAACAAGATCATTAGAAGTATCAATAGGTTCATGAAACATATTTTCCTTATTTTTCAAAGGAACCTCATACTTAAAAAAAATTATTTTTAAGATCCAACAATAGTATTAAATTCTAAATACATCACCATTGATGAAAATAATTTTATATTATGAACTATAGCAAACATAACCAATAAACACACAATCACATATCTAAGAATTTCTCCTTATAGGTTCATGTAGCATGACCTTAGGCAAGTACCCCCACACTTTGAGATATTCTCTTTTTAGATTTGGGTAACATCTTAGCCAACCACCCCCACAATTCAAGATATACCAAGTTAGGCTTACGTCATTTTCAACTTTATTTTATATTTTTTAAAAATTTGCAAAACTTCATCTTCAGTTCCTAATACACAAAGTTAACTAAATATAGAATGGTCATCAACAAAGATTACATAAAATTTTTTACCATCTCTAGTCATTGTGTGTTTTAAATCATCCAAATTATAATGTACCAAATTAAGGAGTTTGGTTCCTCTTGCTATGGGTTTGCAAGGTCTTTTTGTTTCAAGTTCATAAAAACCTATCCACCATCTCAAAACAACACATATAGCCAATAAAAATATGTAGATGTATATGTGTGTGTATATATATATATATATATATATTTAACATCACTCTTGCACTTGGTGGATAAAAGGAATATTTTTTTGAAAGTGGTGGATAAAAGGAATAAAAGGAATATTTATTCCAACTAGGTCTTATCCACTAGCCCAAAATACTATCTGGATCATTTACATATATATATAAAGAAAATTTTAATTATTTTCCATAATTTCTCATTTCATATTTGTGTCAAGAGATGTAAAACTAATAGTTTTTATACATAGAGCCAATAGCCTCTAACTACTAAAAACCACTCTTAAGAACGTCCAAAATTTTACAAGAATAAGACACTTAATATTTTGTAAAATTTGACATCATTGTACCACAATTGTATAATACAAACGTATAATAATCCACAATTTCTTTTTCACGTGACCATAAATGATTACTTGAATACTTTAGCAAGGAAAATAAAATTTAATTAAATTATAGTATCATTGTATCTTCATTATACAAAAGTAGTACCAAGTTGATATGATACTATTGATTTCACTTAACAATAGGAATGCCTTCACCATAAGTCTACACCATTTTTTTTTCTTTCAAAATTCTACCCCCAAAAAAAAAAAAAATTACCTCATTTCTCATAAAAATTATTGCTAACATTTTTTTTTTTTGAATTACAGAAAACATTTCTCAAAACACATACATTTATCTTCAATCTCATGTTCCTCAAATTTCAATAGACATAAAACAATTTCTCAAAATATAATACACATATCATATCACATAATTGCAAATGTAATAAGTTGATATCCACATATCAATACAACGTTACATAATATTATTCACATATAGATTTAGATTAGAGAATCAAACCCACATTTGGATGGACATCATTTATTTTTCCTACTAAAATATTAGTCCACCAAATTGTTTAGATAAACCAAATAGTAAAATAAACTCCACAAAAGATATAAGTAATTATATCTAAGAATATAACTACTAGCATTTTTTCTTTATAAACATAATATCATATCACAATATAAAATTTCAAGATCAATAACTTGTTTATCCATTTTGAAGCATGAAATCAACCTTTAAGATTGTTGGAAATATTTTAGTGAATAAACAAGTTTTGATACAAAAACAATATCCCAAATAATTAGCAAGAACATAAAATAAAATAAAAGGAATTTAGTACAATCTCATAATGCTATAGAATCACGCTGCGAAAGCGTTGTCCTTAAAAGTTGATTCGTGCCACCCAAAGTAAAATTTGGTGCGATTGGTTCTCTTGGCCAAACAACCCTCTAGGATTAGACTATAGCGTCGACTTTTGTGATGTATACACTTCCACTCACAAAAGGTTTAAGAACAACCCTCTATTGCCTTTCCTTAGAACAAATATTCTTGTAGAAAAATATGTGGGAGAGAAAGATAGTAGAATTGTGTATATCTAAAACATAGAATAGTAAAAAAAAAAAAAAACTCTCTAAAAAATATGTTATAATGAGTATTATATAGGCTACTTATGAAGATAATAGTCTATAATTATTGGTTACTAATAACCCTTAAAAGCCCAATGACTATATTATCAATTATTACTTAATGGCTATTTTTCTCATAATTGTCCAATAACTATTTTACTCATAAATTTTCAACGGCTCGAAAATAAATAAGAATAAAAGTGTTTGGAACACACATCCACACCAACAAGGAAAACCCCAATTATTTGGGCAACTCCTCTCTAAGGATATACATCTACTAGGGAACCATATGGAATTATGGACCATCAATATTTTTAAAGGCACTTCCTAGCGTGCAATGCAAAGTTCTTGTTGTCATAATCCAAGCTACTATGGACCTGTTCTAGAACTATGAAGTATTTAGTTGGGAAACATTAGAATGTTGCATAGCAATTTAGGTTTTATACCTACTGTTTTGGTCCAGTCCAATCTGTTCGGCCCATTAGGCCAGTCCAATCCATTATGTCATTTCAATCAATCTAGTCTATTTTTTGTGAAACCTGGGATCGGGACCGAAACCCAGATTTTATAAAATTTAGGACCACCAGTCCACCAAGAGTTTTCAACGAGTCGTCCATACAAATTATTAATAATAATAAAAAGGTTCCCATAATAATAATAATAATAAAAAGGTAAAAATGTAGAGTGCTGATTAAAATTCATTTCAATTCTCAAATTTTGTTTTTGTTCAATTGAGTATTTTAAGTTTCAAGTTTATTCAATTAAGTCCTCTCTATCAACTTCCATTAATTTTTTCAAAATATACATAAAATTTTTTTTCAATAATTAATTGAATTTTTTAATTAAAAAATTTGAAAAAAATAAATAAAAATTTGAACACTTAGCCACAATATTTAAGGAAATTTGATGAAAATATCTCAATTGAATAAAATTTCTTATAAATTAAAATAAAATTAAATGAATTTAAAACTCAAAGAATTCAATTAAATAAAAGTAAAATTAAAGTACTAAATAAAATTTGATCAAATTTAGAGGTTGAAATTTTTATTTTTGCCAGGTAAAAAAACTTATAAAATAAAATAATAATAATAAAATAAAATTTACACGGTACTTGTCTTCCAGGAAGTAAGGTACGTGTATTTTTGTTTTACTAAAACAACAGTGTCAAGCGACGACACAACCTTCCCTCTGTCACTGTCTTCTGCTCTGCTCATCTCAGTTCTCCCTCCCACAGTCCCACCTACCACACTATGCCCGGTTCAGGGACTTGCCAGTCGGGTCGGGTTACGGGCCCGTGTACGGTCTCTGACTCTCAGAGCGATTGTTCGTGGAGCTGTGTTGCAAGTCAGGAATTTAAGGTTCTCTCTGTTTTCGCATTCTCTTGTGATAATCGGTTTGGCCCTCAAGTATGTGTCTTTTTTTTTCCTTTTTGAGTTTTAAATGATTGAAAGAGTTATGGTCACTAATGATGCAGATGGAAGTTGAATTTTTAAAGGAATTATTTGAAATGGGTAGCTTGTTCAGGTCAGCATGCGCATTTGATAGACTATTTCACTTCATTCAATTGTTACATATTTTAGATTGAAGTTGAGTTTTCATGATTTGTAAGATGCTATATTTAGATTCAACTAAAGGGTATTGAATTGAGTGGCATGGATTGGTGAGTGAGTGAATGATTACAAAGGACCAATATTTCTGGTTGAGTGAACTGATTTTTTTGTAAATGGGGTTTGGCTTTCCATTTAGGTAGATGGAAGTTGAATATTGATGAAACTGGAAAGGGCTGTTGAATATAGACTTTGCATGCCAAATCCTTTTTTGACTTGAAGTTTCTTCCAAAAACACACCATACAAAGTTCATCATTATTAGAATCCCAGTTCTTGCTTCTTTTAAAAAAGTGAAGCTCTCTTCTGTAACCAGTTTGGCAGTGTAAGAGGTCATTGGGATAACATGGAATATAACAACCTGAGTACCTGACCATATTGCATCCTATTAAAGTCTTAAGGTATCTATTTAACAAAAACAAAACTTTAGCCCAAATATTTTTGGGGTAGGCAGTAGATCCTCAACATATTAGTCAATATCGGCCACATGGATTCTATCCAAAGTCTTAAGGTATCTATAATGTTTCATAATGATCCTGTTGCTGCTGCTATATTTCCTATAGCCTCATTTGTGTTCAAAGCTGTGCGAAAGTTATCATATTTCTTTTGTAGATTGCTTTTTCAATAAGTTGTTGTGCCATATACATTTACATAACTTTTTTATTTCTTTCACAGGTTAGACAGTAGTAGATCTTTTTTATTTGTGTGTCTAACGTAATTTTACAATTGGCCTACGCTAAATTGTTCTTTGCATAATCTCCACACTGTCCAGTATGACAGATTTTTCATATTTGTCATTTACAAGTTCTATGGCTCTGTTAGAGGTTCCCCAATAATGGTCTTGATTTGACTTGAAAATTACTCTTTGATTTCTGGGGCTAGGGGTTAAGTTTCAGCTCTGTGGGTCTTGGACGCCATGATTTCTTGTTTTCTTTTCTTTTCTTTCGTTTTACTTTGCTTTCCTCTACGTTTTCTCTTTTGTCTTCATATGGTCCTAGCTAATGTACCGTACAGATCTTTGTCTCGTACTGGTGCAAGAGGCATATCAAATTTTACTTCTAAAATTCGAAGTAAATCTGTCTATAAAATACCAATCACCTCTTCCATACCCCACAAAAGTGAGAGTCTTATGCATGAAGTACAAATCATTTCATATAATCGGAGAAAGAGTACTATTCGTTTCTCCTAATGCGCAGTTGAGTTGGTGTATCAAATCAGCAGATAAAGGTAGTTGCTCTCTCCAATAGTACTCCTTGCTTAGTTTTCCTTCTTTTTTTCTCCTCCCCAGGAAAGTTTGAAATGCCAGTATTACCACCAAACCAATAATTTAATGTTTACCATCTTAGCCAACCAAAAATATCGACCACATGAGTTCATTTATCTATTTGGTAACATGTTATCACACCGTACTTTTCAAAATATAACTTTTTTTTTTTTAATTTTCAATTTTTTAGGTACAATTTTTTTTTTAATAATCTCTATGAAAAAAATGAAAAATAAATTGTACCAAACAAGACTTTTGTTTCCATTTCAATTTCATTTACAAGATGAGTAGAAACAAAAGAGAATATTTTATAAAACCATCACATGGGCTTTCAAACATATGATCCATGCATGTTCAGCCAGATTATGGCTCATAAAAACGGAGTAGACATAATGAGAATACACAATACAGATAATACCTAAACTGGGCTGGTTATAAGGTAACCTAAGCTTGGCTGGACTAAATTCACATAAGCAAGCACAACCTTTTCACAGCTGCTGCTGATATGACCTGTTGTGTGCCTAGCCTTATTGGAATTCACATACCCAAATTCACCTAATGTATCTTCGTCTTTAAACCATAGCCTAAAGGAAACAAAGGATCATAATGCTCATCCCCATAATTCATAGGCAGCTGGTCTACTCTCTTGAACCAAGTGACAGGAAGCTTTCCCTGGAACTCATATTCTCCAAACACTACATCTGCTACTCCCTCTCCTTGGCTCCCTGGCAACCAAGCTGCAACCAATGCATCAATCTTTTCCAGAAGTTCTGGTTCCAAAACAAGAGGCCTACCAGATATCAGAACTACCAAAGTGGGAACTCTTTCTGCAACCATGTTAATAACATTGGCACCATCAAAAGGAATCTTGAGCTCTACATTATATCCCTTGCTTTCAGCATAAGCAGGCTCACCAACAACAACTATAGCAAAGGAGAATTCTAGGCCTTCAAATGTTGCTAATGATGGGTTTTGCTCATATATGACTTCTGAATGTTCTCCAACTGCTTCTTTAATGCCTTCCAATATTGTTGTGCCTAGAACACAAGGAAAATCCGTATGAGAGAGTTATAAAACTATACAAATCATTCCATTGCTTTTAACATGGTTGCATGGTCTTTCAAATGTATGTGTTCCCTAAATTCTTAATAAAAAAAAATTCTCTTTTTATCTCTTTCCCTTGATGGTGACACTTCATCTCTCATTTCTTCTCTACCCCATCTCCCAAATAAAATTTATTAGTCAAAACTTTAATACAATTTTTTAGTTACTATACCTTAAGTTCAAAATCATGAAGTTTATTGACAATGCAAACAATCATGTACCTTATTAGCTTATTGGCCAATGCATTTTTTAGTTACTATACTTTATTAGCTTATTGACAATGCAAACTATCATGTACCATATTTTTATAGTTAAATCAACCATGTGTTCTTACCTATGGTTATTCTGCCACTGGTTCCATACTTTGTTATTGTCCAACCTCCACACTGGTACCCAAGATCATCAGCATGCCTCCCAATAACTAATATTCTTCTAGCATTTTTATTTAGAGGGAGGAATGGCTTCTCCAGGTCCTTCCCATTCTTTAGCAAAATCAGTGATTTTCTTACTGCTTCGCGTGCCAATTCTCTGTGCACCTTTTATCAAAGAAAATTATAAGATAATACAACCATTTCTATCTTCTGCTAAGGATAGTGTGACTATTATTTCATTCATTTAGGCTTAGTCTATGTAAATTGTAGCAACTGCACATAAATAGAATCAATAGTCAGTTAACTCTTTTATCAAAAAAAAAAAAAAAGGTCAGTTAACTCTAAAACGTGTTCCACTAAACAATACCTTGCAACCAACCATATCTAGCAAGGATCTATCAGCAAGGGGATGCTCAAAAAGGCCAGCAATAAATTTGACTTTCAATATTCGTTTCACAGCATCATCAATCCTGGACATGGGTATCTCCCCTGATTCAACGAGAGATATTAAAGTTTCAAAATATTCTTCGTATCGTAAAGGCTCCATATTCTGCACATAATCACGACACATTAAAATTAAGTGGCTTGCACGACTTTGCGGTCATTTAATTATTTGAGACTTCAAACTTTACCATGTCCACTCCTGCATTAATTGATGTTAAAACGCAATGACGATAATCTGCTCTGTATGGTTCACATATCGTGTCAATTCCTTCCCAACCTGATAAAAGAAATCCCTGCCAAAAAGAGAAAGAAAAGGTTCATTTAGCTTAATTCTCAGAGAAAGAAGTGAGAGAGAGAGAGAGGGGGGGGGGGGGGGGGTGGAGATTAAATAGCATAACCTATAAGCAAAGGATCCTGCACAATGAAATCAAGCTTCTCCTTCAAGTTTTTGGGAGAGCATAGTTTATGAGCTAAGTTTAAATATCAAATTTTATGATGAAGTTCCATTTTAGCAACTCGCTGTTGTCCAATATCACTTTAAACCAAGACAAAGATAACTCAATAAGCACACATAAACAAAGAATACAAGATTTTATATTTGTGGTTGGACAAATTGCATACATCCACAGACCAAGATGGAGAAAAAGTATTTCTAAGAAAACAAGAGATTAAAATAGTAGTGCGAAGGCTCTGTTACGTGGTTCCTGTTTTCTAACTTGTTATGTGTTTTGATTACATCTAAATTCAACCCACATCATCACTTACAAAGTCCCAAGATTAAAGAAAGATGAGCAAAGGTATATGTCTTGGTGAAAATCTTGAAATCAGAGGCTTAAGCACCTTGAATCCCAGCTTCTCTTTCAAAATATCTGTTAAGAGAAAACGGTGACCATGCATTCTAGTCCCATTCCAGCTGGTATAAGAGGGCATAATAGTGGAGACTCCTTGAGCCAAACAATGCAGGTAAGGTTTCATATGGATCCTCTCCAAGTCTTCAAAAGATGAGACGGTATTTCCTTCCATTAAACCTAGTTCAGTGCCTCCATCTCCAACGAAATGCTTGGCACATGCAATAACATTTGTTCTGCATTTATAGATGAAAAAAAATAGTCAAACAAAAATCAAATAACCTACTGTCAACAAATTTTTTTTAACACTTCCGTGATGGTGGCATTGGAAGACTTATGTGATTAAGGCTCTTAGTGGCATTGGAATAATTATGTGATTAAAGGCTTTTAGAAGAATGTGGAATGGATTTCTACAAAGCGTTTGGTACATTTTTGGGCTGTATGAGAGAGAAACATTTGGTGTTTGGGGCTTGGAAGTTATGAGAGTGTTGAGTTTGGAATTGAGATTATAAGTTTGAGTTGAGTTAGGTGTGGTTACATTTCGGTTAGGTTTGTGTTTGTGAGGATTTTTGAATTTGATTTCTAATAATGTAGGCATAAATTTGGTAGAACCATATGACAATGTTGTCACATATGTTTCAGTAACAAAAGTACATAAACACAAATCAAAAGAAGTACAACAAGATTAAAAATTTCTACGTTTCGATTTATCAAGTTTGAGGTTGAAATTCATTTTATCATTATATGAACTTCCACTGCTAAATGATGTACAAAAGACAAAGCGATGAAGCGATTAACAATGTTAATAGACAGATCCCATAAAAAAAATGTTAATAGACAGTTCACATTCATTATAGAAGGTTAGAATGAGAAGTAGTTCTGGAATTTTTTTCTTACCTGCTAGCTACGTAAGGATAACCATTAGGATGCCCTTTGGGCGGTATGCCCTGATATCCTACAACAGCAGATGTCATGGCACTAACTATTTCACTATCCTCACTAAAACTCTCATAACATAATCCCCACCTTGGATCTCTGATAACCTGTAGGTACATTTCCACAGCAATCCCAAAAATCATGCATGTGGATTAATAACTGAAGAACACAACGAAATGGTCTTGCATTAATATGAATCAACTTACAGCTACACAAGGAGCAATAGAAAAATTAGTTCCAGTTGCTCTGAGTTCCAGTGCAGTAGCAGCTGCAATTCTTTCAACCAAGTTCTTATCTCTACAACAAATAGCAGTCGGGATAATGAACAACAAGGAATATAAGGCTATGACATAAAAAAGTCTCTTTATGCATCGATGAGCTTGATATATCTTAAAACATTTTAATTAATATGTAGTTGATTCTTGAACATGCTACAACCAATAAAAATCATCTATCCCACTAGATGTGTTCTACTTTATACTCCACCAAATGTAAAATGCAATGTGTAGTGAAACATGAAGTCAGACACTCAAGTTGGGACAATAGATATTTACTTACTATTGAAATATGGCATCTAGCTATATGATTATACGTGCATCAATCAGCTGCAATATATATAAAAGGACTTGCCTAGTTGCTCCAAGGCCAATGTTATGAGGGAAAACTGTAGTACCGAACACATTGCCATGGCCATGGACGGAATCACACATTTGTATAATTGGAATACCAAGACGTGATTCTAAAGCTGCCTTCTGTAAACTGTCAACCATATCAGCCCAGTCAGTTGCTGAAGCAGGTTCAGTCGGATAACAACTGGCTGGGAAAGAATATAATATAGCTCCTATATGCAAATGATATAGAACTAACATAAGTGAAGGAAAATATCTATAAAAATAAGTCTATCCAGTGCTCAAATCTCCTACTTTTATGGGATATTAAAGAAATGATTGTTAGGCAGACTTATCCCAAATTTATTTTTGGAGAGACTAACTCCCAAACTCAAATCCAAGACATATTAAAGACAAAATGTGCAAATTATTAAGAACAATGTACCAATGGACAAGTCTTTGATGGTGGAAGGACTAGCAGCAGGATTCTCAGTACAGGTCATTTGGCCAGTGGCGGCTCCAGGAATTTTGTTTAGGAGGTTCATTAAAAAAATTTATTAAAAAAAAATCTTGAGTATATTGAGTTACCGACATAAAAAAAAAATAATAATAATACATGAAGTTTTATAATTTTCTTTTACAAGTATTCAAATTTTAAATTGTTATATGATAGTTCATTATAAGTATTTATTGCCAATGTGGGTAGTTATGAGCCTATAATCATTTTATTTTGTTAAGTTTATCTAACATTTTTATTTTTATGTAGTTTTTATTATCTATTTGTTATTGTTTTTATAAAAATATTTTAAACTAAATGACTAAACTAAACTCATTGGTTTTGTATTAATTATTGACGCACATAACTACACTTATTCATATATAAAATTATACAATAGTGTCTACTTAACTAATCAAATGCTTCGACAATAACTAACTTTACATTTTTTTTCTTGAATTTTACTAACTTTATAACAAAAAGTTATTATAACATGATAACAATATACACACATGTAACAAATCATATCTATTTCCTAATTATTAAATTATATATATTTATATTATAATGTACACACAAACATCCACACACATCATAATTCACACAAATAATATTATAATAAAAGTAATGCACACAATCAATATTAGACACACTCACACACATAATATAAATTTATAAAAAATAATGACACTTACAATTCACAAACACTTGCATTTTATTCTTAGAATTGGAAGTACTTGTAATAAGAGTGTATAAAATTTAAGTCAGAGTGTGCAAATATATTTTTTAGAAAAAAAATTAAAGTATTAAACTAAAAAAAATATTTTTTATATATAATTTTTTTTTTTTTTTTTTTTGGGGAAGTCAGGGGGTTCATTTGAACCCCCTGAGAACAGTGTAGAGCCGCCCATGCATTTGGCCAACTTTCTCCTTTAAGGACATGTGAGAGAGGAGGTCATTGACCCTAGCTTCAACTGACCGATTTGGATCTTTGTAGATGAACCTGCAGCTATCTGTTGCTTCACTCATCTTTGGTTTTTTTTTTTTTTTTTTTTTTTTCTTCTTTGTTGCTGAACTGACCCAGGTTCTGCTAACACAAAAGCTTGGCTAATCTTTGAGTTACAAGATAAACATTACTACTTGTAGTTTTTATACAGAGATAATAATGCAATGGGCAGCAATTTTAGAGTAAGATATTGATAGTAAGTTATTGGAACAAAAGAAACACGAGAAGCTAAACTCTACTGCTGACAAACCTACACTTATATTATAGATCAACCACTTTGCAAGAACTAATTCACTAATTTAAGTTATTTCCAGGAATCTAAGCATGAAAAGTAGTTCTCTTTTGGTTTATTTATTTCTTATCCTAGGACCTAGGCGAATTAAGAACCAAAAGAAATAATCACTAAGATAAGAATGAAATGGGCATGAGCATGACCAAAAAAAGAAAACTTTTTATTATTAAAAAATAAATAGAAGAAGAAGAAGAAGAAGAGTGTTAGTCTTTTTAGAGTTGATACGAGTAATGTCAGCCAAGTTTTTTTAATTAAATTTTATGACTCTTAAATGATGTTCCCTTTCTTTCTTTGGCCTTCTCGGTATTTTTTTTTTTTTTTTCCTCCTATTGAGTCTTGAGAGATATAACATTAGGATATTTGAATTTAGCTGGGTGGCTGTAATACTAATTTTATGTTCACAAATTTACATGAAGGGTGTTTTATAAATCTCAGTTTGCATTAGCTATCATATGTAAAAAGAAAAATTTTATATTATAAGTTTTCATGGTTACAAACAAGATAATGCGGGGAAGGGAGATCAAACCTTGGTGTTCTTCACAAAAAAGAGCACAAAATCCTGCTGAGTTACTAGACTTTTGGATTTTGAAAATCTTTTTCAAACTACACCTAAACAAAAATGAAATTTTATGTGTTTGGATAACACTCAAAGTTGCTGTGTGTTTCCAATTTCACGTTTCGGAACTTTTTTTTTTAAAGCATAAACAGTAAAATCACTATGCAGAAACATTTATCACTGTTCACGCACTGCAGTAGCACTACTTATGCATTAAAAAATATTAAAAATGAGTCTCACAGTACTATTTACATATTAAAAAATTATTTTGATACCGTATTTTCAACAATAATAAGTTGTATCTAAACAGATCCTATTTATGAGGTTGAACATACAAAAATAAGTTGGTTTAATTTCTAAATTAAACCTCAACAAACGGCACCTAAGACAACATTTGATGTATAAAATAGTTGTCTCGACAACTTTCCAGAATAATTTTAGCGGGGTCTATTATAATGAGAATATGTCTATTAATTTTGACATAGTAGTGCACCGCACACCCAATTTGTTAATTTTGATACTAATTTTGGATGACAGAGTGGATATTATACATCAAACTTGAATTGGTGTGTTAATTACAAAAATAAAAATACAATATGTGATACATATAACAAATAAACCTATTGTATGACATTCTCAAAAAAATAAAATAAAATAAAATAAAACCTATTCTATGATTTTTTTTTTTTTAAGAGAATTTCACAATTTATAGCGTCCACTCTTGATGATAACTTTTTATCATCAAACTAAGACACCAATCATTTTTTAGTATAAGCGGAGATTCAATCTCAAATCTCTTATTTAACTATTGATAATTAACCTAGTTTACATTTTCTTTTTACTTATACTCCCCCACTCCTTTTTAACTCATAAATACATCATTTTTTTTTAATAGAAAAGGTTAGAACATACTAGAGTCTACCAAGTTTGGCCTGGGAAAAATGTCTCTCTTTTTACTAATTTAGTTTTCTTATTCTCTAAAGTGTAGAGTATTATCATTTTTTTATAATTATATTTTCTTCTGGTTATTTATTAAATTATATCAATAGTTCAAAAATGTATGCATAATATAATAGAACATATACCTAAATTGCATATTGAAAAGAATAAAAAATTACAAAACTAAACTTAAAAATAAAATAAAAGAACTTTGAAATTTGTACGGATCGCACGGATAAAACTGGTAATATTTAATTATTTATGGAGTTTGGTGCTATAACTATAGTAAATCTAATTTATATGTGAATAAATCAATTTGAAAATTAACAGCAAACAGACTTATTTTTTAGGCAATATTTTAATGAAAGTTAGAGTTAGATTTTTACCGACTTGTATTTTAATTTTGTACACAAGTGTAAGACATTTTTAAACTAAAAAACTGAATAATCCAAACAGGGAAGTCCTTAAATAAAAGTAGATATCTGTATCCATGATTTTGCTTAACACAACACAACACGATACAACCTTCCCTCCGTTGAACGTAACGTAAACACCCGTTGGGCGAACCCATATACATGATCCACAAACACAAATGGGTCGACCCGAACCCTACTTCTTCTTCTCCTTCAATCTGGACGAGTACGTAAAACTCTCACTTTCACTCGATTCTGTGTTGCATGTTGGGAATTAAGGTTCTCTAACTTTTTTTTTTTTTTGGGGGGGTTTAAAGTGATTGAAAGAGTTATAGTCACTAATGACTTTTAAGCATTATTTGAAAGAGGATTGAGAGATGAAATGGGCAGTTTGTTGAGGTCAGCATATCAGAAACTTTTTCACTTCCTTCATTTGCTACATCTTTTAGACACACAGAGACAGTATCATTTTACTATAAAGATTTACTATTTTGTTTTTAAGAATTTAAAGGTGTTTATTATGGTGGTACTTTCAATGACTTTTAAGCATATGTAATATTTTTGTATTAGATGGTTTCTTTCTATTGGTGTGGTGTATCACATCAGATTTTGTGACAAAATAAATCTTTTTAATGAAATAGAGGATCCTGATCTGTATCCATAGCTTCGGTTTGCATTTGTAAGATGCTATATTTATATTGAAAGGGTATTGAATTGAGTAATTGGTTACGTGAGACTTGCAGGAATTGGGTGGCATGAATGATTACAAAGGACCAATATTTCTGGTTAAGTGAACTGATTTTGTAAATGGGGTTTGGCTTTCCATTTGGGTACACGGAAGTGTTATTATGCACGAGAATACTGATGTTTCCAAATGTTAACTTTTATGTCAAGTTAGCGACTTTAGAATGCTGTTTTTACATTATTTTAAACTAAAAGTAAGAAAGGAAATTGTTTGAGCTTGATGGGAGGGACTGTACCAGTTGTTTTTAAATTTTCAAAATGGTCTAAGCTAAGACTAGGAGTGAAATTCTGAGTTCCTAGATTTAGGATTTTTCACTTTTTGGTTGGAGTATGATTTGCTGCCATTAACATATAGTTGCTGTGATGATCTTAATCATATACAGTTTTCATTATATCTGAGTGAAGGTATGTTGCATTATTGACTTGATAGATTACATGGTCTTATATAGTGGGCATACATTAATCGTGCTGATTTTTGGCTTGTGACAGGGAAAACATTCAAATTTCTGTAATTGGAGATTCCCCTAAGCTATCAAGATCCCTACAAGAGCTGATAACATGAATTGAGTAGACCACCAACACTAATTGTGGACTCCAACTAATTGCTTTTTAAGGTATCTATAATGTTTCATGATGATCCTGTTACTGCTGCTGTATTTCCTATAGCCTTATTTGTGTTCAAAGCTGTGCAAAGTTATCATATTTCTTTTGTAGCTTGCTTTTTCACTAAGTTGTTGTGCCATATACATTTACAGAATTTTTTTTTATTCTTTCCTAGGTTAGACAATAGTAGATATGTGGTGTAGATTGAGACTTTTTGCCCTCTGGTTAGTGATCTATAATAGTTTTACAATTGGCCTACACTATATGTCATTTACAAATTCTATGGCTCTATTAGAGATTCCCCAATAATGGTCTTGATTTGACTAGAAAATTACTCTTTGATTTCTGGGGATAGGGAGTAAGTTTCAGCTTTGTGGGTCTTGGACGCCATGATTTCTTGTTTTCTTTTCTTTTCTTTCCTTTTACTTTGCTTTCTTCTATGTTCTCTTTTCTGTTGATATAGTCCTAGATGATGTACAGATCTTTGTTTTAATAAAACACTTGATTTTCTCTCTCCAAGTCTCTACCCTTTCTTTTGTCTCCTACTGGTGTAAAGGGCATATCAAATTTTACTTCAAAATTTGGAAGTAAGACCGTCTATGAAATACCAATCACCTCTTCCATTCTCCACAAAAGTGATAGGCTTATGCATTAAGTACGAATCATTTTATATAATTGGAGTAAAAGTACTATCCGATTCTCCTAATGGGCAGCTGAGTTGGTGTGTCAAATCCGCCAGTAAATGGTAGTTGCTCTCTCCAATAGTACTCCCTGCATAGTTTTCCTTCTTTTTTTTCTCCTCTCCATGAAAGCTTGAAATGTCATTATCACCAAACCAATAATTTAATCATGGTTCAACCTATGAGTCCTTAGTAGATATGTTTATTGTGATGCCCCAATTTGATTGATTGTGTGATATGTGTGGATGTATGACGAGTCCCACATTAAGTATTTACTGGGTTGAACTGGGCTTTATTAACAACTGTAAAGAGCCTTAATTGTAACTAGTCCTTTTGAGGTATGGCACAGATGTAGCTAGTACTTTTCACTGGGTCATTACATATAGTATTAAAACCGACCCGGTAACCCCGTGTGGGCTCGGAGATACTACTCCACAAAGTGGGCCCTAACAAAGATGTTAGGGATTTAAGTGGGGAAGATTGTGATACCTCAATTTATTTGATTGTGTGGGGTATTTACTGTGTTGAACTGGGTTTTATTAACAACTGCAAGAAGTCTTAATTGTGACTAGTCCTTTTGAGGGATAGCTCTTTTCAGGTACAATATTTTTAAATAATCTCAATAAATAAAAAAATTGTACCAAACAAGACTTTTCTTTTCATTTCAATTTCATTTACAAGATGAGTAGAAACAAAATGGAATATTTACATATGATCCATACGTGTTCGGCCAGATTAAGTCTCATAAAAACGGAGTAGACATAACCCAAACTGGGCTGGTTATAAGGTACATAAGCTTGGCTTAACTAAATTCACATAAGTAAGCACAACCTTTTTCACAGCTGCTGATATGACCTGTTGTGTGCCTAGCCGTATTGAATTTACATAGCCAAATTCATCTAATGTACCTTCGTCTTTAAACCAAAGCCTAAAGGAAACAAAGGATCATAATGCTCATCCCCATAATTCATAGGCAGCTGATCTACTCTCTTGAACCAAGTGACAGGAAGCTTTCCTTGGAATTCATAGTCTCCAAACACCACATCTGCTACTCCCTCTCCTTGACTCCCTGGCAACCAAGCTGCAACCAATGCATCCATCTTTTCCAGAAGTTCTGGTTCCAAAAAAAGAGGCCTTCCAGATATCAGAACTACCAAAGTTGGAACTCTTTCTGCAACCATGTCAATAACATTGGCACCATCAAAAGGAATTTTGAGCTCTACATTATATCCCCTGCCTTCAGCGTAAGCAGGCTCACCAACAACAACTATAGCATAGGAGAATTGTAGGTCTTCAAAGGTTGCTGATGATGGGTTTTGCTCATATATGACTTCTGAATGTTCTCCAACTGCTTCTTTAATGCCTTCCAATATTGTTGTCCCTAGAACACAAGGAAAATCCGTATGAGAGAGGTATAAAAAAATACAAACCATTCCATTGCTTTTAACATGGTTGCATGGTCTTTCAAATGTATGTGTTCCCTATTATTGACTTAATCAAAATTTCCTCTTTTTATCTCTTTCCTTTGATGGTGACACTTCATCCCTCATTTCTCTTCTGCCCCATCCCCCATACAAAATTCATTGGTCAAAAATTTAATACAATTTTTTAGGTTCTATACCTTAATTTCAACAATTAAATTTAATCATGTGCTTTATTGACAATGCAAACAATCATGTACTTTATTAGCTTATCGGCCGGTGCATTTTTTTTTTGGTATAGTTACAACTTCTAAGGCCACATGGTTGAATTTCACTAAAAAACATATGGCACAACTAAGGAACTATACCCAACTATTGGATAGATCCTCGAAGCTGCCTAACCTTAGTGGAAGATATATGGAAGGAAGACATTAGTTGTATTCCAATGTTCTAGCTTTGTTCCAAGCTAAAAAGATTGAAGAATGTGCTTGGGATAAGTTTTTAACAGAAAAAACAAAATGAAATAAATAAAAAATAAAAACCACTCTTAATAGAAAAATTATTAGTATTCTGTGAGTAATGCTCGCTCCTCCTATATAAACAGTGGATCCCACTAGAAAGTTAATTGGTCAAACCAACTATCATGTAAGCGTAAGAAGTATAACCATTGGATTATTGAATAATTACTCATTTCAATAATGGGATAGAAGAGTTAAAATTAAATGAGTGTCCAAGTGCCCCATATTTATATGGTTGAATTAACTGTGTTCTTACCGATTGTTATTCTGCCACTGGTCCCATACTTAGTTATTGTCCAACCTCCACACTGGTACCCAAGATCATCAGCATGCCTCCCAATAACTAATATTCTTCTTGCATTTTTATCCAGAGGGAGGAATGGCTTCTCCGGGTCCTTCCCATTCTTTAGCAAAATTAGTGATTTCCTTACTGCTTCGCGTGCCAATTCTCTATGCACCTGTTATCAAAGAAAATTATAAGATAGGACAACCGTTTCTATCTTCTGCCAAAGATAGTGTGACTATTATTTCATTCATTTAGGCTTAGTCTGTGTAAAATTTAGCAACTGCACATAAATGAAATCAATAACCATCAGTCAGTTAATTCTAAAACATGTTCCACTAAACAATACCTTGCAACCAACCATATCTAGCAAGGATCTATCAGCAAAGGGATGCTCAAAAAGGCCAGCAATAAATTTGACTTTCAATATTCGTTTCACAGCATCATCAATCCTGGACATGGGTATCTCCCCTGATTCAACTAGAGATATTAAAGTTTCAAAATATTCTTCATAGCGTAAAGGCTCCATATTCTGCACATTATCACAACACATTAAAATTAAGTGGCTTGCACAATTTGCAGTTATTTAATCCTTTTGAGATTTCGAACTTTACCATGTCCACTCCTGCACTAATTGATGTTAAAACGCAATGACGATAATCTGCTCTGTATGGTTCACATATTGTGTCAATTCCTTCCCAATCTGATAGAAGAAATCCCTGCCAAAAGGAGAAAGAAAAAGTTCATTTAGCTTAATTATCATAGAAAGAAGTGGGGGGAAGGTTAAATAGTATGCTATAACAAATTAGCAAAGGTTCCTGCACAATGAAATCTAGCTTCTCATTCAAGTTTTTAGGAGAGCTAAGTTTTAATATCAATTTTTTATGATGATGTTCCATTTTAGCTACTCACTGTTGTGCAATATCACTTCTAGGATTTCAACCAAGACAAAGATAACTCAATAAACACACACAAAGAACACAAGAATTTATATATGTGGTTGGACAAATTGCATACATCCACAAACCAAGATGAAAAGAAAATCTTACTAAGAAAACAGGAGATTAAAATAGTAGTGCAAAGGCTCTGTTATGTGGTTCCTATTATCTAACTTGAATTATGGTGCAATCAATAAAAACCCCTTATTTTGAGGGTACTTAAGTATCTGTCACATTGGATTTAATCCCATGTGATGCAAGCTATGTGTATTAGTTACACCTAAATTCTAGAGAAAGGTATATATCTCGGTGAAAATCTTGAAATCAGAGGCTTAAGCACCTTGAATCCCAACTTCTCTTTCAAAATATCTGTTAAGAGAAAGCGGTGACCATGCATTCTAGTCCCATTCCAGCTGGTATAAGAGGGCATAATAGTGGAGACTCCATGAGCCAAACAATCCAGGTAAGGTTTCATATGGATCCTCTCCAAGTCTTCAAAAGATGATACAGTATTTCCTTCCATTAGACCAAGTTCAGTGCCCCCATCTCCAACGAAATGCTTGGCACATGCAATAACCTTTGTTCTGTATTTGTTGATGAAAGAAATAGTCAAACAAAAATCAAATAAACTTACTGTCAACATACTTTTTAAACACTTCCAGAAAACAATTTTATGTGATGGTGGCATTGAAATACTTAAGTGATTTAACACTTTTAGAAGAACGTGAAATAGGTTTCCACAATGCGTCTGGTACATTTTTGGGCTGTTTTAGAGAGAAACATTTGATGACTGGGGCTTGGAAATTATGATAGTGTTGAGTTTGTGAATTGCGATTATAAGTTTGAGTTGAGTTAGAGTTGGTTACATTGATTTGTGTTTGTGAGGATTTTTGAATTTGATTTCTGATAATGTAGGTATAAATTTGGTTGAACCATATAACAATGTTGTCACATGACTCACATATGTTTCAGTTCACTACAAAAGTACATATACACAAATCAAAAGAAGTATAACAAGGTTAAAAATTTCTACACCTCGATTTTGTTGAATATTAGCTCTGATACCATGTTAAATGGAGAATATTATCAAACGCAATGTGTTATACCATTTTGTGTATGCTAAAGTGGATGCGGAAGATGAAGCATAGAATAGGAACATCAAGAACACGAGGGTTACGTGGTTCAGCCTTGACGGCTTACATCCACGGAGGAATCCCTTAAGGGCTACATCTTTATTGTGTAGGAGTGTAATACAATAACCTGTGTTACAATGAACACTAACATGAGTATATATAGGCGACTAAACCCTAGACTACTAGTACAAGCAGGAATGGGCTTGGACCTATTACATTAGGCTAATATATGTTTAATATATATCTCTAACACCCTCCCTCAAACTCAAGGCGAAAGCTCGATGAAGGCTTGAGGTTGGATAAGCATGAGAAGATCACTTGGAGATGCCTTGAAGAATGCCTTTGAAGAAACCACAATGAAGAATGTGCCAATTGACCAATTTCGGAGTTTCAAATGAAGAAACGGGGTCCAAAATTGAAATCTACACGAAAAACTAAGTAAGATAGGCCTTTTTGGAAATTTTGACTTTTGATCAAAGGTCAACGCAAAAAGTCAAAGTCTACTGGTCAAAGTCAACAGATCAGAGTCAAAGTCAACGGCTACATGGACCGGGTCGGTTCCGGGTTTTTCGGGTCGGGTCATGGATCGGGCTGCAGAGTGCTGACTCATCCTGATGACGTGGTGCTAACCTGGATTAGGGCTGACGTGGCAATGGCCTGTGTGGTGCTAACGTGGCAAGATGACGTCATCAGATGACATCATGATGACATCAGCCGAAGTTGTCCGGCGCATGGATGGCACGTGGGAAGTTCACCGGTGCATGGATTAGATGCCAGAAATTCTACCCGCGCGTGAGGGCGCGTGTATGGTCAGATCGTTGCCGGAAATTTAGGGTTTGTAGATTGGCGAACGAGTAGGCCTTCAGAGCGGCGCGTGTACCAAGAAAACGATCTGGATGTCAGGAATCTGAGGCGGCGCGTGTGGGAGGTGCCGGAGCTGTTGGCGGCGCGTGAGGCTTCCTTTGGTGGTCAAGTTCCTGGGTTTTGGTCGTGGGAGGTCGTGGATCACGTCTGTGGTGTTGGTTTCATCAGGCGAGGCTTGGATTTGCACAGATCTGAGAAGTTGAGTCACGGCTTGCTTGGTTGTTAGATTTTGACATAGCACAGAGCCATGGTGGCTGCGAGATGCTGTGGAGTCTGGATCCAGCAGACAAACATGTGTGACTTTAGATGGTGGTATGCATGTGAGAATCTTCTTGCTTGCTAGAGATGTTTGTTTGATGCCAAGAACGAATTTTGGCTCTGATACCATGTTGAATATTAGCTCTGATACCATGTTAAATGGAGAATATTATCAAACGCAATGTGTTATACCATGTTGTGTATGCTAAAGTGGATGCGGAAGAGGAAGCATAGAATAGGAACATCAAGAACACGAGGGTTACGTGGTTCAGCCTTGACGGCCTACATCCACGGAGGAATCCCTTAAGAGCTACATCTTTATTATGTAGGAGTGTAGTACAATAACCAGTGTTACAATGAACCCTAATATGAGTATATAGGGGCGACTAAACCCTAGACTACTAGTACAAGCAGGAATGGGCTTGGGCCTATTACATTGGGCTAATACATGTTTAATATATATCTCTAACAGATTTATCAACTTTGAGGTTGAATTTCATTTTATCATTATATGAACTTCCACTGCCGAATGATGCCCAAAAGATAAAGTGATTAACAATGTTGATAGACAGAGTTTACATTCATTATAGAAGGTTAGAATGAGAAGTAGTAATGGAATTTTCTCTTACCTGCCAGCTACATAAGGGTAACCATTAGGATGTCCTTCAGGCGGTATGCCCTGATATCCTACAACAGCAGATGTCATGGCACTAACTATTTCACTATCCTCACTAAAACTCTCATAACATCTTCCCCATCTTGGGTCTTTCATAACCTGTCAGTACATTTCCCAACGAAATTCCAAAAGTCATGCATGTGGATGTAAAACAGAAAAACACAACGAAATGGTCTAGCATTAACTTGAGTCAACTTACAGCTACACAAGGAGCAACAGAAAAATTAGTTCCAGTTGCTCTGAGTTCCAGTGCAGTAGCAGATGCAATTCTCTCAACTAAGTTTTTATCTCTACAACAAATAGAAGACAGGATAACGAACAACAACGAATATAAGGCTATGACAAGAAATTCTCCTTATGCATCAACGAGCTTGAGATATATATATATATATTTTTTAATTACTTCGATTACTTTATAAGGAAATAAAAAAGGACATGTAGCAAGTTATGGTGCCAGTGAAAGATAAAGTTAAGCACTCAGGTTGGGATAATTGATTTTTATTCGTTATTGAAATATGCATCTAGCTATATGATTATATGTGCATCAATCAGCTGCAATCTATAAAAGGACTTGCCTAGTTGCTCCAAGGCCAACATTATGAGGGAAAATTGTAGCACCAAACACATTTCCATGACCATGGACGGAATCACACATTTGTATAATTGGGATACCAAGGCGTGCCTCTAAAGCTGCCTTCTGTAAACTGTCAACCATATCAGCCCAGTTAATTGCTGAAGCAGGTTCAGTCGGATAACAACTGGCTGGGAAAGAATATAATATAGCTCCTATATGCAAATGATATAGAACTAACGTAAGTGAACGAAAAGATTTATAAAAAAAATTCTGTGCTCAAATCTCCTACTTTTATGGGGGTATTAAAGAGATGATTGTCAGGCAGACTTATCCCAAAAAAAAATTTGGAGCGACTAACTCCCGGATTCAAATCCACGACATATTAAAGATAAAATATGCAAATTATAAAGAACAATGTACCAATGGACAAGTCTTTGATGGTGGAAGGACTTGCAGCAGTGTTCTCAGTGCAGGTCATTTGGCCAACTTTGTCCTTCAAGGACATGTGAGAGAGGAGGTCAACGACCCTAGCTTCAATTGGCTGATTAGGATCTTTGTAGATGAACCTCCAGCTATCTGTTGCTTCACTCATCTTGTCTTTTTCCTTCTTTGATGCTGAACTGACCCAGTTTCTGCTTACACAAAAGCTTGGCTATTCTCTAAGTTACAAGATAAACATTACTACTTGTAGTTCTTATTCTGATATAATAATGAAATGGGCAGCAATTTCAGAGTAAGATATTGAGAGTTGGTCCCTACTTTTTTTTTTTAATGAATAAGCAATTGTAGTTCTTATGCAATGAGCAGCAATTTCAGAGTAAGATATTGAGAGTTGGTTACTTCTTGTTTCTTTTTTCTTTTATAATGAATAAACAATTGGAAAATTAGTATTTACACTCTTTAACACAATGCATAAAATGTAGACACCAATGTCCACGTTTTTCAATAACATCCAGATTTTACACATTATGTGAACAAGTGGATGTGTTCATGAATGTGAAGTAATCATGATTTTAAGGAACAAAACAAACACAAGCTAAACTGCTGCAGAGTGCAGACATACCTACACTTCTATTATAGATCAACCACTCTGCAAGAACTAATTCACTAAGTCATTTCCAGGAATCTAAGCCTGAAAAGTGGTTTTCTTTTGGTTTATTTATTTCTTATCCTAGGACCTAGGCGAGTTAAGAACAAAAAGAAATAATCAGTGGGAATAGGATAAGAATGAAATGGGCATGAGCATGACTAAAAGAAAACTACTTTTCAAAAAAAAAAAAGAGCGTTTTAGAGTTGATACGGGTAATGTCTTCCAAAATATTTTATTAAATTTTATGGCTCTTAAATGATGTTTCCCTTTCTTTCTTTGCAACTTTCATTAAAGTGTTGTAATGGGTTTTTTTGCAAAATTTTTGCAGGGAACTTGACAAGCTCCTAAATGGGAAAATTAAGGAACCGGGTTTAGACATTTCTATGGAGGGAATGGGGAGTGGCTGCGGAGCCTGCGGTTGATTTACTGCACAGTCAGACGAAACGTTATTAAATTCTGTAATTTTCCAAAACTAACATTGTTCAATAGGAGACTGGCCTTCTCCTTGTTCTATTTGTCCTCCTATGGAGACATGAGATACATAAATTTAGGATATGTGACTTAGCTGGGTGGCTGTAATATTAATTTTACGTACACAAATTTACATGGAGGGTGTTCGGTCACTAAGCCATTGTGGAGCTGTGTTGCAAGGTGGGAATTAGGGTTCTCCCTGTTTTCGCATTCTCTAGTGAGAATTGGTTTCGGCCTCAAGTAAGCTTAAGAAGCACGAACTAGTTAAGGTGTCGTACAATGTCGTATCCATATCATACTCATGTCGTACCGGCCTTTTCATATTATAAATTTTCAAAAATTGTGTGTCATTGTGTCGTATCTATACTCGTACTCATGTATGTGTCTATGTCCATGCTTCCTACTTGTGCATTTTTTGTTTTGTTTTAAATGATTGAAAGAGTAATGGTTACTAATGATGCAAGTGGAAGTTGAGTTTTCAAAGGAACTAGCCGCATACCTACACAATGCGTGGGGATAAATAATTATTTTGTATTATAATATAATGTATAATTTTTTCTCTAAAATTTTTTGAAGATAATTTGTTCTACCTAAAAATTAAACAATTTTTTTTCGGCCCCCTTTAGTTCATTTTAAATTAATTGGATCTTAAATTGATTCTTTTTGTAGGTTGTCTTTTCAATTTTAGCTCAAAAAAAAAATTCTTAATTTTTGGGTTGAAAAGTATGAAATTTTATTATATTTGGGGATAAAATCTTTAGTTTTGAGTTAAAAATACAAATAAAATAGACATTAGAAATTAGAAATATGAGCCTTAAAAATGCAATAAAAATGATAAATATTCAAAAATCTCATTCAGTCCACATTGGTTTTATTTGGTCCATTCTGTCCATTTTGGTCCTTTTTGGTCCATATGGTCCTAGTCGGTCCATTCGGTCCTATTTAGTTTATTCTATCCACTAAAGTTCTATTCAGTCCAATTCGGTCTGTTGGGTCTTATTTAGTCCACTTCAGTCCTATTCGGTTCATTCAGTCCACATTGGCTCTATTCAGTCCATATTAGTCATATTCTGTCTACTTCAGTCCTATTCGGTTCACATTGGTCCTATTCAATCCATTTTGTCCTTTTTGGTCTACTTTAGTCCTATTCGGGCCATTCGGTCCATTTTGTCCACTGTGGTTCTAGTTAGTCCATTTTATCCACTTTGGTTCTATTTGGTCCAATCTGTCCACTTTGATTCTATTAAGTCCACATTAGTTCTATTCAGTCCACATTAGTCCTATTCAGTCTACTTCGGTCCAATCTGTTCATTTACGTCCAATTTAGTCTTGTTCGGTCCATTTTGTCTACTTCAATCCTATTCGCCTATTCAGTCCATTTTTTCTTATTCAGTCCATAGGGTTCTATTTAGTCTATTCAGTCCTATTCTATCCATTTGGTCCATCTTGGTCCATTCAGACCACTTCGGTCCACTTTGGTTCACTTTGATCTATTTTTGTGCACTTATATAATGGGGCAAGACATATTTGGGTTGAAAGCACCTAACTAAATAACTAATTAACACAACTAATTTTTCATAATTCAGAGATAAAAATTTCACAATGGGAGATCTAGACAACTGATTAGAAGGCAACAAGGAATACAAAGGATTATTTATTGATATGAAAACATCTTTCTCGAGATACAGAGGATTGAGTTAAAAGCTAAACACTTCTATTTTTCCTATACTATTATAGTTTTCTCTCTCTTGTTCTTCCTTGAGTCTTTCTCTGAGGATATTTCTAAAACCCCTCTCTGTTGTACCCTCCTCTTCTTTTATAGGCATTTTTCCTTCCTTTATCTCCCCAGTTGGCTTACTTCCAACTGGATTTTCGAGGTACTTGTCACATCACCCCTTGGTTATACCCCACTTTCATTATGAAATAGGACTTTTAGGGGTGTCTGTACTATTCAAGCTATCCTATATGCATTTAACGTGAAAAAGATTAGGTAGAGAACCTCTCATTAATGCAAAGATGACTACCTCTGTGATTCTTATCCTTTCAAGGTGTTTTCCAAGGCAAATATGATGGGAGTGGCATCTTGGATTAAAAAGAAAATTAGTTGCCATGGTCCATCTCGTGTCTGCTGAAGGACCATCCATGTTTGTTACCTCGGATAAGAGTTTCAATATTGGTGGCTAACTTAGATCTCCATAGTAACTGTTTTGGTGAGTTACCCTTTATTCTTCAGATGCTCTAGCTTCCACCCACATTGATGGGCCTGGCCCATCAATTCAAATATGACCTTCTAGGCCTTTGGGCCTTGACCCGGAATCAAGTTCCCCACCCCCCCCCCCCCCCCCAAAGAAGAAAAAAAAATAGTATTAAACCAAATTATCCAAGTCATATTATGTAATAAAATAACATTATATTTTTATATATATTATCTTTATAATGCAATATGATAACATTTATGAAATCAAAGAGAATAAAAAAGATAAAAACTTAAAAATACAAAACGTAATCACATCAACCCAAAGTAGAGTTCCAAATAATAAAAAAATTCATTAACCTAAAGTAAAGAAAGAGAAATAACCTTTTGTGTGTGGAAAAACTATGTATAGAATGGAAAAGAGAATTGTAAATATATAGTAAGATTAGGGGAATAAGAAAAGTAGAAAATTAAGGAAGATAAAGGGATAGAGGAAAGGGATACAAGAAATGTGATATTAAAGTAGATAGTAGTTGGGAGATGAAAAGGTAAAAGAGATGAGAAAAGTTTAAAAAAAAAAAAAAGTATAACAATAAGATGAGAAATTAATAAGAAAAAAAGAGTTAAAAATAATAAAAATAATGTTGAAAATAGGTAGATAATATGACTGTTGATGTGACTTAACAGAAGCGTAACAACAATAAATGCTATGCTTCAACAACTTATATATATAACTTACTACTCTTAAATTAATAGAAGCTTGAGTTTTGTATTTATTTTACGCTTAAGATTTTATTTCTATATTAGATAAGATATATACATTATTTAAAAATTTTAATGATTTTATTTCTATATTAGATAAGATGTATACATTATTTAAAATTTTTAATAATGTGACACTGGATATACCTTAAATTGATTCGATTTTAAATGGATAGACCAAAGTTGTCATAAACATGCAATTAATTTGAAGTTTAGAGGCAGATAAAGGGTTGGGCCTAACAGTTGTTGACTCTTTGTCTCTATGTGGCGAGTGCCAGCCCATTCACATTTTATATGCGACCAAAAAAATCTTTGGGCCAGTATCAAGCATTCCCTATTGAATAAATAATTCATTAGAACCAAAAGAGAAGTGCGGAGTCTATAGACTGGACTGGTAACCATCTCTTCCCTCGAGGGAAAAAAAATGGACTGAAACTTATAGGTCTGATATAGGTCCAGCGGATTACAAAACCCAAACTATGGGTCGAAATCCTATTCAACTCTGTAATTTTCACATACAAAATTCAAAATTGTGGAAGATACTTTTCTCTCTTATCATCATTAATATTCTTGGCACCCAAACGTGGTAACTAAAATAGAGCCAATGACAATGAAGAACAGAATGCTTATTTAGGAAAAATGTCTGTATATACTTTGTCTCTAATCCCATTTGCAAGGTACAGAGTTTTTCTTTAGTTTTATCATTTATGTAGACCAAGACCAAGACCAAGACCTCAAGACATCATTATCATCACTACGTGGCAAGGTGCAAAATTTTTCTTGGTTATAAATATTAGAGTATAGAAAACAACTAATCATTATTGGCCTCAATGCTGTGTCAAAGTTTAGGAAAAAAGAGATTAATATATCATTGGGGAAAAGAAAATCCTTATCACCGATTAATATTCCTGGTACTTTGTCAAAACACAATGCACAAAGGGCACCCACGTGTTGCAAAGCAAGGACCGTGAGTAACCATTTGACAGCCGCCTTGGCCTTGTCTAGCTAGCTAGTTGTTTCCTGGCTGCTCACTTCACAAATTCACTACTGGTGCAAGTGCATTAAGATTGACCACAATTTCCCATCAAGGAAAACATGTTCACAGGAAAAAAACATTGTACTTTTATCTCGTTTAGTGTGAAAGATTGGGATGATAAGACCTCATTAAACATCTTATCCAAATAATGTGTTACATGAGTAAAAGAGGACAAAACCTCTGGTTTGTCCTCACAAATTAAAAAGTAATATTTTAAGAGTCTAGTTAATCTATACTCTTAAAACACATATTAATCATCTTTTTCAAAAAAAGAACATATATTGATCACTTATTTTAAGAAATATTTTATGAAAAATTAAAAAATTTGTCAAAAAAAAGTTATTATTTTTTTTTCTATAAAAAAAATTTTAAAATTGTTTACTAATATATGCCATAAAAGCACATATTAGAAATTAAAACTCATATTTTAAACATTATGGTTTCTGTATATTTTCCAACTGCTTGTAAATGTCCTATTCGTCTAGATCCGTGGTTTCGACACTAGGTTGTACGACATTGAACATCAAATGGTCGGAGAAGACTGAAAAAGGGTTGGTGCAACTTGATGTTTTTCACAATAATTGCCAAATGAGTCCATGCACATAAATTGGAGGATATATAGGGTAGGGGTGAGAAAAACATTTTACGTGATTTGGATTTCATTTGGCTTCTTCTCAAATTTTAATTTCATGCGGAAGATTTTCATGCAAAGTGTTTTGTCTTGTAATGAGACTAATATCTTACTCGATCTCCAACCCCTTATACTCACACAAAGAACACTCAAATCAGTTTGTAACTTTATATGAATGGAAGCATACATGACACGTCTCAAGCATAAACTACAAACATAAAGCTAATGGGATAACACTCACAATCTTTATTTTTTAGCCTACGCATTTTGATACATGTTTCATGGCTGCGTTTGCATTTTCATTTTTTTTTTTTTTTTTTTACCAGAGCCTCTTGCACTGTTCATAGTCATGAATAGTGTATTAAGGCAAATGAACAGGGTTTTGTGAGTGTAAACAATAATCGAAAATTATTTTTTTATTATTTTTAGTTCTCAGCAAAATAAGCGGTATTTAAACACACTAAAAATTCAAAGAAAAATGAGGCTCAACTAAAAACCCGTTTTCCCCATATAATCCAGTATGTTACATACTCAGGCACCCAACATTCCTTGCACACACGCATGCAGCCTAACCACTGCACAAAAAACAACCAATGACCAAGCGCAATCAAGGCTATCATGGCTCATCTCACTGCACATGCTACCCCATAAGGCCATAACACACACATGGCTAGCAACCTGTCAACCAATTACCACAAGTCCATTGCCAAAACCACTATCACACCCTACCACTTAGCCAAGGAACCTTGCTCACCTCATGGCATGTCTCTCTCATATCCATGGGTTTGTGTGGCTGGCATGAATGCAAGGTCTCACCACATTTTTAGTCACTCCTCTTCGGGATCAATTGTCTAACACCTAGGCTTTTATACATTTAGAGCATTAGCATTGGAGCGAGTAAAACTTCAAATTTGTTATTTTACACTCCCAAATACCAAAATTCAACCAACATCCGGATGGGTATACATAAAGTTTTTTTGAACATTTTTATAGTAACTTCTTAAATTTAAAATTTACTATAACAATTCTCTCTCTCTCTCTCTCTCTCTCTCTCTCTCTCTCTCTCTCTCTCTCTCTCTCTCTCTCTCTCTCTCTCTCTCTCTCTCTCTCTCTCTCTCTCTCGTGTGTTGGTGGAGCACATATTAAATTGTCTAGATCTTGAATAGTGATAGTAAATTTGGTAGTGGTAGGGATGCAGCAATGGTTCGACTTGTTGATTTTTGCCCTATTAATTGTGAAATTTTGTTGATTTAATTTGTTGGGTTTGTGGTGCAGCGATGCTATGGTGGTGGTGGCTGGTGGCTTGTGGTTTGTGATTTGTGGGTTTTATTGGAGGATTTAATTTTTTAAGATTTGGGTTTTAGCAGTGGGTTTCTGCCGTGGTATGTGGTTTCAGAGAGAGAGAGAGAGTTTTAGTTGGAGAGAGACATAAGAGAGAGAGAGGAGAGAGAGTGAAAAGAATAAATAAATGAATAGTGGTGGTTGTGATGTGAAAAATAAGAAAAGAGATATAATGTGAGTTGTAAAATTATGTGTTAAAATAACTTTTTGTGTAATAAAAAATGTATTTTTTTTTACAAACCCGGATACTAATACTTTTTGTTAGAATTATGTGGTTAAATGATTAAGTTTATCATATCCCAATAGGTTAAGTTTTTAAGACAATCGGTAATTTAATACTTTTAGTGACATTTGAGATTAGATTATAACCTAGCTTTTAACTTCTTTTTTTGCAATAGTACTTTCAATAAAACGTTTTCAACCAAAAAAAAAAAGGCTAAATATACTATTTCCAAATGGACAAATGATATACTACAAATATAAAGTATATTCATATATTACTTATATTGTTAGATCCTAAAACAATATCTTAACCTTCAAATGAACTCTAATTGAAATGAAGAGTTTTGAAGCACGATCATTACTAAGAACTGTTGGTGCAAATGTGACTTAAAACCATGGTTTTAAAAACCAAAATGGTCAAAGAACTAAATTTGGGTTTGGTTCTTGGTTTTAACCCCTTTTTTCTTAATTTTTACCGGATTGATTTGAGGTCTTATTCCTGATTGAACCGACCAGTTTGGTCTGGTTTTTAAAACAGTGCCTAAAACATGAGGACAACTCTCGTGAAACTTTGCCAACTTACTAGAGTTACCAGCTAGCTAGTAAAGAGGGTGAGCAGTCAGCTGCCTAGTTGTCTTCACCCCAACTAAGTCATTGAATCTAATTATGTCCACTCAATGTAAACATATAGGGGGAAGGTGGGGGATGTGCCAGCATAGTTATCTGGATGGTGAGAGGGCATGGGGCTGTGAATGTCCGCTTGTCAATCACTGAATTGGCGAAATGGATGACTTGTTGGCACCTTACTAGGGCAAGAAAGATCAGAGAGATAGAGAGATTGCGATTGATCGGTTGACAATACATTAATTGTGCCTATACAATGGACTCTAAAGAAGAACACTCGTCCCCACAGATAGGTATGGAGAGTGAGAAGATGAAGAATTGACGGAATTATATTATTATTATTTATATCTCAATTCAATTTTACTATTATATTTGTTTCTATTTTTTCAATTTGTATTTTTGCTGGAACTTCCAAGCATTGTTTGTATCTATCTATGTTTATACTTACTTATCTTCTCCATTTCTTTGTTTAGCTGTTCTTGTATGGCCCATGCTAATACTTGTACCAATAGATGATAAATAAATATTAAAAAAAGAAAAACCATTCATAAGGTTCCAAATATATTAGGGTACCAACTTAATTTTATATAAATATATATATATATATATATATATATATATATATATATTATGGTAGATACCAACAAGTGTTAATTATTAAGTCTATCATGTTAATAATAATAGATACTTCCTCATCTTCAGTTGCTTATCAACCCTATAAATAAAACAAATTGCTTATCAACAACAACAGCACATACGTTCCAAATCATATAGCATCCTCAGTACCATAGCGAAGTTGCTCAGAATATTTTCTACATCTAGTTGAGCCTGAAACCTAAATCCTAAGAAAATTTTATCGACAATATTAACCAAGTAACTCTTGTGAAAACGTCATCTTTCTCAAGAATTAAAACTCCATTAAATTTAAAGATATTAGATGAAGCAAAAAGGAAATACATAATCGATGATGCTTTCTTATTGGAGATAGTAACTCACATTTTGAACGAGAAAGTAACACATGCCTCTAGTTTAGAGACCTTATGAACAAAGCGGTAATATTGAAAATACTCATATTAAAGTTTCTTAAATGATATAAATATGGTGTAAATCCTAATTTTTTACATAGTAGATTTTTCAATAGCCTACCCCCATGAATATAGACACACAGTCAAACCACGTAAATCCCAGTAATGATTTTCTCTCTTTCTTTCTAGTTATACGAAGATTATTAACATAAATCTCCAACATTTCTCAAAGCATGGTAAGAAGAAAAAAGGAATGATGTAGAAAGGGGGAGCCAAGGGAAGGGTGTTTTGCTCCTTTTTACTTTTCATCCTTAGCAACTTGTCGATGAAAAGGCTATTATTTCACTTTCTCTGACATATCTGTCATCATTATCTTTTCCATATCCAAAATCCATTTTTTTCATCTCTTTTACCTAAAAGAATCTACTCAAGTGAGGTAGGAAAAAAAAGATATTATTACATGCGCTATAGTCGTCTTCCATAGCATCATTCCTTGGCATTATCCTCTCTAGTGGCTTTTCATCTAACTCAATCACTAAGCAGGCAAATCTAATTAAAATGCTTTCTGACAAAATAGAAAACATTAGTCTTTTCAACAAACCCCAATATTAAGTACAAATTAAACTATGTATGCAATTGATCAAACCTTTAAACAAGTTCTGGGGAGACGTACGTTCCAGCTATCAGATATTATTCATCAGATTCTACCTTGGTTCATCATTACATTCATGCACCATTGACAAGTAATGATTAGCATATTCCAATAATTAAGTTGTTATTACCAAAATGATGAAAGCACCTACTAGTGGGGAGTTAGCACCTTGTCAAAAGAGCAACCTAATTACAACATCATCATTCATTTTTATTATTAAATAACAATTTATTTATTTATTTTATGTTTTGTTCTTTAATTAATTCTTCATTGCCTTTTGTCCCTTCTTCCTCAGGCCAAGGTTAATAGATTTAGATTATCCCCACTTAATCAAAAAGAAGAAAAAAAAAGTGATTTAGATATATAATCTAAGACCTTTCTCTCTTAAGTGGCCTTTACAATGAGAGGACATGAAAAGACCACATTCGGACATTGTGTTTTCCAAACAATTAATCATTCAGAGTACTGCGTAAGGGTCAAAATGAGGACATAAAAAATTCATGTAAAGCTAAAAACATGAGAACATTTTTCTCTCCCATATGATTTATTAATTCTAAACCTATATACATCTTTATCTTTCACTCATATGGGTCAACCTTGGGCTACTGCCTTTAAAGGAGATGGAATATCATTAAATTATAGGTCATTGCCATATGTATTAGTTAAGTTAATGTTCTTTTTTATGAGTGTTGTGAGAGATTGGATAAGAAAGGATCATGATTGCTAAAGTAGCGATCAACCTAAAGATCAATACCCATATGCCTGCGGACACATCCTTGCTAAAGTAGCGAGCCCAGAGTGCTTCCTTTGTAGGTCAAGACAACTCGGGTTTCAAGTCATGACTTCTAATGTAATAATCACATCAATCCTTGGAGAGTTTGTTCTGCCATTTATTAGGCCTTTGGACAGAGAGATTATCCTGTTTGGGCTTGCTTGGTCCAACCCCCTCCAATTGTATCTCATTTCGTCGATTAGTCTTGAGTCATGTAAAAAAATTCGTCTTTTTATAACACCGTGTAATAATACGAGTAGTGTATATCTAAAATAGTCTAACTCTTGAATATACTACTATTAATTTCTCTAAGACCTTCTCTCCTCTCTTCTCTTCCCATGTGTGTTAAAATACTTAATATTCTATAAAATAAAATAAAAAATGTAATAATAAGAGAGAGAGAGAGAGAGAGAGAGAGAGGGAGATGTTTATTTAATGGAAGTGGAACACTCACAATAGTAACCTCAATTTTTTATTTTTATAGCAACTAAATTTTCAAATTTTTTTACTTTCTAAAAATAATTTTCAATTTACATCTTTCCCAATATATTTTTTATTTTTGAAAAATAACAAATCATTTTTCATTCTCAATCTCAAAAATAAGTAATTAGAGATTTTATGAATGATTTTCAAAAATTCTAACCAAAAGGGCCTTAAATGCTTCTTAGAATGTCAATACAATTGAATTTATAGCTGCTTGTGCAACTGTCTAATTTACCAAAGATCTTTGTATTAATAAGCTTGAATGTGAAGGTGATTCCCTTATGATCATTTCAGCACAGGCACATTATAGAAGAGACCAAACTCTTGGCAAGTTCCATATTGTAGTTTACTTTTAAGCATGTTAAAAGAGAGAAATTATTTAGCCCAAGTTCTAGCAATAAGAGTAGTTTCATCTATTGTTTAGATGTTTAGGTAGAAGAACTACCGTCTTATTTGGAAACTGTATTCCAAAATGATTTGAGCTAATAAAATTTTCTTATCATTTTCAAAATTTAAAAAAAAAAAAAATTGACTTAGAATATAAGCTCATAAATTAATGTAAAAATATTAATTATTATATTAATTGACTTACATTTATTGATGTGCGGTTTCAAGTAAACTCTTTTTTTCTTATACGGGTAAATAGAAAAGGAAGGGAGAGTGCATATATGATTGGAACCAAAGACATAAATGAGTATAGTAAATGATATCATTATTGTTATACTATCTCTTTAAACCCTCTTATTTTGCCCCTATAATGTTGTAGTTTTCTTAAGTACTCTACTCTTTTGTCTGTACTATGTGGGGCTGCAATTTTTTTTTTTTTTTTTTCCTTTTTTAAGGGAAGGGATGCAAACATTTAATCATTGTAGGTTAGGGTTAATTATGAATAATCACACTTTGTTTTTTTGTCCCAAACAAATTGACGATGGTACGGTTACAGTGGGAGATCGAGATTCACTCGTTCCCACAAAATCTAATACGGGCTGAAAGTGCGTACATTTTTTTACTTTTTCCTTTTCCCTTTTCTCTTTTTTTATTATTATTTTTTTTTTTTACCTCTGAAAAGTGAAAGGAAAAGACGTTCCCTAAAAAAAAAAAACAAAAACAAAAAAACAAAACAAAACTAGTGCGTTAAACAACTTAAACTTTTTGTTTTGGAATTACTAAGTGACAGGTAGGCCTAAATGGGTGGCCCAGTTCTCATTTTATCATTAAAAAAAATAAAAACACAGTCAACGGTCATCTACTCTAGATTCATGAACAAATGATGCACAATTGACTCGTATCTTTCACTATCTGCCTTACGATTTTTTATGAACAAAAGTAGGCCTTATGTTTCATTCTATCAGTAATTATTGGATGAGCTCAAGACTAGTGGGGCTTCACTATTTATGTGAAAGATTGTGATCTCATATCAGAAAAGTCATGGTGATGAAAATGAAATTTTGATTAAGAACCTGTACTAGAGTTTCGACAAGTCCTCGAGCAGGGGCGGAGGCATGTATAAGGGTGCCCCCCCCCCCCCCCCCCCCCAAAATTAAAATTTTTGAAATTATATATACAATTATTTTTATGTTTTCAAAATTTAGTCTACAAAAATAAGAGTTGACCCCTCCAAATATTTGAATTAGTCCAATAATGCTCTTAAAAAAAAATTAGTCTAATAGTTATAGAGATATAACTTTATTTTTCGCAATTCTATTTTTTATTGTAAAATGTGTTTTTATATCTATTAAATATTTGATAAAATTTGGTATCACACATGTTTAAATCTATATTTTTCAACCCATTATGTGACGATTAATAAGTCATTGACTTATTAAAAAAAATTTGTCACTAAAATTACACATAAAATGTGTCTTTAGTTGCCCTATAATGTATTAAAGTAAGGTAGCTTTAAATATGTTTGGAGCTTAACTTATTTCTCCAAGTTTTGGATCATTCATTTTTTTGAAAATTTCATTAGTTCAATTAAAAGATTTTTTACTTACTTTTGCATAAAATTTGATAATTTGCATTTAAAATGAATCTTTTTAAGATTTTGACTATGAAAATGGAAAAAATGAATTTTATTTTATGAAAGATCGCCATCAAAAATAATTTTGATTGAAAATACTAAGATCCTTTTTTTTTTTTGGTTGGGTGTGTGTGTGTGTATATATATATATAACTTATCAAATAAAAAAGTGTGTGTATATATAATAAAAAAGCGCGCATGTGTGTACATATGTGTGTGTGAGTGTGCAAGTTGTCTTGATAAATATATTAGCATCGCAACTTGGCCTCTCAAACAAAAATTCCTGGCTCCGCCCCTATCCCCGAGCTCATATATGTGATCTTTAGCTTTGTATAAAGCTGGTTGTCTTTTTTAGGCAACAAGTGAAGGTCCCATTTGTTAGACAAGATAATTTTATTCAATAAGATGGAAAGTAGTGATAGAAACAACGTAATTTTCATGTAAATCTATTATTGATATTTTTTTATGGTTATTATTGATATTATTTTAATTATTACATCAATCACAACTATTTATATCAATTTTTGTTGAAAAAAAGATAAAAAGAAAAAGAAAATTACAATATATTTTGTGTCATTAGACTTGTAAGGGCACGGTTTACAACCCAAGCCTAATATGTAAGGGATTGTGTGTTAATAAGTCTAGTACAATGAATTTGTAGAAAATGGGTCAAAGAACTAAACCCTAGTGAATCCAACAATGGCTAGGACAGGTTAGAGCAACAATCATGCAAGAGCTAAACATGCAAGATAAGGTTAATATATTGTCGAAGGAGACAAATCTTTGTATAGCATAATGGAACTGATTACAAGTGCAGTATTGGTTACTACAGTATTCTTTCTTTCTTTTTTCGATCCTCATTTCTTCAGGAGTCTTTTACATTATATATTCCCTTCCTGACGATCTTAGCCCTCCATTTGTCAATCATTCACACTACTACTCGAGTGTCGGTCCCATCAGATACCTCTTTTAGCTCTCTGTTAGTTGCGGTAGCCAAGGTAGCACTGTTCAGGAGTCTTTTCCACATAAATGCAGCCAGAAAAGTAACTGCAGTGCATTTAATGCAGGGGTAGCAACATTTCCTTAGATATTTTCGAGCTCCCTTCCTTCTCATGTGTTCTTGAGGCACGCATCTAATACTAGGACTTCCAAGGAGGTCATTTCATCGTTGGGATGCGTGTCTAGGCTATATATGCTATGGCCGAGGAGGAATTTATCCTTGGACCACATTCTTCTCCTTTCTTACTCATGAGACTCCAAATTGGAATCACCCTTAACCATTGGTCCCTTCTCAGACATGATAACGTCCTCGAATAAAGCCTAAAGTCCAATATATGATTCTGGCCTACATCCCTACAAGACTTATTGAAACATATAATCTTAATAAGTTTTTTGGTTTTTAACTTTTTAGGTTCTTATCCATCACAATGGATATGTTTTGCCACACTGCTTAGATATGTTTCATGGTACTTGGAGGTAAACATGAAAGTTTTATTCATAATCATCTGCCGACTAGTATGGATCATTATAATTCTTGACTAAAAACAACCTTTTTAATAATTTTATAGTTTCTGACGACATTTGTTAAAGGGAGTGGTTGAATGTTTTCAACAAAAAAGGAGGCATAGTGGTATATTATTAAATGATGTAGGCAAATAGTCATTTAGTGGTGATATAATTAATAAGACAATTAAAATCTAATGTTATCTTTATTAGTGTTAGTACCAAGCGTCTACTCACTGCACTAAAAGCTATAATTAATGGTAAGGATGTAACTTTATTCTCTTAGAGTATGTTTGGATTGAGGGGGGAGAGAGGGGGAGTGAGGGGAGTAGAGTAGAGTAAAATTAACCCAAAATTAGTCTAAAATTAGCATATCTTTAGCCAACTCAATTCTACTCTATTCTCTTTTCCTCCCCCTTAATCCAAACGTACCATTAAAAAGTGACAGTTCAGCGCCAACAAGTTGACTCAAACTTAGCCCAACCTGACTTCCGCCTCTACAGGATGTTAGGGTTGGCCCACCAGGCCTCCACCCAACCATTAAAATAGAAGATTTCTCTAATGAACAGGAGCATTGATCAATAGTCAATACATACCACCTTAAGCTTAGAATTATCTAAATTATCTAATTGATCAACCTCACCTTATGTCATGGTGCATCGTATCATACCAAGTGCGTGGAATAAATTATTACTATATTGTAGCTAGGTGACAAGGGAGCACACTTTCATAAACTTTGGAAAAGAAAAAAAAAAAATCTCTAGGTCTCATCAATTTGGTCACACATTATTAAATAGTGATGGCTAAGGACGCGTACTTATAATTGGAAAATTATTGAATACTTCAGAAGTACCATGAATATGTATTTCCCACCTTCACATGAATTGTGGGTCCCACCATAAATTTAATTAGTAAGACTCTCTAGGTCTCATCAATTTGGTCACACATTATTAAATAGTGATGGCTAAGGACGTGTACTTATAATTGGAAAATTATTGAATACTTCGGAAATACCATAAATATGTATTTCCCACCTTCACATGAATTGTGGGTCCCACCATAAATTTAATTAGTAGGACTCACAATTATATAAGAGAATGGAATATGTATTTATGATATTCCAGATAATTACCCAATAATTACCCCCTTATAATTAAGTATTTTAAGTTATCTTGGATGTTATTTGAGGTAAGCTTGAGATTAACACCTATAAACCTCGCTCACTCATTTCTTTCATTTGTTTACTTAACATAAAAAGAAGAAGTGGGGTTCCTTCATCCAAGATCGTTATATAGAAAAGTGCCTAACCTACCCCATATATGATACATGCTAATAAAAAATGTAGTTAAGAAGTAAACGTGATTTGTATTTAAAATATGGTACTAGTGACAATCCATGTCACTAAGCAGTAAGCACAAGAGCTAATAATTCTTGAGTACATATCCATGATTTCCTTAAAAGCTGTGTGCTATGAGAAAGAGGCTTTTACAGATTCTAATATGGGTAAAGTTAATGGGTGCCCTTTTTCTTTTTTCATAAAAATTTTCTTAAATGATTTACTAACAAATGCCCTTAGAGTATTCTTTAACATTTCCATTCCAATATATAGATGCTAGCCTTTGGAAACCTCTTTTGGTCTAAAGTATTTACAAGTTCAAATGAAAAAAATTAATAACTACGCAACCTATATAGTGAATTGGGGATTCTGGGTAATAACTCTTCCAACAAGAGACTATCGGATCATCTCATGGACTTTTTGAAACTTGTCAACACTTATTATTCCATGTTTTCAACAATATGGTTTCAAATTTTAAAATAATAATAATAATTTCAACAATATGATTTCTGCTTATCTCAATTATTAATAAAATGTGTTAACATGCTTTATGAATAGATTCATTCTATGGTTCAAATTAATTATATATTACAATTCTAATAATGAATATATTAATAAGTCATTTAAAATTTTAAATGACATGACACCATGCATATATATTCTTACATACAAAAATATGCTAAAAATAAAATACTAATGGTAATATAAAAACTCTCTCTAGCATTCACCTGGAATAGAGGATTTTTTATACAGTTTTTTGTCTAATCCTGCCCTAGTTTTCTTTGTATCATGATTTTGACACTTTGTCTTGTTAGGAATATAACCTAATTCATAGAACATGTGAGAAATAAAATAGAGTAAAAAAGTGCACAACAAACAATCACGAGAGATAAAGAATTACGTGACTCAATAATATGTCTATGTCCACAGCAAAGGTAGCTTAATGCATTTAAGGGCCTAAGACGAAAATTAAATTAAGGTGTTTTATATATTTAAATATGAATTTTTTACAATATATATATATATATATATATTACTTAAACTATATTCTCTTATTTTATATGTAAAATTACTAATTTACATGAATCACGTAGAATTTTTTTTCTTATTGAGAAAGTTTATAAACACAAAAAAAATAAAAAAATAAATAAAATAACAAAACTTTTTACACCTGTTGATATGACATATTAATAGTGGTAAGTAAAAAGTAATGATACTGGTAGACCTAGATGAAAATTAGAAAAAGTTTGCCAACTTAATTATTATGAAAAATGTTGTGAAATTTTTTGGGTATTGCTTTTTTCTTTTTTCTTTTGAGAAGTATTACATTCACAAAATTTTCATAACAAATCCTAGGTATTAAATTATTGCTGATTATAATTTGAACCCACCACTTAAATTACTCTTTTGGCCACCAATGACAGCCACTTAGAGTTTGTTATAAAAATGTTGTGAACATAACATTTCTCACCTTTTTTTTTTTTTTCTTGTCTTTCATTTGATAAAAAAAATTATATTATTTATTTGCTAATATTTGTACTTAATTAATACTATTACAATGAAATAAATAAACCTATTGGTTAAACTTTGGGGGCTCAGGCAACCGCCTCAGTTGCCTATGCTATAGATCCGGCCTTCGTCCACAGAGTTATAGTGATGGCATTATTTTAAAGAGAATAATATAAAAGTGACAGTACAATACAATGATACAACATTGGTTTAAGTTAAATTCTGATGGTTCATCCATGGGTAACCCCGGCTTGGCTGGAGGAGGTGGATTGATTCGAAATGAAGATGGCGAATGGGTGAAAGGTTACGCAAGAGCTATAGGTAGTGCCACTAGTGTTGCAGCTGAACTATGGGCATTAAGAGATGGAATTCGCTTATGTATCTCCCTTAAAATCCCAGCGGTGGTTTTTGTGCTTGATGCAAAGTTGGTAGTTGATCTTTTAAAGAAAGACTTGGAGAAAGCAAATGGCATTGATGTTCTGGTTGCTGACTGCAGAGAAGGGCTTAAACAAATCCCTTTGGTGCGAATCCAACATTGCTATAGGGAGGCAAATAAGCGTGCCGATGCACTAGCGCTAAGGGGAGCTCTTATGGATCAAGATTTTACTATTTTTATGGATCCCCCTTTTGATGTTGTATTTTTGCTTAATTTAGATTCTATTGGAACAATGTATGATCGGTTTATTGCCTCTGTTTCAGAGGTCTTCTAGTTGTTAATGCATTATCCTCTTTACCAAAAAAAAAAAAAAAAAGAAACGACAAATATTACCCTAAACAATGAATCTAAAACGGGTAAAAATGAGCATTTCGGCTTGGACTATCGGCTCAAGCCTCCACTCCATAGACTAGGTTTCACAAAAAAATAAAATAAAATAAAACTATAACTCTTCCAAGTTAAATTGGGTAAGAAACGAATCAAGTACAAAATCAGGCTCACATACCACCGGCCTGTTAAGTTACACATGCGGTTGTCTTCTCCGGCCGGCAATTTAGACCCACTGCCAAACCTGTTTTAATTGGAGTTCTAACCGATAAATCGGCGTATTAATGATTAGTGTCATTGTCTAAGAGAGCTATCAAATGATTAGGATGGAGGCCTAAATTAAAGAGTCCAAAATTTTGCTCACACTCTGGAACTCTCCTGAAATTAGTTACTTTCCCAAATCTGAACACAAAACGTGGTTGTTTGAAATTTCATGAATGTACACTGCTTGAAATAAACTCTCAAACGTGATTTTAGAGAGAAAGTATTCAACATTTGTTTCGCGTTGAACATGCCAATCTATTTCATTTGGGTCAAAAGAATTAGGCTTTGTTGGAACCATCCTAGCAATTGGGTTTTGCCCCGTAAACTTACCATGAATGTGAATTTCCCAGAAGCAGGACTTAATAGCGCACATGCATGCAGCACATAGTAGTGGTTTCTCATTGATGTTGATTAAAGTGAAAGTTAGTGTCTTTGTACTATTCATACGAGTGCATTTGCTTCTTTTCATGATATCAGCAATTTTGTAAGCTAGTGCTTTTGTTTTTTTAGGAGCGTTATCTGTACGGTTATATGTTCGTATCGTATTGGACCCAGTGCACAGAAGTCGTTGGACCCAAACTTACTCCCATTTTTCTAAAGATCTATTCATATTTCTTGTATTTAGACATTTTTTTCTCCTTTGCTTTTATGGCTTCATTTAAAAAATGACATGCATCTTAGACTTGGGAACTAGAGGTCTTGACATAGAAAACACCAAAACTATTCCTAATTATTTATATAACATCATTTGACCTAATAAATATCTAATATGAGACTCAGTATACACCCTCATAACATACACATATTATATTCAACCGACATATTTTGAAGTGTCACAATCTTTGCTACTTAAATTTGTGACGTCCTTGTTGAGTATCACGTGTTATAGTGTCTTTAGCCATATAGCGTTATCAGGTTGGCCACTCAAATATCATTTTTCATTATCTAGAGAAGTGTTAGTCATGTCTGTGTTGTACCCAAAAATGATTAGTTAAATTACAATTGGAGCTTTATTGTATGTACATCTCAATTCGACCTAACAAACACTAAGGTAAAACTTAATACATGTCCATACAACACACATTTATCTAATCAAATCCACATAACCCCAATATACAGCATAGCTAATTATTTTCCTAAATTACTCACATGTTACAATTAACTAACCACATGTGTGATAAAATTGCCTGGTCTTTAACTAAATTAATGTCAATTTCAGAGGCATGGCTATTCCCCTTGCAATTTTCCGCCACATGCTCCCATGTTACAATGCCATTTCTTCTTATCACTTCAAATACCATGTTATCATGCCACGTGCCATTTCATCACAGGCTGAGTTCTTTTATACTCATACAAGAACTATTGATTTTCAAAATTATTTTTTTCCTCTGTTCAATTTGTTTGGAATTTTGAAATCCTTCCCCATAACAATAGTACAACTTGTTAACAATGGCACACTAGTTTTTTACTTCCAAACCACAATCTATTGAGTTTTTGAATAATTTAACAAAAGTATAGTCTAAAACCTAGTACACTATATCCCCAGAGAATGTACAACAGCATATATTATGAGAATCTAAACTAAAAAATGGATATGAATCCCGAGGATCTTGCTAAAATAACTCTATCGTAAAAGAACAAGGAACAAGTCGGTCATGACTGAGTTAGGCCCTTCAACCAGGGGCGGCGGTACTTGAAGGCCAGGGTGGTCACAGGACCACCCTGATCTGAAATAATTTTTTTTATATACAATAATTTAAGATTTATATTTGTCTATCCTTCAAAAAAAAAAAAAATTGGCAACACTCTTAGGTTTTTTTATGTCAATAAAATTAAACTCTGTTCCATAAATTGTACTACTTAACAGTATATTGATACTTTCAAGCAAAAAGAAGCTTAAAAAAAATGAACTAAAATCTTTTAAAAAAAATTATAACATAGCAAGCCCAAATGCACAACAAACCCCAGAAGAAAAGTCCAATACCAAACTCTTTTATTAAATAGTGTAATTTATGCTTTTTAAAGAAAACTAAAAAATTTCCTGAACTGCTACTGTCTTCAACTATGATCCAGCTACTACTTCCTAAGCTCTTAGGCCCTTCCATACTTCATCTTTTTCACAGTGCAGGTCAATCTATCTTTAGCAACAGCAATAAAATAAAATAAAACCAACACTGCAACATTTTGCTGCTACTATTAGAGCATTAGCATTGGCTCTTGCTTGTTCTGCCGATTTGTGGGGTTTTTTTTTTTTTTTTTGCTGGTTTTTGTTCAGACAGAGTTTTCTGCTCTTTTTTTGTGGTTTTTGCGGTTTTGTTTTTTCCCCCGAACTGTGGGTTTTTTCATGCTGTTTTTTTTTTTTTTTTTTTTTTTTTTTTTCCTGATCTGTGGGTTTTTTCTGCTTGTATTTCTACTCGTTTTTTCTTTCTGGTTTTTCTGCTCTTTTTTTTTTTTTTTTTTGGTCCTCGCTAGTTCTTGATGAGTTTTGGTCACAGTGGTCGGGTTGTGGGCTATGCGGTTGTTTTCATGACAGTTGCGGTTGTGGTTGTGATTGTGTTGTACCTGTTTAAATTATATATTATTTTATTATATTAAATACTAAAATAAAATTGTTAATATTAAGTATTTTATAAAATAAAATAAATAAAATAACCTTTTATAATGTTAAATTATTAAATTTTTAGCACCACTAATATTTATTCCAAAACTAACTTTAACAGTTAATAAAAAAAATAAAATTATTAAAAAAAAAAAAAAAAAAACCTTGAAGTTGTTGGCGCCATTTGTATTCCTAATTTCAACCACAGTCTCCTTCTCCGACACCTTCACTGACCACGTCACCATTGTAAAAAAATCATAAACAAGAAAGAGGTCCAGTCATAGAGAGATAAGAAAAAAGGAAAAAAAAAATAATAGCAAGCCTATAACCTCTTGCCACTAACAACCATTCAATGAAATACAAAAAAGCCTCTAAGTGCGTGAATCCAATTCCTCTATTTAAACACCTTCAACTCCAACCTTTCCCTCTCACACTAACGCACGCTCTTTGTTTTAACACAATAAACTCCTATCAAAAAAAGAAGAAAAAAAAAATGCCTTCTTCTTCGGTGTCTATAGTTTCAAAATGCACCATATGCCCACAAAAAAAATCAGAATCCAACACTAAAAAACCACTTCTTAAGCTCTCAGTTTCAGACTTGCCTATGCTCTCGTGCCACTATATTCAAAAGGGCGTTTTACTCTCTTACCCACCTTACTCTCTAGACGACCTCGTTTCATTCCTCAAACACTCTCTCTCCTCGGCTCTCACTCACTTTCCCGCCTTAGCTGGCCGTTTGGTAACGGACTCTAACGGCTACGTTCACATCGAGTGTAACGACGCCGGCGTCGATTTCATTCTTGCCAGGGCCAAACACCTCTCTACCAAACCGATCCTCTCGCCGTTACATGACGTCCCTGGCTGTTTTAGGGAGTTCTTCGCTTTTGACAGGACGTTAAGTTACTCGGGGCACTTCAGGCCCTTGCTTGCCGTTCAAGTAACGGAGCTGTCTGACGGCGTTTTCATCGGCTGTACCGTTAATCACGCCGTTACTGACGGGACCTCCTTCTGGCATTTCTTCAACACGTTCGCTGAGATTTGCAAAGGCGAGACGAAGAAGATTACGAAGCTGCCGGACTTTGGCCGCGACACCGTGTTTAACTCGCCGGCGGTGCTCGAATTCCCTCCCGGCGGCCCGAAAGTCACTTTCTCCGGCAACGAGCCGTTGCGCGAGCGAATCTTTCATTTCACTAGAGAATCGATTCTAAAACTGAAGCTCAGAGCTAACAGCAGCAGCAACGGTAATAATAACTATAATAATCAGTTACAGAAAGTTACGCGTAGTAACGGTCACGACGAATCCGCCGAGATTCTCGGGAAGCAATGCAACGACGTGGCTTGGAGAGCAGCTAAGATTCGGGCGGCGGAGATTTCGTCGTTCCAGTCCCTCTGCGCTCAGCTGTGGAGATCGGTGACGCGTGCCAGGAAATTAGATGCGAACAAAACGACGACGTTCCGTATGGCGGTGAATTGCCGCCACCGCCTCGAGCCGAAGCTGGATCCGTACTACTTCGGCAACGCAATTCAGAGCATCCCGACCATCGCGACGGTCGGAGACGTTGTCAATCGAGATCTACGGTGGTGCGGGGATCTCCTACACAAAAACGTAGTGGCGCACGACAACGAAACCGTGCGTCGCGGAGTCAAGGACTGGGAGAGGTCGCCGAGGCTTTTTCCGTTGGGGAATTTCGACGGTGCAATGATAACGATGGGAAGTTCGCCGAGATTTCCGATGTACGATAACGATTTCGGGTGGGGCAAACCTTTGGCGATACGGAGCGGCGGAGCTAATAAATTCGACGGTAAGATTTCGGCTTTTCCGGGGAGAGAAGGCAACGGAAGCGTGGATCTGGAGGTGGTTTTGTCGCCGGAAACGATGGCGGGACTTGAATCCGATACGGAGTTCATGCAATATGTATCGGAACCGGTTTGATTTCTGTTATAAAATAAAAGGGCAAAATTGTCATTAGTCCACTTTTCTGTTTTTCACGGTTAATTGTGGCGGGTATGGGTGGAATTTGGACCGTTAAAGGCTGTGATGTTATGGGTCGTTGGATTTGAATGCTCTGGACGGGTGGACAGTTGTGATTGTTTTTGTTTGTATCCTCAAGTGGGGAATGAATAGTCAAAGCGGGGACGTTTTGGCTGTTTGTACTTTGTAACGAAAAAAAGTTTGGTAGCGTGAATTGGATTGGTACTGTTTTGGCCAATTTGGACTGAGAAAGATCTTTTGATCAAAATCCTTGTACGTGTTTTTATCACCTTCTATGTGTGGCTGTGACTGGTACTGAGCCCATTGCAGAGAAAAACTTAGGTAATAAAGTATCTTGGATGCAGAGATTAATAAAGTATCTTGGATGCAGAGATTAGATTTTTTTTTTTTTTTTTTTAATTATTAGATTTATTAATAACGCGTTCGAGCAGCAGAATTTTTGTATGAGTTTCCATTTCAAAACTGTTATATTTACAATACTTGTGACGGGTTGTTAGTAAGTACCAATTATCCCTAACTAAAAAGGTATCATCCAGTACGAAATTATAAATGTCTCTAGCGCCGACTAAATGATCAACGTTACTGTAACTAGAATTGTCACTATCGCTCCCACTGAGAGTGATTTTATCTATATCATTTCTAATCGGGTCTTCACTTACACTGGTATTTTCAATAGAACCAAGGCTGCCCATTGATTTACTTAGCTCATACACGTATTCTAACTCCTTTTTTTTGGACAACATCGAGTTGAACCACTCTTTTTCCATAAAGCCTTGTTGCACATATTTACATGAAAAATACAATAGATGAATAGTCATTCGATAAAAAAATCATTTGAATATTTCATTTACTCCTAGTACGCATCCAAATACAATCACTAGGGTTCTATTAACAAAAAAACAAGTAGGTGTTGTTTAATTATTTCAATTATTTCTTTTTTCGATTTGAATTTGATACAACACACGCAGAGGGATCACTAGCTATTTCAAATTGAAAAAAGAAATAATTGTTCTATCCTATGAATATAAAGAAAGAACATTTTTTGTAAAATCTTGTCTACTAATAAGGTTCTAGTCCAACACAGAACGAAAGGGACAATATACGGGATGGGTAGAAGAAGCTCTCATATATGACTCGATCTATGATCGGAAACTACGGGATATAAAAGAAGATACCAACCAACCCTTAGGATCCATAGAATTAATTGTGGACCTAACACAACAATAAAAACGCTTAAGTTGTTTCGTTATATATATATATATATATATATATATATATATATATATATATATTTATTTATTTATTTATTTACGATCTTGTATACGTATATCTAGATAAATATGTATCTGTAAAATAGATACAATAGTATCTTTGTTTTGTATTCGGCTCAATCCTTTTTTTTAATAAAAGATTGGGCCGAGTTTAATTACAATTCAATTAAGAGAATGAGCGGTAATTACTGGATTACAAAGTATCCATTGTTGGGAATTCAAATTTGATCTCTTTCCATACTTCACAAGCAGCAGCTAGCTCAGGACTCCATTTAGCAGCCTCACGAATAATTTCATTACCCTCACGAGCAAGATCACATCCCTCATTACGAGCTTGTACACATACTTCTAGAGCTACTCGATTAGCTATTAAGTATATTATTGGTAGATAAAAATATAATTTTAATTATAGATTTAGTTATAATAACTAATAACAATTTGTTATCTAAAATTTGATGTAAATGTGTTATAAAAATGTTGTAAACATAGTCATTTTCTTTGAATTTGGTTCTGAATTGGTTGGGTCATTAGCATGATAAAAACGGAACATTATTTACAGTTTCAACCACACCAACATTCACCTCAACAGCTGCATTTTGAATAGTAGCTCATTATTAGTAGTAGGTATCGTTTCAGTGGAAGGCAGTGCCCGCATTGGTAGCATTGGTTCTTGGAACATAAGTCATTCTCAAAATGCTTTAATAGACTACTCAGAGAAACTCTTTAGGAGTCAAATTATTAAAATCAAAATATCTTATTTTGATAGTTTGAAAAGATCAACGATAAGGATTTTAAACCTTGAAATCTTTGAATTTAAAATAATATCTAACCATAGGAAATTTAAAATCAAATTCAAATCTAAATTCAAGTACCCAAATGTAACAAAATTGAATTCAAATACTTTGTTGTTGTTGACCAATTAAACGTAAATAGTATTATATTTTTCAAAAAAAAATAATAATAAATTTAAAACAATTATGTATTTGAATTCAACTAAAAACTAATTGTAGGGGCACCTATTTTCGGAAGGGCATCCCCGACAATAAATTTGTAGAGAGTGGGGAGAAAGGGTTTGGCTCCGATCGGCCTCTCGCCGGTCCTCCTTGGGCTTCTCCTTTATTGTTCTTCGTCTGGGGTTGCTCTTCGGCTGGCGTCCGAGAAGGCCCCCCTTCACAATGGGGGGCTCTTTGCCTTATATACTCCTTTTATTTTGATCCTGGCCTTACAGCTGTTGGCCATCCAGGCCACTGCTTCCAGAGCTTGTCCCATCAGGCAGGTTCTTCGCCATGTTGTGGGTTGCGGCCTCCAAGGTTGCACTGTTCAGGGGTCTTGTCACCATTAATGTAGCCTGGGAAGCCAGGCAAACTCACTAAGTGTGGATGTGACCACCTATTCTGGGTTTGCCCCCTACCCAAGATTAGGCTAGGTGTGCCGAGGAAGGGCATGTCCTCGGCATGGGTCTGAGAAGGGTTAAAACCCTTTGGACGACTATCTGGGACGATTGTCCTCCTCGGCTTGGGCCTTGGGCCAGCCTAAAGGTGGGCTGAGGATTCCGGGCCCACGGGCCTCACAATAGCCCCTCAAAAACCCTGCTACACATTTCCTCAGACAGGGAGGAGGGTTTTGCAAACCTCGGCCCTTATGTTCCGTGTTGCCTTCTGCTGGCTGGTTCTTCCTCGAGTGGCTGGATCGATACTCGGACCCTTCAGTAGGTAGTCAGTTTCTCCACAGGACTAGGTTTTTGGGATCATGCAGCACCTTGGCTCCATCGTAAATGGCTAGCTCCCCATAGGCTTGGGTCCGAGAACCATACAAGTCCTAGGTACAGTTGCTGCCTTCAGAACGAGTGGCTAGCTCCCCGTAGGCTTGGGTCCGAGGACCATGCAAGTCCTAGGTACAGTTACTGCCCTCGATGATAAGTGGCTAGCTCCCCATAGGTTTGAGTCCGTAGACCATGCAAGATCTAGGTACAATTGCTGCCTTCAGAACGAGTGGCTAGCTCCCCGTAGGCTTAGGTCCGAGGACCATGCAAGACCTAGGTACAGTTGCTGCCCTCGATGGTAAGTGGCTAGCTCCCCATAGGTTTGAGTCCGTAGACCATGCAATACCTAGGTACAATTGCTGCCTTCAGAACGAGTGGCTAGCTCCCCGTAGGCTTGGGTCCGAGGACCATGCAAGTCCTAGGTACAGTTGCTGCCCTCGATGGTAAGTGGCTAGCTCCCCATAGGCTTGAGTCCGTAGACCATGCAAGACCTAGGTACAATTGCTGCCTTCAGAACGAGTGGCTAGCTCCCCGTAGGCTTGGGTCCGAGGACCATGCAAGTTCTAGGTACAGTTGCTGCCCTCGATGGTAAGTGGCTAGCTCCCCATAGGCTTGAGTCCGTAGACCATGCAAGACCTAGGTATAATTGCTGCCTTTAGAACGAGTGGCTAGCTCCCCGTAGGCTTGGGTCCGAGGACCATGCAAGTCCTAGGTACAGTTGCTGCCCTCGATGGTAAGTGGCTAGCTCCCCATAGGCTTGAGTCCGTAGACCATGCAAGACCTAGGTACAATTGCTGCCTTCAGAACGAGTGGCTAGCTCCCCATAGGCTTGGGTCCGAGGACCATGCAAGTCCTAGGTACAGTTGCTGCCCTCGATGGTAAGTGGCCAGCTCCCCATAGGCTTGAGTCCGTAGACCATGCAAGACCTAGGTACAATTGCTGACTTCAGAACGAGTGGCTAGCTCCCCGTAGGCTTGGGTCCGAGGACCATGCAAGTCCTAGGTACAGTTGCTGCCCTCGATGGTAAGTGGCTAGCTCCCCATAGGCTTGAGTCCGTAGACCATGCAAGACCTAGGTACAATTGCTGCCTTTAGAACGAGTGGCTAGCTCCCCGTAGGCTTGGGTCTGAGGACCATGCAAGTCCTAGGTACAATTGCTGCCCTCGCGGTTTCGCCTTCGTCCCCGAGTGTGAAGACACAGCGTTCACCTCTTTGGGCAACTCAGTCTCACATCGGATAGAAGTCCCTTCCACTAACCCCTCATAAGCTCCTGGAGCAGGAGTTAGTGTACCACCACTGCATAGTTGCCTTTAATAGGAGTTCGTCCTCGGATCCGAGAACTTCGCTTTTAGTGTGAAGACGTCCACGGGTCGTTTTCTGGGAGCTGTTTTTCCTCAGGTCGGATTGTGACTTCACACGTGGGGCTGATCTCGCCTCTGGTTCGTGTTCCCCGTCTTTCTGGTTTATGAGGCGTCGCTTGGCCTTCCACGCTCCGTGTTTGACGCTTCGGTGCCCGTAACGCGCCTTCATTAATGCCCTCGTGAATTAACACGAATCAGGCGGCTGGCAATCCCCTTGGAATTGGGTGGGAATTAATTTCCTTTGACAATCCTCCCTTCGAATTTCACGCAGCTCAACTCCCACCGGTTTTTGCCTTCCATAAAAGGCGTTCTGGGGGGAATGCTTCTCCTTATTCCATGAATCTTCCACCACAAACAGAAACACATACTTTCACCTCCCTGAGCCCCTTTGACACCGCCGCCAGGATTGTGACCAAAGTTAGGAGACCTGGAGTTAAGGGTCGCCGTGGCCGCAGCCCCTACTGGGCTGCTGGCGCGGCAGAGTTTAGGCGTAACACTGGCAGGGCCTTGTACGGTGGCCAGGAGGGACGTCGTTGAAGTACCTAACGTCTCTCTCCAGAGCACACCTCCGACGAAGGAGGCATGCGAACTCTCGTCATGGTTGGTGCCCGAGTATTGCCGTCTCCGACGGTCAATGCTCGTGCAGTTTGGAGAGGGTCGAGGAAGCATCACGAGGGAAGGTGTTCCGGGGTTCCTGGGTCGGCTCCTCACTTTGTTCAAGCTTTGGTTTCAAGATGAGCCAGCCCCCAACCCCCCTTCCCATGCTTTTACTGTCCAGTTCTCCCATTCTCTGGACGCCAGTAAAAGCACGGGTTGACACTTCCCTCATTCCTGATATTAATTCTTTGCGAGGCTCTTGCCCGGCTAGCTCTAGGATCGGTCCGCCTAGGCCTCTGATTGTAGGATTAGTTGGTAGGATTTTTTGTAAAACATGCCTGTCTGAGCCTCTGATTGTATTTGTAACTTTCTTTTATGAAATAATAAAGATTGTTGTATTTATAATCTTTTTCTGAAATAATAAAGAACGTTTCTTTTATTTGCTGTTGAATTTTCTTTTCGGACTGCGATTCTTCTCTTCTTCTCTTTTTTTTTGCACCACCAACTTTTGCGTAGCAACTATTTTAGAATGACCGCCGGTTACGCCGGCCAGCGCACTAACCCTTCCCATAGACGGCGCCAATTGTAGGGGCACCTTTTTTCGGAAGGGCATCCCCGACAATAAATTTGTAGAGAGTGGGGAGAAAGGGTTTGGCTCCGGCTGGCCTCTCGCCGGTCCTCCTTGGGCTTCTCCTTTGTTGTTCTTCGTCTGGGGTTGCTCCTCGGCTGGCGTCCGAGGAGGCTCCCCTTCACAATGGAGGGCTCTTTGCCTTATATACTCCTTTTAGTTTGATCCTGGCCTTACAGCTGTTGGCCATCCAGGCCACTGCTTTCAGAGCTTGTCCCATCAAGCAGGTTCTTCGCCATGCTGTGGGTTGCGGCCTCCAAGGTTGCATTGTTCAAGGGTCTTGTCACCATTAATGTAGCCTAGGGAGTCAGGCAAACTCACTAAGTGTGGATGTGACCACCTATTCTGGGTTTGCCCCCTACCTAGGATTAGGCTAGGTGTGCCGAGGAATGGCGTGTCCTCGGCATGGGTCCAAGAATGGTTAAAACCCTTTGGACGACTATCTGGGACGATTGTCCTCCTCGGCTTAGACCTTGGGCCAGCCTAAAGGTGGGCCGGGGATTCCGAGTCCACAGGCCCCACACTAATAATATACTCGTAATTAGTAAAATACAGCATGCGTATATTACGATAAACATACGGAAGGGTACAATTCGCTATCTTTCAATAAAAGTACGTTTCAAAATTTTGGCATAAAAATACGGAAACGGAAAAGTAATGTGGTATTAAGCGTTTCTTTTTTAAAAGTTCGTATAAAAAAAGACAGAAACATTTAGCATATATTTTGTAAGGACCAAAAAAACTAGCAGCCCAAGCCACTTAGAATAGTGGTTGGATTAGTCCAACCGTGGCCCAAAATAATGAATTTGTAAGAAAGGGAAACAAACAACCAAAAGAGGGCTCCGCCCAAGGAGGAAAATAAGGAAGAAAAGATAGACTTGTTTAAATGGATAAACTGCTTTTTCTCAATACAAGTTGGCCTGAAGAGGCCACATTTACATAAGAAATGTTACTGTTCACTCTATTTTTTCTCAGCGTTCTCCCTATTTCTTCTATATATCTTGGTACTTATGTCTGGCCCCTTTCTCTGTAAACCCCCTTTTTCTTATATACTTCTCATTTCCTCATATCTCAATCATCCATCCTTACCTAACATACCTCCTCTCAAGACTCATATCACTGTTCAAGTTACTTCCTCATCAATGTAGCTGATAAAGCAGTTGTCCACATTTAATGCGGAGGCAACAAGCTACTCCAAACTAGAAACTTCCCCTATGATCACAAATTCTCTCTCTTCATATCCTTCTTTCCACCTAAAACACCTCAAGTCCTATGACTCATCCCTTCCTCTCCTCGGGTTACCATCCTCCTCAGGCCTGTGGCTCGTGGCATTCCCAAACCAATACTACAACACTTCAACTTTATCCTCAGTCATCAAGCACCTATAGTAGCCCCTTAAAACTTTTGCTATTAACCCTGAGGTAAAAGCAAAGTTTTAGTTATACAAGCAGACTATATACGTGCCACGCACATTCCCACGTGGTAACGTCCTTTCACCCGTCTCTAGCACGCTCTTGATGCTTCAAAATCCACAATCTCACATATATGGCGTCAGGCGGCTGCTTGTCTCCCCACGTTCTACGGCTCGATCAAGATCCTACGATCCCTATTTTCCCTTATTTATAAGCGAGAAAATTACCACCCACTTTTTACTCCTATATAAGGAGGGTTTAAGGCTGTCTGAAGTTCATTTACGCATTCTAGAAATTTAAGTTGAAGCAACTTCCCAAGGAGAATTTTTCCATTTGTTTGTAGGTGTGTTCATCCTCACGTTTCTTTTTTGCACAATTTTACTCTTTCACAGGGACAAACGCAGGATTTTAAGTTGGGGGGGGGGGGCCGGAGATAAGCAAAAAAAAAAAAATTCAAATACACATTCATATAATATTAATAAACTATTAACCAAGACAAATACCCAAAAATCATTGTTTCTTAATATATTAAGATACAATCATCTACTAACAAAAACAAAAAACACGAAACACTATTGTTTCTTTACACAATCATCTATGAAAAAGGAACTCAACGCTCTTTCAAATTTTCAAAATCATCTACAATTGAATCCAAACTAAATGTCGAAGCTATATCCTTTTCAATGTATAACATCAAAGAGTCCGTCAAAAAATCATCTTCCATTTTGTTTCGAAGGTTAGTTTTGACAACTTTCATAGCTGAAAATGCTCGCTTTGTAGTAGCAGTAGAAACTGGAAGAGTAAGCACAAGTCTCACAATTCTATAAACAAGTCTATAGTGTTCTGAATTTCTAGTTCTCACTAACCATTGAGACAACTCAGATAAACTCTTCAATTCTTTGAACTCTGGATCCTGGACTACATTATGCTCAAAATGATAAAGCTCCTTCTTCAGCACTTGTTTGTCATAATCTGTCAAATCTTGTGGATAGAAATTCTCTACCAATAAACAAAGATCACTACTTCTGAAAGATTTTAATGCCTCTTGAGGTTCTAAAGCTGAGCTAAGCCTTAGTAACTCCATTGCATCTTCATTAAACCGATAATTTAGTTCTTGTAGTTGAGAATCTATTGTAGCATAAAAGATATTTACTCGATAATGATGCTCAATTGTAATGTTATCTTGCTGATTACGAGCTCGACCTCGCCTCGGAACATAACGAGCATTCATATCTAGGACATCAATGCAATGCTTCTCACAAAATGATATCACAGTGGTGAGTAAGCCATCCCATCCATCATCTCTAAATTTTTGGATAAGTGCTTTAGTAGATGAAACTAAATGCCTAGCATTTAAAATGTCTTGAGATTGGCTTTGCAAAGCTTGACAAAGTTTATCAGTGATCTCCATAGTTTCCTTCTCAAGATGCAAGATGAAGACAAATTCAAATGAAGTTAAACCCTCATAAGCTGACTCAGCTTTTGCCCGATGTTCTCCATCAATTGAATCATGAATTATATTTTGCAAAACTTCAACAGTTGAAGTAAACATTCTTAATAAGCTAGAAACTGATCTAAAATGTGAACTCCAACGTGTTTCTACAGGTCGTTGTAAAGTGCCAATTTGATTAAGCCCACTTCCAGTCTCAAGCTCTTCAAGATCAATCAAACGTGCTATTTCATTAGCATTGGCAACTTTCAATTGCTCATTGCGCTAGCATGAAGCATTAACAATTTTGATCAGAAAAAGCAATGCAAGAAAAAAATGACTAATGGCATTAACTTGTTTTGATGCTTTTACTAATGCCAATTGTAAGCGATGTGCAAAACAATGGATGTAGTAAGCATATGGGCAATCATTCAAAATCAAAGCTTGTAATCCATTCCACATACCTCGCATGTTGCTTGTTCCATCATATCCTTGCCCTCGAATATTTTGTATATCTAAGCAATGCTGAGATAACAAAGAATATATCCCCTTCTTTAGAGTCAAAGCTGCAGTATCAGCAACATGAATAAGCCCAAAAAAACGTTCTTTGACAAAGCCTTCTGCATCAACATATCTAAAAACCACAGCTATTTGCTCTCTCATGGACTCATCACGAGCTTCATCAACCATTATGCAAAACTTTGCATCACCAATTTCTTCCTGAATGGCCTTCTTCACTTTGGCTGAGAAAACATGTAGAATTTCCTTTTGAATCCTAGGTGATGTGTAGGTTGCATTTTTGGGAGCTTTTTCTATTATTTCAACAACCTTCTCATTCCAAAAAGTCACAATACCCAATGATTCAAAAAAGTTCCCATGATTTAATGAACTACAACTTTCATCTTGACCTCTAAAAGCTATAGCTTGAAAGGCAAGATATCGAACAATAAAAATTACGGCCTTTAGATGCAACCGATTATTTGCAATTTGTTCAGTAGTGAAATGATCAACTACCCTTTGTAAATGCTACCATTGATTCATCAAATCCTTACACTTTTGCTCGGCAACTCTATGAGCTGAGTTAGGCTCTTTTCCTATATGAGTTTGAAAAGAACAATCTTTGCCTCCAACCTTTTTCCAATTCCTAAATCCACCAATAGTGAATGTATTTTGTCCCACAGCCCCATTTGGATTATTAAAGACAAAGCAGGGTAGACAATAAGCTGTATCTGTGGTAGGAGAATATTCAAGCCATGTTGAATTAGATCCAAACCAAGAAGCTTGAAAGCTACGATTGTGCTTTCCACTTTTTGGGTATGTCTTTAGAGGAAGTTGGTGCAGACCTTTTATAATGTAAGCCCGTCGAATATCATCACGTTGATTAACATGATATTCCCATATTTGTTTGTGTGTTCCGGGATCATAATCCAAAGAATCAAGATCGACTCTTTGAAATTGTGATTAAGAGATTGGAACATCAACATTTTCTGGAATTGAGAAATGCACATTTTCTAGAATTGGAGCATCCTCCACATTTTCTAGAATTGGAGCATCTACATTTTCTAGAATTGGAGCATCCACATTTTCTGGAATTGAAATAGCAACATTAGTTGTTGGCAATCCCACGTTGACGTCGGAAGAATTTGAACCTTTTCTTTTGAAAAAATCAAGCATTGTAGTTGATTTTTTCATGATCTACAAATAAAATAAAAATCACCGTTATTTTTTTAAATTTATGTGACAATTTTCTATAATATATATATATATATTTTTTTTTTTTTGGTATTTGGTCTACCTTTATTTATGTCTTTTTGTTTGGTCCGCCTTATTTATAATTTATGTCTAGGTTGTCTTCATCTTTTTGACACTGACCCACTAATGACTAACCTAACCAATCCACCACCAACATTATAAATTTATTCTCTGCACTGCTAACAAAAACTTTTCTTTAAGTTTTTAACTTTATCTCTTTTTTTTTTCTGTTCCTGCCCGTGGCCCAACCTCCCTTGTCCCTATTATGCCCAACTAACAGTCAACAAATAAAAAACTAATCACTACAAACTCACTCTCTGTCTCTCTATCTCTCTCTTATCTATATAAACAAGAGAGAGAGTCACAAACACAAACAAAGTCACAAAGCCAAAAAACCCAAAAAAAAAAAAAAAGAACATCACAGGCAGCAAGCCAGCAACACAGATATTCAAATATTCAATTCACATTTCACAATCACCAACATTTAGTTCCAATTCACAATCACAATCACCAACACCACAATTCACAAATATTCAATATTTCAAATTTTCAATTCACAATCACAATCACCAACACCACAAGGCACAAGTCCACAGGCAATATCAGATTCTCATATCACAAAATCACAAACATTTTGAAGTTGAAGGAAAAGATAAGAGTAAATACCTGTGAACTGTGAAGGCTGGAGCGACGAAGCTAGGCTGAGCAGATGTAGATCAAGCAACCGGCATGGGCGGCGGCAAGTGGGTATTTTCCAAATGGGTGAGTCCGTGAGTGGAGTGGCCGAGTGGGTCTCTGCTCTCTCTGTCTCAGATCGAGGATCGAGCGTCGTCGGCGTGGGTCTCGTCGACGTGGGTCTCGTCGGCGTCGTCGACGTGGGTCTATATCGCCAATCGGCGATCGCGGTATCGCCTCTCCCTTTCCTCTCTTTTTTTTTCTTTTTTTTCCTTCGTGTTTTTGGTTTGGTTTCTGGGTCTCTGCTCTCTCACTCTCAAATCGAGGATCGTCGGCGTGGGTCTCGTCGGTGTCGTCGGCGGCGTCTGTATCGCCTCTCCCTTTCCTCTCTCTTTTTTTTTTTCTTCTTTCTCCTTCGTGTTTTTGGTTTGCTCTCTGTTTGACTAGTGAGAGCTGGAGTTGGATTAGTGAGAGGCAACTGAGTGTTTTTTTTTTTTTTTTTTTTTGGACTGGCCGGAAAATGTGGGCTCAGGGTTGAGGACTGGCCAGAAAATGTGGGCTCAGGGCTGGCCGGATTGGGCTGGGGGGGTTCATGGTTTGTGGGAGGGGGGCCCGAGCAAAAAACGTGGGGGGGGGGGGGGGGGCCAAGTCCATTTTATTTGGTTTTTAAAAAATTTTACCTGTTAAAAAAAAAAATTTGGGCCAGGGGGGGCCCGGGCCCCCTTTGGGCTCAACGTGGGTCCGTCCCTGCTCTTTCATACCATAAAACTCCATGGGTAGATACGCTAAATTAATGGATACTCTCGAAGCTAGGGCTATCTTTAGGGCACAATATAGGATTCCCAATGGTGTTGAAATCCAACATTGTGAAGACGATGAATGGCTGGTCTTAAACAGATCTCCCAAATCCGTGGTCATTCCTATGATCGCCTTCATTGAATGCAAGATGGAACTTCCTATAGGAAGGGTACTAGGGACTATCTAATAAATTATAGGTTAACCCCCACCTAATGCTCCCCAAATGTCTTTAGGGTCCTCGGGTGTATAGATACATTAAACCGAAAAATGGGGACTAACCTTACTTGGCACGATGTAAACTGGGTATACAACTGCCAAAAGGGGGAAAAACCAAACACTACATCAAATGTAGAGTCTCAAATATTAGGTTAATCTCCTACCTACTTGACTCAAGTAAGGGTATGGACGAGGACTTCCTCATCGTCTCAAGAGACTGGCACGATGGATTGCATTGTCCCACCCACAAAGGGAAACCAAGTAGGGTTCCCAAAGACCATAGATGCACATAGGATGTCACATGACTATATTAATCTGAAGAAAAAAAAAATCTATATTAACTCATAGCTCTTACTGTTTTCTTCAACAGACGAATACCACACTACCCCAGCCAAGCATTTAGTGAACTTTACAAACCTAAATCAGATCCTTAGGTCAGAGATCTTCTTACACAAGGATGATCAACTCTGAGCTGCTTACGTCATCCTCGAATACAAACCTTCCACCAACCATTTCCAAAGCTCGAAGAATGTAATCAGAGCTAAGGATCCCAGATTGGCTTTGATTGACATTACCATTCTAGACTTTTTAACAGTAGGACCTCCTCCTGCTGGAACTAAGGACACTCAGCTTCCAACCCCTCTTGCGACTTGAATACTATACTCCTAAGAACAAACCCTACCAGTGGACGAGGAAACGAAAAAACCCACCCCTGAACCTATCCAAGAAGTGACAGATAGAGATTTCGAGGTTTTTTATCGCCAAGACGCTCCTAGCACATCACACCTCCCTCCACGTCTCGCCTAAACTAGCTCCAGTCAAGAAGAAGCTCGTACTTCAAAAAGGATGGGTTTCAAAGAAAAAACTCCAAACCTCATGGCCCTACTCGAGGCCCATGCTAGGAGTGCATCCCCAGTAATCCTAGTGATGCTTGTGGCACCCCGACCACCTACCCTTGCTCTCGGGCGTGCATCCACTAGTGATGCAGCAAACAAGAAAAGAAAAATGGGCCAGGAAGGCAAATGCCCTAAGGATGCTGAGGAAAGAAAAGCCACCCACTCCTATTAGCAGCCCTAAAAAAAAAAGAGGTCCGAACCACCAGGGCCCAACAGAAAAAGGGTACCTCCACCAGTACCTCAAAAGAACTTAAGGGGGAACAGCCACAAATCTTCCCCTTTGAGACCTTCCTTCACGATGAGTTTTGGGGGCCCGATCCTGGACGACACCAACCTAAGAGAACATCTGAAAGGTAGGTCTGGTCTAGTGGCCGAATGTTTGGAGGAAGCCCTCTTCCTGCCTGAGGACATGCAGGAGCTCAGGTCCTTCAGAAAACGCTAGGTCTTCCTATCTCTGAAGAGAGACCTTGCTAAGGTACATGATCACTTCCTTATTTACCTAAAGCAGATAACAAAGTTACTAAATTAACCCCTAAGGCAATGTTTTGACACTTAATAGAAACTATAAACAACTCTTACCTTAAATTGGACTTAGGAACCCAGAGAGGTCCATCTGCTTTATGACTATAACCTGAAGAAGTAAGCAAGCTCCATAACCTCACCCTGGACTTGGACAACTTCCCACATAGGTTAATTTACTCAGAAATACCTCATGGCTATACTTGCAAATGCTTTAAGTGATGCTCATAGGCATCTCAGTAATTAGATTATTATGACAAGGGTTTAAGTCATCTTCGGCTAGCAAACCAAGCCCTGATTTACCCGAGGTATGTGGGCCGAGGAGTCGAATGTAACCAAGGTTCTATTTAACACTTAAAACATTCTATGCAATGTCAATTTACTCTAGGCTTGTGACCCGAGGAGTCGAACAATGACTAGATTATGTTTAACACTTAGAACTTTACAAGCAATGTAAATTTACTCAAGGCTTGTGACCTGAGAAGTTGAACAATGACTAGGTTCTGTTTAACACTTAGAATATTTCATGCAAGATTAATTTATCCTAGGCTTGTGACCCAAGGAGTCGAACAAGGATTAGGTTCTGTTTAACACTTAAAATTTTTCACAGACTGATTACTTCAGCAAATACATCCACAATAAGACACAACTAATCAAGATATGAATGGTAAAGGAATTCATAACATTAATAATAATAACATCGTAAATTGTTTACATTCCAAGGATAAGGAATTACATTTTCATCCAAATCTTCTAAGTAACAAGCCCCAATGCCAGCAATGGAAGTGATCCTATATGGCCCTTCCCAGTTAGGGCCCAATTTTCCCCAAGCAGGGTTCTTTGCTATCTCCACCACTTTCCTCAAGACCAAGTCTCTTGGAGCTAATGGCCTCGACTTCGTCCCCTTATCATACCCTTGATTAAGTTTTTGTTGGTAATATGTCATCTTTACCATTGCTAACTCTCTCCTTTCCTCGGCCACATCCAAGCTATCTAAGAGTAAACAGTTATTCTCTAACATTGAACTGATCAGTTCTTAAAGTTGGGAATCCAGACTCAAAGGGGATTACTGCCTCTGCCTCATAAGTCATTGAAAAAAGAGTTTCCCTTATTGATCTTCGGGGTGTGGTACGATCGGTCCACAATACATGGGGCAATTCATCTACCCACTTTCCTTTAGCGTCGTCCAACCTTTTCTTCAACCCTGGCCTCAGCCTATCCATTCCCCTGAGGATAGGCAGGCATAGAATAACTATTCTTAATCCCTAATTCCCCCATAAAATATTCAGAAGGCTTTACTGTCTAATTGAAGACCATTATCTGAGATCAGTGTGTGAGAAACTCTAAACCTTATGACAATATTCCTCTAGATGAATCTCTTAGCATCCACATCCCTGATATTTGCAAGTGGCTCAGCTTCCACCCACTTGGTAAAGTAGTCTGTGTCGACGATGAGCCATCTTCGATTCCCTATAGCTCGGAGGAATGGTCCCACTATATCCAAGACCCACTGAGCGAATGGCCAATGGCTAGGTAATGGATTTAGGACTTCCCCTGGTTGATGAATATTTGGAGCATACATCTGACATTGATCACACTTCTTCGCATAATCCTGGGAGATTCTTTGCTTGTTAGGCCATTAGTATCCCTGGGTGAGGGTCCTATGCGCCAAAGACCTACCCCTTGTATGACTTCCACATATGCCTTCACGTAACTCTTCCAAAAAAGGCTCCACTACTTTTGAATGTACGCACAATAAATATGGTCCTAAATAAGAACGCATGTACAACTTCTGCTTTTTAAATAGCCAATAGTGAGGAGCACTTCTACGCAACTTCTCTGCCTTACACTTGTCCTCGGGCAACAATCCCTACTTCAGAAAGGTTACTATGGGGTCCATCCAGCTCGTCCCCACATGGAGGCTATACACCCCGACCAAGGATACCCTTGTAAGACTAGAGTTGTCCATAACCTCAACAACAACAACTCAAGGAAGACTTGACCCCAGATAAGTGGCTAGCATTGCCAAAGAATCTGCATGAGAGTTCTGCCCCCTAGGGATTTGCTTCAAAACAAAACTCTTAAATTAAGCCCGAGCATGTTGTACCTTAGCAAGATACTCCTACATCCTCTCATCCCGAGCTTCAAACTCTCCTTTAACCTGGCCCACCACTAACCTAGAATCAGAATAGAACTCCACCACATCTCCACCTAATTGTCTGACCATAGCTACTCCTTCTAACAGAGCCTCGTACTTGGCCTCGTTGTTGGTAGCTAGGAAACCCAATCGTAACGACTTCTCCATTATCAGCTTCTTGGGAGTGATTAACACAATCCCTATCCCTGCTCCCTTTGAGTTAGATGCTCTGTCTATATAAACCTCCCAATGAAGGCCAATGATGTCCAACGCAACCATTACCCCCAATGCTTTTTCTTCCTTCTCTATTGCACCCTCGATGAACTCCGCCACAAAGTCTACTAGGATTTTCCCTTTTATGGTAGTCCGAGGCATGTACTTGACATCATAGGCTTTGAGCATGGTTCCCCATTTAGCAATCCTACCCGTATAGTCTGATTTCCTTAAAAGAGCTTGCAAAGGGAGCTGGGTGAGCACCACTACGGTATGAGCTTGAAAGTAATGGGGAAACTTCCTCGTGGCATGCACTATAGCCAACACTGCCTTCTTCAAGGGTAGATAGCATGCCTCAGCCTCCTGTAAGGACTTACTGATATAGTAGATAGGCCTCTGGATCCCATCCTTATTTCTGACCAAGACGAGACTAATAGCATAGTCTGTGACTGCCAAGTATGCATACAACACTTCCTGCCTGGAGAGTATTAAAGGACATGACTAATACTGCCTAAGATCCTCAAAAGCCGTTACACATTCCTCGATCCACCAAAAGTCCTTCCACTTATGAAGAAGCTGGAAAAGGAACGACACCTGTTTGCAGACCGAGAGATGAACCTATTTAAGGCTATTACTATTCCAGTCAATTTCTGCACCTCTTTAAGATTCTGAGGAGGATGCAAACTGTTAATAGCCTTAATCTGCTCAAGGTTGACCTCAATTCCATGGTGAGTAATCATGTAGCCCAAAAATTTTTCCGAGCTAACCTCGAAAGAGCATTTAGAAGCATTCAAGCGTAACTTATGCTCTCTCAAAATTGAGAACGTCTCCCCCAAATCTGCCAAATGCTCTCCTACCTGCCTACTATTTACTACCATGTCATCAATATATGCCTCCATATTCCTCCCAATCTATGACTTAAACATTTGCGTCACCATTCTCTGATACGTGGATCATGCATTCTTAAGGCCGAAGGGCATCACTCGATAATGGTAGTTCCCATTAAGAACACAAAAGTTCGTCTTCTCCTGATCAGGTAATGATAGGGGTATCTGGTGCTAACTTTGGAAGGCGTCCAAGAAACTCATCCAAGGGTGTTCCACCATGGCATCCACCAACTAGTCAATTCTAGGAATTGGGAAGTGGTCTTTTGGGCAAACTTTATTCAAATTAGTGAAGTCCACGCAGACTCGTCACTTCCCATTCTTCTTCTTAACCACCACAGTGTTGGCCAACCACTCGAGATAAAAGATTTTCTTAATGGCTCCAACTTGGTTCAACTTGTTTACCTCTATCCTTACTGCCTCAGCGTAATCTTTGGATGATCGCTGAGGAGGCTGTTTATGTGGCATAGCCTTGAGATTTACGTTTAGCTGATGACATATAAACGTAAGGTCAATCCCTAGAACATTGTAAGTACTCCATGTAAAGACATCAATGTTAGCCTCCAAAAACTTCACCAACTCTACTTTTTCCAAAGGTGGCAACTGGGATCCCACTTGAAAATATTGCTCCTGATCCTGTCCTATTATCACTTTCTCCACCTCCTTGAATAACTCTCCAAATGCCCTAGTTTGCTGCCCCCTGCAGGGCCCTTAGTTGTTATAGGACTGGATCTTTAATCATCACAGTAGGATCTGACGGCTGTTACGTAATTGCCTACACCAAGAACTACCTAGTCATAGCCTGGCTACCCACCAACTCTCCCACTCTCCCCTAAGTAGGATATTTAACCTTCAGATGTAGAGTTGAGGACACGACACCTATAACGTGAAGCTAGGGTCTGGCTAGGATAGCTGTGTAGGGGGAAAATGTTTCTACCACTATGAAGTCAACATGCACCTCCTCATCCCCAGCTTGTACAGGTAACCTTATCACTCCTTAGGGAACCACCATCCTACCATTAAAGCCCATCAATGGTGAATCATACCTTTCCAGGTCCTCAAATTTCAAGTTTAGCCCCTTGTACAAATCAGGGTACATAATCTCTACTCTGCTTCCCTGGTCAACTAGTACTCTATTTACATCATAACCCCCAATCCTAATGGTTACCACAAGAGCGTCATCATATGGTTGGAGAGTACCTTCCTTATCCTCCTCTAAGAAACCCAGGGTAGGGGTGACCATCAGCCTAGCTCTTTTAGGAGCCTGATCACTGGCCTTCAAGTCACAACCTTCACTCACGAACATAACCCTAATAACCGAGCCCCCACCATTCCCCAACTTGGCAAAGATCACATTGATAGTACCCAATGCTAGCCGATGAGCACTATCCCTATGAAACTCAGTTCCTGAATGACCAAACTGTCCTGTAGGCTGAAGTAAAAATCGATTGAGCTTCCCTGCCTTCATTAATTGGCTCAAGTTATCTCACAGGGTTCTACAATCCTCCGTAGTATGTCCTCTGTTCTAATGGTAGTGGTAATAGAGGTTTTGGTTTCTCCTAGATAAGTCCCCGCCCATCTTATTGGGCCATTTAAAATAAGACTCATTCTTAATTTTCTCTAGTATCTGATACAATAGCTCTTTAAACAATGAGTTAACCAACTGAGTTCTTGAGGATGATGTTTAATTAGAAAACTTTCTTCTGAGGCAATTACCCTAGTATCCTTCTCCCCGAGGATCCCTCTTCTCTGGGAACAATTTGGCCTTACCTTTTCCCTGTATATGGTCCTCCTCTACCTGCTTATACTTATCTATGCGATCCATAAGTTGGCGCATGTTCAAGGCAGACTTCATCGTCAACGACTTCCTTAACTCATACTCGGCAGGGAGCCCAACCTTAAAAGTCCTCACGGCCACATCCTCAAAGTTTCCATCAATCTCATTATATGCTTCCCAATATCTATCCGAGTAAGTCTTAAGGGTCTCTCCTTCCCTCATCGCCATAAACAGCAAAGAGTCTACTAGCTTGGGGACCATACTGCATGTTATGAATCTAACCTCAAATGCCCTTGTTAGCTCCTCGAAAGACCCCATTGATCATTCCTCCAAGGCATTAAACCAACGCATAACCACGAGTCCAAGAATGGAGGGGAACACTTTGCACATAAAGGCCTCATTATTGGCATGGACCACCATCTTCTGATTAAAATGGCTAACATGCTTCACGGGATCAGTCCCCCCATTGTAAATGGCAAATGTTGACTGAGAAATCTGATGAAGAAGTTTGGCCTTATTAATCCTCCTAGCGAAGGGTGACTTAGAAATTTGTTGTAAGGCCTTACTCATTGCATCAGTCCCTATGCCATGGTAGGAAGACCTTTTCTCACACTTATTGCTGCTCTTCTCACTTGTCTTGGTGCGAAGAGGCTGAATAGGACTTGCTAGATGGAGTTCTAGACCTATGAACGGTCCTTGCTTCCTCTGGAATTATCACTTGGTGGAGAAGATGGACATCTTCTATCACGTTCCCTGTGCCTCAGTTTCCTGCACAGGCGATCTATTTCTTGCTTCAATTTCCATGTCTCCTGATCATGTGAGACATGACTCCTAGTCCTTGAGTGACTCCGCTCAGTATGCTCAGTATGGTAAGACTCCACCATAACGCTTGGGGTATGTTGCCTATCCCTCCTTCACTCCAAGTTAACAAATTGGTTCTCCCTTTGCGGGCTGACCGATTCCCCCCTATCCTGGCCTACGTTAGCCATAAATACTCAGGACAAATCCACAACACCTTGTTGCTCCCCACAGATGGTGCCAATTGTAAGGACCAAAAAAACTAGCAGCCCAAGCCCACTTAAAATAATGGCTAGATTAGTCCAACCATGGCCCAAAATAATGAATTTGTAAAAGAGAGAAACAAACAACCAAAGGGGGGCTCTGCCCAAGCAGGAAAATAAGGAAGAAAAGACAGACTTGTTTAAATGGATAAACCGCTTTTTCTTAATACAAGTTGGCCCAAAAATGCCACATTTATATAAGAAATGTTACTGTTCACTCTCTTTTTTCTCAATGGTCTCCCTGTTTCTTCTCTATATCTTGGTACTTATGTCGGGCCCCTTTCTCTGTAAACCCCATTTTTCTTATATACTTCTCATTCTCTCATATCTCAACCATCCATCCTTACCTAACATACCTCATCTCAAGACTCTTGTATCTTTTTGTACTTGAAAAAGGTGATGGAAGGAATTTACTTAACTGTGACTTGCACTGTTCAAGTCACTTCCTCGTCAATGTAGCTGATAAAGCTGTTGCCCACCATTTAATGCGAAGGCAACAAGCTACTCCAAACTAGAAACTTCCCCTATGATCACAGATTCTCTCTCTTTATATCCTTATTTCCACCTAAAACGCATCAGAGTCCTATGACTCATCCCTTTCTCCTCATGCCTATGGCCCATGGCATCCCCACACCAATACTACAACTCTTCAACTTCATTCTCGGTCATCAGGCACCCACATATTTTTTGTGAGATAAATACAATCATTAATATACTCACTTACAATTTGTATTTGTTTGACTTGAGCTTATAAACTCAACTTTTAACTTTTATATATAGCTTTTAAAATTGCATTTTTTTTTCTCACTTTTTTAAAGTACAAATATACTTTAACATACTTTCAACAATTTTTTTTTTAATAAAAAATCTAGATAAGTTGTTCTCAAATGGATACTTATTATTGTGCCCTCTAACTAGTGAAGGGATGAAGCATGGCAATAGGTTGCGGCAATTTTTGTGTTTAACTTTTTGTGAGTCTGGCAATTTAATAAAATAAATAATAAAACAAGGGCACAACATTTTTAAAATAATTTTACAATAGAGCTTAGGTGTTAAGCGATTAATGGTAAATAAAAAAATAATATTAGTGATGAACTTAGATGAATTCACCACCTAAATTTTATTGTAAAATTGTTGTGAAAATATTGTTTGCTGTACCACTATTTCAAAATTTTTAAAAAATATTATTTTATATAAAAAAAAAAAAAAATTAAGCTTATTATTTGTGTTTGAACTTTGACGCTGAGTGCAATACATTTCCCTTAGAGATTATTTTAATCTTTTATATTTAGTGTCCCATTTTGAGTCTTTGTCAGCAACAATAACTCAATAAGTTCATTAAAATTTTTTATCTTTTGTATATATATCCGTATATAACAAACCATTCTCTACGTATTTTAACCTAAACATGTAAAATATTTTTAATCCCAAAAGTTAGCGTAGAATTCTGTACCTTTGAAAACAAAACAGAAGACGCACGCTTTTTTGTTGTTTACGTACGTACGCGTAGTATATGTTTAAGATACGCGTATATACTAACTGAAACTCCACCTAAAGTATTGTATATTAAGTTTTGCACTTTTATTTTTCTTGCACTTAAACAGGATAAGTCCATTTATAGATAGCCACGAGCTAGACTTAGCACACTTTCCTGTCCTTTCCTAATAATAGAAATTATAGGATGGAGGGTAATCAATATGAGAAGTGAGAAAACGTTAAGAAAATGAACTTTATATGAGTCTAAAATATAGTAGCCATAGTTTTGGTCAAAGTACAGAGGTCCTACAATTAGATTGAGGTAGAGAATGATACTGTTTAATTATAATAATTCTTTTTTTATTAAAATTTGGGCTAAAATATAGGAAATTTTTAGGGCTTAAGGTGCGAAGCATTGTGATGGGCTGAGGGCACCCCCTTGGTCCAAAAATTGACCAATTGGGATGTCCTATGCCTTACAAAACCCCAAATCTAATTGCACATCAAACTGTGTTAAAATCTCCTACTAGTATGATTTCAAATTTTAGGAACGAGCAAAATCTCCTTACTTTCGCTATATTTTAGGAAAGTGGCCATAATAAATAAATTAACTATCTTTCTCTCTCCTCTCCTCTCATATAAATGTAAGCTAAATGATGTTTAAGTAAGAAATGGGGACTTTACTCCGATGGTACTACTAATTAATATAATTTATAATTATCCATATTCCATACACATTCTCAAAAAAAAAAAAAAAAAAAAAAAAAAAAGGAAAAATATATATAACCAGTAATGTAATTTCTTATTTTTTATACATATTTAGCATTGCCACATGAAAATATATACAAAGTGCTTTCTCAAAAAATATATATATATATATATATACACGAAGTGTGGTATAATTACATTAAACTCACATCCAAATCTAAGTTTTCTTTTTTTTTTAAACAGCACAAGTTGATCATATCTTTTTTTTTTTTTTTTTTGGGAGAAGGAAGTAGATCATATCTTATGGTCCATATAATGCACAAGAAAGACTCATCAGTCATGTCAAACCAATTGATTACACATAATAAGCAGTAATTCCATTATTATTCTGTGCGATGCAACAGGCTAGGTATAGCCATTTACAATGAAAAAAAATTTGTTCTAGATTCAGAAAAGATGCTCAAGTTTAAAGGCACTCATCATGTGGATTTTATAAATTTGGTGGTAAGTCATTGATGGTGAGATCATAGTACGAAACTCTTGGTCATTTAGTCTCCTCGTGTTTATTAATTTAGCTTGTAATTTTGTAACAAATTCTTTGCATCCAATCAAAAACCTAAGATCAAAATCCAACCTAGGCAATGATCATTGCTATTTAATTATTAAAGAGAACTGTCTTTAATTAGACAAAGAGTCTTTAAATTCAAACATATTTACTTTCTTCAAGACTCTTGTAAAGTTGTTGAATTGTGGTGAATGCATCATAATTAAATGTATATAAAGTCTCTATTATACATATGTCAGATCTACGAATATCAATTCAACTTGAATTATTGAGCTCCATCAATTATAATAGAGGCGTCATGATTAAATATATGTATCATCTCTCTCATGCAAGTGTGTATACTTTTTTTTTTTTTTGAGATAGGAAGTGTGTATACATTGTATGCGTAAGATTTACAATATTGATTGTACATTGTAAGCATCATGATTGTACATGTACTAGAGGAATGTTACGCACATCCCCCTACATGTAATAGTTTGGGTGCAAGGGCAAGCCACCACAATTGACTGGTAGAGAATGACCTCAACCGTCCAATTTAGGAGCATAGAACATAGATGAATAGGGGATGCACTGAAAGAGCAAAGTGAATGCATCGAATCCAAAAGCATAGATGTTTAGGGGGATGTGTGGTTCATGCCCCATGGCCACACCTAGCTAGACTATATGTATATGTTGCGGCCATGGGTTAGTAACATTTGTCATTTATAACATTTTTTTTTTTTTTTGGATAGGAGTCATTTATAACATGTTACTTTCAATACATTCTAACCTACACGACCCAATACAAAAACATAAGATAAATCTAGGCATTAACGAATCTTGTCTCCTAGGCACAATGTCTAAAGCGATTTCGTGAAGATTGGTTCTTACCGAAAAAGAAGTACTTGGTGATTGAGTTAAGGGATGGCAAAAATAAACTATCCTACCCCTGTTGTGCTCGGTGTGGATTTTCCTTGCTCCAAAGAGGTAACAAGATGGGGTTGGGTTTTGTTTTCCATGCCTCCCCTTGAATTTATTTCATATATATTTAACCTATTTATACAAATTATATAGTTTTCTTTCAACACGTATTCCAATTATAATATATTTTTTATACATATTTTATATACTATTTTCAAAACATTTGTCTCTATTTCTTTTTTAGTATTCCCACTCTTTCCCTTTATGTTTCATATTTATTTTATCAATATTAAAGCCGTTTCATTAAGATTAGTATTTCCAACCTGCCTTAAATCTGACTTGCACCACTATTGTCTCGTGTGGGTTTCCCCTATCATAAATAGGAGACACAGTGAGAATGAGGCACCCATTATTCGATACCACCTCACCCCAATGCTACCCTTGAACCAACACAAGACCACCCATGGAGTGTTTGGGATAAAAGTTTTTTTTTTTTTTTTTAATTCGATAATTAGGGGTGAGGGGATTTGAATCCTACGTATCTCAACTGAAAACACTAGGAGGTGCTAACTAAAATACAAAGTTTTTGGTGTTTGGGATAAAAGAATTTGTTTCGGTATGCAGTCAATCACTCCCATTTACAGAAAATAAGCATCTTAAGAAAGTCTCAATCACATCTGCATATTTATTACGTTGTAGCAATCCTCAATTTCACATTTAATGTTACAAGATAGAGAAGCATCCAATTATAGCCGTGGCTGTAGCAGTTTAAGCTCAGGTATCCTCATCCCTTCCTAATTCATTAATATGTATTCATTTCCTAACTGCCATTTTCACTATGCAGTTTTTCTTCTAAACCACTTCATTGCAACAAAAGAGGGCTTCTGAATCAACCCCAATGGTTGATCCTCCAGAAAGCAGTTGCACTCCCTGAGAGGTGCTTCCTCAACAATGATTGATCATTTCGCCATTCTCATTCGGCCAAAACCCCTGTTGTGATTCTTATTCTTCAACCTATACACCTAAAATATACACAGATATGAGAAAACATGGTTATCCTTAAGGATGACTGAAAATGTGTCCTGATAATGCTTTTCCAGCCAATTCTCTACCCAGTGGAAAAGGATGCTCTCTTTGTAGCTTCATCTGGTTAACATCTGCACGCTGCCTCATAAGACAAACAGTTTGATATGCTTGGAAATACTAAGCAATGTCATAGACAAATACCAGGCAAAATTACTTGAACTTTAAAATGTTCTCCTGTTATTACATTTAAAACTGACATCTAAGTTAAGCATGCCACAAAATACAGCACAGCTGACCATTACTGAATGGTCCATCTAAGTTAAGCATGCCATAAAATACAGCACAGCTGACCATTACTGAATGGTCCATTCATTATATACAACAAATGAATGTATCGCAATCACACGTTCATCGTCCTTTGAAGTCCAGAGCAAAGCTGACAAACCTCTAATGAACTGAAGGAATTTTTTTGCGTCACCTATATAACCTCTGGGGATGGAAAAAGGCGTTTTGCCAGCCATTGAAGAGGTCTCAGTAGCTGTGCTCTTTTCTTGCGCCAGAACCAGATGGCAGCATTGTATTGTTCATTCCGAATTGTTCTTGTGGCTGCCTTCCAATCATACTTCTCCATTTCTTCACGTGCGGCTTTCCCCATGGTCTCTCTCAATTCTTGGTCATGCAACAAAGGCTTCAATTTGCTTAAGCAATCATCAAGGTCGCCGGGACTATATAGATAACCAGTTTTGCCCTCCTGTTCTGGAGGTATTATATCTGGGATTCCACCAGCACGAACCCCCACAACAGGAATTCCAGAAGACATGGACTCCAAAACAACTAGCCCAAGTGTCTCAGATTCTGAAGGCATAAGAAAAACATCCCCACTGGCATATGCCTGTGAAAGCTCTTCACCTCCTAGCATCCCTGTAAAAACTGCAGGCATGCCAGCAAACAGTTTTTCCAGCTCCTCCCTGCCAAGAAAGGTATGTTTTGTAAAATGAAGTGCAGATGAACTCAAAGTAATTAGAGTAATATTTAACTTCTATTGGCTACATCAGCGCAGTTCATAGAAATGATATCCTGGAGCTGGTCGACCAGACTACAGAATTCATTATTTTGGGACCCCCCTAGTGCTGTGATATGTCCCTCTCTAAAAGTGGGGTTGGTAATCATGATGGAATACAATATAAGAATACTGATATTCTCTTAGAATGGCCATCAAAATAGTAAGAAAGTATGCAACTGATTAAGTGTCAAAGTAGATTACCTATATGGCCCATCTCCAATAAAAGCAATTCGTGCTTCTGGAAGCTCATCCATTACCCTGTTGAAACATGAGTTTCAAATGTCAGCAATTGGAAAGGGAGGTGGAAAAAGTGTGTAAACATTAGCCCAAAAAAAAATGAGGACAGCAAATTGCCAAATTGAAACTTAAACCATCAGTGCATAGAAAACTTTGTTACTGCATCAGTTTTTCCAACTATGTATAGACAGGACTAAAGAGGAGAAGAACACCAGTTATTGATTTCCAATCTTTGTGATCGAAGAGCACTACCTCTTGGTGAAATCCAAACTTTTCTCAACTCCTAGACGTCCAACATGAACAATCAATGGTTTCTCAGGTTCACCATTGCTGTGCAAGAGGAAGTATATATAGCATAAGTGAAACTCGTTGTACATGGGTAATTACAAGACAGAAGAAAAAAGGATTGGAGGGTTGTCATACCTTAGTCGTAATCGCATTTCTTGAGAGCGGAAACGGGGGTTGAAGCTATCAGAATCAACACCCTTCTTCCAAAGACGAATCTTGTTGGCTGTAAACAAGCATAACAAAGCAAGTCAATTTAGGATAGAGCTGCCTGGGCACAGATGCAAGTTTTTTAGCTGGAACTTCCACAAAGGGAACTTTGGAGGCTATTAAGTGAAACTATTACTGTGAGGGGGAAAAAGAGAATCCTCAAAAAAAATGAGTTTGGTGCATAATGGTATATAACAATCCCATAATGATTGAAGTCATTATAGTGTGGTTATTAAGAAGGTGCTTGACAGTTTATAGTTATACTCACCAGCTGTCACTCTAGCTGCTTCAAGATCCCTGCCAATAGCAACTGAGGGCACCAGTGTAAGATCAGCTGCTCTGTGTAGAAACTCTGCAAATGAGAGACCAAATCGTTACCTAAAGGCTCCAGTATCAACAGTTAAGAAGGAAGCGAGGAGGGGATGGAGGAAAAAAGGAGAGAGAGAGAGGGAAGCATTTACATACTTATAACCAACCACATGGGTTTCACCAGCCAACTGAATGTATATCTTGGGATATATCTGCAAATGAAAACTACGATCAGCCTACTTGACATATCTCATAGAAATTCAGCAATATATTAGAGAGAAGGTACACACATGGGACTCAGAACATTATTAAACTTATTAGAGAAGCAGCCTTTAAATTTGTGAGTTTCCCACTCATCTATTTATTTTTTTTACTGGTAAATAACGCTTTGTTGATCTTGTATTGGTGAGTTACACACGCACCCAATGAACCCAAGACCTAACCCTCCATGCCATAATTTTGGGAGGGGTAAATGCCATTTGAGTTGAAGCTCATTAGCAATTTCCCACTCACTTAAAGTCAGCAATTAATTGTAATATATTTCATGAAATAGTCTCTTTTCAATAATATTATTTTTACCAATCAAAAACAGAAGTTAATTGTAATATGTGCATAATAAGAATTCGGTCAAGAATAGCATTAAACTTACACTGGCACATGAGTGTGGTAAGACATAACTATGGGGACACACAATAGTTTTGCAATGGCAAGGGCTCCAAATACCTAAAATACAGTCAATAAATGTCACCCACCAGCAAAGCAATATTCTTTCTTTATTACTTCAAAACACCCCCATTCGCAACAAAAAATTAAAGAAATAAGAAGACGACAAAAAATTCTAGCAAGAATTGAAAATGTACCATTATTCCTGGTGATGAAGCATGAATTATATCGGGCTTAAATCGGGCAACTTCTGAAATTATTCTAGGACTGAGTGCCAGGGAAAGTGGCACTTTCTGGTACCAGGGACATGGAAAGCTGAAAAAATAAATAAATATATGAGAAAATTAGGCAGACAGATAATGCTTTCACACCTACATCATTAACCAAAACATTTTTTCTTGTTTGTAAGTCAAACACTTCATCCATAAAATTAGACGCTCAAATGGTAAAAGTGGATTGACTTAGAAATATGCAGAAAGTATAAGGAGTTGAAGAGTGGCAATATGATGAAACCTAGAATAAGGAATGAATGCATTTGTCATACAAGCATCTTGGATGCATAGGTATGTGTGACTAATTGATTTATGATGAAGGCATGAAAGGACAAAGGACTGCCTTAAATAAAGAAATGAGGTATGGAGAAAACATGTGATTGCCAAGGACTTAGCAATGGCTGCCTGAAAATGATTCAAGAAAAAAAATCTCTAGTAGCTTAGATGCAACCTCAGGCAACCCACAACACAATCAAATACTTTTTTTGTAATAAGAAAGGATAACTAGATTTACTTATAGTTGTCTATTACTTTGTTTGCCCAGTTTAGAATTTTAATGAGCTCAATAAATATTATCAAATGATTTTTCTTGAAGACAAGTAATCACCTAACTTGACACTGCTATGGAATTTGAATACCTTAGATTAGTAAGTACATAGTGTTCTATGATTTTAATAGTTTGTTTTGCCTTAATTACACTATAAATTGCAAGTTATTTATCAACAAAATAAAACAGCTTATATTCAATGCGACAGAAGTTAAAGAGCAATTAGGTATGATGAGGAGATAGTTATAAGGACAAAGCATTTCAAATTAAGTAGTAAGAGCAACCTCCGGGATCCAATCAATTTTGCTCCATAAAATTCCTGGGGCACTCCTTCATGTGTGGTCACAACCATCACCTACATCATCAATAAGATGTCAGTTAATCAAAGAAGCACATTTAGAATCTAAAGCAAACTTTATGTTAAACTTCCACAGGGTTTTTTTTGTTTTTTTAAAGACAAAGGCAACTTCCATGGGGGGTTTTATATAAGCCAATCTAATATCAATTTGACTAGATATTGCTAATACAAGAACAAGCTCAAGTTCAGTTGAGCTTGATGAGGATGGTTTTTTTGATAGACTGGTAGTAAAATGCATATCTAAATTATCTGATTTAATTTTAATCAAAATCAGCACCAGGAAAATAAACATTTAATAAATACAACTTCAGGAAACAAGATTCTCAACTATGATACCCTGCATAATTTGCAATGAGGCTCAGGTTAATTTTGCGCGGCTTAAAATTAAAAGGTTTGGTCAAGGACACCCCTAGACAAACAGAAAACACAGCTGCAGAGATATAAATAACGTACCTCATCCCCCATTTCGCGTAAATTTCTAATAAAATTCTGGAACCGGTTTTTATACCCTGATACATATCTGCAAGTGAAACAGAGAAAAGACATCTTTCAGTAAAAATCCATCTTTGATATAAAGAAACACGATACAATTTATTGTCGCTCACCATATGATTCTACACTAAGCTGATTGCTTATTTATAATATGACATGAACCACATTTATCCCAAAAAATACTACTACAAATCATGCACTTGTGTCAAACTTTCTTAACATTTATTTAAAACCACAATGCAGATGAAACATATTCATAATAGCATCTAAAATAACTGGCATTCTCCTCTTAAGAATGTTTGAACAGATTGTAGTGCTTTAAACCAATTTCATGTCATATGGACTCTCTGCCACTTAAGGTATCCCAAGAAACAGACATTGAACTGATTAATATTACCTGGAACTTTCTAATCATGAATCCATTAGTGCATGCAGTTTAGGACAATTATGGTGATTACTTGCAGCGCTTATATGGACCATAGCTATTTAACTCAACCTCAAGGAAGAAAACAGAGAGAAGTACAGAGTCCATATGCAGCAAAAATGAATTCTAAATTTTTTAAGAATGGATTCTCCAATCTGGACTGTAATTCAATATCTAATGCCAATTACCAAATGATTGGCATTGGCAATGCATATATGAGAGGCAAATCACCAATTACAAATTCTGTAATTTGTGCCTCTTCCCAGGTTTCATGGTTTAGCACAATTGAGAATAACAGGAAAGTGAGGGCAATTAGGTGCAAAAATTACAAGGTTCATAACTCATAGCCTCATAACCAAGATGGGAATCCAAAGTACAAACCAAATATGAACAAATTTAAGACCCACAAACTTACAAATAAACTGAGAAAAATTATCAGCTAGTATAATGTGATCCACATTTGAAACAAGCATAATAGTCACAGAAGCCATCATCAAAGGTCCACAAATACCACAACCGAAGCCATTGGTAAAATACACCAGCTAAATCACAAAATCCACACAGTAGGCTATAAGACCACATCAATTCAGAACAACAACACAAATATCTGTAACAGCCAAATGTAGCAATACAGCAACTTAAATCCAAGCTAAAAGTATCCAAGAACACCTTCTCAACAAATAATGTTTTACACTCAGAAAGCAGCCAACTGATAGAGCCAGCACAATCACATGCATATAGAAAGAATTAACCAATGACACTACACATAAAAATAACAAAACCCAAAAAGCTGTAGCTGAAATTTAGCAAGTTATCCGAGTCATTCCAATTATAGAGAAATTACTCAGATCTAAAATTAAATAAAATGATCTAGTTTGCATAGCAAACTAGATCATTTTATTTAATTTTTAAAATGTTACCAAACTATAATTTTAACTGTGTTGACCACCATAAAAGCAAAGCCAGAGTAGAAATAAAAAATTACATAGTCCAATATTAATTACATCAAAAACAACTAAAAATGAATGACATCTAACCTACGAAAAGAACAAACAACCAATAATATTAAAAATAAAAATAAAAAAATGTTTCAAATATTTCTAAACCTAAAACAAAAAATTCACTGGATAATGCAAACAATTGCCAAGTCAAAACAAAAACAAGAAAGTCAAAAATTGACCAGAGAACAAAATCAACAAAGCATTTGAGTAAATGGGTCTCTCGTGGTTGAAGATCTAATTAAACTAAGCACCCATAAAGTCTGATCAAGTACAAATTTTTCAAAGAAACTCACGCAAAAGGAGAAGGCTCAACAAAGAGAGCAATACGGCGAGGCCTCGATAAGGCCTCAGAATCAAGCAAAGGAGCATCCATCTCCTCTTCTTCTCTAACCTCAGTGATAGTCATATTGTTATTGTGAATGTTACCGTCTGCTTTAACAACAAAAAGCTCTATCTTTTTATGGCTCAAACTCTTTGGCCCTTCAAGAAAACACAACCCGGAAGCTTGTTTGGCAAAAAGGTTAATGGGTTTTGTTCTTTGGGTGCTAAAGTTGGAAACTTTAACGGAAAACTTTGAGTACAAAGAAGGAGAAGAATAAGGTGAAAATGAAAGAGACGAAGAACAGGCAGAGAAAGATGGAGGAGAGAGAGTGGGATTTATAGAGAGAGGAGACGTGGTCATGATGGTTAAATGTGAGAGAGTGTTTGTTTATAAATATTCTCTAGGCTGTGTATATTTGTGTGTGAGTGAGTGCATTTGTGTGTGCGACTATGTGTGCGTGTTTTTGAGTTTTTTTGGTTGTTCGGGATTTTGATCGAATAATATTCGAATTCGTATGGTGGGTGAGGATGATTTTGAAGGAATCTCGGAAACTTGTAAGAGACTCTCATATTGGATATTCTTTACATGGAGGGGACTTTGTAAGGTATCAAACAAAATGTCTTTGAGCATATGCTATTGGCTAGTGCCCATTGGGTAACCTTCTCTCTATGCCTTCTTTCTTTGCCCAGTTACCAAATTTGGCCTCTCTATTTTTACATTTTTGGCCCTTAAAGTTTTAAAATCTTACCATTAAATTTTTGTAATTTTAGAAAATTAGTAAATTGCCCAATTTTATTGTTGAAATTTTTGTATCTTTTTCTTTCATTTCCATCTTTTAAGTTCTGAACTTTCGTATAGGCTTACCATGTTAATTCAATGCCCCCTCTCAACAACAAAAAAATGCTCATTCAATGTCGATTTTTCAAGCAGTTCTATGAAGATGATAAATCCTAAATCATGGCGTTCTTTACTATTTTGTATACATGCTAGTTAACACAAGTACATATTAAGTAATGGCTCTTATTTTTAGTTTATGAGTAAGTGGGGGTAACTAACGTAAATAGAAATATTATTTTATCTATGCTGTCACTTATCTCCTAGCTGTATACAAATAAATTCAATTATAATTGTGTGTTATTCAAAAAATATGATTCAAGTTGTGACTCAAGCTGTTTTTTTAATTAAAAAAAAAAAAGCATTCTTTCTTTTATTTTGATATACAAATATTATATATATATATATATAAATTTTCAAATAATGAGACCAACACCTGTTGTCTTACCACTTGGCCACACCCTATTTTTTATTTCTATTCGACATTTATAAAGACTAATATTGGTATTAGTTGTTCATCAATTCTAATAAAAATCCCTATAGAGTAAATTAGATTGTAGTGGGATTTTAAAACAAATAGACAGCAAATTAAACGACATTTATTGATTTAATATATTATATGAAAAATTGATATTTTATATTCTCTTTTGATTTGATAATTGCAAGTTTTTTAATTGGGTTAATACAAATAAAAAAAATTATAATAACTCAATCAAATTAAATAAAACAAAGAACAAAATTTGTTTATGTTTAATTTTCTACTTTGGTCTATTAAAATATGAAATATATATATATGTGTGTGTGTGTGTGTGTTGGGGGGGGGGGGGGGGGGTTCGTCCAAGAATCCGACGATCCCAACCCACTTCATATTAAGCCCAAGGCTCACACCGAAGATGAGCGTAGAAAGCCCAAGTGGCCAAGGGGTATCGCCGAAGACGATCATGTTCTCGAACATCCGAGACCACAGAAAGGAAGGGTAGCACGCCTCCAAAGGCGGCCTCCCCAAGCACTCCAAGAAAAAGACAAGTATAAGGGGCCACCCATGAAAGCATAGTGGAGAAGCAATTTAAAAAAGAACTATCACCTCTACATTAAATGTGCACAACTAATGTTCTGGCCGCATTAATGGAGAAATGACCCCTGAACAATATTGCCTTGGTTGCTGCAACTCACAAGAGGTTTGGTAAGGTGACTGATGGGACGGGTAGTCAGAGGGAGGCACGGATGATCAACAAGTGGAAAAAAGAGATCGTTCGAGGAGGACTATATATAATAGGGAGAAACCAATCAAAGGGGGGAGGCTTATGGAAGAAGAGCCAGAAAGCTCCTCAGATTGTGCCGAGGACAAATTTTTTTAGATAATCTCAGTTCGTCTATGTATGATGGTGATGACCATCATATGGACTGTTGTCCACGCACTAAAGTCTAGTTCTTTGTTTCACTCTCTATAAATTCATTGTATTGGGCTAGTTGGATCTGAGTCCAGTCGTCCACAAGGAGAAGCGCTCAGATCCAGTCCCTACAATATATATATATATATATATATATATATATATATATATATTATAGAAAGAGTAACAACTTCATTAAACAAAGAAATTATATCATGGTAAAGAGCTTGTTCAAGAAAACAATGATTCTCTTCCACCAAAACAAAAATAAATAAATAAAAATTAACAATGCCTAAAGCATGAAAATCTTCTTCTTCTTCTTCTTCTTTTCTTTTTTTTTTTTTTTTTTTTTTTTTGAGAAACAACATGAAAATCTTATTTAATTTGTTTAGGATTTAATTGTTACTTTTGAAATTCTAAGGACTAAATAAAAAAATAGGACAAACTTTAAGGACTACGTTTGTCAATTTTTCATTTGTTTTATTTCTTTTCTTATACGGTTAGGTTTATCATTGCAAACCAAACTTTAAAAAAATTCATTCCATAATAAATTAAGAAATGCCTAGGTTTCTTTTTTTATAATTATTTTAGTCCCTCAGGGAAATATTATTATATAATAAAAATTTGTGAAATGTCGTGAGTGTTACTTATTTATTTTTTTATGAATTATTTAACATATATTATTATAAACATGAATATTATAATATAATATATTTTTAGTGAAATTTTGGTATGTTCTCTGGCGTATGGTGTATCAAATATCAATGAATCTAAGTTATTTTAATTTTTGAATTGCTTGTCACATTGTTCATTTAACGTATCTTTTATTCTAATATAAACTTCTGACCAAATCAAATTTATATTTGACACTCTTCTCAAAGTTTATTAACATTTTAAGCTTTAAAAAAGTGAAAGAAGATATTGCAATTAAAAAGAATCAGACCTGGAAAAAATATATAGGACATTAAATTGGATTTTTTTTTTATTTCCCCAAAAATTTATCAATTTAATAGCTAGGGAGAGACTAGTTCAAAATCATAGCAACATATATCATTGAGTTACAAGACTATTTGCTTTAATTTGAGGTTTGTATATTTCGTTTTTTCTTAGCTTATTTTACTTGAGAAATAAACCAAAAAGCAATACAAATGTATATTAAAAAAATGATTTTAAGAATTTGTGGACTTGGAGGTTGCAATTGGCATTGGCTGAAAAGCCTATTTTTGTTTAATTTTTAACTTATTTTTACTACTATGAGGATAAAAGGTCCAGATATGGGTATTGGGCTATAGGCCGTGTCCTAGGACATTAAAACGTTCAAGGACATGTGAGCGCTAGTAAGGGTGTACAAGTCAATGTTCCATGGAAAGGGTTTGGTGATGAGGGGTTGGGATTATAATCCGAGGAGAAATACCTCCTTAGCTAGGGAATGCACTAGACAATCATACCGGTAAGGATAAACATCAAAAGGGAATAAGATAAAGGAAAGCTAGGAAATATTTAGGAGAAAACTGCTACTACCGCATTGAATGCTCTGCAACTAACTCTCTGACCTTATTAATGTGGAGGTAATACCTGAACAGTAACATTCAGCCTTACAGCTACCTACGAAGATTTCAGGAATGAGCTGATGGGACAATGATCAAAACCAACAATTTGATCTATATGTGGAGGGCTGAGATGAAGGAAACAAGGGAAATATAAAGAAGAAAAACCTCATTACAAGGGAATCAGATAATCTTTAAAAAGAAAAAAGATTGTACACTCAAAAACTGTAATTGCCCTTAAGTCCAAGAGAAATATATAAGAACAACTTTCCTCAGACCTTGTTGAGAAGGATTTTCCTTGCCTAAAACCGTTTATTCCTATTTTCTAGCATCATTTAACCTATTGTGATTGTTGTCTAAGTCATTGAAGTCCAGATTCTAACTCATTTGTTATAAATTTGTTATATTAAGCTCTTTGAGCCTTTGTCCTTTTCATCTTTGGGCTTGGGAAGCTAAACGTGCCCTTACAACTACTATTTATGGGTCCTATTGTATTTTTTTGATACTATTCATGGGTTTCACTGTATTATTTCAGTCAGCTCTTAGATTTATCTACAGTAATTTCAGTAAAAAGTTTTTAATTTCAACTAAATAAGTTGTTTTTAGACGGATATGTAATCACTAAAATAAATTAAATACGCTAAAGACTACGGAAAAAATCTTTAGAAAATAAACAATATATTGCATGTATATCTATGACTGAAGTGAAATAAAAGTCTAAATTGTACCAACTTATTTAAGAAACTGATAACTCTTGTTTAGTTTAATCATAATTAAATTTAATCAGTCAAAGTTTAAACGAGATGGCAGAATCTAAGCTATAAATTTTTTTTTGCTTTAAGCAGTCACATAACTGAATTTAAAAAAAAAAATTTAAAAAACAGCACTTAAAGTATCGTACTTAAATTTTATCCAATATTAATAAGATGGCAAATCAGACCTTCACTTTAACCGTGAGATAACTATCAATGTTGTCAACTAGCATTGATAACTGCCATTCTAGCCAACAACTACCATACACAGTCAACTTCTAGTCTCATCGTCATCATCACCACTCAACTAAACATACAGGTAATTTCTTGTACCATCTTCTTGATCACATGGAGATGGAGTGTACTTTCCCAACAAAAGGCAAGACAAACATTAAAGCATGTGAATTATGAATTGCACTTTTTTGGATTTAAATAAGTGCTGTATATTTCCAAGTCTATATTCACAAAGACAGAACCTATATAAACTTAAAAAAAAAAAAAAAAGGTGTCAACTAAAAAAAAAAAACACACACACACTCACACAAACAAAAGTTTGACACAATGCGACCCCATTAGCATTCACATTAGTGGTACTAATTTTTTTTAAAAACTTTTAGCTACATAAAAAATACTTTATTTATTTTGATACTTCACTTTATAATATACTTAACATTAAATATTCTATTTTGTTACCACTTTATTTAAATATACTTTTTTTATGTATTCTTTTTTTAACACTTTGTGCTACAATAATGAAAAGATGTGACCTCCACAGAATAAACTAAATTTTTTTATCACTTTCTGTAAGTTTACAGTAGCTAGTTTATATAAATTTTCAACTTTACCACCACTAATGTAGCATGTTTTTTAGTATTTTGGGTACTAAAATAGCCACCACCAATATGAATGCTCTAAATTGAGTCCTATCTACTTTGATCAATGCTAAAAATTGAAATTCTAACTCTCAAATTTTCCCACTACTTTCTCCCCCCAATTTTCTCCACTCACACAAATAGTTAATAGATACACTCACTCACTCGCTTACTAAAGTAAGAATTATAAGTGGAATTTTGACTTTGAAAAAAATTATAACACAACTTACTCATATATTAAAAAATTCTAACAAATAAACATAATAAATTGATATACTATCTTTTTAAGTATTTACACAAGTGTTATTTTATTGTTTAAAATTGATCTCAAGTATTATATATGTATGTCTACTGTGTGTGTTAACTAATTGTAAAATTTGTCCTCCATGAAATCAAATTTATTTGCGTTTTGATTTATTCTTTTGTTAGAGATACTCTTAGTCTTACAATCCTGTAATTAGTTTTTTAAATTTTTTTTTTTTTTTTTTTTTTAATTTTGAGTGTGTTTAGAATGTTTTACTTACTATCTAAACCGATGAACCTCTTCTCTCCCCTCGATACTTTTTTTTCCTCATTGTATGCTTAGTAAAATTACGTTTCGATTTATTCTTTTGTTAAAATTACTCTTACAAGCTTGTCATTAGTTTTTTATTTTATTTTATTCTGAGCGTTTTTAGAATGTTCTACGTACTATTCGAACCGACAAACCTCCTCTCCCTTAGATACCTTTTGTCCTCGTTGTATGCTTAATGCAGTAAATTTAATGGCACAAATATTTTTATAATTTTATAACAATTTTATTATGTGACGATTTGTAAATAATAAAAATAAAATAATTAATTTATGTGTGTTTATAATTTTACTATTTACAAATTGTCACATAATAAAATTGTGAAAAAATTTGTAGCACTAAACTACCTCGGTTCAAAGGAAGTGCATCATGCATGGTCGGCTGGGTAATATTCACTTATTTGGATTGACAGTTGTGACATTCGTGAGTTGATATGCCTGTTCTGAAAGAAAAAAAAGATACTTTGTCACAGTAAACTCTGTCACAGGTGTCGTGTCATTTTTTTTATTTTCTTTCTATCCTCTTTTTCATTTTGTGGCCCCAGGGGCTGTGTACGTGGATCCCTGGTGTGCTGATAAAATCTACCCAAACCCAAAAGATAAAAGATCATATTCTACTAGCCTACTCAATTTGTTCCATAGAGGGTCCACCCTTCTGCATTGTGATTTTTTTTTCTTCTTATAAACAAAAATTGAAAGCAGTATGTGTTCAAATGGCTCATCCAGCTATCAACATGTGACATTTGGCCTTTTTCATGATAGCTAGGTGCTCCCTTGTGGTCTTTTTATGTAGATTCTTTGCCTACCATCATTTTAGATCAGCAATTTGATCATTCTTAGCACTATACGAAATATGTGTATGAATTACTAAAGTTAACCCTCTTTTATTTTGGTGAGACAAACACAATTTGCCTTTCCATGTGTCCATGACAGGTTTTGATAGTGTTTCCTTTTTCACTTTCATGGAAACTTCATACCCTTTGATTTATCACAGATAAACCCCAGAATAAGCAATTTGACACAATTTTTTTTATTAAAAGAGAAAGCAATATGACACTCGATGACAAATGTTATTGGGAATTTGTCTGGGATAATGACCTACTCTACCTTTTTCTTTTTATAGTAAAAAAATATTTAACAATCAGGAGATTTGCTCTATGATCCAATTCAATTAATATAGATTATAGAATCATTATTGATGACTATTCTAAAGTCAAATTGTATATTATTGTAGCCTAAATTTCTAAGAATCATATGATATTCCAGTGCATATCCTCTTGCTTCTTGGGTATTTGGGTCTCAATGGTCCAACCCTAAGCAAGAGTCATCATTATATTTGAAAATTGTTTTATATTACGTAAAGGATACATTTTTATTTATTTATTTTAGTGGTGCCTTAATTAAATTTTAAAAAAATAAAAAAAGGAGGAGTGCCTTAATTCGTATTATTGTGTGACACATACACTCAAACTTAATTGAGAATTGAAAGCAACATCAAATTGAGTTTGAGTTTGGCTATATCTTTGTTTCAAGTCCTTTTCCATTTTCGTGAAGTAAAGAACATGAAAACCCCTGCTGTTTCTTCTCTCTGCAATGAGTTGTCAATGGCCAATACAGCTTTCGTAAAACACAAAACAACGAGTTAAAAATGAGTTGGAAACATAGGAAGAGTAAACGTTATTATTGGTGCATATACATGATTTGTCATGATATATTCTTTTCAAATGGATATACATGGTGTAAATTTAAGTAATATTATATTATTTAATAATAATTGTAGGGGCACATTTTGCAGCCCAAGCTCAAGGTGTATGGGATCTTGGATCAGTGAGCCCAGTACAATAAATTACAAAACAACGAGTTAAAAATGAGTTGGAAACATAGGAAGAGTAAACGTTATTATTGGTGCATATACATGATTTGTCATGATATATTCTTTTCAAATGGATATACATGGTGTAAATTTAAGTAATATTATATTATTTAATAATAATTGTAGGGGCACGTTTTGCAGCCCAAGCTCAAGGTGTATGGGATCTTGGATCAGTGAGCTCAGTACAATGAATTTGTAGAGAGTGGGTTAAAGAACTAGGCGCTAATGAATTGGACAACGGCTAGTATAGACGTAGGAGATGATTAAGCAAGAACTAGAGACATAGAGCTGAATGAATTCATTATCCGAGGAGACGAACTCACTGTCCGAGGAGGTAGGTCTCCATATAAATTGACTAATATAGAGTACAAATGCAATTTAGATTGCTACAGTGCCTCATCTCTATTTTTTCGGTCCCCCTTTCTCTAAGTCTCTACCCTTATTTATACTACATCTATTTCTTCACCTTTATCCAACACGTGGACAGTTGATGGTTTATCCTGATACTTGTCCTATCAGCTCCCTCTAGCAGTTTTCTAAGGTGGTTGCAAGGCTGCAATAATACTGTGCGAAGGTCACTTCCTCATTAATGCAGCCAGGGAGTTAGCTGGGGTGCATTCAATGCAGTGACAGCAGCTTTTCCAAAGATATTTTGGGATTCTTCTATCTTTTTTTTCCTTCAACGCTTATCCATATTTTCAAAGCTTCATGGATCGCACCTCTAGATGGCAAGCATCCTTTACAGACCTCGGCCTTGGCTATACTTACCCATCCTCGGACGACCCCTTATCCTCGGCTTGGGCCTTAAACCCAAAATTCGTCTGTATGATCTGGGCCTATGACCCCACAATAGCCCCTCAAAACTCCGGTTTCTTCCTCTCATCCAAGGAAAAATGTGGGGTTTTGAATTCTTGAGAGTTAATTCTACTTTGATCCTTTGATTTACACCCGGGGGAGTGCTATTTCACACCCCATATTTGTATTGTAAATTGCTCCTTTCAAAGCTACCAATTTGAGGAGTTGGTTATAATTTTGGGTCTATCTTGACACTTATAGAAAGATGCCATGTGTGTTAATTTTTCCAAAGCATGTGGTCCGAGGATCCATGTATAACTAAGGTTCTATTTAATCATTTAGAGAGATGCCAGAGTGCTAACTTCCCCACATCATCTGGTCTGAGGACTCAGACATGGTTGAGTTTCAGTTTAAACACTTGGGAAAGTTGCCATTGGGTGTTAACCAACTCATATCATCTAGTCCGAGGACTATAGGCATGATTGAGTTTAAGTTTAAACACTTAGCGAAGATGACCTGGAGTGTTAACTAACTCTAATCATCTGGTCCGAGAACTACGAGAATGATTGAGTTTAAGTTTAAACACTTAACGAAGATGGCCTGGAGTGTTAACTAACTCTAATCATTTAATCTGAGGACTACAGGTATGATTGAGTTTAAGTTTAAGCATTTGGCGAAGATGGCTTGGAGTGTTAACTAACTCTAATAATCTGGTCCGAGGACTACAGGCATAATTGAGTTTAAGTTTAAACACTTTCCCCGGGTGCCTTATAAGGCTCAACCCCGAGTAGCAGGTATTGTCCTCTTTAGATTTTGCTTTGTGTTGCTGCCACTTCCTCTTGTGGAGGTTCAGCAAACTCGGCCACCAGATTCGCAAGAACTAGCCCCTTGACACAAGTACGGGGCATACACTTGATGTCAAGAGCCCCTAAAACTGTGCCCCATTTAGCAATCCTCCCCACGTAATCAATACTTCGAAGTGTAGACCTGAGCGGAGGTGGAGTTATGACAACAACTATATGTGTTCTTGGAAATAATGGGGAAGCTTTTGTATAGCACGCACCACTGCCAAAATGGTCTTCTCCAGGGACTCCTGTTGATGGGAGCTTGATTCTACCATGACTAACCGTTGCACTCATTATCACACAAGCTCTTCCCACAGTCGGCGCCAATTGTAGGGGCACGTTTTGCAGCCCAAGCCCAAGGTGTATGGGATTTTGGATCAGTGAGTCCAGTATAATGAATTTGTAGAGAGTGGGTTAAAGAACTAGGCGCTAATGAATTGGACAACTGCTAGTATAGACGCAGGAGATGATTAAGCAAGAACTAGGGACATAGAGCTGAACGAATTCATTATCCGAGGAGACGAACTCACTGTCCAAGGAGACGAACTCATTGTTTGAAGAGGTAGGTATCCATATAAATTGACTAATATGGAGTACAAGCGCAATTTAGATTGCTACAGTGCCCCTTCTCTATTTTTCCGGTCCCCCTTTCTCTAAGTCTCTACCCTTATTTATACTACATCTATTCCTTCACCTTTACCCAACACGTGGACAGTTGATGGTTTATTCTGATACTTGTCCTATCAACCCCCTCTAGTAGTTTTCTGGGGTGGTTGCAAGGCTGCAATAATACTGTGCGGATGTCACTTCCTCATTAATGCGGTTAGGGAGTTAGTTGGGATGCATTCAATGCAGTGACATCAGCTTTTCCCAAGATATTTTGGAATTCTTCTATCTTTTGTTCCTGCAACGCTTATCCATATTTCCAAAGTTTCATGGATCCCACCTCTAGATGGCAAGCATCCTTTACAGACCTCGGCCTTGACTATACTTACCCATCCTCGACTTGGGCCTTAAGCCCAAAATTCGGTTGTATGATCTGGGCCTATGATCCCACAATAATTTTTTATAAAATTAATATTTTGAAAACTCCACTGCTAGATTACATATTTACTAAATTTTTAATACTCACGTCAAATTTCATATCAATTGCAATGTTATTTATTATTTAATTTATAAACTTATCTTTTATGCATAATTTTATAATATAAAAACTTGAATTTTAAACATTTATAGATGAAAGAGATATTGATCTTTAATTAACTTGAGACTAGCGTGGACATGGAGGTTATATGGATAAAATGTAATTCAATTGTGGCCTTGTTGAAATTTGCATTCAATAAAAAAATATTAAGATGTGTAAAATTGTTTGAAGTTAGACCATGTATAACTTGAACTCATCCTATAAGAAAAGAAATTCAAAAAGTTATTCACTTCTTCTTCTTCTTTTTATTTATTTATTATTATTATTTTTATACTTTTTAAAGGAATTCTAATGGTTTTTTGGTGTAGGTTTTGAACTTCAAATCACTTGTGTTTAGATGAATTTTTTGTTGATTTGCTAGTTCATTGAAAGTAGGTAAAAGTTGGTTTTAATTTTCTCAATTAATAAAGTTTTTATAGTTTAATAAAAGATTTAGAGTTCAATTTTCGTTTTCACAAAAAATTGATTGATATTTTTTTTGATGATAAAAACTACAATCATTTAAAAAAAAAAATTGTGGGTAAAAGAACCATTATATTTAGAAAAATTGAGATTTTTTTTTTGAATTAAGAAAAATTGAGATTCTAAAATGGGATATATGAACGAATAAAGTAAAAGTAAAAAAAAAAGCTAGTCTGAACGCATGCCTAAAGCCTTAAACAAAACGAATAAAACTAACAAATGGGCATATCATCTTCTGGAGAATACTGTACTATTTGTTCCTCAAAAAAAAAGAAAAAAAGAATATTGTACTATTTTGCTTATTCGTCCTTTAGAAAAAGTGAAAAAGAAGAAAGGAAAATCCATGGTCTGACTTCTGTGTTCTAATTTTATTCACAGAAAGGACAGATATTAAAAGATTATTATTATTATTATTTTTGAGAATCAATTAATTATGCTGCGAACATGTGAGTGATGACAGTAATGTTTATCATATAGTCTCTGGCATTATGTTGGCAACTTTGTCATTAATCTCAAATGGGCTTAAGCTAGCAGAAGAGACAGGTCTCTGGCTCAAATTCAAAGTGTTCTTCAAATTTTTTCTCAAAAAAAAAAAAAAGTGTTCTTCAAATTTTATCCCCTCCCAAAAAAAAAAAAAAAGGTGTTCTTCAACTATGGTAAACTTGAACAGGGCTAGTTGGTGTAGTCCAGAAAGGATAGAGCTGGGCCTGCTTTCATTCCTATTTTGTTTTCTATGCAGGCCTTTAGTCCAAACTCACATGGGGCTGAGACCTATAGTGTACTTGTATATGACTTCATGATGGAAAAATTATGTCACAACAACCTCCTCGTGAGTCTCATGAATTGTGAGAGAGAGATCTTTTGAGATTGTCTCATGAGATGGAGTGGTGTTTATTTCACACATTATTGCAAATAAATTACACAGCTTAACACAAGCACAATTTTGCATTGAACTCACGACCTGCCTGTGTGTACTTTATATGTAATAATGTGTGCAATGGTTATTACCCATTTATAGATTTGCTCCTTAGATACATTGCCTACAAAACTGCCAAAACAGCAACCAAACTATTGCCCTAAGATGACCACTAGGTGGTAACGTTGGCAAGCTTTTCTATCAATATAGGACATTCAACTAGTATTATTGCAGAATTATTGGCTGTTAAGGAAGGTTTCATTCTAGCTTAGAATATGGGTTTCACAAGTATTTTTCTCGAAATCAACTCCATTTTGCTATCCTTTTAGGTTTTAAGGTTTAAAACAAGTGTTTTTTTTTAATAATTTATTTATTAGAATAAGGTTTAAAACAAGTTGATTTTGTTGATTGAAAAAAAAAAGTTGATTTTGAATACATATTTTTTTAAGACAAATTTGAGGAATCTTTCTTAAATTGCAAAAGCATGCCTCATTTTATTTTTAAATTTTGATGACATTTTAATTTTGTCTCCTTTTTTTAAAAAAGCAACCATTTCCATTTTAGCCGACGGACAATAATAATAGTTTGAATTAAGAATCTAGTGCTTTTTTTTTCTTCTTTCTAAAATCATCCTAATACTTCTTTTTTTGGAATCAAATTGAGATTGAATTTTTATCTGTAACATCTGTCCACCTTATGTGTATATCATAGAGAAGTTGCATATATACTTATTACATTATTTGAGCTTTTGATTAACAAGAATAATAAATAAATAAATAAGTGGTTTTCAAAACAAAAAAAAAAAAGAATAAAAAAGTGAGTTCACACCTTAAGATTTCGTGGGAAACCTATTTCAGTAAATGATGCCCTTTGAAATTTCCAAATGCTTATAGACTCAGATGCCATTTCCACTTACCCTTTTTACATATCCAATGCACTTCAGACGCTTGCAAAAAGAGTCCTAATTTTGTAGTCCAAATGGGTTACAAAGAATCCTACTCTTGCAGTCCAAATGAATTCGTATGAAGGCAATGGGCATCTCCTTTCAAAGATGCATTTAAATCTTCTTGACACAAGTCCAAACTCCAAACTCCCAAGTGGTCCATTTCAGATTACAAAAGCCTGTAGTTGAGTCATTTTTCCTATTTATGGGTCCAACTATTGAATTAGGTGCTTTTTTTTTAATCTAATTTTTTTATTACATCCATTCCAATCTCCTTCCTTTCGTCTAAATGCAATAAATGCAAAGCGTAGAGACAAACTTAGTTATTCAACAATTTGATTCAAAGACTGGAAATTTGAACCCACATCATTGTTTCTTTTTTTTTTTTTTTTTTGAGCAATGCCAAACCAAATTGACTTTTAAGAGAACATAAGGGCTGTAGGTACTCATTAATGTATAGACACCTAGGGGCGGCACCACCCGTGACCTGAATTTTATCTTTATTTTTTATATATAATAATTTAGAATTTTTTATTTGTCTACCTTTTAAAAAAAATTTGGGAACAACCTCAATTTTTTTTATACCAATAAAATTAAATTTTGCTTCATAAATTGTTCTACATTTAGTAGATAAATGATTGTTTGGTTGTGTACTTTGAAAGAGATGCAGCTTGTAACATTGATAATGAGACTATTATACAATGAATTCAAAATATGAAAATTTGTAGAAGGCAATGGTAAACTTTATATATTTATGTGTTTTTTTTTTATTTTTTTATTATTGTTGTTGTTGTCAATATATGAATTTCTCTTTTTATTAAATTGTATAATTTATACTTCTTAAGGAATATCTTGAGAAAAATTCTTGGAGCCGTCACTATAGACCCTCATGAATTATGAAAGAAAATACTTGCTTAATCGAATAAATAGAAATTCAGTTGCTTTTTATATGCAAAACTTAAATTTAGCCTAGAAAGAAATTCATTTTCATGGGCTGGCTAGCTTAGCATAGGCTCATCTTACACACACAAGTATTTCCTATAATTTCTTTGATTTCTTTTTTGGTGGATCTATTCCTTTTAGACATCCCATTTCCTCAATTGGCTCAATCCTATACCACAATTTGTTTATCAATAAGTATAGTGAAACAAAATAAAAAATATTATAAATTTTTTCATAACTATTTGAGTTGACTGATAATAATTGTTGCACAATACAAGGCTGTGAAATAATTTTTGAAAAAAGAATATTATATTCTTAATATTACTCTTATGGTATTTACCACGAGTATGTGAAGTTTTACTGCTTTATTGTGCAGCATTTAGACATTTAGACTTCCTTGTTCTTGACAATGAATGCATTCCATTGGAAACTGGGGCCTTTTAGCTCCCAGTCAAAAAGACACACTAGCAAACAGATTTAATTTCAACCCCCCAATTTCTTCTTAGACAAGATGGTAAAAAGAAAGAAAAAGATGAGTTTCCTAATACACACGCCAAGCCCACATATTCAAAGAGATTCCCTCCCCTCCATGCCTCTCTCTCTCTCTGAAAATATATGGACCATGACTTACAGAATTCTGATTCTAAGCAGAATCAAGATGGCCAACAAAAGGAGAGGGTAGGCCATAAGAGAGCACCTAAAAAGCAACGCTGATAAGAAGAGTATCAAAGTGTGCATGCTTATGTTGTTCCCTTTTTTTTTACTTCACTCCTCTATTCCTCTTTCATGGCTCCACCACTATCTTTTTTTTGACCAAAACCCTATTCTTTCTTGATCATGTAAAATTCTCATAGCTCCCAAATTTTTCTTGCTCTTCACACTCGTCCCTACAATACCCACAAATGTTGTTATAGTAAGAAACATCTTAGTTGAAATGTCAAGTCCAAAACCTTGGAGATTTGGCTTTATATGTTACACTACTGTTTGGCACATATCAATATGCTATATATGTGCATGGCTCATGCTGTCCTTAACGGACGTATATATATATTTCATTATGTGAGTGCGTGAACCTAACGCTTGCTAGGCTGCTAACTAGTTGGTCTTACAGTCAAACTCAACCTCTTTTAACAAACCTAGCTAGTTTTCTTATGCCTTGAGAGAGAGAAAAAAATGTTTTGGCATTCAATTCCTATAAATTCTCATTTCAGTGAGAAGCCCTGTCCTCTCTTTTTCTTTTTCTTCAGTATCCTCTTTTACTTTATTTTTTTGTTTTTCCCTCTTTTCCTTGCATGAATTCAATAATAAATACACCCTATACAACAAACAAACTGTCTCCTCTGCTCTTAGATTTCTCTTCTTCCTCCCTCTCCTATTTGGCTCTCTGTCTCTCCCAAAGGGTAAGGGCTAGCCATATTATACATATCAAATGTCTAGAAAAGCAAGCAAAAGAGTGAGTTTCAGTCCGGATGTGAATGATAAGCCGGCAATCTTTCTCAAACATGGTGGAGGTACCAGAGTGGCTGGAAGCAGGAAAAGGGTCATCGGAATTTGGAGTTTCAGCAGGCTGCCCAAAGACTCAGAATTCTCTCCTGTCAAATTTCTAGAGCGCCTGCAGGCTAAGGTGGTCGGAACTATACGTTTAATGTCCCTGAGAAGGTCGTCTTCACGGAAGGTTTCCTCGTCTTTGGTTAGATCGCGCTCAGTATCCGACCCTATTGACTCCCATCGAGCTGAAGCCATAGAGGACTGCATCGAGTTCTTGAATTCTTCTTCATCTTTGCCGCGATCAAATTCAGTTTCCTCAAGATCTTGCTAGAGTATTTTGGCTTGGCTTTGGAAAACATGTATCATCATGTATATGAAAACGATTCTATGATTCATTTACCATAAGCAAGTCTAAGATTCATTGATCATAAGAAATAGTGCTGTTTAGATATAGGAAAACTATGTATCATGCAAATTGCACCATTAGTGTACTATACTACAAAAGGCAGTAAGAACATTTTATGATCTTACATCCAATGGACTTTCAGTGAAACTCAGTCAAACTTGTAAAGCTGCCATGTAAATCCCCTTTTCAATTCATTGAGCATAAGAAATAGTTCTGTTTAGATATAGAAAAACTATGTATCATGAAAATTGCACCATTAGTGTACTATACTACAAAGGCAGTAAGAACATGCATCCATAGGACCTACAGTCAAACTTGCAAAGCTGCCATGTAAATCACCTGAGATAAATTTACAATGCAAAAATATGCAATGCAATCTACAGCATCTTAGCTGGATTTCAACTATAGGGAACATAATGGAGTGGATGATCATTGGTCCGAGAGAGAGAGAGAGAGAGAGAGAGAGAGAGAGAGTGGTAGATCAACTACATTGAAAGTTCCCAGTCTTGATTGATATTTCACAACCACACAGCTCATACTCATAGACATGGACCATACTGGGACGTTGAGCCTGTCTAATATTCAAAGTGAAAAGTCACAGTTGTGAAAAGTCACTGTTGTCAGGACCACAACTTGAAAATCAGCGAATATCCCCACTTTGATTTCTGCTTTTTATTTCTGTCTTTTGACCTGACGATACAGACAAATTTACTCAAGAAATATACATTGTACAAGATAGTGAAGATACCACGGTACCACCTCCTAGTACTGAATGCTTTCCCGTATAATTTTGCAAGTCAGTTCCATATATCACCTCAATATTATCTTGTAGCCAATATACCAGAAATAAATTGAAATATGTTATCAAAGATGCTCCCAACAATTTGCGGGACAAGTAAACCAGTATGAGGAAAAAGCAATGGGCGTTTTAGCCCAAACAAAAGTTTTTGAGGCCTACACTAATTATTGTCTATCCATTCATCAAGTAATTACTCATATAACAAATTTAGCAACTTGAGTTTGTTATACATCATGATCAAGAATCCAAGGAGAGCTTTTCAAGCTCTTGGATTCCATGACTGGACGCTTTCTTCAATTCAAGAGCTCTCTTATAAGGAGGGGCAATAGGGGGCTGTACAGGATCCAAGCTCTTGTAAGTTCCATCAGCAACTTTTGGTAACGGATACGAACGGTCAGAATCATACCCAGAGAGGTCCCCGCAAGCTAGAAATGGGATATACACCTTATTTGGCCCTTCCAACCATCCACTGCTGCAATCTGTTATCCAACATAATATCATTACTTCCACGTGAACTAACAAATATGATGATAAAATTGGCCCCATCAAACAAGAACCCATAATTCAACCAAAATCCAACAAAGAAGGGGAAGAAGATGAAAGCTTTGGGAATTTTCTTTTCAAACTGTGACCATTTGAAAATTGTCCAAGTTCGAGACATAATCCATTAAGCAATAATGCAATTCTAAGCATGTCTAATCAATACACCATACATACAAATGCAATCATGTAGAACATCACATTACCTAGATCTTCTCCTCCAGATGGACTCCCCACCTTTTCTAGCAAGCGATATAGATCTTTTGGATTAAATCCTTCAGGAGGGGAATAATTCTCGCAAACTGCAAAGGCCTCTGTATGAAAAGAGTTAAAAGAATTAGCGTTTACTACAAATTTTATCATAAAGATGATTAAGAAGACTACTCTTCATTTTAACTTGGGAATAGTGATGACCACAACAATTAATCTTATGTTATGGCAGATTTTCCTTAATTTGTAATAATTTCAAAATTGCTGAGTGCCTCCAGGAAAGGTAAAATAGACGTGTCAATTTTTTTATATAATTATATTTTATTTACTGAAAGAAGAAAAGTAAGTGCCTCCAAGTACAGGGGTTGTGTACTAGAGGGAAATAGAAAGTGTTACCTATACTGGAATTACGGCTGCTTTTTGGTTTTGCAAAAGTCACAAGAGGGAAAAATAATTTCAGCTGCAACAAAGAAGCAAAACATTAAGAACATTCCATATAGGCTTGGTTCTCATCATACACTAATAAGGCATAAACAGACAAACACTAATGCCAAAGATGACAAGGATAGAAAGGGAACAAAGATGTGCCAATGCTTTCCAAAGGCATTTCCTCTTAGTTATTCACTATAGTTCTTTCTTTTTAAAGAAAGGGGTGGTAGAGCAAGATTTGCACAATTGACATTCATCATAGACATACTTATCCAAAAAAAAAATATTCATCATAGACATGATTAATTATTGTTGGATGGGGCTTGAATCAATTGGTTAGGTGCATGGAATATCATGCACAACGCCAACACCAAACTATTGCTTTATGAAGTGGGTTACACCTTAACTGATATCTACTTGTATTAAAACTCTATAATGCCTTGGCCAAATTTGTAGTAACGTTGCACCACAAGTAGAAAAGCTCAACAGAAATTCCTCAGATCTATCATTAGTAGGTACCCACTGATTGAAAGCTTATTCAGTAGTGCACTCCCAGATTAGCCCTGATCAGTATATATATAAAATCAACTTGAGAATTGTATTCACCTCTTTTTCCTTTTCTTGTTTTATTTTATTTTTTTCTGTCAGGATCCAACAAAAAGCCCTTTTCCTTGGGCTATAAAAGGAGGTCCTTAATTCCTGGCTTATTTTCAAATTTTCAGAAAATGTTATTTACCAATACTGTGAACACTTGGTAAAACCTAACATATTTGACAAGGAGGGTTAAATTGAATGGAAAAAAGGATTACACACGCTTTGCCCCTAAACCTCATGATATAATTTTGGAAAAAGACAGCAGTATCATATCACGGGAACTTTTTTTTTTTGGGATAAGTATACAGCTGTATCATATCACAGGAACTTAAGTACTGATATTGAGAATTTCAACAAGCATTTGATTTACCTGACAGTAAAGAAGACTAGTATCTTTGCCACGAAATATTTTTGCAATAAACTTTCCACCTTCTCTAAGTACATGAGTAACAATTGTTAAACCCTGCAAGAAAGATGGTCCATGTGGAATCAATCTAATTCTAAATTTCAACAAAATTCACTTATCATTGAAAGCAACTGCATCCTGAAAAACAGCAAGCAAGGAATAGAATGGCCAAAAACAGCAGTAAAAAATGGAAGAATTTGTGGAAAATATAAAGGATTCATGGAATGGCACTGGTTCAAATTTCAGTTGCAAAATTTTCTAGCTACAATTTAGTTACTGTGTAATCTCTCAAAATAAAGCTACCAAGAAATATAAGAGGATTTTTTTTTTTTTTTTATTACTTTCATGTAATTTTTGCTAGCATTATGGACTTGGCACACAAGGTGTGTACAGGGAGTCTGTTTTTTAGCTATTTTTGATGCTGTAAAATTTTTATTTTATTGATTTAAAAAAAGAAAAAAAAAAAGAACATCAAATGTTCCTCTTACAAACTGCATTCATAAATTAAAATCATACATTTCTCCCTAACTTTCACCTAATTTCAAATCTAAACTGTTCATATTGATATAAATTTAACAGGGATACATAAATAAATCGATATATATATATATATATATATATATATATATATAAAACATATGCATGTCACAAAGAACCACTGTAAACAAGGAGGACAAACCTCATAGTAGTCAATGTTCCAATATTAAGATGGAATATTTGAGAGAAAATGAATAATGAGGGACAGTAGCACACATGTAATCATTACATGTATTTGTGCTTCTTCTGAAAAAGTAATCATTATCCAAAACTACTCACTATAGGAAGTTGTTCCCAAGAAAGACATTGGATGGTCTATGAGGAACCAGGATTTACCGCTAGTATAAGCTGGGACTGAACAAATTCATCCATGTCATGAAGACCAGTTACTGCAAAACAGCACAGCATAAAGCAAGGTAAAGAACAATACTGGACCACTAAAAAAAAAAAAATGAAAACCATTGTTTTACCATCAGGAGCACCATCACAAACAACCAGGTCAGCTTTGCAACCCTCAAAATGTCTAATAACCTGAAGAAAATTTGAGAGAAAAAAAAATGAAAGAAAGAAAGAGTAGGATAAACAATGGGTGACCAATAACATGATCCATAATGCAACAAAGAAATTCATTGTAAAAAAATATTGAACATGAATGATTGCAAAGTAGGACAAAAAATATGGGAATCTCTTGTCTGTATCATCCATATTGTCTAACTAACAAAACATACAACTCACTGGAGTTATTTGGCCATCATGAATCTATACGTGTAGATTGAAGTTGAACTGATTATGTAGTCATCATCAAAACATTAGACTTGAATAATGTGACTGACCCAAATACTGACCCAAATCCAGCATAGCCGAAAGGAACACAAAATGATTGAAATAACAGCAAAAGATTCCACTGAAATGAAAATGCCTTGCCCAACTAGTTGTGGTTAGTTAGGGCATATATGCAGTCAATCTAAACCATTTGGTTTTCATCATCTTCAAGATCAATCAAGAGTCTATATTAAGATAGGTGTTGGGGACATCAAATGGACATTCTTTTTTTCCTTTTTTTTGACAAGTAAAATTTGGGACATCAAGTACACAAATGGATCATGTAACCAGCCAAAACAAAACTTCAATCATTTTAATGCATAATATTTGTTGAATACTTGAACACTAATGCCTCCCAAGTAGTATTAATGATCAGCGAACTTTCTAAAGAAACTTGATAGTCAAATTTAAAGTGCTTAAGAAAAACAAGAATTATTTTGAAATCCTACTAGAACATGAGCCATAAGGAATTCAAGTGGCCTATAAAATTATGCAAAAGTGTCACATGTAATTTGTCTTCATACATCAAATGAAAACATATAACATAGACTTGAAGGCTGTCCTTACCACTTCAGCTGTTCGAGCATTTGTTATATCACCTTGCACCTGGATAACACCTTCAATTGGAGCCATGGGCTGCAAATCAATGGCTACAATCAGAGGAAGATCACGCTCCCTGCATATTATGTTGAAGTAGGAAGTTATTGTCTTGCTAGGGAAGTAGCATGCAAGGAGAAGATTTGATATTAACAGGATTACAAAATAAAAACACATTTCAAAACATGAATTTGTTTAAGAGTGACCAACAACCTCAATTGGTAGGAGTATATAAGTTAACCTTTTAAGGCAAATGAAAGGGAACTCCAAAATTTAATTAAATATTTATAACGTGATTTTAAGTATCATAACAACTCAATGAGATTCCTAGATAAAGAAACATGGAATGAAATTTAGCTCTATAGAATAAGAAAAATGCATTGGTCAGATCAATCTCCAAATTTCAAAACAATACCAACAGACAGAAATCAGAACAGAGACATCTTTGTTAGACCACAGGATTTTCTAAATGCCAGCATCAAATATATTCATTGGAATTTGATTAATACTATCTTCCTCAAGATGTCGCCACTTTTTTTAGATAAATACTTCCTAAAAAAGTCATAACAAAGATCAGAGTTTTCTGATTTTAAGGGCCTCAAAGAAAATTATAGACACCAGCATCCAATCAGAATAGTAACTATATGCAATACCTTTGAAACATTGAGTGCACTAGAGGCTTGGTGATAGTTCTCCAGAACAAGAGTTTCTTATTTCATTGGATCTAATTATTGAGAACTCAAAGGATCGAAAAACGGGTTATGATAATATAAAAATGTAAATTTGTCTAAGCACATTTTTACTTATCAAAAACAATAATATAAATGCAAATTCAACTTTAACCAAATTTGATTCCTATGAATATCTTAATATACATTCTTCCAATTTTTCCTATTGATTGGAAAGGAGGAATCTAACACCTGCCCTTATATTTTGTTGTAGATTTAGAACATAAATTTGACAAAAGAGCTTATGACAAATGTGAAAATTTTTGAATAAGCACAAAAGTTCCAAAGAAAACTTGACATAAGCAAGGTGACCTACCTTGAATCGGGAGAAAGCTTTGCTGGCAGATACAATCTACGACTCAAAACCTACTCATAAGAACAAGGTATCAAAATCCATTCAAGATGCTTCACATATTTTTACCACAAAAATTTGTCCACTAGGTATATACAGGGTAGGGAAGTCTGCTGCAAGCATTGGCGCATCAATCATCATATATCCTGCCTCCAACAAGATGGGATGCAGGAAATATGTTTCAAAGTTCCAAACTGTGGTGTAACATGTCATTTGAAAGTAGGAAAATCATGTACTGACAAAGCGTGATATGAAGGTAAGATGCTAAGAAAAAACTGATAAGTGATAACATAAATCTTGAGGTTGAACCCTTTTGGTGATAGTCAATGTGAATGCTGAAGTCACATCATTGCAAACAGTAACATTTTCTATAAAGCTCAAGAGTAGCTCAGTTAGTAAAGCAAACCTATCCCAGAAGGATATTATCTATGAAATAAAATTCTACTTATCAAAAATAAATAAAAGCAGTTTCACAACATAGTTCAAAGGAAGGTAAAATTAGCATTCCAAGAGAAAATACCTGACTCCAACTACCAGGGGCAGCACATAAATCTACCACCCGCTTCACTCCTGTTGATCAAATTCTAATTAAGGAGTTGAAGGTTCGATATATACTTAAATCATAAATACAAAATATATTCAACAACAAAAAAAAAAATGTTTTCACAAAATTAAATTTATTTCCTAAATCAAGGTGCAGCCAAATATTTCAGATTTGTAGGATGGTGGGCTAACCAAAGAGAGTTGCACATTTCGAGGTATTTGGTCAATATTTTATTATTTTTCAATTTCAGCCCCAGAATGAAGAAAATTCCTTATTAAAAAAAAACTGTTAATGGTAACAGTGCCTATTTACAGGTTTTATTATTTCTTTCAGTTTCAACGAAAGGATCATTAAAACCTAAAAACATCTACACCTTGAGTGCAGTAGGATCAACAACACAAATTGGGTCCGATACAGTTCTTCTTTTCTTTTCTTTTCTTTTTTTGGTTTCTTCTGTCAGTCAATATGGTTAACTTCTGTAAGTCAATATGGTTAATTTTTTTTTGCTTCTATTTGTCTATTGATAATCAATCAGATGAATAGAAATTTCTATAGAATGCTTTGACAATCACTTGAGCTCCATTAAAAAAAAAAAAAAAAGACAAATTGGGTCCAATATAGTTCTAATGCACCTTCAAATATGTTGAATTCCTCATCTATTTGAAGGAGCTTAAAGGCACTTCGAGCTCGCCAACCTTCTTCTTTTGCTTTTCTGTAGTATATATCCTACAAATGAATGAACTAATCACTAAAAAGTTGGGAAACAAAAGAGAGAAAGGAAATTCTCACAAAATGGAAAACCTACCCTCTTATCTCTTGAAGCTTTGCCCATGTTGTAAATAACTTGTACTTATGTAGGTGGTAACTTGAAAGACCAAACTCCTGCTAACAGAGGTCAGTTCAAGATGATACCAGGAATTAAGCAAGTAAGTTTAATTACTTTCTTCTAAAAATGGGCCCGTTTGGTAGAGGAGTTTGAGTAATGTTCTTTGTAGTTTTTTGAAATACGTGTGAGTGAAAAAATGTATGAAAATGTGTGTAATGTTGTTTGAAAACTGAAAATGAGTTGTTTAACAACTCTACCAAACCGTGCCTAATTTCCAGAGCCAACAATGCAAAAACAGCTCAAAAATTGGAAACTATGCAACACAAAAACATTTTTTAAAGACGTTAACGACCAAGAACATGACAGACTGCCATCATTCACATACTAAGTTCAAGTTGGATTTGGTACCAAAACCCATGTCTAAAACAAAGCCTAGACTGAGTAGTTCCTTAATGTATTAAGAAACAAGGCCAGCAATAGCTTTTAAAGAATCCTACTCCTAAAACCACTATGCCCATATTCAATTTTGAACTATCAAGTACCTCTAGTCCTAATTAATAATAATTAATGACAGTCCAACATTCCCATATTGGCTCAATCAATTCTCTTTCTAAAAGAAAAAAAAAAGTAGTTAATAAAAATATAATTCACAATAACCCTGCTTAGCAGAAAGCAAATATTTGTTCTCATTGCACTAGTTTTTAGTTTAGTTCCAATGAATCGTCACTTCTTTCCATGATTGATTGCCACAATGGAAAAACTTGCTAAGGTAACCAAGCTAAAAACATACAAACTTTTCTCTCAGACATTTCTTCGAACACGTTAAGCGCATACTCAAACATTGATATGAATAGAGAAAACAAGCAACTCAAAACATATATGCATGCTGATAGGGTCAAACAATCATCGGCAACACAGATAAAATTATAGAGAATAGAGATACAAGCTTACCGGTTTTTTGTTTTGGAATCGACAGGTGGTTGGTTACACACGTATGTTCGCTGAATTTTAAACCTAAAATGTTGTCGTTGGCGGTTTATTTCAGGACTTGCAAGGATTAATGTTGGACCTGCCGATGTTGCCCTCTCATGACATGAGTAAAGTCACGATTGAAATATTGGGCCTAGAGTCTCAAACCAAAAATAATAATGGGCCTAAAAAATGCCGCGGAAGAGAGAGAAGGAGAAAGGGGAGGGGAATATATATACATGGGACTAATAGTGTACAACACTTAAAAAAGAAAAAGAAAAAGAAAAAAAAGAAGCTATTAACATTATCCGAATCTGTCAGAAACTTTTGTCATTCTCAACCGAATTTGCCATAAACTATTATGGCTCTATGCTTCAGCTTTGTCTATTACCAATTAAGCTCATACAGCATAGTGTATTGTCGGCAAGAACTATTTGTAAATTATGTTTGATTTTCATTTGAGTTTTCGTGGTCTATAAATAGCTAGTCAGTGTTTAAAGGAAGGCAGAATAGAGCGCTAGAGGTTTAGAAACCTTTCCTTCCTTTCTTACCATGCCTAATAGTATCAGTCAATTTTATGTAATCTTTTGCTATCCTTTATGCTTTTAAGCAATCTTTTATATTTCTTTACATGCTAGTCTTACACCCCCTTTGAATTTCTTATATGTCCACCTCTATATTACTCACGTTTATTTGTGTCTTTTCTCATATTCTTAAAGAAATATAAAAGATTGCTTAAAAGCATAAAGGAGAGCAGCAGATTACATAAGATTCACTGATATTATTAGATTAAACAGGGTTTTTACATAGGAAGAGAGGAAGGGTTTCTAAACCTCTAAGGCTCTATTATGTCTTCCTTCAAACACTGGCTAGCTATTTATAGACCACGGATGAAAGCAATTTATGAAAGTAGTATAATGAAAATAATGAACACTGGCTAGCTATTACCGCCATGTCACCACTATTTTCTTTTTCTTTTTATTTTAGATTTTATATCTTATATATTTATTATTTCTCATCAACTATTTTCTTTTTCTTTTTATTTTAGATTTTATATCTTATATATTTATTATTTCTCTCCAACGTGTAATTAACTTATCAGTGTTACAATAGTTTAGTTTAAGCAAAACTCTATTAGATATATGTTTCAAGAGCTTGAAAATTCTACTTCAACTAAAATTCTATAACAAAAATTTCAACAAATATATAACATAAAATCATTATCTATATATATATATATATATTAAACCCTTCTTTTACATTTAAAACATGTAGTTCTATCTTGTATCTAAAAAAAAGAAAAACATGCAGTTCTCTATTTCTCTCTTTTTGAGAATTCTGTAACAATATCTGAGTCCATACAGATCCTGCGTGAAGTAAAGTTGCTCAGGCTTTTACAACATCTTGATATTGTTGAAATTAAGCACATCATGTTGCCACCATCAAAGAGGGAGTTCAAAGACATGCATTTACGTTGTCTTTGAGCTAATGGCATCTGATCTTCACCAAGTGATTAAAGCTAATGATGACTTTAGCCATGAACATCATCAGTTTTTTCTTTATCAGATGCTACGTGGATTGAAATATATGCATAAAGGTGATTTTCTTAATATCTTATCTTTTTTTTTTTTTTTTTTTTTGGTGCTTTTCTTTAGTTTTTTGTCTTTGTTTAGCTCCCGTGAAATTTGTGGTACAAAGTATTTAGCATCATAGGTAATACTTAGCCTCTTATTCAAATTTGAGAGGGTCTTCAATGTCAGCATTGATTATTTTTATTATTAAGTTGAGATTTTTATTGGTTTATCAAGCATGGGTTAGTTAGAGGTTGAGGAGTTTAACAAGGTTTTGGGCCTTTGGAAAGCATGGCTTAATGAGTAGCAACATGAGAGAGGTCGATGAAGAGGAGGAGATTGGAGAGTTTTTGGACTCTTTTTTTTTTTTTTTTTTTGAGAGTATTTTGTAGTGTATTATTTTGGGTATTGGGTATTTTGTTTTCTAAGTAGGAAATAGAAAACCTAGGTATAAATAGTTCATTTGTTATTTGTTGTTCCATACTTCTGAATTGTTTCCGTAGTTTGTAAGTGTATGGAAGGAATTAGGATTATTTGGAGTGTGGTTTTTGGTGGATAAGGTTAGAAAAATATATAGAGGTAAGGTTTAGAATATATAGCAATGTATAGATCCTATGAAGTTAGATAAGCTACACATTTTTTTGCAAGGAAATATATGAACTTAACTGAAATTTTACGTGATTAAAAATGTTATTTATTTTTTTATTTATGGATTGTGGCAACGTGGTTGAGACTTTTATGCAAAATGTAGATGAAATAAATACAAAAAAAAAAAAAAAAAAAGCTAGAGGTAATAAATGCTTGAAATTATTTAATATTTGTTAATTATCTCGTGCGTCACACAGGTTAGCGACTAGTTTTATTTTATTAAGATGCAATCACTTGTAATGTTTGAAGTGCATATGTAGTATTAAATTTTGGTCCAATTAGTTTTCTCCTCATTCATAAGATACTCCGAAAATCCTATGGATTGATAGTGAAGTGGATTGACGTCACATGACCAATAAACCTAATACCTAGTTTCTAATTTCAAATTAAAAGGACATTGGGTTTATATGATTTTCACCCAAAATTCAAGGGTATTCTTAAAAATATTTTTTCCCTTTTTTATTTTTTATATTTTATATTACCCTTCACTTTAAATTAATGATTAATTAAGTTCATATTTATAATAGGCATTTGTATCAATAATACATTCCGGTCCAATTTGGTCCTTATGGTCCATTTCAATCCATTTGGCCAACAACTTTCATGCTGTTACACAAAGACATACGTGAATATATATATAGCCCAAAATCAATCAACCGCCGCCTAGAACCACTGCCCAACCCAAACCAAACTCAACTCATTGAACCCATAAGCTCTATAACCTCCATTTCATGGATCTACCCTTCACACACTGTTTAGACCTCTACGCAGAGAACAAAGAGAGAAAATTGAGATTTTTATCTTGGGCTGTGAGAGAGAGCGAGAGAGAGAGAGGGTTAAAAGAAAATAAAAACGGAATAAAAAATAAGTAGCATTGCTAGTTGCTACAATAATCTGCTAGTAGCAAAGTGAAAATTCTTTGCAATTTTTTTCCCCAAATGGCACATCAAGTGGGGCCACTTTTTTGTTATCTGGTGTGCTACGACTGATGCCAACCGAAGACAGTAGGCTTTTTGGTCGCACTTCTAGCAACATCCAAACATGGCCCTTAGGAAGCCAAAAATGATAAAAACAGGAAAAAAAAAAAAAAGTTCCTAAAGAATGTAATCAAATGATTAGGATATCACGCGCAACCTGCACACAAGCAGCCAATGCAATATCCACGATGCAAACTAATCTTGGTGAGCAGAAATTGTTTTAACTTGGAGCACACTGAGGAAAAATGCTTGGAAGTCTACATAAAATGACTAATTGAACATGGCATAAGATGTTAAACAGTACAGTTTACTAACATCATGTAACAAATCAACATGGGTGTCAATTTTGGAACCCTGCTATATCAGATTGCACTACGGAGAACACAAAATTCTCATGATTGAGAAGCCTCAAAAGCAGCAGATCGTTTGTTCTCACTGCCCCAAAAGGTGGAGCTCTGTAAAGGATGAATCATGAAACCCCAAAATCAGTTTCCACTGGCAGGAGGGACTGTGGCAGGCTTTGCATCCTCAGCTTTCTCATGTTCTTTGTTTAACATCTGTAAAACACAATCTACATACATCAGCCCAATTGATACAGGTGTGCTCAATGAAGAGAGAGAGAGAGAGAGAGAGAGAGTATTATTTGTGTCAGGAGAGGGCATGTCACCTTATTATTGATCAAGTTGTGGAGTGCGATGACACTTCGGATGAGAGAAGAAAGATATATTACCAACATCATATCGTTTGTTTTAACTGCACAAAGGGAAAAGAGAGATTTAAAGAAAAAAATAAAATGATAAACTATATGTACAGATTACCCCCATGTACCTGCCTCAATTAGAATGTCTACATTTGTGGCATATAGTATTACCTGCAAATGCCTTGATTAACTCATTCACGTTGAGATTTGGAAGCAGGTTGAACACATCCTGAAGTTTTAAAAGATATGAGGAAATGTGGTACAAGTAAATGAAGAGGTGAAAGTATTGGGAGCACCAAAATTGATTGATATTCTTCAAATACTATTTTGAACTCAGTCAAACTTGATTTACTTCATTGAAAAAAGATAATCTTCTGAAAAAACTGTGACACCATATGTGGGAAGAAAGATATACTTATCTTAATGAAAAATAAAAAAGAAAGGCAGGTAAATAACAATATCATGGTGAAAAGAGTAATGTGCAATAACAAACTATACCTGTAAATGATAAAGTATCTCATGATTTAAAGGAAGCTTCCCATCAATAACAAGATCAAGGTAACCATGTATCTCTCGTAGTCGCGCATCCAAACCCTTTAAAGCTGTGAGTTTTCCGGAAACCTGAACAAAACAAAAGGCAAACCTACTTCTTCAAAATGTTTTTGTTCAGAGATAAGCATCCATAATCAAAAAACTTGATTCTGAAATTTACACAAGATGTTGCTTCAGCAAACAAAGAAAAGAAACTGTGTGGGGAAAAAAGAAAAACCTCATTTGCAAGTGTACTAATGGTTGTATCCTTCACATCCCTTAACAAGTGTTCCACTCCTGTAGATAGATCATATGAGAATCCAATTAGTAATGGAGATGAAAGATCATAAATTCAAAGATGAAGTCACTTTGCATCTTCTTTCAAATTCTAAATGGTGGCAAATGCTAGCAGGAAAATTGCAATTTCCATGTCATGACATACCAATTTCCTCAACCTCATGAGCTGCAATTTCTGAAGGCACATGGACAAAAACCTTCTGGCTCTTTTGTGTAGCATTCTGTTACACATAATCAAGCATTAGGTTAACATCAAGGGAGGAAAAATGGATACAGCTTGGAGAGATAAGAACAGTAACTTTGAGACTTCCAATAGTCTCTTCTAAACTGATATATGGGAACTGCACTCAACCATTCACCATATGCAATCTCTATATAAAGATAGCAGATAAAAAAAAGAGAGGATATTTTTCTTACCTCTTTGACTTCTTCAACATCATAGTAAGCCTTAGTGGGTATCCCCAGCTCTTTGGGCTGGACATCAATAATGACCAAGACAGGATTTGGGACATAGCTACAACACCACCCAAAAATATATATATTATCACAAAAATGAACTTCACATACACTCACACACAGATATATATATATATATATATAGAGAGAGAGAGAGAGAGAGAGAGAGAGAAGATATTGCAAACCCACCAAACCTCTTGCTAGTGTTATAGAGTTCAATCAATATTTGATTGGTCAGAACAATAAGATATTGAACATGAGGGCCTAAAGCTAGTATTGAAGAGAGAAAATAACACACACATATACATATATACAAATGCATGATACAGTTACATGAACAGACAGCTGTAAAATATTTTCCTCATAAATTAAGATATATGATCTTACTTGTGGAATAATCTGTGAATATCAAGATCATTCTCCCGTAGCTTCGGGCCTGTACTATACCAACCTACCACGTGCTCCTTGGCTGAAACATTATTAGAACATATAGAGAAAAGTTAGAATTCCCCAATGAAATTTTTTAACAGACATCATATTTACCCTTAAACTAAAACAAAAACTACCGTTGATTCTCTTGAACATAGAAAACATCGCTTCATGGTAATTGTGGTCAAGAAACCATATGCTTGGATCCTTATCATCTTCTTCAAACGGCACTGAAATTACAAGATCACCAATAAGAAAAAAGTAATACCAGTGAAACTCTTATTATGCAATGAACCATACTTTGAAATGAAATATAAAACTTAGAAACCCTTTGACCAGATAAAATTGGTCAACATTTTTTCTTTTAATTATTAGTAAGTTTGCACATTGCAGCAACTACCATACAACATGGCAATATGTGATGCTAGAACATTAGGAAAAATCTCCTCGATCTTCTTTCAGAAACACGTATAAGTAAATTAACATATTTAGACCACACTCTTCCTAACTAGTACACTTGCCCTAAACACCACTCTCAATGTAACTATTACAAAGCATAGAGGCCATAACAGTGATTTCATTTACTTGAAAGTTTGAAACCACTCGGAAAATGGTCCTAGTTATCCTATTAACCTAGTATCATCACAAAAAATAATTAAAAGAGTGTGCCATTTAAAGTAGAAGCAATCTTTCAAGACATTTGATAGCCCAAGTTGTCTAAATCAGTATTGGATTCCATACAAGTGTGAGTTGCGCCACGTTTACTGTGTTCCACATCCGGCATTATACTAGGTCAATCAATTTAGTGTAGATAAAGTACAAACTATTACAAGGAGCCTAATTGTAACTTAACTAGTCCTTTTAGATTTGTGACAACCAACTAGTACTTTTGGATAGCATTGGCTCTATTGTTGAAATTAAAGTTGGATACAAATCACAGAGTTAAGCCCTCGAACAATAGCAACTCTTTCCAATAAATCTAACAATCAATCAAAGTTTCCACTATAAAACCCAGATTCATATAGTAACTCACTAAAAAACCCTAAAAATCAAAGTTTTCACAAAACCATATAATTAACAAAATTACGTAATGCCACGCTCAAATTTCCAATCACATTACGTAGTGCATTAAAAACGCCTAAAATCCACAATTTTGAAACCCTAAAATCTACAACTTTCATTAGATCTAAACACAAAATTAGAAAAAATTGAGGAGGTAAACATATATATGTAAAAGAGGGATTTGGGACCTGCATAGCTGTTGGTGACATCAACGGTGCCTTTGAAGGTGCTGCCGAGTAGAACGCCGACGACTCGGCGGCGAGTGTCCTTGGCGACTCGGTTGTAGTTGTCGACGATGCTGAGGAGAACCAATGGGTGAACGATCACCTTCTCGATTGGTTTCGACGATATTTGCTGTGACTTTATCACATCCATAGCTTTTTTTTTATTTTTTTATTTTTTATTTTCCGACGAAGAGACTTTGAAAATATGTTTTTGTTTTGGGTACTTTTCTTGCTTTGTGTTTTTGTTTTTCTTTTTGGTTGAGAGTTTGAGAGTGTGCGTTGTCCTGTGTAGAAAGAAATGAGTTAAAACAAAATCCAAATACGAAACAGAGACGGAGGTTTTTTTTTTTTTTTTTTAAGTTTCTCCACTCTAAAACCGCTTTGTGAGATCGCGTTTTATGGTATGCGATTGTAAAAGAGCTGTATCTAACAACGTGTTTGGTGAATTGGCTTGAGTTAACTATTTACGTAATTTTTTTTCCCATGAGCATGATGTGGTTTTACCAATAATTAGAAGGAAGATTGGAGTGGTGTCAACTACTAGTATGTTGTCGTTTAAATTAGAGATTTAGGGCTTTTGTGCATACTTGATTTTTTAAGTCTCCAAACCTTTTTAAGGTTGGTTCGATCACTTGATGATTAATGTTCATATTAGGGGTGACCACGGGTTGATCCGGATCAAGTTTACCACAATAAATTATGCTTAACTCTTTTGAATTATAACATCTTTAACGCATCTATATCTATATAATATCTAAAATTTGAAGTATAAGATTTATTGTTATTAAGTCATATCAGCATAATATTTCGGTTCATTTTGTCTAATTTAGACCACTTTAGTTCATTTCAATTCATTGCGATTTTTTGCGGACACAATCACACTATAACAGTAATATATGTGTGTGTGTGTATATATATATATATGTAAAACTAGTCATCCTAATTAATATATAGTTTAGAGGGTAGGTGTGCAATTTCATAGCTTGGTTATATATATATATATATATATATATAGTTTTTACTTGACAACACTAATTGGATTTAGTAAGAATAATAATGGACATATATGATTATATGTGTGACTCAACTTTCATGGTTCATACTATTTTGATTATAGAATAATTGTATTTCTATCTATTCTTTCAATTTTTTCTATAGTTATAAAACAAACATCTTTAGTCATAAATTTTTTCAAAAACTAGCTTTCTAAATAAAAAGTGATGCATTAACAGTTATTAGAAAATTTTTATATTAAAAGGATTTCAAATTTCATTTTGATAAATTACAAATGATTAAGTAGAAATGTATTAAAAGCAATAATTTTGTATCTTTTCTTTTGTTTACATTTTGTTAATATTAAATAGCTACTAGTTTTATTTTTCATATATTAGTTTAGTTTAAATTTTAGGAGATTACTTATATATTTTGTTAATGTTATAGGTGCTAGTTTGGGGGCAAACTGGAAATGATCGTATGATCTTATAATTTTTTTTTTTTTTTTTTTTTTTTTTTTGAGGAATGTATTCTTATAGTTATATTATGCGAGTCACATGTAGCATATTTGTTTCTTACAGTATAGGTCAAGGAAAGAAAAAGGAAATAATTCGATTCAAAGGAATCTGAAACTGATTAGAAAAAAATTAGGTTGCTCATAGACCTCATTTTTCTTTCATCAGCCAAAATAACACCAAAAAGAGGTGACTTGTTTAATATTCCTTCACCCCCACTAGTAATTTTCAGGCAACATCTTCTATGACTTCCTTCTTCTTCTTCTTCTTTTTCTTCTCTTGTTTTCTTTATGAACATCATTTTGATATACATTTGATCTAAAGTTTGCTTAATCTTTATATAGGAGATCCTACAGGCTTACCATTTCTAGAAGGTAAGCATATTTTTGGACTTTATGGTCTTCAACCATATGTGCTGAACTTAGTATTTTAATATACTGGTTCCAACTTCCCACTGTTTTTGTAGTATTTTTGTATTATAGAAAGCCGAGGTTTACTGGTCAACATGGCATCCTTTTTCAGCATATCAGGTGATCCAACTAATAGTTTATAAATAATCTACCATTTCAGTACATCTGCTTAAGTTAATAAAAAATCTAGCTTGTAAACTAATTTAATGCGACAGGATTTTTATCTGTAAGAAGTTTATAATATTATTTATTTAGTTTTAAGGCATCATAAAATATTTAACATCACGATGTATGTTAAAACACTTTACTTGAAATAAAAAATGTAGAGTGACATTACTTTGAACAGGTGGTGTAAAAAAACTGAATGAATGCTTAACTTTGCAGGCTTATTAAGGAAGGACCTAATGTAATACAGATTCACATGCTGTAGAGAAATTCGCTTTTACAAATAAGTGATCGTGAATTCAAAAAACTGAACAACACATGAAACCAATGTTATTACTTGGTTCTTTACAATACAGTTAATGTTATTAGTTTCAATAGAGAATAAGTCCTAAGTCCCCTGCATTTCATCCTTATTTTCCTTACCTTACAAGTGATATGGAACCTATCTGCAAAAGCTGGCATATTTGGATGGAGAGGATTTCCATTTGCTCCATTTTTTCATAAAATCGTCCAAAATTTATAATGGTGAAAAGTGACTATGCTGAAGCATCATTTATGGCCGTAGATCTTTAAAATATTCATATTAACATCCTGTATAGTTCTTAAGATAACTCCACCAAGGACTTTTAAAAACCCTATCTATTCATTGTGAAATAAGTGGATTGCCCGCTGATAATCCAGAATATTCAACATAAAGTAATCAAAAAGGCAACTCTTCAACCCTTGAAATCAAGTTTGCCTATGGAAAGTTGTAAAATTTCAAAGAATTCAATTGATGACTATTGCTTTAAAGTTATTCTACTCGACAGTCATGTCATCAAAGGGTTAGTTCAACTGGAGGGTTACAAATTCTTCATCTATATACTAAGCCACCTTAGTTTTTGTTTATTTAATTGTTAGTGTATTCTAAAGGCAATTTTTTTCCTATTCCATTGCAGTTCTGGTATGGACTGACATGGTAGCAGCTTATGCTGTGTGGGTGATGATGACATACTTTACAAATGTCTGGAGGCATGACTTAACCCATGCTGCTGCAATTGTGAATGTGTTTACTGGTGCTGCTACAATAATGCCTATAGGCATGGCCTTCCTTGTTGATGCTTTCATGGGTGACTATTGGATGCTCTTGCTCTCTAGTCTTGCTTATTGCTTTGTAGGTTTTCCAAAATTTCCTTTACTCATTTATGTGTTTCTATTCTGCAGCCAATATTGCAATTTTTATTTTGGTTTAAGTTGCTTTAATTTATATTTACCACTTCAAACATCATATAATATTGGTGCAACAATATAGAATGAATAATCGAGAAGCAACATTGTCTTTGATAACGTTTGTAGTAGTATAGATCTTAAAATGTTCAATTCAATCTTTTGCACCATATAGGCTTTGAAAAAGTCTGAACTTCTACCAGGAGATGTACTAAGTATTGGGTGTCTCTGCAGGGGATGAGCTTCTTGGCAATGTCAACACCACCTGTCCTTTCTAATGTTGCAGGCAACTGTAGTGCCTACAAGCCAGATTGCATTGGTGATGCCCAGAAAGCTCTCTTCTACACAGCATTAGCACTCATAGCTATTGGGATATCTGGCCATATCACATCCTTAGAGACTTTCCTGAATCAACAAAAGCAGAACCAAACAGATGATAGGAAAAAGCTATGGAATTGTGTTGGCAACTTTGCTGTGATTCTTCTCGCACTTATTGGAAGTATTGCACTTCCATATATAAAGCCATGGTCTGTCCGATTTGGAATACCAGCAATATGTACAGTACTGTCAACTTTTCTGTTCATATGTGGCTCGTTTAAGTCGTGTTCATGTGAACGAGGCAGCAAAAATGAGGTGAAGGATACAAAAATCTTTATACGCATGATGCCCATGTGGATGACCTTCATTATTTGTGGGGTTGTGATTTCCATAGGAAACACTTACTTTTTAGAGCAAGCAAAAAATATGAATCACAAGGTTGGAAAATTGAAGGTCCCTCTTCCCATATTTAAAATTTTCTGACCTTGTAAAAGATCTTTTCACCAAACTGTATATTGAAGCAAAAAAAATAATTCCACGAAATTATTTCGCCCCCTGTGGAATCATTGTAGCAATGCTACTTTCAATACTATGTTGTATCACAGCTGCAAAAATGGAATCCAGAAGGCTAGATGTGATTAGAAGGCATTGTTTACATGACAAACCTAATGGCAAAATCCCAATGAGCATGTTCTTGCTTCTTCCACAGTATCTCCTTCTTGGTGCCCTTGATGGAATCTCTAATTTCAGCATTAACTGTTTCTTCTCGGATCACATTCCTGCATCAATGAGACATTACTCGCGATTTTTCACTTATGGGGTAATTGGAACAGGAACTATGGGTAGTGTCCTCTCAGTGTATGTTGTAGGAAAGGTCAGTGAAAGTGGAGGGAAACCAAGTTGGTTTCAGGACACACTGAATAAAAGTCGTTTGGATAACTACTATTGGACACTGACAGTATTGAGTTCTATAAATCTTGTTTTGTACATCTTGATGGCATTGTGGTACAAACCGTACAATAAGAAGTGTGAACAATCAGTCCAGCTTCATGAAGATGATTAGTGCTAGTAGTTTGTTTGTATCATGGAATTTAATGAGAATGATTTGGATTTCAATATTTAGTTTAGATGACTTAAATAGAGTATGAAATGACATTTTTGTTTTCTATTGATTAAATTTATAGAGGGATTTGAGCTTTGTTAATATGTGAATTTGAAATGAATAGGAGTAAAATGCCATTTTAAATTCATAATATCACAAATGATATTTTTAAAAACTAAATCCCCAAAGCTTACATCATCGTGCATTGTTACATTTATACTACCAATTATTCTTCTAATCCTTTGATTTTAAATCTTCAATTGAAACACAACCTTGGGAATTTTTGAATTTTGCTTATCAAACACGCCATGGAAAAAAAGAAAGGAACGGAATAATAATTTCATTGTTATAGTCCCTTCTCTTTTCATTTTTAAAAAAGCCCTAATAATAATTTCTTCTTGCGTTCAATAAGAAAAAGAAAGGTCTGGTGAGAAACAATATCAAAAGCAGGAGAAGGAAAAAGAAATCACTCCAGTTTCATTAACTTCAGCTTGTTGATACACTGCACTTCACAAACGTCAATCAATACAGAGAATACTGACACATTGAATTGGAGAATACAAGGAAATGGATGTAAAATGAAATTCATCTAAGAATACTAACAACAACAACAACAATAATAACAATGCACATCATCTTCCTAAGGTTGGGTAGGTTCTTCATTCTTTGATGTTTAATCGGCATCTTCATCTGGTGGGTCTCTATAGGTGTACTGCAATGCCACCAAGATGTACACAACAAGATTTATAGAACTCAACACTGTCAGTGTCCAATAGTAGTTATCCAATCGACTTTTATTCAGTGTGTCCTGAAACCAATTTGTCCTTCCTCCCCTTTCACTGAATTTACCCACAACATAAACCGAAAGGACACTACCTACAGTTCCTACTCCAATTACACCGCGGCGGAAAAGTTTCAAGTAGCGCCTCATTAAGGCAGGAGCTTGATTAGTGAAGAATTGATCAATGCTGAAGTTAGACATTCCTTCAACGGCACCAAGAAGGAGAAACTGTGGAAGAAGCCAAAACACGCTCATTGGGATTTTCACATTACTGTCATTAAGTTTGTCAAGTAACAGGTGCCTTCTAATCATGTCAAGCCTCCTGGTTTCCACTCTTGCAGCAGTGATACAACATAATATAGAAAACAGCATTGCTACAAAGATTCCAATGGGGGGTACATATCTTCCTTGAATCATTAATTTTTTAGTTACTTTGACATACTGTTTATGGAAGTTGTCTTTTACAAGGTCATAGAAAAATTTAAATATGGGAAGAGGGACCTTCAATTTTCCAAGCTTGCGATTCATATCATTTGCTTGATCTAAAAAATAAGTGTTTCCTATGGAAATCACAACCCCACACATAATGAAGGTCATCCACATGGGTATCATGCGTATAACCATTTTAGTATCCTCCACCTCTTCTCTGGTGCAAAGTTTCCATCTACTTTGTTCAATCTGCTCTTGATTTTGGGTTTGGACTTCAATGGCAGCCTTGTCAAGGCACCTGTATTAAAAAATTATGTTTCAGAAAATTTGTAGGCAACATGTGGTAAAAAATTTTGTAGCTTGTAAGTCATATCTAATAGCTGATTACATATTGTTACATTTCTGCCAACTATTAGAAGTTAGTAAATTGGAAAATAGTTATTGGTAGAAATCATGAACATTGGTTAGGTCATATGCTTTCTAATAACTCTGTTAAATGCAAAAAATGTGGGCACTAGGTTTTGAAATAAATGACTTCATATCATCAAGTTTCTAGGTTGAGAGAGAAAGAACCTGAGACTCCGCGTGTAAGGCTCCTGAATATCATTTGGTGGGAGATGACGAAACGTCTTGGAAGCAGAGGCTACAAAGACTCTACATAGAGTAGTAAGAGGACTCCCCGGTGGTCTAGAACATCTGTATGAACACGAGCCAGTTGTGAATATAAAAGTTGCCAGTACAGTACATATTGCTGGTATTCCAAATCGGACAGACCATGGCTTTATATATGGAAGTGCAATACATCCAACAATTGCAAGAAGGACCACAAAAAGGCTGCCTGCCACTTGACATGGCGTTAGCTTTGGCTTTTCAGAATTTTCTTGAGCACTTGTTTGGTTCTCCTTTTGTTGTTCCGGGAAAGACTCTAAGGATGTGATATGACCAGATATCCCAATGGCTATCAGTCCTAATGCTGTATAGAAGAGAACCTTTTGGGCATCACCAATGCAATCTAGCTTGTGTGCATCACAGTTCCTTGCAGCATCTGGAAGAACATGTGGTGTTGACATTGCCAAGAAGCTTAACCCCTGCGGTGACACCCAATAATTAGTACATCTTCTGGTAAGTCCTAAGACTTTGTCAAAACCTATACTGTGCAAAAGAATGAATTGGGAAACATTTTCTGATCAATAACATTGTCATAACAGCATTACAAATTGATAAAAATAATTGGCTTATTTTTCAATGCATAGTACAAAAGATAAAGCAGGTTAATAACACACATCACTCTGAAAATACAAGGGCATTGCAATGAGCACCCAAAATACAATATTCTGCAATTGACACCCTTCTTTAAGATTAATTTGTAATGTTCACTGCATCATCCAATTCAATATTTTAATAAACATATTTATGAGTAGCTATTCACCTAAACTATGAAAGGATTTGCAATGTCCAACCTAACCTATAAAATTTTTGCAATTGACAGTTTTGTTTGAGAGAAATTTGCCCACAAAAATTTACATAGTAATATGAACGGCAGGGTGAACAATGTAAGTTAATCTCAAGTAGGGTGTTGATTCCATTATGTTATAATTTAGGGTGGGCAATATAAATGCTCCCAAAATTTAAGGCAGATAGCTGCAATTAATTCAATTTTAAATGAAGAAGAAGAAGAAGATATGACCATGCAGCATAATATTCCCCAGTCAAAATAATCCATGTATCCATGATGTTTGAGCGATTTATATAGATGAGATGCCCAATGTTGCTCCTTGATCACTTATTCTACGTTTTTGTGCCTATATTACTATGATGTTTGAAGTGGTAAATATTTATTTATATAATTTCAATTGTTACAACAAGTGGGAAGGGAGAATTTGAACCCCAAGACCAGGCAATGTGATTGAGCTACAAGACTCTTGGCGAAATGAAATGATAAATATAACTAAAGTAGATTTAAACAACAAAAGTGGCAATACTCGTTACTCATAGCATAGTAGAAACACATTTAAAAAATGAGGGAAATTTTGAGAACCTACAAAGCTATAAGCAAGACTAGAGAGCAAGAGCATCCAATAGTCACCCATGAAAGCATCGACAAGGAAGGCCATGCCTATAGGCATTATGGTCGCAACACCAGAAAACACATTCACAATTGCAGCAGCATGGGTAAAGTTAAGCTTCCAGACATTTGTCAAGTATTGCATCATCACAAACAGGGCATAAGCAGTTAGTATGTCAGCCCATATCAGAACTGCAATGGAAGAGGAGAAAGTGTCTTAATAATACACCAATAATTAAATAAACAAAAACTCCAAGGTGGCTTAATATATGGATGTATAATTTGTAATCCTCTAGTTGAACTATGCCTTCGATGACATAACCATCAAGTAAAATAACTGGCTTTAAAGCAGTAATCACCAATTGAATTAGTTGAAATCTTACAAATTTCCGTTGGCATACTTGGTATCAAGGGTTGAAGAAGTGCCTTTTCCATTGGGTTTTGGATTAGAATGTGGCAAAATCAGAACTACTAATTTCATACTGAATGGATAGGATTTTAAGAATTTCGAGGTGAAGTTAACCAAAAAACTCTAAAAAGATCCTAGTTGGAATATTATAAGGAACTAGTCGCGGACCCGCGCGTTGCATGTGATAATTATTTTTATGGTGGTTTTATTATTATTATTATTATTATTATTATTTTTACAATTTAAACTAATCTAATAATGAGTAATGCATTTCATAATTATATTTTTATTTATTATAGGAACAATCATATATGTAACATAGGAACAATTTAAAACACCAAAAAAATGTAAACTAAAAAAAAATTAATAAAACTTAACAATGATTAATTGAACCAATATTAGGATAAGATTTTGTTTTTGATAATCTATTAAGGTTATTTTCTTTGTAGAAATTATAATTTCGGCCACCCAAAACATATTATCAAATAAACAATTATTGTATATATACAAATTTTAACTTTTGCAATTTGTCACATATCCAATTATTTTCGTTTGGCTAACCTTTGCTTTTCTTTAAATAAATGGCATTATAGAGTACTTCTAATACAACTATTAAAAGTACTTTGTCCACCACAAAGGATTAGAAAATAAACAAAAATTAGTAAAGTCTCATAGTTTAACATCCTAATTAAGCACTATAAAAATCATGCTATGTAACAAAATAAATACCAAATTATCCAAATCATGCTATGTAATAGAATAATATTATATTTTTATATGCTATATTTAATTCTTTAGATCACAATAGGATAACATTTAACAATCAAAGAGAATAAAAAATAAAATAAACAACAACAACAATTTAAAAAACAAAACTAAATTGCATTAACCCAAAATAGAGTTTTAAAGAATATAAAAAATTATCAACCTAAAGTAGAGATGCAATAAAAATAAAAATAAAAATCCACCAAAAAATTTAGAGAGAGAGAGAGAGAGAGAGTACCTTTTTTTTTTTTTTTTTTGGTGGGGGAAAAACTATGCATAGAATAGAAGAGATAGCGACAAATTTATAGTAAGAGAGTGTGAATAAGAAGAGGCAAAAATAAAGAAAGATGAAGGGAAAAAGGAAGAATGATATTAAAGTCTCATAGTTTAACATCCTAATTGAACACTATAAAAAATCATGCTATGTAACAAAATAAATACCAAATTATCCAAATCATGCTATGTAATAGAATAATATTATATTTTTATACGCTATATTTAATTCTTTAGATCGCAATAGGATAACATTTAACAATCAAAGAGAATAAAAAATAAAATAAACAACAACAACAATTTAAAAAACAAAACTAAATTGCATTAACCCAAAATAGAGTTTTAAAGAATATAAAAAATTATCAACCTAAAGTAGAGATGCAATAAATATTAAAAAAAAAAAATCCACCAAAAAATTTACAGAGAGAGAGAGAGAGAGAGAGTACCTTTTTTTTTTTTTTTTTTTTTTGTGAGGAAAAACTATGCATAGAATAGAAGAGATAGCGACAAATTTATAGTAAGAGGGTGTGAATAAGAAGAGGCAAAAATAAAGGAAGATGAAGGGAAAAAAGAAGAATGATATTAATGTAGAGGGTAGTGGGGAGATGAAAATGTAAGGGAAGGAAAAAGATTCAAGAAGTAGTGGGGAGATGAAATGGTAAGGAAGAGAGAAAGGTTAGAGAAATGTAAATATTAAAAAAAAATGTTAAAAATAATTATAGGAAAATTGAAAAAAAAAAAAAAAACTTAAAGCTTGAAAGGCTTCAACGTTTTTTATTTATTTATTTTATTTTATTTTCTTTTTTCTTTTAAGTTGAAAAAGCTCACACAAAATCCTAAAACTGAACTGAAAAGGTTTTAGATTAGACTTGATAATGGAACTAAATAAATAAGAGGTGGACTAGATTAATTATACAGATTTATTATATGGTGATAGTGGAAGTAAATAAATAAGTTGTGGGCTGGATTTATTATAGAGTGATAGTAGAAGTAAATAAATAAATAGTGAATTATATTTATAAGATTGAAAATTGTAAAAATCATTTTAAAATTGTAGGACAAATTATATATATTTTTTAAAAATGACGTAACAGCTGATATGGCGCAACATGAGAGCAGCAACATTAAACGCTACGCTTCAGCTTTTAGTAATATATAGATATAGATTACTTTTTGATTATTTATAAACTAGTGCTAAGTACCTGTTATTCTGACAAAGGATGAGGATGCCATGTTCACCAGTAACCTCAACTTTTTGTAATACAAAAAAACTACAAAATCAGTTGGAACAAGTTCTGAGAGAGAACAACCAAAGCAAAATACATGATGATGAAGTGTGACTTCGTCAGTCAATGAATGCGGACAGGGACGATCTTAGACCTCGTGCAAGACTGTTTCCTTAAGGATGGTCACCGGTGTGGTGCCTGCCACAATATCTCCGATGCTAAAGTCAGTGTCAAGAATTACACGAGAACAACAATCAAATAGCATCAATGTGAAAAATGTTCATACCTCTCCCGTGGGGGAGTGTGAGGGATTTATATATGTTGTTGTAGGTTCTAGTCGTTGGGTAATTTATGGTGGCTTAACTTCCCTCTGCGTAACGCCTGCTGGCATCATCAGGTGGCTTTAGTTTGGTCCCAACGGTCTGCTCGTCTGGATATGTAACCGCCCCTGTCATTTACTGATGGTATTGATGGAGGTGCTGTCCTCGTCAGTAACGTGTGTTATCGTCATTAAAGACTTTCCTCGTCGGTCCAACTTACCTCTTGCAGGATCTACTTCGTCAGTCCCATCAGTTGCCCCCGGATTCCATGGTCGTCATGACGTGTCGTGTTGACCAAGGAAGGTGAAAGGTTCCTGGGCAGTAGGCGGTTGGGTTTTTGAGCCGCATTTAATGTGCTGCGGCGGTTCCTCTTGGGTTGTGGCCCACGTGGCGCCTTTCGATTGGAGGAGTTAATGCTACACATGATGAGTCTCCTTGATTTTCCCGCTGGTTTTTCAGCTTCCCAACATTTGGTTTTAAACTTCCCCTCTCCTCATCATTTTCTTTTCACTTTTTCGAAAAAAGCTTCTCCATTATTGCTCTGGTTTTCATCTTCCTTTCTTCCAGTGATTTTCTGCGCAGCGCCATAGTTTTCTTCTCCGAGGTAAGTCTTTCCTTTCAGCTTTTTGTTTACCTCGTTTATTTTTGTTATTGTAAATTTCTAATCTTTTATTTCTTCTTTCCTTGCTGTTTCTTCTTTGCTTTTCTTCTTTTTTGGCTTTGGAGTGCCTTAGGCCTCTTATTTCCTTTGCGTTTCCTAGCTTTCCATGTTCAGTAGCTCTAAGGTTAGGTTAGAGTGCCCTTCGATTTCATTCCTTTTCGCTCGATTAGGGGGGGCTTTAGGAACTTTTCCTCACTTAGAAAACTTTATTACGAGGGCAATAGTTTGGCCGTTGTGTTGGCTGATTTATTGCCAATCCTTCATCAATCCGTCGAGTGGTTTGAAGAATTAGTGAGGGAAAGGACGATGTCAGAGGTCAGGTCTAGCGAGCTTGAGACTGGGTTGTCGTCTAGCGGCGGCCCAGCAGAAGGGGATACGGCCATTTTCGTCCCTTGTGAGGTTAAGGCTTTTCATGCTCTGGAGGAGAGGTGTGGGTTGGACGATGACACGCTTAGGAGGTTTAGGGATAGATTCCAATTCCCAGACCGAGTTAGGGTTCGTCTGCCCAACGAGGAGGAACGGGCTTGCCACTTCTTCCCAGGCGAGGTGTGCTTTTATGAGTCTTCCTTCGTCTGTGGGTTGAGGTTTCCCGTCCATCCTTTCGTGATGGAGTTGCTAAATCAGTTGGGTATCGCTCCTGGGCAACTTATGTCAAATTCGTGGAGAATATTGGTTAGTTGTATGGGCATATGGCTGGCTGCCCTGGACGGAGACATGCTTAGGATCGACGAGTTCAATTACTTGTATCACTTGAAAGCGTCGAAGGAGCACGGGTACTATGAACTGGTGCCTTGGGAGAGGAATACTAGGATCATCAAGAAGTTACCCTCGTCCTTCAGATACTGGAAGTCCAGATTTTTCTTTGTATCTGGGGACGATTTCGAAACTCCCTCGGGCGAGGTTTGGGGTGATCTCCCGAGGTTGCATCGTCGGTGGGGAACCTCGACTTTAGGTGCGTCAATATTCCGTTTGACATACTAATCCTCCTCGTCCTTGCCCTTATCGTTATTGAATATCCTGTCTCTTCTTCTGTGCAGTTAAGAGACGACCCAAACTGAAGAGCAGGTACAAGAGTCGAGTTCAGAAGGCGATCGAATACGCGTAAACGATCGAAAGTTGGGACGACTTGGTTGATCCCAGGACACTTGCCTTCTATTGCCTTGGGCCAGATCCGTCTGACTACGTTTTGCGAAATATTGAAATTGAGGGAAAGAAGAGTAAGTATTGAGTTCGTCGGTATTTATCTCCTACGTAGCAGTTTTTTTTTTTTTTTTTTTTTTTTTTTTTTTTTTTTTTTTTTTTTAACAAGTGTTTCCTTCTTGCAGAGATGACGACAAAATTTAACAAGGAGATGTACGCCAAAATGAGATCCAAGAAGGACGAGCCCCTGTCCAACTTGGGAAAAAAGGCTGTGCGTGTCACTGGGAAGAGTAGCTCGGTGCTTCCTATTTCTTCCGTCAGCCTAGTCGTGTCAGGGGTTGCGATGACAAGGACCGCTTCTCCCACGACCTCGGTGGAGGAGATCGAGGCTACCCCAGCTTCCAAAAGACCGAGGTTGTCTGAGAAGGAGAAGGAGAAGGAGAAGAGTGTTCCTCATCCATCTACCCTCTGGACTGATGAGAGGCTGGCCGTGGACAAGGCCCACGAGGTGGTGACTGCTGCAGACCTGAAGGTTTTATCAGGTGTCCCGTTTAATGACGTGGCGGCTCGACACGTCCACAAGCTCGTATAGGTTAACTTGTTTGTGCCCAGTCGTGTCAGGTGTTGCGACGACGAGGACCGCTTCTCCCACGACCTCGGTGGAGGAGATCGAGGCTACCCCAGCTTCCAAAAGACCGAGTTTGTCTGAGAAGGAGAAGGAGAAGGAGAAGAGTGTTCCTCGTCCATCTACCCTCTGGACTGATGAGAGGCTGGCCGTGGACAGGGCCCACGAGGTGGTGACTGCTGCAGACCTGAAGGTTTTATCAGGTGTCCCGTTTAATGACGTGGCGGCTCGACACGTCCACAAGGTCGTACAGGTTAACTTGTTTGTGCTCCTTCCTTTCTCCGTTCTATTCTTTGCTTCATTTCTTTTATTGACGATTATGAATTTCTTTCTTCAGGTACTGGGTGAGAGCATGCACATAGCTTCTGAATATCTCACTCAGGAGACGAAGGTAGCATCTTTAACGTCCAGGATGGAGACCTTGGAAGCGGAGAATTCCACACTGCGGAAGAATCTTATTGACTCTATGGGCGAGTCCGCTTCTTTGAAGGAGAAATTGAAAACACTGGATGACGAGCTTAGGGTGGAGCGTCAGTTGACGCAAGAGAAGGATGAGCAGCTTATAAGTACCAGGGAATCACTGAAGACGATAGCTGCGAGGTCGGTTGAAGCATTCCAGACAACCAACGAGTATAGCACCGTCTTGTTCAGCTGGTATTTCAAAGGATTTGAGCTCTTGAGGAGTTACCTGCTGAAGCATCCTACTGGGGTGGACATGGAGAAGCTGGACCTGGAGGAGGTAGACCAGGAAATGGCTGCTGACGAGGCTGGCCAATCTTCTGCCATCGTGCCTTTTGCTCGTGAGGATGCTCCTGTTGATGACGCTCTAGTTGGTGATGGTGCTGCCAATGCCTGACCCTGGCACTTATGAAAATTTTTGTTGTGAAAATTCCCCAAATTTTTTTTTTAATTTTTTTTTTATGGGTGCCCATTGTGTTTTCGGGCCAAACCTTTGAACAATTTGCTGCTTATTTTATTTTGATAACGACATTGGTAACCCAGTGTTTATGGGTTTTATGTGAAAACAATGTAATTGCCCTTGGTTTTGGGTCTTTAACTGAATTTATCACATGCTTACTTAACTTTGTCATATGCTTACTTGTATTTCATGACTGTTTATATGTTTGACGAGTTTTGCCCGAGTCCACGTGCTGTGAAGGTTTCTTACTCCGACTTTCCTCCTTCCCGTCAGTAGCTGTTCTCTTGCTACTTAACCTCTTTTTCATCTGTTCAGGGATTTACAGCTGTCAGTAGTTTACATCCGTCAGTGCGGAATCTTACTACTTAGCCAATTTTTTGGCTTTTCGATGATATAGATTGTTATCATCAGTAGTTTACATCCGTCAGTGCGGAATCTTACTACTTAGCCAATTTTTTGGCTTTTCAATGATATAGATTGTTATCGTCAGTAGTTTACATCCGTCAGTGCGGAATTTTACTACTTAGCCAATTTTTTGGCTTTTCGATGACATAGATTGTTATCGTCAGTAGTTTACATCCGTCAATGCGGAATCTTACTACTTAGCCAATTTTTTGGCTTTTCGATGATATAGATTGTTATCGTCAGTAGTTTACATCCGTCAGTGCGGAATCTTACTACTTAGCCAATTTTTTGGCTTTTGTTAAATCCATTGAGCGAGCTTGTTTAAACACAAATATTGGCTGAATAGTCTGTTTATTGAGTGTTATTGACGAATACGTCTTTAGATTACATCTACTGATGGTATTTCTTCAAATGTTCAATGTTCCACGGCCTTGGGAGCCTTTGTCCGTCTAAGGTCTCCAGATGGTAGTTGCCTTGTCTGGAGTAGTGGATGACTTTGTATGGTCCTTCCCAAGTAGGGCCGAGCTTTCCTTGAGTTGGGTCTTTGGTTGCCGGGGTTACTTTGCGCAGGACAAGGTCTCCTATGTCGAGTAGCCTGAGCTTCACCCTTCTGTTGTAGTATTCTACCATCTTCTTCTGGTATTTCGTCATTCTGCTGAGGGCTTTGTCTTGTACTTCGTCAAGGCAGTCTAGATCAACTCGCAATAAATCGTCATTCTCTTCTTCATTGAACGCTTTCCGCCGGGTGCTGGTTACTCCGACTTCGACAGGGGTCACTGCTTCTGTACCGTATGTAAGTCTGAAGGGGGTTTCTCCCGTTGGGGTTCTGGCCGTGGTTCTGTAGGCCCACAGGACGTTGGGCAGTTCTTCTAGCCAGGCACCCTTCGCATCGTCCAGCTTTGTCTTTATGATCTTGAGCAATGTGCGGTTCGTTACTTCCGTCTGTCCATTTGCTTGGGGGTGGCCTGGTGATGAAAATTGGTTCTTGATGCCTAGGCCTGAGCAGAAGTCTCTGAAACCTTGGCAATCGAATTGTCGTCCGTTGTCTGATATGATCGTCCTTGGGATCCCGAATCTGCATATTATATTCTTCCAGATGAAACCCTGGATCCTGGTCTCGGTGATGGTCGCCAATGCCTCTGCTTCAACCCATTTAGTAAAATAATCAATAGCAACTAGCAAGAATTTTACCTGGCCTTTGCCTTGAGGCAGGGGGCCAACAATGTCGATTCCCCATTGCGCAAACGGCCAGGGAGATGTTATCATCGTTAGCTTTTCTGATGGCAGGGATTGGACATTCCCGAACCTCTGACATTTGTCATATTGCTTGACAAACCTTGACGCGTTATCCTGCATGGTTGGCCAGAAGTACCCAGTTCGCATAATCTTTCTCACCAAGGATCTCGGTCCTGCATGGTCCCCGCAAATTCCTTCATGCACCTCTCTCAGGATGTATTCCGCCTCTCCTTCGTCAATGCACTCAAGTAAGGCATGGAAAAACCTCTCTTGTATAAGGCGTCATTGAGAATCGTGAATCTGGCGGCTCTCTTCTTGATCTTCCTGGCCTCATCTGCGTCCTGGGGCAAGTATCTATCCTGGAGAAAGGACATGATGGGCGTCATCCAGTCGCTTTCGCCCCGGACTGCGAATGTTAAAACTTCTTCTATGCTGGGGTTCTTCTGCGTCTCCATCATCAGGTCTGTCTTTGATTTTGCTTCTTCTGACGAGGCTATTTTTGAAACTTCATCTGCGGCCCTATTTTGGCTTCTCAAAATTTGGGCGAACTCCACTTTTTCAAATTCTTTTGTCAAGTGGTTCGTCAATTTGAGGTATTTCTGCATTCGTTCTTCTTTTGCTTCATATTCCCCTTTGACCTGCCCGATTACTAGCTTTGAGTCGTTCTGGATCAGTAGGTTCCTGGCCCCAAGCTCTTTCCCTAGCCTTAGGCCCGTCAGGATTCCTTCGTATTCAGCCTCATTATTAGTCGTAGGGAATTTTAGCTGGACTCCATACCTCAATACTTTTCCGTTGGGGGTAGTTATGACTACCCCTACTCCCCCTCTCTTTTGGGCTGACGAGCCATCAGTTTGTATTATCCATATCTCGTCTTTGCTGGCATGGTTGGACTCGTCTGGATATGTAAACTCGGTGATGAAGTCTGCCAGAGCTTGTGTTTTAACGGCCGTTCTAGGATGGTACTCCACGTCGAATTGGCTGAGTTCGATCGCCCATTGGATCATCCTCCCCGCTGCTTCGGGTTTGCTCATTGACTTCTTGATGGGTTGATCCGTCATCACTAAGATTGGATTCGCCTGGAAGTATTGCCTGAGCTTGCGCGAGGCTACAATTAAGGCGAATGTGATTTTCTCGATTTCGGGTACTTGGACTCAGCCCCCTGGAAGGCTTGGCTGACGTAGTAAACTGGGAGCTGTTTCCTATCCTTTTTTCGGATTAGCGCTGCAATGACTGCTGTAGATGATACTGATAAATACAAATACAGGTTCTCACCTTCCTTTGACGGGCTCAAGAGTGGCGGGTTACTGAGGTAAAGTTTGAGCTCCTGGAATGTTGCTTTGCATTCGTCCGTCCATTCGAAAGCCTGCTTCAAGGTCTTAAAGAAGGGTAAACATTTGTCCATCGCTCTAGAAACGAACCTGTTCAGCGCGGCAATCCGGCCCGTGAGCTTCTGGACCTCCTTGACGGTCTTAGGTGAGGCCATGTTGATTATCGCCTGTACCTTCTCGGGATTTGCTTCTATTCCTCTTTGGGACACCATGAATCTCAGGAATTTTCCTGATGCAACACCAAAAACGCATTTACCAGGGTTCAGCTTCATCTGGTATTGTTTGAGTGTTTTGAACGTCTCCTTCAGATTGTCCAGATGTGCAGGCTCTTCTTTGCTCTTGACGAGCATATCATCAACGTACACCTCCATGTTCCTGCCTATCTGCTTGACGAACATTTTATTTATCAATCTCTGGTAAGTTGCTCCAGCGTTCTTCAGTCTAAACGGCATTACATTGTAACAGTAGAGCCCTTGACTCGTGATGAAGGTAGTTTTTTCCTGGTCCTCGTCAGCCATTTTTATCTGGTTGTACCCCGAGAACGCGTCCATGAACGTCAATAGCTTGTGTCCAGTTGTAGAGTCTACGAGCTGGTCTATCCTTGGGAGGGGAAAGCTGTCCTTCGGGCAGGCCTTGTTTAGGTCCGTGAAATCCACACACATCCTCCATTTCCCATTGGCTTTCTTTACCAGGACGACGTTTGCAAGCCAATCTGGATAATATACCTCCCTGATGAAGCCCGCCGCCAACAGTTTGCTCACTTCGTCAGCGACAGCTTGGTCTCTTTCTGGTGCAAAGGTTCTTCGTCTCTGCTTGATGGGCTTCCTTCCTAGGTCCACATTCAACTTGTGTTGGATGATTTCGGGAGATATGCCTGGCATGTCGTCATGGCTCTAGGCAAAGACGTCCAAGTTCTCCCGAAGAAACTCTATGAGCTTCTTTCTCATCTTGGGACTTAGGGTCGTCCCTATTCTTGTTGTTTTTGTTGCTTCCCCTTCGATCAGCTCCACTGTTTCCAGCGCTTCTGTTTTTTGTTCCTCTTTTTCTTCTATCGTCCACGTGTGGTTTTCCTTGGCTGCAAACACAGCCTGGTAGCACTCCCGAGCTAGAATTTGGTCTTCTTTAACTTGGCCAATACCATTTTCTGTCAGGAATTTTACCTTCAAGCAGTAGGTGGATGTGGACGCCTTCCACTTGTTGAGCGCTGGCCTCCCAATAATGACATTATATGACGAAGGACAATCCACTACCAGGAAGTCCATATGACGGGTTAATTGCCTCGGGTTTGTCCCTACTGTTACAGCCAGCGTCACTATGCCTTTGGGGTATACTCTGTCGCCGCTGAAGCTAACGAGGGGGGAGTCAAACGGACACAGTCTTCCAGGGTCTAGTTTCAATTGTTGGAATACGGGAAAATAGATGATGTCAGCAGAACTGCTGTTGTCCACGAGGACCCTTTTTGTGTTGAACCCTTCTATAGTTAGCATTACGACCAAAGGGTCATTATGAGGCTGTTTCACTCCTCTAGCATCACTCTCATTAAAGGTCATATCTTGATCAGTTCGTCTGTACTTCGGTGAGGGCTCCATATGGACGCTGTTCATCTGTCGTCGGTGTGCTTTCTTAAGTGACTTGAATGAACCTCCTGTGACAGGCCCCCCTGAGATCGTCTGTATTTCCCCGATCACATTTTGGGGAGGTTGGGACTGACGACTCCCACTCTTGGACGAGGACTCATGTTCGCCTATGTTTTCGCCTCGGAATTTGCTGCATTCTCCCTTCTTTATAAACTTCTACAACTTCCCTTTTCGTATCAATTCCTCTATTTGTTCTTTGAGATCCCTACAGTCTTCAGTGTAATGACCGTGATCTTTGTGGAATCGACAATACTTACTCCTGTCCCGAATGCTAGGGGACGAATGTAATGGTCGTGGCCATTTGAGGTAGTGTTCATCTTGAATCTGTGTCAGAATTTTGTCAACAAGCATAACAAGAGGAGTGAATTTCACCGCCCGTGAACTTTTGTCATCTTTCCTTCTGACTCCGTCATTATTTCGACGATCTGAACGATCCCGCTTTTGTCCTCTACGGTCGTCTTCCCTTTTCCCTTTGTCCTCCGTTCTACCCTCGTCCTTGATAGCAGCCAACGCGTCCTCAGCGTTCATGTATTTCTACGCTTTAAGGAGCATTTCAGCCATCGTTTTTGGGGGTTTCTTTGCGAGCGAACTGACGAGCTCCCTAGACTTCAATCCCACCTTAAAGGTTGTCAACTGTACCATATCGTCAGCCTCGTCTACCTCCAATGTCTCCCTGGTAAAGCGCTTCACATACGACCTCAATGTCTCCTTCTCTCCCTGCTTAATAGTGAGCAGGTGATCCGCAGTTCTCTTTGGTCGCTGTCCTTCAATAAAATGTCGCAGGAAGGCGTTGCTCAGCTGCTCAAATGTGTCGATGGACAACCTTGGTAACTTCGTGAACCATTCCCGGGTAGCCCCCTTGAGTGTTGTTGGGAATGAGCGACACAGTATTTCGTCCGGGGGCTACTGAAGCCCCAGGGTCGTTTTGAAAGTATTCAGATGATCTTGAGGGTCCTTTAGCCCATCAAAGGGCTCGAGCTGAGGTAACCGGAACTTTGAAGGCACCGAACAGTTGAGGACCGCCGTTGTGAATGGCGAATCCGTCGCTCGAACCAGCCGATCCACGCTCCGCTTTGTTTTTTCTTTGATGGCATTCCTTAATTCGTCCATCTCCCTCCTCATCTCCCGAAGAATGTCCGAATTTTGCTCGGCGGGAGTATTTGGCCCTCGATGGTCACTTCTTCTGCAGCTATCCCCTTCACCTTCCTGATTTCCTTTCAAACGATTTTCCTCCTGCTGAAGTCGTAACCTCATCTCCTGGTTTTGCCTGGTCAGCTCTTCAACTGTGGCTGCAAGGGCCTGAACTTGTTGAGCTAGGGCTGCGGAATCTTGATTGGACTCCATCCCGAAACGAACAAGAGTAGGAAACTACTATTTCGAGTTTGAACATGAAAAATGTCGTTTCCCACAGACGGCGCCAAACTGATGAAGTGTGACTTCGTCAGTCAATGAATGCGGACAGGGACGATCTTAGACCTCGTGCAAGACTGTTTCCTTAAGGATGGTCACCGGTGTGGTGCCTGCCACAACGTCTCTGATGCTAAAGTCAGTGTCAAGAATTACACGAGAACAACAATCAAATAGCATCAATGTGAAAAATGTTCATACCTCTCCCGTGGGGGAGTGTGAGGGATTTATATATGTTGTTGTAGGTTCTAGCCGTTGGGTAATTTATGGTGGCTTAACTTCCCTCTGCGTAACGCCTGCTGGCATCATCAGGTGGCTTTAATTTGGTCCCAATGGTCTGCTCGTCTGGATATGTAACCGCCCCTGTCATTTACTGATGGTATTGATGGAGGTGCTGTCCTCGTCAGTAACGTGTGTTATCGTCATTAAAGACTTTCCTCGTCGGTCCAACTTACCTCTTACAGGATCTACTTCGTCAGTCCAATCACATGAGATATCTGAAGTTGCAAGAATTGGGAAAATTTCTGTCTACCAATCACCTTTCCCAAACCCCAAAGAAGTGGGAGGTTTGTGGACGGAGTAGACCTCTAACAAGGTCAGCAGACTCAACACATATATAGTTAAAAAAAATGCTTAGCTTCAAGAAATGGTAAGCTTTAGGACTCCTAAAATTATGATAAACAAACTTAAGATCAAAATTATATCAATAAGAGGGTTCTTTGAGAAAGCATGAAAAAAAGAAAAAAAAAAAGAAAAAGAAAAGAAAAACATGAACTAGAAAAAAAAAGCAAGGCCTAGAAGATGTTACCTGGGGTTGAAGGAATATTGTAGTACAAAGCGTGGGAGGGAAATTTCTGGGAGAGACAATGTCAGAGGCTAGCCTTCACTGCGTTCACGCTCATTTTAGACATTCAGTCATACAACTTTCCTTTTTTTTTTTTTTTTTTTGATAAGAGATATGCTTTCAATAAAACCAGAAACTGAACTACAACAGAGAGCATGAATCATCCCTGCTACAAACCATCCAAATGAACTAGGTTTCTCACAACTGGGGGAGACACACCCCTCCACACCTGGTTTATATTATTACACTTAGCAAAGTGGGCCAACTCGTGTGCAACCCTGTTGAACTCCCTTTTCAGGTGCCGAACTTGCCAACTACTAAAGTCTTCAAGAAAAACACAAATACCATGGACAATATGGCCTAAGCCTCCTCTGAAATCTTTTGCCAAAATTCGTTGAACAACTGAGAGAGAATCTGATTCCACAATTACTTGATGCAGGTCCAATTATTTTGCAAGCAAAATCCCCGCCTCGACAGCCATTGCCTCAGTCTCATCCACCGAATAGCAACCAGGCAGAACTCTACAGAGAGCAGCAACCACCTCTCCACTAGAGTCCTTAATTACCACTCCTATACTTGACCTCCTACCATCATCACCTGTAGCCCCATTCGTGTTTATCTTGTAGACTCCAGCTTGAGGCTTTAACCAGCTAACCTCACAAGGCAAAGGATGCAGTCCACAAAACTTCACTGCTTCTTTATAATCAGCGAGCATACTGATAGCATGATTCCAGACCTGCTCCGCCCCCTGCCAGACTGCCTCAAATACTCTCAAATTTCTACTGTACCAGACTGCCCAAGCCACAACTACCAGCACCTCCATGTCTCTAGGAGTTCCAACCTCTAACAACTTCAATGCCAACTCCGAAAAATCCATGTTTTCAGCCCTAACCATCACTGGACATTCCTTCCACAGATCCCAAATATTCTTGACCCCAACACACTTGAATAGAGCATGGTAAATAGATTCAACCTCCAGTCCACACATTGGACACATTCCATCTGTATTCACTCCCCTTTTTCTTAAATTTAACATGGTTGGTAGAGCATTAACACAAGCCTTCCAACAGAAAATTCTTATTTTTGGAGGAATCTTTAACTGCCAAATCTGCTTCCAAAGAGGAATTCTAGGGTCGGCATGAGAGCTCTCCCCACAATCTGATGAGTTAATCACAGAGAGGGCCACATAGTATGCACTTTTTACAGAGAATTCCCCCCTTTTGTTTCCTACCCAAATTATTTTGTCCTCAGGAAGACTATAGCTTAACGGGATATTGAGAATGGTTTCAACCTCAAAAGGGAGGAATAAAGACTTCAGAGTGTCAACCTTCCATCTTCTAGTATCCTCATCAATTAAAGCCGAAACCATAGGGAAATCATCAAAAGGCTGGGGGGGAGATATTACCTTGTAAGTTGTTGGGGTAGGAAGCCATTTGTCCTCCTAAATATGGATAAGCCTTCCATTGCCTACTCTCCACCGAGTACCCTTCCGGATCACTTCCAGTCCCTTGAAAATACTTCTCCAGGTATGTGAAGGGCTGCATCCCAGCTTTGAATTTAAAATGTCCCCATTTGGGAAGTATCTAGCTTTGAAGACCTTGGCACAAAGTGAATCCGGATTTGACAAGAGTCTCCATCCTTGCTTAGCAAGCATTGCTAGATTAAAAGCTTGTAAATTTCGAAAGCCCATGCCCCCATTTGATTTTGCTTTACACATTTTATCCCAACTCACCCAAGCAATCTTAGACTCTTCTTGTCTTTGCCCCCACCAAAATTTTCTTATCATTCCTCCAATCTCCTCACACAACCCTTTCGGCATTAGGAAACAACTCATGGTATAGGTAGGGACCGCTTGTGCCACGGCCTTTATCAGGATCTCCCTTCCCCCAATGGACAACAATTTCCCCTTCCACCCCGCTAACTTCCTCCCAACTTTTTCCTTTTCTTCCGCAAACACCTCAGTTTTTGATCTCCCAATAATGGACGGAAGGCCCAAGTATTTACCATGACGAGTATCTTGCATTGGGCCAAGAATGTTCAGCACCGCACACCTTTTTTCATGGGGAGTATTGTGGCTGAAAAAGACAGAGGACTTCTCAGCATTTACTTTCTGACCAGAGGCAGCTTCGTAAAGCTCAAGGATCTCAATGAGTTTATGGCACTCTTGGTCATTTGCTTTGCAGAAAACTAAACTATCGTCCGCAAAAAACAAATGGGTCACCATAGGGCATCCTCTGCAAATGGAGATTCCACTCAGAAATTGATTCCTAGCTGCATCCCTAATTAAAGATGAGAAACCATCTGCACATAGAAGGAACAAGTAAGGAGATAAAGGATCTCCTTGTCGGAGACCCCTTGTAGGGAAGATGCAACCATGAACAGCTCCATTGATAATCACAGAATATGAAACAGTAGTAATGCATTTCATAACAAGCTTAATCCAATTTTCGTGGAAGCCCATTTTTTCCATCACTTTCTCAATGAAACCCCACTCCACCCGGTCATAGGCCTTGCTCATATCAAGCTTGACCGCCATAAAATTTTCCTTCCCCTCCTTTTTATGCTCAAGATAATGCATCAACTCAAAAGCCACTAATACATTGTCAGTGATGAGTCTCTCCAAGAGGAAAGCACTTTGGTTTTCGGATATAATTTGAGGAAGGATGTTTTTTAGACGGTTAGCAATTACTTTAGAAACTAGCTTGTAAACTACATTACATAAGCTAATCGGCTTAAAATCAGACAACCTGGATGGACTATTGATTTTTGGGATCAAAGTAATGTTGGTTCTATTTATATCAGCAACAGACATATTGGAATTTAACACATTCAAAACCATACATACAATATCATTCCCTACCACATCCCAATATTTTTGAAAGAAGATAGCAGACATACCATCAGGTCCAGGAGCTTTTGTGGGGTGCATTTGTTTCAGAGCTGCCTCCACCTCGTCCCTTGTGAATGTTGAGATCAAGCTTTGGTTCATATCATCAGTTACTCTGGTAGGGATCGTATCTGTGACTTCCAAAATTCGGCTAGGATGAGAAGTAGTGAACAATGTCTCAAAATAAGCAGTAGCCGTTGCAGCAATGCTCTCATTTGTATCACACCAATTTCCATACTCATCCTACAAGCCACTAATGGTATTTTTCTTCCTCCTCTGCGAAGCCTTTGAATGGAAGAATTTTGTGTTGCGGTCCCCTTGACCATACCAAAGAATTCTTGACCTCTGATGCCATAAAGTCTCCTCGCAATCAAGCAAATCATTAATCTCCCTTCTTAATCTGTTTATCTCCTTACCCATGACTCCGTTTCTATCTTGGAGGGTCAAATCATTGAGCGCTTTCCTCTTACTTTGAATTTGCTTGGGCACCAAACCAAAAACCGTCTTATTCCATCTCTCCAAGTCAGTTGCACAGTTTTGAAGACAATTAGCTATGCCTCCAGGTGTACCTTGGTGCAAACCACCCACCCACGCATTTTTGATAATTTCCTTACACTCCTCTTTTTTTGTCCACATTTCCTCGAAATGGAACCTGCGCTTTCGAGAAGGCTGCACCGCAATGGAGTCGGCAATCAGCAGAGCACAATGATCAGAAGTTGAGTCCACCAAATGGAGAACTCTAGTTCCATTAAAATAATTGATCTAGTCATTGGTGGCCAAGGCTCTATCTAGTCTTAGATATACACGATTTTCCCCTTCTTGCATATTACACCACGTGAAGTCCGGACCACAATAACCCAAGTCCTTGAACTCGCAAGCATTGACCACTTCCCTAAAACCCTCCATTTGCCTTTGGCACCTCGGAGCTCCCCCTAACTTTTCCCCTTTAGACAGAATCTCATTGAAATCCCCATAGCACAACCAAGGGAGATTAAATTTTCTGTTCAATGCCTCAAGCTCTTCCCATGACTCTTTTCTTCTGTGTGTCTCTGGATTCCCATAGAACCCTGTAACTCTCCACCTGAAACCCGAATTTTGTTCTGTAATAATTGCATCAATAAAACTCCTAGAGTATCCCACAATCTCCAGATCAATTTCTCTCTTCCACAGCAAAGCTAAACCACCACCCCTGCCCTTTCGAGGTACAATAAGACCATTAACAAAATTTATTTTTTCCATCACTTTTTCCATAGCTTTTTTCTTAACTTTGGTTTTTGAAAGGAAAACAATTTTGGGACCCCACCGTTGGACTAATTCGCCCAACACTCGAACTGACCGGAGGTTCCCAAGCCCCCGGCAGTTCCAACCTAAGGCTATCATTGCTCTCGGCGGTGCTGCCTAGCAACCACCGCCGTTTCATCACAGAAAAGAATTGTTTCCTTACCTTCACCATCGTAGCTTTTCTTTTGGAGCCTCCCTTCCCTTGCTGCAAGCTCCTCTGTATTCTCACGTCTCTTCTTGCCCACCAATATCTCCTGAGTATTCATACTTGCACAATGGGCCTTTCCAACCTTCCTAGCAGACTTCTTTATATTCACTTTACCCACCCCATCTTTTCTTTTACTTGGGCCGATAAGCACAGCCCCACATTCCACATTTTCCTTATTCGATTTGGGCTTAAGAGGGCTAGTCACTTCTTGCTCCCCAATTTTGGGCTTTGATGACCGGCCCATCAGAGCAATCTCATCCACATTTGATTTGAACAGCTCTTTGACTAAACTCCCTCTAGTAGCCTCTTTAGTCACCTTCTGTGGAGATCCGAGCCCCTTATTCTTGCTTAATTCGTGCTTCTCATTCACCTTATTGTCCCATCTACTCTGATAACTTGTTGCACACAGGTCTGACATCCCATCATGCTTTCTTTTTTCAAAATTTTCCCCGTCCTCGAGGCTGCTTTGCCCGCCTAGACTGCCACTCCCTCCATTATCATCCTGACCGGAAGCCACCTTCACCCCCACCATGGCTTGAGACGTTTTTCGGGGTTCACCATCGCTCCTTTGCTCATGCTTGCTACTCCCAGCGGCTTTGGCTCCTTCATTAACTCCCTTCGAAACACCCCCTGCCCTCAGCCACTCTCCATATTGCCGTTCCAAGTGTTGCTTCTCAATCTTCATCCCACAATGCTTTTCATCATGACCAATTTTTCCACAGGTGAAACAAAATGTGGGCAACCTCTCATATTTAAAGGAAACCCAGCATCTTTCTCCATCCATATTAGTGACATATCCACCCCTTCTTAGTGGTTTTTCAATCGGCAAATCAACCCTCACTCGCATGAACTTGGCTTGGTCTGCTTGCCAAGACCGTTTGTCCACCTCAATGACTCTCCCTATCTTGCCACCAGTATCTCTACCCGCTTCTTCAGTCATATGTTCAAACAGTAATCCCCACACTTGGACCCAGAATGGAGTATGAGTGAAAACTAAGTTGGCTAATGATAAACCTCTCCTCCACCGACATAAAAGCAAGAGGTTATTTTCAAAATTCCAAGGCCCACTTCTCTCCACCCATTCTAGCTGAAACATAGAACTAAATTTAAATTGCAGAATATTATTACCAACCTCAACTATTCTAAGATCAGAGCCAAGCTTCCACGCCGATCTCAATGTGTTCTTAAGAGCTCTCTGGTTTTGATTGCGATCTGCCAGTAATCTTCCAAACAAGCTCAGAGTACACTCTTCCAGCAAGTCTGGTGTACTGTTAGAAGAGATGAAAATATCTTCCTCCTCTTCTTTAGTTAACTGTAGATTCTTCAAGTTATCAATAATGGTATTCTCCATATTATGTAGTGAATAGTGGTGATATAGAGAGAACAGAGATTAGAAAAGATGAGAGAAGACCCTTAAGCTTTTACACCTAAGGGAGAAAAGTCTCGCTTCTGACGAGAGAGAAATAGCTCCTACATGGGAGAGAGAAAAGCTTTTGTTGTTGTTATCCTCGACACTTTCCTTTTCACATAGGAACACGTCATACAACTTTCCTAATTCCTCGTAAACCGTGGTGTTGCATTCTTTACTCATGTCAGTTGACTTCTTAGTTCTTAGTCAATAGATAAAATCTATTAGTGCGTCTTCATTCCTCAAGTATCCAAGAATGTGAAACAAAAGTACTAATACTGAGCCCGACAGTGAAACACAAATACTAATACCATTTACCCGCCTTCTCAAAAAAAAAAAAAAAAAAAACCATTTACCCTTTTCATACGTTTCCGTTTGACTGTTTTACGTGTAGGATTAGAAGGTATCTACTTTTGGATTATATTGCTAATGAGGCTCTAAATAGTAAATCCTCTTGTGTCTTAGCCTAACCTATATGATTTTGCAGCAACTACTTTGAAGGCTTGTTTATTTGATCATATTCATGTTTTTGAGGTTCACTTTTTTAAATCTATATTTATATAGGATTGAGTTTAAGTTATATTTGGTGTAATTTTAAGTTGAAAGTTTGGATTTGTACTAAAATACAAGAGCTTGTTCATACATTCAATTAAAAATTACAATTAGATTGCTTTTACTTTAACTTAAATAAAGTGTAGAACAAGTGTAAATATGCGCAATGAACCGATAACACTACTTTAAGCCATATTCATTCACAATCAACAATAAAATGAAAGTTTAAAAGTAGGGAAGAGAGATGCAAACAAAAAATAATACCAAGACGTGTTATCGAAGAAAAAACAGAAGAATTCGGCGAAAAACCTCTTTGCTACCCTCTAAGTCAAAATCAATCTATTAGAGAATAAAGTTGAAGTATACGAATAACAAAAGATCCTCCAAGCCTAGTCTACTTCATGTACTTGAGCACTCTATGCTCTTGCTACCAACAAAGCCTATTCAATTATTTGATTACAAGAAATTTTCTCCAAAAAAAAAAAAAAAAAAAAAAATTAAAAGAAAGAGAGCTTAATAGCTTATGGTCCCACCTTCCCATCTAGTTCATGAGGAAATAGAATGGAAGTCTTTCTCAAAAAAAGAAGAAGAAAGAGAATGGAAGAAAAAAAAAAAAAAAAAAAAAAAACTCATAATGATTAATTAATGGGTAACCAAAAATAAATCCATTTAAGGCCAACAATTGTAGCTAGGACTTAGAAAAAGATGCAATTTGTGAGTCCATAACTTAAATAAAGTGCTGAACAAGTGTAAATATGCGTAATGAACTGATAACACTACTTTAAGCTATTTTCATCCACAATCAACAATAAAATCAAAGCTTAAAGAGTAGGGAGGAGAGATGTAAACACAAAATAATACCAAGACGTGTTATTAAAGTGGAAACCGAAGAACTCGGCGAAAACCTCTCTGCGACCTTTTAAGTCGAAATCAATCTACTAGAGAATAAATTTGGAGTATACGAATAACAAAAGACCCTCAAAGCCTAGTCTACTCCATGTACTTGAGCTCTCCATGCTCCTGCTACCAAAAGAGCTTATTCAATTATTTGATTACAAGAAATTTTCTATAAAAAAAATAAATAAATAAAAGAAAGAGAGCTTAATAGCATATGGTCCCACCTTTCCATCTAGTTCATGAGGAAATAGAATGGAAGTCTTTCTCAAAAAAAGAAGAAGAAAGAGAATGGAAGAAAAAAAAGAAAAAGAAAAAGAAAAAAACCCATAATGATTAATTAATGGGTCACCAAAAATAAATCCATTTAAGGCCAACAATTGTAGTTGGGACTTAGAAAAAGATGCAATTTGTGAGTCCATAAAATGAGCTATTTGGCACATCCTCTGCATTTTTTTTTTCCAATTCTGTAAACTGGATTTGATTTATGATTATAAGAAAATAGCTTATCACTTATGGTGTTGGTTCCCATTTCCCCTCAAATTCATGAAGAGAATGGACCACAAATTAATTAAAATCCAGAATCGCCAATCAAAATTGATAGTAAGACCAGAAAAAATGGAACTGCCAACTCAAAGTGATCCTGTTTCGAGTCTCGACCCTAAAAATGGTATATAGAACTAGATGCATTTATGAACCTACAAAGTTGGCTATTTGGCACATCTCCTTGCAAATCTGTAGATGGTATTCACTATTCACAATTGCAATTGGACTTGGTATTGTTAGTATCAAAGTGACAACATATTGCAATTTCAAATGTACATCCACATAGTAGGGATGCCAATTTTTAATGAGTTTGTTTGTGGCTATGGATCTCCTTTAGGTCGTAAAATATTTATTAGAATTTTCAATGTAGACGTATAAGATTCAAATCTCACTTCTCCCATTTACTATACTAGCTATAGTTAATGTATAGTTAGTCTAGCCTCTTATAAATGCTCATATGAATAAGGTTTTTCTCCAAACCAATTTGAAGGAATTTTCTCTAACCCACTACTTGTTAGTTTATAAGAACATCAACATTATTATATAAATAAGTTACATGATTCATTAGAAAATTCATGTAATTAAAAGTATATATAGATAGTTTTTTTAATTGGCACATAGAAGGTTAGGAGAAGTTTCTTCCAAACTAGTAACCCTTTCCAAATAGATATACCAATTTTTAATGAGGTTGTTTGAGATAATTTATAGGTCAAATTGTATATAATAATAATAATAATAATAATAATAATAATAATTCTAATGGACCATTTAAATTATGTAAAATTAAAAAAAAAAAAAAAAAGTCTGAAAGATTTGTGCTAAGAAGGAAATTGTACTTCGGAAAGGGCAATTTGAAACTGCATGTCTTATCAAACAGACAATTACTAATAGTCTATTACTATTAGTATAGTGACATATCATCTCTTGTTACTCTCCTATTGGGGGAGATGTTCGTGTCTTTTATAAACCCTATATTATGACAGAAATAGTACATATATTAGTATTAGGTGAGTTTGACTTTTCTTATCATAAAATATTTTTTTTCATCCCTATATGTGTGACCTCTTGATTCAAGCCAGCTCCACAATTAATAGACAACAAGAACGAACCTTTCAGTCCCAACCCAACCAGACCTTCAAAAGAGACAACAGCCCATCAATATTTATATATTACTAAAAGTTAAAGACTAGCGTTCAATGTTATTGTGCTCATATTGAGCCATATTAGCATCCACATTATTATCCTTTTTCTTTCAAAATTTTCTATAATTATTTTTTAACATTTCCTTTTTTTTTAATAATAATTGCACTTTCTCCAATCTTTCTCATGCCTTTACCTTTTCATCTCCCCATTACTCTCAACTTTAATATCACTTTTCATATTTCTTTATTTTGTCTCTTCATCTTTCCCTCCCTTACATTTTTATCTTCCCACTATCCTCAACCTTAATGTTACTATTCATCTTTCCATTTATCTTCCTTTATTTTGTCTTTTCATATTCACATCATTTTCTATAAATTTTTTATTCTCTCTTCCATTCTTTACATAGTTTTCCATCACAAAAAGGTGTCGCTTCATCTTTTCCTCTCTTACCTTTTTATTTCCCCACTACCCTCAACCTTAATGTCATTATTCATCTTTCTTTATTTTCTCTTCATATTCACACCATCTTCTATAAATTTGTTATCCTTTTTTCCATTTTTTGCATAGTTTTCCATCACAGAACGGTTGTTTCTCCCTTCCTCTCTCTCTCTCTCTCACACACACACAATAATTTTTGGAGTAAAGTTTTTTTTTTTTTTTTCCTTGCATCTCTGCTTAAGTTGATAAATTTTTGTGTTTGTTATAACTCTACATTGGGTTGGTACGATTTAGTTTTGTGTTTTAAGTTTTTTTTTGTTCTCTTTGATTGTTAAATATTATACTATTGCGTTATAAAAAAATTAAAAAAGATAATATATAGGAATATAATATATATTATTCTATTACATAACATGATTTGGGTAATTTGGTGTTTATTATTATATATATATATATATATATATATATATATATATATGTATGTATGTATTATATTTTTACTTTTTTAATCTTTTCATCTTATTTTATTCAATATTTAAACTCAGTCACATTTTTCATATAATTAAATTATTTTTATTTTTTTAATTAAACATATAATTTTTTTTTTAATTTAAATAAATTAAATTGTACTCACTTTTTTTAACATTTACGCTTTCTCCAGCATTTCTCTTTCCCTTTACATTTTCATCCCCCCACTACCTTTTCTTTTAATATCACTCTTCATCTTTCCCTTTATTTTGTTTCTTCTTATTGTTATCCTTTTAGTATAAATTTGGCATTCTCTTTTTCATTATATGCATAATTTTTCTTCACAAAAAAACTTATTTCTCTCTCTTTCTCTCTCAATTTTTGGTGATATATATATATATATATATATATATATATTTTGCATCTTTGCTTTAGGTTGAGAAATTTTTGTGGTTTTTAGAACTCTACTTTAGGTTGATGTGATTTAATTGTGTGTGTGTGTGTGTTTATTTATTTATTTTACTTTGGTTGTTAAATTTTATCATATTGCATTGTAAAGAATTAAAGATAGTATATAAGAATGTAATATTAAAATATTACATAATAGGATTTAAATAATTTGGTACTCCATTTATTTAGAGATAATTAATTAGGTGTTTATTGTTATATCTTTTATTTTTATTTTTTTTTCTTCTCATATTATTTTATTCAACAATATTATTATTGTTGTTGTTGAATTAATATATTAGATTGTATATTTTTTAAAAGTCAATATATTTACTTGGAAGAAAAAGAAAAATCAACTATTAATCAATAATAACTAAAATGATAATATTATCACGTGTATCCCACGGTTCTACAGCTCGTTCTTTTAATTTGGGGTTGGTCTTCTAAAATGCATGTTAAAACAAAAATGCCATTAATGCCATAAATACACCAAGTACCTAATTTTTCCACGCTTGGCACATCTCACCATCACCATTGCCGCTGCTGTCTCTAGAACACAAAATGTAATGGGGCAAAATACAGTGGATTTGGGCACTGACCCAATAGCAGAAACTAAAATATATTTTGTATATATCAAACTAAAAAAGCCCTAATAATAATTTCTTCTTACGTTCAATAAGAAAAAGAAAGTTCTGGTGAGAAACATTATCAAAAACAGGAGAAGGAAATAGAAATCACTTCAGTTTCATTAACTTCAGCTTGTTGATACACTGCACTTCACAAACGTCAATCAATACAGAGAACACTGACACATTGGATTGGAGAATACAAGGAAATGGATGTAAAATGAAATTCATCTAAGAATACTAACAACAACAACAACAATAATAACAATGCACATCATCTTCCTAAGGTTGGGTAGGTTCTTCATTCTTTGTTGCTTTACCGACGTCTTTATTTGGTGGGTCTTTAAAGGTGTACAGCAATGCCACCAAGATGTACAAAAAAAGATTTATACAACTTAACACTGTCAGTGTCCAATAGTAGTTATCCAATCGACTTTTATTCAGTGTGTCCTGAAACCAATTTGTTCTTCCTCCCCTTTCACTGAATTTACCCACAACATAAACCGAAAGGACACTACCTACAGTTCCTGTTCCAATTACACCGTGGCGGAAAAGTTTCGAGTAGCGGCTCATTGAGGCAGGAGCTTGATTAGTGAAGAATTGATCAATGCTGAAGGTAGACATTCCTTCAACGGCACCAAGAAGGAGAAACTGGGGAAGAAGCCAGAACATGCTCATTGGGATTTTCTCATTACTGTCAGTAGGTTTGTCAAGTAACAGGTGCCTTCTAATCATGTCAAGCCTCCTGGTTTCCACTCTTGCAGCTGTGATACAACATAATATAGAAAACAGCATTGCTACAAAGATTCCAAAGGGGGGTACATACCTTCGATTCTCTAATTTTTCAGTTAATTTGTCATACATTTTATGGAACCCGTCTTTTACAAGGTCATAGAAAAATTTAAATATGGGAAGAGGGACCTTCAATTCTCCAACCTTACGATCCATATCACTTGCTTGATCTAAAAAATAAGTGTTTCCTATGGAAATCACAACCCCACACATAATGAAGGTCATCCACATGGGTATCATGCGTATAACCATTTTAGTATTCTCCACCTCTTCTCTGGTGCAAAGTTTCCATCTACTTTGTTCAATCTGCTCTTGATTTTGGGTTTGGACTTCAATGGCAGCCTTGTCAAGGCACCTGTATTAAAAAAATTATGTTTCAGAGGTAAAAAATTTTGTAGCTTGTAAGTCATATCTAATAGCTTATTACATATTGTAACATTTCTGCCAACCATTAGAAGTTAGTAAATTGGAAAATAGTTATTGGTAGAAATCATGAACATTGGTGAGGTCATTATGCTTTCTAATAACTCTGTTAAATGCAAAAATGTGGGCACTTGGTTTTGAAATAAATGACTTCATATTATCAAGTTTCTAGGTTGAGAGAGAAAGAACCTGAGACTCTGCGTGTAAGGCTCCTGAATATCATTTGGTGGGAGATGACGAAACGTCTTGGAAGCAGAGGCTACAAAGACTCTACATAGAGTAGTAAGAGGGCTCCCCGGTGGTCTAGAACATCTGTATGAACACGAGCCAGTTGTGAATATAAATGTTGCCAGTACAGTACATATTGCTGGTATTCCAAATCGGACAGACCATGGCTTTATATATGGAAGTGCAATACATCCAACAATTGCAAGAAGGACCACAAAAAGGCTGCCTGCCACTTGACTTGGCGTTAGCTTTGGCTTTTCAGAATTTTCTTGAGCACTTGTTTGGTTCTCCTTTTGTTGTTCCAGGAAAGACTCTAAGGATGTGATATGACCAGATATCCCAATGGCTATCAGTCCTAATGCTGTATAGAAGAGAACCTTTTGGGCATCACCAATGCAATCTGGCTTGTGTGCATCACAGTTCCTTGCAGCATCTGGAAGAACATGTGGTGTTGACATTGCCAAGAAGCTTAACCCCTGCAGTGACACCCAATAATTAGTACATCTTCTGGTAAGTCCTAAGACTTTGTCAAAACCTATACCGTGCAAAAGAATGAATTGGGAGACATTTTCTGATCAATAACATTGTCATAACAGCATTACAAATTGATTAAAATTATTGGCTTATTTTTCACTGCATAGTACCAAAGATAAAGCAGGTTAATAACACACATCACTCTGAAATTACAAGGGCAATGCAATGAGTACCCAAAATACAATGTTCAGCAAATGACATCCTTCTTTAAGATTAATTTGTAATTTTCACTGCATCATCCAATTCAATATTTTAATAAACATATTTATGAGTAGCTATTCACCTAAACTATGAAAGGATTTGCAATGTCCAACCTAACCTATAAATTTTTGCAATTGACAGTTTTATTTGAGAGAAATTTACATAATAATATGGACGGCAGGGTGAACAATATAAGTTAATCTCAAGTAGGGTGTTGATTCGATTACATTATAATTTAGGGTGGGCAATATAATGCTCCCAAAATTTAAGGCAGATAGCTGCAATCAATTCAAATTTAAAAAGAAGAAGAAGAAGATATTATCATGCAGCATAATATTCCTCAATCAAAATAATCTATGTATCAACGATGTTTGAGCGATTTATATAAGATGAGATGCCCAATGTTGCTCCTTGATCACTTATTCTCCGTTTTGTGCCAATATTACCATGATGTTTGAAGTGGTAAATATTTATTTATTTATATAATTTGAATCGTTGCAACAAATGGGAAGGGGGAATTTGAACCCCAAGACTAGGGAATGTGATTGATCTACAAGACTCTTGGCGAAATAATAAATATAACTAAAGTAGATTTAAACAACAAAAGTGGCAATACTCGTTACTCATAGCATAGTAGAAAGACATTAAAAAAAATGAGGGAAATTTTGAGAACCTACAAAGCTATAAGCAAGACTAGAGAGCAAGAGCATCCAATAGTCACCCATGAAAGCATCAACAAGGAAGGCCATGCCTATAGGCATTATGGTCGCAACACCAGAAAACACATTCACAATTGCAGCTGCATGGGTAAAGTTAAGCTTCCAGACATTTGTCAAGTATGGCATCATTACAAACAGGGCCCAAGCTGTTAGTGTGTCAGCCCATATCAGAACTGCAATGGAAGAGGAGAAATTGTCTTTATAGTACACCAATAATTAAATAAACAAAAACTCTAAGGTTGCTTAATATATGGATGTATAATTTGTAATCCTCTTGTTGAACTAACCCTTCGATGACATGACCATCAAATAAAATAACTGGCTTTAAAGCAGTAGTCACCAATTGAATTAATTGAAATCTTACAAATTTCCGTTGGCATACTTGGTATCAAGGGTTGAAGAAGTGCCTTTTCCATTGGGTTTCGGATTAGAATGTGGCAAAATCAGAACTATTAATTTCATACTGAATGGATAGGATTTTAAGAATTTCGAGGTGAAGTTACCCAAAAAACTCTAAAAAGATTCTAGTTGGAATATTATAAGGAATTACTTTTTGATTATTTATAAACTAGTGCTGAGTACCTGTTGCTCTGACAAAGGAGGAGGATGCCATGTTCACCAGTAACCTCAACTTTTTCTGTATTACAAAAAAACTACAAAATCAGTTGGAACAAGTTTGAGAGAGAACAACCAAAGCAAAATGCATCAGACATATTTGAAGTTGCAAGAATTGGGAAAATTTCTGTCTACCAATCACCTTTCCCAGACCCCAAAGAAGTGGGAGGTTTGTGGACGGAGTAGACCTCTAAGAAGGTCAGCAGACTCAAACACATATATAGTTAAAAAAAAAATGCTTAGCTTCAAGAAATGGTAAGCTTTAGGACTCCTAAGATTATGATAAACAAACTTAAGATCAAAATTGTATCAATAAGAGGGTTCTTTGAGAAAGCATGCAAAAAAAAAAAAAAAAAACCAAGGCCTAGAAGATGTTACCTGGGGCTGGGGTTGAAGGAATATTGTAGTACAAAGCGTGGGAGGGAAATTTATGGGAGAGACAATGTCTAAAATGAGCGTAAACGCAGTGAATAGTGTTTTCACATTGGATGCTGTTTGTCCGTAGGTCCCATACAAGCGGGGGAGTGAGGGAGTGAAATTTCTGAGAGAGACAATGTCTAAAATGAGCGGGAATGCAGCGAGTAGTGTTTTCACGTGGCATGTTGTTTGTCAGAGTCCTGTGTACTGTATATAGAACCACTATCTTTTTGACGGGCAAAGTTTGTATTGAAATGTGTCACGCTAATGGGTCTTGTTTACTATTCATATCGACTCACAGACTTTTTTTTTAAGCATTCTCATCATTAAAAATAAGTTTTATAATATTATTTAAATATTTAAAAATTATTTTACTATAATATTTTAATTTTTAATTTTTAATTTTTAACAAAATAAATAATATCCAAATCAACCAACGTTCATACAACTTTCCTAATTCTTCATAAACCGTGGTGTTGCATTCTTTACTCATGTCAGTTGACTTCTTAGTTCTTAGTCTGTGGATAAAATCTATTTTATTCTTCAAGTATCCAAGAATGTGAAACACGAGTACTAATACTGTGCTCGACAGTGAAACACGAGTACTAATAATTTTTACCCTTTTCATTCGTTTCCGTTTGACTGTTTTACGTGTAGGATTAGAGGAAGGTACCTACTTTTGGATTACATTGCTTATGAGGTACAACTTTCGTAATTCCTCGTAAACTGTGGTCGCACTCTTTACTCATGTCAGTTGACTTCTTAGTTATTAGTCATTAGATAAAATCTATTTTATTCTTCAAGAATCCAAGAATGTGAAATAACACTGAAACACAAATACTAATAATTTTTACCCTTTTCAAAATGGCCAAATGTCACTATTGACCAAAATTATTAGTTTTTTATTTTTTTTATTTTTTTTTATTTTTAATTCAAGTTTGAGAAACTTGAGTTTGACATGAAACTCGAGTTTCATAAAAAAATTCTATTGGTGTGGATTATTTTAATTAAAAATGTCACGTGGAACTTCAGTTTAAAAAACTCGAGTTCTTTGTTGTACTCGAGTTTTGTTGACGTGGATTATACTATGACCATTTACTTAATTTAAGTAAAAGCATGCAACATTTGTTATTTTCTATGCTTCTGACACACATCATTAAGGTGGTGTTGTTTTTCTTGATTTCCTAATTAAAGTAGGGCTAATTTAGTAAAATCATGCCGACATAAACAGTGCTTATGCAGACTTATGGGTGCTGTCCAACACCATTTTTTCACTCTTTTGGATTATTGGTTGACTAGGCATAGTGTAGACGGTATGATTTGTGCTTGCTCTGTTTCTAGCCTTTCACGTGAATCTGCATCTCTTTTTTTGTGTTGACTGGCTTGAGTAGAGTGTAGTTGGATTTCCAATGCCAAACAATTAAAATATTCTTTACGAAACTTGAAGTATGTATATAGAATACATTCTTACATGGTACTCGAGTTTGTAAAACTCGAGTAACATACTGTGCCTTGTGTCATTTTTTAATTCAAATTATCCACGTCAATGGCCATTTTTTGAAACTCGGGTTCCATGTCAAACTCGAGTTTCTTAAATTTGAGTTTCAAAAAAGTGGTATATTGCTAAATATTTTTTAAACAGTAGTAAAATACTAATAATTTTGGCCAATAGTGGTTTTTTGTGATTTTCACCTGCTTTTGAGGCTCTAAATAGTAAATCCTCATATGTCTTAGCCTAACCTGTATGATTTTCCAGCAACTACTTTGAAGGCTTGTTTATTTGATCATATTCATGTTTTTGGGGCTTCACTTTTTAAAATCTATATCTATATTAGATTGAGTTCAAGTTATATCTGGTGTAATTCTAAGTGAAAGCTCAGATTTGTACTAAAATACAAGAATTTGTTCAGACCTCCAATTAAAAATTACAGTTAGATTGCTTTTTCTCTAACTTAAACAAAGTGCGGAACAAGAGTAAATATGCGCAATGAATTGATAACACTATTCTAAGTCATATTCATCCACAATCAACAATAAAATGAAAGTTTAAAGAGTAGGGAAGAGAGATGCATACGCAAGATAACACCAAGACGTGTAATCAAAGAGGAAATTGAAAAACTCGGCAAAAAACCTCTCCGCGACCTTCTAAGTCAGAATCGATCCACTAGAGAATAAAATTAGAGTACACGAATAGCAAAAGACCCTCCAAGCCTAGTCTCCCCCGTGTACTTGAACCCTCCAAACTCCTGCTACCAACGGATTTCTCGGAGTCTTGTCTTCTCTAGCTTTCCGGGTTCCGCAATTCAGCCCGATTGCATCCGCCACTAAATGGCTCATTTCAATACTTCCCAACAGCACCAAAATCTTACTTAACACTTAGAATGGGTGTGGTAAGTGTTTGAGTTAACAACCTCTCAAGGATCTAGAGATGGAGATGTAGGAGTTGAGGAAAACCACAAAGAAATGTGTAGATAATTGTGGGTATGACAATTTCTAACTCTCAAGTGTATTTGCTAGGATTTTTTCTCTGAAAAGCCTTCTTTACTTTTGTGGGTAATGAAGGTATATCTAGTATGGGTGAAGGGTAAGAAAATTACACTTAAAATCCTCCAAGCAGAGAGTTTCACAGGTATTTTGCGAGATGGCTTGTTTTGTGAAGTATTCGCGAAATGCAGCATGATACTTAACTCTTCAGCTTCCAGCATGTGCTTTTCACGTGCCATTTTCGCGGGAACCTTTCTTGCGAACTTCTTGCAAGCTAGTCACGAAACTGCACTAATCTTCATTTCATGCTCTATTCGTCACCAACTTAATACTAAACCCATTACAATAAAATTCCAAAATATACAAGGAAATAATTTAATGCAATTATAACACTTTTTATCATGGAATATAGTTAACATAAAACATAGTTGCAAATCACAGCTTTACATAAGTAATGTTACACCATCTAATAAATTGTTATAGAATTCATATTTTAAAAATTCCACCTTTGAATTACATGTTCTATATGTTCTTAACACTCATGCCACTTTTTATGTGAATTGGATGTTATTTACCATTTGATTTATAAACTCATCTTTTATGCATTACTTTAAACTACAAAACTTGAATTTAAATAATTAATTGATAACATGACTATTAATCTTTGATTACCTTGAAATTTTGTGAGCATGAAGAATATATAAAGATAATGTAATCTGACAGTGGATTTGTCAAAATTCGTATCCAATTAAATATATTGAGTAGTATAATATTACTTAAAGTTACACCAAGTGTAACTTAAACTCGATATATCAATATAATATCTAAAAACTAAAATATAGTATTTATTGTTGTTACCCTCGTATTGAGCCATATCATCATAGTATCTATATCTATATATTACTAAAAGCTGAAATATAGCATTTAATATTGTTACGCTCACGTTGAGCCACATCAGCAACCACATCATCATTTTTTGTTTCCAATTTTTCTTGTATATATATTTTTAAACATTTTCTCATTTAAGGTGACTTAAAAACTCCATTATTTAAAAATTAAAATATCTTTTAACCATTATTTTTATTATTAATTTTTCAAAACTCTTCCTCTATTTTACCTCTTCATCTCCCCACTACTTTCTACCTTAATATCATTATTTTTTTTTTTTACCTTTTTATCTTCCTTTATTTTGACTCTTCTTATTCTCAACATCTTACTATAAATTTGACATTTTCTTTTTCATTCTATGCATAGTTTTCTCATACAAAAAATGTTACTTCTCTCTCTCTCAATTTGTTTTTCATTTTTTTTTATTGCATCAATTCTTTAGGTTGATGAATTTTTGTGTAAATTAGAATTCTACTTTGGGATCATGCAATTTAGTTTTGTATTTTAAGTTGTTATCTTTTATATTCTCTTTGATTAAATATTATCCTACTACATTACACATATAGTATATAATAATATAATGTTATTATATTACATAGAATGACTTGGATAATTTGATGTTTATTGCTATATATTTTATTTTTACTATTTTTTCTTCTCATCTTATTTTATTCAACATTTAAATCCAGTCACATCCTCCATACTATTGCATTATGTAGGATAAATAAAAAAAATGGCCAGACACAAACTTGCCTTCCTATACCATACATTGGTGGAATCAATATATTTATGCGATAAATGATCATATTATTTATAATTTAAATAGCACCCTTTGAATGTGTCTAGGCCCATAGATTGAGTAAGTTGTAGACATAAAAGGATATTGAGAATGACCTTTTTGAATCAAGTCTAAAAAAAATATGAACTACTATACATCATTTAGATAAAAACTTTTATCATAGCTACATTAATATATATATATTTTTTTACCACAAATTTAAATCACACAAACTTAATAATTTTATATTATGTGTTAGCATTGTCTCTGCTTCTTCCTCTTCTTCTCAAAAATATTATGTATCATCTTTAAAGAATGCCAACAATATTGATCTTATGGGAAACGTTACATAAAATATTGAGAACAAAATGTTTTATATTACAATTTACTAAAAATGTTTTTTTTTTTTAAATATTTAAACCTTTCTATTTTTCATATCACTGACATGTTTTACAACTACCACATGTATTAACTTATGTCTTAATATTCTTAAGTTGTTTCGGCAAAAAGAAAAAAAAAAAAAGGTTGTCACAAAAGAGGAGTTCATGTAAAGTTTTTTGCAAAATGAAATATTTGTTTTGTAAGGCTACCAAATTTGATAATTTGCAAATGAATGGAACCACTCGCAACAATATTTGCATAGTTATATAGTTCCAAATAAAGCAATTGTGTATATTTTTAGTCTTCAAAAAACACACATCTACAAGTGGTTAAACGTTCATCTTAGGTAGTTTTAACTTTTTACATAATTTTACCTTTACATATTTATCTATTTTAATTTATATTTTTTTTCAAAAAAAAAAAACTTTAATTTAGATATTTATAAGTAAACAATGCAATAATGATTCATGAAAAAAAAAATTATGTATACGTATTTATCTTGTACAGTTGTAACTTTACATATAATTTTGCATTTATATATTCGTCTACTTTAATTTAGATGTTTATAACTTAATAATGAAATCTATAAACAAGGTAATTAAAACAATCATGTTTCTACAATTCAAAAAGTCACAATTTCTTTTTCCAAAAAAGGCCTTTTACATTTCCTTGGAATTATTTTTAAATTTTTTTATAAAACCTTTGACATACCACTAACCTAACCACTTCATACATTAAAAAAATCTAAGGCTCATTATTACTTCCGTTAATATGTTATGGATATCTTAATTGATTGAGACCAAACTACAGAGATGACTTACATATTTCTTTGAAAAAAAAAAAAAAAAAACTCTTTGATATACCACTAACGTAACTATATCTATAACTATTTAAGCCATCCATGATATCTATTTCTTATTGATAACCATAAAATTTACAACTAGCAAGGGAACGTACAAAGTAATAAAGAATAAATGAAGGAGGAAAAAAAGAAATGAAATCAAACGTTAATTAATAACTATTATTTGAAAAATAAAAAGGTGGTCAAGAGGAGTAAGAAATAAAATAGAGATGGCTATACGGAGGACATTGAAAATTTTATAGTGCAACAAAATCAACAATTAAATATAATAATACAAAATTTAAACCTAAAACTAATCAATATCTAACTAGGGAAATTATATATATAAAATCATTATCTTCATACACTATGACTTTAAAAAAAATTTAATGAATAGTTCTACCTCTTATTTAATGTCTATGTTATGCAAATCATCAACTAATAAATATATGATAATAGTAAAAAATGTTATAGACAATATTATGAAAAATATGATAAAACTACTTTTTTTTTTTTTTTTTTTTTTAACTCTTTATAAACTCTAGGGACTAAAATAGTATTTTATCTAAAAAATTATTATGGGCAACGTGCGAGTTTGCGACTAGTCTATATCTATTGTGGGGCTTGTGGCCCTAGTAACCTCGGCCCACTTTACATTTGGCCCAGGGCCCATGCCGAGAAAGAAGTATTATACGAAGACGATGAGTGAAGGCCTAAACTCTTAGAATCCCTGCCGAGGATATCCCTGTCTTCGGCAGACCGAGACTAACCCCAAGTGGTGGGGGAGACAAGCCCCGGACAGGTTGTCACCTCCACAATAAATGCACTCACCTAATCCCCTGGCCACACTAATGGAGATGTGACTCCTGGACTGGATAACCTTGGTCACTGTAAATCACTTGAGTACTGATAGTACAGCTGATAGGGCCCATGCTGAGAAAGAAGTATTATACAAAGACGATGAGTGAAGGCCTAAACTCTTAGAATCCCTGCCGAGGATATCCCTGTCCTCGGCAGACCGAGACTAACCCCAAGTGGTGGGAGAGACAAGCCCAGGACAGGTTGTCACCTCCACAATAAATGCACTCACCTAATCCCCTGGCCACACTAATGGAGGTGTGACTCCTGGATTGGATAACTTTGGTCACTGTAAATCACTTGAGTACTGATAGTACAGCTGATAGGACGGACGGTTAGAAGGAAAGTGCATGGATAATCAACAGATGGAAGAAAGAGAAGATAGGAAGAGGGCTATATAAGAAAAACCAATAGAATGCCAAAAAGGGGGGAAGGGGAGAAAGAAAAAGGGAAAAGCAGGAAGCTCCTCGGATGAGTGCCGAGGAGCGACCTTAAGAGGCAGCTTGGATGCTTCGATCTCTAATGGTAGGAAATTCTGTTTTTAGCTTTGCCTGTCTGTTAGGGTCTAGTTCTTCATCCCACTCTCTAAAAATGTATTGTTTGGGCTTGTTGGGTTAGACGTCCATCCCTATTCTGGGTCCAATCCAAATTGAGTCCCTACAATTGGCGCCGTCTGTGGGGAGAATTTGTGCACTAACAAGCGCAACGGACAATCGTTCCTAAATAGCTTATTTACGGAAGGTTAACAAGGATGTGCCCAAAAAAAAGAAAAAAAGAAAAAAAAAGAAATATATATATATATATATATATTTTTTTTTTTTTGCAGAAAAGTAGAAGATTCCAAGGAAAAGAGGCTTAGGCAGGCTTGTTTTAAAGCGAATTCTACAAACAGAGGCCCAGACGGGCCTGTTCTAAAGCTAACTAGAGGGAATGGGGCCGAGGCAGGCCTGTTTCAATGCTACCAACAACTCTTTGGCCGGTGCGGTGGTGCTAGCGAGAAGAGAGGAGCAGATGCAAGGGCACCTGATGGCTCTTCCCCATGATGTTCCCTTGATCCTCTCCCAGCCTTACGGTGGTTGGCCGTTGGAGACGATAACACTCAGGCACCGGACGTGACGTAATCTTGCGCGTCTCCTCCGGTAGGGATGCGACCCAAAGAAAAGCGTTATGTACTTTAGGGACCTCCCTTCTAGCCGCCATGCACGGCACTATCACGGTGACGCCTAAATTTTGCTGTGCCGAAAGTCTGACGCAGACTATTGCCGCAAAGACTCTCGGTCGAGGGAGGAGGGCCTTTAGCTTGTGCGCCCTCACTCCCATCCAAGGCTGCCCCATTTCTCCAAACTCTTATCACAATTCTGACAGATTTATTGAAGGAGCTCAGAAAGTTGGGAGGACATGTTTCCTGTTTTGTTAGAAGGTTCATGAAGTGCAGAAGGACGTTTCCCTCCTGATAGCCTTATATAGAGAGTGGAAGTTGGTGAGAATTGATCTACATAGAATTCGAGAGAAGCATTATCGGTGACATTAATCACAACCAAATTCCAAGGTGGCTATTGATCGTTGGATCTGCATCAATCTACGAAAATATTAATGAGAGCATGCCTCATGCATCGAAATGTCAAATGGGGAACGCGAATAGTCAGGAGACGCCTTGTAACTGAAGAGGGCAGAAACTTGAATTGAAGGCAGAATTACTGCCACGCGTAAGGTTAGAATTCCAAACCACCCTTGCCCAGGGCATTGAAAGGTCAAGGGTCAGGTCCACAAGATGGCCCACTTCCGACGAAGCAGGGCTTATACCTGGGTACTCGACAGAACCAAGATCTTGCATGGTCCTCAGACTCAAACTTATGGGGAAACTAGCTACTTACAGAAGAACAGAAGTGTTAGACAGAACCAAGGTCTTGCATGGTCCTCGGACTCAAACCTATGGGGAAACTAGCTACTTACAGAAGGACAGAAGTGTTAGACAGAACCAAGGTCTTGCATGGTCCTCGGACTCAAACCTATGGGAAAACTAACCACTCAGATATACTTGGGTACTAGACAGAACCAAGGTCTTGCATGGTCCTTGGACTTAAACCTATGGGGAAACTAGCTACTTATAGAAGAACAAAAGTGTTAGACAAAACCAAGGTCTTGCATGGTTCTCGGACTCAAACCTATGGGAAAACTAACCACTCAGAGATACCTGGGTACTAGACAGAACCAAGGTCTTGCATGGTCCTCGGATTCAAACCTATGGGAAAACTAGCGACTTACAGAAGAACAGAAGTGTTAGACAGAATCAAGATCTTGCATGGTCCTCAAACTCAAACCTATGAGAAAACTAACCACTCAAATATACCTGGATACTAGACAGAATCAAGGTCTTGCATGGTCCTCAGACTCAAACCTATGGGAAAACTAGCTACTTACAAAAGAACAAAAGTGCTAGACAGAACCAAGATCTTGCATGGTTCTCAGACTCAAACCTATGGAAAAATTAACCACTCAGATATATCTAGGTACTAGACAGAACCAAGGTCTTGCATGGTCTTCGGACTCAAACCTATAGGGAAACTAGCTACTTACAGAAGAACAGAAGTGTTAGACAGAACCAATGTCTTGCATGGTCCTCGGACTCAAATCTATAAGAAAACTAACCACTTAAATATACCTGAGTACTAGACAGAACCAAGGTCTTGCATGGTCCTCGGACTCAAACTTGTGGGGAAACTAGCTACTTACAGAAGAACAGAAATGTTAGACAGAACCAAGGTCTCACATGGTCCTCGGACTCAAACCTGTGGAAAAACTAACTATTCAGATATACCTCGGTACTAGACAGAACCAAAGTCTTGCATGGTCCTTGGACTCAAACCTATAGGGAAACTAGTTACTTACAGAAGAATAGAAGTGTTAGATAGAACCAAGGTCTTGCATAGTCCTTGGACTCAAACCTATGGGAAAGCTAACCACTTAGATATACCTGGGTATTAGACAAAACCAAGGTCTTGTATGGTCCTCGAATTCAAACTTATAGGGAAACTAGTTACTTACAGAAGAACAAAAGTGTTAGGCAGAACCAAGGTCTTGCATGGTCCTCAGACTTAAACCTATGGGAAAACTAACCACTCAAATAGAATCGAGTTATGGTAAGGTCCTCAGATTCAAGCTTGAGGGATAGCTGATTGCCTCATGAGACTAGGTTCAGGGCAGAACCGAGGTATTGAGCAAAACATTAAAGCATAACAAGTAAAAAAAAGCATCAATCAAAAAATTAAAAGCAAACTATTGAATATATATATATATATATATATATATATTTCAAATAGAAAGTATGTAGGTTTGTTACATTGTCGCCAAGGCAAAAAGCAAAATGAAATGAAAAAGAAAACAAATAAGAATGTCCTATGCCATTAAAGCAGTGTGGTCCAACGAGATGGCTTACTCCCTCAACTTGGTAGGCAGTTTGTCTTGAGGAGTCTGTTAAAAGGCTTCGACTAACACCTAGGGACCCTGACTCGGAGAGGCTACTTCAGAGGACCCTCCCATGGTAGGAGGAATCTGAGGGACAGTGAGGGTGGCTTGGGAGTCAGTAGGAAGCCTCACCACATCTTGGGGCACCTCTTGACCGTCGGTTCCAGCCCCTTCCAATGCTCCATAGGGCTCAGCCTCCTTAAAATGTTTGTCGACTGAAGATGTGTCCTCGGCAGTCTTGGTCCGACTCTCACTTACTGCTGGTAATGCAGACTCCTCCTCGGGAGTAATGGGGATAACCTCGCGAATTGCGGGGGGGTAATATATTCTCTCTGCCCTCCTAAGGTCAGACGAGGTATCAACTCCCGCTTGGTTGAAGGCTTCATTCCAAGTCTGGGAACAAAAGCGCTTGCATACTTCAGGGATTTAAGCCTTGAAGGTAGCTTTAGTCTTAGCGAGCCCCTCAGCAAAGGCCTCCTCATCCGCTTGTTCTACAGAACACTCAGCGTCTATTCTTGCAAACACAGCCTCTTCTTTAACCCTCACGGTCTCGTCCTTGGCATACTCGGCAATACCCTTTGCCCCAATTGCCTCGGCCAACTTTTTCTTCAGGTTGGCGACGTCCTCTTTGGTAGCTCGTAGTTGGCCCTTGGCATCCTAGAATCGTTTTGTTTGATCCTTGGCCTGCTTCATAGCCCCAGCTAGGTCAGAGGCCGCTCTATCTCTATCCTTTGTCATCTCCTCCAGACTTTCGATTGCCTTCTTGTCATCTCCTTCACCCCTCTCCTCATCCAACCTGAAAACAGCCTGGATAGCCTGCCAACCAAAATAAATACGCCGTAAAGGAGAGGGGTGATGCTAGGCAATAAAGTTCAAACAAAATAAACAAATATCAAAGGTTTTACCATGCCCAGGTATCTCTTGAGGTTATAGGCAACTTCTAGCCCATTCATGCTCCCCAGCTCAGTCATGTCGACAGGGAGAATGAGGGATCTCTCCAGGGCATCGGCTACGTAAGCCCCCTCACTTCCTCGGGATTCCCAGATCGTAGCGTCATCCATCAAAGGTTTTCCATAGAGCATGGCAGCAGGCAGCCGGGCCTGGGGCTCGGATTGTTGAGCAATTTCTTTTCCTTTATGCTTGCTACCAATTCTCAGTTGTTTAAAAGGTCGGCTTGCTTCATCTTCCCCTGGAAAAGAATGGGATCTGCCCCCATTCACGAGATCCTTGCCCTTAGAGGATCTCTTCCTTTTTAGGTTAGAGGATTTAGGCTGAGAGTCTGAAATTGGAAGGATAGAGGACAACCTAGTCTGTGTAGGTGAGGGCTTAGGTCCTGGGAGAAGGGGCTTGGGCTGTAACTCCTTTGGCACACTTTTCTTAGACTTACCCTGAAGCAGGTCAAGAAGACTGGTTTGAGGTTGTCTCTGAAGACCCATCTTTGTTTGGGTACCAACCCTCGAGGGTTGAAGATCGGCTTCGGACAAGTGAGGGTCCCCTAGATCACCGGGAGGATCCTCGGGTTGTTCAACTCGATCAAATACACTGAATTCGTCCTCAAACGAACTTAGTTTAACCACTTCTTCTCCTTTCTCCGAGCTCCCTTCCTTGGTCTTTGCCTCTTTATAGGACGAGGAAGAACCTGCCAACGGAATCCCTTCCGGAATGGGGGATCCTTCGAAAAATGCAAAATCGTCCTTTACCACGGTGATTTGCTTAAACCGAGGATCACGAGCCCTGATAACATGCTTTGGGACTAGGAATGACTTCTGAGCTGGATCGCATCCGAGGATCTTGTGGGTGGCTCTAACTTGATTATCAGCCTCGTTCAGAAAAAGTTTTGCCCTAAGAACGGTTTCCAAATCCTCCTTGTTGACCAGGTGAAAATGATGCACGAAGGCGTGCGGATCTGCAGAAAGAGAAACCAAACTCCTATGATCAATCAACCAAAGCAGATATGCAACAAAGAAAAAATACAAGAATCTAGACCACCCCCTACTTTGGGTACCCTACCTGGCTCTCCCTTTACTGTCGGGCAGTAGAGACCGTCATACCATTCCCCCGACATAATGAGGAAATCTTGTGTCAAACCCTTACTAAAATCGGGGAGGCACTGGATGAGCCGAACCCTATCGTCCCTTGTTTTCATGTAATATGACTTACCCTTCAAGTGCTAAAGATTGTAGCACCAATTTACATCATGGTGGGTTAACCTCAACCCCATCTTCTTATTCAAGGTGTCCATGCACCCTAATATCCTAAATACATTAACGGCACACTAGGTAGGGGCCAGCCAAAAATGCTTGAGCTAATCTCTCATCACTGGCCTTATAGGGATTCTCATGCCTCCCTCTACGAAAGCTACTATGGGAATCACAACTTTGCCCTCGTTCCTTTTAGCGTACCATTCTCCCTCCTCACAATACCTCAAGCCCACATTACGGGGTATCCCATAATCGGCAACGAATTTCTCTATCATCTCTATAGACTCAACTAACTTCTTAAATTTCCCCATTCCTAGCAACAACTAAAGGATTCGAAAGAGGAAAAGAGAAAAAAGAATTAAAGAAAATTTTGTGCTACAGTGGGAAGAAGACTTACAGAAATGGGGAGATTCTCCTTAGACAGGCTTTCTACGCTGGAAAAGGGCGCTGGACAGTGTGGAAATTGAACCAGATTCGGAATATGTGCATCGAAGTTAGTGAATGTGCAAATAAGGATGCCAAACGGATCAAATGAGTATTTATACCCCCAATTTAAGTTAACCAAGCGTAACTTCCCGCCCATAAAAGCAGGAAATCCCTGTCGAGTGATTACCATCACACCGTTGGAAGTGGGAAATGTGGAGCCACTAGAATTTAATGTGAGCGCACACCGAGTCTCGAAACGCTAGAAACGTACATCGGGCAGGCGAAAAGACTCTAACGCTGACGTGGACTGAGGTTGGGTGAATCATGTAGAGGGCCCAGGGATATCAAAACCCTCCTCCCTGTCTGAGGGTATGGACAGCAGGATTTTGAGGGGCTATTATGGGGCCTGTAGGCCTGGTAACCTCGGCCCACTTTACATTTGGCCCAGGGCCCATGCCGAGGAAGAAGTATTATACGAAGACGATGAGTGAAGGCCTAAGCTTTTAGAATCCCCGCCGAGGATATCCCTGTCCTCGGCAGACCGAGACTAACCCCAAGTGGTGGGGGAGACGAGCCCAGAACAGGTTGTCACCTTCACAATAAATGCGCTCACCTAATCCCCTGGCCACACTAATGGAGATGTGACTCCTGGACTGGATAATCTTGGTCACTGTAAATCATTTGAGTACTGATAGTACAGCTGATGGAATGAATGGTCAGAAGGAAAGCACATGGATGATCAACAGATGGAAGAAAGAGAAGATAGGAAGAGGGCTATATAAGAAGAACTAATAGAACGCCAAAAAGGGGGGGAGGGGAGAAAGAAAAAGGGAAAAGGAGGAAGCTCCTCGGATGAGTGCCGAGGAGCGACCTTAAGAGGCAGCCTGGATGCTTCGACCTCCAATGATGAGAAATTCTGTTTTTAACGTTGCCTGTCTGTTAGGGCCTAGTTCTTCATCCCACTCTCTAAAAATGTATTGTTTGGGCTTGTTGGGTTAGACGTCCATCCCTATTCTGAGTCCAATCCAAATTGAGTCCCTACATCTATATATTAATTACTAAAAGCTAAAGCATAGCTTTTAATGTTGCCATGCTCAGATTAAGCCATATTAGCTGTCATGTCATTACCATTCTTTTTCATGAATTTTTCCTACAATTTAAAATTATTTTCTTAAATTTATAAATACTCATAAAAAGAAAATAATTCCCAACCCTTTGTGTTCTATGGTTACAATTTTAGATGGCAACTCTTTGTGTTCCATAGTTACAATTTTAAGCAACAACCCTTTGTGTTCCACAATTACAATCTCAAATGGCAACCCTTCAGCTTCCTAACACCATACTTTGGCTTTCTAACTCTTTCATCTTTTCCTCTCCTCACACTATATTAATACTAAAAAGATAGATGAGTCAGTTTAGGTATCTCTAAATCTCAGTTGCTCTTGACCTCTTTTTGTGGCTGCCTGCATAATAGTTCAGTGTAAGGATTAGATTAATAGTGTTGTTCTTTTTTATTGTTTTTTTTTTTCTTGTTTTTTAATTTTGTTACTACCTCTTTTGTGTTGTGGGCCATATATGAGTTTTTCTGTATTTAGGTTGGGTATTTGTACGGATATATGATTGTTTGTTTCTATGTTTAACATTGATTTGGTTTTTTTTTTTTTTTTAATGTTTGAGATGGTAACATTATTGGTTTATATTGTGTAATCTGTGTGATAGAGTTTTAGTAGTTAAAAAATTGAATGATAGAATTTTAGTAGTATTTGTGCCTGTTAAAATTCAATTATTGATGTAATCCGTGCCTGCATAAATTCAATTTGCTAAGGTATTTTAGTAGTTAGCAAATTGAATTATAGAGTTTTAAATTCAATACTATACTCAGAACATGATACTTCTCCTTTTTTCTTGGTCTGTGAATCCCTCATTCATCATTGAAATTGATTTAAAATTTCTTCCATTAGCTTTGATTGTACTCTTGACTATATCATAAAAGACTGCTTTTTGATATAATCTTTTTTATGGTAATTATCGTCATTTTTGTTGTAGTTAAATCAAAATAAGATTATACTAGATCTGTATAATTAGTAGTTGTTGCATCTTCATCATTATTACAAGTTTAAGATAGAGATTACCCTTATCAATAGCTGCTGCATTTTCTTCATTGCCAAACTTGATCATCTTGACAAACCTTTTAGTTATCTTATTTTACCACATATATTTATTTACTTATGGATTCTATTTGATTGTAAAATTTTTATGTCTTTTGATATAAGTTAACTAACTGGTATGCTAGCTAAACCACTTGCTTCTTCAGTTTTTTTTAATCTTTTACTTTGCCTCCAACACTATCGTAATTGGTTGTCTCTTTAATGGCATTATATATATATATATATATATATATTGTTTTGTAGGATCCAAGCAAGAAAGAGTTTAAAATGCTTGCCGTGTTATTCTCTAAAATTTTTTACAACATGAATAACTTGCGGTATTGAAGTAATTACTAAATATTTTATATCAATAGTTATTTGTTAATAGGTGTTTGACAACTTTAGAATATGAAAAGTTTTAGGTTAAATGGGTAACAACTTTAATTTTGTTAATTTTTTCTTTCTAAATTACTAATAATGATTTATCATGTTAAATTGGTAGTTTATTTGTATATTAATTAGCTACAATGTTGTAATGTTATTTATTTTTCTTTCTAATTTGTGAGGTTTAATTCAAATAATTTTGAATAAGTCTTCTAAAATCAAATTCAATACAAAAGAAATTTTGTTAAGGACTCTGTAAGGCTAAGGGGGACTTGAAGATAATAAAAGTTTTAGCCTCATATAATATACTTATATTGTGAGTTTCAGTTGCTACAAGTAGTATTGTGGTAATTTAGATATGAAACTCTAGATGTAACACACACAGCTAAGGATAACGATATTCACTAATATTTGTCTTTTAATTTAAATAGTATTTTGCATAATTGCTTTGCATTAATTAGATTTCATTTTCTGTAATTTTCCCGTTCATCGCACGAGTTAGTGACTAGTCTATGTCTATATATTACTAAAATCTAAAGCGTAGCGTTTAATGCTGTTGCTGCTCTCACGTTGCGCCACATTAGCTGCCACATCATTTTTTTTTTTTAAATATAATTTGTACTACAATTTAAAAATGGTTTTTACAATTTTCAGCCTTATAAATGCATCTCACTACTTATTTATTTACTTCCACTGTCACCCTATAATAAATTTAGCTCACTACTTATTTATTTACTTCTACTATCATTCTATAATAAATCTGTATAATTAATCCAGCTCACCTTTTATTTATTTAGTTCCACTATCAAGCCCAATCCAAAGCCTTTTCAGTTCAGTTTTAGAGTTTTTTTTTTTTTTTTTTCCAATTTTCCTATAATTGTTTTTAACATTTATTTTTTTAATATTTACCCTTCTCCAACCTTTCTCTCTCCCTTACCATTTCATCTCCCTATTACTTCTTCAATCTTTCTCCCTCCCTTACCTTTTCCTCTCCCCACTACCCTCTACATTAATATCATTCTTCCTCTTTCCCTTTATCTTCCTTTATTTTTGTCTTTTCTTATTCACACCCTCTTACTATAAATTTGTCACTATCTTTTCTATTCTATGCATAGTTTTCCCTTACAAAAAATGGTTCTCTCTCTCTCTCTCTAATTTTTTTGGTGGATATTTTTATTTTTCTTGCATCTCTACTTTAGGTTGATAATTTTTTGTATTCTTTAAAACTCTATTTTGGGTTAATGCAATTTAGTTTTGTTTTTTAAATTGTTGTTGTTGTTGTTTTTATTTTTTATTCTTTTTGATTGTTAAATGTTATCCTATTGCATTCTAAAGAATTAAATATAGCATATAAAAATATAATATTATTCTATTACATAGCATGATTTGGATAATTTGGTATTTATTCTGTTACATAGCATGATTTTTTATAGTACTCAATTTAGATGTTAAATTATGAGACTTTACTAATTTTTGTTTATTTTCTAATCCTTTGTTGTGGACAAAGTACTCTTAATAGTTGTATTAGAAGTACTCTATAATACCATTTATTTAAAAAAAAAGTAAAGGTTAGCCAAACGAAAATAATCGGATAGGTTACAAATTTTAACTTTTGCAAATTTATTTTAATTATTATTTTATAACAATGCCTGTATATAAATTTAATTCTTAGATTTTGCTAATAATTGTTTATTTGATAATATGTTTTGGGTGGCCGAAATTATAATTTCTAAAAAGAAAATAACCTTAATAGATTATCAAAAACAAAATTTTATCCTAATATTTGTTCAATTAATCATTATTAAGTTTTATTAATTTTTTTTAGTTTACGTTTTTTTGGTGTTTTGGATTGTTCGTATATTACATTTATGATTGTTCCTATAATAAATAAAAATATAATTATGAAATGCATTACTCATTATTAGATTAGTTTAAATTGTAATTTTTTTAAAATAAAACTACCATAAAAATAATTATCACGCGCAACGTGTGGGTTCGCAGTTAGTTTCGATAAAAGCTTAATCTAATATTTATTCTTAATATATCATCTTAGTATTTCGATCTATTTTGATCCACTTTGGTCTACTTAGGTTAATTCGGTTCAATTCAATTTATTTTGGTCCAATTTAGACCACCTCAGTTCATTTCGGTTTATTTGATCCATTTTGGTCCAATTCGGCCAAGTTCAGTCTATTTGGTCTATTTCTCTTCATTTTGGTCCACTTTAGTCAACAACTTACACATGGACATATGTGTATAAATATACACATGCGCGTGCACATACTAGAGAAATGCTTTATTTTTAATAATTTCATAACAAATTTTAGATAGCAAGTTATTACCGGTTCTAATATGGGCATATCATTGACGCCACTTTTGTACCATCAATAACAACTTGTCACGTAAGGTTTGTTGTGGTAATCATTCGAAAGTTAGGAAATTTCCTAACTTAATGCAAAATTTCTGCTCATCGCGCAATTTACGACTAGTAACATCTAAAAATTAAAGCATAAAATTTAATATTATTATGCTTATGTTGAGTTACTAACATTTTGGTCTATGTTGAGCTATTTAGTCAACTTCGGTCCATTTTTCTCTCTCATAATAGAAGAGGGGATGTTTAGCTCATATTTGGTCTATCTTGGTCCATTTCTCTTGCTCTCGAGTAGAAGAGAGTGCCTCTATACAGAAAGCACCGCTTGTGATAGCGCTTCCCACGAGCACGTTTCTCTACAGGATCCACGTCAACTTTCTGGAAACGATGTTCTTCGCTGAGTTATAGTCCCCTCATTTTGCAGAGCCAGATATCAGTTCTTGAGTTATAGTCCCTACTCTTTTCATTGTTAAAAAAGCCTTATAATCAATTCTTCTTACTTTCTTTACGAAAAAGGAAGGAACGAAGAATTAGAAATCAATGTCAGTTTCACTTCATGAAGTTTGGTGAGAAGAAAAAGAGATGAGAAAGAAGATCTCTGCAGTTTCATTAACTTAAGCTTGTTGATACATTGCACTTCACAAACGTCAATGAATACAAAGAATACTGCCACATTGAATCGGAGAATACAAGGAAATGAATGTAAAATGAAATTGTTCTAAGAATACTAACCACAGCAACAACAACAACAACAATGCACATGATCTTCCTAAGGTTGTGTAGGTTCTTCACTTTTTTAAGTACTAGAAAGAACCTCTCCTCACAAACTCTGGCTTCTTCTCTAAAATACTTTATGGTCGTGTGTGTAAGGACGTGTGTAATTAAATACAAAACTTTTGATATGCATTATACCCATGTGGATAACATTCAATATGTGTGGGATTGGTTTGCATAGGAAACATTTACTTTCGAGAGCAAGCAAAAAATATGAATTACAAGGTTGGAAATTGAAGGTCCCTCTTCCTATATTTAAAATTTTCTATGACCCTGTAAAAGATCATTTTACTGATCTGTATGTCAAAGTAGCTAAAAAAGTAATTCCAGGAAAGTATGTAGCCCCATGTGGAATCATTGTAGCAAAGCTGTTTTTTATACTATGTTGTATTGCGGCTGCAAAAATGAAAACCAGGAGGCTAGATGTGATTAGAAGGCACATGTTATATGACAAAACTAATGAGAAAATTCCAATGAGCATCTTCTTGCTTCTTCCACAGTTTCTCCTTACTAGTGCCCTTGATAAAATCTTTGAGGACACCATTGATAGTTACCTCACTGATCAAGTTCCTGAATCAGTAACTACGGGTAGTGTCCTTTCAGTTGACGTTGTGGGTAAGATCAGTGAAAATGGAGGGAAACCAAGTTGGTTTCAGGAGACACTGTATAAAAGTATTTTGGATAACTACTATTGGACAATGACATATTGTGTTCTATAAATCTTGTTTTGCACATCTTGGTGGCAATGTGGTACACCTATCAAGACCCAGCAATTGAAGACTTCAATGAAGCACCAGCAAATGAGCAATTTTCCCAGCCACAAGAAGAAGATTAGAGATGGTTGTTTGTTTGTGCAAAGGAATTTAATAGGAATGATTTGGGGAGGATTTCAATATTTAGTTTAAATGACTCGAAAAGAGTATGAAATGACATTTTGTTTTCTATTGATTAAATTTACGGAGGGATTTGAGCTTTGTTAATATGTGGATTTGAAATGACTAGAAGTAAAATGTCACATCAAATTCATAATATCACAAATGTTTTTGTTGAAATGAAATCCTCAAAGGAAAAAAAAAAGAAAAAAAAAAAAGAAATCCTCAAAGATTAAACCATCATGTGTTGTTGTATTCATACTAGCAACTATTTCTTCTAATCATTTGATTTTAAATCCTCAAATCGAAACACAACCTTGGTGAATTTTCTCATCTTGCTTATCAAACACACCGTGGCTCTTAATTTCATCTGGCTACATGACAAACTATTCAAATTTTCAATGTTAGTGGACTAGAGCCCCATCACAGGCAGGTTTGTCCGAAGTGGAACTTGCATAAATTAATAATGGTGGTCTTTCCTGTTGGAGATTCAGAAGACTCTCACCCTTCCATTTTGCAGAACCAGAGATCAGTTCTTGAGTTGTAGTCCCTCCTCTTTTCGTTGTTAAAAAACCATTATAATCATTTCTTCTTGCGTTCTTTAAGAAACGAAAGGAACAAATTATTAGAATTCAAGGTCAGTCTCACTTCATGTGGTCTGGTGAGAAACATTATCAAAAAGGGCGGAAGGAAAAAGAAGGGAAATTTCTGCTGTTTGATTAACTGAAGCTTGTTGATACAGACAATACTGCCACACTGAAATGGTGAATACAAGGAAGTGGATGTAAAAGGAATTTGTTCTAAGTTTACTAACCACAGCTACGACAACAATGCTCACCATCTTCCTAAGGCTGGGTAGATTCTTCATTCTTTGTTGCTTTATTGGCATCTTCACTTGGGTCTCTACAGGTGTACCACCATGCCACCAAGACGTACAAAATAAGATTTATAGAACTCAACACTGTCAGTGTCCAATAGTAGTTATCCAATCAACTTTTATTCAGTGTGTCTGAAACCAACTTTGTCCTCCTCCCCTTTCACTGACCTTAGTCACAACATAAACTGAAAGGACACTACCCACAGTTCTGGCTCCAATTACACCATTGCTGAAAAGTTTCAAGTAGCGGGTCATTGAGGTAGGAGCTTGAGTAGTGAAGAATTGATCAATGCTGAAGTTAGACATTCCATCAACAGCACCAAGAAGGAGAAACTGTGGAAGAAGCCAGAACGTGCTCATTGGGATTTTCTCATTAGGTTTATCAAGAAACCCGTGCCTTCTAATCACATCAAGCCTCCTGGTTTCCACCTCTGCAGCTGTGATACAACATGGTATAGAAAACAGCATTGCTACTATCATTCCAAAGGTGGGTACATACCTTTCTGGAATTACTTTTTTAGTTACTTTGAAATACAGACTTTTGAAATGGCCTTTTACAAGTTCATAGAAAAATTTAAATATAGGAAGAGGGACCTTCAATTTTCCAAGTTTGCGATTCATATCATTTGCTTGCTCTAAAAATAAGTGTTTCCTATGGAAATCACAACCCCACACATAATGAAGGTCATCCACATGGGTATCATGCGTATAAAGTTTTTTGTATCCTCCATCTCTTCGTTGCTGCAATGTCTCCATCTATTTTGCTCTTTCTGCTCTTGATTTTGGGTTTGGACAACAATTGCAGCCTTGCCAGGGCACCTGTATTTTAAAAAAATTCCTCTTTCAAGAACATTGTAGAGCTTGCTAAAAAAAATGTATGTCATAACTAATAACTGATTACATATTTTTCTGCCAACTATTAGAAGTTAGTAAGCTGGGAAATTGTTACTAAAAGAACTCATGAACATTGGTGAAGTCATTATACTTTCTAAAAACTCTAGGGTTTGAAAATAAATGACTATTATCAAATTTCTAGGTTGAGAGAGAGAGAGAGAGAGAGAGAGAGAGAGACTGTGTGTTTGAGGGAGCGGATTATCATCTGGTAGGCGATGATGAAAAATATTGGAAGCAGAGGCTACAAAAACTTCAAATATACTTGTAAGAGGGCTCCCCTGCGGTCCAGTACGTTTGTATGAACATGAGCCAGTTATGAATAAAAAAGTTGCCACTACAGTACATATTGCTGGCATTCCAAATCGGACAGACCATGGCTTTATAAATTGAATTGCAATACATCCAACAATTGCAAGAAGAATCACAATAAAGCCACCTGCTGCTTGCCATGGCATTGGTTGTTTTGAATCTTGCTGTTTCAGGAAAGCGTCCAAGGATGTGATATGACCAGATATCCCAATAGCTAAGAATGCTAACGCTGTATAGAAGAGTGACACCCAATAATTAGTACATCTCTAGTATTGACTCCACCCAACCTGTGTAGATATTGTCCGCTTTGGGGTTTCATACCCCTCACGGTTTTGTTCTCCCCCAAAGCACATAGTAGTGGGGGAAAAAGCTTCTATACATTGAAGGGAGATCATTTCTTATAAATACATTCCCATGTGCTTCCCTACCTAGGCGATGTGGGATTCCATGGAATGCAAGACCCCCCCTTTTTGGGTCACTATAATTCACCCCTCTTTTTAGGTCACTACAATCCACCCCCCTTACGGGCACACACGTCCTCGCATGTGAGGCCCACACTTCCAGCTAGTGCATGGCTTTGATACCATCTGTAACGACCCCGCCCTAACTGTGTAGATATTGTCCATTTTGGGACCCATATCCCTCACGATTTTGTTCTCCCCCAAAGCACACAGCAGTTGGGGAAAAGACCTTTACACATTAAAGGAAGGTCACTCCTTATAAGGACGTCCCCATGTGCTTCCCTAGGCGATGTGGGATTTCATAGAATGCAAGACCCCCCCTTTTGGGTCACTACAATCCACCCTCCTTACGGGCACACACGTCCTCGCGTGTGGGGCCCACACTTCCGGCTAGAGCATGGCTCTGATACCATCTGTAACGACCTCGCCCCAACTATTTAGATATTGTTCGCTTTGGGACTCATAACCCACATGGTTTCTTCCCCAGGTTACGCTGGGGAAAAGACCTCTACACATTAAAGGAAAGTCACTTCTTATAATGACATCCCCATGTGCTTCCCTAGGTGATGTGGGATTCCATGGATTGCAAGATCCCTTTTTGGGTCACTACAATGATTATGATACCTCAATTTAACTGATTGTGTGATGTGTGGGTGTATGATGAGTCCCACATTGGGTATTTATTAGGTTGAACTGAACTTTATTAACAATTACAAGGAACCTCAATTGTGACTAGTCCTTTTGAGGTATAACGCAGAGTGGATTGTAGTGACCCAAAAAGGGGTCTTGCAATCCATGGAATCCCACATCGCGTAGGGAAGCACATGGGGATGTCCTTATAAGGAGTGACATTTCTTTAATGTATAGAGGCCTTTTCCCTAGCCTAACTTAGGGAAGAACAAAACCGTGAGGGATATGAGTCCCAAAGCGGACAATATAAATCAATGTTTTAATAGACATATTTGAGAGTAGCTATTCACCTAAACTATGAAAGCATATGCAATGTCCAACCTAACCTATAAAAATAATGCAATCAACATTTTAATTTGAGAGTAATCTTCCCAAAAACTCAATAATTTTCACAGTAATATGGATAGCGGGGTGAACAATGCAAGTTAATCTCAAATTAAAGTTTTGATTTGATTACATTATATTTAGGATGGGTGTTATAAATGCTTACATAATTTAAAGTCAGATAGCTGCAATAAATTCAAATTAGAAAAGAGGAAGAAGAAATAATCATGCAGCATGATACGTCTCAGTCAAAACAATCCCTGTATCAACGATTTTCAAGTGATTTGTTTAGATGAGATGCCCAATGTTGCTCCTTGATTATCCATTCTACATTGTTGCACCTATATAGGCTATATTACTATGATGCTTGAAGTGATAAATATAACTTCTTTTATACATATATAAAATTCAAATTTTAAAACATGTGAGGAGGGGAATTTGAAGCAACCAGGCAATGTGATTGGGGTGCAAGGCTCTTGGAGAATTGATAAATATAACTATAGAAGATTTAAACAGCAAAATCGGTAATATTCATAGCATAGCAGATACACATAAACAAATAAGGGAAATTTGGAAAACCTACAAAGCTATAAGCAAGACTGGAGAGCAAGAGCATCCAATAGTCACCCATGAAAGCATCGACAAGGAAGGCCATGCTGATAGGCATTATGGTTGCAACACCAGAAAACACATTCACAATTGCAGCAGCATGGGTAATATTAAGACTCCAGACATTTGTCAAGTATGGCGTCATCACAAACAAGGCATAATTTGTTAGGATGTCAGCCCATATCAGAACTGCAATGGAAGAGGAATAAAGTGCCTTTAGAATACACCAATAATTAAATAACAAAAAATCTACGGTGGCTTAATATATTAAACATTTTCATTAAACGGAAAATTTGTAACTCTCAAGTTAAACTAACTCTTTGGTGACATGACCGTCAAGTAAAATAACTGGATTTATAGCAGTAATCACCAATTGAATTCTTTGAAATCTTAATTTCCATAGGCATACTTGGATATCAAGGGTCGAAGATTTTCCTTTTCCGTTGGTTTCTGAATTAGAATGTGGCAAATTCCATTATTCTTATTTCAAGTGAATAGATAGGATTTTAAGAATTTCATGGTAGAGTTATCCAAAAAACTCAAAAAAGTTCCTGGTAGGATTAAAGATCTATGATCATAAATGTTGCTTCAAAGAAATTTTTTATTTTTACTGATAATTTGAGAATGGCTTTCAGAAAGAAAACAGCAAATGGGGGCTTATTTAATATTAAAACAAGTGAGCAATTAAAATCCTCTCTGTAGAATAATTCTAAATTTCAGGGAATTCCTGTGTTCTTAAATCTTAGTACCTCTATAACTATGATTAAAAAAAAAAAAAAAAAAAAAAACCAGATAAGTCAACAATCAGAATGAGATGTCAAGTGTGTGTCTGTGTGATTTCTCTTGACTCATTTGTGTAGCAAGTTAACCCAATGTGCTTAAACTACTAGATTATTTATAAACTAGAGCAAAGTACCTCTTATTCTGACAAAGGATCCCATGTTCACTAGTACACTCCCTCGGCATTCTGTAATACAAAAAAACTACAAAATTAGTTGAAACTATTATATAAAAGCATGCTAAGTTCTGAGAGAGAACAGCCAAAGTAAAATGCAACAAAGCCTACCAATCACTACTCCTAGATCCCACAGAAGTGAGAGGTTTGTGGACTAAGAACGACCTCTAAGAAGGTCAGCACATATGATTGAAAGCCTTAAAAGCTTTAAAAAAAAAAAAAAAAGCTTATTTTCAAGAAATGATAAGCAAACATAAGATCAAAATCGTATATGAATAAGAAATTTGTCGGAAAAAGCAGAGAAGAAAGTAAGTTATAGAAGACGTTATACCTGAAAAGACTAGTGGGGTTGAAGCTATATTTTACTACAAAGCGTGGGAGCGAAATTTCTGGGAGAGACAATGTGAGATATAGGCAATCACCGCGTTAACCTACATTTTTGTCACTTTCAGAGTTCAGTCATACAACTTTCCTAATTCCTCGTAACCATGCTGATGCATTTTACTCCATCAGTTGACTTCAAGTAGTTTCTTGTCTATGATACTTTCTCAGTGTCTTTAAAGTGCTGAACTGGGTGCCGGCCCAATAGTGAAATAGAAGTGTTTTTTTTTTTTTTTTTTTTTTTTTCATTAAAAAAAAAAAATACTAGTACATTTGTTTGCTATCTTAAAAAAAAAAAAAAAAAAAAATTTGTTTATTGAGGGGTGTTTATTTGACACGCCCAAGTGGGGAATTCTAGCATTTTACCATTTTTTTAATTTAGCAATATATCTTTATTTTGAAACTATATAAGTATATGCCCCTGTTTTGATACTTGATTACCTTAAAATCGAATTTCAATGAAATACTCGATTAGTAGAAAATCGAGTTATGTCCGATCAAACTTAATAAAAATAAAAAAAATAAAAAAAAAATAAAATTGTATGGAACTCTAGTTCCATTAAAAACGCCACCATAGGACAATCAAAACGTAGCTATAGGTTATGGCCGATCAAACTTAAAAAAAAAAAATTTGCATGGAACTTGTGTTCATGGAATTCGAGTTCAATTAAAAACGCCACTATAGGACAATAAAAACGCAGCTATAGGTTATGCTCGAAAAAAAAAAGTTTTTATTTTTTATTTTTTTAAGTTTGATCGGGCATAACTCAATTTTCTACAAATCGAGTATTTCATTGCAACTCGATTTTAAGGTAATTGAGTATTGAAACAGGGTCATATACCTATACAGTTTCAAAACAGAGGCATATTGCTAATTTTTTTAAAAATTAAGGGCAAAAGGCTAGAATCACTCGCCAAAGTGCATATAACCATACACACAATTGTTACACGGCTAAATAAAAGAATAAAATATAATACATTCAACCATCCCAATTCCATGTAAGCATTCTTCCTATTATCCAAGATTAAACTAATCAAATGATCAAGCACTTGTTAAATTAGACTCAAATTCACCTTCTCTCCCAAATTCCCAAGTGATGGTTCTTGAAGAGCATGAGTAATGGAGGTTGACTATGTTCTTGAAGAGCGTGAGTAACGAAGGCTACAATGAAGAGAGGCTCCAATGGTAATAGAAGAGGTGGGCTCAACCCTCTCCTTTCCCCAAGGGTCTAGCCGAGCTCTTTAAAAGATGGACTATTAGGGTCTAGCCAAGCTTCCAGCTTACAAGAATGCAATGGGGAAATCGAAAATAGACATATCGGTGTTGGGAGTTACTCTTGGTTTTTTGAAAAGGAAATTGAATGAGGAAAATCTATACTGATGTAATGAAACAATCTCCTAACTTCACCCTCTCTTTCCCCAAGTATCTAAAATATATACAATATTTAGGTTTTTTGATGTTAAATTGAACATGTGTATTTAAAACTGAAATCATGTTTGTAAGATACAATTTTTGTATAACCTATATTTAAAACTAAAATTATGTTTCTAAGACACAAACCCTAAAGGTTTGGATATCTGATACCAAAACTGATATGTAGAATTGAAACAGTGTTTTTTTTACACAATTTCTCTATAACATTAATACTAAGAATTTTTGCCTTAAAAGGGAAAAGAGAGTCTCTTTGAGATCCAATTCCCCTAACCCAAAAAAAAAAAAAAAACTCAATGTCACAAAACTGAGACAGCACCTAAAGAATTAGAGCTTTCCCATACCTCAATACCCTCCTATATAATAGCAAACCCAATTATAGTTCCCTCCATTATGCAGAACCAGATATCAGTTCCTGAGTTATGGTCCCTCCTCTTTTCATTCTTAAAAAAGCCCTTTTAATAATTTCTTCTTACGTTCTTTAAGAAAAAGAAAAGAACAAAGAATTAGAATTCAAGGTCAATTTCAATTCGTGTGGTCTGGTGAGAAACATGAACAAAAAGGGTTTGAAGGAAAAAAGGGAAATCTCAGCAGTTTCATTAAATTAAGCTTCTTGCTACATTGCACTTGACAAACGTCAAGGAATACAGAGAATACTGCCACATTGAATTGGAGAATACAGGGGAATGGATGTAAAATGAAATTCTTCCAAGCATACCAACCACAGCAACAACAACAATGCACATCATCTTCCTAGGGCTGGGCAGATCCTTCATTCTTCATTTGGTGGGTCTTTATAGTTGTACTGCGATGCCACCAAGATGTACAAAATAAGATTTATAGAACTCAACACTGTCAGTGTCCAATAGTAGTTATCCAATCGACTTTTATTCAGTGTGTCCTGAAACCAACTTAGTCTTCCTCCCCTTTCACTGACCTTACCCACAACATAAACTGAAAGGACACTACCCACAGTTCCTGATCCAATTACACCGTGGCTGAAAAGTTTCAAGTAGCGGGTCATTGAGGTAGGAGCTTGAGTAGTGAAGAATTGATCAATGCCGAAGTTAGACATTCCATCAACAGCACCAAGAAGGAGAAACTGTGGAAGAAGCCAGAACATGCTCATTGGGATTTTCTCATTACTGTCATTAGGTTTGTCAAGCAACCCGTGCCTTCTAATCACGTCTAGCCTCCTGGTTTCCACTTCTGCAGCTGTGATACAACATAGTATAGAAAACAGCATTGCTACTATGATTCCACAGGGGGGGACATATCTTCTTGGAATTACTTTTTTAGCTACTATGACATACAGACTTTTGATAGTTTTGAAATGCTCTTTTACAAGGTCATAGAAAAATTTTAATATGGGAAGAGGGACCTTCAAATTTCCAACCTTGCGATTCATATCATTTGCTTGCTCTAAAAAATAAGTGTTTCCTATGGAAATCACAACCCCACACATGATGAAGGTCATCCACATGGGTATCATGCGTATAACATTTTTTGTATCCTCCACCTCTGCTAAGCTGCAAAATGTCCATCTATTTTGGGGTTGGACTTTAATGGCAGCCTTGTCGAGGCACCTGTATTAAAAAATTATGTTTCAGAGAATATTGTAGTCAATATGTGTTAAGCTTGATAGAAAAATTTGTAGCTTGTAAGTCATAACTTATGGCTGATTACATATTGTAACAGTTCTGCCAACTATTAGAAGTTAGTAAATTGGAAAATAGTTACTGGTAGAAATCACGAGCATTGGTGAGGTCATTATACTTTCTAATAACCCTGTAAAATGCAAAAATGTGGGCACTTGGTTTTAAATTAATGATTTCGTATCATCAAGTTTCTAGGTTGAGAGAGAGAGAACCTGAGACTCTGGGTGTGAGGCACCTGATTATCATTTTGTAGTTGATGATGAAACATCTTGGAAGCAGAGGCTAAAAAGACTCTACATACAGTTGTAAGAGGACTCCCCTGTGGCTGCGGTCCAGATGGTTTGTATGAACATGAGCCAGTTGTGAATAGAAAAGTTGCTACTACAGTGCATATTGCTGGTATTCCAAATCGGACAGACCATGGCTTTATATATGGAAGTGCAATACATCCAACAATTGGAAAAATAATCACACTAACAACGGCTACCACTTTCCCAGGCGTTTGGTTCTCCTCCATTTGTTGTTTCAGAAAAGACTCTAAGGATGTGATATGACCAGCTATCCCAATAGCTATGAGTGCTAATGCTGTATAGAAGAGAACCTTTTGGGCATCACCAATGCAACCTGGCTTGTGTGCATCACAGTTCCTTGCAGCATCAGGAAGAACATGTGGTGTTGACATTGCCAAGAAGCTTAATCCCTGCAGTGACAACCAATAATTAGTACATCTTCTGGTAAGTCCTATGACTTTGTCAAAACCTATACTGTGCAAAAGAATGAATTGGGTAACATTTTTGGATCAATAACATTGTCAAGACAGCATTGCAAATTGACAAGCATTAAGTGGCTTGCAATGTGCACCCCAAAATACAATAGTTTGCAATTGACACCCTTATTTTTAAGATTAATTTGTAATGTTCGCATCATCCAAATCATTGTTTTAATTAACATATTTATTAACACTTTAATTTGAGAGTAATCTGCCCAAAAAGTCATTAATTTTGACGGTAATATGGATAGCAGGGTGAACAATGCAAGTAAATCTCAAAGTAGAGTGTTGATTCCATTACATTATAATATAGGGAGGGTGTTATAAATGCTTCCATAAATTAAGGTAGAGAGCTGCAATTAATTCAAATTAGAAAAGAAGAAGAAAAAATAATCATGAAACATGACATTCCTCAGTCAAAATAATCCATGCATCAACGATTTTCGAGAAATTTATTTAGATGAGATGCCCAATGTTGCTCCTTGATTATTCTTTCTACATTGTTGCAAAATGTAGGGAGGGGAATTTGAAGCCCAAGACCAGGTAATGTGATTGGGGTGTAAGGCTCTTGGCTAAATGATATATATAACCAAAGCAGATTTATATACCAAAATTGGTAATACTTGTAGCATAGTATAAACACAAAAAAAATGAGGGAAATTTTGAAAACCTACAAAGCTGTAAGCAATACTGGAGAGCAAGAGCATCCAATAGTCACCCATGAAAGCATCAACAAGGAAGGCCATGCCTATAGGCATTATGGTCGCAACACCAGAAAACACGTTAACAATTGCAGCAGCGCTGGTAATGCTAAGCTTCCAGACATTTATCAAGTATGGCGTCATCACAAACAAGGCATAAGCTGTTAGCACGTCAGCCCATAGCAGAACTGCAATGGAAGAGGAAGAAAGTGCCTTTAGAAAACACCAATAAATAAATAAATAAATCTAAGGTGGCTTAATATATTAAATTATTTCCTATAAATGAAAATTTTGTAACCCGCTAGTTGAACTAACCCTTTGATGACATGACTGTCAAGTAAAATAACTGGCTGAAACAGTAATCACCAATTGAATTCTTTGAAATCTTACAAATTTCCATAGGCATACTTGGATATCAATGGTTAGAGATTTTCCTTTTCCATTGGTTTCTGGATTAGAATGAGCCAAGTCTGAATCTACTAATTTCATGGTGAATGGATAGGATTTTAAGAATTTCATGGTGAAGTTACCAAAAGAACTCAAAAAGATCCTAGTTTGAATATTATAAGGATTAAGGATCTATGACCCTAAATTGTGCTTCAAAGAAATTTCATAATTCATGAATGGCTTTCGGAAAGAAAAGAGCAAATTAAAATATACTAGATTTTGCAGATGGCTTTTTTTTTTTTTTTTGAAAAGTAGATAGTTCCATATTACTTGTAAGGCAAGGAAAATAAGGAATGGAATGCAACTATGCAAGGGGCTTTATTTTCTATTAAAACACTGAGCAATTAAAATCCTATCTATAGAATAATGCCAAATTGCAGGGGATTCGTGCGTTCTTAAATCTTAGTACCTCTATAGCTATGATTAAAGACTAAAAAAAAAAAAAAAAAAAAAAACCCAAATAAGTAACAATCAGAATAAGATGCCAAGTGTGCGTCTGTGTGATTTCTCTCTAACTCTTTTGCGTAACAAGTTAACCCAATGTGCTGAAACTACTACATTATTTATAAACTAGTGCAAATTACCTGTTATTCTCACAAAGGATGCCATGTTCACCAGTAACCTAAACTTTCTGTAATACAAAAAAACTACAAAATCAGTTGGAACAAGTTATGAGAGAGAACAACCAAAGCAAAATGCATCAGAAATATTTGAAGTTGCAAGAATTGGGAAAATTTCTGTCTACCAATCACCTTTCCCAGATCCCAAAGAAGTGGGAGGTTTGTGGACTGAGTAGACCTCTAAGAAGGTCAGCAGACTCAGCACATATAAAGTTAAAAAAAGAAAAAGAAAAAAAAGAAACATTCTTAGCTTCAAGAAATGGTGAGCTTTAGGTTCTCCTAAGATTATGCCAAACAAACTTAAGATCAAAATTGTATAAACAAGATGGTTCTTTAAGAAAGCATGAAAAAAAAAAAAAAAAAAAACATGAACAAGAAAAAAAAAGTTAAGACATAGATGTTACCTGGGGTTGAAGGAATATTGTAGTACAAACTACAAAGCGTGGGAAGGAAATTTCTGGGAGAGACAATGTCAGAGGCTAGCCTTCACGCTCATTTTAGATATTCAGTCATACAACTTTCCTAATTCCTCCTAAACCGTGGTGTTGCATTCTTTACTCATGTAAGTTGACTTCTTAGTTCTTAGTCTTTAGATAAAATCTATTTTGTTCTTCCAGTATCCAAGAATGCGAAACACAAGAACTAATAATGTGCCCAACAGTGAAACACAAATACTAATACCATTTACCCTTTTCATACGTTTCCGTTTGACTGTTTCACGCGTGTAGGATTAGAACGTATCTACTTTTGGTTTACACTGCTTACGAGGCTTTAAATTCGCTTACGTTCTTAGGCTAAGAGGTCTGTTTGAATACTATTTATTTTATTAAAAATTAAAAATTTATTATTGAAAGTAATGTAACAAAATAATTTTTAAGTTATAAATAGTACCGTGCAACCTAGTATTTATATAGAAATCTGCATTTAACATGTTTGGCTGGATCGTGAATAGTGTTATGAAACCCAGCCAAAAACACAAAACGCAACTTCATTCCTAGGCAAACGCACGCTAGCTATATGATTTTGTAGCAACTACTTTGAAGGCTTGTTTATTTGATTATTCATATTTTTGAGGGTTCACTACTAGCTGCAGACCTATGCGATGTGTGGGAATATAAATATTATGTAATGAGATGTAATATATAAAAAGTAACTATTACTTCAATAATTGTCTATTTAAAAAAAAAAAAGATTTCTACAAGTATTTTTTTTATCTCTACAAATATATCATTTTATTAATTTTTTTATGTTTAATTAATATTTTTTTAAGGTAAGCCATATTCTTCTAACTTTAACTTCTATTGTAGTGTATTATATTTACTTAATATACAACTAAACTTTATAATTATAAGTTTCAAATTTATTATTCAAATTTCTCATCTCTAAAGGAATAAAGAAATTATCATAATAATCAAAACTCATTACAAAATTACAATGTTATCTTAGCTAAAATTAAAATGAAACTAAAGGAATAAATAATAGGCTTTGTGGGGTCATAAAGCCCAATGATATGCATCAACCTTCTGTACTGGGTTTGAGACCCATCACGAGACCTATAGTCGCATATGAAGAAGACAATGGTGATCATGGCAACTCAGGAAACCGTGTCGAGGACAATTCTGTCCTCGGCTAGCCAAGGTCGAGGTTGATGTAAAGAGACTTACTGACAAGAATAATCTTCCAAAGTACCCTAGGGAAAAAAGATAAGTACAGCAAGCAAGCACACTAGAGCATGGCGGTAGAGCAATTCCAAGAAAAGCTGCAACCTCAACATTAAATGCTCCACAATTAACACTTTGGCCGCATTAAATGTAAAAGTGATACCTGAGCAGTGGCTTTTCAAACTCACAACTACTACTTAAGAGCTTTGGGAGGAAGGTTGATGTGACAAAGATCAACAACAGCACATCTGACATGCACGTGTATGGTGGAGATGAAGGAGGAAAATAGTATATAAGGAAAATGAGCTCTGAGAAAAGGGATCGAGATTTTTACCAGAAAAAATATTGTAGCAACTTGAGCTAACTTTGTGACCATTGTCATTGTCACTCAAGAAATAATAAATGGAAGCTCCTCGGACTAGTGCCGAGGATTGGATTATTTGCCTAAATCCATATTCGTTGTACTTTCTTTAAATCATAATTAGTCACTGCTACACTCATCAAAGCCCAATTCTTCTACCTACTCTTTATAACTTTATTGTATTGGGTTTGTTGGGCTTGAGTTCACTTATCCATTATTCACAAAGCTTAAACCCCGCCCCTACAGGCTTTATAATAATTTATTACTCAAACAATTGGTGGGCATATTCAAATTTTGGTTTCCAAAAAAACTAAGTATTAACCCAAACTAAAATTCAACTAAAGCTATAAAAGGGAAAGAGAATACTTTCTTATGGGGTATTTTTTTTAAAAAAAAAAAAAAATACCAAAACACATATTAGAAAAAAAAAAAAAAAAAAAAAAAAAAAAACCATGAATCCTAATTAGAGTTAGAAGAAAGAACAAAAATTCACTAAAAGAAAGTAGAGAGAGAGATTACTCATAGTTTTATGTGGGAAAAATATGGATTGAATAGCAAAACGATATCAAATTTATACAAATAAAATGGGTAGAAGAAGAGTCAAAATATAAAAAAGAGGAAGGAAGTATAGCAGTAAAATAGTGAGGAGATTAAGAGGCAAAAAGGAAAGGGAAAGGTTGGAAGAAGTGTAATAATAGGTGTGTGAACTAATAGGGAGAAGAAGAGTTTTTTTTTTTTTTTTTTTTTTTTTTTTTTTTTTTTTTTTAAATAGGGGGGACAAAAAGTTTAAATAGAGAAAAAGAAAATATAAAGAATAAATGAATGACGTGACTACTGATGTGCTTCAACAGGAACGTAGCAATAATAAATGTTACACTTTAGTTTTTAGCAATATATAGATATAGATTTATATAGGTCTGGGTTCAAGTTTGTTGGGAATTTAGACCCCTTAAACACACAGATTGCGTAGCCTCGATTAATTAGCCAAGTTGTTACTTAGTCAAATTATGCAATTCTAGGTTAAAGCAATCAAATAATCATATCAAGATATAAAGCAGCGGAATAATAAATAACACAAGATATGATCACCCAGGAAACCACTCGGTAAAAACCTGGGGAGGATTTGACCCACCGATCCTCAAGGCATAACAGAATTCACTATGAAAGAATTGAAGTTCTTACAGAAGGACTACAAGCTCCCCGCTCGACTTCCTAATGCTACCCACCAGTAAAACTTCCTGACACGACCACGCGCAGGTTCCGAATCCACGGACTACTTCTTTCTTGAATTCTTCAATCAGCTACAAGCTCCCCGCTTGCTTTTCTTTTAATCTTCAATGGCAGCAACCTTGTTGATCATCAAGATGTAGAAAATATCTCTACCTTGAAAACCCTAAGTTTATGTGAAGGAAAGCTCCTCTAAGATCTCACAAGAGATTCACATAAACAGCAAATATGAGCAACAAAAACTTATGGACAATCTTAAAAAACGTGGCTAGGGTTTAGTTTATATACCTAGGGTAAAAACACAAAACCCTAAACGTTTAATGAAGTAGGGCTGAGTTGGAAAATCTGCAGAAAATTCAACCTGTGCGATTTTCGATCGATTGAGTCTATTATTCGATCGATCGAGCCAGGCCGAAAGTCCCAAGTACTTCTGCAGCCACTCGATTCCAACTTTACAATATTAAACCAACTTTGAGCAATTCTAAACAAGACTAAATACAATGTTTTGATCATGGTTTGCCAACATTACAAATTAGAATTCTAAATACAAAAACTCCTAAGACCTTAGAACCTAACAAACTTCCCCTTTGGCAATCCGTGACAAAACCCTAATTAACAGTTCAAAGTTTTACAAATAAAAAGCCCTTTACAAAGGTAATGCTCATAAAATCAAATTCAGCCTAACTACTATCCATCAGTTGCAAGTGTAGACAGCAGCTTAGTTGAATCAACCTGTATATTCCTGAAATACTCAACAAACGCATAAACGCATGTGTGACAGAAAAGAGTAAAAACAACAGGTATAACATTCTTGTAAGATCCACACAACACAAAATAAAGACATATAAAAATGTACAAGTCATAAATATAAATCAATACGCAGTGAATCATAAAACAACAAGAATCAATAAAAAATAAATGTATATCAAACAATGTTACTCCCCCTAACATGAATATCCCAAAAAAAATGATATACATAATGAAGCACCTAGATACAATCTAAAACAATATCTCCCCCTAACAACAAAAATCTCCACAAGACAAAACTCCAAGTCAAAAGTCAAAACTCCACTCCCCTTTTTTGTGACGGAATGCCAAAGAGCAATCATGAGTCGCCATCAAAAGGAGGTGGTGAGGAAGAATGAAGACGTGCTAAATCCACTCGAAGAGCACGAATCTCATCCAGCAAGTCCACCAAAATCTGACCATGAGCCTGCTGAACAGTCATGACAGTCTCCAAAGTACGACGAACATCAAAGTCGGCCGAAGGAGGTGAAGGAACATCAGCAGCAGCAGTATTAGCACCAACTAGATCAGGAATATCCTCACCAGCAAGACCTGCAGAAGAAGAAGGAGGAGGAGGTACGCTACTAGAGGGCTCAGACCTAGGGTGTTTAGAACCAGCTCGAAGATGAGCAGCCCTCTGTCTAAGAAAAGACGCACCGATAGGAGCAATCACATGAACAGGCTCAGAGGAAGGAAAGCCACGAAGCTCAAGATGGAGCAAATTCCTATGAATGAAAATAGGATGAACAAGGGCATGTGAAGAAGATGAACTCCTATAAACCTCGCTCAAAGAACGAAGAAACAGATGGGGAAAACTGATAGGAGCATCAGTAACAAGAGCGTACAAAAATACACACCTCTCAAGAGGAATGGTGTGCACATGAGAAATAGGCCAGATGGAATGACAGACTATCCTAAAGAAAAGATAATGTAACCCGGAGAGCTCAGCAGAAGTGATCTTAGGATCAGAACCCCACTGGACAGAAGTACCAGTGATGTAAGACAAAACATCGCTCAGCTCGGGAGACTCATCATAAGGATAGACAGGATCCCTAACCAACGGTACCCCTAGAGCAGCAGCCACTACTTGAGGAGTAATGGTGTACCCAACACTTCGTATCCAACTCTTTACCAAAGTGTTGGAATCATAGATGTGGATAGAGATGTTCGAATAGAACTCTCTAATCAAGGCAGACGGTGGAGGAGGATCAGAGATGTCTAACAAAGGTAACCAGCCCCGACGCTCAAAGTTAGCCCTAATGGCCGGATCTAGCTCATCTAACACAACAGAACGCTCAGCCCAAATCTTCCTCTTAAGGTTAAGCTTCTCAAAAAAATCTTGGTTTTTCTCACTCGGAAACCTCTCACGGTCAAAGGAGGGAGGGGATGGAGAGGAAGAGGGAAGGGACCTATGGGTTCTAGTTTTCCTAGGCATGATGCTAAGGAAAGGACAGAGACACAAAGAGAAAACCAAAAGAACAAAAAAAACAAAACCAAAGGCAGACTGCAAGTTAGCACAAAAAACAATAGAATTACAATCTATATGATGCATGAGCAGATACAATGCCATGATGCATGCACTAATGCAGTGAACAACTAAGTTCAATTGAGATTAAATTGACAAAATTGGCTTGAGTAAGGAATTTTCTTAACAAAAACCCCAAAAATTTAACATCAACTAGAAATTTTTTAAACAAAATGATGAATTGAGCATTATAAAACACAACACATAGATTATAATGCTTAAATTCATCAGAACAACAAGCCAATTTCATCAAAATCTACTCAATTTAACAAAATTCCCAATTCGGATCAATTAGAAACCCTAGAATTTTCAATTTTTCACCAAACTCAAAATTGATCAAATTAACCAATTTAAATCATGTCTATAACATGTCCCCACAAAAACCCAATGATCAATTGCATCAATTATGGCTTGAATCAAAAGAAAAAACCAAAAAATCAAAGTGCGAAAATCGCCCCTTAAAAGCATGAATTTATGCATGAAATGATGAAAAATAAATCAAAAGGAAGGGCAAAAGGGTCTTACCGGCTTGAGGAGAGAGAGATTGTGCAAAGACTTCGGAAGAAAACGACAAAAAATCACAATACCAAGCTTGCCAACGCGGAGAGAGGAAAAAGGTTTGAAAAGTTTTGAAATAGGATCTTTGAAAAAGTCAGAAAAGTGCCTTTTAAAAACCTTTTTCACAATATTCGATCGATCGAAAATTACATTCGATCGATCGAATGTGACAGTCGTTTTTAGAACAAACTAAGGCACTTTTTCGATCGATCGAAAAATGGGTTGGATCGATCGAAATGGGCAGAGGCTCACTAAATTTTGAGAAAAAATCCAGTTTTGAAAGACACAAACCAAAATTTTGTAAAACAACTCCTCAAAGCATTAAATTGTAAAAACAAAATGCATGAGTATGAGATGGAATGCTTTTTCAAAAACCCAAATTTTTTAAACCCAAATTATGTCAAAAACACGTTTCAATCATTCCCCCATTGAATTTTCTCAAGCAACAAAAATGTTGTGCACAAATCTCAAGATATTTTCAAACTTAGTTGGTCAGACCATAAACACACATACTAGTATGTACAGTGTTTAACAAAGAGTAACTTGTGTAGTGTGTGATACTATCAAAAACTTGAGATACATATGAGGTGATATGTGAATGGCAATCAAACACAAAGTCTACACAATTCATCACATAGAATTTAAAAGAGACTATCACTTAAAGAGTTACATCCTATAACTCCCACATCTCCTAGAACAAAAGTTTGCAATCATGTAAGTTTCTTGTATTTTTGCCTCTTATTTGTATGAGATGGCATTCAGCCTAATAGTACACACCGGTTTGAATTAAGTGAATTGGCATTAAACCTAATAGTACACACCGGTTTTAATTTATTTTGAGGCTACACCTTATGTTCTTTTTGTGCATGTGCTACACTTTCTCGAGCACAGAATCTTATGATATGCACTAAGGTGTTCATGATTGGCTAGTGAACAGTGGTGAGATGGTTATTTATGCCTTTCTCAAAAGAATCAAGTCCGACAGTTAAATAACATATGACTTCATGATTAAGACAAGGAGAATAAAAACCAAACACATCTTTCCCACACAACATGCATTACAAAGTTTTAACTAGTCAAGTGCAATGAAAAAGTTCATCAAAGTTAAACAAGGTACACAGACCATGATATGTGTCACAAGATAGACCAACCTTGTTTTTCAAAAATCAAGACAAATAGTGTCTAACATAATGTTTGCTTTCTCCCTTTTTTTTTTTTTTTTTTTTTTATTAAAAGAGAAAACAGATACATCCTAGAATGAAATGCATGAATGTAATGCAATGCAAGTCCTAGAACAAAAACAACAAAAAGACAAAAACCAAAGAACAATGGTCACCAAAGGAAAAGGCAATAAAGCACAAGGACCATGTCAGAAAGACTCAGTTAGTTTGAGTCTTTTGCATTCAAGACCTTTTAGATGCATCACGAGCATTGGAGTTCTTATTCACATTCGAGTGATTCCCAACTCCAGGATTGGAATAAAGGTTTAACACCTTTACTAATTCACCAATTAGTGCCATAGGGTCTTGTGCTTGAGGCACAGGCACTTTTGATTTAGTTGCTCTCTTATCAGCTTGACGCTTGTAACAATTAGGACGAATATGTCCAGACTTACCACAATAATGACAAACCCAAGCAGATTTACCATGCATCTTGTCCTTAGATTTGGTAGGCTCCCTAGGTTTAGATTCTCTTAAGTCTATCCTAATCTTCTTAGGTGGTGAAACTTCTACAGGATTAACTACCTCACTCACAGGTGGTTTGACAGTTTCACTCACAACCTCACTAGTAGAAGGTTCAGAAGAAGAAGCAGGAACAAAATTTGTGGAATGTGGAGTAGAGCCAAAGATGCTTTCAACATATCCCAAACTAGATTTATCCGCAGGATACTTTTGAACATTTAACATGTGATCAAGTTTAGAACTAGCAGATCTAGCAATAGATAAATCATGTTCTAAGGTTCTAACTTTATCAAGCAAAAGCATGTTCTCAGATTTAACATTATTTAGAAGCTCATTAGCATTAAACAGTTTAACAAGCAAATTTTTCTTTTCAAGCTCCAGAAAGTCAATTTTCTTTAGGCTAAGATCAACTTTCATAGCATCCTTTGCAGCAATTTTGCAAAGTTTGTTATAAGCCTCTTGAAGATCTGCATCTTCAAGAGAGTTCCCCATCAGAAGGGTTCTCTTCAGCAGATACGCTGTCACTGACCATAGCAGTAGCTGTGAAAGTAATGAAGTTTCCATCCTTGTCACACCCAGACTCATCATCAGAAACCTCATTATCACTAAGGGTTACAGCCATAACTTTACCTTTAGTCTTCAAGAATGTAGGACATTCAGATTTCATATGACCATACCCTTGACAACCAAAACATTGAGGACCCAAAAAATTATTAGAAGATTGACCACCTCTATCATTTGATTTTTCAAAATTATTTACCTTAGTAGGATCATTCTTCCTAAAATTTCTAGGTTCAGCAGTGTTGGTACCTCTTGCCTTTCTATTTGTATTCCTAAGAAAATTCTTAAAGTTTTTTGCAAGATAGGCAATCTCTGTAGCAGAGAGTTCATCATCAAATCCACCACCATCAACATCATCAACTGACTTAAGAGCCATTGATTTGGATTTGTTTACTTTAAGTAGGTCAGACTCATAGGATTGGAGAGATCCTACAAGTTCATCTACAGGGATGGAATCCACATCCTTGCTTTCAGTAATGGCAGTCACTTTGGGTCTAAAATCTTCAGTTAGAGATCTAAGAATTTTCTTAACAATTTTAGGTTGATCATAGATTTCACCCAAATTAAAAGCAGAATTGACAATATCATTCAGTTTGGCATAAAATTCATCAAAGGATTCATCATCAGACATCCTAATACTCTCAAACCTAGAAGTCAATTGTTGCAATTTATTAATCTTAACTGCCTTTGTGCCTTCATGCACAGTTTGGAGGATTTTCCAAGCAATATGAGCAACCTCAACATTAGAGATCCTCTTAAATTCCTCCATAGAAACAGCATTGAAGATGGCATTCATAGCTTTGCTATTGAAGCCTGCTGCTTCTTTTTCAGAAGTTTGCCACTCACTCACAGGAGTAGTGGGCTTCTCCCATCCGTATTCAACAGAATTCCAAACCCTTTCATCAATGGATTTCAGGAATGCTTTCATTCTTACTTTCCAATAAGCATAGTTGTTCCCATCAAAATGAGGAGGAACAAACAAAGAGTGTCCATGCTCCGTGACAACTGGGGTCAAGGATCAGCTCAGAGATAGAAATCTCAAGCAAAAAGAGCTACCACGCTCTGATACCACTTGTTGGGAATTTAGACCCCTTAAACACACAGATTGCGTAGCCTAGATTAATTAGCCAAGTTGTTACTTAGTCAAATTATGCAATTCTAGGTTAAAGCAATCAAATAATCATATCAAGATATAAAGCAGCGGAATAATAAATAACACAAGATATGATCACCCAGGAAACCACTCGGTAAAAACCTGGGGAGGATTTGACCCACCGATCCTCAAGGCATAACAGAATTCACTATGAAAGAATTGAAGTTCTTACAGAAGGACTACAAGCTCCCCGCTCGACTTCCTAATACTACCCACCAGTAAAACTTCCTAACACGACCACGCGCAGGTTCCGAATCCACGGACTACTTCTTTCTTGAATTCTTCAATCAGCTACAAGCTCCCCGCTTACTTTTCTTTTAATCTTCAATGGCAGCAACCTTGTTGATCATCAAGATGTAGAAAATATCTATACCTTGAAAACCCTAAGTTTATGTGAAGGAAAGCTCCTCTAAGATCTCACAAGAGATTCACATAAACAGCAAATATGAGCAACAAAGACTTATGGACAACCTTCAAAAACGTGGCTAGGGTTTAGTTTATATACCTAGGGTAAAAACACAAAACCCTAAACGTTTAATGAAGTAGGGCTGAGTTGGAAAATCTGCAGAAAATTCAACCTGTGCGATTTTTGATCGATCGAGTCTATTATTCGATCGATCGAGCCAGACCAAAAGTCCCAAGTACTTCTGCAGCCACTCGATTCCAACTTTACAATATTAAACCAACTTTGAGCAATTCTAAACAAGACTAAATACAATGTTTTGATCATGGTTTGCCAACATTACAAATTAGAGTTCTAAATACAAAAACTCCTAAGACCTTAGAACCTAACAAAGTTATATATGGTATAATTTTAAACAATGTTACACTATCTAATAACTTGTTATAGAATTCATATTTTAAAAATTCCACCATTGAATTATATGTTTTATATGTTCTTAACACTCACACCAATTTTCATGTCAATTGGATGTTATTTACCATTTGATCCATAAACTCATTTTTTATACATTACTTTAAACCACAAAAACTTTAATTTAAATAATTGATTGACGACATGTCTATTAATCTTTGATTACCTTGAAATTTTGCAAGCATGAAAAATATACGAAGATAATGTAATCTAATGGTGGATTCGTCAAAATTCGTATCCATCTATATAATATCTAAAAACTAAAATATAGTATTCATTATTACTACACTCTTATTGAGCCATATTATCGTAGTATTTCGGTAAAAGCTAAATTGATGATGATGTGGTTTTACCAATAATTAGAAGGAAGATTAGTGTGGTGTTGACTACTAGTATTTTGTTGTTTTAGAGATTTAGGGCTTTTGTGCATACTTTATTTTTTAAGTCTCCAAACCTTTTTAAGGTTGGTTCAATCACTTGATGATAAATGTTCACATCGAAAAACCTAAATAACTACATATTTACTACAATGAATTATGCTTAACTCTTTTGGACTATAACATCTTTAACGCATCTATATATATTTATATAATATCTAAAAGTTAAAATGTAAGCTTTATTATTGCTAGGTTCTTATTGAACCACATCAGCGTAGTATTTTAGTTCATTCCTTTGTGCGACTAGTAAACCCATAATTTCTTTTACCTATCCAATACATGAAATACCTTTTAATTTCATAGATAAGAATGTAAGACCAACTGCAATAAGAGTGGAAAACTAGTTATTTCCAAGACGTCTTAATTAATATTTATAATTTAGAAGGTAAATGTGCATTCTCATAGTTTGGTTATATATATATATATGCTACTATTTAAGGGGCTTTTCCTATTTGGGATCCTCATTTTTTTTAATTAAAAAAATGCCCTTACATCCCTATGTTTAAGTAGAGACAAAACTAAAGGACAATCTAGTAAAATATAACTCTAACTCTCATTAAAACATTGCCTAAAAAATAGGGCTACTTTCCTGTTGATTTTCAAATTGCTTTATCCACTTACCTCATCGCACATGCAAAGCAGGTGTGATGAGGCTAGTCTATACTATATATAAGATGATTCCTCTCTTTGAATTGGACTTCTATGTGGTTTAAAAATAATATCATTGATGAAGGGTAACTTCTCCTAGAAATATGGTCATAAATATTAAATAACAAATTTTATTTTGAATTCAAAAAGAGAACTCCTAAAATATAGGATTTTTTTTCGTTCACGTTCATCTTTTTATTCCCTAAAATTTAGCCTTTTTATTATTATTCATATTTCATCTAAATAAAAGTAAAACACCCCCAACTAAAAAAAAAAAAAAAAATGAAAGAACTCCTAAAATTTAGCATTCTTTTTCCCCTCATGTTTATCTTATTTTTCCTTATCTTTAAAGTTTATCATTTTTATTTGTTTGAAAAATAAAAAATAAAAAATTTCCAAATTATAATAAATGAAAATTATTAACTTTTACCTAAAAAATAGAATAAGAGAATTCCCCCCCCCCCCTTTTTTTTTGTTTGATACAAGATAGAATTTTCACTCTAGCCTAATTTAAGTGTGTATATGTGTGAAGTTTCCTTTTGGAGACTTGAACCTTGGTCCTTACCCCCACACCCCAAAAGAATTCCCTTCTTTCAACTGGACTTTTATAATGGTTCAAAAGTACTCTCACTAATGAAGGGTAACTTTATTTAAAAATAGAGTCATAAATATTAAATAACAAATTTCATTTTGAATTCAAAAAAAGAATTCTTAAAATTTAGGATTTTTTTCCCTTCATGTTCAAAAAAGAAATTACAGTTATTACTTATTTCTAAAGTTTATCATTTTTATTTGTTTGAAAAATACAAATATATATATATATATATATATATATATATATATATATGTAGGGGCTCCTTTTTCGGAGGTGGACCCCCGACAATGAATTTGTAGAGAGTGGGCTCAAGAGCTAGGCCCTAGTGAAGGACACAACGGCCATGCATGGTTGCTCGTGGGTTGTGGTAGTCCTAATACGGGCTGAGGGGACGCAACAGGGCTTCTCGGACGTGTTATAAAGGTAGCAGTAGTTCCTATCTTATTCAAATAAGTTTTACAGTCCCCCAAAAGAAACGCACTGTTACAGTATATATCTCTCCCTGGTTCCCCCCTTTCGTCCCCCTCTTAGGGGGGACTTCTTACATTATATATCCCTTCCTCAGATGATCTTAGCCCTACATTTGTCGATCAATCCGGTCTCCACTTGAGTGCCTGTCCTATCAGCCGCATTCCTATCTCTCTGTGGGTTGCGGCGCCCAAGGTGGCGCTGTTCAGAGGTCCTATCCTCATTAATGCGGCCAGGACATTAGTTGAGGGCATTTAATGTGGAGGTGACAGTTCGTCTGGGACTTGTGCCTCCACCATGCTTCCACGTCCGGTGCTCGGCACCTGCCATACCCCCCTTGGATTCCCTAGGAGATTCCCCTTGATGGACTGCAGCTTGCGTATTTCCTCACTTCGGGTTTCCGAGGGCGTGACCATCCTCAGCTTGTCTTCTTGGACTACAAGACCATCGCGCCCTGTCCTCGGACCTAAGGCGCGTCCTCGGATACCAGGTGATCCTCGGCATGGGCCTTTGGGCCTGATTCAAAGTGGGCCGGGATTGCCAACTCTTCATGGCCCCACAATATATATATATATATATATATATATATATATATATATATATATTTCTAAATTATAATATATACAAATTATTAACATTTACCAAAAAAAAAAAAAATAGAAGAGTTTCTAAGCACACGTTTATGCGCGTGCTCAGATGCTAGTACTATATATAAGAGGATTTCTCTCTTTCAACTGGACTTTTATGTGGTTCAAAAATACCTCATTAATGAATAGTAACTTCATTTAGAAATAGGGTCATAAATGCCAACTAACAAATTTCATTTTGAATTCAAAAAAGAGAACTCCTAAAATTTAGGATTTTTTCTCCATCACGTTCAAAAAAGAAATTACAGTTACTGCTTATCCCTAAAGTTTATTTTTTTTATTTGTTTGAAAAATAAAATAAAAATTTCTAAATTATAATAGATGCAAATTATTAACCTTTACCCAAAAAAAGAAAAATAAAAGAGCCTCTGAGCACGCGCTTTTTATATAACACTAATTGGATTTGGTAAGAATAATAATGGATATTGTAGGACTAGAAAAACTAGGAGCCCAAGCCCACTTAGAATAGTGGCTGGATCAGTCCAACCGTGCCCCAAAATAATGAATTTGTAAGAGAGAGAAATTGTAAAGTTGTTATTTACAACTAAGTGTTTTGTTGGCTTTTATTCCATGCCAAATTTAATTGTAATTTTATTCAATCGTTTGTACCCTGTATTTATTGTGGGATTACATTGTAAGGGTTGTGTGATAGAGAGAGTAGTGTGAAGACTCAAGGAATTGAATACTGAAGAGTTTTCGTGGGTAGCTCGCGACTTAGCATCTCGCGAAGTAACTCATGTGCCTTACATATGTTGGAATGCGAAAAGTCAGGCCAGATGGAGACAGTTGTGTCTCGCGAGTATATCGCGGGTAAGACTTTCCCACGAGACACCTGCGAGACATTCTGTTCTACCAGCCTGTCCAGTCTGATGCACACTTTCTGTGCCTACACTATTTATACTCATATTACTCACAAATGTTGAGGAGTGCTTCTAAGAGAAAACCCTAGCCAAACAACTTGAGAGTTAGAGATTGTTATACCTACAATCCTCTACATATTTGTTTTGGAAATTTCCTCAACTTCTACCTCTCCATTTCCATATCATTGAGAGGTTGATAGCCCAAACACTTACCACACCATTTCAGAGTGTCAAGTGAAGTTTTGGTACTGCTGGGAAGCATTGGAAGAAGCCAAGGATGGCAGATGCAACATGGAGCTTGTTGCGGGATTCAGAGAGCTAGACAAGACACGGTTCCGAGAAGTCTTGTTGGAGTAGAAGTTTGGAGGGCTTAGGTACATCAGGTAGATTAGGCTTTGAGGGTCTCTTGCTAATCCATGTATCCCAACTGATTGCCTAGTGGATTAATTTCTGCTTGGAGGGTGGCGAAGAGGTTTTTTGCCGAGTTCTTTGGTTTCCTCTTCAATAACACACCGGCGTGTTATCTTGTGTTTGCATCTTTCTTTCCTACTCTTTTATATTCCGTTTTAATGTTGTGTTGCTTAGATTATGGATTAGAGTAACTTATATGTTTGTCCACTCGCATTTACACTATTCCACACTTAATATTAAGTTAGTGTAAAATCAATCGAGCTGTAACTTTTAATTGGGGGTCTAAATAGCTCTTGTGTTTTCAACACGTTTTTGAGCTTGCAATTGGTATCAGAGCAGGTACACTCGCTGTGGTTTAAATTCCTGAGTGTGTTCCTTGACCCCGTTTGAGATGGACCAATCTCAACCTTTGAATGTTCCATCATATTTTGATGGTAGTAACTATGCATTTTGGAAAGTCTGAATGAGGGCATTCCTGTGTTCAATAGATGATACTGTATGGGATGCCGTAGAAGTAGGTTGGAGTAGGCTCGAGGCTACTAAATCCACTTAGGATAAAGCATAGATTGCGATAGCTAATGCTAACAGTAAAATTTTGAATGTTATATTTTGTGGTGTTTCTCTAGATGAGTTCCACAGGATTTCTTACATAATAGTAGCCAAGGAAGCTTGAGAGATATTGGAGACCACCTATGAAGGAACAAAGAAAGTTAAGGACACAAAACTTCAGATGCTTACCACCAAATTCGAAGAGCTTAAGATGGGAGATGATGAGTCCTTTGATTCATTCTATGTAAAGCTCAACGAAATTATGATTGCAAAGCTCAATCTTGGTGAGAAGATTGAGGATGCTAAAGTGGTGAGAAAAATTTTAAGGTCCCTACCGGAGAGCTTCCGAGAGAAAGTCACAACTATAGAAGAAAAAAGTAAGATTTGGATGAAATTAAGACCCAAGAACTCATTGGGTCTCTCCAAACGTATGAACTTGGATTGCCTTCTCATAAGTCGAGTAAATCTCTTGCTCTTAAAACGATCACCGAAAGAATGGATGATTCCTTTGAAGAAGATGGAGTGGAAAAGGATGTAGCATTTCTTGCAAAGAACTTTTGAAAATTTCTGAAGATGAAGAACAGTGGGAAACCGTTCAATAAAGGGAAGTTCTCATCCTCTAAAGGTGATAGGAAGGAGTTTAAGAAGAAAGATGGAAAGGATTCACAGTCTCCTTAAAGGCATTGTGTGCTATGAATGCAATGGCCATGGACATCTCAAGAAGGAGTGTCCCAACTACTAAGAGGAAAGGGCTTGATGTATGCCACAACGCTTAGTGATTCGGATTCTTCAAATTTTGATTCTGAAGAGTGTTGTGATAGAGAAGGGAACTACTTCGCTTTTATGACTATTACTCATGATGATTCTTCGGAGGACTTGAACTTGCTTGCATAAGAGCTTGGGGATTATAGTGATGAAGAATCAATGGGAGTTGTTGAGGAATCTGATGCTAAAGAAGAAGAAAACACAGCCAGTCTTCAAGAAAATTACAATTCCCTACTTGAAAAGTCAAGAGAACATACAAGGGTAGTCAAGGCAGCCGTAAAGAAGATGAAAAAGGCAGAGGAGGACTATAAAAGTCTTCTAGTGCGTTATAAGGAGGCCAAGTGTGAGATAGAGACTCTGAATGGTGAGCTGACTGAAGTTTATTCAAAAATCAGATTTCTTGAGTTAGAGGCAGTGCAAGCAAATGCCAAGATAGAGAGGGTATCCACAAAGAAGCTAAATGATGTCATTTCATCTCAAAAACATTTCTCAGACAAGTTCAGGTTGGGATATACTGGAGGAAATAACTCATCTGCCAATGTCACCAAAGAAGTGAAGTTTGTGAAGGCCAGAGAGTTGGTTGTGGTTGCCTCTACTCCTAAAAAAGTGAAGGACGAAAAGAAGAGGAATGTGGCTAACCAACGGGTGCTAAATAAGCCTTGTAACCAATCAGTGGTTAGAACTGAAGCCAAAGGGAAATCACTTCCAAAATCACAAAGAAGTCCAAGAATTCAACATTTCTATCATCACTGTGGACTTCAAGGACACACCAGACCAAATTGTCATAAGCTGAGGGCATTGAAAAATGCAAGTGATCAGAGGTCAAAAGGACCTAGAAATGACAAAAGGAATTGGGCTGTTGAGCAACTAAGAGGTCAAGATGGTGATTCCGGTGTGATGGATGTGATGAAAATGATTGATATATTTACCACCTGTTTGGCGAGCTTTTCTAGAAGGTTTGAAGGCCACAACATTCGTACCCAATCCTATAGGAATATCACTCCAAACGCACGTGCCGTATGGGTGAAAATGGGTACTCATGCATAAGCATTACAATATGTCCATGTATTAATTCTTCTGATGTTTAGGGACATTTGCTCATGCATCACAACATGCACAATTCAGTGTGTGTAATTTGCTTTTGGTTTATAGCATGTTTCTTTTACAAGCTTTTGCTTTGCTCTTGTTTTTGTTGATTTTCATTTATTGTTCTGTTTTGAGTGTGTTCAAAAATTCAAAAACCCATAAAAATTGAAAAATCTTCAAAAAGTTTGATCATTTGTGTTGGGTATATCACATGTGAGTTATGCCTAGTACCTTCGTACTAATGGCGTAGTGCATTTATGAGCTTAGCTTTTTTTATATGCACATTTATCCGTGTGGAAGAAATCTTGAAAATCTATGTGTGATTGTTGTAAATAGATCTTCAAGCTTTTCGTGAATGATTGGTCAATAGTCTTGATGGTCTTGATACTTGCATAGACTTATGCCTATATCTCTTTTCATGTTATTTATTTTTATGTTTTTGCAATAGAGCTCTCAAATTGTAAATCTCAAAGTGAAAATGAGATATTGAGCTGTAAAAGCCTGTCGCATATACTAGTATTTGACTAGGAAAAAAGGAAAACGACTTTTATATTGAAATGTATAGTGCTCAAAAAACCAAAGGCTAATTCTTAATGTTGAAATATTAAAAATTTCAAGCAACGATCTCAAAAAGAGATGTATTATCCAAAAAAGGATCAAATGTTATGATTTATGCAGAAGCCAAATGAAAAGCTTCTAAGTTTTGTAATCAATGTGTGGGAGGTCATATATGTTCATTTCTATAATTGAGGTAGATTACTTGACTTAGTACTAGTTGTATATGACTTGATTAAATTGATCATTGAAGTTTCACTTTGATCTAAGAACTATTTCACACTTAATACTCACCCACAACACACAAGACTTTGATTCAATGAATGCTTATCTCATTTGTGTTATTAAACATGTTCAAATGTGATGTGTATGCTCAAGTACTTGTTGAGCAAACCCAAAAATATTTCTGAGTGTTTTATTTGTTTTTGAAAGTAATTTAATACTTTCGTGTTTTTAGTTTTTGTTCAAAATGCATTTTTGTGTTTTTCTTCAAAAACTGGTTTAGATGTTGTTTTGCGAGAAGCTCGCGACTTAGAGCTTCCCGCGAAAAGTGCTTAAGGGAAATAATTTTTTTTATCATGTCACATAGAAACTCTCGCGACTATATCGCGACCAACAACATCTCGCGAAATGCTGTTTGACCAAAATTGGATTTTTCCAAATTCATATAGAAGCTATCGCAACTGTATCGCTACTGTCTCGCGACTTAAAACTTCTCACGAAAGTTTTTGTGCTTCAGAAGTCTTTCTCGTGATTGCGTTGCTACTACCTAACCCGTGAAAAACGCGTGTTTTCCGTTTTATGTAGTAGATGTGACAGTTTTTCAAACACTTTGACATTTCCCTCGCACTAACCCTCTTCGAACCTTTCTCAACCCAAAACTAGTTTTCATCAAAACCCCATCATTTTCAAGTGAAAATCTCTGCAAAAACACTTCAATGTATGTTTTTCCTAACATTTCTTTCATTTTGTTTTAAATTTTGCAGATTTTAACTTAGAGTTTTGTAAATTGGGGATTTTTCGAAAATGGGTTGGGGTTCTTCATTTGGAAAAATTTTTCAAAATTTTTGATTGGGCTGAGTCCCATTTGGTGTTTATGCATCTACGTTGGCCCCTTGCGGCAGTTTTATCATGTATTGAGGCATATTTTCCCTATGTTCATGCATTTTTCATCATTGTTGTGCATTGTTGCGTGTTAGGTATTTGACAGAATGTCCCAGTGACATTTTTGTGCTAAATTGGATTCAAGTGAATTCCAATTTCTGGGTTTATATTTGTTTGACCGTAACTAACTTGTTTTGGTCACTGTTTATGTGTTTCACACACTTTGCCCATGTTGCACACACTAGGCACACACCTAGGCACCTTCTAGGCACACCTCATGCATCTCATGCTGCTGTCTCATGCATCAGCACATGCAAACACATGCATCTACATATGCACACACATGCACAGTTACTTAGTTTCATGCATTGTGCCTATGTTTACTTGTTTATCTGCTTTAGCATGTTATTTTGAGTTTATGTACTCTATTTTGAGTTGGTTTTACTCTGTTTTCAGGTTGATTTAATTTGAACTAACTTGAATCTAATCAAGTTTTGTGTTCTGGTTTGTGTTTCTACATTTGGTTCTTTTCTATGATTGTGTTACTTTGCACAGATGGCTCCTACTAAGCATGCAGCCATCAAGAAATCATCCAAGCGTGCACGCATTGATTCTGACCATTTCAAGTCTGTTGAAGCTGATATGAAGTATAATGACTGCTATAAGGACAAAACGATCATCATGGAAAGGGTTGTGCAACTGGAATCACTTGAGGGCACTTTCATACCTGAGGTGTTCAAAGAAAGAACTTGGACCAAATTGCTAAACTTAGTTGGGGTTGTCGATTCAGAGATAATCAAGGAGTTCTTCTCAAATGCTGCTGTCGAAGGGGATCGTATCGAGTGCTAGGTAAGGCAAAAAGAATTTGTAATTACAAGGGAGATCATTCAAGACTTTTTAAAGGTTCGTCCTCCTTCACAGCCAATTACAGTGCCATATGAAGACAGATTGGGTTCTACTACTAAAATGATATGGATACTTGGTGGCACACCAAAGAAAATGTCCATGAACACAATATCATTCTCACCAGAGATGAGAGCTTTGGCATATGTGATGATTCACAACTTGTATCCGGTTACCAGCCTCACTACACTGTCAACTCCAAGGACAAGATTTCTGTATGATCTCTTTACCCATAAAGAGATAGATATTTGTGGACATATCATCCATGTGTTGAAAAAGAGCATTGCGAAGCAGAATTCAAGGACTATAATGTCTTTTCCCTCACTGATTATGGGATTAATTACTAAGGAAAAACTGAAACTCCCGAGTGGTCTGACAATAGTCTAGAGAGACTATCCCATTGGTGCACACACAGTTAATAGGAGCACAGCTCACATCAAAGGCTCCAAAACAGGCGTGCACACGATACCACAAGATCAAGTTGAGGACGACAGTGGTGATATAGAGGAGGAGATTGATAGATTTACGTCTGTTCCAGAGACTTCAACACAGCCATCCTCTTCTGCACTAGCATGAGGATCAGACAGACTGGATCACCTTCTAGATAAAATGGACCAGATGGCTCCCATGTGCAGCACACCGCGACACAATTTGCATACCTCCAAGGACAGATCACTGCATTTTCTTCTTAGATCGAGGACTTGTCCATGGCGCGGGGATCAGATTCAAAACCAAATCAGTTCTAGCCCTTTGACCATTCCAGTCAAAAAGGGGGAGAAAATTTTGAGGGGGAGCTGAGGAAGAGCATGCACAGTGTTAGGGGGAGCATAGGTTTAGGTTTAGAAACATTGGTTATTGGTTCTCAGGCGGTTTACTTCTGTTTATTTTTAGCGTTCATAACTACTAGTTTTATGATTACAGTTTTTACTGCTTTTGTTAAAAGCTTTGATACTCTGTTTTAATTTATATTCAGTTTTTGTGATTAATCTCTATACTTTGTAGCATTGTTTGTGTACTTTTAACATATTTTCTATATGTCTTAAGTACTTTACTATTGTACCCTAGTAGGATCTTGTATCCTAGATGCAAATACTTCATGTATTTTGCATTGGTTGAATGTTGGACATGCAATTGATCCTTGGGATTGTTCTTAATTGCATTGCATATTCGGATGAGCATTTACTTGCTAAATGTTCATTGTAGTCATTCTTTAATGATGGTTTCTGTTTGATCAAGATATGCTTACATGTTTACTGTGTTTACAAACTTGATCGCACTTTACTTGCTCATGTACGTACCTTGTGTTCAACTTGTCATAAGCTTAATGAAAGTTTTGTTCGTATGCAAGAGTTTTAGGTTACAGGTATTTACGTGCAAGTGCTTCACAGCTTCTAGTTTAGGTGTGAGTGAGTTTTGCTATTGTTCCCAAACTCACATTTAAGTCTAGTCTGTTTTAGAGGTTTTGTCACGGAATAGCCAAATGGGGAGATTGTAAAGTTGTTATTTACAACTATGTGTTTTGTTGGCTTTTATTCCATGCCAAATTTGATTGTAATTTTATTCAATTGTTTGTACCCTATATTTATTGTGGGATTACATTGTAAGGGTTGTGTGATAGAGAGAGTAGTGTAAAGACTCAAGCAATTGAAGATTGAAGAGTTTTCGCGGGTAACTCGCAACTTAGCATTCTGCGAAGTAACTCATATGCCTTGCACATGTTGGAATGCGAAGAGTCAGGCCAGATGGAGACAGCTGTGTCTCGTAAGTATATCGCGGGTAAGGTCTTCCCACGAGACACTCGCGAGACATTCTGTTCTGCTAGCCTGTCCAGTCTAATACACACTTTCTGTGCCTACACTATTTATACCCATATTACCCACAAATGTTGAGGTGTGCTTCTGAGAGAAAAATCTAGCTAAACAACTTAAGAGTTAGAGATTGTTATACCCACAATCCTCTACATATTTGTTTTGGGAATTTCCTCAACTCCTACTTCTCCATTTCCATATCATTGAGAGGTTGATAGCCCAAACACTTACCACACAATTTTAGAGTGTCAAGTGGAGTTTCGGTACTGTTAGGAAGCATTGGAAGAAGCCAAGGATGGCAGATGCAACATGGAGCTTATTGCGGGATCCAGAGAGTTAGACAAGACACGGTTCTGAGAAGCCTTGTTGGAGTAAAAGCTTGGAGGGCTTAAGTACATTGGTTAGATTAGACTTGGAGGGTCTCTTGCTAACCCATGTATCCAACTGATTGTCTAGTGGATCGATTTTCGCTTAGAGGGCGGCAGAGAGGTTTTTCACCGAGTTCTTCGGTTTCCTCTATGGTAACTCATCGGCATGTTATCTTGTGTTTGCATCTTTCTTCCCTACTCTTTTATATTCCATTTTACTGTTATGTTGCTTAAATTATAGATTAGAGTAGCTTGTATGTTTGTCTGCTCGCATTTACACTATTCCACACTTAGTATTAAGTTAGTGTAAAATCAATCGAGCCGTAACTTTTAATTGAGGGTCTAAACAGCTCTTGTGTTTTCAACACATTTTCGAGCTTGTAGAAATAAACAACTAGAGGGGGTGGGGGGGGGGGGGGGGGGGCTCCGCTCGAGGAGGAAAATAAGGAAGAAAATGCAAATCTTATTAAATGGATGAACCATTCTTTCCATACAAATTGGTTCGAGGAGGCCACATTTACATAAGAAATGTTACTATTCACTCTTCTTTTTTCTTAATGTTCTCCTTGTTTCTTTTCTATATCCTTGTCCTTCTGTCTTGACCCTTTCTCTGTAAACCCCATTTTTCATATATACTTCTCCTTCTCTCATATCTTAACCATCCATCCTTACCTAACATACTTCTTATCATGACATTTATCCCTTTCTATATCTGAAGAAGGTGGTGGAAAGAATCTGCTTAGTTGTGATTTGCTGTAACAACCCCGCTCTAACTGTGTAGATATTGTCCGCTTTAGGACCCATACCCCTCACGGTTTTTTTCTCCCTCAAAGCACACAGCAGTGGGAGAAAATGCCTTTAAACATTGAACGAAGGTCATTCTTTATAAACACATTCTCATGTGCTTCTCTAGGCGATGTGGGATTTCATGGAATGCAAGACCCCCATTTTTTGGGTCACTACAATCCACCCCCCTTACGAGCATACGTGTCCTCGTGTGTGGGGCCCACACTTCTAACTATGGAATGGCTCTGATATCATCTGTAACGACCTTGCCCCAACTGTGTAGATATTGTCCGCTTTGGGACTCATACCTCTCATGGTTTTTTTTTCTTCCCCAAAGTACACAGTAGTGGGGAAAAAGGCCTCTACACATTGAAGGGAGGTTATTCCTTATAAACACATTCTCATGTGCTTCTCTAGGCGATGTGGAATTTTATAGAATGCAAGACCCCTCTTTTTTGGATCACTACAATTATCTGTAACGACCTCACCCCAACTGTGTAGATATTGTCCGCTTTAGGACCCATACTCCTCACAGTTTTTTTCTCCCCCAAAGCACACAACAGTGAGGGAAAAGGCCTCTACACATTGAAATGAGGTAATTCCTTATAAACACATTTTCATGTGCTTCCCTAGGCGATGTGGGATTCCATAGAATACAAGACCCCCTTTTTTTGGGTCATTACAATCCACCCCCCTTACGGGCACACACGTCATCGCATGCGGAGCCCGCACTTCCGATTAGGGCATGAATCTGATACTATTTGTAACGATCCCGTTCCAATTGTATAGATATTGTCCACTTTAGGACCCATACCCCTCACAATTTTTTTCTCCCCCAAAGCACACAGCAGTGGGGGAAAAGACCTCTACATATTGAAGGGAGGTCATTCCTTATAAATACATTCTCATGTGCTTCTCTAGGCGATGTGGGATTCCATGGAATGTAAGACCCCCCTTTTTTGGGTCACTACACTTGCACTGTTTTGGGTCATTTTCTAATCAATGCAGCTGATAAAGCTGTTGCCCACCATTAAATGCGGAGGCAACATGCTACTCCAAACTAGAAACTTCCCATATGATCTCATATTCTCTCTCTTCATACCCTTCTCTCCACCTAGAACATCTCAGATTCCTATGACTCATCCCTTCCTCTCCTCGGGTGACCTTTCTCCTCGGGCCGTGGCCCATGGCATCCCCACACCAATACTGCAACTCTTCAACTTCATCCTCGATCCTCGGGTACCCACAGATATATATATATATATATAATAATAATACATGTGACTCAACTTTCATGGTTCATATGTCTTACTATTTTGGTTATAGAATAATTGTATTTCTATTTATTCTTTCAATTTTTACTATAATTATAAAACATACATTTTTAGTCATAAAATTTTTCAAAACTAGCTTTCTAAATAAAAAGTGCTACATTAACATTTTCTTAGAAATTTTTTATATTAAAAGGAAAATTGTTGTGACATTTAGTACCTAATCAACCATAAGTGATTTTGATGTAAAAGAATTTCAAATTTCATTTTGATAAATTACAAAGGATTAAGTAGAAATGTATTAAAAACAATAATTTTGTATCATTTCTTTTGTTTATATTTTGTTAATATTATATAGTGTGAGAGACCGCGCCCCCAACCCGTTTTTATGAGATGTTGGGCCAAATCCACATGAATGGGTGGAGTCGTGTTATTGCCCCTCAAAATGGAGGTTCAACTAGTTATATTTTCCCTTTTAGATTAAGGGTTTTACAATGGAGTCGCCACTTATTTAATTGTTGGGATAAATAAGAAAACCCTTGATCTAAGTTCGGAGACTATATTACAAGGTAAGAAGGTGTTAGGCACCCACCTTGCCTGGTGAAACCGGTCTTCTAGACTATGGTGGCCAATAATCATATCATATCATTCAATATGTCAATCAATTTAAATGTTGAATATAATGTGTGTGCATGTGATAAACCCTAATTCAATTTATTAAACATTGCATTTGGATTGAAAAATAAAATTCTAGTGAATGTGTGTGGATGGTGATAACCTAGATTCAAGGATTTGAAAGAATTATGAAACAAACATGTTTTTTATATTTTTGATGTAGATTTAAGATTAAAACTAGTGTTATACATGAACATATGATGAACAACTAAGAATATGTAAAGAACACATAAGAACATTTAAGAACATTCAAACATATTCAAGAGAATTTAAATAATCACTATCATGCTTTAATCCTAAATTCTCATCATGGCAACACAATAAACAAGTTAGGGAAATGGATTATACCTTCATGCAAGATCCATACGGTGGAGGAGGAGACTCTTGGTGGAGGTTCTAAGGGTGGAGGAAAAAGAAAAGGTAGGAGAGGAAGAATAAGTCTCACTCAATACTTTGAGTCTCAGGAAGACCAAGATATGACAAGACTACTTTACTTTACTAGAACTCAAGAGAGGAGAAGAGAGGGAGATTTTTTTTTTGTGTGCTCTAGAATGAAGGAGAGGAAGGGTTTATATAGTAGCGGTGGAGGGAATATGAATGGAAGACTATTTAATGAGGGTTAACAAGGACTATGAACCTAGATCTCATTTTAGCCTTGGGAAAAATCTGGTGTATTAAATGGAGAGATTGGTGGGAGTGGGGAGCAAGCTAAAATTCGGTTTTTCCGAAGCTACTGTAACAGCCTGTAGAGTTAACTTCGAAAAATTATATCTAACTCAATTCTAATCGGAATTGTCTTGTTCTTGTGCTCAAATTGAAGCCCCGGATGTCTAGTTTCTGGGAAAATTAACCTTATTTACATATTCAAAATATTTTGAGAGATATCGATGAAATGGTGAGCAGAGGTCATTTGTTAGAAAATAGTTTCAGCACAATTTACATTAATAGGTCCCAAATTAGCTCCCAATTGACATTAAATGACTCCAATCACTCCAATTTCAGACTTAATTCTTTCCAAATTTACTCTAATTAAAAGATAATTACACAAATTACTCATTGAATAATTAATGTTTAACTATCTAATTAATTAGGTATATGTAATCTCACCATAAAATGTAGTCCTAACCAATCAAATTATGATACATCATTGATCTCAAATTGATTACACCTATAACCAATTGAAATCAATTGTTCATAATCACATATTGTCAGACTCAATTTGTGATAGTACATCTTAGCCATTAAAACTTGATTTGATGATAACTTTCAATCTGGTGGTCCGATTAAGGCTTATAACCAGTCGATTTGATCGTTACAACATCAAGATCATTTTGATGAAATGGGTCCAAGGATCTAATGGCTAGAATCAAGATGCATCTTTTCAGAGTGAAAATACCCTTTTACCCTCCATGTGAGGTTAAATACGGGTTGCAAAATGGGGTGACAACATAGAGCTGTTAGTTTTATTTTTCATATATTAATTTAGTTTAACTTTTAGGACATTACTTATATTTTGTTAATGTTAAATATAGATGCTAGTTTGGTGGCAAACTGGCAATGATGGTATGATCTTATAGTTTTTTTTTGTTTTTTTTTGTTTTTTTTTTTTTTTTTTTTGTGGAATATAATGTATGCTTATAGTTAGAACATGTGAGTCACATGTAGCATATTTGTTTCTTACGGTATAGGTCAAGCTAAGAAAAAGGAAATAATTCGATTCAAAGGAATATTAAACTGATTAGAAAAAAATTATGCTGCTCATGGACCTCATTTTTCTTTCATCAGCCAAAATAACACCAAAAAGAGGTAACTTGTTTAATATACGTCTTCTATGGCTTCCTTCTTCTTCTTTTTTCTTCTCTTGGTTTCTTTGTGAACCTCATTTTGATATACATTTGATCTTTAAGTTTGCTTGTCATAATCTTTATATAGGAGATCCTACAAGGTAAGCATATTTTTGAACTTTATGGTCTTCAACCATAAGTGCTGAACTTAGAATTTTAATATACTGGTTCCAACTTCCCACTGTTTTTGTAGTTTTTTGTATTATAGAAAGCCGAGGTTTACTGGTCAACGTGGCATCCTTTTTCAGCATATCAGGTAATCCAAGTAGTAGCTTATAAATAATCTACCATTTTCAGTACTACATTTGCTTAAATTATTATAAAATCTAGCTTGTAAACTAGTGCAATGCAACTGGATTTTTATCTGAACAAAGTTTATATTATTATTTATTTAGTTTTAAGGTATCATAAAAAATATAACGTGACCAGGTCTAAGAAAACCTAAACGAATGCTTAAGTTTGAATGCTTATCAAGGAGAAGGAAGGACGTAAATGAAATACAAATTCACATGCTATAGAGAAAATAAAGTTATTTTCCTCTACAAAACATTGAATGTTATTTCTTTCAAAAGAAAATAAAGTCCCCAGCATTTCATCCTTATTTTCCCTACTTTATAAGTAATATGGCATCCATCTACAAAATCTAGCATATTTTGATGGGGGAGGGTTTCCATTTGCTCCATTATTTCATAAATTCATCCAAAAATTATCAGGGCAAAAAGCAACTATGTTGAGGAACCATTTACGGCCATGGATCTTTAAAATATTAGGATTAAGATCCTGTAGACAGTAGAGTTCTTAAGATAACTCCACTGAAGACTTTTAAAACCCCATCTATTCATTGTGAAATAAGTGGATTGATTTTCCCCCATGATAATGCAGAATATTCCACATAAACTAATGAAAAGACAATTCTTCAACCCTTGAAATCAAGTTTTCCTATGGAAATTTGTAAAATTTCAAAGAATTCAATTGGTGATTACTTCTTTAAAGTAATCTTTCTTGACGATCATGTCGCCAAAGGCAACTGGAGGGTTACAGGTCATCCATATACTAAGCTACCTGAGTTGTTTATTTAATTATTTGTGTATTCTAAAGGAGCTTTCCCATCTCCCCCCCCCTACCAAAAAAAAAAAATCCATTGCAGTTCTGTTATGGACGGACATACTAGCAGCTTACGCTGTGTGGGTGATGATGACATACTTGACAAATGTCTGGAGGCTTAATTTAACCCATGCTGCGGCAATTGTGAACATGTTTACTGGTGCTGCCACCATAATGCCTATCGTCCTGGCCTTCCTTGTCAATTCTTTCATGGGTGACTTTTGGATGCTCTTGGTTTAAGTTGCTTGAGTTTACTGTTTATATTACCATGTCAAACATCATATAATACAGGCGCAACAACGTAGAATGAATGATCAAGAAGCCACATTAACTTTGACGACGTTAGTAGTAGGAGCAACATTAGATCTGAAAATGTTACCCAATTCATTCTTTTGCACCATATAGGCTTTGACAAAGTCATAGAACTTTTACGAGAAGATGTACTAAGTATTGGGTGTCACTGCAGGGGATGAGCTTCTCGGCAATGTCAACACCACCGGTCCTTTCAAATGTTGCAGGCAACTGTAGTGCATACAAGCCAGATTGCATTGGTGATGCCCAAAAGGTTCTTTTCTATACAGCGTTAGCCCTCATAGCTATTGGGATATCTGGTCATATCGCATCCTTAAAATCTTTTCTGAAACAACAATTGGAAAACCCAACACCATGGCAAGTGGCAGGCGGCTTTGGTATGATTCTTTTTCCAATTGTTGGATGTATTGCGCTTCCATATATAAAGCCATGGTCTGTTCGATTTGGAATAGCAGCAATATGTAACGTAGTGGCAACTTTTCTATTCATATGTGGCTCATGTTCATACAAACATAGCAGAAAAGAAGAGGAGGATACAAAAATCTCTATACGCATGATACCCATGTGGATGACATTCATTATGTGTGGGGTTGTGATTTCCATAGGAAACACTTACTTTTTAGAGCAAGCAAAAAATATGAATCACAAGGTTGGAAAATTAAAGGTCCCTCTTCCTATATTTAAAATTTTCTATGACCTTGTAAAAGATTATTTCACCAAACTGTGTCAAAGTCACTGAAAAATTTTCAGGAAAATATTTAGCCTCTTGTGGAATCATGGTAGCAATGCTATTTTCTATACTATGTTGTATCACAGCTGCAAAAATGGAAACCAGGAGGCTAGATGTGATTAGAAGGCATTGTTTACCTGACAAACCTAATGGCAAAATTCCAACGAGCATGTTCTTGCTCCTTCCACAGTGTCTCCTTCTTGCTGCCCTTGATGGAATCTCTAATTTCAGCATTGATTATTTCTTCACTGATCAAGTTCCTGCATCAATGAAACCTTACTCGTGATTTTTCACTTATGGGGCAATTGGAACAGGAACTGTGGGTAGTGTCCTTTCAGTTTATGTTGTTGGAAAGGTCAGTGAAAGTGGAGGGAAACCAAGTTGGTTTCAGGACACACTGAATAAAAGTCGTTGTGGAGGGATTTGAGCTTTGTTAATATTTTGATTTAAAACGACTAGGAGTAAAATTTCTTTTCAAATTCATAATATCACAAATGTTTTTGTTTAAACAAAATCCCCACAGCTTATATCATCGTGTGTTGTTACATTTATACTAGCAATTATTTTTATAATCCTTTGATTTTAAATACTCAAATCAAAATAAAACCTTGGGAATTTTTTCATTTTGCTTTTCAAACACACCATGGATCTTAATTATGTCTGGCCTGGTGTCTCCGCTTGTGCAGTGAACCCCTTCACAGGCAGGCAGGCAGGCTCGCATGAAGTGGTCATTTCCTGTGGAGTTGTTTCAGTGGACTCTCTATCCCCTCCATTTTGCAGAACCAGAGATTAGTTCTTGAGTTATAGTCCCTTCTCATTTCATTGTTAAAAAAGCCCTTATAATAATTTCTTCTTACGTTTTATAAGAAAAAGAAAGGAACAGAGAATTAGGTCTGGTGAAAAACATTATCAAAAAGGGGAGAAGGAAAAAGAAATCACTTCAGTTTCATTAACTTCAGCTTGTTGATACGCTGCACTTCACAAACGTCAATCAATACAGAGAATACTGACACATTGAATTGGAGAATACAAGGAAATGGATGTAAAATGAAATTCATCTAAGAATACTAACAACAACAACAACAACAACAACAATAACAATGCACATCATCTTCCTAAGGTTGGGTAGGTTCTTCATTCTTTGATGTTTAATCAGCATCTTTATTTGGTGGGTCCCTATAGGTGTACTGCAATGCCACCAGGATGTACAAAAAAAGATTTATACAACTCAACACTGTCAGTGTCCAATAGTAGTTATCCAATCGACTTTTATTCAGTGTGTCCTGAAACCAACTTGTTCTTCCTCCCCTTTCACTGAATTTACCCACAACATAAACCGAAAGGACACTACCAACAGCTCCTGCTCCAATTACACCGTGGCGGAAAAGTTTCAAGTAGCGGCTCATTGAGGCAGGAGCTTGATTAATGAAGAATTGATCAATGCTGAAGTTAGCCATTCCTTCAACGGCACCAAGAAGGAGAAACTGTGGAAGAAGCCAGAACATGCTCATTGGGATTTTCTCATTACTGTCATTAGGTTTGTCAAGTAAAAGGTGCCTTCTAATCATGTCAAGCCTCCTGGTTTCCACTCCTGCAGCTGTGATACAACATAATATAGAAAACAGCATTGCTACAAAGATTCCAAAGGGGGGTACACATCTGCCTGGAATCATTAATTTTTCAGTTAATTTGACATACTTTTTATGGAACTTGTCTTTTACAAGGTCATAGAAAAATTTAAATATGGGAAGAGGGACCTTCAATTCTCCAACCTTGTGATTCATATCATTTGCTTGATCTAAAAAATAAGTGTTTCCTATGGAAATCACAACCCCACACATAATGAAGGTCATCCACATGGGTATCATGCGTATAAACATTTTAGTATCCTCCACCTCTTCTCTGGTGCAAAGTTTCCATCTACTTTGTTCAATCTGCTCTTGATTTTGGGTTTGGACTTCAATGGCAGCCTTGTCAAGGCACCTGTATTAAAAAATTATGTTTCAGAAAATATGTAGGCAACATGTGGTAAAAATTTTTGTAGCTTGTAAGTCATATCTAATAGCTGATTACATATTGTAACATTTCTGCCAACTATTAGAAGTTAGTAAATTGGAAAATAGTTATTGGTAGAAATCATGAACATTGGTGAGGTCATATGCTTTCTAATAACTCTGTTAAATGCAAAAATGTGGGCACTTGGTTTCGAAATAAATGACTTCATATTATCAAGTTTCTAGGTTGAGAGAGAAAGAACCTGAGACTCCGCGTGTAAGGCTCTTGAATATCATTTGGTGGGAGATGACGAAACGTCTTGGAAGCAGAGGCTACAAAGACTCTACATAGAGTAGTAAGAGGACTCCCCAGTGGTCTAGAACATCTGTATGAACACGAGCCAGTTGTGAATATAAATGTTGCCACTACAGTACATATTGCTGGTATACCAAATCGGACAGACCATGGCTTTATATATGGAAGTGCGATACATCCAACAATTGCAAGAAGGACCACAAAAAGGCTGCCTGCCACTTGACGTGGCATTAGCTTTGGCTTTTCAGAATTTTCTTGAGCACTTGTTTGGTTCTCCTTTTGTTGTTCCAGGAAAGACTCTAAGGATGTGATATGACCAGATATCCCAATGGCTATCAGTACTAATGCTGTATAGAAGAGAAACTTTTGGGCATCACCAATGCAATCTGGCTTGTGTGCATCACAGTTCTTTGCAGCACCTGGAAGAACATGTGGTGTTGACATTGCCAAGAAGCTTAACCCCTGCAGTGACACCCAATAATTAGTACATCTTCTGGTAAGTCCTAAGACTTTGTCAAAGCATATACTGTGCAAAAGAATGAATTGGGAAGCATTTTCTGATCAATAACATTGTCATAACAGCATTACAAATTGATAAAAATAATTGGCTTATTTTTCAATGCATAGTACAAAAGATAAAGCAGGTTAATAACACACATCACTCTGAAAATACAAGGGCATTGCAATGAGCACCCAAAGTACAATATTCTGCAATTGACACCCTTCTTTAAGATTAATTTGTAATGTTCACTGCATCGTCCAATTCAATATTTTAATAAACATATTTATGAGTAGCTATTCACCTAAACTATGAAAGGATTTGCAATGTCCAACCTAACCTATAAATTTTCTGCAATTGACAGTTTTATTTGAGAGAAATTTGCCCACAAAAATTTACATAGAAATATGGACGGCAGGGTGAACAATGTAAGTTAATCTCAAGTGGGGTGTTGATTCCATTACGTTATAATTTAGGGTGGGCAATATAAATGCTCCCAAAATTTAAGGCAGATAGCTGCAATTAATTCAAATTTAAAATAAGAAGAAGAAGAAGATATGATCATGCAGCATAATATTCCTCAGTCAAAATAATCCATGTATCAATGATGTTTGAGCGATTTATATAGATGAGAAGCCCAATGTTGCTCCTTGATCACTTATTCTACGTTTTATGCCTATATTACTATGATGTTTGAAGTGGTAAATATTTATTTATATAATTTCAATTGTTACAAGTGGGAAGAGGGAATTTGAACCCCTAGACCAGGCACTGTGACTGAGCTACAAGACTCTTGGCGAAATGATAAATATAACTAAAGTAGATTTAAACAACAAAAGTGGCAATAGTCGTTACTCATGGCATAGTAGAAACACACTTAAAAAATGAGGGAAATTTTGAGAACATACAAAGCTATAAGCAAGACTAGAGAGCAAAAGCATCCAATAGTCACCCATGAAAGCATCGACAAGGAAGGCCATGCCTATAGGCATTATGGTCGCAACGCCAGAAAACACATTCACAATTGCAGCAGCATGGGTAAAGTTAAGCTTCCAGACATTTGTCAAGTATTGCATCATCACAAACAGGGCATAAGCAGTTAGTATGTCAGCCCATATCAGAACTGCAATGGAAGAGGAGAAAGTGTCTTTATAATACACCAATAATTAAATAAATAGTAACTCCAAGGTGGCTTAATATATGGAGGTATAATTTGTAATCCTCTAGTTGAACTATGCCTTCGATGACATAACCATCAAGTAAAATAACTGGCTTTAAACCAGTAATCACCAATTGAATAAATTGAAATCTTACAAATTTCCGTTGGTATACTTGGTATCAAGGGTTGAAGAAGTGCCTTTTCCATTGGGTTTCGGATTAGAATGTGGCAAAATCAGAACTACTAATTTCATACTGAATGGATAGGATTTTAAGAATTTCAAGGTGAAGTTACCCAAAAAACTCTAAAAAGATCCTAGTTGGAATATTATAAGGAATTACTTTTTGATTATTTATAAACTAGTGCTAAGTACCTGTTATTCTGACAAAGGAGGAGGATGCCATGTTCACCAGTAACCTCAACTTTTTCTGTATTACAAAAAAACTACAAAATCAGTTGGAACAAGTTTGAGAGAGAACAACCAAAGCAAAATGCATCAGAGATATTTGAAGTTGCAAGAATTGGGAAAATTTCTGTCTACCAATCACCTTTCCCAGACCCCAAAGAAGTGGGAGGTTTGTGGACGGAGTAGACCTCTAAGAAGGTCAGCAGACTCAAACACATATATAGTTAAAAAAAAAAAAAGCTTAGCTTCAAGAAATGGTAAGCTTTAGGACTCCTAAGATTATGATAAACAAACTTAAGATCAAAATTGTATCAATAAGAGGGATCTTTGAGAAAGTATGAAAAAAAGAAAAAAGAAAAAGAGAAAAGAAAAAGCAAGGCCTAAAAGATGTTACCTGTGGACCTGGGGTTGAAGGAATATTGTAGTACAAAGCGTGGGAGGGAAATTTCTGGTAGAGACAATGTCAGAGGCTAGCCTCCACTGCTTTGATGCTCATTATAGACACTCTTCAGTCATTCAACTTTCCTAATTCCTCGTAAACCGTGGTGTTGCATTCTACTCATGTCAGTTGACTTCTTAGTTCTTAGTCAATAGAAAAAATCTATTGGGTATGCGTTCGGTAGAGCGTTTTCTCCCTGCGTTTGCGATTTTTGTTTGAGAAAACATTGCATCCGGAGCTGGCGTAAAACCGGTGTTTTACGCCAGCCAATAAAACATCGCCACGTGGAAATTCTATTAAAACCCACTCCAAACCGCCAAAGTTCACCCTATTCATCTCAGACAAAACAGAAAACAGAGAAAAGCAAACCCACTCCAAAAACTCTGCTTCCTTCATCACGCCGAACCTCCACCACTGCACGACGCCGGAGCAGAACGAAGAAAGAACACTAAGTTCACACTTAAAACCCCTCTCCAAACAGAACGAAGAAAGAAACCCAGCCCTCAGAAAAAAGCTCCTCACGCCTCACCTCTGCTTCCATTTGCACACAGATCCTTAGATTCAGCATGTTTCATTGATTGATGTAGCTTAAAAGAGAAGAAAAAAAATGCTTGTAAAAAGTTGGTAGACTTCTATAAAACCTGTAATATAAGTCAAACAAGAATACATGCGAATCAAGATTTGGGTCAGAAAAAAAGCTAGCTTTGCTGTACTCATTCTCTATCAAGCTTGGTTCTGGGTTTTGTTCAGAAATATTTTGCAGGTTCTGCTGTATCTTGGTTGAGAAATGTGAACCCCTACCTCATGATTGGAAGAGTCGAGATGGGTTGTTGGTTTGGAATGGAAAATGTGAGAGGCCCAAGCCACTGGCTTGGGGCCTGTAGTATAAGCTGCTTAATGTGACAACAATAATTGTTAAGCTAATGTTCTGTTATGGAGATAGGTATTGTTTCCAGCAATCTTTAGTTTGTTATTAGCTTAGTAGGATTTTTCTTTCTGCTGTTTGGACCTGTCAAAATCTAGGCTATTCCTTGTAACAGTCATACCATAATTCTTTTCTTGTGGCCCTACTGTTGCTCACTTATTCTTTTTGTTCTATGTATGTCTCTGTGGTGGCATTGGTGCAGGAATGCATCAGCATATGAAAGAGCATGATATGCTCAATGCTTTTATACATTCATTAATTGTTAGCATGTACACCACATGAAACTGGTTTTAGTTTAGATGGCTACTGATTACTGCATTTTATCACCTTCATCTAATCTTCACACTTAGACACTAATTGACTTATTATACTACTTCCATTCCTTTTAAACATGTATTGAAATAGTAGAATAAATTTTTAAGAATAATTTAGCCATTTGCTATTTCTGTTTTTAATGGTGAATTCCTTGCTCTTGTTGTAGGGATGGACAACTTTGCCTTTGCAATAGCCCTTTACTATTGGGGGAAGATTAGGAATAATCCATACAAATATAAAGGAGGGGAGGGGAGGGGAGGGGAGGGGAGGTAAAGATATATGAAGATAATAATTCTGATGAAATGTCACTTGTTGAGATATGACTGCTACAAGTGAGACATCCAGAAGAATTACAAAATTCTATAAGAATGCACAAGTGCAGAAGTGAATGAAATTTTTTGTAGATAAATGTGCAGAAGTGAAGGCACTTGTGGAGATAATTGTGTATTCGAAGTGGATTGAATGCTTAGATATTTTTTGTTATTGTTTGAAACAAGTTCAAGGAAATTTAAACGTGTTGAAAGGTGGAATATAATGTGATGTTTATTGGAAACCTTTATGCAGTTGGCTAGTATCTTGTTCACCATGATTTCCTGGTCTTGAAAACTTGCCTGGTAGCCTTTGGCTAGATATTTACTACTCAATAATGCTTATATAATTTTATCAGTGGAAATGTAACTAACATGAAATATGAACTAGTGTTCATCAGATATGTAATGGCTTCATCAAAACCTTCTAAAAGCTGATGTTACAATACGTATACATGACTTTTAGAGTGACTATAAGTCCGTATACATGACTTTTAGTGGGATTTTTATTTGTTTCCATATTGTTTGTGTTGGTGACTAGCTTTTAACAATCATGATGGCTTCTCTATTGAATTAAGCTTCAATAATTTTCTCACTGCTAATGGCAAATGCCATACGGATTGATGGTATATGTATGCCTATGATAACAAATTGAAGCTGGAGTTAATTCAAGATGCTGAGAAATGTCTGATAAGCTTGAACTCTGGTGACAAGAATGCAGTCAAAAAAGCCATTGAAGTTACTCCACATCAAGAACATTATATAATTTATGTGTTTTAGTTTGTCACCTCACACTTTTCCATCAACAATAAGAATCTTTTTACATAGTATAACAAAATTATTTTGCTATTGCTTTATTTATTGAACTCTAGAGTTAGAGAAGAACCAAAACGATTCTTGAAAAAAAAAAATTTCAAGTAAACAGTACATAATTGCTTGTGAGATGGACCAAATAAATGTGCGAAAATTTATTTAGAAGACATTATAATTACAACTTCTTGCTTGTAAAATTCCTTGAAGAAGAACAAATCTAAAAATCCATCTCTTCAAGCCTTGTAATCTGCTCCAGAATAATCATTTTTCACCTTATTCTTTTACAGACATCTTTCTCCATAGCCGACATCTGTGTGCAAATGGAAGCAGAGGTGAAGCGTGAGGAGCTTTTTTCTGAGGGCTGGGTTTCTTTCTTCGTTCTGTTTGGAGAGGGGTTTTAAGTGTGAACTTAGTGTTCTTTCTTCGTTCTGCTCCGGCGTCGTGCAGTGGTGGAGGTTCGGCGTGATGAAGGAAGCAGAGTTTTTGGAGTGGGTTTGCTTTTCTCTGTTTTCTGTTTTGTCTGAGATGAATAGGGTGAACTTTGGCTGTTTGGAGTGGGTTTTAATAGAATTTCCACGTGGCGATGTTTTATTGGCTGGCGTAAAACACCGGTTTTACGCCAGCTCCGGATGCAATGTTTTCTCTTTTTGTTTTGGAGATGCATTTCACGTGTGAATGTGTTTCTAAGCGGTTTCGTGCACCGTACATAGAACTCATTACCTCTTTGACCAATGAGCATTTCATGTGAAAATGTGTCAGTGAGTTACTTATAAATTTTTTTTAAGCAATTTTTTATTAAAAATGAGGCTCATAATACTATTTACACAATTAAAAAATTATTTTACTACAATATTTTTTATTTTTAATTTTCAATCAAATAAGCAATATTCAAACGAATCTTAGTGTCATCTTTCTTCGTGTATCCAAGAATGTGAAACACAAGTACTAATTCTGTGCACGACAGCCAAACACAAATCTATATATATCTAAAAGCTTAAGTGTAGCATTTATTTTTACTACGCTTCAGTTGAGCCACATTAGCATCCATATTATTATTCATTTTCTTTCCAATTTTCTTATAATTGTTTTTAATAATTTTTTTTTTTTTGTTTTTGTTTTTTACTTTCACCAACCTTCTCCCTCTCTCACCTTTTCATCTTCCCACTATCCTTTACATTAATATCACTATTTCTCTTCCCCTTCATCTTCCTTTATTTTGTCTCTTCTTATTCATACCATTCTATTGTTAAGAGTACACACAGAAACAACAAGAACAATTAGTGTTTTGATCAAAAGGTTCAAAAGTCCAATGGAATGCCCAACAACTAGTTTTCTCAACGGCTAGTCTACATATGCAACGGTGTCATTCTGCTTATACTGTGATGTAAATGTATTTAATGATACGCAGCGTTTAGGACTTATGTTATTAGTTGAAACACTATGTTTAGTCATCATACATTAAGTTCAAGTGGTACGCTGTGTTTTGTAGATCATTAAGTCAATCTGTTGGGCAGCTAAGCGTTAGTTAGTTAGTTAGTTCCGTGATTCAAGGGATTAGTTCCGTGATTCTAGGGATCTGATCTGGGAGCTATTGAGTCTCTGTAATCTATATATACTATACATCAAATGTAATACATAGTGAAGCAATTATTTTCTCCAGAAATTTCTTTTCTCTCTTCGTCTCTTTCTCTTTCTCTCTGAACTATCTTTCTTTTGCTCTTTGTTCTTTCATTGCTTCTCACAGAGTGTTTCATAGTGTGAACACCATTGTAGAATCTTTTCAACCTTAGTAAGATTCTCTTTACTTACTATAAATTTGCCACTTTTTCTTCTATTCTATGCATAGTTTCCCTTACAAAAGTTTTTTTTAGCTCTCTCTCTCTCTCTCTCTCTCTCTCTCTCTCTCTCTCTCTCTCTCTCTCTCAATTTTTTGATGGTTTTTTTCTTGCATATCTACTTTAGGTTAATAAATTTGTGTTCCATAGAACTCTACTTTAGGTTAATAGATTTAGTTTTGTGTTGAATGTTCCTCGATTCTTCATGTTGTTTTATTTTATTTTTGTTCTATTTTATTGTTAAATGTTATCCTACTGTGTTATGAATAATTAAATATAGTAATGCGATTTAGTTTTGTGTTGAATGTTATCCTCGATTCTTCAGGTTGTTTTATTTTATTTTTGTTCTATTTTATTGTTAAATGTTATCCTACTATGTTATAAAAAAATTATAAGAAAATTGGTATTTATTGTTACATCTTTTATTTTTACTTTTTCCTTCTCATCTTATGTTATTCAGGATCAAAATCCTCTAAAGTTCCTAGGGCATTCTAAGACAGATTTTTCCACATCATCCATCCGCCAAAATAATGATTTCCCAAAAAAAAAAAAAAACTCAACCTTATTCACCGTTTGCCGTTTAACCAAAAACAAACTACGGAGCTGTAACTTAATTTCTCCCCCATTGGTCCCATGACCATTCTACATAGTCATATTCTACTTTGGGATGAAGGTACAAATTTAAGTATTTGAAAGAAATTCCCACTAGGAAAAGAAAAGCCTAACTGTTAAATTTATGCATTAAATTAGTACCTACTTGAAAATTTAGAACATAAAAACCCAAAACGTTGCTCTTCTTTGAACCAAAACATACCTTAAAATTTCCAGTTTTCGATAAGCACTTGAGATTATTTGGATCAAAACTCAATCTGGCCTTTTGTGCTTTTTTGGTTTCTTTTGGCCTTGATCATTAAACAAACTCTTTTCTTTTGGTTTTGCTTCTTTCTTATAGATTTGATATGAAATTTGTTCAATAAAAAAATAGTATGGGTTTAGTTGAAATTTTGTTATTACTTGGAGAATGGTTGTGTTTGCTTTCTTTTGCAAAACCATCAAGTCCATGGTGGTGATTTCCTTCCATTAATATTTCCTCATAATTTTGGTAAGGTGAATAAATTTGAATTTTTAAAATTTTTTTTTTTTTTTATAGCATTCAATAATGGTTATGGTAGTGGATTGATAATATATATGGCATAATCTTAGTCTTTTATTTTAAAAGAAATGTGAGGATGTAAAGAACTTTATATGGTAGACTACCTTAGAAACTCTAGAAGATCTTGATCCTATTATTTAACATTTAAATTCAATCAAATCTTCCTTACCATTAAATTATTTATATTTTTGCTCATTTTTTATTTTTAAAAATTTAACATAGAATATTTTATTTAAAGTAAATAAAAATGTCCTAAAAAAATTGTACTAATTTTTTTTACATTTACACTTTGTCCAACCTTTCTTCTTCCATTTATCTTTTCGTCTCCCCACTAGCCCCCACTTTAATCACTCTTCTTATTTCCCTTTATCTTCTTTTATTTTGTTTCTTTTTATTCTCATCATCATAGTATAAATTTGTCATTATCTCTTCCATGCTATATTTAATTTTCTGTCACAAAAAAAAAAAAAAAAAAATGTCACTCTCTTTAATTCTCACTCAATTTTTTGGTGGATTTTTTAATTTTTCTTGCATCTTTGTTTTAGGTTGATTAATTTTGGTGTTCTTTAAAATTCTACTTTGGGTTGAGCAATTTAGTTTTGTGTTTAAAATTTTTTTTTTGGTTCTTTTTGATTGTTAATTAAATGTTATCCTATAGCATTATAAAGAATTAAAGATAGTATATAAGAATATAATAATATTTTATTATATAACATGATTTGGATAGGTGTTTACTGTTATATTGTCTAGTTTTACTTTTTTTTTCTCATCTTATTTTATTCACCACTTAAATTCAGCCACATCTTCCATATCATTAAATTATTTATATTTCCACTCCTTTTATTTAAAAAAAAATTAAATATTAAATATTTAACTTAAATTCAATAAATAAAGAAAAAAAGAGTAGATAAAGAAAAAAAAAATCAAATGTCAATTAGTAACTATTAATTGGAAAATAAAGAGACTGTAAGGAGAAGTAAAAAAAAAATTAAATAGATATGACCATACGAAGAAAATTAAAAATTTTATAGTGCAATAAAATCAATTGTTACATTCACTTAAAAAATTAAATCAATAATCAACAATGAAATAAAATCATATTACTACATTTAAACTTAAATTTAATCAAACTCTAATCATGGAAACCATATTTCCATTCATAACTAAAAGAGAGATGTTCTCCAATAATCATATAAATTACATAAGAAATAAAGTCAGGAAATTTTAAAATCCCTTTTTTGACATTTCATTTAACCCTTTATATATATATATATATATATATATATATAATATCTTCATACATCAATACTTTTAAAAATCTAATGAACGATGCTACATCTCATTTAATGCCTCTGTTATGCAAATCATCAACCAGTAAATATATGATAATACTAAGAAATGTTATGAATGAGATTATAAAAAAAAAATGATAAAACTAATTAGCTACTAACATTATGGAGCAGTAGTCTATGATTTTACACATCTAAAAAATTGCAATAAATAGAGTTTACTTAAAGTATATGTAAAGATTCATATTAAAAAAAGTATATGTAAATGTTAAAAAAAAAAAAAAAAAAAAACTTAGGTACACTAATTAGATGCTATTCCTTAGATTCTCCTTTTAAATTTTGGTCATGTGGCTATTTTTTTATGGGATAGAACAATACCTAAAGTACTGTATATAAGTTTTGTCATAAAAAAAGGGTATACGTAAGGTTTTTATTAATTTAAAAGATAATGAAAAATCAATTTTTAATAATAATAATAATAATAATAATAATAATAATAATAATAATATATTTAATGAGATCACCTTAAAAAAAAAAATTATCTCACGCAAGGCGCGGGACTAGGACTAGTACTAATAATTTTTACCCTTTTACGTGTAGGATTAGAAGGTATCTGCTTTTGGATTACATTGCTTATGAGGCTCTAAATAGTAAATCCCCTTACGTCTTAGAGCAATTACATCAATTTGTGCAATTTTTTTTATCTATTTTGCAAGAAAAACTTACTTTTTTATTTTAGACACTTATTTTTATAAAATACCCACATCAGTTTATCTATTCAACCATCTATTTTATTTAAATAATCATTTTTCTCACTTTTTTATTATTATTTCCCACCAGTCCCACCACCTTACCAAACTCTCCAAAGTATCTCTAACACTCTCTACCTCTTTATTTTCCACCTTCTTCTTGTTTCTTTCTTTTTTTTTTTTTCTTTTTTTTTTTCTCCTTTTTACATCTTCGGCATCTCTCTCTTCTTCTTCTTCTTCTCATTTTCATTCTCATTCTACTTCTTTTTCTTTTTCTGTTTGAGTTTGATTATGGCCAGTGATTTTGGGTTTGCAATTTTGGTGGTGATTTTGGGAAAATTTTTCCACTACATGGATGGTGATTTTGGGGTTCTCCATTGACTGCTGGTGCTATTGCTATTTCTTCTTCTTCAACACCTTGTTCTTCTCACCAATTCACTCGCCGATCCAAGCACCGATCCATTCTCTCTGTCACTGTTGGTGTGTCCGTGTGTGGGTGTGTTTGGTTTTGTGGTGTCTGTTGTTGATTTTGTGGTTGATTTTTGATTTTGTGTTTGTGGGAGTATGTGTGTATCCGAGGAAGAAGATGATGATGAGGGCGTTGGTTTTGGAAATGAAGAAGAGAGAGAAAAAAAGGAGCGAAATTAGAAACTATTAAAATAATGTATAGAAGAGCTATAGTAATCGTGCATATATGCACAATTACTATAGCACTTGTGCATTTATGCATAATTTTACACCTACTGATGTCGGTGTTTTTTTGGTCAAAATGTGTAAAATGAGCTACTTTTTGTATTTTGCAAGATTATCCATGGACTGATGTGGTTGCTTTTAACCTAACCTATATGATTTTGTAGCAACTACTATGAAGGCTTGTTTATTTGATCATATTCATGTTTTTAAGGCTTCACTTTTTTAAATCTATATCTATATAGAATTGAGTTTAAGTTATATCTAGTGTAATTCTAAGTTGAAAGCTCGAATTTGTGCTAAAATACAAGAGCTTGTTCAGACCTCTAATTAAAAATTATAGTTAGATTGCTTTTACTTTAACTTAAACAAAGTGCGAAACAAGAGTAAATATGTGCAATGAACTGATAACTCTACTCTAAACCATATTCATCCACAATCAACAATAAAATGAAATTTTAAAGAGTATGGAAGAGAGATGCAAATACAAGATAATACCAAGACGTGTTATTGAAGAGGAAATTGAAGAATTCGGTGAAAAACCTCTTTGCGACCCTCCAAGTCAAAATCGATCCACTAGAGAATAAAGTTGGAGTACACGAATAACAAAAGACCTCCAAGCCTAGTCTACCCCATGTACTTGACATCTTCTTTTGTCTCTAGCTTTTTACTATCTTGTCTTTCAATTGCTTCTGTCATCTCTTTTAGCATTCCTTTTTTAAACACTTCTTTATCTTCTATACGTGTTGGTCTTTCCCAAGCATGGCCATCTTTTATGTTATCAATCTTTTGTCTTTCATTTTCTTCATACATAATTCCTTTACGACTATTTTCTTTCTTTAGTTCATCCTTTTCTTTGTCTTTATATGTTATAGATATAGTTCTGTCAGTTGCTTTTGAATTATCTATCAAGCCATCTTTTCTACCATTTATCATATTTATTGATATCGAATTATCCTTTTGCCTATTATGCCAATTATCTGTCATAACTTTTGTTAAAGGTGATCTATGATGGGGTTCAAATTCTTTTTCTTCTTCTAAAGGTGAATTTAAAATTTTCATTTTTTCATAGAGATCCAAAAAACTATCATTTTTTCTTTCTACTTTAGTGTATGACGTAGATCTTTCATCATTTTCTATAGATTCTAATTTTTTATTAATTATGTCTAAGAAGCTATGTCTATTAGTCTATCGGTTGATTTTATCTCTTGTTAATATACTCCAATTTTTTGCATTATTGTTATAATTATAGTCATCCATATCACTGTCAGAATCAGAATCTGTTTCATAATCCATATTACTGTTTGACCAATTATTGTCTATATCTCTCATGCTATAACCTTCATCATAATCTATATCATCATAGTCCATGTTTCAAATTAGTGTGTGCCTAGCCTAAGTGTGAACAAGCAAACAGATTATGAGCTGATAAATGTATTTGTTCTCTTTCTAAGCAATTAATAATTACTGACGGAACTTTATTACTAACCACTGATATCCTT